>JAZBNJ010000021.1:9758500-11015500 GCA_037349165.1 Choristoneura rosaceana
TAATACTTTCATTTGGGTTAAAAGCGTATTTAAATTGGAATGATTTCTCATTTTACCATTTTAACCTCTTATTCTTTAGACAAGTTAATATGGTAGTAGGTATGTAGGTAGCTTAGTTTGGCATTTGCTTTCTTGCATTATTATTTTAATAGGGAAGTAAGGTTAGACAGAAGTAACTATATACTTACCTGGACTGGGTATTAGGTACTTGTTCTGTGGTGCAAGTCCCTGAGTATGCAACAAGTTGAAAAACAATATCATGATTATTGATAATCTGAATATTTAAACAACTATAAACTTGATATAAATGTGAACCCACATACATAATACTTACAGTATCAAAAACATTAGTATTGTAAAGAAAAAAAATTGGTCTGTGGCTCAATGATATGCCATAGATTAAACAAAATTATATGTTCCATTGACTCGACGTGTAATTACGGGCTCGAAACACAAAGAGTGCCATCTCTCGGGAGGGCGCGTATATCAAACGCCTACTGATGTCAAATTACATTACAAATTACTTAAGCTGCGTGTACACTGGCCCATGAATTTCTAACTTAAAAATAATAAACTGACTGCTACTGCCCACTGCCCATTTCCAGGAGAATCCCCAAAAATGATTAGTCTTCATTTTACTTTTTTTATGAAGAAAATGCATGTAAACTTTCATTGTGGCCAGTCCTGCGACAATTTCGAAACAAAAGTAGCCTAAGAGTATGTGTTATCCCGGGAATCTAGTTATTTACATAGGTAAGGTGCCAAATTAGTAATAGGTCTCATAATTTGAAAAGAAATTTGTCTATAAATTTCGGTTCCAGGGGTACCTTCCTATGGCAGACTGAGAAACTATTAAGTACTTAAATGTATGAGCAAAAAAACTTTTCCCAGAATATAAAATCCCAGATTATTTTTATCAAAGTATCATTCAGTTAACTACATAATTTTGCATTGAGTAGCATTATAGTATTGTTATCTACTCTAGGTATACACAAAAAGTTTTCGAGCTTAAATTTATCGACTGAACACGTAATTTCGATCAAAGGGAGACTAAAACAGAATTTATTATCATTAAATAGCTCTATTAACACTCCAAAAGTGATATATCGCTTAAAGCCTGTAATTATATTTTATTTCACTACCTACTCTAATGATGGTTTTCGGAAATAAATTACTCCAGAATGTGTTGTTTAATCCGACTATTAATTTAACGGAGAAATAGAAGAGCATCGTTTGTTTGGTATGTTATTGATAGAACGACGAACGCATGCTCTAGTAGGGTCTATAATTTATGATATTTTTAAAACTTTGCATTTTTTCAGTTTGTGACTCTATTGCCTTCTGACAACTAATAGGTACAAAAGATCAAACACGAAGAGATAGAGTTAACGTAGTAAGGTACCTGTACATACAGCGTATTTTTTGATACTACCTCAAACTGTAACCAAACGAAGATTTAAGTGCTCGGAACCGATATCAATACAAATTGTTAATTTAGAATTAACTACCAGAGCAGGTTTTCTCACAACTCAAATGTATGCCAAAATAGGTATTTTTGTATGTAGAGTGGGCCCAATTTGTGCTACTTAATCTAGTTGATATTATTTAATCGGATTGTCGAATATTTTCTTGGCCTAATGTAATGTGATAATGCTTTGTCTAAAGATTGTCCGAAAGTCGGCTATAGACAAAATAAAATCAAGATCTTAGGATTTCACTCCTAAACATCGTCTTTAGGTACAATCTGTAATTATGAATCACAATCTGTCTGTAATTATCGACTATCGATGATAATATCTCGGAATAGTGACTGTCGCTTAGTGATCGAAAACTATATGACGGACGTCGGTAATCACCACGCGTACTCAGTTTCGTAGTAAGAGGCACGCAGATGTTGTAAAGTAGGCGCCAGGCGGTCGAGCGGATGCGGCGGCTATATAGCCGCGTATTTCTAAAATAAGTACGTTGTGTGTGCCGTTTAGGTGTTCGAGCGTTATCTTTTGTTTTTGCAGTTCATTGTTTAAAGGTTAGAGAACCCCTAAACAACTTTTCCCGAAAATATTTTTCTCAAATAATCCATTGGCCAACTGTTTCATAAGGATGAAAGATTTTTTTTACCTCTGTATCAGAATTGTAATTAATCTAACCTAGTCTAATATCCTCCGAACGCCCAAGTCAAATTTTTGATTTAAGAACATCAAACTTTATGTCATTTACGATAGAGTTTGATTTAAAATAACAGTAAGTCTTTTATAAAGGACTGGCGGCGTTAAGAGGTTAAATTCTGAATAGTTTACAGTTTCGAAAAAAAATGGTTTGTCCATAAAAAACAGTTGAGCAATGAATTATTTGGGAATAAATCCGCGTAAAGCAACGAATCAACTGTACTTTACTCGACTTTAGACTTTAATCGACCTTAGACTTTATTCGACTGAGGGGCATTAGGGGGTATTATAAGATTGCCGATTGCAACTAACATGAAGTGTATGGGTCTAGAGCCTGAAATAAACGTTAAATTATTACCTATTATTAATTGGTTATCCAGGCGACTACCTCCGCGACAAGTACGAGGGTGCGACGGAGGTGAAGGTGTCCCGGCGCGGCAAGCTGCGCCTGAGCGACCCGCGGTACCGCCTGCCCACCGCGCAGGACCTCGTGTACCTCGAGGACTCGCCCAACTACTGCGTGAGGAATGAATCGCTGGTGAGACCTTGATTCTATCCTTAGGCTTAGGCTATCTCTTTTGTACGCAACGTCTGATATCAGCGTCAACGTTCCGATCAACGTCGGGCCCGGGCCCTCTTAGTGTATTTCGATCGTCGTCATCTAGTAATCGCCCGCGCAACGCCGACGTCTTCGCTAGACGAACCGAGCACGAGCCGACCACAATTCGTCTAATGTGGAACGACATAATTATGTACAAGCCTCGAACGAGCGCGCTGCGAGCGTTTCGTTCGTGCTCGGCTGCGTTCCGCCAGTTGTTGGTTTTTTGACGAACACAAAGGGATTTGCTTCGCGCTCGCAGTGCGCTCGTGGACGTGTCCACACTTGACGCCGCGAACGACGAAGCCGGGAACGGCTCCGCTCGTGCTCGGTTCGTCTAGCGTAGACCCACCTTAACCTTCACGTTGCGACGCCGCGACGCCAGTGGCGTCTTTCGGACGCCAGCGTCTCGTTAACGCCAGCGCTGCGTTCACGCGGCGTCCGCGCAGCGTCGCCTCGACGTCAGGTGGCGACTGTCGGATGCCGGCGTCTAGCCAGCGCCAGCGCAGCGCCCCTCCCTTATTGACGCCGCATTGTCGCTGTGAGGGCGTCAACGAGACGCTGGCGTCCGAAAGACGCCACTGGCGTCACGGCGCCGCAACGTGAAGGTTAAGCCGGCGCTGCGCTGCCGTTTACTAGACGATGACGCTCGAAAGACGTTAAATGGACCCGGGCCCTGAACGCAATGTACAGCGTCAACGGTCAATACGTCCGCAACGGATGAGAACATTTCAGTCTCAATCTCGCCATTTTTGTATATGACGCTAGACACGACTTGACGCTGCAATGGTTCAAAATAACTAGACGCAGTGCAAATAGTTTGGATGCCGTATTACGTCAAGACGAAGTACGCGACCGATAGCATTTATAGGAGACCATAGGACGTCTTCCGGCTGATGATGATGATGATGAAAACATTCTACTTCATAGGTAAAATATCGTTTCCTTTTCTAGGGTTCCCTGGGCACCACGGGGCGTGAATGCAACCGCACTTCAGCCGGCATGGACGGCTGTTCCCTCATGTGCTGTGGCCGCGGCTACAACACAAAGAAGATGACCGTCAAAGAGCGCTGCGGCTGCAAGTTCCACTGGTGTTGCCGCGTCGACTGCAACACTTGCATCAAGACTGTCGAGGTGTATACCTGCAAGTGATGGAAGATGATGGAAGGGCGTCAGGATATTTGTTAGAGAGATAAGCACTGGGTAGCAGGCGTAACGAATGTTGAGAGATCGACCTTATGGACTTCAGCAGGGCTACTACGAAACTCGAAGTTAGTGTCGTGTGGTCCCTCTGACACTTACACTATTTAATAAGAGACCGAGAGGGACGGTACGATACGAACTTCGAGTTTCGAGTTTCATAATACCTAGCCCTGCAGTGCCTCTAGTGTGGCGTTTTCACAAAACATTCGTTTACTATTCGAAGACGTAAATCGAGCGTTCGATCGTCGATACGTAGCCGCTACATTGTCATGTCCACGGTGCGGCGTCGTCGCCCGTTTTCGTTACGATACGCGGACGAAATAGTTTACGAGCAAACCTACACTCACAAAAGTTGTTGCGCAAACTTTCCGCTAGAGGCGCTGTCCGTGTTTCCATACAAATTGTGAATTTAACGCGAACGCGATCGAAACGTATTTTGTAAACGGGAAAATACACTAAGCCTGGAAATCCTACCACAGCAACGTGATATTCAAACCAGCCTGAATTTACTGCAGTTATTTAGACATGAAACAGTTTCTCTACGTATTACATTATATAGAAATGTGATTATTGATGTTCTTTGAGTAGATTAAGCTGTTATACCTACTATTTAGTAAGTAGAGAAGGGAGTAGTGAGTAGAGTTTATAATATTAAAGTATTATTATAAATAAATATGAAACTACCATGAGACTCGCTCATATTAAATGATATTGTATCGGAAACCATGACTACGTGAGTTATCCGTTACAAATTACAATATAATTTAATATTCATAATTACTTAGACAATAGCAGATGTTATTTGTAAATATATTTCTTCTACTTATTATTCCTTAATGCGTCTCTTCGACTATAAATCAAATAAAATAAACACAATAGGAAAAAACGGAACCCTCATTATAGAATCATTAGAATCATTTTGTTGTTGTCCCTCTGTCGGCTCTGGTGCTAACCCAGGATTTTCATAGATACAGATCTAGGTCTACGAACAAATAATATTTAAGTTTTATTATTTATTCGTATTAAGACTTATTATTTATTCATAGACCTAGGTACGAATTTGTATGAAACCTTCGATTTATTGGAAGGTAAAACTGAGGATTCTTTTTTAACAGCACTATTCACTTTTTGATTATTCTTTTTAATTTGTTTACAGTCCATTCAGGGTACTCGGGGTACTAATGAACATAATGTTTCTAATTTGTAAATATTTCCAACTATGAGGCTTATTCGTTCGATGTTTTAAATGTAGATAAATTAATAAGGTATAGACCAGTAAATAATTGTAATATTTTATTAGCACGTAGGAGGACTTTGACGATTGAAATTAGCAAATTAGATACATGTTTTAAATCGCTGTGTACTATAATACTTTGCTAGTAAATTAGGCTTTTAAAACACTATAACTTTTAGTCTTACTACACCTACCTTCTTACATACCAACGTGTTATATTTTGTACTAAAGTTTTAAAGTAAAAAACTTTACCCTTCTCTGCTCAAAGTACTAAGGCCGAGGACGCACTATAGGGCTAAACCGCTGCGGTTTTTAAACCGCCTTTGTGGCCGCTTGCATTAGGTTACTTCATGGAAAAAAATCCAACAAGAACGATTAGTAAAATTGATTTATTGTTAACGATACTACAATTTCGTAAGGTAAACTATTGTGTTTTAATGTTCACTTTATCTCCATTTTAATAGAACTATTCCAATAATAATACCAACTAAACAGTTCTGTTTAATTCATCTACACAAGAAGTCTATTTTTTTACAACTCATTCAGTAAAAAGAACAATATTTATATTTACAAGAAAGTTCTCGTAATGCTAACAGACAAAAGATTTTCGTTACTATTTGCATTGTACTTGAGTATTGAGTATTGAGTAGGTATAGTTAAAGCTAACCGCAATCAATTGATTCACAAAGTCACGCGGTTTAAAACCGCGGTGGTTTAGTCGTAGTTCCACTTGAGCCTAATGCTAGATGTAGGCTGCATATTTTGACTTTTTATCACGAAGCATACCTACCTATGCTATATTTCTCAACTAACGTTTGACAACTTGTTTCATTTCGCAACTGTTTAATACCTATTTCTGAAACTGTAAATATTACAGGATATTTCGCACCTTTAATACTAAAGTGAAACAATTTTATAAATTCACATTTCCAAATTGAACTTTAAATAAAACACCATCTGGTTGAATTTTAAAATGAGAAAAAAACACATTATTTCACTTTGGTTTTAAAGGGGCGATTTATAAAACGAACCTAACCTAACCTAACGGATTCTACGTGATGGCCCTGAAATAAATCCTGAAATATTTACAATTTTAGTTTGCGAAATGAAAAGTTGCGAAATGAATCATGTTGGTTGCCAAACGTTAGTTGCGAAATGAACGAATACCATGACTAACACAATCAGACCAACAACCACGAATAATAGGAGCTTTAAGATACTTATATTTTATACTACTCGTTTTTTTAGATATATAGTTGAAGAAAATTAGATTGCAATGTATGGAAAATTTGGAAAAATTAAAGCAAGAGGTTAATCTATCAGGATATGTAGGTTAAAGAGAAAAAATAAATTTTACCCACTCTCCCCCCCCCTCCCTGAATTTTCAAAATAGCATAGCAGCGTCAAATGAATGAGTTTAAAAATGAATTATACCTTTTTATAAAGAAGATATCCTGTTCTTTACTTTAGTCATACATATCTTGGCGGTAAAGTGTGAAATAATTGAAAAAACTAAATATTTAACAAAAAAAACTGGATAAATTATTAAAAATGTTCGTATTTTGTGCCAGATTGCGCTGAAACTGTAAGTGGTATCGCTTTTGTATCTATGAAAGGTTTATAGTAAATTTATCTAGGATTATTTCGTTCCTACACACTTTTTATGTATCTTGTACGGTTTTCTTTTATAATGGAAAATACCGCGGTCCGGGACATATTCGATGGCGCGGGGGGGTGACGCTCCCCCCGGAGGGGGGGGGGGAGACTGGGTAAAATTTATTTTTTCTCTATAACCTACATATCCTGATAGATAAACCTCTTGCTTTAATTTTGCCAAATTTTGATCTAATTGTACTGAACTAATAATCTTGTTTTATATAATTAAATTAATAAAAGTTTGCAATTTTAACAGTTTAATAGCAATACTTATACTTAAAGATAAAATTTGTTAGTGTAGGTACCTACTTTTGTTTTATTTGTAATGTCTCTGTTTATATTCCTCCCAATCGAAGTAAACAGCTTGTTCTTCAACCCCCCACTTACAGTGATTATAGTTTTCCAGTTCTTAATTAGGTACTTATTTTAAGTTGAACCTCAAAGTGATATAGCATGCTAAGTTTCCTTTTCACTAATTATAAGGATTAATAAATAATTTATTGCTCACTTAGTTATTAATATACCTAATGCTATTTCCAGTGTAGTGATCTAGTTTTCTGCATTTGTTTATAAAATAAACTGATAAGTACTCAAAAAAACTGTCGTGTTTCATTGCTGCGTGTAAAATATGTTCCTCAGCCATTTAGGTTAGATACAGAGAGGTCCAATCCAAAGAAATAAACATAATAATAAGTGTCCTTCCTTCGGGCAGATTGGGTAAACATTTTTTTGTTTATTTTGCTTTATCCTTCTAATATTATGCAGGTGGTAGGACCTTGTGCAAGGTCCGCCCGGCTTGCAACACCATCTTGATCGCTAATCCTGCCGTGAAGCAGCAGTGCTTGCACTGTTGTGTTTTGGCGTGGAGAGTAAGACAGCCGGTGAAGGTGCCAGTGCACTTGAGGTATCCCATCTTAGGCCTCTAGGTTGGTAAGGCATCTGCAATCCCCCTGGTGTTGCAGGTGTCTATGGGCGGTGGTGATCTCTTACCATCAGGAGGCCCACATGCTCGTTTTCCATCCAGTCGAATAAAAAAAAATTATAAATGCGAAAGTATGTGTGTGTGTGTGTGTGTGTGTGTGTGTGTGTGTGTGTGTGTGTGTGTGTGTGTGTGTGTGTGTGTGCGTGCGTGCGTGCGTGCGTGCGTGCGTGCGTGCGTGTGTGTGGACGGCTGGACGGATTTGGATGAAATTTGGTATGTAGATAGCTGGACATCTGGAATAACACATGCTCGTAGGCTACTTTTTTCCCGATATCCCCACGGGATATGGATAAAATCTCGAAATAACAACCGTTGGGCTTAGTCATGGGTATGTACTTATAGGTATGTACCTGGACATCTCGAATGCTTAACACATACCTACCATCGGTGATACTGCAATACCGCATAACTAAATTTTGCCATAAGGTATAATTTTTACTGCACTAACAGTACTAACATGGTACTGTTCTGACAGTGAATATTAGACCTTATGGAAAATGTTAGAATTGCAGTATCACCGACGATAAGCTACTTTTTATCCCGATATTCCCATGGGATCGTTGGGCCCAGAGTCCATCCCACCGTCCATCTCGCTCTCGAATGAAATAATTAGCGCCAGCGGGAACGGTACGACACGAACTTCGATTTTCAAATTTCGTAGTAGGTGGCCCTACTAACCCTAACCCTGAAGGGCTACTCCGAAACACAAAATTCGAAGTTCGTATCGTACCATCCCTCTCACTCTCGTATTAAATAACATAAGCGTAGGCGGGACGGTACGATACGAACTTCGATTTTCGAATTTCGTGGTAGCCTTGCTGTAGACCCAACCGTCGTAACCAACTGCAGGGCTGCCACGAAACTCGAAACTCGGCACTTATACTGTTAAATACGAGAGCGAGAGGGACCGCACGACACGAACTTCGAGTTTCGAGTTTCGTAGTAGCCCTCCTGCAACGTAACGTAACCAAACGTGTGTATTGTAGAACGGGTGACTGCCAATATATTTTTCATTGCAGTTCGATTGCAGTCTGCACAACTGCAATTGAAAAGTATGGGCAGTTGGCAGTTACTTTACAGCTGGAATGCAGTCCGTTAGTACTGGCCCTTAGGTCCAAGTTTAGTTATGCAATGCAATGCACGTGTCGAGTCGAAGACGTGTCATAATATATATCATGTACTTAGTCTCCTTTCCTAGGTATTTCCCCATATTTTCGGCCCTACTACAAAGTGATAAATTCGAACTTCATATCTTGGCGTCTCGCTCACGCTTATGTTATTTAATACAAGAGTGAGAGAGATGATACGATATAAAATTCGATTTTCGAATTTGGTAGTAGCCCCCTTGAAAGGAAAAATTCCATTCTACGTAGAATACTATGCAAATAAATAAATTATTATTATCATTATTATTTTACGGTTGTATTCAAGAAAACCTCAGAAGAAAATGTGAAGAACTAATCCTCCCCTTTTATAAACTTTAATATAGATAAACTGTAAATAGGTAAATTACTGTATTTTGTAAGTATTACGCAGTTAAAAAATGGTTATTTGTGTGGTGAAATATATAATTGGCGATTCAAAATTAAATCATTATCATTGCGTGAGTTGTAACGCATAACCTTAAAAAAAAAAAATTCGAATCCGTCATCCGTCCGTCCGCCATCTTGAACTTTTATACGACGATCGACAAAGTCAAGTTGATGAAACAAAACCTAGTTTGGAAAAAAAGTGAAACAGTGAATAAGATTATATTAATAGAAAATACAAGTGACAGAAACTAAATAATTATAAACGTTGTCATGGGGAAGCCATCGTCGTCGCGAAAACGTGTTAGTTAAAAGTTTTCTTTGTGTTTACGTTCAACGCGTAGGTATAGGTAAAAGTAAAAATATGATTATGCCATGGTGTGTGCTTCATCGAGACAATTTAAAAGGCTGCAAAACATCACATATTCTTTCTCATAACATGCTTTATTCTACTACTATTACTAACAAGGTTTTTTATCATACATTTTATAGACTGCAAGGCAGCGCATGCTAAAAAAAAAGGGTCTGTTTTATTGTTATTGTTTTGACCTCGCTGAAACTTTTGAATAGATTTCATTCTCGGCACCAAGGGTTTCACAACATCTGGCATCATTATTAAACTTAAGTGTGGCAAGTGGTGTTTGCAATTTTAGAACAATCTTAGAACTGTACAAAATTGACAGTTGTTTAACATTTTACCGTGTATTTCAGACCAGTTCTTGTGGAAGTTCCCAATCTGAATCGTCGGGGCGCAAAATGAACGCGCCAATGACGCGAAGAAAAGGCGATAAGATGAGAAAAAAGAAATGGGCTCGAAAGAATAAGAGTATAAGAAATTTATTCGCAAAATTAAGGAATGAAAGCAATAGTTTAGACAGTGATACGATTGATTTGGATGAATGCAAAACACCCAAGAAGCGAAAATTGTCGCCAATTAAGGACCAACCGCAACCCCAAAGGAAATTACGAAAGAATAATAACTCCGTGATTGTAATCAATGATGAGGATACGGGAACTCCTCAGAAATGTTCAACACCTATTCACAGCTCAACCCCTCTAATCAACAAAACTAACAACATATCGGAGTTGAATATTTCGAAGATTTCTAGAGTACAAAATAATAACAGTGTGGTCCAAAATTTTAATAGAGATGTTGAGAATCTTACCAAAGAAATAAATAGAGATTCGTACCTCACTATAGATTTAACCACAGAAAGTATAAACAAAACAGCTGAAAACACTGTAATAGGTAAGGATTTCTTCATCATGAATATATTTAAAATAATTATTTAAGTTGTTTGTTAGTAAAAATGTTGTGGGGAAATATCTTGTTCTAGTACTGAATGAGACCACCGGTTTACCTTGTTCATTGCATAATTAAAAACCAGTCAGGGCATAACACAACTGGAAACAATTGTAACCGCCACAAAAATTTTCACATGAGATTGCATCAGATAATTAAATTGTAACACCAGAAATTAGTAATAGTTGATAGATACTGTAGTCAGTAAAAAAAAACATTTATTTTATTATGCCTAGTTTTTTTTCCCTTTTATAGATCTAAATAATGTCTCAGAGAGTCAAGATTGCATATTAGTGTCCACCAACACATCTATGAGCGGTGACTCGGATGTCACTGTACTAAATAGGCCCACTAATACGCGAAGTGAAGAACGGAAAATACTTAAGTTTGCTAACGGTATTGCCAGCTTAGACGCCTCGTCTAAGGGCAAGCTATTAGAACTTATTACACAGAAAATATTCAGCGGGTGTAATGTACCGAAAAAGCTTAAAGACAATCTAAACGCGAAGGTAAGTAGCCAAATTCAATCAATCAATCGGCCAACTGTAAAAAGTTTTTTTTGTTGGGCTGGATGGCAAATGAGCAAGTGGGTCTCCTGATGGTAAGAGATCACCACCGCCCATAAACATCTGCAATACCAAGGGTATTTCAGATGCCAACCAAGAGGCTTGAGATGAGATGGCTCAAGTACCAGTAATTTCACCAGCTGTCTTACTCTCCATGTCGAAACACAACAGTGCAAGCACTGCTGCTTCACAACAGGATTAGCAAGCAAGATGGTAGCAATCCGTGCAGACCTTGCCAAGGTCCCACCACCAGCAAAATTATTTAAATGTAGTTGTTTAAATAATGCTACAGGGCCTCAATAAAATAATGTTTGACAAGTTAAATTTGACACTATCAAATTTATAGTCAAATAGAAATGATATCTCCACCCACACTAGTGTCCTACTAGTTCTCAGTGTTTCGCACTTAACTCAGCCTATTTTTCTTTGGGGTAGGCAGAGAACCGAACAGCAGTCACTGTTCTATAAGAACATATTTTATGTGGTAGCCCAAACATCATTATGTTATTTGGAACATGTTGTCTCATATAGTACTAGTTTATTGCCATCATAATTTGGTATTATTATATGTATTATACCAATAACATCGGGACAAAGCACTCAAATATCTAACACTAGTTTACAGTCATTAGTATTTATTTAGTGTCATCAGATGTAATACCTATCCTTGGATGACTGCTTGATTTATATTTTTAATGTTTGGAACTAAATGTAAAATATAGCTACAGCTTGAAAACGTTTATACTTACCTTATTCAAAGAATTGATGACCTTTTACAAAAGACCTTATTCAAATAAAAAACCGATTTCAAAGAAACTTTATTTGAAACATTTCATCGCTTTAAACCCATAAATCAACGTGTTTAATCCTGCATTATTCCAGCAATCCCGTGCCGTTGAGACAGAGGAAGACACCTACATAAAAGAGGTGATACTTGGCCAATCTTCATCAAGAAACAGCATTGGCAGTAACATATATAACCCCACACGCAATGCAAAGAAATCAGGACTACGGATGATAGTCATAGATGGGAGCAATGTCGCAATGGAGTAAGTTATATAGCTCAACAATTAAATTTGGTAGTTTATTTTCATGTGGCTTAAAGACTTGCAAAAAAGTGTGGCAGAGAAATGGATGCCAGTGGGGAAGTGAGAAAGCTCCAGTAATTGAAAAATTGTATCCGCAGCTGATGACCTGGTAAAAGTCACAGGACAGGAGTGTTGGAAGTGTACGACGTAGGAACGGGTATTATGGCGTACTTTGAGGGCAGCCTATGTCCTGATGATGAAAAATTATATTTGGTGTGATAGATTTTTTTTCACTATTTTTTTTGAGGCTTAAGTAGGGTTTGCAATATTCGAACCTTTTTTTATATTGGAATAAAATGAATAGTTCGATTTCGATATTCGAATTATTCGAATTTTTCGGATAATATGAATATTTTGTGAAATTACATTAAATAATGCTCTGCAAGAAGGTGGGAAAGCTGATAAGGCGAGATCTTCCGTAGTTCCAATACCCACTCTATTATGGAGGCAATAGAGCGCAACCGGAGATCAAAAGTCTTTATCCAGCAACTTGGAAGAAGCAACCTAACGAAGGTAAAAAATTCAAATGGCCAAACTGTCTCCACTAAGCCAGAAATCCTCACCGAGATTGAGAGTTTTTATGGACAACTGTATGCTTCTCATGCTGCTTCCTGATCGATAACATCAAAGCCTCACTAACTCACCACTATACTAAAGATATCCCGGACGTCGAAATGAGCGTGATTATGAATGGCCTAGGGCAGCTTAAAAATAAGAAAGGTCCGGGTGAAGACGGTATTAATGCAGAGCTTCTCAAAGCTGGTGGCTTACCTGCACTCAGACAGCTTAAGAGGCTTTCCAATTCCGTCACTCACAAATGCACTACACCGGAGGCTTGGAACAGAAGCATAGTGGTACTGTTGAACCAATATCGCTTCTGAGCCACAAACTGTTCGCCAGGGTGATCACGAATCGACTTGCGGTAAAATTCGACGACTTTCGGCCCCCGGAGCAGGCTGGGTTTCGTAAAGGTTACAGTACCATAGAACACATACACACAGTGAGGTAGATTATACAGAAGTCAGAGAAGATAATCAACCCCTGTGTCGTGCCTCCTGTCAGTGTTGTGTCTCCACTCGAAATTGTGTCTGAGTATGTATATCTTGGTGAGACTATACAACTCAGTACAAACAACTTTGAGGAGGCTAATAGATGAATACAGTTGGGCTTCGGGATATCTTGTCGTCAGACATCCCTCAGTGCCTAAAAACGAAAGTCATCAACCAGCGCATCCTACCAGTTTTGACCTATGGAGCCAAACGTGGACCAAGACTGCGGGGCTAATCCACAAATTCATTCAGCGAGCATTCATTCGTTCAGCGAGTTATGGACATAGCAACGCTAGGGGTTTCTTTGAAGGATAAAATCCGAAATCACATTATCCGACAAAGAACGAAAGTCACCGACGTTTCTCAAAGAATTAGTTCTCTGAAGTGGCGTTGGGCTGGCCACGTCTGTCGCAGGCCTGATTCGTTGGAGCAGAGGAGTCCTCAAATTGAAACCACAGACGGCAAAACGTAGTGCAGGGAGTCCTGAGGCACGGAAGACCTTAAGAGGGTCGCTGGCTGCGGGTAGATGCAAGTGACTGAAGACAGTGTTGTGGCGCGCCATGGAAGAGGCCTATGTCGAGCAGTGGACTGCTGTTGGCTGATGATGATGATGATGATGATACACTCATTTAAAAGTAAAGTAGTCCAACAATATAAACTCAATGAAAAAAGAAAATCAAAGTGACAACTAACAAGCAATAATTCAATATCGATATATATCGATGTCATATGTTTGCCGTCTTGAGTTTTTATACGAAACGTTTTGGGAGTTCAATTATGAACGTTTCTGTACTTAATGTAAGTAAAAGTACGACTCTATCGTTTTATTAAAGACGATACAGAATTATTTAATTCTTATTTTTGACTATTCAAAATATCCGTTTTATTCGAATAATCAACACTGCTAAATTCGAATTTCATTTCTGTCGGATATTCGAATAATATGAATATTCGAATATTCGAATTGCAAACCCTACGGGTAAGCAAGGAAATTCTTTTAGTTCATAGATAGAACTACAGAAGCTTATTAAAGCAGTGCTAGTCTATTGGTTTGACTACTTATATCCTCTCAAGCAGAGGATTGTGGGTTCGAGGACTTCAAATTACTATACAAACCAAATTCTGTTTATTTCCAGGCATGGTAAAGGCAGAGTTTTCTCAGTTAAAGGCTTGAAGATTTGTATAGATTACTTCGTGCAACGCGGTCACACCGTCAAAGCATTTGTACCACGATTCAGGTAAGGCTATTATTTAATAACTTTCTAAGGTGACATTTTCTTTAATCAGTCATACATAACTACTGGCACATCCGGGAATTATCACGCATAACCTCGACGTTGTAGTGTTGTAGCCCACATTGTCGAAATTAGCGTGAGGCTCTTCCACCAGAGATGCAAGGATATGTTGCGAGGAATCTGCTCAAGTGGCTAAATAAGAAACAAACAAGCTGAGATATGTGGTGCATAGGGGTAATTCGTGTCTGTACCGTTGTCCAGCGGTGGTGTAGCGGTATAACACGCGACACGGAATGCTGAGGACCTGGGTTCGATTCCCAGTGTTGGTCTTATTTTTTCTGGTTTCTCTGTGCATCTATATTTCAGTTTGTATTTTCAATTTAGGTTTTACGAGATGACCATAAAAGTAAAAAAATTGGAATTGAAATAAAAAATAAGTACAAAAAGATTCCAAAAAACCAATCTTACAAATGCTCTGTCTGAAATGTTGGCATGTGAATGTTTGCAGGTGTAAATTCGGCAAAAGCACGGAACCTCGTCTGTTGGATGACCTGGAGAGGCGCGGGCTGGTCGTCTACACACCTTCGCGGGAGGTTCAGGGCAAAATGATCACCTCTTATGACGACAGGTAAGTCTTTTAACATTTCGAATGAAGACTACGGAAACGGAACCCCAACTTGGGCGTGTCTTACACGCTCAGACAGTTTTTTTTTCTAAATCCAGTAATGTATTAAGTATGTAACAGTATGACTCTGCCGGTTTCTACGGCGCCCACGGCAGGAAGGGGTGACCGAATTCTGCCTTTTCACAAAATTATTGTTTTCCGTAATCATAAATTTTTCTCAATGTGTTTTTTTTATATCACTGGATGGAAAACGAGCAAGTGGGTCTCCTGATGGTGAGAGATCACCCCTGCCCATAGACACCTGCAACACCAGGGGGATTGCAGATGCGTTGCCATACTAGAGGTCCAACAGCTCCACGCCGAAACATAATAGTGCAAGCACTGCTGCTTCACGGCAGAATAAACGAGCAAGAAGGTGGTAGCAATCCAGGCGGACCTTGCACGAGGTCCTACCACCTGCAAAATGTATTTTCTTATGCTTTTATAGAACACAGTAGGATAGGTTAGGTTTGTTTTATGAAAGAACCGAAAAAAAACATGGTTTCCTAGAAAATCGTTTGTTGGGAAAAGGCAGAGAACCGGTGGGACAACATTCTAACTCCAGGGCCCCACAGCTAAACACGACGGTTGATAATCAACTGAGAATAATTCTGTTTCAGATACATAGTCCAGTGCGCGGCCGAATTCGACGGCGTCATAGTCTCCGGCGACAACTATAGGGACCTCCTCCAGGAGAACCCTCGCTGGCGGCGCGTCATCGAGTGCCGGCTACTCCCTTTCACGTGGGTGCAGGACATGATCATGTTCCCGAGAGACCCTCTGGGGAGGACCGGGCCCACGCTCGAAGCGTTCCTCAGGCACGGTCCCGAGACCCAGTGATGTGTAGTGCCTAAAGTACAATTCAATAGAATCTGACAATTTTCTACATATTTAACACACCCTAACGTGGGCACGCTTGATTATTATATGTTCCTGTTGTTGCAATTATCATCTAAAAGGAATCTAAAAAGAATAATAGTCACATCACAAAGCCTTAGGTAGCCCGGTGTTCATATTAGTAGGCTGGAAGTGTCTACAGGATTGACAGATTCTATTGAATTGGAGTATACAATTGACTCACTCCATGCCACTGAATATAATATTTTTATAAATATATTTTTCTGTTTTTGTCATGTTTTAAATATTCGTAAAAATTCCATATTATGATTTTATAAATTGAGGATTTTTTTTCTATTTTATACTAAATGTTGGTATGGAAATAATTCTATGAAAAATTTACTTTGTTTTGCATTATGAACAAAACTGTAGTTTTTTGTTGAAGTGCCAAATTTTTAAGTTTGTTTTTGTGAAATTATTTTCAAGGTAATGTAAATATTTATTAAATATTTTAAAATGCTACCTGAAATTTGTGTCTAGACTCCTGTCCAGCGGTGGTGTATGGGTTATAGCACGCAGCACGGAATGCTAAGGACCTGGGTTCGATTCCCAGCGCTGGTCTCTTTTTCTGGTTTTTCTGTGCATCCATGTCTCAGTTTGTATTTTCGATAAATATTTATTTTGTTCTGTTCTTATAGAATAATTTATAAATGATGCTCATACCATTGGACTCCATTGCAAAGAACATAATTGATCCACTGATCACCTGAGATATGAGAAGTTAACACAATTTTAAATAGTTTCTTTGTTTTATTTAAAAACTTGTGCAAATTTTACCATTAAGTTTCAAATGTTAAAATAAATGGAGTTACTTATGGAAAGGACTTATTTTTTGAGCATCATCTGTGAATAATAATGTGGAGTTCAAAAAGTTGGACCATCATAAAAAAGGACTTATTGCAAAAAGTTCTATTGTGACAAGAAAAACTACCCATGCGCGTCGGAATGTATTATTTTTACTGCCGATGTAATGCAGAATGCATGTATCGGAAAACTTCATGACGCTTGAAAGGAGAAATTGACTGAGCGACATTTTTTAAAATAGTGAATTATGTACATATTTCGAATCAGTAAAATTTACTGAAACCAAACATGTACATAACTCACTACCTCAACAAATGTAACTTGGTCAATTTCTCCTTTCAAGCGTCGTATTATATTTATTGTATAGCCGTTATGAAATTTGACACTAAATAATAAAGTTCCATATAAAGGAGCGGCCATACCGCTCCTTAAAATCTTAAAATCGCATTGAGGCATCGTATTTAATATGTGCACCGCGCGCACCTTTTTTTTTGCACCGCTGAAAAATACGCAAACGGTGGGAATCGCAGTGACGTCACGTGCGTCACGAGTTTTGTTCGGTAAAGTCCTGACGTTTACGGCACTTCACTGCGATTCCGTATTTTAAGCAGCGGTGTGAAGAGCATGCGATAAATAAGGTGCGTCATAGATTCCGCGCCGTCACAGTCTTATAAGTAGCGGTGTGGCCGCTCCATAATGGATATAAAAATCTGACTTTTCTCGATGGAAATACATTATGTACTGCACCTGTACAAAAGTAATTTCGTTCTAATTTACAAACAACACACTGAAATAAAATAAAACTGCGACTATAATGGGAGCAGCCATTTTGATGCTTATAATTAGTTTTCGTTCATATTCAATGTAACAAAATATAATCACATTAATTATAAGTTTTGTATGAGAAATGAAAATTCGTCATTGTTTTTTTTTCCGTTATATTTTATTTTAACCAAATTTTCGTAATGGCTGCTCCCATTATAGTTGCAAAGTTGCGTTGTGATCTGTAGTGCTGCTGTAAATTAAAACGAAACTACGTTCGTATGGGGATGTGAGCGTATTGGGGAATTTTAAATGCCCCAACTTTTTGTATTCCACACATGATTCTCATAAATACTCTTTTGTTATGAATTATGATATTAAATCGCCATTTGCGATTGTAAAGCTACAGGTACACTACGAAGGTAACAAAATTTACTCGAAATTGCGCATTAAAAATATTGCTCATAATTTTTTTTTTATTCCAAGAAAACCACCTTTTGGTTCTAGTTATTTTATTTTTAGGAACTATTGCATTAACATGTTGGTTATTAATACTACATGATACTACTCAAAAGAAAACGGAAGCCTTTTAAGTTTTATAGATAGTATGAGTAAATAAATATGAAATTAATATGTGCACCATGCATTATTTAATACCTATAGGTAGCTAGGGTTATGAAACGGTAAAAAAAAAACATTTTATTTTCCCAATGATTTTCTTCGGAGTGGTATTTATTATTTACATTAATGTGCAGACTTAATCATAGGTTGTGTATAACTTTGTTTCTCTTCTGTTGCTTTGTAGCGCAAACGAGGTTTGAAACAAAACACCTCGCTACTATGCATAATGTTGACAAAATTTGCATGTCGCGCAGACTCACTCGTTTTGCATGTGCGCGGTCACAAAGCAGCTACTTGGCATAATAAAATTTGGCCTCTTGACTACATGAATTTATAGCCTTGGAAAATTTCAAAAATAGTTTTTGACATTTTAGTTATAAAGCTTAACTTAATTCCTTAATTCTTAGTCTCACTTTCCTAAGCTCTGCCTGACTTATTGATAAGTATAAGGCAATAAATATATAAGAAAGGTAGCAATATTCGTATGTAAAAAGCCGACCCGAAACCGCAGTACCTAAACTATTTGCAAATATTAACATTTTTTAATAAATGCATCAGTGTCATACACCTTCGCTGTTCATGTGCCTCCAATGTGGGTCAAAGCTTTCTTGCAAGAGTCCGTGCTTATAGGTAGGTACAGAACTTTAAACTGTCCCCAACTTGGACGTGTGGCTTTGTTAAATAATTTTGTATGGGACAGTGAATGTGTTAAATAATCAAGTGCAAAAATATGTATCTATTTGAACCACTAAGAAATATGTACCACGGCCTTAATTCGTCGGAGAGTATTACAGTCTAGGGCTTATCTATACGGTAGTGTCAAATACATGAGTATACATCGACCTTATGGTCGGCAGCAGTCTTGGAAACGTAGGTACATTATTAAGGTCATAAACCTTCAATTTACATATTTTTGAAGCGTAATAGTTCATATTTTTACACAAGACAATGACAGCTTTCGCGGGAACTTAAAATTGATAATTTTTCTAAGTGAACTTTATGCGCATTATTTGAAGGGTCGATTTTGTTGACGTATTGATTTGAGATACGATATTTTTTTAAAGTAGTGAAGATTGGCAAAGTACCTCGCAGCAAATGTCATAAACACAAAAAAAAAGTGTCTTCATGTTTGGGGTGTTTGCCATACAAAATATAAAGGAGAATCGTGTTTTGACAAATAATAAAACGTTATGTCCATTTATTGGTGCTAAATAGTCCGTTGCCGTTACATACCGAAAGAAAGAAGCAAGAAAAGGATTATCAAACCGATTTAATATTTAAACCAGCTTATATCGCAATTCTTACAATAAATAAATAAAACAAATAATAAAAAGCGTATTATTATTGAATCGAACAAGCTTATTGATTTTACATTCAAATTAACTAAGCATTTTTGTGTATAAAAAATTGCGTCAGCGAAGTTACAACCTTATCTCATACGAGACAAGGTTCGGTTTTCAACACATAAAATAAAACAGAACTTATAGCGAGCTCTACATGCAACATGCGATAACTTATTATTGATTATATTATTAATTATTACAAAAAAATAATTGACAGCAGACAGTTCACTTTGGCATTATTATAAACAATATTGGCCTTTACACAAAAATATAAACGCATCTTTAACATGTCTAAAATCATGGTTTTCTATCAGCTAAGGTGTTAAACCCATGTTCAACGGTTGTCTAAGTTTTGGTAGTAACACGGTAAGTTAAGTCGGTATACTAAAACATTTTTATTACTAATTTTTGAACTCAACACTTTTTACTATAAATATATTAAATAACAATCAAAACACTGCCACTCTCAAAAATGTCAATTAAATGTAAACATTCCACATTTTTCATTTTTCTGATCAAATACTAACTGACAATTCTGAGGGCGGCATTAAGAGCATCGACCTTCGATCAACAATACGTACGTAATTATTGATCGAAGGCATCAACATTTTCTACATAAATAAATTATAGAATTGAGATCTTATAATACCAAATCTTAATTTTCTTTCAAATTTAAAAAAAGATTCATCCGATATTATGAGTGAGGGTTTGATGGCGATAAATCGCTAGATGGCGTAAGTATCGAGTTCCATTTGACGTTAAATTCTTGCTTGCGATTGGCTCAGTTATTTGACCAATCACAATGAGGACTTGCTATCGCGTATGAATTCGCCGCTAGAGGTACATACTAGTGTAGCGAGAGTTCTCCGAAATGTCAAATACTTTGGGGTCAGCGACGCGGGTGTATTTATAATTAGAATAGTTTTATGAATATTTGGCAGTACCCGAAATTAATTATAGCAAAATATACGTTACAGGGCAATGAATGTTTTTGTTTTGAGACAGTTTTGTCTTTAGGACAAAATTTATTAGAAATTAATAAATGATTAGAAAACATTTGTGCTCCCTTTTTTTTCGTACAAAACGGGACTATGCTACACTGGCATGCTTGATATTTTTATGGTACGGTTTTAAGGTAACATGATTTAAATTTAAAGTTCAAACTAACCAGTACACTGGCTGAAGTCAAGTCCTTTGTCTACAGGGGCGCCAACTGGTGAGCGCCAAATCGTTACCACTCATTGTCAAACGGTCTTCACGCTACTAGCGCCAACTAGTCTACCAAAGAAACTCAGAAACACTCGCGTAACGCAACCCCACATGTAAATTAAAGTAACACTTATATTACTGTGATATTTTGTTACATTTATGCGTCAGAGGGTACGAGAAATATCGTGGCGGTAAACATTGCCGTTAGCGGTGTCAGGTATCCAATTTGCGTGGGACGCACCGATTCGCACCCGAACAGAGGGCTTCATCATCATCACAGCCTATATACGTCCCACTGCTGGGCATAGACCTCTCAGAATGAGAGGGCTTGGGCCATAGTTCCCACGTGGGCCCAGTGCGGATTGGGATATTGGGAACAGAGAGTTTAAGTAGGCCTTATTAACAAATGGTACGAGCAGCGCTAACTACGCGCGTCGTGTGCAACGGATTGTTCCATCAAACAAATGAAGTGGTCTAGCAATTTTTTAAACAAGTTCCTATCAAATGAATATAATAAATGACTAAAGTAGTATCGAAACGAACACGCTCAGTACCGCGAGACCCCTCAGAGGCCGTGTAGAGCGCGCGTCTGTGTGAGTGTGTTCGTTTCGATCGATTTGTTCGTAGCTTCCATATTGCTTTAGCTTTTATATATACTGTGCTAAAGTCGAACTTTCAAGTTGACAGACACGTCTATTGGCATTATTGTTTTATGACATGCAAACAATTATCAACTTTATGCACCAGCTAGCGTAGGTCCTTATTGTCTAGCATGATTCGGAATCACAATCGTTCATACTTCCTGTTACAAGGTATAAGACGACGATAGAAACGAAAACGGCAGCGTCAGTGATGTTCAAGCATGTACGTCAAAAATCTGACAGAAAGTGGTGCCCTCGTATAAATTCTACTCCTTTATTTTGTATGTCTGGATACATGCACAATATTTATCGCACCCCCTAACCTTAAACATTAGTAAAAGGCCTTTAAAATACTAGCTACTATGTTGGATAATTACAAATATTGTTATTAATGGCCTATATTAGGCCGAGATAACTATTAACCGTACCCCAGGGTCACATGTCTTTGACTGCACCCAGGTTTTAGGCTGCATTACCACCAGAGATGTACGAGGAATGTGTTTTTAAGCATTCCTAAAAAAGTTTGTACAGTCAGCTGCAGAGAAAAGGTACCCCCCTGTAATGGCGGTAGTATGGATACCGCCGTTACAGGGGGGTACCTTTTCTCTGCAGCTGACTGTACATTTGATTTGCGACTCCGATTTGGATAAAAATTTGCAGGTATGTAAATTGAACGATACTGAGGCGTAATAACATAGTTTCTCAAAATGTCCCAATTGGTTTGTATGGAAATTTCCTTTTTTGTTACCAAAACTATATGGACTTGCAGTAACAAAAAAGGAACTTTCCATACAAATTAATTGGGACATTTCGGGAGACTATGTTATTTAAACTCAGTATCGTTCACTCTATCTACCTGCAAATTTTAACCCAAATCGGAGTCGCAAATCAAATGTACAAACTTTTTTAGAAATGCTCTTTTATGAACACCAGAAATTCTTCACTGACCTATCTTCGCTCCGCTCAGCTGTTTTCACTAGAGATGAAATGAAGCGTCTCTATTGGTTCATAACATCATCTCTGATGCAAATGCAGCCATAATTGTAAACTAACCCTCATGCATCATCCTTCGGAAGCATATTATCAAGCTTCAGTTGTTCCAACTGCAGCTGTCTTCTTATAGACCCCAACTGCGTCAGTATACTGACGCTCTTACCCTCCTCATTTGGCAAACTCTTCAATATATTCTTCTGTACAGCAGGCACTTTCCACTTATCATCTACTACTTGCATTGCTTCACTCAATTCTGTATTTTCTTGAACAACTCTAGCATTGACAGGCGAATGCCTTAAAACGGGTATAGGATTGTCGTTGTCGCTTCTAATGGACGGTTCATATTTCTTCTCCTTCGGACGGTCATGTATCATAGCTTTTTCTACTATCACTTTCTTATCATTAATTGCAGTTAGTTTCTTAGCATCATTAAATGTGAAACCAGTTTTTTCAGTATCATAATTACTGGTAACTTTCTTATTTTGATTGTAATTATTTCTTACTTCATTACTATTGGATTCGGTCTTTCTATCATTAAAAGTAAAAGATTTCTTTTCATCTTTGCCAAACCCAGTTATTTTCCTATCACCATTGGCATTGTATGATATCTTCATTATATTATCATTATCATAACCAACTGCTTTTCTATCAGGGCTATACACAGTTTTAGAATCTGTACTGTAACCAGTCTGTCTTTCATTAAGGCTATATTCAGTTCTCCTATCATCAGTTATAAAGTTATTCAAGTATTTAGAGTTTAAACTCATAGCAGAACTAGCTGTGTCTATTTTATTGTAGAGACTTTCTTTCGAAGGATTAAGATTCTTTCTAAGATAACTGTCGACATCGTAGTTATGTGAGAAGATGGAATTGTCAGGTATATTGGTTGAAAATGGTTCCTTCAAGCTTTTCGTGAACGCGTTCTGTTTACCGTGTATTGGGGGGCAGTAGAGGGGCAATTTGGAGGGTATTTTGGGAGGATCGCTTTGAGCGGTGTGCGTGTATCGAGGTTTCGCCGTCACACGGAGTAAGGCTTTCTGTTCTAAGTCTATCTCTTTCTGGAGAGCTGTGCGCTTCTTTTCGTAATCTGTGGCGTTTTCTTTCATCTGGAATTTAGAAGTTTGATGTTTGTCATGTTGGTTTGTATAATAGTGCTCTATCTATTGAAAACAGCGTCTATCGCGCCGTGTGAGCTTTATAGGTTCTATGGAAGTGTGTTAGCTATGTGGTACAGAAATTCACTACATATACGGTGTGTAGCGAATGTAGCGATTAAGTATTCTTAAATAAAAAAATCAGAAATTTGACTGCATTAAGAAAAAAATAATGAGAAAAAAAAAGTCTACTGGTCTTATCTATTAAGTAAATTGAAGGCAGATGTAAATAATAATGTTTTACTATCGGATTTTGTCCGAAAAGTTGGTATTTGTCTTGTTTTCTCAACTACCTTACTGAAGTTTGCATTGCAGGTGGTAGGGCCTTGTGCAAGGTCCGCCCGGATTGCTGCCACCATCTTGCTCGCTAATTCTGCCGTGAAGCAGCAGTGCTTGCGCTGTTGTATTTCGTATTTATCTTGCTTTCTCAATCAGCTTCAGTAATTTTTTTTATTCGACTGGATGGCAAACGAGCAAGTGGGTCTCCTGCTGGTGAGAGATCACCACCGCCCATAGACACTTGCAACACCAGGGGGATTGCAGATGCATTGCCAACCTAGAGGCCTAAGATAGGATACCTCAAGCGCCAGTAATCACTGGCTGTCTTACTCGCCACGCCTAAACAGAACAGTGCAAGCACTGCTTCACGGCAGGATTAGCGAGCAAGATGGTGATCAATCCGGGCGGACTTTGCACGAGGTCCTACCACCTGCAATCATAAACACAAGTTGTTTTTATTCTTGCGTGTGCCCCCTCGTCCCCAGGTACCTTACCTGTTCAGACACGTCTATCTGCTTCCCGATTTCCCTCTCCTGAGCCATCCGCAGCATCCGCAGCTGTTCCTCCAGCCTCCTCATCTCCGCTTGCTCCAGCATCCTGCCAACAACAGCCGTCTTGTTCATAGTGTTGGTTATACACAGTGTTTTTTTTATATCTGTTAACTTCGGCAAACGGCCCAGATCATTGGCAGAAACTACCTGGTAATTAGCCAGATATGTATGAATTAAAAACAATTCCATCATTTATCATATTATAATTCCCTAAAATTACATCGTGGTTTTTACTGACGTTAAATTAAAACACCTATACCAAATTTTATGACTATAAGCCCAGCGGTAATTAGTTCGAGATTTTATCCTTATCCCGTGGGAAAATCGGGATAAAAAGTATCCCATATTTTAATCCAGGGTATAAACTAACTTTTTGCCAAATTTCACCCAAATCCGTGCAGCCATTTCAGCGTGAAGAAGTAACAGACATACTCACTCACAAACTTTCACATTTATAATATTAGTATCACCGTCGCGTGTCATGTATGCGCTTGACATTCCGTTCCTAAAACGTTCCTATTGCGTTCATGACATGATACGGCGTAGTAGAGACCTTTGATCGCTCCTTAAAGTAAACGAGAATCAAACACGTATAAAAGGAGGTATGTTCTTACTTCTCTCTGGCCTTCCTCTCCTCGCGGATCCTCTGCTGCTCCAGGATCTGATTCTTCAGCTCCTGCTGGTAGAACTGCCTCTTGGCAGCCGCTTCCTGCGATATCAAGATAAAGTTAATTATACCAGAGCGCTTATTGTTACACTTGGGGGCCTTTCATAAAGTACGTCACACGTATTTTGACCATTTTTAACCCCACCCCATGAAAATTGCAGTTATTTTCTTCCTCTGTCAGAAACCCCTTGTTTGGTTCTGGTGTACAATAAAGAGTATTTGTATTGTATTGTATCAATTCTTCTTGTGACTCAACTTGGAATTAAAACTTTTTTTTTTATTATACGATTTTTCTACTCGTACCGTATTTAGTGCTTTAGCCTTTAGCCTTTATTTGGGTAAAATTTAGGGCATGCACCCGGTTCTGCGTGTGCCTCAAGGCTCCTGAGGTTTTCGTATGAATTTGTTGAACCGGGTGCATGCCCTAGTTCAATTGTCGTACAGAATTTCTTAATCCATACTAATATTATTATTATAAATGCGAAAGTAACTCTGTCTGTCTGTCTGTTTGTCTGTCTGTTACGCTTTCATGCCAAAACCACTGAACCGATTTGGATGAAATTTGGTACAGAGATAGAATAGACCTTGGGAAAGGACATAGGCTATCTTTTATCGCGAAAAAGAGGCTTTAAGGGGTTAAAATAGGGGGTGAAAGTTTATATGGTGGAAGTTCGTCGCTGTCGAAGATAAAACTATGAAACTTGGCATTTAGGCATTTAATATACTATCCATATCCATACTAATATTAAAAATGTCAAAGTGTGTTTGTATGTCTGTATGTTTTTCCGTCTTTCACGCCGTAACGGAGCGACGGATCGACGTGATTTTTGGCATGGAGATAGATAGTTTATGGGCCCGAGAGTGATATAGACTACTTTTTATCCCGGAAAAATGCACAGATCCCGAGGGAACAGCGCGCGATAACCGAATACCACGCGGGCGGAGCCGCGGGCAAAAGCTAGTACCATATATATTAGTGTGTGTCAACTGCAGGGCTACTACGAACTTCGAAAATCAACTGTCGTACCGTTTGGTCCCCTATGTCTCTTATACTATTTAATACGAGAGTTAGAAGGACGGTATATGATGCCCTCTGCTTGAAGGCAGGATTATCGAATAATTTCAGGTTATAATGTAGAGGTCAGGTTACCTTCTCAGCCTCCTCGTTCCTCATCTGTATCGCGTCTGCGTCGAGCAGCGACGGCTTGTAGCTGCGGGCTGGCTCGTGCTTCTTCAGCAGCAACGTGTCTTCTGTCCAAAACAATTATTTATATCGGCGCGCCAGAAGATGGAATGAAGTGTTTTATTTCACCAATAGGAAATATTACTTCAACGTTCTGACACAGTATATATTTAAGCTAAAGCAGTATGGAAGCTACGAACAAATCGATCGAGCTTCCATACAGCTTTAGCTCATATATATACTGTGGTTCGGACGAGAATGCAGCACTAGCACAAACCGTAAACAGTTTTTTTAAAGAAACAAAGAAAATACAGAATACAGAGTACGTACAGAATACGTAGGTATTCGAGTAAATAAATTATTTCTTTCTTTCTGCGGAATCCTTTTAACTGCCATAATTTTATAAGTCATAATGTAATGTTTGTCATAATTTTTTTACTGTCATAACTTTCACTAGTTTGTTGACCGTCCATGACAAGGGTTGTGTCAAAATAATCTAGTCTAGTGCCGTAAGGTACATAGATGTCACTGGTGTCTTGTACCTTCGAAGTCGGAACAACTGTGTCGCAGTAACGCGCCGGCCGCTCGAGGGGACAACTCGCGCTCGGCCCTCTCTCGCGTCCGCAGAGGGGGCGGGGATATCTGTGACATAAAAAAAAAAGGAATGAGTGGGTTCAAATCCCGGCTCGCACCTCTGAGTTTTTCGAAATTCATGTGCGCAATTTACCACGAGCTTTGCGGTGAAGGAAAACATCGTGAGGAAACCTGCACAAACCTGCGAAGCAATTCAATGGTGCGTGTGAAGTTCCCAATCCGCACTGGGCCCGCGTGGGAACTATAGCCCAAGCTCTCTCATTCCGAGAGGAGGCCTGTGCCCAGCAGTGGGACGTATATTGGCTGAGATGATGATGATGATGAATGGTTTTTTTGTGACAGGCCACTTGACATTTGCCTAACTCCAGCATTGCTGGATCGGTTCATTAATGAATTCATTCGGCACTTTTGTTTCACTTTGTGTTTAGACATATCATTTCGAGTGAAAGATGGCGAATAAAAGATAGAAATGAACGAAAAATTAACTGTCTGATACCCCCTTTACTTTCTCGCTTCGTTCAGTTATCTACCTAACTCCGTGCCTTGAACTCCGCTCCGCATTACTTTTTTTTTTATTCGACTGAAAGGCAAACGACCAAGTGGGTCTCCTGGTGGTAAGAGATCACCACCGCCCATAAACATCTGCAACACCAGGGGTATTGCAGATGTGTTGCCAACCTAGAGGCCTAAGTTTACTTTCTCGGTTTGCTCCGTTATCTCGCTCTGAGTCTCCGCAACTATACTCTGCTATCTTTTCAGTGGACTAATGGAGAAGCAGCGTCCACTGAGTTGATACTTATATTAAAGGAAATTACATTTTTTTCGGGTGCGATGCTGGAACTTAGCATCAGAAGCTTAAATAGTTCTTCATAGCACCCCTCGTTGTAGATCCTGTTTCATCATCAGCCGGAAGACGTCCACAGATGGACAAAGGCCTCCCTCTTAGAACGCCACAATGAACGACAACTCGCCACTTGCATTCACCGGTTTCCCGTAACTCTCACGATGTCGTCAGTCCACCTGGTGGGAGGCCAGCCAACGCTTCGTCTTCCGGTTCGTGGTCGCCACTCGAGGACCTTTCTCCCCCAACGGTTATCTGTTCTTCGAGCGATGTGGCCTGCCCAGGGATCCTGATTGATGAGAGATCCTGTTTATTCCTAGTTTATTCTGATGTTCATTGACACTTACCCTGTACAATTCGGCATCGTCCGTTTGAACGGCCACAGATAGTGGCCTGCCCGGTCCGTTGGTTTGCACGCCCGTGTCTACTTTACTGGAAAATAAAATACGTATAAAGAAATAAGTGTTCGTTAATAATAAGTATGTTTGTGATGTGTGTGTGTTCTTAAAGTGTGGAAATGGAGGGGCCTGGGTCCCAAGATACAGGCTCAGCCTAGTTTGGGGTCCGCCGGACACTGCTAATTGTATTTCGTATTTGTTACATAATAAACATTTTTCATTTTCATTTGTTGCATAGATGTAGCGTTATCATAAGGTCGCGGGTGAGCAAAGTAATCCATAGTAATATTATAAATGCCTAAATGCCAAAGTGTGTTTGTATGTTTGTCCGTCTTTCACGCCGTAACGGAGCGACAGATCGACGAGTGACATAGGATACTTTTTATCCCGGAAAAATGCAGTTCCCGAGGGAACAGCGCATATAACATAGTTTATTGATATGGGTCTCCGCAAAGTAACGCCTGTTTCAATAAATCAAGTTACCGAATAGTCTGCGTGCTAAACACGGTGCTGGCGTGAGCCCGCCGCTCGGGGCTAGCTCGGTCCTGCTCTAACGCGTCGCGCTCGCGCTCCCGCTCTCGCTCCCTCTCCTCGCGCTCCCTTTCCCGCTGCTCCCGTTCTCTTCTCGCACGTTCTGCTTGCTCTCTCTCTTCTTGCTTCTTTTTTGCTTGCTGTAGAAGTATTAAAGGTTTAGAATGTGGGTCCACGGAAGTGACCATCGGTCGATTATGCAATGCTCGTTTCTGATTCGCCTTTTTAGAATGCAATATGTAATTCTATCTGTCTCAACGAATGGGGACCGTGGATCGGCAAGGGCAGCGTTGGACGTCCACCAACAAGATGGACGGTATGACCTGGTTAAAGCCGCAGGTTCACGGTGGATGCAGGACGCTTCTAACCGAAGCAACTGGAGGTCTATGGGTGAGGCCTATGTCCAACAGACGTCCTGCGACTGATATGATGATGACAATAGAACTAACTAGGGGAATGTTTTGGCAAACATCGGTTTTCAATATCCCTTAAAACGTAATCGGTCTACCTAGGGTTACCAGGATAACATGAACGAAAAGCGACTTAAGCATTATCATATTAATCCTGTACTGTTGCTGCCACAGCATTTTGAAAGTTTTTGCCTCTGATTTTGCCAGCAGGGCTACTACGAAACTCGAAGTTCGTGTCGTGCGATCCCTCTGACACTTCTGAGCGAGAGAGACGATACGATACGAACCTCGAGTTTCGTAGTAGCCCCGCAGATGATCAATCTGCAGTACCAGGATATCATAAACAAGTAAGTAGTCACCTGATCTAGATATTCCCTGTACTGCTGCTGTCGCAGCTTCCTGAGGGTGTTCCTTCGGCGCTCATACTCCCCCAGGCCCAGGAGGGCGTCCCCGGTCCCCCGCTCCCCCCTCACCAGGGGGTTATTGGGGGAATACTCGCCCGCTTTCAACATGCCGGGGAGGCCTATGTAGCGCTGGAACAATACAATACGGTATTTGACTATTTTTTACCTCATCCCAGCCTATATACGTCCCACTGTGGGCACAGGCCTAGTGTTAGAATAAAAGGGCTTGGGTTGTAGTTCCCACGTGGCCCTGTGCGTTTTTATTATGGGTAGGCTAAAAGCGGGTTCACGGTGGATGTAGGCCGCTTCTAACCGAAGCAACGGAGGTCTATGGGGGAGGCCAGCATCCAACAGTGGACGTCCTACGGCAAATATACAAGAAAGAAACAAGACATTTATTCACTAATACGGAAGACACAAAAATACACTCGGGGACAAATTTAGAGGAACGCGAAAAAAAGGGAACATTTTTTTTTCTATTCTCCTGGTCAATCGTTAAGTATGCGTCATGCTAACTTTTTTATGCGTTCCTCTAAATTTGTCCCTGAGTATATATTAATAAATAAAATAAATAAAACCACTTACCTTCACGTAAATAAAAATACATTGAATAAAATTATAAGTGACCAAGAAATAAATAAATAAACGACCATGATATTCTACAACCACAACTATACAAATGACTACACTAATGACCAGTAAGCCTGTGTAACTATTAATCAATGAAATTCCTGAACAACTGAGGCGAGACCGGTGGACAGCTCAATTAGACAGCACTAATTGACTTTTATAAGAACCTTAATACATATGTAAGTAATTGTTAAATGGGGACCAACAGTGGAATTTTCAAGCCTTGGAAAATAATGAACGTATTGACAATTCATGGTGCCCATTGTTATGATTGGCTTAAAAAGAGCTAAGTGACTATTCAAGGATTTTCTTTGTAGGTAATTACAATTAAATTCAAATAATTATTTAGGGCTCGCCTACGTCAATGGGTCTGTCTTTGTAAAAATCAGCTAAATTTATCCGTTTTTTAACCCCCGACGCAAAAAGTGTTATAAGTTTGACCGCTATGTGTGTCTGTCTGGTTATGTGTCTATTTGTGGCGCCGTAGCTCTTAAACGGGTGGACCGATTTGAATGCGGATTTTTTTATTTGAAAGCAGGCTTTCTAATGATGGTTTTTAGACATGTTTCATCAAAATCAATTAAGCCGTTTTTGAGATATTGAACTTTGAAGTCACAAAGTCGGGGGTTTTCCAACTTTTTGTTACTGGCATTGACTTGAAATTTGTTACGAAAAATGTACGTAGTTTAGATGAAAATTGAAAATGCAAATAGAGTCGGCAAATAAAGCTTGTATTAAAACTGACATTTTTAACAAAAACTTATTAGAATGCAGCTCGACTTGTACAAGGGAACCCTTTGTTGTACGAACAACTTGCGTTCAAACAAGCGTGGATGATCACGCGAGCCTTGTCTGCATAATTGATTAATTACACATGTCAGAGCGCATCGCTGCGTGAACAGAACACCCAGCCATCTTGACTTTTGTACAATGTAGTTCAAATTTTATGGAACGAGAAATGAGGGATAGATTAGACAAATAACCTAACCTAACCAACAAAAAGTTGGAAAAACCCCCGACTTTGTCACTTTAAAGTTCAATATCTCAAAAATGGCTTTATCGATTTTGATAAAACATGTCTAAGAACCATCGCTAGAAAACCAGCTTTCAAATAAAAAAAACCGCATTCAAATCGGTCCACCCGCTTAAGAGCTACGGTGCCACAGACAGACACACAGACAGACAGACACACAGACAGACACACAGACAGACACACAGACAGACACACAGACAGATACACAGACAGACACACATAGCGGTCAAACTTATAACACCCCTTTTTTGCGTCGGGGGTTAAAAAATGGCCAAGAGCGTGTCGTACTCGCCCGAGATAGGGTTACGTAGCCATTATGAAAAAATCAAGTCATATTTGTCGAAAGATTTCGTATTTTATACGGAATATTCGAATAATTGATTGAATCAGGCGTTAGTTTGCGGAGGTCCATATAAATGAACTAAAAGAATTTCCTTGCTCACCCGCGACCACGATAGCTAGGCTTATGCAAAATATGCGTGTTCATGCAGTTCCTCCACCTCCACACTGTAAGCTAAGAACACGCACAAATTACACAAACCCATCTATCACCACCACCACATCACACTGACGCGTTTCGAACTCGACCAGAGCTCATCTTCAGAGTAACACAACCGTACACCATGCTACCAGTTGTTAGACCGGTCTGACCCGCACAGTAGGTATTATTCTAAGGGTAAGTTTCAAGTCCCGGGGAAGGACATAGGATAATTTTTATCCCGAAAAATTTCATAGTTTCCGCGGGATAGCGATAAACGAATTCTACTTGGATGCAGTCGCGAACAACAGCTAGACTAAGTTCCAAACCTTAATAAAAACACAAAATAGAAACCTAAGGTCTGGCCACACATGTAGGTGAGACTGACCGAATCGGCTAGGACAGCGGTTCCTAACCTTTTTCAGCCGCGGACCCCCAAGGCAACCAAGTGTAATGCCAAGGACCCCTGAGTGAAAAAAGATACAATTTTCGGACAATATCATTTTTGTTAATGCTCTAAGTAAGATAGACGCGTACGGGACCGCGGACCCCCAAATATATGCTCGCGGACCCCCAGGGGTCCGCGGACCACAGATTGGGAAACAATGGGCTAGGATATTCTGCCGGTAGGATTATTTTAAACTAGCTTTTGCCCGTGGCTCCACCCGCGTAGTATTCGGTTTTCGCGCGCTGTTCCTCAGGAACTGTGCAATTTTCCGGAATAAAAAGTAGCCTATGACACTCTTGAGCCCATAAACTATCTCTATGCCAAAAATCACGTCGACCCGTCGCTCCGTTACGGCGTGAAATATGGACAAACATAGAAACATATAAACATACTTTCGCAGTTATAATATTAGTATGGATACGGGGTTTTTAATCTTGATAAATGCAGGGTCTAAGTACTAGAAGTTAGCAGGAAATTATCAGCTAAACGACTCGCTTACCATGTAATCAATCATAATAAAAAAACACGCCTTAATATCGCTATTGCTGTAACACTTCAAATTTAGTACCACTATTATGATTATGCAAAATACTGGATTCGAAAAACACGATGTATGGGTTCCGTAGAAAATATGTTTTAATGGGGTCCATATCCACTCTCATAATTGTCGCAGTATTTTATAAAACCAACCTAACCTATAGAGTTCTACAAGATAACCAATTATTAATTTCCAAAAAAGAGTATCGTTTCGAAGGAAAAAAAAAATACTTAATAAAAATGATGTGATGACAAACATTATGACTTGCGAAAATTATGGACTTTTGGATTAAAGTGTATTATGGGTCTTCCAAAAACTGTAAGTCTAATATAAATTTTCGACATAAAAAATCGGACTGCCTTGTATATAAATTATTTACCTATAAATTATTATTATTATTTCGACATTATAAACAATTTCCCGTGATAGGCTATTTACAGAAATACCCTGTTTAAATTGACTGCCCGTAGAAATCAATTTCTGAAAAATAAACTAAATAAATAAGTAAGTCTTGGTTTTAACTGCTCTATATAAATCAATGAAAACACAACTAGTGCACTCTTCGCGCGATGTATTGATACTAAGTCAAAAAGACTGTTGTTATTTTCTACTACATGAACCCTTCCGATTTCCCCCGAATCCCGAAGGTTTTTCTAAGAGCTACCTACATTTCTATTTTCATTTTGCCAGACGTCTAAGACATCTGTCTTAACATAATTAGAATAACGGGTACATAGCGGGCCCTAAAAATAAACGCCATCAAACTTTCGCACTAAAACCTCTTACCCTAATAACTGTAATCACCCAGCTCACCCCGTTCAGGAAACCACCCCATTACAGCATACATTATGCGTGTTTGCAGCCCTTCGGTAAATGATTGGTTAATTACCTACCTTGACCTGGATCACTTGATCGACTTAATAAATTACAACTTAACATCCTTTTTTCCAGCGTAAGGGGTTAGTTTAGGAGCTGATGTCACTAAAGCACTCAATGATATTGAGGAATCAAATTCATCATGCGTTTTATAATAATAGGTAATAATAATGATGAAATAATTTCGCACCTTGAGAAACAGTGTGGCGGTGGAGGAACTGCATGAACACGCATATTTTGCATAAGCTGAGCTATCGTAAGCTCGCGGGTGAGCAAGGAAATTCTTTTAGTCCATATATTTTAACCCCCGACGCAAAAGAGGAGTGTTAATAGTTTGACGCCAATGTTTGTATATCTGTGGCATCGATTTCTCAAACGGATAGACCGATTTCGATGCGGTTTTCCCTGAAAACTAATTTTCTTGCTGTGGTTCTTCGCTATGTTTTATTGAAATAGTAGCCGTTTTGAGATACTTCTCAACTTTTCTAAGTTGGTTGGGTTAGTTATTAACTACCTTTTGCCCACTATGTCACTCTCGGGCCCAAAAACTATGCCAAAAATCACGTCAAGGGCATGAAAGACGAACAAACACACTTTCACATTTATAATATTATAGTATGGATTCCAGACATCAGCTCTTAGCCTAGCCTTTGCGAAACAGGGCATAGCGTGCGGCTCAGTTACGGAGTGACTGCGATACCAACTTGCAAGGACTTTCCGAAACTAAATACTTGATACTATCTCTGCTGTGTCAGAAATAGGGTGGCTTCATACTGCCTTACTTTGAAATTGAATTACCACAAAGTAGTGGATACAGAGAAGTGATTTACGTAGGTACCAGCAGGGCTACTCCGAAACTCGAAATTCGTGTCGTGCGGTCCCTCTGACACTTATACTATTTGATACGAGCGAGAGCGAGAGGGACCGCACGACAAAAACTTCGAGTTTCGGAGTAGCCCTGCAGATCAGTCTAGGAAACTGAACCGCATACCAGTGTGGTACCTTTTTACAAGCTTTTATTTAGTTTCACCTGTCCCGTTGTCTGTCTGTCTGTATTCAAATCTTGCAAGTTCAATTTGACCAATTTCCAATACCATCAACCAAATAAGTGGTCTACCAATTTTTAAACAAGTTCCTTTCAAATGAGTATTTCGCTAAAGTCGAACTTTCAAGTCGTCTATTGGCATTATTGTTTTATGATATGCTAACGATACTTTAGTTAGAGTGGTAGAAGACATATTTGGTGGTATGATGGTAGCTAGTCAAATTGACTTGAAATTTTGAATACTTATGTAAATCGCGCGACAATACAATAATCTAATAGTGACATCCTGGTAGTCCAGCCAGGATCGTCTCCGCAGGACGGAACTCTTCAACAGTTAATAGCATCAACTTGAAGTTTGGTATGCAAATGTAGTGTGGGTGACAACGCAAGTACAGTCAACAAAAAGTAGTCAGCAAAAAAATCTTTTGATAAAAATTAGATTTTTATGGTTAGGTTATTTATTTATTTAATTGGCATTAACATGACATTATTAGCACAAAGTTTCCACCATGGTAAGTGATTGAAGTTCCTCTGTGGCGAAACCTAAAGTGACATTAAAGTAAAACGAATTCTCAGTCAATATTTTCCTTGTCACGCCCTCGGCCGACCCAAAAACAGCGATGTTTCATATCGTGATAGCGAAATATAAAACAAAGGCGGGCGCGGCGCGGGGAGCGGCCGCATTAACTAATTAATATTGTTATCTATCGAGGGTTAGGCGAAATTTGATATAAATAAGTAGAGTAGATATAATAAGTAGAGTCTATCTGAGTAGGTAGGTATAGGTGAAAGATAAGTTCCCCTGCCGGCCGCGCGGCCGTGTTAGGTCTTCGTTTGGGATATAGCTGTCTTTATCGCTCGTGACATAAGCGCTCGCAGCCGTCCCCCCCATGCACGTCGCCTCCCGCTTCTCCGCTTCCCGCTAATGTATATCGAGATAGCTGTAGGCTTTCAAGATTTGGGCGGTTGAAGTTTGGGTTCCGTTGTCCTCATATTATACGAAAAGTATAGCACAGAAATCAATGATATTTTAAAATCAAGATCTTCATTATATTTTCTATGCCTGTGGTTTTTTCGATTTTTGTAAAAATGCTTTAAGTCTGTAATTCTCGTGCAAAGTTGACATGTTTTTTTTGTCGACTTTTGAGCTCCTGTAATTCTGATATCAAACATTTATATGAAAATCTGAAAAAAAACACAACTTCTGTTGCTTAGTTTTCAAATGAGACCGGGACTACTTTTGTATGAAGAATGGAACGAAGAGACTTCTCTTAAGCTCTGATAACTTAGGTTACATCAACAATTTTATAATAAAATTCCGCAGTTGCAGGTGGTAGGACCTTGTGCAAGTCCGCCCGGATTGCTACCAACATCTTGCTCGCTAATCCTGCCGTGAAGCAGCAGTGCTTTCACTGTTGTTTCGGCGTGGAGAGTAAGGCAGCCGGTGAAATTACTGGCACTTCTCATATCCCATCTTAGGCCTCTAGGATGACAACGCATCTGCAATCCCCTGGTGTTGCAGATGTTTATGGCCGGTGGTGATCTCTTACCATCAGGAGATCTACTTGCTCGTTTTCATTCAGTCGAATAAAAAAAAATTCAATCATTAAAAAAAAACTTGTTCTCATTACGGGAATCGAACTACGTCGTTTTAAAAAAAAAATTTTTTTTTTTCTGTGAAACACGATATCAACATAGAATGAATTGCATTGTTTTCATATTCTTTAATAATGTAAGTACCTAAGTTTTATTTTTCAAAACGTCCGAGTTCGAGTCCCGAATTGAGTACGCACAAATTTTTAGGGTTTCATAGCCAAAATGGCAAAAACTGAACCCTTATAGTTTCGCTATGTCTATTTATCTGTCTGTCCGTCCGTGGCTTTGCTCAGGCAGGGACTATCAATGGTAGAAAGCTGTAATTTTGCACGAATATATAGGTAGGTTTGTACGAAATATTTCAAATTTATCTAAAAAAAAACTTAGTTTAAAACTAAGTTTATCTAAACTTGGAATATTCCGTACAAAATACGAAATTCTTAGAAAAATATTACTTAATTTTTTCATAACGGCTACGGAAGACGGAGCCCAATTTCGGGCGTGTCCGACACGCTCTTGGCCGGTTATTTTAAATGTATGATTGCAGTTTTGTATAGAGAGTGGGCCAAATTTTGTGCCGCTGAGTATATATTAAGACTAGCTTTTGCCTGCGGCTCCGCCCGCGTGGTATTCGGTTATCGCGCGCTGTTCCCTCGGGAACTGCATTTTTCCAGGATAAAAAGTAGCCTATGTCACTCTCGGGCCCATAAACTATCTATATGACAAAATCACGACGATACGTCGCTCCGTTTCGGCGTGAAAAACGGACAAACACACAAACATACAAACACCCTTTCGCATTTACAATATTATTATGGATTATTATCAAAATCAAACACAGTAAGCGGATAATTTTATCTGCATATCTATTCAACGGAGCGTCAAACTTAGGAAAATATATCTAACTGCTTAATTGTTGCTATAACCTTGTCGCTGTGAGCCATGTACTGATCAATTTTATCAAAGCAGTTACCTACTGTGACATTTGTTATGAAAAGCTTCTACTATAAATAGGTCGGAATTAAAGTAGTTTGTTGATGCATGAAACACTAATAACGTTGGCATGTTTGTGTTAGTTATATTATTATGTAGATTTGTGTGTTTATTTCATCCACTCATCGCAAAAACTGGCTTAAGTTAAGATTTTATTTTCTTACTATCATTAAATAAATGCGGTTCTCAGAATCGCACTTTTTATTAGTTAGCTGTTAGCTACCTTAAACCTTTAGAAAAAAAATAATAATAATGAAATCATAGACTGGATTTACGAAATACAAACTCACCTCATTACTTTCTCCAAACCATAGCCACGGTTAATTTAAAAAAACATTTGCTCCAAACGTTTTGAATTACCGATTCCAAATTCACAATTCGAATCACATCGCGGATTCTCGCCGGCCAGCAAGCTTGTTTCGGTCCAAAACACGCTGCTGACGTCGCGTCTACATTGTTTCTGAGGGTATTGTTCGAGGCACAAAATGGAGCGGCTACAGTAGGACCAGACGTTAAATGCGCAATTGCGCAGAAGATTTTGCACATAAGTAAACAGCAGGGTCAATATGAGTTACTTATTTTTGAGGTAGGTGAACTTACGCCGTTATTGCTATAACAAACCAATTGAATCATGATCCGCTTTGGAACTTCTTCAGAGAAAATGACATAGCGACATGATAATAATTAATACTGTATTATGTATTTGTTAGAAATAATCTACGCATGGGTTAGATATATTAACGCAAACATCAATAAAATTAATGACCATATATGGACGGGGATGTTTAGATTTAATTTTAATCCGCATTGGCGATCCTTGGTGTTCAAATAGTGTATCTAATCTACTCTGTTTGTAATATTTTTTACTTTTGATGTAATTAAATAAAATTGTAGTTATAGATTTGAGAAAATATCTTAACCTCGTCGAGTTTCTTGCCGGAATCTTCTCAACAGTTTTTTTCGCACTGGTGGTTTTTTGAGTTTGTATGTTTTTATGGCCCAAATTGAATAAATATATTTTGATTTTAGCTTAGAACGGCCAAAGTTGATGATGAAGATGATCAAAGCATTATCCATCCGAATTGCCGTATTCTGGCTAGATGCCGATTTCTACTCCGTGCCTGGCCCTGTACTACGAAGTGCAACATTCGAGCTTCATATATAGCCGTTCCGCTGAGGCTAATATTATTTAATACAAGAGTGAAAGGAACGGTACGATACGAACTTTGATTTTCAGATTTCTTAATGGCCCTAAGGAGTCGTTCAAGTATTACGTAAGCAGAATTTATTAATTTTTAACCCCCTCCTCCCCCTTGTCAGCGAAAGTCATCAAAAACCCTACCCCCTCCTTATGCTTACGTAAACATTGGTATATACATATGTATAAAAATATTCAGGTTTTTTTTATTGTTATTGCAAAAAAAAACAAGAAATAATTAATAAATATTGTTGACGTAAGAACCTAGACCCCCCCGGCCCCAAAAATAAGCAAAGCAAAGACCCCGCAACCCCTCCTTCCGTAAAACTTGAATAACCCCTAACTGTGTAGAGCGGGCCTTCTGCACTTGACTGCTGTGTGTCGTCGAGGTCACCTCGCAATCCTTATTGCTATTCGCCCAGTATTAGGTTCGTGCAAAACGTATCTATTTTAATTTTAATACATGTGTGGGAGCACATCTTATACAGTACGAGCACGGCAAAGATGGTCATCTAAGTCTAATTTCGATGAAAACTAAACGAGAAGATGAAAGGGTTTACTGCAATTGACAAGATTTCATATTTCGAAGACTATAATTTGATTTGTTCTCTGTATTCTGTTTGGAAAGAGAAAGACGCTGATATTTTTGAAATTTCGCTACGATTATTAATTTATTTACTATTTTTTTTTAAAGATATGCTTATTCTAAAAGGGCATAACTCTAAAACTACCACACAATAGATCCAATACTTTTGTCTAGTCTCTATTAAAAAAAAGATCACGTAAATCTGACGTAGACGTTGTCAAAATTATGACGCTCCTTTTTCTGGTGTAAAGGGCATAGGAGACATATCTATTCTGTGGTAGTTCTGGCAAATTCAGATATATTTTTTATTTTTTTTGTATTTTTTTAAATATGGAGAAATAAATTATAATAAATATTTTCCCAAGTTCAGGAGGCAAAACTGTTTCGATTCCTATAATAATTTACAGGTGTTAATTTTTTTTTTCAATTATTAAGCTACGTTCCCACCAGAGATGTGAGAGGAATGTATTTTTCATGAACCAATAGAAACGCTTCATTTACTTGTGTTTGCACAGTACCACTCTGGTGGAAACAACTGAGCGGAGCGAGGCGAGGTAAATGAAGCGTTTCTATTGGTTAATGAAAAACATATCCTCGCACATATCTCTGACTGACAGTCTCAGGGGTGCTTCTCAAAAGGACAACGGAATCATTTTAGTTATAAGTTATAAGTGACACTAAGTATTATAAGTTATAACACCTCTCATTTTGCGTTGGGGGATAAAAAAAAACCTCGAAATGGGTCAACTTCTTTTAAGCTCTTTAAACTGATTAAACTGAATCATTAGCAGACTTAAAAGTCTTGAAACCAGGGCGGATCTTGAATTTGTGAGGCCCTGGGCTAATACTGCTTAGAGGCCCTAACTAATTACTCAAACCTCATGATCTTTTTTTTTTTAATTCTAGATAAATTTTATTATTGACAATATCGTCTATCGTTTTCAGTTCAGGTTGGGGCCCTCTGTATCCACGGGGCCCTGGGCTGCAGCCCAAAAAGCCTTTAAGTAGATCCGCTCAGCTGCTTGAATCTATCTACCGTTTGCCGTAATAATATTCGACGCACATTCTTTCACCGTACCTACTGTATCAATTTTGATGCAAGTGTGGGAAGCATCTTGAACAAATTGACTCTTTATTTCTCCGTTATCAACGTTTTTACTACCTTTGACATATGGTTGAAATTCATACCGTCGATCTGCAATGGGGGTTACAAAAACTGTTGAGATTATGAGATACACTGGCATTGAATCGGCACTTGTTACCCACCACTACCAGAGTGGCCATTTTGTAGTATTAGTTACGATTATTAGACATTCTGTAATAGGGTGGTGCCGCTCGAAGGATATAACAACATTGATATAATTTTCATTTGATATAATGCAATTTTAAAATCCAAACTTATTTATATTGTTATTAATTCGATTTGACGTACTTTACGTACGTTAGGTTAGGTTTATTTTATAAAAAGTTCTGCGAAGATCCTATCCTTTGAAATTATATCAAATTTCCAGTGATTATACGAGGGTGGTTTGATAAGTAACTTGGTTTGATATGATAAAAAAATAATATAAGTGTTTTATATATTTTATTTTTCTACGTAATCTCCCCGAAGTTCAACGCACTTATCCCAACGCTTCTGCAACTTCTCGATGCTTTCACGAAAATGGGCTTCGTCCAGGTCCTCAAAATATGCGTTTACTTCCAGTATCACCTCTTCATTAGACTGAAACTTATGGCCTGACAGAAAATTTTTGAGTTTTGGGAATAGATGGTAGTCCGAAGGAGCTAAATCTGGCGAATAAGCAGGGTGCGGAAGCATTTCAAACCGTAATTCCGCCAATTTTTGTTCCACGAGACGACATGAGTGCACCGGAGCATTGTCATGGTGAAACATGACCTTTTTTTTCGCCAACCCTGGGCGTTTTTAAGCTATCGCTGCCTTTAATTGCTCCAAAAGGGACGCATAATATGCCCCGGTGATAGTTTTTCCCTTTTCAAGGTAGTCTATTAAAATAATCCCTTTTGCATCCCAAAATACAGACGCCATCACTTTTCCAGCTGATGGAACGCACTTCGCCTTCTTTGGAGCCGACTCACCATGGCTAATCCATTGTCTCGACTGTTGTTTCGTCTCTGGAATATAGTGATGAATCCAAGTTTCGTCCATGGTCACAAAACGTCGAATAAATTCCACGGGATTTTTATTAAACACCTGCAAGTTTCCAGCAGATGTTTGCATGCGAATACGCTTTTGTTCTGCAGTGAGTAGCCGCGGCACCCATCTTGCACAAAGCTTTTTCATGTGCAATTCATTATACAAAATAAAATGTACCCGCTCAGTCGAGATGTTGGAGACTTCAGCTAACTCACGTATTTTTAATCGTCGGTCAGCTAAAACTAGATCGTGGATTTTATCGATGATTTCTGGTAAAACAGCCGATTTCGGAGCACCTGGTCGAGGTGCATCTTCAATGCTAGTCCTGCCACGCTTAAACTCATTTACCCACAGTCGAACTGTTTCGTACGAAGGACACGAGTCGCCCAACGTAGGGGAAATCCTTTCATGAATTTCTTTCGCCGTTTTACCTTCCAAAAAAAAGAATTGAATCACACCACGAATTCCAATTTTCTCCATTGTATCGATTTACTACGACAACTTTTTTTTCCGATAGCTGTCAAATCTAAAATTCCCGCCGAGAATTACTTGATGCCACAGATTAACAATTATAAGTTATCAAACTTTATGAATCAACAGAGTGTTACCACTAACGCCATCTATTAGTGCCCGAAACAAGTTACTTATCAAACCGCCCTCGTATATCCAAAGTTGTTACACCGATCATTACACATATATATATATATACTAGCTTTTGCCCGCGGCTTCGCCCGCGTGGAATTCGGTTATCGCGCGCTGTTCCCTCGGGAACTGTGCATTATTCCGGGATAAAAAGTAGCCTATGTCACTCTCGGGCTCATAAACTATCTCTATGCCAAAAATCACGTCGATCCGTCGCTCCGTTACGGCGTGAAAGAGGGACAAACATACAAACACACAAACACATAAACACACAAACACACTTTCGCATTTATAATATTAGTATGGATAATAGGATACGTCAGTTTCCATTATTAAAAAAAAAAAAATTCCTTTGTTAGATTTTCAAGAAATGTGTAGAATAAACAAAAATTTAGAATACTTATTTGAACCTTCCGAGACCTAACTTTTTTAGTAGGTACTGCACTTTTTCTAGTAAGCTGGTTCACCAGCTTAGTTATTTTGAATATTACTTAAAAAATCATAAAATTCTTTATAAAGTTACAGTCTTTGTAAAGATAAGTTGCCAAGATTCTAGCGGCGCATTCTTCTTGGCAATGATGGTCTTTCCGACAGAGTTGGTAGCTAAAAAAAGACGTGTAAAAGTGCCCATTATTTATAAAAGGACCCACTGAAAATCAGCGTCGTGGCACCCTGCGACTCATGCTGAGTGGACTCCTTTTTTGAGACAACTGCCACAATACACTTTTAGATTTAAGAAATTCGTACACTGTTTTTTTGTTGTTGTTGTTGTTTCGAAATAAATTTTATTCATTCATTATTCATTCATATTTACAGAATACGATTTGTGGACTAAATATGCAAATATACTTGATATTTTTAACCAGGAATCTACCCGACTGCGGCTCTTTTGTTCGCCAATGTTTTAGCATATGTGAAAATTGCCAAAGTTTCATAGACAAGTTGTTTATCAAGGTTTTTAGAGCTATTTGTCAGTCTAATAGCCTTTCGTAGACTTGACGGCATTGACATTGAACTTTCTGGAAGACATCCAAAAGGGCGCGATAGAATTTATTACATTAAAGTTTATAGAGATTCTATCTTGCGAGAATAAATTATAGATAACAGATAGTTTGAATAGATTTGGCAAAGCATCTCGATGAAACTAACTTTCGATTAAATAAGTTTTTAATACAAGCTATTTTACTGACTGTATTTATGTCGAGTCGACTTTACTTGCATCACCCAAACTACTTTTGCATACTAAATTTCAAGTCAATCAATGCCATTAACCGTTGAAGAGTTTCGGACGATCCTGGCCGGACTACCAGGATGTCACTACCAGATTATTGTATTGTCACATTTGTCACGCAATTTACATAAGTATGGCAAATTTCAAGTCAATCCGCTTACTGGAAGTTGGTCGAATTTAACATGCAAGATTTGACTACAGACAAACAGACAGACAACAAGGCAGGTGAAACTAAATAAAAGCTTGTAAAAAAGCCGAATCGAAATTGGTCCCTTCATTTAGGAGCTATGATGCCAATGAGAAACACATACCTACATAGAGTTTAAACTTATCAGAGAATTATGATGCGATGCCTATATAGGCCCTAACAGGGCTAACCTGGCCCGGGATGGATTACCTAACAATTTTTGCTGTGCTATTCTGCGCCAATCCACACGTGCAAGACGGCTACGTCTGTGCAACACATGTGTTTTCAAGTCTTCTACATTGCACACATTTTCTTGGTTCACTAATATGTGTAACCAAAACATTTTTTACACATTTTTAATGCATTTTATTTTGAAATTGATAATGTTTCAGGATTTTTACAAAACTAACCTAACCAAACCTACAGGGCACCACACGGTGGTCTTGAAAAAAATCCTGAATAGTTCAATTTCAGAACAAAAATGATTTTGGCCAAACAAAACATTAGTGAAACATCTCGCCTTCCATCAAGCGAGATTGAGGCCAAACGTAAGCCTATTTTTTATCCATACTAATATTATAAATGCGAAAGTGTGTTTGTATGTTTGTCCGTCTTTCACGCCGAAACGGAGCGACGGATCGACGTGATTTTTGGCATAGAGATAGTTTATGGGCCCGAGAGTGACATAGGCTACTTTTTGTCCCTTTTTGAGGGAACAGCGCGCGATAACCGAATACCACGCGGGCGGAGCCGCGGGCAAAAGCTAGTTTTTTATAAAATAAAAAACCTCGAGTATATGTTGTATGTCGGTTAGCGTGTGGGAGCTCGAGATATATCTAATTTATATTGCTTTAGTTGATCTGGCATTGGCCATGATGTCATTGGGCAGGTTAGGTTAGGAATACACAATAGGAGTAGCTTCTTTGTTTATGTTGTAGGTATTTCAGATCGATTATCACCTACACAATGTGCACGTGGCCCGAAAAGTACTTGGTCGGTTTTGTGTTTGAATGTGTGTGTGTATGTTGTTATAAAGTAGAGCCGCGAATCGGCTGACGAAGTGCTGGCAGGCCACTTTAGACTGTTCGGCTTATATAATTTTGATTTCGGGGGGAGGAGGGGAAAGGCATTTTGATTTTTTGATTTTGAGATAATTTTTCTTAGTGAACTTTATGACCATTATGTCAAGGTTCAATTTTGTTGACATATTGATTTTAGATACGAGATTTTTTTCAATGTAGTGACGATATTTATAATATTAAGCATGCAGCAGTTGCTACAACTTACTGTTGTACCATCGAGTGCAGCGTCGCCTTTCCCCCCTTAGGTCGCAATTTGTTTGCGCTCTTAGAAAGCTCCGGTCCCCACTTAAAATCGACAAGCACCAATAGAAATTCGACACTACTACAAAATATATATTTTTTGCAGGTTAAAATATGTAGTATATTTTCTCTTAAATTTTGCCCAAATCCATAAAAAATGGTCCTTTCTTAATTATGAGAGCTGAATGGTTTACTTAATAAGGGGCGGGGCAAGCAAAATTTCTGGTTGCAAGGGATTTTGTCGAAAAAGGGGAAAGGCGGCGCTGCACATGATGTACGTACGACTTAACGTCTCATAACGATACTAACGCCATCTAGCGATATTTCACCTCTCTTTTAGCCCTCATCACGATGTCTTTGGACCCGAAACGGTTAATCCGGCTCTGAAAGGCTACTACGAAAGTCGAAAATCGAAGTTCGTGTCGTTCCATCCTTCTAACGCTTATACTGTTAAATACGAGAGTAAGAGGGACAGCACGATACGAACTTCTCTAATTTCGGAGTAGGCTTGCTGGGCGGAGTACATCCCAAGTAGGCGTTATCGTGTTAATGCATAAAATAGGGTATGTAAATGTTTTTCACAGTTCATTAATCATTTAGTTCTACTGCTTTATTGTTCCGTTGCAATAAAAAATATTCACTTAGCCATCGTAGCTATCAAGTTTTGGTTTATTATTAACTAGCAACGCAACCAGCTTCGCACAGGTGCGACTTAAAAGATGCGAAATAGTCGAAAGGCAGTAACTTCACATTTTTCAGCTCTCTTTCCCAAAAACTACCGCAGTGCGGGGCTGGGGCTGGGGTGCGCATAGTTTATAACTTTACAAAAACTACGTTGAAATACTGCGCGTAGTTATTATTATTATTATCGTACGGCCTTTTTTAAAAAATATAAGTCCTGCGTTTCTTATAAAATTAAGTCTAAATTATTCAGCCAGTCTATAGCCTCTCCAGAGAATCTGCTAAGCCCTTTGAAGCCGCCAGCAAAACGTCGGTTGGGGCATTCCTCCACGATGTGGTAGGCTGAGCGTTATAAGTATATCAAAATGGTAGTTAGGCGTAGTGTTATAAGTATATCAAAATAAAAAAAACCGGTCAAGTGCGATCCGGATTCGCGCATGAAGGGTTCCGTACAGTCAGCATCAGAAGTTGCTATACGCTTCAGGCGCTCAGAGAGAGGTAAACGTTTAAATTGTCAAAAAGTTGTTGACTGTCATTGTAGTATTTACTTGTGAGCGCTCAATGTGTCAAAAATACCTAAACAGTCGATATTCATTAATTTCTACACTCCTAACAAGTCATTGATACCTTAGCTGTCAAAAAATCACTGATATCTAAGCAGTCAACATATCAAATATATCTGAACAACTTGGAAAAATAGACGTTAAAAGCATATGGCTATAAGGTCGAATTTTGATATAAAATAGCTATGCTCATTTCAGGTAAGCGATATGACAATCATCGAAAACAGTACAGACTTGTCATCACATACATCTGTCTCATGTTTTTCTCTTCAATCAAATTTGACAGAATATGCCTCTAACTCTTATTTTACTTTTCAGCAGAATCAAAGTCAAACCATCTGACACATAGCAAAAACTAAATGAAGGCGAATTTCGAACTCATAGTCAAGGCACGTCGTGGCACCATTTACATTCCTATGCTTTTCAAAGCATAGATCCCCGGGTTCAAATCTCAGTCGACACATAATTAATTCGACTTGATCTTTTTTTTGGTTTTATTATTGTTTTATGGCTTTTTATTTCTTTTAGTTTGGATCGCATTCGTTTTTACGATTTTTCTGAATTTTAACATAATTATAGCACTTGCTTTTTAAGAAATTAGTTATTTTTTATCAACAAATTAGTTTTTATTTTATACCTTTTTTCCCACCCTTGGGGTAATTTTTTTTTCAAATTTATATAATACCAACTTCAAGGTATCATCATCATCATCATCATCATCAGCCTATGTTAGTCCACTGCTGGACGTAGGCCTCTCCCATGGCACGCAACTGAGCACGACCCTCGGCCACTCTTATCCAGCTCTTGCCACCCACCCTGCGAAGATCATCGCACCACCGAGTCTGAGGGCATCCCACGCTACGTTTGCCGATCCGTGGTCTCCACTCAAGAACTCGTCTACCCCAACGGTTATCGGTTTTTCGGGTTATATGACCGGCCCATTGCCACTTCAGCGTGCTAATGCGGTGGGCTATGTCGATTATAACCTATCCAATAAAAAAAGAACTCAGAACTCCGTCATTTGTGAACCAATTGAATTTTTTTTTTTGCGTTCGTCTAGGAATGGTTTCAATTAGGTCCCATTTATAAGCACCAAATCAGGATCTGATGATTGGATCCTAAGGAAATCGAGGGAACTCTTCAAATTTTGTAGGGACACCTATGGTAATTTTGATATATTTTGTAGTAACTCGTGCATTTGCTTGTGAAAATCATCATTTGGTGAAGTGAAACTGATGATGAAGACCATAGGAGTTACTACTCGATAACAAGTATTTCATGGGTTGTATTTCAATTACTTTAACATAGTGGCTAAGCAATTTATGCTCCTCGTAATGCATATACCTATATGGTGAAATGGAGTGGGTGGTGAAGCACCAGGACTCCTAATTAAGAAACATCTCTGCATCGGAAAGAGCAATTTTTCGTAAAAGGTGGCGGGCAGTTGAAATTAAACTATTGTATCTTAGATCTTTTACACTAAAAAGCGTGAAAAAAAAATTATAACTAAAAATTGAACTAACTACAAAAAACCATGAAAATAATTTAATTAGGGGGGGGGGACGCTCGATTTTAATGAAAATTTGCACTTTAAAGTTGAATATTTCGCAAACAAATCACTGAATCGAAAAATCGTTTTAGCAACCCCCTAATGGTTTTAAAAGACCTATCCAACGGTACCACACTACAAGATTGGATGAAAAAAACGGAAAAACGGAGAGACAGACATGGCGAAAAAAAAAGGGTTCCGTTTTTGCTACTTTGGCTACGGAACCCTAAAAATATATACGCCTCGACTTGAGAACCTCCCCCGTTTTTTTCGTTAGTTGAAAATGTACATGTAAATGTATAAAAACTTTTAAACAAAAAAATTAAAACGCCCAACAAACTGACAGCAAAAAATAGATTTCAAGCAAAAATAGAATTTAGGGGAGGGCGACGCTCGATTTTAATAAAAAATTGCACTTTAAAGTTGAATATTTTGAAAACAGGTCACTGAATAGAAAAATCTTCTAGGCAACCCCCAACAGTTTTAAAAGACCTATCCAACGATACCCCACACTATGGGGTTAGTCGAGAAAAAAAAACAGACTACGTTTATATGGAAGGTACGCTTACTTTTTTTTGTTTTTTTTTTTTATTTGCCACTTTGTTGGCCTGATTAAAGTTACATTCATGCCAAATTACAGCTTTCTACTACCAATCATCGGTCTCTGACCTTAGCCGCGGACGGACAGACAGACGGACAGACCATGGCGAAACTATAAGGGTTTCTAGTTGACTACGAAACCCTAAAAATAGACAAGTTCCAGCTTATACTGCATATGCTATAAAATTAAAAATTAAATACTTGTTTATTTTATAAGGGGTTTTTGGGTTTCTTAGTTAAAAATCGCGTGTAACCCCCTTCAGCATTGAGCACGTTTTGTAAACGCTCTCTTCGAATTTACTAAATTTTCACAAAGAGTTTTACCTCGGAAAGATATAAACACATGATTACTTAAAAAAAATATATTTATTATCCATTATTGATGTTTAAATAAAATGTTGATATGCTTAGTTACCATTGAAATAGTAACTGCTTAGCAACTAGTGGCATCTTGGGTGTTGACGTGTTTGTGGTTGCTGGTACGTGTAGATATTAATAACAGCTTGACTGCTTAGTTACCACTGATTTTCTAGTTGTTATTGTCATTATGAAAAACTAGATGTGTAAGTATTAATGAAAATTTAAAATGTTGAGATGTTTTTGACGTATTGAACGCTCACGTGAAAATGGTGACTTAGGTGTCAATAACTTTGTGACGATTGAAACGTATATGTCTTTGTGAACACTCGGCCAGTGTAGATATATCTGATGCTGACTGTACCAACTATACAACATTCATTAAACATTAGCAAACAAACGGCAAAAATCACGTTTGTTGTATGGGAGCCCCCCCTTAAATATTTATTGGGTACTGAACACTAAAAAAGAAAAAGAAGCTCATACCTCAAAATCAATCATCACTTCGAGGGTCCATTTTGTTGACTTGTAGATGCCTACGTTTATTCCCAGGTGTTTAACGACTAAACGAATGTTTTCGTCGACACATAATTAGCTGCGTGTAATTCGTGCTGTGACAAAACGCGGTAGTTACATGCCCGCGCTGCGCACGCAATCGCCTCGTTAGGATTACGGGCACATCGGATACATTCGCAGATTTACTACAGGTCTACAGGTTATTTGTGTCACAAGGGAGCAAAACGATGTATTTACGGAGAAGATACATTGAATCTAGTATCACAGTATTGCAGTCGCGGTACTGCAGTCGCGAGACCCCCTTAGAGGCCATGTACGTTCATTTCGATCGATTTGTTCGTAGCTTGCCTACTGCTTTAGCTTATATATATACTGTGCCAGTATGTAGCGAAGGATTCTACAATAGAATTTCAAGGGATTATCATATCAAATTAGAAGGGATTCAAGTGTTAACGCCCAAGATATAATATAATTTTACTCCCGAGGGCCTACAGTGCTGGACTCTCACCAGCTAAAAACTCAGCTACTCGTCTCCAACTACGGAGAGGAGAGGGTTGGATCCTTCCTTATACATGTATCTATCCAAGTACCCGCAGAGTTTTACAGAGTCTTTTCAGTCATTTGCTGGAAAGCCGGGAGAGAATCATGCATTCTCCCGTTAGGCTCTGCAAGGAGCTTGAGTCAGTTTTTTTTTGTTTATTCCCATTGGTTTCTTCCTTGACCGACTCTAGCCGATTAGACGCCACTGTGATAGCTGTGTTATTAATAGGTAATAGCTAATACCTTTATATACTCACCCGTATGTACCTCTCTAGATCAGGCGGTATATCCTCAGTCGCTCCCTGAACCGCCTCTTCTGCTTCATGCTTCCCTGGTACCGTACTCACGCCTTTAGGATTATTATCTTCATTTTTTCTATTCTCCTGTGGTACAAAAAATTCTTTTAAGACTTCCGTTTCAACAAAAGCTAAAGGCGATATTCATGAGTCTATCACACACGTTATGCTTCGATAAAAAAAAAACTCGAAGCGATACATTGCGATCAAGGCCTGTACTACAAAGTGCAAAATTCAAACTTCGTATGTTGCCGTCCTGTTGACGCTTATACTATTCAATACGAGAATGAGAGGGCCGGTACGACTACGAATTTCGATTGTTGAATTTTGTAGTAGCCCTTCTGATCTTTCTATTGAGTTATCTTGCTACAAATACCTGAACTTTAGGTCCTAAAGTGATGACAAATCCTAAATGCTAGTTCAAACTCCTAAAAATAACTGAACATGTCATAAGAAACAGAGCAACAAACCTTTAATGGCAAATCAATACGACTTGGCATTTAGGGACGGAGGAAAAGCGAATGAATACATCAACGAAACACCTGGGAGGGAATCATTTATGTGTTTATTGAAGGAAAGGGTACCAAAGACCATGTACTACCCACCCTAATTAATTTTTAGGGTTCCGTATGACAAACAAGTTATTTAAGTTGAAAATCGCCGATGGCAATTTCAAAGTTGAATATCTCAAAAACGGCTGAACCGATTTAGATCAGACATAGCAGTTAAAGAACTACCGCAAGGAAACTAGCTTTCATTAACCCCCAACACAAAAAGAGGGGTGTTATCATTGAGCTATTAATAGCTCAATCAAATGGGTGTTATAAGTTTGACCGCTATGTAGGTCTGTGTGTGTCTGTCTGTGGCACCATAGCTTTTAAACGAGTAGACCAATTTGAATGCGTCTGTTAAACCACCACTAAACTAATTGTAGGTAAAAACTGAGAATTTTATTTTCCCAGTAGTTACCACAAATTACTTTAGTGGCAACAGATAATAAAATTATTCGCGATGAGATAAAATAACTCCATAAATATTGAATAGAACAGAACTTTTTTTAATATGTTGACAATAAACTGCTGAAAATCAAAATGAATATGGTGGTAACTAATTGTATTTTTTTCTCATCTCATACCTACTAAAGAAATTGGTGGTAACTACTAAGAAAAAAAAATCTCAGTTGTTACCACCAATTAGTTTAGTGGTAACAGAGGGGAATTTTTATTCCAATTAGTTACCACTAAAACTACCTAAGTGGTAACAGTTATCAAATTGGTGGTAACAGGTGGGAATAACCCGCGCCGGCCCTAGCCCTTGATCAAGAACTAAAAACAGTTGGTACCTCCCATAAACATAAAGTGGGGATGTTTTTTTTTCTCGAGTAACCCTATAGCGTGGGGTATTGTTGGATAGGTTTTTGAAAACCATTAGACCGATTTTTAACCTGGTGATCTGTTTGCGAAATAATCAGTGCAAGTTTGTATTAACACAATACGAAAATACTACTCGATTTTTTCGTAATGGCTACTGAACCCTATCTTGGGTGTGTCCAACAGGCTCTTGGCTGGTTTTTTTTTACAAATTGAATATGCAGATTTCTGGTCTGCAGCCTCCTGTTGCTGCTAGTGCTAGCAAGCAGACCAGTACTGTCCCTTTGACTTGATGGTCTTAAGACCTGGCAATTTAACACCTTTTGATACTTAAATACTTTTGGTCTTAAGACCTGGCAATTTAACACCTTTTGATACTTAAATACTTTTGGTCTTAAGACCTGGCAATTTAACACCTTTTGATACTTAAATACTTTTGGTCTTAAGACCTGGCAATTTAACACCTTTTGATACTTAAATACTTTTGGTCTTAAGACCTGGCAATTTAACACCTTTTGATACTTAAATACTTTTGGTCAAAAGACCTGGCAATTTAACACCTTTTGATACTTAAATACTTTTGGTGTTAAGACCTGGCAATTTAACACCTTTTGATACTTAAATACTTTTGGTCTTAAGACCTGGCAATTTAACACCTTTTGATACTTAAATACTTTTGGTCTTAAGACCTGGCAATTTAACACCTTTTGATACTTAAATACTTTTGGCCTTAAGACCTGGCAATTTAACACCTTTTGATACTTAAATACTTTTGGTCTTAAGACCTGGCATTTAACACCTTTTGATACTTAAATACTTTTGGTCTTAAGACCTGGCAATTTAACACCTTTTGATACTTAAAATACTTTTGGTCTTAGGACCTGGCATTTAACACCTTTTGATACTTAAATACTTTTGGTCTTAAGACCTGGCAATTTAACACCTTTTGATACTTAAATACTTTTGCTTACACAGATGTATTCCACTCTATACTTCATACTAGTAAGTTCTCGAGTTAAATAAATAAATAATGAACAACTTAAGTAGCCGCTCTCTTATGTACCATATCTCGGTACACTTGTCACTTATCCGTATTCTCATATCGACAGTTGAAAGAAGAAATCGACTTAGCGACATTCTGTGAAAATTTTGAGACAGCTCTAACGACTGAGAAAAATTTACTGATACTGAACATGTATTAACTCACTATCTTAAAAAAAATTTACTTAGTCAAATTCTCCTTTCACTTGTTGATATATTGCCATACAAAATCAAGAAATGTATTATACGTTAGCAGTAACAAAATGGGATGGCTAAAGTGCTAGAATACCTATTATAGAAAATATTCTTTAATTTCCTTGGCAGTGTAGACATGATAGAACATATCTGAGCATTTTAGTAGCTCCCTTATACCAATTCGCACTGAGCCTGCGTGAGAAATAACTACAGCCCAGGCTCTCTAATAGAGAATGTTAATAGGTGTGCAAAATCACTTGAAAGCTTTGTTCCAGTAAAGCTTTTACGTATACAAATACATTTGTTTTTATTTCAGTGAAAAATACCAAGTAGTTATGATTTTATTATATAAGTAATTATGTTCGCATAAATATCGAGTCCCGCCAACAGCCGCGCGACAACGTGTGACGTCATTTTCCAACGCTCCGCGCTCCGCGTAGTCGAGTCCCTAGTTATCAGTTGTACCAGTAGGTCCAATGCGCCGTGTTTTGTTTTGTTTCATCGCTTCCAGACCTTCCAGTTGTGTACATTTATTTTAAAAACCGGTCAAGATCACGTCGGGCCATGCTCAGTGTTGTGTTCCATAGTTCCCGACCGTCAGTCCTGTCACAATAGGCGGACTTAAAATGCGACTTTTTTTAGTTATAGATGGGTAATAATAACTTAGTTAAGTGTAAATTTGAACATGAATAAATAAATAAATAAAAACTGTGTATTTCACAATAAAAGTAGGTATAAAACAGAGACTAAGTAGGTATAAAATTAACATAACTAAAACTAATTTAAATAGCTAATTAAAAATTAAATCAGTCTAATTTACAAAAACTTAAAAACATCTCAACTGATTAAGAAGAAAACAATTAACGAATTTTGTTTTCATAGTTTTTAGACGTGCGGTTTAAAAGGTAGAGGGGAGGGGGGAACATTTTTATGATCTTCGGAGACTTCGGAGTGAATATCTCCGAAAATATTCATTTTATCAAAAAATGGTTTTCGCAAACCCATATTAATTTTCAAATACCTATCCAACAATACCCCACAACATAGGGTGGAACTGAAAAAAAAACATCCTCTCTTTACTTGTAGGTATTTACGTACTTACCCAAAAAAAATTTTTTTTATATACCTATTTCCGCGTAAATTATATGTATATTGAATATACTCACGCTAAAGGCCAAAGTCGGGTTTCTCTAATAAGTCGGCCCTTACATCAAATGGGCTTGGTTTTTTTTTTTAAAGTACTTCTCATAGTGAAGAATATTTATGTTGAATATGAACACCCTACTTATAACAGGAGCATTTTTGATAGGAAGTACTGCCTGGAAAGTTTTGATATTTAGGCAAGTAGTAGACCAATATATAAAATCTGAGAAAATATTTGGAGGTGTCACTACACACAATCGTACATTTAACTAACACCATGTACCTAACATATTTATAAGTAATATTAACAACTGATGGATCCTAGTTGTTATCTGAATAAATAATTTTTATTATTATTATTACTACTTCACAATCACATATTCTTTTTATTTTTTTATTAGGTCTTTTATAGTAGTTAATTTTTTGCAAATCTATACATATAAAGAACACCATTTCAAAATGTTAAGTAAATCGCTTGAATATATCCAGAAAAAAAAATACATTAAAAGAAATCTTAAAAAAAATCTTGCGTACAATGAACTCAGCATAAAAATTCTTCGGTACTCACAAAAAAAAACCCAAGTCCATTTGATGTAAGGGCCGATGACTTACTACGAAAACCCGACTATGGCCTTACAGCTTTCTAGTACTAACGGTCTCTGAACTTAGCCGCAGACAGACAGACAGGCAGATAGACGGACAGACATGGCGAAACTATAGGGGTTCCTGGTTGACTACAAAACCCTAATAATGGATGAAGGATTCAAAAAAGGACAATGGGATGATCTATCTAAAGTAGATAGACTCATGGTGCTCATTATTTAGTGATTTTGACATCCATTGGATCGAGAAAAAACAACTTTTTTGGCGCACTGATACAGGTATTTGTACATTTTAGCACAACACATGATTTTCCAGTAATGAACTAAAATAATTTCTTTGCTCACCCGCGACCTTAAGATAGCTAAGTCTATGCAAATTATGCGTGTTCATGCAGTTCCTCCACCTCCACACTGTACGAACACACACAAATTACACAAACCCATCTATCACCACCACCACAACTCACTGACGCGTTTCGAACTCAACCAGAGCTCATCCTCAGAGTGACACAACCGTACACCATGCTACCAGTTGTTAGACTAACCAGTTGTTAGACTAACAACTGGTAGCATGGTGTACGGTTGTGTCACTCTGAGGATGAGCTCTGGTTGAGTTCGAAACGCGTCAGTGAGTTGTGGTGGTGGTGATAGATGGGTTTGTGTAATTTGTGTGTTCGTACAGTGTGGAGGTGGAGGAACTGCATGAACACGCATAATTTGCATAGACTTAGCTATCTTAAGGTCGCGGGTGAGCAAAGAAATTATTTTAGTTCATTGATATGGACCTCCGCAAAGTAACGCCTGATTCAATAAATGATTTTCTAGTATTAGGATTGAACATTTTTTTTTAAATATTCATAAATTAGTGAAACGTAACGCAACTGTACGGAAGAGCGCGACCAGACTGAGCGCGAGTGTTGTACTATGACGTCACGCGCATCGAGCGCGGGCTGAACGTCGCGCACTCATTTTAAAATTCAATATTTTCGAAACTAATTGACGTATCGAAATAATTCTTTCACATATATTTTTTATTTTCAACAGAGAATACCGAAAGCCAAAATTCAAAATTAGTGAACATTGGACGCCTGTCCCAGGCAGTGTGATATATTATAGGTATTATAGATGATTATGATGTAAGTATGTTAACAAAAAATCAAACAACACAAACAAGTTAAATAAGAATAAGAAAATAATATCATAAAACAGAATACACAAAATTAAAAAAAAACCTGGAGTGCCTTTTATTTGAATGAGGGAATGTTCTTTTATAAAAATCATTGATATTACTACTTCATGAATTTATAAAACATCAAAACAAACAAAGATTACTTAAGTAAGTAAATGATCTTTTTTTTTTTATTCATTTATTGTTAACCCATCAGCTGTTCAAACTACTTAGTGTTCCTAAATTATGCATGAATAAATAAAACTTATGTGCAACTTGTTTAGCTACATAAACTATTCACAAACCTCAAATTAAGTTCTGGTGGTTTACCTTAATAGGTTCACTAAACACAGCACTTTGAAAGCAAAAAAAAAAAGTTTTTACTAGTAAATTATAGGAAATTGCTGTAATTTTATAAAATAGCCGGTGAATGCAGCAACTTCGATGCGACACCGGTTAGTACTGGCTGGAAAATCGATAGTGCGATATGCCAAACGAAACAAAAACAACAGGTGGTTTGGCGGCATAAAAATAGTTTTAAAACTTTTTTTTCTAACTCACGTCTGATCGTGGCGACGCCAGCCCCAATCGCGTTTTCTCCTTCTCTATCTCACGCCTTTTCACTGTAATTAGCCTTTCTAAATCCACGGTGGATAGCATTGTGTGTGTCGCGGAACGCGAAAGTGTAAAGTTTCACATGCAAAAGTGGGGAAATTGACTGATGATATTTTATATTATAAACTAATATCATATAATAATTCTATACACATTCTATAAATATTTGCACTATCCTGTTATTTTCAAACAATGGTGTGGTGAGATTAATTAGTGGGAATAGTCGTTAAATTAATAGCTTATTCAAAAAGTTGTTGACATTATTTGACAGGTTACTCTTTTATTTTTTCCAGACAGACATCTCGCCAGGAAATATCAAAGGGTGTTAGTGCATACATCTTTGCATCTGAAAGAAACAATGTTTTTGACGAATTCTTCACTTTTTTTCTTTTATAAAATTAGATGTAACAAAGAATGAGTATTTTAGCCTTTATTATACCAACGCGTCAGGCAATATTCAACATTTTGTGACAACCGCCATTGCTGTAAAGAATACACACCTTTATCTTTATTCAAGGGAACAATTAAGAAGTATTACAGAGCATTGCCATGTTAGAAATTTTAGCTAAATTAGAACTTTATGGGCTAGAAGCCATTTATTAATTAAACTATAAGGAGTACCATTTATTTTTCAATTGCGTACAATTACAGTTACAATTTAAATCCCACCCCTGGGCACGATTCAATGTTATATCCTCTCCTCCTTTCTTTCATTAAAATAATAATAGTAAAAAAACATCCTTATAGCCGGTATGTTCGTGATTGATGAACTAGCTATGTCATCAATTCTTGTAACTTGAGTTTTTTTGCAGAGCAACGTGGCCAACTGGCCACGTAGGTACAGTTATTTTTTTTCTCATGAGCTAATTTCATATTTATATTTTCAAATTTATAGACATTAGGTATTATTTGTTATCAGAGCTACCCATCCTAGGCTAGCATAGTTTTATGTGCGCTCAGAGACAAAAGGGTCAAGCTGAAAACCGTCGAGGCCTCGCGGCTCGCTGCGTGGACTCGGCTTATGCTAAGCCGGTCCCTTTTGCCACAAGCAATATTAATAGATTGTATAGCAATGCCAGCAAAAAATCAAATAAATGTATTATTCTCGTTTTTTTTTTGGCGGTTTTTTTTTTCTCTCTTTCTTTCTTTCTTTCTTTAAGTGTTTATTGTACAGCAAGTTGCTGTCAGCAACATAAAACTACCATTCACTTTGGACACAATATTATGACACATTCATTTTTAATCTGATCGTCGCAAAGGCGGACGTCATATTTATTCCATTTAATATTAGTAAATATTTAACTTAAGCAAAATTAACATCTTTCATACTCTGTGTCAATGAGCTATCTGTTGATCTCGGCCATTGAATTTTTATCTTCTGTTTTTTACCGCTGGCTGCATTTTCGCCTTTTTATTAGAATTCTAAGAAAACTTGAAACGAGTGCAAATAAAAAAATATATTTTTTAGGTAAATGTGTATTATACAGTACCTACACCTTAAAACGGCCCAATCCGCAAATATCTAGTATTAGCAGGGCCCTGCTTCTGAGTAAAATGTACGAAGTGTGGGATTACTTTAACCGATTTCGAAAAAGAAATCGAAGAAAAAATATACAATACAATGACTCTTTATTGTGCACCAAAAATAGTAAGCGATACAGACAACAGGTACACGGAGAGAAACTTACAAGGTAAGCAATAGGCAGCCTTATTGCTTAAGAAGGATCTCTTCCAGGCTACTTGGTATCAAATATCTGAAATAAATATATTAAATATATCAATAATTAAGTATAATGATGTATATCAATAAATAACATATACCTACGTAATAATAAATATTATCGCCCAATTTTAGGTGCATAGGTCAAAGGAAAGCTAAAAAATTCTTAGAAACGAAATTTTGGACAAAACTTGACTTGTAAGGTAGGATTTCAAGAAAAAAGGGATTTTTATTAATTCAGTGCATTCTGAACAATGGTACATCACTCGGTGGGGTAGGTACAAGTTTGTTTTGCACCCGGTTGAGCTTATGGGAAAGTCCTTGAAAAAATGTTTAAAAATATTTTGGTGTTGTGCAGATAAGGAAAAACAAAGATTTATCAATCAATCCCCCATTGATACGTACATATCATGGACAAGAGTGCGTGAAAATCCATAAAATTAATTCTCCTCAAATCTATCTATCATCTTCCCAAATCCCTAAACGTTTTGTAGCCAATTATTGGGTTGAAATAAAAAGCTTCGTTTGGCAACACCATAAAGCGGCTCGTCGCCCTTCCGGTTCCGGCTGTCAGTGTCAACGTCAACGTCAATCAAACCAAAAAAGACCACTCGTGCTCGACTCCACTCCAATTTTCCAATTCCATTCCGTATCATATTAAGTTCAACCAGCCAGCTTGTTTGTGCGATAGGACTGCTACGCGGCGCGCGTACGAAGCAGGCGGCAGCGTAGTCCTGGCATGCTTTAATTTTAATTTAGAAAATAATTATAACCTTATAAAAAAAATTTGAACTGGCTGGTAACAGAGTTTACGTACCTACTTGCTTATCGTAGTTCAGTTATTTTATCATCAAACTACTTCAAAGCATTGATGTATATGTACTTACTAGATTACGCCATCCGAACACTCATTGTGTTCCACTGCTTTGCACCTTGCACTGTGCAAAGGACTTTAGTATGACTTTGACATTCATGAGCGGCGGACGAACTAGTTTTTGATTGAGACTCCGAATATAGGCGTGAACCTGCACGTAAGTAACAATTCACTACTCAAGTAAGTAAAATTACATCTTGTACAAGTGATTAAGCAACTAATAATATTGTAATACCACAATAAAAACATTTTTTAAAATAAGACGTAACGCATCGAAGGTTATAAAGTCGTTGACATTACGCCATCTTTCAATCATAGACTAAAACGTGCAGACGATCCCATTCAGAATTGGTTGTAGGTAAAAAATTGTGACTGAACATGCATGACAATTCGTTTAATTGCTTTATTTATACCTGTCATTCTTTTTCCATGTACAAATTTTTATGAACGTCAATATGTCACGCGATACGCATTTTAGTAACTGTTTCTGGATATATTTAAGAATAAAACAGTAATTTATTAGAACATGCTTTTTACTTCTCATTTGTCTACATGAATACATATATCTATATAGTGACAGTGACAGCGCGCCCAAAACACAGGTTACGTTCGGAAACAGTAACTAATAACATTCAAATCCCCTCCGGCATTCCGAAAATCTTTTTCGCTTTTAAAAAATCTGAAATTTCGTTGAGCAAGCATACATTGCTTCTAAAAAACAAAAAAAAAAAATAATATAATATTACTCAGTACACCATTTTTGACTATTTTGGGGCTCCGGCAAATTTTAAATTTTCAATAAGGGGTTCCATTGCGATAAAGGCTTAAGAACCGTTGAATTACAGGTTTCAATCACATTTTTAGTGCTTCAGCTTTTTTTCAAAACCTCATTCACTATCTGCCTATTTATTAAGATAATTTCTTTCAATTGATTAAAAAAATGCAGTTAAAAAGTTTGTTTTTTTTTTCGAAAATATCTATTTTGCCAGATGCAAAATGATTACGTTTCGTAGGTAAAATAGCTGTGTCACGTCTGCGGTGTATAATCTATATAGCGTTGACGTCTTGTGACAGTCCGATATTTGAACATATTGTTGACATGAACGAGCGCATCTAGTAAGTACATATACATCAATGCTTCAAAGCCACTTAAGGTCACTTAAATTGAACATAACCTTTTGTCCCGTTTCATTGAATTAAGTGTGCACGTTGCTACGATGGAGGGTGACTACGACAAGAGAATTGAAGAATTCAAAAGTAAATTGAAGAGTTTCCCAGATTTTCCTAAAAAAGGCATTTTGTTTTGGTAAGTTTCTGTTTAATATTGTTAGTTTTAAGGCCAGTCTGCATTGTCTAACATGGGCATTCATTATCTCTTTCAACCAGGTTGGACTATAGGTAATAATATACATTTATTTCAGACTAGCTTTTGCCCGCGGCTCCGCCCGCGTGGTATTTGGCTATCGCGCGCTGTTCCCTCGGAAATTGTGCATTTTTCTGGGATAAAACATAATAAATTATCTCTGCCAAAAATCACGTCGATCCGTGTCGCTTCGTCACGGCGTGAAAGACGGACAAACATACAAACACACTTTCGCATTTATAATATTAGTATGGATAATATGGGGAAGTAGGACTTCCAAGGAAACCTTACCTTTCTAGCTCCAATTTGATTAATTTTTATACTAGCTAATGCCTGCGACTTTGTTTGCTTGGACCTAGGTTATTGCGCGGTGGCGGCCTCTACCAGAATAAAAAGTATCCTATGTTGACCCTTGGGGCTTACACTATCTCTATACCAAATTTCATCAAAATCGTTCCAGCGGTTTCGATGTGAAAGCGGAACAGACAGACAGAGTTACTTTCGCATTTATAATATTAGTAGTTTTATTATATTGTTTTTTTTTTGTTTGTTTTTATTTTCTGTTACTGTTTCCGCCGCATCGTAAAATTCGCCAGATCACGAAATTCCTAGGCACATCATGAAATGGCGCCATTTCATGATATGCCTAAAAGTTGTCCAGGCATATCACGATGTGCCTGAGAAACAATTGGGCAGATCGATTAGAGCAGTGCATTTGTCGATATTCCTAGTTTTATACCGGGCATATCGTGATATGCTGAAAAAATAAAAAATATTGGTACGACTTGCGAAGCGAGGAGTGGTTAGTATGAATTGTAACCGCTACGCACAAGCCGAGCGAGCGAAGCGGCATTATGAAATGGTGGCGTTTCATGATATGCCTAGGAATTTCATGATCTGCCTAAACATCACTAGTAAAATCGTCAAACTGTGAGTTTTGAACGATATGATGGATGTCCCTTAGCCAAAACGTTCGGATTTTAGAAGCATTCTTCGGGTATTGACGATGACACATGATCGTGATAATGAGGTACTTAATGTTCTGTTATCAACTTGTAAAACTTTTTGAAGTTACCATAAAAAGTTATTTATAACCATCAATTCAAAATAAACCTTACTGTAATAGTATTACGCTTATTTACCTTTTTTAATTTTAATACAATATGATTTTTTGTCATGATAAAAATAAAATCAGCTACAACTACCCACGCAACTTAGATAATCGCGACCTTGGAACATTTTTAATACAAAATAAATTAATTTAACACTGCTCAAAATGAGTCCCATGCTGTTGAATACAAAGTCGCACACTTTTGATTATTTCACTCCCTGACGATTTTTTGATCTTGTTGTGGTGGATATTTAGAATAATACGTTTAAGTTATGTTTATAGCTTGTGGACACTTTAATGCTGATTCTTGTAAACTAAATAGCTTTAGCCATAACAAAACTACAGGGTGTTGAAAATAGCCTGAATGGCTTCGAGAAAAGTATGGTACGGCCGTGCCTTTGTTTTGTTTTGCTCGACTTGGCGGGGGCACTGCCATGCACCCAGATTTTTTACATTTTTTTTTTTTTTTTTTACATAAACCCATAAAAAAAAAACTAACTGGGTTAGATCTGGGGATCTCGGCGGCCGTCTTATTTGTCCAATTCATGATTTTCCTTTTATTTCTGACACTATGTTATTTAGCAAAAAATAATCTTTATGATAAAGCCTTTCGATCAGTATGATAAAGCTACAGGGTATCTATTTTTCTCGTGTAGCGGGTTTGATTCCCAGTTCAACCATGTAATTATTTAAAAATCTATGAATGCAGTTTAAATTGTTTTTTAAATTAAAATAATGTCTTTCAGTAAAATGTTCCATGTACAATTTTTAAGGTACTTTCCCTCCATGTGGTATAGCCATTGGACACCCTGTATAATCGGGGTTCTACTGTACCCTTAGTGTAAGTTTTCGGTTACAAAATACGTCTCGATCGCGTTCGCTTAAAATCTCAATTTGTATGGAAACACGAGCAGCGGCCTCTAGCGGAACGTTTACGATGTTCGTGTTTCCATACAAATTGAGATTTTAACGCGAACGTGATCGAGACGTATTTTGTAACCGAAAACTTACACTAAGGGAACTGTACTTAAGACTTGCAGTAGTGTTGGGTCAATCAACCCCACATTATCTTTTCAGGGACATATTCTCTGCTCTAGCCGATGGCCCAACCTGTACCCTCCTCCAAGGCATCCTCGCTGAGACCGTCAGGAAGAAGTTCCCGGGCATCGATGCTGTGGTGGGCCTGGAGTCCCGAGGGTTCCTGTTTGCATTCTCACTGGCCGCCGAGTTGGGGGTGAAGTGTCTGCCGGTGAGGAAGAAGGGCAAGCTACCGGGGGAAGTCATGTCATACAAATATGACCTGGAGTATGGATCTGTAAGTTTTTTAATCTATGTTCTAAACTATAAACACCGGCTAAACCGGCTATAAACTATAAGCAACGGCTGGTGGTTCAAGGAAAGGTTGAAGGCACGAGAGCACGCGGCAGGTCACCAATGCGTTGGACGGACCAAGTTAAAGCTGCACTTAACGGTCCACTGTACGAGTGTTCGAGAAGGGCTGCAGTACGGGAGGAATGGCGACGGGTTGTAAAGCTTGCCACCACCCCTGATGTGACGACCATGACCACTCTGCCAAGAGTGTGACGACCAAGAAGAAGAAACTATAAACAACTAGCTTTTGTCCGCGGCTTCGCCCGCGTGGAATTCGGTTATTGCGTGCTGTACCCTCGGGAATTGTGCATTTTTCCAGGTAAAAAGTGGCCTATGTCATTCTGGCCTATCAACTATCTCTATGACAAAAATCACGTCGATCCGATAGACGGACAAACATACAAACACACACTTTCACATTTATAATTCTTCTTCTCTTTTATAAAATATGGCTTTCTGTCCTTATTAGGACAATTTCGCCAGTGTCAAAGTACTCTCTTTGAGAGGGACGTTGTTCGGTAGTTGTAGTTTTTGCAACTTGATAGTAAAATTCCAGAAACCACGTGGAGACAACTTGCGCATTAAAAAATGTTAGACACGAAGCAATATTGAATTTTGTGATCACTGTTCACTGTTAAGGTTAATCGCCGCATAAAACACTATCAAAATTATACTTCAACTAGCCAAAGAAACAGAAATAGCAAAATTATATATTGTCTACATCCGCCATGTTCGAATGCCACAAATCGAATCCCACGTTTATAATTAGTGATCCTCCATTGGAAGCATTTTATGTCACTTTGACGTCCGACGTAATGAATAGTAATGACTAATATGGATAAGTCGGTGTTCAAAATAAAACCACACATTCTTAAAAGTTAACTGAATTTAATTTGTTACAGATGTTTATAGTAAATAATATTTTTTTTTTCTATGTTTAATATTGTCAATCGCTTCCCTTTAACATTGAGGATCCATTTATAGTATGATTAGTTCGACATCAACAGATGTGAGAGATGCATAGTTGTAAACTGATATTTCCTTGTTAACCCTTTGTGCACGCTTCCTGCTACTGATTGAAATTGCTAACTGCTCGAGCAGTTATCAATGGCAGCTTCAATCTGTTGACTCTGACTGCAAGAGCAGTCCGTGTATGTTGGTCACTGGGTTACTGCTCGAGCAGTCCGTGTATGGTGGCCCTAACAAATTCGTAATCAGATGAGATAATTTTTTTTAATACATTTTTGGTAGGTAAAAAAGTTGTGCAAGAAATTAAATAGTCATGTCCATGTAATGATTTTGTCATCAAATTGACATTTTTTTTTTTTTTTTTTAATTATCCTATATAGTGTCCCACTGCAGGGCAAAGGCCTCCCCTTTCTCCTTCCACTCGTCTCTGACTTCGGCGAACTGTTGCCAATCCGGCTGGAATCGCTCCAAATCGTCCCGCCACCTTCTTCTAGGCCTACCTCTGCTCCGGTGCCCGTCGCTTGGAACCCAATCAGTGGTGATTTTGGCCCAACGATCCGGATGCATCCGGCAGATATGTCCTGCCCAGTTCCACTTAAGTTTGGCGGTTTTTATTCCCACATCAACAATTCCGGTTTTTGAGCGCAGTTCTGTGTTTCTTATTCTATCGGCTCTTCGGGACATAAAAAATAATTAATAATTTAAGTTCTTTGACCTTTTCATTGTACTTGTAGTGTCTCTACTCTTGTGTCTGATATCCTGTCAAACGTTCAAAGGTTAACTGGAAGAGATTTAAGGGATAAGTTCGCCTTTGTACATCTTATTATCTTGTGTTCTGTTATTTTCATGTGTTTTCATGTACAATAAAGAGTTTTACAATACAATACAAATGGTTCCGATGGCCGATTACTATGATTTTAGTATGAATTACTTTGCTCATCCGCAACTTGTTCTATCTCACATCTGGTATGTGTTCATCTTCATTTGTCTTCTTCTTCATTCATCTGTATGCATGTATGTGTTCTACACTAACTTGGTACAGTCACCAGCATTAATATCTGCCACAGCGAAGCGTGCAAAAATATCTGACACGTCCTTCCGGCCCTAGTAATAGTGTCGTATCAGATATTTATGCACGCTTGTTGTGTCGGATATTGGTACTGGTGACTGTACATCACTATCAGATTTATTTCATAACATTAATTTGTTTTTATAATTCTACTTGCCTCTCTGTTTCAGGATGTCCTTGAAATCCAAAAGGCCTCGGTTCGTCCAGGCCTCAGGTGTCTCATAGTTGACGACCTGATAGCTACGGGGGGGTCCCTGTCAGCAGCCATTCACCTGCTCAAGAGTAACGGAGCAGACATCGTTGGCTGCCTCGTTGTGATGGAGTTGGAGTCACTGAACGGACGGAGGAACATTCCAAGCGGTATTGCTGTACATTCTTTAGTGAAATATGACTAGCGTTACTATATACACATATATATATTTTAACGAGGCTTTAGTACACTAAATGTGACTAAGTCAGGCTCATGGGGTGCCTCAGATACATAGGGTCACTGTGTATAATTGACCAATTAAGACGGATTTTATTACAAATTACTGTTTTCCTCTAATATGAAATGAGATAGAAGTAGTATTAGTGGGGTTTCTGGCTCACCATTTATTTGCGGTTGTAAAAATGTTTGTGGTAAATGAAATTTATGGGAATAGTATGGGAGCGGATGTAAGATAACGTTTTACCAATAGCAAGAAGCGCGCCATTAGTTAGATTAATTTATCAACGAGAACATTTCCGGTCATTGTGTTTCATATCTAAATATGATATACGTGCGGATGTGCGGTCGTTGTATTTCTTATCAGCTAGCGGTAGCATAGTGTTACCATGTGTAGGGTAATTGCTATAGATTTGCAATATTTCCACATTGCTCCCATCTATTTGAGATATTATTGTTAAGGGATCTGAATTACCAACCATTAAATAAAAATGTAATTACAGTGCGAAAGAAGATATTTTTTTCCGTTTATTTACGTCATCGCTTCTTATCGGGGCATTGTTTGCGATATTTTACATTATCAATTCTGGTATCACACTATAATAATAGAATTACATTACAATACTCTTTGAAAATCACACTAGAACGTCATCGTGAGCACACATCTCACTCTCAATTGTTTATGCGAAGCATTATGCATATCTTCTTTAAATATAAAAATCAATTGCTGTTCGTTAGTCTCGCTAAAGAACGGCTGGACCGATTTGGCTAATTTATGTTTTGAATTATTTGTGGAAGTCCAGGGAAGGTTTAAAAGGTGAGTAAGTATGAAAAAAAATGAGGCGGTACGAAGTTTGCCGGGTCAGCTAGTTATATAAAAAAAAAACTGTTCTAAACAATCGGTTACTGCCATACCTAATCGAAAGACAGATTCTTAAACTGAAATAAAAATTATTTATACAAAGTACATGTACATTATAAAAGAAAAAACTACTCTAAACAATCGCTTACTGCCATCGTGATTGCAAAAGTAAACTCATCTTTCGAGTTATCATCTAGTTGCGCTCTAACAATTTAGATGGTATTGTCTCAAGCAGCGCATACCACTTGCAATAACGTATGCTCTAGGCCGAAAACTCTTAAGATCGTTGTGTCAAAAGGCAACGTTGATGGTGACTTTCATGTTGGTTTCTGCTGTGCTTCTTGTTGTTTTCAAGTGTTCTTGTTTTTTTTTTTTGGCTGGCTCCGGCTGTTCTTGTTGGCTGGGTGGCTGGTTGTTCTGGCTGGTTCTGACTGCGTTTTTCTTTAAAGAATTTGCTTGATAGGTCCCTAAGGCAAGGTCGCCATGCAATAACGTATGCTCTAGGGCGAGATGGGCAGCGAGGTTGCGCAGGGGAGCAGAGTAAAACTCTTAAGATCGTTGTGTCAAAAGGCAACGTTTATTATAATGAGGGCTATCGTTTTTTCTCTCACTAGATGGCGCCACTGTTGCGTGAGGTTTTTAAAAGTCTGTTATAACGGCCGTGAAAACAAAGTTTAGATTAAAATCATATTTAATACATCGTAAAACAGTATCATAAACATATTGAGCAACCACAGTATTGCATAATCCCGTTTGTTCGGAAAAAAGGGAGGGCAAAAGTTTCCGAAAGACAAAACTGTCTCAAATTACAGACGTTCATTGCCCCGTATCGCATAATTGCCATAATTAATTTCAGGTAATGCAAAATATTCACAAAATTATTCTAATTATAAAAAAACCCGCGTAGCTCACCCAAAAACTATGAGATATGACATTTCGTTGACCTCACGCTACACTAGCGCCTCTAGCGGAAAATTCATTCGCGATAGCCCCCATTCCCTTAGATTATATACAGTAGGATTGTCGCTGATACAAGCAATATGCGTTTATGTAGCAGTAAACTATTGTGTTACTGCTAAACACTAAAAGTGGCCAATTGCCATACTACAACCACCGTTAAACGTTACGTTCTCCAACCACCTCCTCCATTTTTATTTTCACTAAGATCGTCCCACATCAGTATAAGTTTATAAGTGCGTGTATCTTCTTCTCCATAATGATCCACGTTATCGTAGTGTAATTGCGTTAGCACGTTACGTACCTTAGTTCTTAAACAATGAAGCGGTAACGGTATTGTCCATGTGTTTGGCTCTGCATCATTTCTTAATGTCATCATCCACATCTGCTTGTGGTGGTGGTAGTGAAATAAAGGAGGTGATGGTTGATCTTGCGGTTGTTGATTGTGGTTTGCTAAAAAAATAAATTAATTATTAAGTTAAGTATATCATTCCCTACAACCTATATACTCTTTAAAAAACAAAAAAAACCCTATAAGACAGTTTAAAAAAAACGATAATGCCTTACATTCTTCTTCTTCTTCATTTCAGGAGGCATATAATAGATAATCCGTTGTCTACGCTAAGGGAGGGCGGATAGTTTCAGTAAAAAAAAAAAAACTCACAGGTTAATTACTTGATTGCGGGCAGAAATCGATTATCCACGTCTTGTCTTTAGCCCCTCGACATGTTAATTGTATGTTCTTTTGGAGCGAATTATAACATTCCTCATATAGATTATCAAATCTAGATGGGAGTGTTAAATATCTACATCCTTTAACAACACGATCGTCTGCATTATTTTGTTATCAAATTTCGATTTTCGATTTCGAGATATGGGGGTAGACGAAGCACTGAATGATCGTGTTCAGCTAGTATTTTGTCAATGCTGTATTTTTTATACTGTTCCTTATGTTTTTTAATCAGATCGTAGATCTCTGGTTTTATAATTTTTTCATTGTATTGTATTTCTTTATTCTTCAACCATTGTTGTATTACTGCTTTTTTTTAATTTTTAGTTTGGTGTAACTTAATTTGGTGGCAGGTTTGGCAGCATTTGAGTGTGCAACCATTTTTCGTAATTTGGATAATTCACATTATCGTGGTAATCGCCACTTTTTGTAGCAGCTTTAAATAGAAGAAGGCCATTAAGAACAAGTCCGGCTTTGGATCCAGCGTGAATAGTGACAACATGTTGTCATTTGGAAATTGTTTTTTTCAAACCCTTAGTCGAACCATCTGACCACGTCTTGCCAAATGCATGTGATGAATCAACATATGACTCGTCAGCAGAGATGGGACATTTTCAAAATACTAGTATTTAAAATACAAAATACGAAATACAAAATACGTATTTCCATTTTGTATTTAAATACTTTTTTTAGAAAAGCATTTTGTATTTTATTTGAAATACATTTAAGGACATATTTTGTATTTGCAAAATACAAAATACTTTTTAATAAGTTTAATTCTTACTATGGCAACACTGAACTATATCTTGTTTTCGGGCCACTATAATAAAAAATTAGTTTGTATAAATAAATAAGTAATGAATCGTCCCTGACTAATTGTGTGTGTTTGTGTTCTATCTAATTTCCTCGCACATCACTGATGGAAGCAGCCTAATCCGCTTGGCTGATTTTGGTGAATAGGACATACGCTACTTTTATGCTGGAATTATGAAAATAGTCCGCGTAGATGTATGACAAATAGTTTACTTACGTCCATTCTCAGACCTACCGCATATATATACTAGTCACCAGCACCAATATCTGATGCAACAAGCGTGCAAAAATATCTGACACGTCAATCCGGCCTTACAAATAAGAGTCATATCAGATATTTATGCACGCTTGTTGCATCAGATAATGGTGCTGGTGACTGTACACAAAAAAAAAACCGGCCAAGAGCGTGTCGGACACGCCCAAAATAGGGTTCCGTAGCCATTTCGACAAAATTAAGTAATATTTTCTAAGGATTTCGTATTTTATACGGAATCTTCCAAGTTTAGGTATATTTTATACCTTACGCTGCTATTTACTCATTAACTACTAATAATTCTCAAGCAAACTTAGCCGTTATAGTTTTCCTTGGCAGTGTGATATACTGACTACCATCCTGATTTTTTTCAAATTTTTCCACCCACCGGTTTAGATTTTAGACGGGGGGGGGGGGGGGGACGCTCGATTTTAACGAAAATTTGCACTTTAAAGTTGAATATTTCGCAAACAAATTACTGAATCGAAAAATCGTTTCGGCAAACCCCTAATGGTTTTAAAATACCTATCCAACGATACCCCACACTATAGGGTTGGATGAGAAAAAAGAAATCACCGCCACTTTACGTCTATGGGAGGTACCCTAAAAAAAATTATTTATTTATTTATTGTCAAGTCATGTTCATTACAATAAGATGTCACTTAGTAGTTTTTAGTAGTTTTTTTTGTATTTTTTTTTTTTAATTGTACTGTTTTGTCGGCATAGTTTACTTATATATCCGGGCAAAATTGCAGCTTTCTAGCATTGATAGTCCCTGAGCAAAGCCGCGGACGGACAGACAGACGGACAGACAGACAGACAGACATGGCGAAACTATAAGGGTTCTGTTTTTGCCATTTTGGCTGCGGAACTCTAAAATCAAGCCGTCTTGGACGAGTTTGGTCACAAACACTGTGTCACGAGAATTTCATATAAGTATTAGGTAGAAGATTGTGTTTCGCGCAAACAAATAGTTCAACGCCGACGAAGTCGCGGACGGAAAGCTAGTAAATAATCAATAAAGAACTTACCCTACTAATATTATATATGCTATTATGAAATTTGGTATGGTTGTTTTTAAATGCAACGTCTATGAAAAACACGATGTAATTTTCGGAAATTCCCACGGAAAATTTTGTTTTATACTTCTTCACGCCAGAATAACTAGACGGATTTGGATGAAATTTGGTATGTAGGTAGCTGGATGTCTGGAATAACACATTGGCTACTTTTTACTCCGATATTCTCACGGGATAAGGATAAAATCTAATAATTTCAACCGCTGGGTAAACCCAAAGATCAGTCATTAAATTTTGGATAGGTTGTTCTTGTTACAACGTCAATGAAGATCATGATAAAAATTTTGGGAATAGGGAATATTAAGTACTGCAATTTTCTGCCGTCAGAGTGCAGCACTAGCACAAAACCGTAAACAGTTTTTCGAGTATTTTGTACGAAGGATGCCATAAGCCATAATATCATAATTATTTTAATTAAATTTTTGGACATATAGCTATCGTGACAAACGATGTAAATTTCATGTTATTTTGCTACTAATAAATGGATGAAGACCAAAGAATTGCACGCCGTTAAAGCTGCGTCAGCAGGTATTTATAATTACAATTATTTTTTCCATTGTGACACGAAAATTAATCATACATTTGAAAAAGTTAATGGAAATTTAAACTACCTGCTAACGCAGCTTTAACGGTGTGCAACTTTTTGGTTTTCACCTAAGTACCTATGTCATAATTTCTATAGGTATTAATACTCTTTTGTCTGTCGCAGAGCTTTGCCTTATATGCCCTATTCCCAGAGAAATTTTGTAAAATCCCGGAATTTCAATTGCAACACTAACTACCAGATCGAATAGTTTACGCGTGCTAAGGGAACGTACCCATACTACGTGACCAGTTTAAGGGGGGGAGGGAGGTCTTTCAAATACTACGCTAAGTCACAGAAGGGGGGGGGGGGGGGTGGCTTAGACTTTTGTCACGTAGTCGATTTCGCCGAGAAAAATCTCGCACTTTTTCGAATTATATACAGTTTTGTGCAATAAACGCCGTATGAATGAAGAGAAATAAGAGCCAATTTTTTTTTTTTTCACTTTCTGCGTGCAAAATAATGAAAAATCACATTTTCTAATACTACGTAACAACCTGAGGGGGAGGGGGGGGTCTTAGTATATACTACGAGCGGTCACCAAGGGGAGGGAGGGGTCAAAAAATATTAATAAATAGGTCACGTAGTATGGGTACGTTCCCTAAGTCGCGCGCAAAATCTTGTTTCATATAAAAGTATTTTATTTGAATAAAGTATTTTGAAAATACCTATTTTGTATTTTGTATTTAAAATACTTAAAGCAAAAATATTTTGTATTTTGCATTTCAAATACCAAAATTAGAAAAGTATTTGCATTTTGTATTTAAATACTTTTTTAAAAGTATTTTGCACATCTCTGCTCGTCAGTATACACTATCGGCCTTCCTTCTTGCCTTACCTTGGTTATATTTTGCAGATATGTAATGCGTAGTAATCGAATGTTGCTTTTTTCAATTAATAACCACCGGTTATTTTCAGTTAGTCACTGTCTTGACGTGTCCGACTTTTCTTAGTAATTACAGGTCTAGTTATTCTTGGCCACTCATTGTCTTGAGGTGGCCGACTATTCCTTGGTAATTAAAGGCCACTCATTGCCTTGACGTGACCGACTTTTCTTAGTAATTACAGGTCTAGTTATTCTTGGCCACTCATTGTCATGACGTGTCCGACTTTTCTTAGTAATTAAGGTCTAGTTATTCTTGGGCACTCATTGTCTTGACGTGGCCGACTATTCCTTGGTAATTAAAGGCCACTCATTGCCTTGACGTGAACGACTTTTCTTAGTAATTACAGGTCTAGTTATTCTTGGCCACTCATTGTCTTGACGTGTCCGACTTCTCAGTAATTACAGGTCTAGTTAATCTTGGGCACTCATTGTCTTGACGTGCCCGACTATTCCTTGGTAATTAAAGGCCACTCATTGTCTTGACGTGGCGAACTATTTCTTAGTAATTACAGGTCTAGTTATTCTTGGCGACTCATTGTCCTGAGGTGGCCAACTATTCCTTGGTAATTAAAGGCCACTAATTATCTTAACGTGGCCGACTTTTCTTAGTAATTACAGGTCTAGTTATTCTTGGCCACTCATTGTCTTGACGTGGTTGACTATTCCATGGTAATGAAAGGCCACTCATTGTCTTGACGTGACCGACTTTTCTTAGTAATTACAGGTCTAGTTATTCTTGGCCACTCATTGTCTTGACGTGGCCAACTATTCCTTGGTAATTAAAGGCCGCTAATTATCTTAACGTGGCCGACTTTTCTTAGTAATTACAGGTCTAGTTATTCTTGGCCACTCATTGTCTTGACGTGGTTGACTATTCCATGGTAATGAAAGGCCACTCATTGTCTTGACGTGACCGACTTTTCTTAGTAATTACAGGTCTAGTTCTTCTTAATGAACTTACTCATTTCTAAACAATATTAATTTATTAAAATAGTTTCTATGTGACAGTTTTTCAATAGCTTTCCTGCCATGGTACCTATATCGTAAATCAATAAATTTTAATTAAAAGCAATCTGTTCGTGGTGTCGTGCTCAGTGTCCGTAGACAAAACTTTTTCATTGTCTATATTATAATATTCCACCATGAATTGGAATATAGAAATATAATAATGTTCCGGCTTCTTTTTTGAATCCAAGTGGATTTTTAATATTTTTTCAGTTTTTGTATAATATTTATAACATCCGCCGATGAGTCACAGAACTGATTTTTTTTAGAAGTATTTCATGTATTTCTTGCGGTATTCCCTTGACTTGTCTAAAAACGTTTTGCATAATTTCACTTTGTCTAACAACTTTTAATATAATGAATAGTTTGTCTAAAGTCAATTTGTATAATTTCATTATATATAATTTTTATTTTGTCGAATTTTCATTTTAACTAAATGATCATTTGCATAATGCTTGTTTTGTCGAATATTATTTTATTGAAAACTCACTTTGTCGATTCTTATTTTACCTAATCATCATATAGCCGAATAACGTTTTAACTAATATGATTTGGCATAACTCTTATTTTGTCGAATATTATTTTATCGAAAACTCACTTTGTCGATTCTTATTTTACCTAATCATCATATAGCCGAATAACGTTTTAACTAATATGATTTTGCATAACTCTTATATTGTCGAATATTATTTTGACGAATACAATAATTATAGAAATTCTAATCACATAGATTAAGTTAGGTTAGAATTACGACATTTGATTTATGCGAGCGAGCGAAGCGAGCGAGCAAGACGGTCCAGAGCAGAAGCGATACGGATAGGTTAGGTTCAGAAGGCTAAGGCGGGAGCGAAGCGGAGCGGAGCGGAGCGTAGCTCCCGCCTTAGCCTTCGATGTTAGGTTTTTTTTTATAGCAGCCCAGATAATTAAGATAATAGATAGATAAGTAATAGAAAAAAGTAAAACTAGGCAACATGTAAGACAGATATGTTAGTCAAACATTATGCAAAACAAGTTTATACAAAGTGAAATTATGCAACATGTACTTTAGGCAAAATATAATTATATCAATCAAACATTATGCGAAATAAGTTTATATGAAATGAAAATTATGCAACATGTACATTAGGCAAAACGTAATTATGTCATTTGAACATTATACAATATAAGTTTATAAAAATTGAAAATTAGATCACTTAAAATTAGGCAAAACAAAATTATGTAAAGTAAGTCGTATGTAAAATGACTTTCAGTAAAATGAAAATTAGGTAAAATGAAACATTAGGTTAAGTGATATTAGGTAATCTAAAATTAGGCAAAGTGAAAATAGGCAAAAAGTTGTTATGCAAAACAAGGTACAACCATTTCTTGCTTACTAATAGGAAGATTAAGAAAATAAAACAAATCATAATCATCACATACATTTTATTGAAGCAAAATACATGAGACAGAGGTGAATCTACAAGGAAGGTGTTAGTTAATTCTAGCTCAAAAAGTAGTCAATCGCAGTGCTTTATAACGTTACAAGATACTTTCGAAACTTCACATGTACATTCTTAAAAATAAAATAAAAATTGCTATAGCAAATTATGTATTATACAAGAAAAAAATATATCTAACAGCTATGTTGATATAAAAATATAAAAATAAATCATCATCAGCAGCAACCGCAACAATATTTAATTCATGGACTATGCTCTAAACAATCGCTTACTGCCATCATCAGGGAAAAAGTTAGTATATCTTTCGCCTCGCTATCTAATTGCGCTCTGGCGAAGTACTCGCACGGAATTGTTTCGAGCAATGCGAGCCACTCACTAAACATCACATTTTGGTCCCCCACCATCTCCTCCATTTTAGTGCATAGTTCGTCCCACATGATTATTAGCGAATAGGTACGCACGTCTTCTTCATCATAGTAATAACTATTGTCTTCATACAATTGTGTAAGCACTCTACGTACCTTATCTCTTAAAGAATATAGTGGCGTCCTTGTTATCCATGAGTTTAGGACTCCATCCTGTTTTAAAATCATCAGCCACATTTGTTTGCTGAAGTTGTGAAATTCCTCATCCTCAAGAGAGGGGAGCTGATGAACTAATTGTTGTGGTTGCTGATGTCCTTGTTGGTCTTGAGTATTTTCGTTAGCTAAAAAAAAACTTAATATTAATAATGTTATATAACACTCCTTCCGCTCGACATAATTATTACAACTGAGATGCGCTCTATAAAAAAAGGTCTGTGATAGTTTAAAGAAAAAAAACAACAATATCTTACATTGTTCTTCACTTGAGGAGTTCATCTTATTATGGGTTGTTATTTTACTATGGGTAGATAGTCTCTGTAAAAAAAAAAAATTTAAAATCACTTACATATCAGTTAGGCGATGGTGGCGGGATAAAATCGAACAGCCATGTCTTGTCTTTGGGTCCGCGACATATTAACTGCATGTTGTCTTGCAGAGAATTTATGCAATCCGCATCCAAATTGTCAAATCTGGATGGGAGCGTTAAGTAACCCACATCCTCCAACAAGACGACTGTTTGCTTATTTTTCTTGTTGAATTTAGAAATTTGTTGTACACATTCAACGATGTGATATGGTTTATTTATTTCCAAATCTTTTGGTTTCACCCAAACGGTTGTTTTGTTTCCCAATTTGGTTAATTTCTCTAGTGATGAAGACATTACTCTGACACAACTTACTGAATTAAAAAACTGAGGAAGAACTTTTATGAGTAACACGCGCGCTGTGTGTGAATTATGAAAACTAATGGTTAATTGTGCGAATGTTGACACTTTAAATCAGGCGGGCGGGATGCAAAATAATAGTGGGGAGGAGGTCTAATCAGAGCAGGAAATATTTTGCGGTTAATAACAATTTGCAGCTTTCGATAACATAATTGTTCCTATAGTATAAAAATAATATAAAAGATAAGGCTCAGTGGGAATCAAAAAAAAAAACAACTTACCTTTAGGTTTCATAGGACGAGAAGTGGAAGCTGGTAGACGATTCTTACAAAATATGTCAGAATCAGGTGCATATTCAATTTGCCGCAGTTCTTCTCTTCCCCACCTTTCCATCTGCTCAATCATATATTTATACTGCAAACAGTCCTCACTTAACAGGTTAGGTTTCTTTGTTGTTGATGTTATTACTGTTTCTTTTGCTGCTGCTGCTGATGGCATCATCCTGGTAGTTGTGGTGGTAGTGGGGGATGAAGTAGTGGTGTTATTATTAGATACTGGCATGTTCAACTGCTGACTTTTGGGAGGTATTCTATTTTTGGCTACACGTACAGTGAGCTCTATACCGTCCCCATCGCTTATTACCTGATAATACTCATCACTGCTCCAAGATTGTTTAAGAGTGGTTTCTGCTTTCACCTGACGTTTTTTTGCGTGACGGCGGCTCCGCTTTTCCCCAAGCAAAGTGGGGGCCTTTGCAACAGCCTCTCTCACCAACTCCATTTTAAACATCAGCATTTCACCATTTATACACAGCGGTAAATCGACAGCCTCATCCTGATTCACACGAATAATGGTAGGTGGGGTTGCATTAGCAGTTGTACCTTTTTTACCAACGTAAAAGTTTACGTACCACTCCATTTTTGGGCTGGGGGATGTGTTATTTCCCTCCAATACAAAAATTCTTTTTATATTCCACGAAGCCGATGCGCATGATGGGAAATAATGTTCTTTAAATGGTGATACTGTTACATTTTTCCAGTCACTATTATTGACCGATTGTAACTGCAGTAAAACCGTCAGAGACAACAAATTGGAAATATACATTTTAATGTTGAAAACTAGTGTTAATCACTCAACAGAGAGAAATATAATCAATCAATCATTGCCTTGACGTGACCGACTTTTCAGTAATTACAGGTCTAGTTATTCTTGGGCACTCATTGTCTTGACGTGGCCGACTATTCCTTGGTAATTAAAGGCCACTCATTGCCTTGACGTGAACGACTTTTCTTAGTAATTACAGGTCTAGTTATTCTTGGCCACTCATTGTCTTGACGTGTCCGACTTTTCAGTAATTACAGGTCTAGTTATTCTTGGGCACTCATTGTCTTGACGTGCCCGACTATTCCTTGGTAATTAAAGGCCACTCATTGTCTTGACGTGGCGAACTATTTCTTAGTAATTACAGGTCTAGTTATTCTTGGCGACTCATTGTCCTGAGGTGGCTGACTATTCCTTTGTAATTAAAGGCCACTCATTTTCTTGACGTGGCGAACTATTTCTTAGTAATTACAGGTCTAGCTATTCTTGGCCACTCATTGTTTTGACGTGGCCGACTATTCCTTGGTAATTAAAGGCCACTCATTGTCTTGACGTGACCGACTTTTCTTAGTAATTACAGGTCTAGTTATTCTTGGCCACACATTGTCTTGACGTGACTGACTTTTCTTAGTAATTACATTTCTAGTTATTCTTGGCCACTCATTGTCTTGACGTGGCCGACTATTCCTTGGTAATTAAAGGCCACTCATTGTCTTGACGTGGCCGACTTTTCTTAGTCATTACAGGTCTAGTTATTCTTGGCCACTCATTGTCTTGACGTGGCCGACTATTTCTTGGTAATTAAAGGCCACTCATTGTCTTGAGGTGGCCGACTATTCCTCAGTAATTACAGGTCTAGTTATTCTTGGCCACTCATTGTCTTGACGTGGCCGACTATTCCTTGGTAATTAAAGACCACTCATTGTCTTGACGTGGTCGACTATTTCTTAGTAATTACAGGTCTAGTTATTCTTGGCCACTCATTGTCTTGACGTGACCGACTTTTCTTAGTAATTACAGGTCTAGTTCTTCTTAATGAACTTACTCATTTCTAAACAATATTAATTTATTAAAATAGTTTCTATGTGCAGTTTTTCAATAGCTTTCCTGCCATGGTACCTATATCGTAAATCAATAAATTTTAATTAAAAGCAATCTGTACGTGGTGTCGTGCTCAGTGTCCGTAGACAAAACTTTTTCATTGTCTATATTATGATATTCCACCATGAATTGGAATATAGAAATATAATAATGTACTGGCTTCTTTTTTGAATCCAAGTGGATTTTTAATATTTTTTCAGTTTTTGTATAATATTTATAACATCCGCAGATGCGTATGTCAAGCATCCTCTTGATTTTAAATAAATCAAACTTCGATCATTTTTGGGACCACTTAACAGCGACAAGCACACGTCACATTTTAAACTCTTCGAGAGTTTTCGACACACAAATCCGGCTATGTACTCCAGCACGCTATCGTCGTATTTGTTCATTTCATTGGACATAGCTTCTACGTATTCATCATACAAATTGTAGGTGGTGTCGTGCTCAGTGTCCGTAGACAAAACTTTTTCATTGTTTAATATAATAATGTTCCGGTTTATTTTTTGAATCCAAGTGGATTTTTAATATTTTTTCAGTTTTTGTATAATGTTTATAACATCCGCAGATGCGTATGTCAAGCATCCTCTTGATTTTAAATAAATCAAACTTCGATCATTTTTGAGACCACTTAACAGCGACAAGCACACGTCACATTTTAAACTCCAGTCGAAATCGCAGTTGGAATTCATAGGAATCCAAGATACTAAAATGGTCAATTCGCATTTTGTAATTCCTACGATTGATACCATGTTCTTCATCTGATGTGTCCTCCCAATCAGATAACATTTCTAACTCACTTAATTCACTGTCTGAACTAGACATTTTAATCTTTTTTTAAAGCTATTAACGAAAATAATATAAAAATATATTCTGAAACCGACCGAATTCGGGCGGTAATAAAATCAGTAACGTGTAGTAACTATGACAGCTCGTTGGCGCTTGAAAAATTTTATAGAAACGTAACAACCTGTCATTTTCATACATTCAAGTTACCATTCGTTATCTGTGACCCTCCCATCCGTCAGTAGCAAACCATCGGTAAAACGGCTTACGAAGCGTTTTTTATTGGAACCGTTTTGACTTACGCCTAGTGTAAAACGCTACTGCCCGTAAGGAAAACGATTCGTTTCTTGAATATAGGAACCGGGAATTAGAGAGTTTTCGACACAAATCCGGGTATGTACTCCAGCACGCTATCGTCGTATTTGTTCATTTCATTGGACATAGCTTCTACGTATTCATCATACAAATTGTAGGTGGTGTCGTGCTCAGTGTCCGTAGACAAAACTTTTTCATTGTCTATATTATTTATAATATTCCACCATGAATTGGAATATAGAAATATAATAATGTTCCGGCTTCTTTTTTGAGTCCAAGTGGATTTTTAATAATTGTTCAGTTTTTGTATAATATTTATAACATCCGCCGATGCGTATGTCAAGCCTCCTCTTGATTTTAAATTCAAATTCAAATTCTAAAACATTAATTTGTAAGAATACAGTAAAATGATCTTAAAATAGGTTTAGCACATGTATTCAGCATGCAAGCAAGCGTACAAATATTTAGTTCTAGGTCACTAAAAATCTAGGTTGTAATTTTCGTCAATATTATTTTATCTATCTACATTTTATTAATTCATAGGACATTTAATTATAAATTTGCTAGATTATTATTCTATTATGTCATTTAATTAGTATTTGAAAATTTAAAAATTCTTTTTATTTAAATAATCCTTAACACTATAAAAACATTCCTTCATTAGCCATTTTGTTAATTTACATTTAAACATGTTTCCCGACAGAGTTTTTAAATGTTGTGGTAAATGATTAAAAATGATTATACTCATATTATATATATTTCTCTTATACATATCTTTGTGACAAGGAGGCTTGCACAAAAGAGACATAACATGTGCCCGTGTCCTCCTCGGTATGACTTCGCTGCGTTTTTTAAAATATTCAGGGTGCGAGTTAACAAAAACACATACATCCCTAATGTACAAACATGGCAGTGGTAAAATGTTTAAGTTTTTAAACAATGGTACACAACTGTCCCTCACCCGCGCGTTACATAACACCCTTATGCACTTTTTTTGGATTTTAAATACTCTGTCAATCTACAGAGTTTCCCCATAATATTAAGCCATAACTGAGCACTGAGGAGACATAGCCATGGTACGCCATCAACGCAGCCTCTGCAGAAACATTTACTCTCACTCTTTTAAGGGCAAACACAAAACGATTCAGTCTGTTACAAACATAATCAAACTTCGATCATTTTTGGGACCACTTAACAGCGACAAGCACACGTCACATTTTAAACTCTTAGAGAGTTTTCGACACACGAATCCGGGTATGTACTCCAGCACGCTATCGTCGTATTTGTTCATTTCATTGGACATAGCTTCTACGTATTCATCATACAAATTTGATAAGTATATACTCGTATATTATACTTTATTGATAAAAGAAACTAAATAATATAAATATTAAACATAACATTCTAACAATAACTTAAAATAAAATAAAAATTTAACCTAAAACTAAAACAAAGTGTCCAAAGAGTACCCCTTAGGCAAGGTCCCGAAGATGCTGGCAGCGTTTCCTCTTTGAATAGCTAGGCTAATTCTTTGTCCGAGGAAGCTGCCAGCTCTTCGGTCACCTGTGACGTCTACTAACCTTTTAGAAATTTCCTTAAAAAGTTTTAAGGCACTAGGACCCCACGGACCAAGGGTAAATTATTCATACAAATTAGATTCCTCTTCTTCGATTTCCACAAACCTGTTCTTTTCTGTCAACTAATTAATGGATTGAACGCATCATTTCTAGGGAACCTGTAAAATTATAACAGCCATCAGTCAAAAACCATGGACGAAATTTACATTTATTTCAGTTCTACTCCTGTCGATATTCAGCACAACACTAAAGAAGATTGTGTAGCTACTATTATTCCACAATTAGCTTTATTCACATAATTCACAATACAAAGCAGTAAAACACACACAGGGCGGATAGATTGTTCGTTCGCCTGCCCGCGCCAAAAGCCAACTAACTCAACTGACATCTCTCGCGAGCTGTCAAAACCATAAAAACGGCGCGCATGCAGGCGACCAGCGGTTGTAGACCCGCGGCTCAGTCGGTTATGAAGCGAGCCGGGGGTCTTCCTCGATTAGCTCTAGGCGGGAGCTTCGAACGTCAGTGTCACACGCTATAGGTAATGAGGGCTATCGTTTTTTCTCTCACTAGATGGCGCCACTGTTGCGTGAGGTTTTTAAAAGTCTGTTATAACGGCCGTGAAAACAAAGTTTAGACTAAAATCATATTTAATACATTGTAAAACAGTGCCATAAACATATCGAGCAACCACAGTATTGCATAATCCCGTTTTGTTCGGAAAAAAGGGAGGACAAAAGTTTTCGAAAGACAAAACTGTCTCAAATTACAGACGTTCATTGCCCCTTTTCGCATAATTGCCATAATTAATTTCAGATAATGCAAAATATTCACAAAATTATTCTAATTATAAATAAACCCGCGTAGCTCACCCAAAAACTATGAGATTTGACATTTCGTTGACCTCACGCTACACTAGCGCCTCTAGCGGAAAATTCATTCGCGATAGCCCCCATTGTCAATATTACTAAATTAAATGGGACCAAAAATACAACGATAAATGGCGAAAAATCTTCATATCTTTGATGGTAACGATAAAATCATACGTAAATTAATTATCAGTGACTAAATATTACCATGAAATGGCACTATTTCAAGAAAAAACGGGTACTAACCTATGATGAGTCAAATTCGTTTGATTTCTCGTTTTCCGAGAAGAACACCATTTTATGGAACACAGGCATGTTGCGTTTGTATCTCTTAATGTCCACAACACAAAACCGAATGTAAAAATATTTTTATTTTGCTGAAAATCGCCAAAAACTCCGTAGTATTTGTTCACTTGACAAATCACGTACCACAAATACGCTGTCACATAAAATGGTGGATGGTAGCCGGAAATGTCATCTGCTCGTAGGGACAAGCCATTGCCGAGTCTAGAACAAACAAACGTCATGCCGTCTTTGTTTTCATATGCCGAACCACCTTAGACAGAAAGACATAATACGTGTTTTCTTATTTTTTTATCAATTTTACATGTATTTGCATAACAAATGTATGTATAGTAGAATAGGGCCTCTCTATGTATTTATTTCCTCTGAGACTATTGATAACATCACATTGCAGATCAGAATAATCCTTTATTCGTTGTAGTACAACACAAGAACTCACATTTTGTATTTCGTACGTCCGTACGTAATGGCGGCAGCAGAGAAAGAGAAATTAGCGAAGAGCTCTAAAAAAAACCATAGTCTTTTTCGTCAATGCCAATATAGAATTATTTAAGGCAAGGGTAATAATTAATAATATAGAAACTTCTAAATCTTTGCATACCTAAAACAAATTCATTTATCAATTGAGAATGTTTACTTAGATTTTACTATATATTTATTTTTCGAATATTGTATCCATGAATTTAAACCAAAATCGGGACCCTACTCCTGAACTTCTCGTAGAAAATATTAATATTAGGTTAAATATTTTATTGTGATGCAAATTCTATCATTCCTTTTGTAAATAATGTAATTTTTATTGAAATATTTGTTAAAGATAGCTACGTATGTGGGGTATGATATTTTCAAAAGAAAATGGACGTGTATAGGTAGAACGTAGATACTGTAGGGATAAGGCTGTATACCGCTGGCAGGTGGTAAAAATACCGCCTGGCAGGCTAGACTGAATGTGTTTTGTATAATTATAGTATTTTTGTATTTTATAATTCTGGAATTCGATTTAAACAGATTGACAGCGGTATACATGCCGGAGCACAGATCGCTCCCGACAGCCTGAGAGGCTTGACCTAATGTCTGTAAAAGTATCTTTAAGTTACCAATGAATATAATATGAAGCAAGTATTGAAGAAACATCCTTGTGTTTGAATTATGTTTAGCATCACGCGCGTAGATCCTCTGTACCATAAGCTCTACCAGCTACAGTTCCCCACAATACCTACTCAACTTAGTTTTAAATATTTTGTAAGAAGGATGAAAGATACACGTGGTTGTAAATAGAACTATGTAATTTTAATACAGAAGTCAACCGTTCATGTTTTAATGCGACAGAGTAAAAAATGATGTGCCACTTTTGATGCTGACTGTACCAATCTAAGATAGTTTTAATAATATGATTATTTTAAGCGACTCGTTTTAATACTTGATCTTCGGATGATCTGATCGACCGTGATGTGATGATTGTAATTTGTATATATCTGTATACTAATAATGTAAATACAAAAGTTGTTAAATAAAAATTTCATATTTTTTGTTATTTTTTTATTTCATACCAAATTTAAAGCTCTGATAATGCATTCCAAAAAGAATTACAATAAATACGGTTAATTACAATAAACTAACCACTAAATAAAGTCAAAAGTCTTTGACCAGTCTATGTTACCGGTCGGATCTGAGACGTGAGCGCTAACGATGGGCCTCATGAGAAAACTCAAAGTCACTCAGAGGGCTATGCTTGGGGTATCTCTGCGGGGTTAGAATCATACTTCACCATGATAATGCCAGCTGTCATACATCACGCGAAACAACTACATTTTTTGAAGGTCAAAAAATAGAATTGACGGGTCATCCACCGTGCAGCCCTGCTTTGGCACCCAATGATTTCTATTTATTCCCAAATGTAAAGAATAAGTTACGTGGTCAACGATTTTCGACCTGTGAAGATGCCGTCGACGCCTTCAAACAGCATGTTTTGGAGATACCTCAATCAGAGTGGAAAAAGTGTTTTAAAAATTGGTTTCAACGTATGCAAAAGTGCATTGATCATCGCGGAGAATACTTTTAAAAACGATAAAACTGTATCTAGCCATATATACGTTTCTTTATTTTTTCTATTCCGGATACATAAGTAGCAGCCCTCGTATAACTTGAATAGATCTAATATCTTTCCGTGCTCGTACGGGGCGGGTTGAATCCAATTTGGAAATGCTGCAAGTTCTCGGGCTCTTGCTCTTGAACATGAACCGGAATTTCTTCCGGAACATTACCGAGGGCCTCTGTTGACTCAGGCTCCCTGAATTCCTTTGTTTTAGGTGTAGTAATATCTCCAGAAAGAGTAGCCGTGGTACCAGTTACTTCAGTAGATTTATCAGATACTTGAACAGGTTTTCCAGTGATGGTCGCAGGTCCGGACTCAGTGAAAACGTCAGTTTTCCCAGTTGCAACATCCCTTGGGATTTCAGTGTGAACTTTCTCATTAGGAATTTCCTGATTTTCACCACCAACGTTATCGGGAAACTGTGAGTTGGAGTTATTTTCGTGTACGGTAACGTTTTGACAGCAGACAGAGAAAACGGATACTAGGAAGTCGTAACCACGGAGGATCGTCGGGCTTTTTAGCGTGATGGTGACGTTGTTCTGTCCCACTCCGCCGGCTGTGATTTGAGCATCTCCGTCCTTGTCCGGCCTTAGGTCTGTAATGTTGATTTTGCTGATCACCTCGTTTGCACTGGCGTTGATGAAGAGGTCTTTAGTTTGCTTCCAGATAGCGGGGCTGGCTTCGAAGTGATCATGGAAGACTTCTTTGGCCTCGGTGTTGTTGCTGCCTTCTAGAATATCGTGCCCGAAGGCCACAGCGGCCAATGTTAGTACCAGAAGTGCTTTGGAATACATTTTGAGTGTTGCTTGCTGGTGCTACGGAACAACTGAAGTTAGTTTAGCAAGCGGCAAGCTTTTATGCTACGTTTAAGGAAAAAAAATGAATCACCACCGATGAGTCTCAACGTCATCGGCAGTGTTATTATGACCTTCCTACAGGAAAATAACCCGGGCGGTACATTCGATGACACAGGTTTATTTGTCATAAATACTTAAGTATATTGCTTTGAATTAATCATGATTTTTTGTTTCTCGATAGATGTAAGTGAACAAGGCCTACAACCTACAATTCAATGCAAATGAGATACTTTCAGTGTTTTTACCCGACTGCCCAAAGGAATTTTAAATTCGGGTGTTTAAATGTAATTAATTAGGTTTATCTATTTCTCTGGTCTTCTCTGTACAGTTGAGTTCGTAAAATTGTGCGCTAAAATTTTATCAAAAATATCTGAACACGTTTCTACGCCGTTAAAATAGTCGTTTTCACATATTTTTGATGACATTTTTGGTCAGAAGTTAAGAATTCGACTGTACCCTAAAAGACGACGGTTTTCAACATATGAATAGGTATGAGGTAAGTATAATTAGATTCGTCAAAACTCGGAGTGATATACCTACGGTATAAATGTTTCGAAATAGCAACCAATAAATTAATATGGAGGGTTTTTTTACTGTAACAGTATGCTTATCTCAAATAATTCATGTAGGTACTTATAACATTTTATGCTACCATTCACAGGAACATAAAAAGTATGAAATAAAAAAAGACTGCATTAAAAAAATAAAAATAAAAACCCGAGGAAAAAACAAGTCCACTAATCTAGAACATTTTTAAGTAACTTAAAATTTAACAGTCGGGACCCATTAGATACTGTAGTTTTTTTAAGAGCATGGTTACAATTTTAAACTTCTTAGGGTTTTTTTTTACCATTTTGCGGATTCGATTATCGGTTCAGACTGGACTTTATGAACATTATTTCAAGGGTCAATTTTGTTGGCGCATTGATTTGAGATACGATTTTTTTAAAGAGGTTTTAAGAAAAGAAACGCCACTTAGAATTTTTTCGCACTGTAGATGCTCTAGCCTAGGTAAAGTACAATGCAACAGGTAGACTTCATTCAGAACTCATACAGAACCCACGTTATAATCAAATTAGACTGGAAACAATAACAATGGACAAAGGATGTTTTTCTCGTTAACTATAAGCACTTACTGTGAGTAAGTGGCGAGCAGCAAAATAATGAGTGTTTTCATAAAAACATGTCGGTTTTCCGGCCTATAGGTATACCTGTTAGGCACAGGTCTGTCAGAGTGAGAGGGCTTGGATTGTAGTTGCACAGTGCGGATGTAAGTCTTCATGTACTTTATAAAGAACAAATTAACACTAAGAATAACGGTCGGATGTACTGTATGGAGCACAAATTGCTCATTGAGTAAATATTTTAAGAATGTTGGAATATCCACGTCTAGGTTTTAAGTATTTAGGTACACCTGTTAAAAAAAGTTATGACTCAGGATACAGGTCCCGCAGGATATTGGTTGGTGTACCTATCCTATGCAGGCAAAGTCGCGTGGAACAGCTAGTCCTACTAATATTATAAATGTGAAAGTTTGCGAGTGAGTGAGTATGCTTATTAGGTGCTTCGTCACGCTGAAACGGCTGGACGGATTTGGATGAAATTTGGTAAAGAGTGAGTAGGTGTATAACCTGGATTAAAACATTGGATACTTTTTATTACGATATTCCCACGGGATAGGGATAAAATCTCTAAATAATAACCGCTGGGCTTAGAGTTTTGCATGTAGTAAATTTGGCATGTAGGTAGCTGGATGTCTGGAATAACACATATACTTTTTATCCCAATATCCCCATGGGATAGGGATAAAATCTCGAAATAACGACCGCTGGGTTTAGAATCATGAAATTTGGCACGGGTGTTTTAATTTTACGTCAGTGACAATTATGATGTAATTTTAGGGGATTCCCACGGGAATTTCATGAAATCCCGGAATTTTAACTCAACTTCTGTATCTAAATGATTTACGAGTGCGAAGCCGCGGGTAAATACTAGTATGCACATAAAACCCATTTATTAATTTTTTTACTTATCTGTACAATAAGATTTTGTCCAATACGTGACACATGTCTTACGATACGCTCCTTGCATTGAGATTAGTTCATTTCCACGTGTTCCGTACATCTTTTGTCTCGCTCCATCACTTCCTTCGAGAAAGGGACGAGAACAAAACAATAGATTTAAGTAGTGGAAAACAAACTTATTTGTGCTGGTGGTCAAATGAAGAACTTATTACTCTGCATAGTAAATCCAGGTTTGATGTCGATGGTGGCGCTATAGTTGACTGTATGAATAAATTTGTTTTTTGCTAAGGATAATATCTAAGGAAGCGTGCGTCAGAGATGTTACAGATAATTTAAGTCTTGTTTTCCGGTAGTTAAGTTTTTAGTTGTTTTAGACCGACCCTGTATTTGTAGAACTGTTTTGAGTTCCATCTTATAAATAAAAATTATGAATGCCTAATAAATACACCAGAAAAATTATATAGAGTAGGTAGATACCCTTCTTTTTTAGTTACAACTGCAGTTACAAACAAAAAAATAGCTCTTTGAAGGACTTTATTGAATTTTTCATTATTTCTTTTTAACTTTTTCCAGGCATAGTGCATTACTACACCATTTCAAGACCTTGCTAGATTTCTATAAGGTACAAAATTAATTGAAATAGTTAAAAATAACATACGTCATAGATAAACAAAGTAATACTACGATATATTTTTTAGTAGCGTATACGTAGTTATTCACGATGACGCGTGCCGTGGTTCTTATTACAATGTCATTAATGTCTAATTTTGTCTAAATTACACGTCTTCGTGGATGGCACTAAATTGGCGAGACCTGGTTTTCCAAGGGTTGACGCATTCACGGCTACCGACGTATATATGCGTTTTTGGAACTTCCCCCCAGTGCCGCTGTCATAATTATTCATACATTTTGAACGCACATGTGCGTCGGCGGCACCTGTGGTCGTCAAGTCAGGTGGCATTCAATCGTGTGAGTTTCTTATTAACCCTTACTAAGGCCCCATTTATTGGAGCATACTACCACAGAATCAAAAGCAGCTATCGAATACATACCTGACACCTGACAAAGGACGTTTTTAAAACTATGTAGTAGTATTTTCAATAATTACAATGGATATTGTAACTTATAGCTAAAGGTTGAATTTCCTAGTCAATGCATGTGGTCGCTAAATCGCCTCTACCTTTTTAATAGGTCAAAGCTGTTTTTTTTTTGTATATTATATCCTCGATTTTACTTACATCCTACTAATATCTATAATAAATGTGGAAGTTTGTGAAGATGTTTGATGATTACTCAATCACGTCTAAACCGCTGAACCGATTTAGATGAAATTCGGTATACAGAGAGTTTCGAGTCCCGGGGAAGGACATACGATAGTTTTTATCCCGGAAAATTGCATAGTTCCATCGGGATAGCGATAAACGAATACTACGCGGACGGAGTCGCGAGTAACAACTAGTAATTAAATAATCAACTAAAAAGTGATCTCGAAACAACATTTAATTGAATACTATAAACAATAATTTCACCAAACCATAGTTTTATTACAATAAAACTTATAAAAAATGCTAGATTACTCCAGCGTTAATTAACAAATATTGGTCATATAAAAATCAGTTGACATTGCGCGCGAGGGAATCGACGGTCTTTCACTATTGAGTGGATTCACCCAGTATTTTCTTCTCTCATCATTGATCAGTATACCTAGATATTTTCCTAGCACGAACGACACGTTGTAAGAGTTTGACCAAATAAAAACGTCGACAGTCCTGTTATCGATAAGTACCAATTCAGCTTCATAGGGGTTATACAAAGAGAAATATACGTACATACAAATACTTCTTTGTCTATGAATATACTCGTAAAAAGTTTGATAACTTTTATACGTTGGTAATAAGTAAGTAGAGTAATTAAATAATATGTGTCTTTTTTTACTTGTTTATTTATAGGTATTACAATCAAGACAAACCAAAAATACAATACACCTTGAAAGAGTAATTTACGCGCCACTGTAAGCAGGGCGTTCGACGGGTTAGCAGTGTACGGATTAAGTTCAATTTATACAAGATCGGTGGCTCGCGGCGTCTAGGTAGGTAGTTGATATCAGGCTGTGATTAGTATGTATGTCTTGTCGTTGAAGTGGTATGTGCTTATCGATAACAGAACTGTCGATGTTTTTATTTGGCCAAACTCTTGCATTATTTCGTTCGTGCTGGGAAAATATCTAGGTGTATTGATCAGAAGACACGGAAATATGCGTCGTAAATAAACGTTTTTATAATATCCATTGCACGACACAAAAACTCAGAAAAACTGTTGAAAAACGACTGAATTACGCTCAATGAACTTTAAGAATTTCCTTGCTCACCCGCGACCTTATGATAGTTAAGTTTAAGACTCACATCACATCACAAATCCCATGTTTGAGTCTAACATCTGGTAGGATGGTGTACGGTTGTGTTGCTCTGAAGTTGAGCTCTGGTTGAGTTTGAAGCGCGTCAGTGTGTTGTGGTGGTGGTGATAGATGGGTTTGTGTAATTTGTGTATGTTCTTACAGTAGGAGGTGGAGGAACTGCATGAACACGCATATTTTGCATAAACCAAACCATCATAAGGTCGCGGGTGAGCAAAGAAATTCTTTTAGTTCATTGATATGGACCTCCGCAAAGTAACGCCTGAACGCTTGATTCAATACATAATTTAAATAACCCCTACAGAAATTCGGTTGGAAACTCGCAATTCAAAAAATTACACCCATCTTCACCCCTTACTTTACAATTTTCAACTGGGCTAAAGCTTAGGCTTCAGACTTCAGCTTGTAGCCGTGTCGTGCTAGCCTGGTCAGGGATGGGGATTCACTTACAGTCCCCCCCTTTACAGTCGGCGCAGTAGTCGGGGCGCGAGCACGGACACTTGGCGCGCATGGCGAGCCCCCGCGCCATCGGCTTCATGAACGGGTGTAGCTCATCGCTGAAGAACGGCCTGGAGTGGAATAACATAAATAACATAGTAGTTTATTTATTTCGGGTAAATTTAAGGGGACAATCAACATTGAAAATACAAACTGAAATATAGATGCACAGAAAAACCAGAAAAATAAGACCAGCATTGGGAATCGAACCCAGGTCCTCGGCATTCCGTGCCGCGTGCTATACCGCTACACCACTGCTGGACAACAGTACAGACACGAATTTCCAGTTAGGGCACCACATATTTCAGCTTGTTTGTTTCTTATATAGCCACTTAAGCAGTGACGCTAGCTACATCTATGCCGTAGCCCTAATCGAGAAACTGTCGGCATTCCATTGGAACTAACCGCTCACCCGGACAAGAGATATCGTTATTAAGCAATATTAAGATTGTTTATTTTGGAATCTTTTTGTATTTTTTATTTCAATTCATTTTTTTTTACTTTTACGGTCATCCCGTACCTATACTAAACCTAAATTGAAAATACAAACTGAAATATATATACACAGAAAAACCAGAAAAATAAGACCAGCACTGGGACAATCAACAGCAGCGGTTCTTAACCTGTTTGGCTGGCGACCCAAAGTATAAATATAATTGACACTCGCGACCTGAAATCGACTTGCCCAATATTTACAAAATAGGACTACGCAGGACACATGATTTATGAAAGATACTAGCTTTTGCCCTCGGCTCCGCCCGCGTGGTATTCGGTTATTGCGCGCTGTTCCCTCGGGAACTGTGCATTTTTCTGGGATAAAAAGTAGCCTATGTCACTCGGGCCCATGAACTATCTCTATGCCAAAAATCACGTCGATCCGTCGCTCCGTTACGGCGTGAAACACGGACAAACACACAAACATACAAACACACTTTTGCATTTATCCATCCATACTAATATTATATTATCTTCTCTGTGCTAATATTATAAACGCGAAAGTGTTTTTAGGGAGCGACGGATCGACGTGATTTTTGGCATATAGATAGTTTATGGGCCCGAGAGTGACATAGGCTACTTTTTATTCCCGGGGGAACAGCGCGCTATAACCGAATACCACGCGGGCGGAGCCGCGGGCAAAAGCTAGTCAGAAATTAGTTCAGAACCGGTTTGTGGTGTGTCGGGAACTGTTTCCGAGTATCAATTAAAAATTATACTAGTTTTTAATTACATATAATGTAGAAGGGGATTTTTGTAAACAACTGTGTTTTCAGAAAGTTTGTACAACTTTGTGGTCTGGTGATAATATTTCTAGCACTTTAACTATTCCTACCGCAAACATGCTTTCTCAGAAAAGTTATTGTACTTGTAATAAGTTTCCTAGAGAATAGGGATGTTGACACCACCAATCAACTGACGTACTTTTTATGAGCTGTCAAAACACAATTCTCCCATAGATTTTCAATGGCAATAGCGAATTATGACGTCATTATCCGCCAACTCAATCAACTAACTATTTATTTGTTTTAAAGCAACAAAAAATCTAATTTTACAGTAAATCGAAAATTAATCTAGTTTTCAGGGCCTTGTGCCTTCGAATTATTTTTTAATAGCGTCAACATCCCTATTCTTATTACCTACTCCGTTAGTCACATTATCAGAAAATATTCATCCCAGCCTATACGTCCCACTGCTGGGCACAGGCCTCCTCTCAGAATTAGAGGGCTTGGGCTGGACTTCCCACGCGGGCCCAGTGAGGATTGGGAACTTCATACACACCATTGAATTGCTTGGCAGGTTTGTGCAAGTTTCCTCATGATGTTTTCCTTCACCGTAAATATCGTGGTAGATTTCAAATGCAATTTAATTTCGCACATGAATTCCGAACACACATAGGTGCGTGTCGGGGTTTGAATCCAGGATCTTCTGCTTGAGAGGTAGGTCAAACGACTAGGCCACCACACCCTAGCTTTTTTTCATCATAAAATATTGGACATGCATTTTTCCTTTTACAGAGAAGGGGTACAATCACGGCACGGTCAGTATATGTAAAAAAATAAAATTGAACCGTATTTTTTTTAATCCAATTTACCCAATTTAGCAGAATAGGTCGATGACACGTCAGTTGTTATTTATTTTGCTGCCATATTTTGAGACAGTTGGCTACGTACAAAGAAACGACGTCGTAGTCTGCATGTTTTTTCCTTCATATTGCACTATATAAGACCATCGAATTCTATAAACCATATAGACTCACCATTGCGTGAATAATAAGGAAACTAGGTACTACAATATTAACATTAATTAATTTCTGATTTGTGGTGTGAAATAAAGTATATTTGTATTGTTGTATTGTAATATTTAATTCAACGCAGTTCATTCATTCAACCATCAGAACCACAGTGTAACAAATTTTCCCCACAGTAGGCCGACGCCTTTGAAATTGAGCGATACCACAGCCTGTATAGGTATTTACGCAAGTAAGGACGGGTTGTCACAAATTGAAAATTTGAAAAGACCTACTTTTACGAATCGGTACATTTTGGTATTGCGAAATTATATAAAACAAAATGAATTATGTGTGGCATACTTGCCACCACCAATTGTCTACTGCCACAAATATAATTATGTCTACCGCCTTTCAACTAGGTATAGGGTCGTGGGTTCGTGCCTGAAGGGCTACTCCGAAACACGAAATTCGAAGTTCGTATCGTACCGTCCCTCTCACTCTCGTATTAAATGACATAAGCGTAGGCGGGACGGTACGATACGAACTTCGATTTTCGAATTTCGTGATAGCCTTGCTGCTGGGCTAGCATCTTTGATTTTTTTTTGGGATTTACGAGCGAAATTAAATTGGAAAACCACCAGTTTTACGTTGAAGGAAAACATCGTGTGGGAATCTGTTTTCATTACCGAAGAAATCCAATGGTGTATGTGAAGTTCCCAATCCGGCCTGGACCCGAGTGGGAGGCTTTGCAGGGTGGCGTATATGGGCCAAGATGATGATGGATGACTAACATCATAAATGTTTGTATGTATGTGCGATTTCCTGGTCTTTTCCGCTACGTTTTCACCAGAGATATTATGTGCGAGAAATGTGTTTTTCATGAACCAGTATAAAAGCTAGGTAAATGACCTTGCGCAGTTCAGCTCTAGTGAAAATGGCTGAGCGGAGCGAGAATGGTATTTGAATCCTGAGCGCAGCGATTGGATACCTCAAGTGCCAGTAATTTCACCGGCTGTCTTACTCTCCACGCCGAAACTCAACAGCGTAAGCGCTGCTGCTTCACGGCAGGATTAGCGAGCAAGATGGTGGTAGCAATCCGGGCGGACCTTGCACAAGGTCCTACCACCTGTAAAAGTTAGTGGGTACTGACCGGGACAGCATGCGGCCGATCTCCTGCTGGTACTCTTCGGTGGCGAGCTGGCACTTCCTGATCTGATCTTTCTCCTCCTGCAGTGCCCGCTCCTGACAGCACATTATTATTTTAGTAATCGATTTAGGTGATACTTTGCGTGGGCATGGGCCCATATTAATGAATAATAACCTTTTTATTCGTCGTATATAGCGTGGTGGCCTAGTGGTTTGACCTATCGCCTCTCAAGCAGACGGTCGTGGGTTCAAATCCCGGCTCGCACCTCTGAGTTTTTCGAAATTCATGTGCGTAATTTACCACGAGCTTTGCGGTGAAGGAAAACATCGTGAGGAAACCTGCACAAACCTGCGAAGCAATTCAGTAGTGCGTGTGAAGTTCCCAATCCGCATTGGGCCCGCGTGGGAACTATGGCCCAAGCCCTCTCATTCCGAGAGGAGGCCTGTGCCCAGCAGTGGGACGTATATAGGCTGAGATGATGATGATGATGATGATGATGAACCTTTTTATTTAAAAACACAACAGAGTCTAAAGACAATCAGTGCGTCTTATCCGTCATGACATACAGTGCCGAAACATGGACGCTCACGGTAGGGCTGGTCCACAAAATTAAAGTTGCTCAACGTGCTATGGAAAAAGCTATGCTCGGAGTTTATCTGAAAGATCGAATTCGTAACGAAGTGATCCGACAGAGAACCAAAGTTATCGACGTAGCCCACCGCATAAGCACGCTGAAGTGGCAATGGCTCGGCCATAAAACTCGAAGAACCGATAACCGTTGGGGTAGACGAGTTCTTGAGTGGAGACCACGGATCGGCAAACATAGCGTAGGACGTCCTCAGACTCGGTGGTGCGATGAAATTAGTGTCGGTAAAAAAGTTGATTGGCCCATCGATCAAGGGGATAGGCTTTTTTTTTCTATTTTTTTTTTGAGGCTTAAGTGCAAGTCACACAGGACTATGCCAGCCTCATTGGAAGACTCTATGGCCACATTCATCAAACAGTTCTATTGCGATGTCCAGGTTATCTGGCTGCAAAGGAGTGCTTGATGAACCTGTAAATTCGTACTGCATCTTCCGATACCGGACAACTCAAAATAATATTCACTGCACCATTGGACAGGTCCAAATCACTCAAATACCTCTCACGGGGGGATAGGCTTAAACTCACCTTCAACAGCTTGTTATACTCGATCTGTTGCAGCAAGTTCCTCTGGTGCTGCTTCCTCGCCTGCGCGTCGGTGACGTCCTTGTGAGCGGCCAGCTGTTGCAGCTGCCCGAACAGCTGTTGGTGGTACTCGTCCTGTTCTGCCAAACGCTGCTTCAGCTGTTCCCGCGCGTCCCGCCGGTCTTGGATTTGGTCCACCATGGCTTTGCGGACCTCCTATGTGGATGGACAAGTAATCCATACAATAAAACTAAGACTCTTTATTGTACACCAGAAATAGTAAGCGATACAGAAAACAGGTACAAAGAGAAAAAAAATTACAAGGTAAGCAATAGGCGGCCTTATCTTATTACTAATATTATAAATGCGAAAGTGTGTTTGTGTGTTTTTCCGTCTTTCACGCCGTAACGGAGCGACGGATCGACGTGATTTTTGGCATAGAGATAGTTTATGGGCCCGAAAGTGACATAGGCTACTTTTTATCCCGGAAATATGCAGTTCCCGAGGGAACAGCTCGCGATAACCGAATACCACGCGGGCGGAGCCGCGGGCAAAAGCTAGTAAATCGTAAGTCGCTATTGGCATTGAAATTCTACTTGAGAATTGTGTGTTTGACAGCTCATAAAAAGTACGTCAGTTGATTGGTGGTGTCAACATCCCTATTGGGTTTTCTAGCCTGCAGGGCTACTACGAAACTCGAAGTTCGTGTCGTGCGGTCCCTCTGATATTTACACTATTTAATACGAGAGCGAGAGGGATGGTACGATACGAACTTCGAGCTACGAGTTTCATGGTAGCCCTGCTGACCCGTTAATAGAATAGAATAAGCCTTTATTAACACACTTAGAGCAACATAAACATAAGTAATAAACGGAAGATATTTTCTACATTACACTTAGTCTTATAACTAGGTATAACATAAACATAACTAAGTGCTAACTAAGTGTGATAAATGGATTGGGCTCAGCATATGCTGTGGACGCACACAAAAGTGTGCATGCACACAGCGCTGATTTACAGCCCAACCCTTTACACTTGCTGCCTATCTTTGTGTTTATCACGGTGGGTAGGTTCGAATACAAAACCGGATGCTAAAAGAATTTTTTCACTTCTCATGCTCGTAAAGTTCGTGTTTATGCTGTATCTAGGCGACATAAAATGACTTTTTATGCTCTAGTGCAAAATATAAAATCTTCGTCTAATACCAACTCAAGACCAAGCTAATCAGGTGTCAACAGCCACAAACAAAAAAGTTTCTATATATTTTTTAAATAATTTCTAATTTATATAGAACTAAAAATCAATCAAATCCATCATAATAAATCAGTAAAATTAAAATAATGGCATTATTATAATAATGCATAAAAAATAAAAGGTGCGAAAGTGACTCATTGTTTCTACTGTTGCTATTTCATTTCCTCGCCATCGAAGTGAAAAGCAGAGTATAAAACTCGAGCATTAAACCCATTTTCCCCTCGACGTGTCTATCCACCCTCGCCGTACCGGCTCGGGTGCCTATATGAACGCCACGGGTAAAATGGCTCGTTTTATGCTCTTGTTGTACAATCTACTATTTGTTTTATAAAAAAAAAATAGTTACCCGGTTGGTCTTCTGCGACCAGCTCAAGTACTCGCAGCGCTTCCGATCCACGATCTCCTGCTGCGCTTTGGCCACTTCGCTGATGGCGGCGTCCCCGGCCGCCTCCGCCGCCGCCATGCCGCCGCGCAGCTCGATCATCTTGCGGTTGCACTCGTCTAAATCGCGCTGTGGACATACGAAAAACATCATCACTTCCGTTTATGTGGGGAAATTGAAGACCTAGTATCTGAGCCCAGGGCCAATCAACTTTTTTACCGACACTAATCTGTCCGCGAAATTTTTCAAACAATTGCAGATTTTTGTAAGTAAACATGTTTTTTCTGTAATTTAATAGATGGTGTACATCGATACATGCCATCTTATGCAAGTTTAAGCTATTAAACCGTGAAATATCTTGTTGGAAGTACGATTTTTTGGTAACGCAGGAGACGCCCAAAGGGTCGGTAAAATAGTTTATTGGCCCCCCAACGTAATTAATTGGTGACCAAAGCATCCAGTCTGCGGTGGCTCGGGCTGATGATGACGTAAATTTTAGCGGTATGTTTTGGTCGTGGGCTTCAAGTATTTTATACTTTCGGTCGCCAATCAAAACTGACTGAGAAGATAGCTCACGGAAGAGCTGTTTTGCCTCTAGCCCCCAAGCCCCCAGAGTTTTTACACCAAAGGGCGTAAATATACAATCCTCACCGAGGGCTGCGAATTTACGTCGCTTGTAGCTCTCAGCGGAGGCCGCCGCGGCACCCGCCTGGTCAGATGTCGCATGTATATGAGAGGGTGCCAACGTGTCGACACACGTGGTATCCCAAACTAGCGGTCTGCCACGACTCCACGGAATGAGGGTCATTCCGTCGGGTCGCTTGCCGTCGTCACGTGACATACCCGTTGGTTCAAGTCTGGCTGAAACGTTGACTGTAACGAGCGCCCGACGGATGATACTGATACTGGCATGGCGGGAAAAGCGGCCAGCACTACGCTGGCAAGAAAGGCCATGATGGCCGAACTGATTAACCCTGACACCATATTTACTAATTACTAGGTACTTATTAATTAGTAAGTAACAGATATTCTTGCAAACTCCGTTTAGCCTTTACTTAAGTGGCAAATAATATTCCAACCTAAACTTTCACTAATCATCATCATCATTTCAGCCTATATACGTCCCACTGCTGGGCACAGGCCTCCTCTCGGAATGAGAGGGCTTGGGCCATAGTTCCCACGCGGGCCCAGTGCAGATTGGGAACTTCACACGCACCATTGAATTGCTTCGCAGGTTTGTGCAGGTTTCCTCACGATGTTTTCCTTCACCGCAAAGCTCGTGGTAAATTGCGCACATGAATTTCGAAAAACTCAGAGGTGCGAGCCGGGATTTGAACCCACGACCCTCAGCTTGAGAGGCGATAGGTCAAACCACTAGGCCACCACGGCTTCACTTCCGCTACTATTCACTAATATTCTCATCAAAATTAGCGTAATAATCAGATTAACGATGACATTAATTATGATTAAGATTTTAAATTACCTATTAGTTTTATCGACTCATGTTTCCATACTTTTGACTCTCCTTTCTAGTTTGATGATATTGCCAGCTGTCACCCGCACCATGCTACAATAAAAGTACTGTAGATTATGTTAGATAAAGTTCAGTTAATGTTTGAGGGTGTGACCTCCTTCCTCCTCCGGAGCTCCTCCTTAGCGAGCTGGTCGGCGAGCCCCTGTCCCGCGAGCGAGTCCCACGTGTCGCTGATCAGCTTGGCCTCGGCCGCTTGCCGCGCGACCGTCTCTTTCCGTTCCTTGATCATGTCGTCCCGCTCGCGCGCCGTTTGGAGACGCTGCTCCGTGCGTTTGCGCTCCGCTGAAAAAACGGCCCATTTCAAATTCTACTGAACCATGGCATCATAATCTTATCAGCCGTAGGATGTCCACTGTTGGACATATTATGGGTCTTTCCTTCTTACTACTACTACATGATGTCTGTACACGCGTCAATGTGTGCGTAAGATACACTGGGCTGACTATCGCAAAACCCTATAGTACCTACTATAAATGCTACCAATGACTTAAAGGTAGGGGTAGTAATATGTAGGTAGGGCTTAGATATGTGCAAATAAATGTAAATCGTTAATCTTACCTATTTCGAGGGTATTCTGGCAAAACAGAATAAGTGCAATTTTTTTAAAAGTTGCATACATTCATACTCAATGTTTTACTGTGACTTGACTGTGACCACAACCTTTTTTGAGGGCTGGATCCGCGCCTGGAGAGAATGTCACGACAAACATTCTTCAAAAAGCAGCCTCGCACATCTCTCTTACAGTCACCAGCACCAATATCTGACACAACAAGCGCGCATAAATATCTGATACGACACTATTCCTAGGGCCGGAAAGACGTGTCAGATATTTTTGCACGCTCCGCTGTGGCAGATATTAATGCTGGTAACAGTACAAACGCTGCCTTGGCACTTACCTTCTTCCTCCTTCTTAATGTCGTCGTCCCACAACTGGCGGAAGTACAGCGCCTCCTGCTTGAGCCTCTCTCTCTCGCGCTCTCTGTCCCTCGCGCGCTGCGCCAACTGCTGCTCCGAGTATTTGAGGCACTCCATGTCGCGACGGACGCGCTCTATCACGTCGTATTCCATGCGCGCCGCCTGGGAACAACCCATCAACAGTCGGAAGAAGTCCACTGAACAAAAGCCTCCCTTAGAACGCCACAATGGACGACAACTCACCACTTGCAGGTGGTAGGACCTTGTGCAAGGTCCGCCCGGATTGCTACCACCATCTTGCTCGCTAATCCTACCGTGAAGCAGCAGTGCTTGCACTGTAGTGTTTCGGCGCGGAGAGTAAGACAACCGGTGAAATTGCTAGCACTAGAGGTATTCCAACTTAGGCCTCTAGGTTGGCAACGCATCTGCAATACCCCTGGTGTTGCAGATGTCTATGGGCGGTGGTGATCTCTTACCACCAGGAGAACCACATGATCGTTTGCCTTCCAGTCATATAAAAAAAAAAAAAAAATTGCATAAACTGGTTGCCTGCAAAGCAACTCTCACGACGCCGTTAGTACAGTCAGCGTCATATATATAGCAGTCAACATCACCAAATACTTGGATACATCCGAATAGTCATTAACATTGACCCCATCAAAGCGATCAAATTGCTCAGGACATCCATTGTGTACAAATAAATCGGAGGACGCACATCGCCACTGGTAGCTTAGCAGCCATAATAACCAAAAGTATGGGACACACTAGAAAACTGAGCTTTATTTAAAAGGTTTAATCTCGAGTTGAGTGCGATTCGACTTTTTGTCTTTAACAATCACCGAAAAGAGTACCAACTTGTCAAACTCAAACTTAAACTCAAACTCACAACATTTATTGACAACAAAAACACACTACATCACAACAAAAAAACAGTATAAACATAAATAGGAGAAGAGAGAATAATTAGAGACGTTGTGCTGTAGTGTGATGCCAAAAGGACTCAGCTCAGCATGTGCCGTAGCCCTTTAACCAGAGCTGCAGCGCTGGTTTTCAGCTGAACCCCGGTGAGTGTGCACTCGCGTAACCGAACGCGCAATTATTGTCAGTGAGCGTTCCGTCTTTTTCGTTTGGACCTTGACTCCTTGACGGCTTTTTTTTATTTACATTGTCAGAATTCCGGATTAACGGATTTCCTTTTAAATATGGCTTGAATTGGCCAGTATAATTACATTATAAAAGAGTTTTTATTTAATTAAAAAAGTGATGACATGTGCATTTTGCACGAAGAGACTGAAAATGGAACGCCGTTCACATTCTATTAAAGAGGACTTGCTAACTGGATCATTGGACCTTACACAGTATGTCTTCTACTTTTTCAACTTTTCACCTGGTTTGAAAAGGTAAACTTTAAAGATAGGCGAATAGTAATTTGTCGCTTAAATGTGTGTCCGTCTGTCTGTCAGAGGTCTCTATACCTATCAATAACGGTAGTAGATAGAGCTGACATTTACACATAATTTGTATTTTGGTGGATATTTTCTGATGCGGCTGAGTCCTTACCAGAGCTTCGGACTCCTTCATGGCAACCGCATTCCACATCTTGTCAAACTCCTTCTCGGCCGCGCGACGCGCCGCCTTCTCTTTCATCTGGTACAGCTGCACCTCTTCGCACTCCTTGGCGCGCAGTTTCACGATGCAAGGTAACACGTGCACGCACTTCGAGCTGATTGAAGGGAAGTTTAGCTTAGTTGTGGGGTTACGTTCAGGCGAACGTGTTCTATGGTCATTGTGCACCAAATAAAACTAATTTATTTAATTTCTTGGATATTGGAGGAAATTAATGTTCTTGGAAAATGGTCATTGGAGAAAATGGACGGTTTAAGAAATTAACATTGGAGAAAATGGATGGTCCAGGAAATGGACATTGGAGGAAATGGACGGCAAAAGAAATGGATATTGGAGGAAATGGAAGTTCTAAGAATTTTTTTTTTTTTTTTGGTGGCTTATAATGTGTCCCACTGCAGGGCAAAAGCCTCCCCTTTCTTACTCCACTCGTCTCTACTTTTGGCCAGCTCTTGCCAATCTAACTGGAATCGGTCCAAGTCGTCCCGCCATCTCCTCCTAGGAAATCTAAGAAATAGGATAGGATAGGATAGGATAGGATTTCTAAGAAATTTATGTTGGAAAAAATGGATGGTACAAGAAATGAACATTGGAGGAAATGGACGTTTAAAGAAATGGACATTGGGACGAAATGAATGTTCCAAGAAATGGACGGTTCCAGAAATGCATTTTGGAGGAAAGAGACGCGCGGTTTAAGAAATGGACATGGGAAGAAATGGACGTTCTAGGAAAATGAACATACGAGGAAATGGAGCATACAACCCAGACTGGACAGCACGCGCAATAACAGAAATAGGGCTTGCCGCGCCGCTGCCCACTGGCATCCAGATTCGCTGCCTGACACAACACCGTGCTGTTCAGGAGGGTTACCGCAAAATTCTAAAATCGAAGTTCGTAACGTACCGTCCCTGTCATTCTCGTATTAAATAATATTAGCATTAGCGGAATGGCATGATACGAAGTTCGAATAGGGATGATGACGCCATTAAAAAATAATTCGAAGGCACAACTCCAGTAAAAAAACGCTTTATTTTGGCGCTGAAAACCAGATTAAATTTCGATTTACTGTGAAATTAGATTTTTTATTGCTTTAAAACAAATAAATAGTTAGTTGATTGAGTTGTCGGATAATCACGTCATAAGTCGCTATTGCCATTGAAACTCTATGGGAGAATTGTGTTTTCACAGCTCATAAAAAGTACGTCAGTTGATTGGTGGTGTCAACATCCATATTTTGTTCTTTGTAGTACAGAGCCAGTGACTCACAGTGGCGTGTCCTTGTATTTCTCCTCGTGTTCCTTCTTCCTTGCGGCCAGTAACTGCGCGAGGCGCGCCTGCTTGTCCTGCCAGATCGCTTCCGCTCCCGCTTGCGCTTGTTCTACGAACTTGCGGATATCCGCTTCCTCTTCCCGCGCGAACAGGTCTATCAGGCTAGGGACATTACAAAAAGGGGCGTGTCAAAGTTTGCATAATTTTCGAAAGTTACTGTATTAATTTTTGTCCAATTATTTGGAATTTTGTGAATATTTTGCAATACCTGAAATTAATTATACCAAATATGCGTTACGGGGCAACGAATGTCTGTTTTGAGACAGTTTTGTCTTTCGGAAGCCTTTGTCCTCCCTTTTTCCGCACAAAACGGGACTATGCAACACTGTGGCATGCTCGGTATTTTTTTAGTACGGTTTTAAAGTATTAAATGTAAATTTTGAACACCCGTAATAACAAAATAACCACTATATTTCAGGCAGAACCTTTGTCTTCAGTGGCGCCAACTGGTGAGCGCAAAAACGGTAGCTCTCATTCTATTGGTGGAATATTATCTCGCTCACCGCTCCACAGCGAACAGGCCGCCTAAAATAACCTAGATCGACGTGTTTTATCGCAAGATTTTGTCGAAGAAGACTTCCAAGGAGTTTAATTTAGTTACCGTTCCCTTTTCTTCTGTAGATCCGCTTCGTAGGAGGCCAGGCACAAGTCCACGCGCCGAGCTACGTTGTTGATTAGTGACCTGCAGGATAAACCATTTTACAACCCAAGTTCGTATCCCGTATATTAACATGGCGTGACGTCACGGGCCACCACTTCCAAACTGACGAGCTTCATCTTTATGATTATTTGTTTTATTTATCATACATACATACATAAAATCACGCCTCTTTAACAGGGTAGATAGGCAGAGACTACATCCTTCCACTTGCTACGATTCTGGCATACAACTCTCGCTTCCTCTACGTTCATCAATCTTTTCATGCATGCACGTCGGTTTAGAGTACTCCTGACCCGACCTTTCTTCAGAATGTCCCCGATTTGATCGGATCGGGATTTATTTATCAAAAAGTGGCAAATATTTTCTACGAGTATTAGCACCAAAACACATCTCCATTATACATGATTTTCTTAACACCATGTAGGGTAAATCGGTAATTACTGGCCACCTACCAATAACTGGCCACTTAAGCCTTATTTAGACGATTCAAGAACTTGCATGTGAGTTGCGTTACATTGCGCACTATTGAGAGACAATGAATTGAGTTGATCAAACAAACACCGCAACGCAATGTAATAAATCATGCATGCAATTGTCTAAATGGGGCTTTATACTAAAAAATATTCTATTTATTGGTGACCGGAATTCATTTTAGTATAAGGTGTCGAGTTAATGAAGGGTAGCCAGTAATTGACACCAAACTAAAGACTGTTTATAGGTGACTAGAATACATTTTATTTTTAGTATAAGGTGACCAGTTACTGAACTGTTGCAATACTGGACGATTTACCCTATATGTTAAATAAATAATAATATTCGTGGTAAGTACTTGCGGTCGCATTTTATAAAGAAGTCGCTGTACTGCTTGTCCGTCAGTTCCTTATGTTTTGTCTCGTTTCCCTTGCGCTGCTCCTCTTCTAACGCACGCAGCTTGCGCACGAATCTGACGTAGCGAGCGGTCGAGTCTAGCACGCGGGAAGTCTGGGTAAAGGCAAAATAACGACTTGTTAAATCAATTTACCAGAACTTATTTATTTATTTATTTATTTATTTATTTATTTATTCCAAGAAAATTTTACAGCATTACAGTTAGAGACCAATGCGCTGCAAAATTAAAAGTATACAAAACAAAAATATTTAAAGAAAAAACTATCTATAGTTAGGGACTTATCCTAGTAATGAACTAAAAGAATTTCCTTGGTCACCCGCGACCTTACGATAGCTAAGCTTATGCAAAATATGCGTGTTCATGCAGTTCCTCCACACTGTAAGAACACACGCAAATTACACAAACATCTATCAGCACCATCACATCACACTGACGCGTTTCGAACTCAACCAGAACTCATCTTCAGAGTAACACAACCGCACATCATGCTACCAGTTGTTAGACTCACAACCACCACCACATCACACTGACGCGTTTCGAACTCAACCAGAGCTCATCTTCAGAGTAACACAGCCGTACATCATGCTACCAGTTGGTAGTTGCGAGTCTAACAACTACGCGTTTCGAACTCAACCAGAGCTCATCTTCAGAGTAACACAACCTTACATCATGCTATCAGTTGTTAAACCCACAACTAACGACTGGTACCACCTTCTTCAGCTTATAGGGTCATTTAATTACCTATTCGTAAGCAGAATTTATGGCCCAAGCCCTCTCATTCCGAAAGGAGGCCTGTGCCCAGCAGTGGGACGTATATAGGCTGAGATGATGATGATGAAGCAGAATTTTAGTAGTTTTTATTCCTCCTCCCCCTTGTCAGTACGCAAAGTTCTAACTCCTAACCTAACCCTCCACTCGTCAATCAACAATTAATGGCACTAATATTATAAATTTGAATTTTGTAAGTCTGTTTGTTTGTTACCTCATTACGTCTAAACCGCTAAACTGATGTAGATGAAATTCTGTATAAAAATAGGTTGAATCTATGGACTACAAATTATAGTAATACTAGTTTTTGCCCGCGGCTCCGTCCACGTGGTATTCGGTTACCGCGCGCTGTTCCTTCGGGAACTGTGCATTTCTCGGGGTAAAAAGTAGCCTATGTCACTCTCGGGACCATAAACTATCTCTATGCCAAAAATCACGTCGATCCGTCGCTCCGTTACGTGTGAAAGACGGACAAACACACAAACACACTTTCGCATTTATAATATTAGTATAAGTATATGGATTTAGAGCAAAAGGTCTGCTCAAAACCTCATAGTAATTTGGAGTGTTTAAAAAAACACTTTTAGCAGCAGTGGCCAATATTGACATGAATGTGGTGCGTGAATCCATTGATGACTGGCCGCGAAGATTACGAGCATGTATAAACAACAATAAAGATGGGAAAAAATGAGGGGAAAAGACGCGTCGGAAGAAGAAATCGTGGCTCCGAAACATCAGAGAGTGGACCGGTATCGCATGTGAAAGAACTGTTTTCTCTGGCGAGAGATAAGGAGAGATATGCGGAGCTGACAGCCAACCTCCAGTAGTGGAGAAGCACCGCAAGAAGAAGACAAACAACCATGGCGGTCATTTTGAATAAATATTCTACTTTTAAATTCGCTAAATTATACGCTTTTAAAACAAGTTGTAAGGCCCATTTTTTGCAAAAATTCAATAAATCAGAAATAAATAAAACTTTTTGAAATCAAACTTTATCAAAGTATTCCTTATTTATTTGAGAAGAGAACCAACATAAAAATCAACAATTGAGATCAAATTTCTTAAAGAAAATAATCTTTTTTAAAAACCTTTGATGTGGACTTTTTTAGGAATATAGGCACTTATCATAGCCCCATTTGAAGCAGGTAATTTTTTAACGATATGGAAACAAAAGTTATGTCTATACATTAAACTTAACTTTAATATGAGTTTCTTACGTAATCAATCTCTTACAACATTATTTTTGGTCATAATTGGACGTTGGGCTATCTTGGGCTTAACAAAACTAAATCTATCGAAAAAACAAAAAAACTATTACAAAAATATAAAAACAATATTTTTCCTCCGCTTGTTTCAATATTTTTTTCAACTTAAATAAACAATAATCTTGCAAATTAGAAACTTTTTTTTTCATATACTTTTAGTGGGCCTTATTAAGGGTATAGAATAGAAATCAGTGAAATCGGAACGAAAATGACTAACTATAATTACTTGTACTTAAGAATTACACGCAATTAACAAACAAATCAAAGTATTGTAGGCTAGCTGCATTTTGAACATGAAAATTCTTCTACATCGTTCTTAGTTAGTCCATCCATCGGGCCGTCTAGGGAGCCCGTGTGGTGGACCTTTATAGGCACTTTTCTCTTCAGCGCGGATTATTTCTATAAAATTACAATAAACAAAAATATAAACAACACTTACCTGCATACGAATGCCATTGAAACTAAGTGACTTTTTATTTTAAAGAAATCCGAAAACAGCTTGTTTTTTCAAAGAAACACTAAAAAGTTTGCGATTGTGAGGTTATAAACCGTAAGTCGTTTGCAACGTGACTGACAAATTGTCCACTGCTGCCAACACGGTGTGTTCCATCATTCGATATGAACTTGCAGTTATGTCTATGGTACTAACCGAACATGGGCATGAAATTTGAATTCGGTCGAACGGTTCTAACTATGAAATTTTGAAAGTGGGCTATATTAGGAACAGGGCCATCTTTGGCGGAAGTACCTTATTTGTAATGCCTCCTCTACATATCGACGGATGCGTCGACAGATTGTATCTGCGGATGCGTCCGCCGAGGTGTAGAGGGTGGATTTTGCTTGTCTGTGGTAGGTATTTAACGTCGGCCGATGCATCTGCCACTCATCCGTTTGGTGTCGGTTTTTCGACACGGATCAAAGGGTTACAGCGCGAACGCAAGGCGCCTGTCCACACGTCTGCCGATGTGTGGACGGATCGCAATTTATCCGAAGATATGGTTGCGGATCCATCTGCCGACGCATCCGTCGATATGTAGAGGAGGCATTACAAATATGTGACAGAACTCATGGGCCAACAAGTAGGTAGCACTTAATGTGCGGTTTTCCACATCGCGCAACTATGCTTTTTGCGTCGTAAATACCTACTTTGATGAGAGCAAAACATACCAGTGAATATCTATATGTAGTGCGATGATTATCGCCAATATCATATATAGTGGCGGCGTTAGACCACATGTGGACGTCGGCGACATCAAATTCGCGAGGCCCCTTTTACTTCGCAGTAAAAAAAAGACCCCGGGTCGGCTACCTAAGCCAGGATGATTGGCGAAATTTTGCGAGGCCCCCTCAGGCGCGAGGCCGTCGGCGGTGGCCGACGTCGCTGACGCCTAGCGCCGCCACTGATCATAAATCAGCCATGGGATGTCCACTGTTGGACATAGACCTCTTTGATAAACCTCCAGTTGCTGCAGTGGAAAGCGGCCTGCATCCAACGAGAACCCGCGGCTTTAACCAGGTCATTCGTCTATTTCGTTGACGTCCTTTGATGTGGATAACACGGTCAATAAATATCCTGAGCAAATGTGTCAAATTAAATATATCGACCCGGATAACTCACGTCTTAAATCGAGTTTAGCTCGACATGTTTCGGGCTAATCCGTAGCCCTTCCTCAGAGCAACGCGACTCGATTTAAGACGTGAGTTATCCGGGTCAATACATTTAATATGAGCGAGTCTCACGGTAGTTTTATGTTCAAAATGTGTCAAATTTAGGTTTTACTTACATAATAGCAGTCAGGCACTCCCCTCGGTCCAGGGCCATCTTTAGGCGGACTTTCCTTTCTGGTTTCCATTTTAAATTATGTAAATCTCGTATTATGTGTACAAATAAGGTGACAAGTAAATTGACAACTTTATTTTATAAGTCATTTGCACCTTGTCTATTTGTGTACAAACTTTTTGGTGAGGCGCGTTTAAAAGTAAGAATACGAATAATGAGTATTTAATACAGATACGGCGGCCCCTAGACCTACAATAACATTGTACAATACTTTTTATTGCACAATAAGATTGAAAGGCGCTCTGAATCCAAACGAGCAATTGTATTGCACAATAATACGAACTGCACAATGTTTTCGTGTTCAGTATAGTATTGAATATTGTGCAATACTGACCCTACACGATGCAATATAAAAATATGGTGCAATAAAAATTAAACTCGCTCAAACTTTTGGTCAATCATTGTGCAATCTTCAATATTAACCCTAAACGGTCAATAATATTGCACAATTCGCGATATTGCACAATATAATTGACCGTTTAGGGGCCGCCTATGGTTTATACACTTTTACTATGGTTTTATTATACAGTATTTCGACTTCTTAGATTTTTATCAGACAAAGGCCGACACGTTTTACAGTCTGTTATTCGTTATTCGCAAAATTGTGACGTAAAAAAATTAAGAATGCGCTTTTTTTATTTGAAACCAGAGGCCGTATTGCCTAATGTTTCTGACGCTCGCCATCGCAATAAAATTACATATTTCGCATACAAAAACTGTCATTTCATTGCCATCGCGAGTGTCAGAAACGTTAGGCAATAAGGCCTCAAGTTATCTAGCGATGGTTTTTAGACATGTTTCATCAAATTCGGTCTTTCTGTTTTTGAGATATTGATGTTTTCCAATAACTACGTGGTTTTACGCGGTTAATAAAACAATTCAAGTTTGATTCAGATGCCAATTTAATCAACTTAAGGGATAAATTGAGATCAAATGCATGCAAGATTCGGCTCAGAACGAATCTATACAAGTTTTAGAAATATCATTACTTGAGTTAAATGACTAAAAATCATCTTTAATCCTAATAATACTGACAAGCTTGCCTTTTGAACTGGCTTTAGTTTTTTAATCACAACTTTTATGTTCAGGCAAATATATTTCTTAATAAAGAAAGTATGCCTCAAAGTGTTATAAGATTCATTCTTCTAAAATATCCAAAAACTACATACAAAAGTAACCAAAAAAAAACTCCAAAATCAAAACAAAATATACATATCAAGTAATCAACACGATTGTAAAGATTTAAAAAAGAATCAACGATTTTTTAAAGGTTTTAACATAAGTATTTAATGCATTTTGTTGCTTTGGAATGCTGTCTTTTCTATGTCAGTATTCAAAGTGGTCCATTTGGATGAGTCAGCATGGGTAACACTGAAACTAAGACAGAAAAATATATTCTAAGAAGCCATGCCATCGAATTTAGTTACAAGAAAAAGTGCATTCATACAGCTTGTCTTTTCGATACTACCTAACCAGACGAAGATTTAAGCTCTGTGAACCGATATAAAAAATAATTGTTAATTTAATATTAACTACCAGAGCGTAATTTATTTTTGAAACATTTTCACGCAGCAATGTAATGCGTACAATAATTTGATACGAGAGAGAAACATTCTGTGACAGTTGTCACGTCAACAAGTGTGACGTTTTGAATAAAAACAAAGCAGTATCACGTATATCACTACGTGCTAATTAATTTTGTAAAGAAAATAATAAGTATTTTTTTTTTACTAAAACATAATAAAATGTGACTATTAGGGCCTTCACTAACTACCCTTAAAGTTAGAGGTAGTATTAAAATACATGCTGTATATAAAAAAAAAAATACTTAAGTAGTTCGAAGATTAAAAACGGCCAGTTGAATTTGAAAAAAAAAAAAAGCTTTTCGTCTGTCGAACTGAAGCCAGTGTTTTTGTTTCTATGAATGCAGTTTTTTTCTCACCAAAATCGATGACGATTCCTTAGAAGAGATCTTTCTGTCTCATACTTGAAAACTATTAAGGATCCATCCAAATGGGCCACTCGTTAGATCTTTTCACTCGCAAAAATTCCTTCTGCAGCAAATTATCGATGTGCATATGAGTAAAGGCACGTGCTTAAATGTCTTAATTGGCGTGTCAGACGGTACCGACAGCGACTAAAGACGCGTTCATGTACATACGAGTACATTTAGAACTACATTCATATAAATTGTAGAGATGCGCGTCTACGCATATCACATTTCAATAACCATTTTTATGTCTTTTGAACTAAAGCAGGGGTCGGTAACCTTTAGGCCACATAACTCGCAAACAATCAATGTTAAAGTATCATCATTATGAGTAGATTTCTACCTGTAAGTGATATAATAGCCTTATCACACACTGGGAATGTGCACGAGTTGAAGGCGAGATGAGCGCGCAACGAATTCTCCGCGTGGTCGCGGGAAAGTAGGTACGGTCAAGGAGTTTAATACATTGGCCACCATGGAACCATTTCACAATAAACGTCATAATGACATCGCATTAGTTAACAAGGAAAGTCGTAATGAATTTCCTTTGAAAAGGTTCCATGGTGGCCCATGAATTAAATTTCTTGACTACGTGCATAGCTCCCCAGCCCTAGACGCGACGAAATCGCTGCGCGCATTATCAAATAATTTCCAGGATTTTTAATTGAGGAGCGTTCATTGATTACGTGAGGTGATGATGGTAATTTTCAGACACCTCTCCTCCCACGGTGAGATGTCGTGAGATTTGGCTCGCCCCCCACCCAAAATCTCACGAAGGATATGCATGTTTTTAGAGCTATTGTACTTTGTGGCGTTCGCGACAGGATATATTGTAAATGAATCAAAATTTACTGGAAATAATTTTAAACTGTTGCGGAAAAATTAGATTATGAGATGGGACTCGTGAGATTGGATGAGATTCGGTTCGAGCCCCCTCTCCCCTAAATACCTCACGTAATTAATGAATGTCCCCTTATTGACAAATGCTTTGAACTATTTCAAATGTTCCAGTCAATGGCGTGCTTCATTTGAAACCAAAAATCTGCTGAAATGTTTAAAATTAAATTCTAAGGCTTGTATACAAATCTCCCTTGAATTAAGATTCGATTTCGATACCTAGTTTCTGTGGACACTATTGCCGACCCCTGAAGATATAAGAGCTATCACATTAGCGATGTTCGGACGAGTTGGAAGCGAGCACTCAACGTTACGGCCGCGAGTGCGCAATGAGTTCGTCGCGTATAGCGCCAAGAACGCGATATCGTACACTATTGCACAATAATAATAAGGATGCTGACTCCACCAATCAACTGACGTACTTTTTATGAGCTGTTAAAACACAATTCTCCCATAGAGTTGAATGGAATAGCAACATATGACGTCACTTGTTCGCCAAATGAATCAACTAACTATTGATTTGTTTTAATGCAACAATAAATCTAAATTGAAAATACAAACTGAAATATAGATGCACAGAAAAATTGGAAAAATAAGACCAGCACTGGGAATCGAACCCAGGTTCTCGGAATTCCGTGCCGCGTGCTATACCGCTACACCACTGCTGGACAACGGTACAGACACGAAATTCCCCTATGCATCACATATCTCAACTTGTTTGTTTCTTATATAGCCACTTAATTTTGCAGTTAATCGAAAATAAATCTGGTTGTCAGGGCTAAAATAAAGCATTTTTTTACTGAAGTCGTGTCTTCGAAATATTTTTTAATGGTTTCAACATCCCTATTGGCCATCTTCGGGACTAAACGCAACAAACTCGCTGAGCGCTCGCAGCGATATCGTAGCGGTCCCTTCGCTTTCTCGCCCGAAAATCACCAGTGTGATAAGGCTCTAAAGGTACTGACATAAAGAACGGTATTTTGGAATCGTATTTCATCGAATAAATTCGTATTTTTGTTGCTTTCTCAACTGACTTACCGAAGTTTACTGAAACTAATTGAGACAGCCATACATACGAACATATCCGACAAAACACGATGGCAAAAAATTGTTCACTAATGTAGCTGTTCGAAATTTAAGTGAAAATTTTAACAAACAATATGATGTGAATGTCGTTCAAGTCTTGTCCAAAGACGACTTTGCTCGGGGACTGCCTCACCAGTTCTCCGTTAACAAACTTTAGATTCGCGCTGTTTGGTAGTAGGTTCAGTGACGACAGATCCAGTTTGAGATGGGCCTCGTTTTCGTAGGGGAGGGTGGGGGATATCTCGCGAATCTCGCCCTCCCACGTGTGGGGTTCGCCGGTCACTTTGTTGAAGACTGTTATTGTCCCGGTCGTAGGCTCCGGGTCGGTGGGATCCACTGATAACGACTGAAATAAAATAAAATATTAAGAAAATTAAAAAAACGACTAAAAGGAAAAAACAAGTCTACTAGTCCAGAATCTGTTTAGTAAAGTAAAGTTCAACTTTTGGGACCTATTCAAAGTCGTAATCAGCTCTAAAATTACCCCATTGACCCACTATGTTTTCATTCGCGTCAAGTCACCCTCAACCATTCTCTTTCCCAATTTCAATAGTATTGCAATCTCACTAGTACCCCAATCTCACTGGTCTCCCAGCCTCATTTGTCTCCTGATCTCACAACCCAACCTCACCTCAATATTTTCCTTCGTTTTACTGGTACCCTTATCTCGCTAGTATCTCAACCTCACCAGTATCCCAATCTCACTACCCAGTCAACCTAATTAAGTAAGAACAGCGCCGTTCGCAAGACCGGCAGATTTTGCTGATTTGGGACCATTTCGTAACATGCATAAACTTTAACTTATTTTTCTTATTTCGAAGATTGTCAAAAATAAATGATTTCTTTCTTAATAATAATAATAAAATCATTTATTGCCACAGAAAATAAGACTACACAGTGAAAAATGGGCAATGGTGGCAATGGGCTCAAGCTCAGCATAAGCTGCGAGCAAAAGAAACTTACAGCGCTGACTTTCAGCCTGCGCTGTCCCACAGCGTAAAAATTAACTCTAGAGCCAGGTAAGGCTGCATAGTTGCTAGTATATTTCTGTTTCTGTGTGTGTCTTTATTTATTTCTTCTGTCTTTCCTATTTCACTGTATACTTACCGAGAGTGAGGCCATGAAGCAATCCGGATGCTCGTGCTTGACACTAAGCACGTATAAAATGGAGTCGTGTTCAATGACGCGGCAACTCCACAGCTGTTGCCGCACCAGGCTGGCGAGGCTGTACGTTATGTTCCAATCCCGTTTCTCTTGCTTGTCTATCTGGTCTATATGTTCCTGTAATTTTTTTTTGACTGTTTTATGCCTGGGTTTGTTACATTACAAGTATTTTCTGATATATATTTTTTTTTATTCTACTGGAAGGGGAACGAGCAAGTGGGTCTCCTGGTGGTAAGAGATCACCACCGCCCATAAACATCTGCAATATCAGGGGTATTGCAGATGCGTTGCCAACCTAGAGGCTTAAGTTGGAATACCTCTAGTGCCAGTTATTTCACCGGCTGTCTTACTCTCCGCGCCGAAACACAACAGTGCAAGCACTGCTGCTTCACGGTAGAATTAGCGAGCAAGATGGTGGTAGCAATCCGGGCGGACCTTGCACAATATTATATATTTATGCTCTTCTCTCATACAGACATACATATTTACTGTCATATCCATAGATATTTCTTTCTAGTACAACTTATATGTTACTAAAGGCAAAACTTTTTTTCGCTTGTAATTGGAATAAATAAATAAATATCATGGGACACTTGACACCAATTTACCTAGTCCCAAATTAATCAAGCTTGTATTATGGATACTAGGCAACGGATAAACGTATTTATATAGATAAATACACGGTGGTTAATGTTCAAAATTCGTATTATTCATACAAATATCTGCCCCGGCCGGGAATCTAACCCGGGACCTCAAGCTTCATAGTCAGGTTCTCTAACCACTTGACCATCCGATCGTCAAAATAAATAATTTTACGACGAATTTATATCAAACTAGCTTTTGCCCGCGGCTCCGCCCGCGTGGTATTCGGTTATCGCGCGCTGTTCCCTCGGGAACTGTGCATTTTTCCGGGATAAAAAGTAGCATTTGTCACTCTCGGGGCCATAAACTATCTCTATGCCAAAAATCACGTCGATCCGTCGCTCCGTTACGGCGTGAAAGACGGACAAACATACAAACACACTTTCGCATTTATAATATTAGTATGGATATGTTTACTTCTACTGAACTACTGCTTCGCGGGTAGTTCAGAACACAACGGTGTCACAAAATAATGCTTTTGAAGTTTACCTTCCTAATGTGGTACTCGAGTATAATCTTGGGTCCAGCCCAATTGCATAAAATGCACTGCATTCTGACATCCATTCCCATTCGCTCCATGTAGTCCTGTAAACAATTTTTTTTATTAATTTTCATAAAGTACGTAGCAGCAGCCAACAATAGTAGATTGTACAACAAGAGCATAAAACGAGCCATTTACCCGAGGCGTTCATGTAGCCACCCGAGTCGGTACGGCGAGGGTGGATAGACACGTTGAGGGGAAAATGGGTTTATTGCTCGAGTTTTACACTCTGCTTTTCACTTCGAATGCAAGGAAATGAAATAGCAACCGTGGAAACAATGATTCACTTTCTATGTAACTTTTATTTTTTATGCATTATTATAATAATTCCATTATTTTTATTTTACTGATTTATTATGATTGATTTAATTGATTTTTAGTTTTATATAAATTAAAATTATTTAAAAATATATAGAAACTTTTTTGTTTGTGGCTGTTGACACCGGATTTACCTTGGTCTTAAGTCGGTATTAGACGAAGATTTTATTTTATGCACTAGAGCATAACAAGTCATTTTATGTCGCCTAGATACAGCATAAACACGAACTTTACGAGCATGAGTAGTGAAAACATATTTTTTTTATACGGAGTCTATTATTAATAAGCAGGTAAACTTAGTTTCATCTCCAACGGATAAACATAACTATATAGATACATACATACTTAAATACATGTAAAACAGCCAAGACTCGGGAACAAACATTCGTATTTTTCATACAAATATCTGCCCCGACACGGGAATCGAACCCGGGACCTCAAGCTTCGTAGTCAGGTTCTCTAACCACTAGGTAATCTGGGTAACCACTAGGTAATCTAATCACTAGGTAATAAGACTGTTTATTTCATAAAATTGGCTTACCCCATCTTGGCTGATGAGTTCCAATGCGTCTTCGACCATGTCCGAGATGGTCACGTTAGCACCCAGGTCCTGGGATTGTGTGGTGGCGCGCGAAGAGCTTGATGTGTGCTGTTCTGCAAGTCAGATAGAATCATATTGTGACCCGTATGCAGTATGTCGGCGACCCTTGTTCTTCTATGCATCTCATTTCTGATTCAATTTTGAAAAAAAAGCGGCCAAGTACGAGTCAGACTCGCCCATGAAGGGTTCCGTAGCAAGTAACATAATATAAAAGTTCTTGTAGTTAGTTGTAACTTTGATCGGTGTTTATATTTGAGTTGATTGAATGAAAGGTAAATTGCGGTTTACGATTTATGACGTATTAAAAAAAACTACTTAGGTACTAGATCTCGTTCAAACCAATTTTCGGTGAAAGTTTGCATGGTAATGTACATCACATATTTTTTTTAGTTTTATCATTATCTTGAGTATTTTAGAAGTTGCAGTGGGGGCGACACACATTTTACCACTTCGGAAGTGTCTCTCGCGCAAACTATTAGAAAAAAAAAATGATATTAGAATCCTCAATATCATTTTTGAAGACCTATCCATACCCACACGTTTGATGAAAAAAATTTTTGAGTTTCAGCTCTAAGTTTGGAGAACCCCCCAAATTGTTTTTTTTTTCTATTTTTGTGTGAAAATCTTAACGCGGTTCACAGAATACATCTAATTACCAAGTTTCAACAGTATAGTTCTTATAGTTTCGGAAAAAAGTGGCTGTGACATATGGACGTTTTTTGCTAAAGAAACCAGAACATCAAAAGAACCTTACCTTCATTGCATCGGAAGTCATAATCCTGGTATGAGAACCTGAAGGAGTCGGTCATTTGCGAGCCGTCCATGTTGTAATACGGGTATTGGCTATCCCGCTCTTCGTCTGTACAAACGTGATACATTTTAAACCAATGCTATTCCTGGATTACTTGCTACATTATCATTTATCTTTACACTAGCTTTTGCCTGCGGCTTCGCCCGCGTGGAATTCGCTTAACGCGCGCTTTTTTATCCCTTTAGAGGGAAATTTTATCCATTTCACCTATACAGATAATTTTTAATTGTAATCGAGAACTTATACACCTATCTTCATACTTCTAAGTTCAGAAATTAGAAAATTTCCATACAAACTTTACCCCCCCATTTTACCCCTTTAGGGTAAAATTTTATCCATTTCTCCACACAGATAATTATTAATGGTAATCGAGAAACTTATACACCTATTTTCATACTTCTAAGTCCAGAAATGAGAAAGTTCCATATAAGCTTCACCCCCCCATTTCACCCCCTTAGGGGATGAATTTCCAAAAATCCGTTCTTAGTGCTCATTTACATCATAAAAGGAACCCCTGTACCAAATGTCAAGTTTCTAGGCCCAGCAGTTTGGGCTGTGCGTTGATATATAACCCAGTCAGGTTTGCCTTTTATATATATAGATAGATGTTCCAAATAAATACAAGTCAGTCAAACAGTACCGGAGTTTAGAAAGAAAGAAAGAAAATAATTTATTTATAACAGCAATGTACATACAGCAGGTTAGGAAAAATAACAAACAAAAAGAAGTGTTGCCGCTATAAAAAGGTCCCAAAGGTAGTTTACAGGACCTATTTTGGCACCTCACATTGGATGATGGATTTTTGTCAGTTTCTATGGGCGTGTACACAAAAACAGGGCCGGTATTTCCATGTCAGTGTTATCCGGGCCGGGAAAGAGTGTCACCCTTTTAGCCGATCAAAAAAAACTCTATGACCACGCACAAAAAAGGATGCGCGCGCGCGTGTAAAACATGGCGATCGGCTCGGCCGACGTGAAACGACAAGTATCAACGGAAAAACGTTTCTCACTCTCATTGTATGGACATAGTGTTTTTCCCTAAGAGACAATACAATACAAATCCTTTACTAGCTTTTGCCCGTGGCTCCGCCCGCGTGGTATTCGGTTATCGCGCATTGTTCCCTCGGGAACTGTGCATTTTTACGGGATAATAAGTGGCCCATGTCACTCTCGGGCCCATAAACTATCTCCATGCCAAAAATCACGTTGATCCGTCGCTCCGTTACGGCGTGAAAGACGGACAAACATACAAACACACAAACACACTTTCGCATTTATAATGTTAGTATAGAAGTATGGATTGCACACCATAAAGCAGAACAAAAACTTATAATACAAAAACACTTTGATTCAGGGTAGACAATAGGCGGTCTTATCGCTTAAGCGATCTCTTTCAGACCACCATTTGGGTACAAGAAATTACCATGAGTGAGACCATGATTATTCATTGGATTTTTATATTCAATCAAAATTTGAACTTTGAACACCTTTTAAAAATGTTCAGCCCAACTTATGCAACCCTAAAGCGATCGGTTGTCAACTTGTCATTAAGAAAAAAAGTTGGAGTAAACAATACAAATACAATACAAAGACTCTTTATTGTACACCAGAAATAGTAAGCGATACAGAAAACAAATACACAGAGAAAAAAAATACACGGTAAGCAATAGGCGGCCTTATCGCTTAAGAGCGATACAACAAACAAACAAACAAAAAAACATAAACATTATGATGATAAACTGAATTAAAGGGTGCGGACATACTATCAAAATCCGACGCCACGCCACGCCTGCGACATGCCATCCAACGCGTGTCAGTACCAATCAGCATATATTTAATACTAGCTATTGCCCGCGACTCCGTCTGCGTAGACTTCGTTTATCGCAATCCCGTGTGTGTACATGCATTTTTCCGGGATAAAAAGTAGCCTATTTCCTTCCTTGGGACTCCAACTATCTCCATATCGAATTTCGTCCAAGTCGATCCAGCGGTTGAAGCGTGAAAAGGTAACAGACAGACAGATAGAGTAATTTTCACATTTATAATATTACACATCCATTCATACTAATATGATAAATGCGAAAGTTTGTTTGTGTGTTCATATGTTTGTCCGTCTTTCATGCCGTAACGGGGCGCCGGATCGACGTGATTTTTGGCATAGAGATAGTTTATGGGCCCGAGAGTGACATAGGCTACTTTTTATCCCGGAAAAATGCACCGTTCCCGAGGAAACAGCGCGCGATAACCGAATACCACGCGGGCGGAGCCGCGGGCAAAAGCTAGTTTATACATATTTACTATTTAGGATTTAGGATGGTTAGTTGCAGAGAGAAACATGCGTCGGACGACGTGGCGTGGCATCGCGTTTTATTAGTATGTTTCCGCCTTTATTATAAGACTCAATGTTTAAAACATCCCAAATTAGTAAACAAGCGTGACTTACAGGCCGTATAGGGTTCCGTGCTGGAAACAGTCGTAGGCTTGTACGGTGCTCTGAAAGCCACCAAACATGCAAGCAACACAAGCTAAGCGTGTGCGATTATAGCGCAAACAAAGAAAACCAAACATTTATTTGTTACGTTACGTTGATATACACAAAAAATGAAACAGAGAAACTAATTGCACTCCTAAATCAAGTGTATGCTAAGTTGCCAGCTCAAAATAATAGCCAATTTTGATTTAGAATTCATTCAATTTTTGGGTGGACTAAATTAAAATTGTAGATTATTTTTAAATTGATATACTTACTCTTGATGTAGGAGTGCGAAATAGGGAATATGCAAGAATTTCTTTTATTTGTATTGTTCCAAAAAACCGAGTTGTGGAAATTTTAATCATCAGATATTTATGCACGCTTATTGTGTCAGATATTGGTGATGGTGACTATACCTATATGACGGCATAATAATAATAATAATAACACGGTCCTAGAAAGCCCATATTTATTTTTTCTAAAAAACTACGAAATGCAAACTAAATGCACCTGTATCTTCCTTAATTTCAACAGATATTAAGATGTTAATGATTTTCACGTCATTAGTTTTATTTTTCAGTTAAAAGTTATTTAAGAGAAAATTTAGTTCCAAGCATATTTCCTATTGTCACGAAAACATAAAAGAACCAAGCGAAAGGCCTCGCGAGCTGTAATTTTTTTCCATACAAGATACATTATAAATGAGGATGGAAGAAACAAGTAATAAAAGCGAAAGAGGAATTAAAATAGTACATTAAAAGAATTACAGCAAATAGTAATTTGGGTAGTCCTGCGAGCGTTTTAGCTATTACATATCAGTTTTTTGTCGCTTATAGGAGTTAAATAGTTGATAACCTGAAAGATTGTTCAGTATCTATACTCCATTTATTTTAACATTTGAAAGTTAACAGTGAAATTTGCACACGTTATTAAATGAAACAATCAAACTATTTAAAGTTGTGTTAACTTTCCCTACTAATATTATAAATGCGAAAGTAACTCTGTCTGTCTGTTACGCTTTCACGTCGAAAACGCAGCACCGATTTTGATGAAATTTGGTATAGAGATAGTTTAAGCCCCAAGAATCAACATAGGATACTTTTTATTCCGGTACAGGGCGCCACCGCGCGATAATCTCCGCGCAGACGAAAAATATAATAAATACCGCTAATAAATGTACATGTAGGTATTTTTAGGCAATTTGTGTCCGAAATACCGAGAAATGTGTGTTACAATTTGATCGTTAATTCAAATCTTAAATTAAATGGAAGTATAAAGCAGGATCGATTGCACTGTACTTTAAGCCAGATTGTGTTTATTTAATTATTTTACTGTGCCCAGTACACGTTCAAATTCAACAACAGTTAGCATAACATTTTAACTATCATCAAATGGAGCAACTTTGCCTTTTTTGCAACTTTGCCTTAGACCTTTTACTATCAAATCTGTTATTACTATATGAAATCTCTCTCGTTGAAACTTGTTTTATCAGGAGTTATCAGCCATTTTCATTAAAAAATTACACACATTGATTTAAAAAGTAGATTATAACAAAGTTGCTTGCAGAAGGCAGAAGGCAAAGTTGCCACGTTTGAAGGTGATTGAAATGAAAGCACACTATACCTTTTTATAAAAACCTTCCGTTCGGAGTGTATCATTTCTTCAACATATGCGACAGAGGTTCTTTAATTGTTCTCCGAAAATATTTTTTCTAAACAAGTCATTTTCCAACTGTTTCATATAGACAATTGTTTTTTTTAGGATTTTCATTTTTTATTTCAGGATTGTTGTAAAACTAAGCTAACATAACCTATTCTACAGGATAGTCCTGAAATATATCCTGTAATAGTTTAAAGTTTCAGAAAAAAAATCATTCATCTAATGAAACAGTTAAGAAATGAATAGTTTGAGGAAAACATTTTACGCGAACAGGATCCCGCGACAGAATAGAATACTATTCGCGGTTGCAATGCTCGTAGAACTACCCATTTCCATTGAGGTGTACCACTACATCGTATCATGCCATGGCCGTAATATTAACGTGTCAGTAACGGAACGGAACGGTTGGTTACGGAACGTACCAATAGACATGTCTTGTACTTTTCGATACAATTTTGCCTGACACGTTGCTATTACAGTCATGGTATGGCACGGTGTAATGAGTAGAATCCTTTAAGAACGTTTGTACCTGCTGAGCTGGCAATGTTGAATCTTTGTTAGTTTTTCTCGATTGTTGCATAAAAAATTAATGAAAATTAAAAATGTGGTCTGATGAACTATTCTTAATATATGAATTAATGTGTCTACTCCAAAATTGTGCGTGAGAGACTTATATTTTCTTTAAAAACCGTTAATAAGTATTTGTTCGTTTTTAAAGAATATAAAAGTCTATCATGAATAATGATTGGAGTAGACACATTAACTTATATTAAGAACAGTTCTATCAGACCACATTTTTAACCCCCGACGCAACAAGAGGGGTGTTATAAGTTTGACCGCTATGTGTGTCTGTCTGTCTGTGTGTCTGTCTGTGGCACCGTAGCTCTTAAACGGGTGGACTGATTTGAATGCGGTTTTTTTTATTTGATAGCAGGCTTTCTAGCGATGGTTCTTAGACATGTTTCATCAAAGTCGGTTTAGCCGTTTTTGAGATATTGAAGTTTAAAGTTACAAAGTCGGGGGTTTTCCAACTTTTTGTTGGTTAGGTTATTTATTTTCATCAAATTTTTATGATATAATCGCGATACATATGATATTATGCTGAGCCAATGTCCGATTCACAATCGCAATGACACATACCTTTGTGTTGTTTATTTGTACCAAATAGTATTGTTGTCTTGTGTTGTGAATAAATGTATTTTCTTTCTTTCTTTCTTTTCTTTAAAAACTAACAAAAATGCAACGTTGCCAGGTCGGCAGGTATAAACGCTCTTAAAATAAGATAATCATTTAGGAGGTAGGTAAGGTAATGTAAAACATGGATACTTACGCAGTAGCCACAGTAGGAGTGCTGTAGACGCAATGTGTGTTCGTCGTGGTCGCTAGTTGCAACAGCGGTTGAGTCGTCAGGAACTGATTTTTGAAGTTGTACATTGGCTCGAGCAGACTGGAGTTGCGAGCGAAACTCGGGTAGTTCAGTACTGGAAACGTAAAACATGTAAGACCGTTACACCAACAAAGAATGTGGAAGAATGACAAAAAATATTCATCATCATCATTATATCAGCCGTAGGACATCTTAGGCCTCTAGGTTGGCAACGCATCCAGGGGTAATCTGCAATACCAGGGGTATTGCAGATTTTTATGGGTGGTGGTCATCTCTTACCATCAGGAGACCCGTTTGCTCGTTTGCCATCCAATCGAATAAAAAAAGGACGTCCAATGCTGGACATAGGCCTCCTCAATAGACCTCAACAGACCTAGACCTAAATCTCGAATTAACAACCGGGCTTAGAGTCATGTAATATGTTGGTGTAATAGGCTACTTTTTATCCCGATATCCCCACAGGATAGGGATAAAATCTTTAAAACCTACTTGCTCGTTTGTCAACCAATCGAATAAAAAAAAGGTGTAGTGTAATGGGTAAACTAACTCCTTTCGGACTCCTCGCTGACTTGCACATATAGCGGCTGAGTGACATCTCTGGCGGCCATCTTGAACTGGTTGAACGCGTCGTTGATCCGCGGCAGCTCGCAGCGCGTCTGAGCGCTCATCCGTCTCTCTCGCACCTGCTCGGCTCGGATCTTCTTGTGATAGTATACGGAGGAAGTCGACTCGTGGATGTCTGGAATGGATTCTGGTACACCTGAAATGTAAGTTTTGGTTCGTTAGTCTAACATAATATGGTAACGTGGTGAACGGTGTGTTGCTCTAAGGACGAAGAAGAAGAAGAATAAATTTATTTGTCAAAATTAGACACAGCAAAAAAAAAAAAACAGTTAAAAATAACATAACCTTATTACATAATCTTAAATAATAATAAAAATCGAAAAAGAAACAGACATTGTGCCGAAAGAAGCAAAAAGGGCCATACTCAGCGCGTGTTGCCACGGCAAGCCGCAGCGCTGGTTTTCAGTATGACCCTGATGATAAACTGTGGTGGTGGTGGCAGGGATTGGACACTCCGCAGTTTAGGTATGTTCGGCCGACGCGCCCAATCATTGGGCGCGCGGCAGTGGGTTGCCGCTCGGCTCGCACGCTGGACGCGTCGCGCGTGATTTGTGTAGGTACCTACTTATTTTATTTTGCAACAATGACTTCGAAACGATATAATCCGTCTGAGTTATGCTGTTGTGTTTACGGATTTATAATTAATAAGAAGATAAAGGAATTGGAATTATCATTTTTCAACATTCCAAAAGCTGTTAAAAGGTCATTATCTTTCATTGTCTAATTTCCTAAGTCCCCGCCTAGTAATAATTTCGTATGTTTGTAGTTATCTACTGACTAAATTGTGTTATTAGTAAGTCAGAAATAATATTAAGACATGGTTTCGCTAATACGGAAATCTGTAGTAGGCAAAGGTAGTTAGGTTATCATCTTATCATTGTCATGCTTTGTTGTTATATAAGTATGTTAAGTAATATTTACTTGTTTATTAAAGGTAGTTTATTGAGTTTATATTATACCCACTATCTTTATTCATCGACGAGTGGGAACCCTGTGTTCTTGTCTCTATACCTAAACTTGACTTTTGTTCGAGGGTGTCCCTTCTGTACGGTAGTAAGTACTATTACAAGACTATTATTTATTCTTTCTGTTATATGAATATACTGTTATGCCTGCTCGGGTAATAAAGGAAGCTTACCAGAAGTATTAGGATAGTTCAAGCTCTGCATGTCCTGCGTCTCAAAGCTGCTGTTCAACAGATCCTGCATAGCAACCTCCATGTTCATCCTAAAGTTACTCAGCATGGTTTGTTGGCTCTTGTCTTCAGTGCGAGGTTTGTGTATGATGGCGTTTATTTTTGACAGCTTCCCTTCGCTGTTCCTGACACCGACGCTTTGGAGGTGGTAGTTTATGTCGGCGCTTATTGGGTAGATGCCGCTCAGGAGTCTTGGTCTTTTGATCAGCATTGGCTGAAAAGGTACAAGCACAGAATAGAAAAACCGGCCAAGTGCGAGTCGGGCTCGCGTACAAAGGGTTCCGTACAATCTATACAACATTAGACATCAGCAAAAAACGGCGTTTGCTGTATGGGAGCCCCGCTAATAATTTTTAATGTTAATATACGACAGATATGAAGCCGTGGTGGGCCTAGTGGTTATGACCTATCGCCTCTCAAGCAGAGGGTCGTGGGTTCAAACCCCGGTTCGCACCTCTGAGTTCTTCGAAATTCATGTGCGGAATTACATTTGCAATTTACTACGAGCTTTGCGGTGAAGGAAAACATCGTGAGGAAATCTGCACAAACCTGCGAAGCAATTCAATGGTGCGTGTGAAGTTCCCAATCCGCACTGGGCCCGCGTGGGAACTATGGCCCAAGCCCTCTCATTCTGAGAGGAGGCCTGTGCCCAGCAGTGGGACGTATATAGGCTGGGATGATGATGATGAATAAGCTTCAGGATAGCTTCTCGAATGGCGTCCGCGGACCGGGAGACGAGCTGTCGGTAGGCCTCCAACAAGATGGAGCGACGACCTGGTTAAGATCGCGGGATCGCGGTGGATGCGAAAAGCACAAGACCGGTCTGAGTGGAGAGCTTTGGGGGAGGCCTATGTCCAGCAGTGGACGTCTTTCGGCTGACATGATAACAACAGATACGGAGAGATATTGGTACGGAACCCTTCGTGCGCGAGTCCGACTCGCACTTGGCCGGTTTTTCTTATTTTCCCGCCTTTTTTTCACAATTTCAGTAAAAGCCAGGGTATATTTTGAACATGAAACTACCAGTGAGAGTCACTCATATTAAATGATATTGTAACGGATAACTCACGTCTTAAATCGAGTCTAGCTCTAGCTCCACATGTTTCGGGCTATTTCGTAGCCCTTCTTCAAAGGAACAATCGACTCGGCGGCTGCCTCAACATGTGCACTACGCGCCACCGCTCTGCTAGCGCGACTTTGAAGAAGAGCTACGAAATAGCCCGAAGTTATCCGTCATTACCATGCGTGGTTTATTAAGGATTGGCACTATAGCACTTACGAAACGCTAGTGTTGCCATGCGTGGCGTGCTTGACAGAGCCTGACATCTGGACGCGGGAAAAGCGATCGTCAATTGTCATTTAATATGAGCCAGGGTATACATAATTATCTTACCATTTGTGAAACTGGCACCATCTGCCTATCCTTTGCACTGGACAGTATATTCGGCTTGTACTTCCTCACAATACGCATACTCAGCTGCGTAGCTTCTTGTATCTGTGTGGTTTCATACTTGACCGGGTTAACTGTCTTGATGCTGAAGCTTCTCAACACCCTGTCGCTGGTGACAGGTATAGTGAGCCTGTCATCCTTGACAGGTTGGATTTGTGAGCGGATGATGGCTTGTCTGACGTCTGGGGTGCAACGCAGGACGATCGGTCTCTTCGGAGTTATTGTTATTGGTGGTGATGCTTCGCTGTCTGACGAGTCGTCCTGGAATTTTGTTTATTTGTTATTAACTTTAAAGAGTAACCCCCTTATTCATAAACGACAATCAAACCTATTTTAGTTAAAATGCCGCTAAAATTCGTTTGTCTTTATCTGTCACTTCGACATTTGTATTTGTTAGAAAGGGACAAAGCATTTGTTAGTTAGCATAGGCTTGTTAAGTTTTATGAATAAGGGGGTAAGTCACTTTCGCGGGTTTATTTTTATTTTTTTTATTTTTTTTGACTGAATGGCAAACGAGCAAGTGGGTCTCCTAATGGTAAGAGATAGCCACCACCCATAAACATCTGCAACACCAGGGGTATTACAGATGCGTTGCCAACTTAGAGGTCTTAGATGGGATACCTCAAGTGCCAGTAATTTCACCGGCTGTCTTACTCTCCACGCCGAAACACAACAGTGCAAGCACTGCTGCTTCACGGCAGGATTAGCGAGCAAGATGGTGGTAGCAATCCAGGCGGATCTTGCGCAAGGTCCTACTACCTGCAGGTACAGTCGAGTTCATAAGTTTCTGAGCAAAAATTTTATCAAGAATATCTGAATACGCGTCTGGGCCAATCAAACTTTTTTACCGACACTAATCTGACTGCGAAATTTTTCAAACAATTGCAGATTTTTGTAAGTAAACATGTATTTTCTGTAATTTAAGTTCCACCTTTTAAAACATGAAATATCCTGTTGGAATTACCATTTTTTGGTAAAGTCAGAAACAATTTTGGTAACTGAGGAGACGCCTAAAGTGTCGGTAAAATTTGATTGGCCCTTCTACGCCGTTAACAATAGCCGTGTTCAGATATTTTTGATCAAAATTTGCTCACATATGAACTCGAGTGTACCAAAATATAATAGAATACAATAATAACTCTATTGATTGAACATCAACACATAGTAAGCAAACACAGGCACATAGAGATTATCAAAGGTAATCAATAGGCGGTCTTATCGCTTTAGAGCGTAAAATACATAAAGTTTAAAAATACTATTAACTCTGTCTGTCTGTCTGTTACGCTTTCACGTCGAAACCGCTGAACCGATTTAAATGAAATTTGGTATAGAGATAGTTTAAGCCCCAAGAATCAAGATAGGATACTTTATATTCCGGTAGAGGGCGCCACCGCGCGATGACCTAGGTCCGCGCAGACGAAGTCGCGGGCATAAGCTAGTATATGATATAATGTTGAAGGAGGCCTACCTATACGACAAAAGAGATCGAATTAGAGATATTTTATACTTAATTCTAAAAAAGTTAATTTGGAAATAAAATGGTTTTATTAATATCTATTACCAGTTTTTTGTAATTAAAAAATAAACTCAGTGATTTTCTGGGGTTTTTGTGCGCAGACAGCCAACAAATAGATTAATGGTTCAAAAATTATTATCATCCTAAAAAGGTTTCAGATGTTCTGGCCCCAGCAATCCTTCCATCCTAAGCTAAATAGATTGTGTACCCAAATAGTAGTAGATCTAGCCATCTCACTCTAATGTCGGCGTCAGAACGAGATGACTGTTTTGCCGCTATTGCTATTGGCCGCCAGTCATGTATGCTATTTGGGTTGAGCTAATGACTGAAAAGCATAGTCAAGCGTTCTGAACTTTCTAACACACTTTGAACATAAAATTACCGTGAGACTCACTCATATTAAATATATTTTTTTCCGGATAATTCACGTCTTAAATCGAGTTTAGCTCGACATGCACTGCGCAGTGCGCGTGTTGCAGCAGCCGTCGAGTCACGTTGCTCCGAGGAAGAAGGGCTACGGATTAGCCGTCGAGCTAAACTCGATTTAAGACGTGAGTTATCCGGAAAAAAATATATTTTCTAACACACTCGTTGATAATGCAATTTTGCAAATTTTTATTTATTTATTTATTTTTTTATTTATTTATTTATTTACTTACACAATATATATACATTTAGATTCGAGAAAAGAAAAAATATATAATTTAGACCTTAACATATAGAGAACTAAATGAAAAAATTGTGTACATGCAAACTTTAAAAGAGCAGTGCACTGGCCCCTACACTACGCACAGCCTGTCTCGTAGGTAGCCAATTCTTAAGTGAAATTACAACATAGCGGTGCGAAACGATGAAAAGGTCAGCAGATTAAAAGTACTTACAAATATAAAAATGGAAAAACAACAAAGAGGGTGATTCGAAAACCAAAAATAAAATTAACATTATTAATATTCTAAAAAGTGTGTGTGTGTGTGTGTGTGTGTGTGTTGTGTGTGTGTGTGTGGGTGTGTAGATGTGTGTGGTGTGTGTAAGTGAAAGTGTGCGAGTAGATTGTCCTCATTTGATTACTCTCATTAGATCCTCTATATTCTCATACGACAGCGATTGAAGCCATCTAGTTAGTCTTTGCTTAACTTCTCTTGCCGTAAGTTGTTTTAGGGGAATTTTGGCGCAAACTTTATTGTAAATGAACGGGTGGATAAAGTTGGGAAATTTTTTGGCAAAAGTCGATTTAGTACGAGGCACGGGGATTTTGAAGATACGTTTTTGTAACCAGGAGTCATAGTCAGGTGACCCAACGACTTCTTTGTGCATTTTAGTAACCACACGGAAAACGAATAATCCGCGAACGCTGAGAACCCGCATGTCATTGTACACAAGCCTGGATGAATACCTAATTGGTTTTCGGAGGATGACCTTGAGCAAGGCGCGCTGCGCCCTTTCCAGTCCAATCATGTGAGATTTGCAGGCACCGCCCCAGGCGTTTATACAATACGTTATAACTGATTGACCAATACTCATATATACCATCCTAAGCAACTGTTTACTAGCGATGTTTCGCAAGTTTTTAAAGATGTAGATCAGCTTCCTAATTCTTTTTGCTGTGGCCTCCAAGTGGTCTCTGAAGTCTAGTTTTTCATCAACAATCACACCGAGATATTTAATATTCGGAGTCCTGGTAATAGATTGGCATGCACAGTGAGCAATAGCTTTTATGTTACAGCCACATGAGTGTATTACCAGATTGGCTAAGTTATTTGGGGCTGTTGCCAATGTCTTGTGGAAGCACAAAAATTTTGTTTTGGCAATATTGAGTGTTAGCAAATTTGCATTCAGCCAATCAGCCACAAAACCCATGCCCTCCTCGGCAGTTTTAATCGCTTCAGTCCAGTTGTTCCCATGGAAGAGAATCGCGGTATCATCAGCATAGCAAATGAAATCAGCGTTGACGAGTTTATTGCATGCAATGTCATTGATGTAAATTAAGAACAATATTGGACCAAGAACGCTTCCCTGGGGAACACCGAAAGCAATATCCATACGATTGCTCATGTTTTGGTCAACTCTAACACGTTGAGATCGTCCCAAAAGATAGCTGGCAAACCAGCTCAAAGCACTTCCCCTTACACCCACTAGCTCTAGTTTTCTAAGTAGAATTGGGATAGAGACGGTGTCAAACGCCTTTGCCAGGTCCAAGAACACTCCAAGGCATGATAAGCCGTTGTCCAAATATTCAGAAATGAGCCTAGTCATATGCACAACTGCATCCTCAGTCGACTTTTTGGCACGGAAACCATATTGGTGTTCTGAAATGATATTATTTCTGTCGAGGAAGCCAACAAGACGCTTGCAAACGATCTTCTCCAAGATTTTGGAGAAGGTTACAAGCAAGGAAATTGGCCTATGGTTTCCGGGATCCTTTTTATTTCCTGCCTTGTGTATCGGGATTACTGTAGCTTCCTTCCACTCCTCAGGAAATGATCCCTCAGACAGACTTAGGTTGTAAATGTGAGTCAACGGTTTGATGATGTGCCTTTTTGCTGATTTGAGCAACCGATTTGTGATTCCATCTGGGCCGGGAGCACTGTCTAGTTTCAAGCCATTTATGAGAGATTCCACTTCTGACTCATTGGTGGGATTCAAGAAAAGGGATTGCATGGGTGCTGAATTTATGGATACTGTATAAATATATCTTTAAAAGTATTTATTTGGCATTTTTTTTTACATAGTCCTGCAAAACTGTTTTTACAGTTTGTCTGCAATATACAGTCTCTATAAAAAAAATATAAAATAATATAATGAGTTTTAATTTTTTACTAGCTTTTGCCCGCGGCTCCGCTCGCGTGGTATTCGGTTATCGCGCGCTGTTCCCTCGGGATCTGTGCATTTTTCCGGGATAAAAAGTAGCCTATGTATGTCACTCTCGGGCCCATAAACTATCTCTATACCAAAAATCACGTCGATCCGTCGCCCCGTTACGGCGTGAAAGACGGACAAACATACACATAAACATACAAACACACACACTTTCGCATTTATAATATAAGCAAGTATAAGTATGGATGCAGCTCCTCCATTCCCACACTATAAGAGCAAATTTATTGTTTTATAGTTCAGTAATAGATATTGTTTTTCAGTATGAACATTATACCAAATAATTCCATCATTAGTTACTTATAATTTAAAAAAAATCAGACTATCAGAAATATTGGACCTAGAAATTATGAAGTACAAGTGTCGCGTGACGTCACGCCCCTCCCCCCCTCCCCTCCAGAACTTTGACTCGCTCATAATTTATCATTTTAAAAAACACTCGTCCAGAATCGCCCCCCTCTCTTATAAATTATAATCAACCAGGCAAACTAACATACAAATATTTTTTTTACTCAGAAATCAACCCTGTTTTTAAAAAAAAATAAACTTACTGGCACATGAGGTCTTCTTAGTCCTATACGATACCGGAAATCTCAAATGGCGTAAAGGACAAAAATGCGAAAATGAGTTTTAAGTACCATCGTATACAGCTTTTTTTTCTCTATCGAATGGTATATTCCAAGCAACGCTACGATTAAAAAATTGACCTTTACCACTTTCATTTTGGACAACTTATTCAAGATTATTTATGAAAAAAATGATTTAAAGGACATTTTATAAACTTTGCTTGGACGTAAACCTTTATTTACATAGTGTATCTGGGTGTAAAGAGATTTCTCTGTTTTGATGTCCTTTACTACCTAGTTTACTTTTGACGTAATTTATATGCTACTTACGTGTGTCCATTAAGACCTAAAAGACTGTTACAACTCATAAAAAATAAGAAGAAATTAAAATTAAGAGATTGCTACCTCTTGTACTTAAGTTTCTATTTAATATTAAAGGTCTTGTTTATTTAGTTGTTTGAAAAAATTATAAGATGTTGATTTTTGACTGATAATTATGCTACAAAAATATTTTTTGATGCAGGTATAATGGTCAGTTTTTGCTAAACCATACACACAATTTTGTAAATTATTTTCTTACCTATTGAATTTTTCATTATTTTCATTACTCACTATGTTGTTGTAAAGATTCGCTACAGTGTTTCATATTTGATTATGAATAGATTACTTATTATATTAAGTTTTGTTTTTAAAAAGCATGTAAATAGGTAGTTAAACTAAATACTTATCCTATTTTCCAAGTGGAAAGAAAAATTAATAATTATATCTTTTATGGTGGAAAAATTATAATTAGAACTAAAGTACTTGTAAAAATAAAACAAACTAAAGTTAAACTACCTACAAAGTGTCATTTAAATGTTACTATTCCATTTTGAAAGGGGTTAAAGAAAGAAAGAAAGAAAATACATTTATTTAACGCCATAAATAAAAACAGAACAAATACAAGACATACATGACGCTAAACAGGTCCCCACTCAGCATAATGCCACGGCAAGCCGTGGCGCTGATTTTCAGTGAGGACCTTATCTAGAAACTAACTTAAAACTAAACTAAACTTAAAATTAAAATAAATAAAAAAATGTCGTGTCGTGCAACACGGCCCTACGTGTTTAGATATTTTACTTAAGAAACTTTATTATAAATATTGATTATTAACTACAAAACTAAAATTTGATGTGTGATTACAGGTATAAGGCCTATTTTTGGTAAACTAAAAAACAGTTTTGCACTTAGAATAATAAAAATCTTACAGTAATGAATAAAAGTGTTGCATTTTTTCCATGAATTACAACCCATTTTAATTATTTCAATCTAAATTTGTACCATTTCATGTTCTTTATACCCCGTTTTCTGTCAATTTCCTTCTCTTACGACAGTAATAATGCCCTTTTATTTTGCTAAAGGGACCTTTACGACTGAAGGTTATATTTTGAAAGTCACGTTATCAACAGGCGTAAAGAACACAACATCTAAAATTGGGGGTAGTAAAAGACATTATCTCCGTAAATATGCTTTTTCCAATAAAAATTATAATGCTATCTGATAGAAGAGATAAAAAAAACTATAGTCTCCCTTAACATTATTTTTATGCAATAATAAACAGATGAGTAATATTTTTTTTTCAATAAAGTCAACGTTTTTTGCTTGTACTGTAAAGTCTTAAAATGTCCTTTACGCCAATTGAGATTTCCGGTATCGAATATATTGGTGTAATAGAGAACTCACTCACTTACCATTAGTTGACTTGGCTTGTCTCTCAACCTATAGTGCTCGCGCTCTCACTGGTCCCAATCGGCCCCGAGATATCGTGTCCATGAGCAGTGTCTATGTGTGCGTTGCTCTAGCGCACTTTGTATGTAGATTGAATTCTGTACCTATCTGTTTTGTGCTATAGTATAAAAGAAAGCAGGTGCTAGGACCTTCCGCCCGGACTGCTACCACCATCTTGCTCGCTAATCCTGCCGTGAAGCAGCAGTGCTTGCACTGTTGTGTTTCGGCGCGGAGAGTAAGACAGCCGGTGAAATTATTGGCACTTGAGGTATTCCAAATTAGGCCTCTAGGTTGGCAATGCATCTGCAATATCCTTGGTAAAAAAAAATACCTTGATGGTTGTAATATGAGTCCGTTGTCGCCTCTTCTTGCACTGTGCCTGGTGTTTCCGCTGCAGTTTTATCCGGCGCACCATACGGTCCACCTCAGCAACTGGAGAAGTCTTCTTCGCAATTATTAAGTCTATCAGGTGAACTTTCTGCAAAATATTTTCTTTTATAAAAACAGGGCGAATGGGAAATCCAATGGAAATTTTTCCTAGCTGTGGAACATCACTAAAGGGTGGATGATGGATACAATATGATGACGAAAACATAAAATGGATACGACTTTTATTAAACTTCCATTTAGAGTCGCCAATACGCCCGCCGCAAAGTAATTTCGTTGTAATTTTCAAATAACACACTGAAACAAAATAAAACTGTGCGACTATAATGGGAGCAGCTATTTTGATGCTTATAATTTTTAGTTTTCGTTCATATTCAATGTAACATAATAAAATCACATTAAGTAATTATGTTGGGCGAGAAAAGTTCTTGAGTGGCGACCACGAACCGGAAGACGAAGCGTTGGCGGGCTTCCCACCAGGTGGACTGACGACATCGTGAAAGTTGCGGGAAACCGGTGGATGCAAGTGGCGAGTTTTCGTTCATTGTGGCGTTTTAGGGAGGAGGCCTTTGTCCAGCCGTGTCGTCTTCCGGCAGATGATGATGAAGTAATTATAAGTTTTGTATGAGAAATGGAAATTCATTATTGTTTTTTTCCCGTTACATTTTATTTTAACCAAACCAAATTATAAGCATTGTAATAGCTGCTCCCGTTATAGTTGCAAAGTTGCGTTTTGATCTGCAGTGCTGCTTGTAAGCTAATAATAGTCACATTCGGTGTACTAAAACGAGGCTTTAATAAAATATTATAAGATTTAAAAATAGTTGGTAAGTGAAACCGGACGGCAAGACTGGTTTTCAATGTTCTTAGACCAGAAAATGGTTTATTCAGTTTTATCTATTCAATATATTGCCATATTTATGAAACAAGAGAAGACACTGTGCAAACAGAGGCTGTATTGTCTATTTTAGTTTTAGAAGTGTAAGCTATAAAATTACTGCTTTGGTTTGGTGCAAGCTGTAAGTAAGTACCAAGTTTTTATTTTAATAAATAAACAGTGCAGGAGTGCTTGAGCTTGCATTTACCATCTTTTTCTACCCTCAATAGTGATCCCAAGTACTTTTGGCTCTTGAGGTTCTATTGCCTCATGTGTGGGTGCTTGCAATCACATTCACCAGCTCTTTTTACTCTCATTCTATTCCAATGGCAGAGAGAAGTAGGAAAAGTGATTACCTTCAAGTATGTTAGACAGAAATCATCCTGTTGTCTTATTATGTTAGGATTACTGCAGTTGATAGACACTTAGAGCCTGTTTTCAATTTCATTGGTAAATTTTATGTTACAGATAAATGTATTGCTATCTCTGTTTATTTAGAACAACAGGCATAGACGGCATCACATCTGTCACATAGATTTACCAATAAGAAATAGGCCCAAACGGTACATACCAGAGGGATCTTTTTTACAGGCCTCACTTCATCACTGGGCACACTGGGCACATGCCCAGAGCCCCCTCAATGGATTGGGGCCCCCTAGTCCCCACTCCATTACCAAACGATAGCCGATAGCTACTAAACTCTTGCCTGATAATCAGGCTTACCGAACGCATGCAGCATGTTGTGCCCAGGGCCTCTAATACATGAAAGATGGCCCTGATTTTTTACAATAGCAGCCCGCAGGCTAATCAAATAGGATGGTGGTAGCAACAAGTAAAAAATTAGACAAGTTCTAAGTCCCCAATACGCATTGCGATTGCTTGGAAACTATGGCCAAAGCCCTCTTATTCTGAGAGGAAGCCTGTGGCTCGCAGTGGGACGAGTATAGGTTGAGATGAGTTACTGCTACAGTAGACTAATAAAGTTTACTTACATCTTTACTATAAGGGCTAATTAATACTAAGTATTCTTCCTTTTTTTTGAACTACATATTAGGCTATTGAAATTGAAATATTAATATTTATATTCATATTCATTTATTGCGATCATGTTGATTTGTAATACTTAACTTTGCCAAGCAAAATATATACTTAGTTTGCTGTAATCACACTGAGTTCGGTATATGTTTAATCTCAAATAATATCTAAAGCAAAAGAAATTATATCTTACAGCTAAAGTTCAAACAAATAAAATACTTGCCTTAACATTGGATGGTAGGCTCATAGATTTGGCGACTTGCTGCAGGTATCTGTACGAGCAACGTTCTAAATTACTCGTAGAAAACTCTAGAGTATCACTCATTTTCAAAATAAACTTAAATTCTTTTCCAGTTTCCTGATTATTTTATAGTTGCTCGCCGACATAAGCACGTGCGTGTATTTCCAATATACAGCAAAGCAAAGATAATGTGTCACTCTTATTGTTAAATACCCTACTTACAAAAACAATAGAAATTTTGTGCACGACCCTTTAATTTGTATGTAATTAAAAACATTTGCCAAAAGTAATTCGACAAACACAACTTTAATTTTCAAACTTCGAAGGTGAAAAAAAAAATCTTGTTGGTTTGTTTGAGCTGTAGTTTTTCCAGATTTTTCGAGGCACTTTTGAAAACGTTCAATATTACTGAATTCATCTTAGCTGAAAATAGCATTACTTTTAATTCACAATGTAATGAAATACTAATTTTATTTCCAATCTTTTATTGTTAACTTATAACATTTATTTTGTAATTTGTTATTTACATTTCTAAGAGATATTTATGTGAGCTTGTCTTTAGACTTTTGGTAATGAAGGCAGTTGCTTTTTTGACTTTTCCAAATCCATTTTTCTCTTGAAGGGATGAACTGGATTGGTACTGCAAGTAAACAATTTTATATTAAAGTTATTTTATTTGAAGCATCTTTCTAATATCATAAATGCGTGAGTTTGTAAGTCTGTTTGTTTGTTAGGTACATCATCACGTCTAAACAGCTGAATCGATTTATATGAAATTCGGTATGTAGGTAGATAGTTTTAGTCTCGGGGAAGGACAAAGGATATATAGTTGTTATTCTGGAAAATTGCATAGTTCCCGCGGTATAATGATAAACGAATTCTACGTGGTATTTTCTCCCACCTTTGTCGTTCTGGGTCTTTTCCTACAATCTGCATAGCATCCTTGAACATGTCAGCTTTCTTCGTAAAAGGTCGTTGTTGCGTTTCCTCGTTCATTAACTCCATTACCTGTGAGATTTTAATGCAATACAATGCAAATTAAGTAGGTACTTATACTTATATATTTTTTTATAGTTACAGCTGAGGAAACTGATTCATGTACCAGGGTGGAACCTTTACGTCTACTTGCAGGCTTTTTAATCTAGGTTTTAGTGGTCTCAAGTCCTGTCAGATCCATACAAAAACTGTCAGTTTAAGCCTTAAATCAAGATTTCAATAAAGCCTACAAGACGTCCTTATAGTACTACTAACATCATTTTAAAGAAATCAAACCAAAATCCATACTAACATTATAAATGCGAAAGTGTGTGTGTTTGTATGTTTGTACGTCTTTCATCCCGAACGCAGCAACGGATCGATGTGATTTTCGGCATAGAGATATAGTTTATGGGCCCGAGAGTGACATAGGCTACTTTTTATCCTAGTTGATTAAAATAATGGTTCCACCGTGCGCAGGTACTTGATTCAGTTTCTTTGACTGTACCAGAAGCATCTCTCATGGTAACCGAAGATGTAGACTAAGATCAAGCACATTTGCTTAATAAATGCCTATTCACCCCAGATTTGAAGACGGGCAGAGTGTGTAGCGATCAGGGAATACAGACGTAGGCTGGGAATTTTTAGCTGACCGGATAATAAAAGACGAACGAAAACACTTTGTGTGAATTATAAGGATGCTGACAGCATACGAGTAAGGGTAGGACTTCACCTACTTCTAGTCGACCTGTGAAAGAAAGTTTATACATACCTTGGCTTTCTGGTTATTTCTGATTTGCAAGCTCAAGCTGTGTCTATACTCCAGTTGCTTCCTGAGCTCCTAGAAAAACATTTTAGAAACAGTTAGACTATAAGTTAGAAATAAACAGCCAAAAACTACATTTTGAGCTTTTTGTACCTCGTTTGCACTGTCAAGTTTCTTCTGCAACTCTTTGACGGCTAGTCGTTTTACTTCTTGCATCTTTCGCCCCCTCTCTTGTCTCTCTTGGTCCATGATGCGGTTCCTCATTACTACGTGCGACCTGTACTCCCCTGCGATTTTCTGAAATATTGTCAGGAATAAAGCTTGACGCACATTATCAGAACTTTCTTTAACCTAGATACAGTAAGTTAATGAAACAGTGGATAAAACTGCAGGGCTACTACAAAACTCCGAATAGAAGTTCGTGTCGTGCGGTCCCTCTGACACTTATACTGTTTAATACGATAGCGAGAGGGACGGTACGATACGAATTTCGAGTTTCGAGTTTCGTAGTAGCCCTTGCTGTAAAATGAGGGTTTTCCCACTCGCACCTCTAAGTTTTTGAAATTCATATGTGGAGTTACATTTGAAATTTACCACGACCTTTGCGAAGCAATTCAATGGTGCGTGTGAAGTTCCCAATCCGCACTGGGCCCGCGTGGGAACTATGGCCCAAGCCCTCTCGTTCTGAGAGGAGGTCTGTGCCCAGCAGTGGGAAGTATATAGGCTGGGATGATGATGATGATGACGGTCATCAGGTAAAACCCATATCGAAAATACAAACTGAAACATAGAGATACACCGAAAAACCAGAAAAATAGACCAGCGCCGGGTATCGAACCCAACTTAAGTAACTAAATAAGAAACAAACAAGCTGAGATATGTGGTGCATAGGAGAAATTCGTGTCTGTACTCTTCTCCGGTGGTGGTGTAGCGGCACTACTAATTTTGTTGATTTTGACAGCTGTTCCAAATTTGAAACTCATTAGTACAGTCATCAGCACTAATATCTTACTTCCTTCAACGCCCGTTTCTCCTCTTCCGCACGTCGCAACTGTTGCTCTGTCCTGTTGTCCTTCTCTCTCATCCACTGGTCAACGACGTTATCTCTGTCTTCTTCTAATGCGCGAGCTATTTCTCTATCACGAATGAAGTTCTCTATGCAGTCTTGTTTGTCCATTTGTAGTCTATGCTGAAATTAATAAGTGGTTTTTCAAAGGCTAATTTTAATGTTAACTAGTTTTTTCGCACGGCTTCGCTCCCATCAACCACTAAATCGAGTTTATACTTACAAGAAAAATCTTGCAGCGCTCGATTGAACCAATCAAAATCGATCGAACCACTCAATAGTAGATTGATAACCAAGGGTGGAAAGTGACTCATTTTACCCGAGATATTTCTGGCGCTCGAGGGGAAATGGGTAATTTCACCCGAGTTAGACACTACTTTTCATTTCGACTGTGAGGAAAGTAAATAACAAAAAAAAATAATTGAAATTACTTATATCCAACCTCCAACGGTACCTTTTCGACCTGGTCATTTGCCACGGCCGACTATAAAAAAAAATCGAGTTGGTCACAACGTGCATCTAGATGGCCATGCCGAAACGTGAAAAAACAGTGTCATTGACGTAACTCAATTATCTACGACTCCGTGGCTAGCCGAAAAATAAAAAAAAACTTTCAACCCTAGAGATGAAAACGCAATTTTCCACTCTGCTATCTACCCATGAAAATAAAACTACTTTTTGGAGATGAAAAAATATGTTACTACGGCTATACACTTTTACTATGCTACGGCCTTATTGCATCGGAATAAGAGTATGTGGTACTTGTTTTTGAAACTTTGAATAAGTTCATATTTTTACACCTTGACTGTACATGAATCAGCTTTTTCAACTGTGTGCTTACCTACCATTTCGTCCCTCTTCCGCTGGTTTTCCCTGTCGATCTCGTTAAGAGCAATCCTTATAGTATTATTGTCCATTTGCCTCTCTCTTAACTTTTCATTCTTAAGCCTCAGCAACTTCGTTTCATGCCCCTCTATGAAGTTAAACTTGTTTGTCATCTGTTGGTCCTTCTTTCGTTTCAAAGCTGAAAGCGTTTGATGATTTTTATACGGTATTCCGCGTAATTACCCAGATTTTTCAGAAAACGCGCAGTAATTTAATGCGACGTTTTCTTTCAAGTTGGATTGTTGGTTTTCTTTGTAATTTTATACGGGGATGGGTGGGTTTTATATAGTATATTATAGTTTACACCCTATTCGCAGACCTACCGAACATACACAAAAAAATTCATAAAAATCGGTTAAGCCGTTTCGGAAGAGTTTGGCCACAAATATTGTGACACGAGAATTTTATATTAGAAGATTATGGTCAAAATACCATAACGGGATTTATCACGCTATTTTTACACAAGTATTTAATATTTACCTCGACGTTTCGGCAACATTACAGTTGCCGAAGAAGATTATGTCGCGTGAGGTGAAGCTATTATTGCACATAAACAAATATCTATATTAAACAAAAAAAAATATCTAGGTATTCCAAATATTATAAATCAATAACAAACATAAAATATAATACAATAGGTACACACATATTTTGCATTCTCAGTGTGTTACCGGCAGCTAGGTTTTTCACTCTTCTTGCTCTGCCTTAGATAGAAGCCCGGCGTTGTTGGGCAGACAGGACCCTTGCGAGGGTGCAGTGTCCCCACGTTAGTGGCTCACTTATAATAGACCTAAGTATAGTCCACATAAATTACTTACGATTATACTAGCTCTGTTCTTTTGTTTTTTCTCTCAAAAACGTGGCGGTTTCAGTGACTATGCGTAGCAGGTACTTAGTTATTTCTTTACCTTCATAATGATCCTGCTCCATTTTCTTCCTCATTCGCTCCAACCTTCTATTCTCCTTCTCCCTCTCTTCCCGCAGCGTCTCCCGTCTCTTTCTATTTGCGCTCGCGATTTGCTCGTCGTATGCTTGTCTTCGTTCGAGCATCTCCCGCTGCCTTCTGCGCTCCTGGTCTCTTTCGTACTGCTCCTAAAGATGGTTAAAGTGTGTTAGTGGCCGAAACATGATGGGAGTCAGGATATTCTATTTTAATTTTACTATCTTTTATGCCCAGGGCCTAAAATAAAGTGTCTACAGTATCTACTAAAGTTTTAATATCTATCATATTTATCGCTGATCGTGCCTAGTTGATGTAAAACGATTCGCTTCGTCAACTCGTAAATTAATTATTTCACTACACACAATTTAGGGATTTGATCAAGTGGTTGATTTTTTTTGAGGAAACGATTCGACATTTAGCTGCATGATTTGGTCATATCCTTTAAAGATTTGTTCAATTCTCTGTTTTGGTTATTTACCTGCGACAATTTTTACCTTTCTCCTCACGTCTTCTATCAGTACTTGATGCCACATTCTCTCTCTTTCTTCCTCTTCCATCTCTATGTATCGCTTTTCCTCCATTTGAGCCTTCTGTAGCATCCTGAGCCGAATTTCGTCTGCTTTGGTGCACATCATGCCTTTTGCCCTGGAAATAATCAAATATCAACATCAACCAGTCTCTCTTCTCAATCGGTATAGTAGATGGCACGGAAGTGTAACTTGAAATCATATTGCCCTTTCGCTTGTTGAGACAAATGTGAGCAAGAGGGTATAATGATTTTGGGCTCTATTTTCGTATCCTATACTCTAGTTTGTATGGGTTGAGGATTATGATGAATTTATGAGATTGTAGGACGTCCATCAACGAGATGGACGGATGACCAGATTAAAGCCACGGGTTCATGGTGTTCATGGCGAGTGCCATAATAATAATAATAATACTTCAGTGACCTTTTACGACACCCATGTAAATATGTGTCCGTCTTATGCTAAATCAGGCAATCACAGAAAAATATTAACAGTACTTACATTTTTTCTTTCTCCAAAGCCTTTAAACATTCTCTTACTTTCTCCTTCTCAACTTCTTCTTTGTATGTCTTTGTTTTACTGTTCTTCTCTATGCAGTACACGCATTCTTCCATCGCCTGCTTAGTCGCTAGTTCTTGAGTAAGCTCTTCTTCTTCTTGTTCTAGAAGGAGCTTGAGTTTTTCTCTTCTTTGTCAGAGTTTTTCTTCTTCTGTGTCTAGTAATTCTTGAACTTTTTCGCTTGCTCTATTTATTATTGCACTGCGAAATAATAAAATTTAAGATCATAGCGTAATCAATTCTATCGTTGGCATATTTCGATGTTGGCTGTCTGCAATCGGTAGAATTCAGTTATTATCTAACACACTCGGAATCACAATCGTTTTCACCACTTCTTTCTGTCACATGGTATCAGACGAGGGTAGAAAGAGAGTGCATGCTATCGCGAACGTCAGCGGGTTAGACAATACGGCTTCTGGTGTAGACTAAATAAAGCTTAGATCAGGTGGACCAAGCTGAGCAGACCAGCGAATTAGCGTTGAGACGGTTGAGTTCCACTATTAGTTGTTACAATATAATTTAGAATAATTTTATGGTACGTGTATAAAACACGTCTCGCCCGATCTCCACTATCGCTTAGATCAGACCGGCTACTGCGGATACGGAACTCGAAAAACGAAGTTCGCATAGCACCGTCCCTTACACTCGCATATTAAATGACATAAGGCCAGTATTTACATTTAAGCGAACAGACATACTTACTTCTGTAAATGTACGGCGTCGTATCCAACAACGTCAGCCAGAGTCTTTGCACCTTCTACATTTACTAGTGATTCAGTTTCTAGCCTTTGTCTTTGCTGAAATATTAAAAAAAGATTAGTTAAAAATATTTTCTGTTATTTTACTGATTTCCGGGGGAATACCAAAAATTACATCGTAGTTTTTATTGACGTAGCATCATAAACACTACAGTGTGTGGCCAGTGGCGTGCAGTGCTCCTGAACGTAAGACCGGCTGAAGAACATAGCTAAGCTCAGCAGTTTTTTTAATAGGGTGGCAAACGAGCAAGTAGAGAGTAAGTAAGCCCTGCTACCCATGGACACCCGCAAAACAAACGATTGTGTTGCCGTGTTGCGTATTGAGATACATATTCATATATTTGGTTTTTTATAACAAGCTTAATCGTAAATTAATGTACGCCATTCTGCCACTAGGGCTAGATTTAGAGGTATCAGGCCTTGGGGTAACAGAGGAGTGGTTACGTAGGTAGCCCCCCGCCCAAACTATTATCCAAATATAATGAACAGTAGGTATAATTATGTTTGTACAAATTGCTATGGGTAAAGATAAAACAGTGAAAAAAATATAAGAGATGAAATTCTGTTTACTAGTGTTTACTCGTTGAAGTTTGAAAAAAAAAAACCGAAGTTTCTATTGTGGGAACCCCTCTTTTGTGGAGGCCGCGGGACTGTGGCCCCGGTTGCCCTCCACTAAATCAGGCTCTGTCTGTTACGCTAGAAATATAACAGCTTGCTTTACATTACTTCTTCGAATAAACTTTTGAGAGTACCTATTAAAAAAAAAACGGATTATTTTTAAAAGTCGCTGAACTATTCAGTACGATCTATGTTTTAATTATTTGCCCGTATTACAGGCCACACCCGGTATACTCAGCGGATGAGATTTCGAGGTTTTATAAATTAATTAATTTTATTTCGGGCAACTTCGGCCATACAATAAGTACCTTATACAGGCTAACTAATAATTATTTTATCCCCGTTTCGTGGGAATATCGGAATAAAAAGTAGCTTATGTGTTCCAGATGTCCAGCTACATTCATTCCAAATTACATCCAAATCCATCCAGATGTTTCTCGAAACATACTCGAAAAGTTTCGCTAATATAAGATTGTCTGTTTTTTAGCTGTTATTTTATTTATTTTTGTTGTGCCGAATTTTGGTAAATAAATTTATTCTTTCTTTCTTTCTTTTTCTTTCTTTCATTTATGAATTAGTAAGATACGATAGAATTAATATACCACATACATACATACATACATACATAATATCACGCCACTTTCCCAACGGGGTAGGCAGAGACTACATCCTTCCACTTGCTACGATCCTGGCATACAACTCTCGCTTCCTCTACATTCATCAATCACCACCAATATTAAAAATACCACTAATACCACTAATATTAAAAATGCTAAAGTTTGTAAGTCTGTTTGTTTGTTTGTTAGCTCTTCACGTCTTAACCGCTGAACCGATGTAGATGACATACGGTGTATATGTACAAGGAAATTGCATTGTTCCGCCGGGATAGTAGCAAACCAATGTAGCAAACGAATTCAACGCGGGCGGAGTCGCGGGCAACAAGTACCATAACTGTTTCTGTCTTTATCGCACACTTATAATATTAGTAAGATTATACATACCTTCCAAAATGTAAATGGGTGTCCAAAATAAACGGATTGCTTGTTCATATCGAGACCCACCATCTTATAATCTTATCACTAACAATTCTTCTTAACAACAAGTGAACCGTACGAGAGGAACGTGAAAAAAACTACTATAAGCCTAAAATAAGTATTTAGTAAATATTTAATCCATTTTAAAGTCTACACAGGAGTATCGCTGCCTGGTGTCCAGGGTGTATTGATCTAATAAATTATTGCGTGAATGTAACGAACCCCTCAATAACCAATAGCTTTTCATCATCAGCTGGAAGACGTCCATTGTTGAAGTATATAGGTAGGCTATAGGTGCTAATTTGACTATACCGGGTGTGGCCTGTAATACGAGCAAAATATTAAAACATAGATCGTTCTCGTTAAACTGAACAACTTTAGTTGAGCGACTTTTGAAAATGGAGTCTTTGAATTTGCCTTTTTTCATACAAATTAAATTCTGCCATCAATGTACGCCATCCTAGAACACAACCTGACGTCGCCTGTCACGCTACAAACATCAAGCATTTTGCTTTACATTATTACATTGCCTCTGCGAATAAACATAAAAGTGTAATAAAAAACTAATTATTTTTAAAATTCGCTGAACTAATTTTGTTCAGTTTGAGGAGTATGATCTATGTTTTAATTTTTTGCTTTATATTACAGGCCACACCCGGTATAATCAAAGAGGTGCTAATACTCTTTGAGTGGCGTCCTTAAAACGCTACAATAGGGATGTTGACACCACCAATCAACTGACGTACTTTTTATGAGCTGTCAAAACACAATTCTCCCATAGAGTTTCATTTCAATGGCAATAGCGAATTATGACGTCACTATCCGGCAACTCAATCAACTATATTTATAAAGAATTTAAATAGTGTACAGAACGGCAACCAAATAAGTGCGTGTCTATGTAACAATTGTTAAGTGTAGCCCTAAGTAAATTTATAAGTAAAAATGTGATATGTAGACATATATGTAGATAGTGCAATAAATAATACTTACACACTTAGTTTCATTCATAGGTATAAGCTCGCAACCAACCTGCGCCGTGTCCGCACGCCAAATGAGCGGCGCCGGACCCGGCGCAGCGGTTATATTTATAACCTCGCCCGTGCGAGCGGGACGGTTATACGATAACCCCACAGGTGCGAGCGGGACAGTCGCGCGGACCGGATAGCGGCCGCGCGACAAGTATTAGGAAAAGTCCCAAATAAATATTAATGTTAACTAGGTTTAAGCATTAGTATTAAGATTTGTTGATTCTGTATTAGATTATAAGAGGATTTAATAAAATAAACAAACGGGTTGCGCGAGAGCGGGGTAGGGAGACGAGGAGTGGGGGGGCCGCGCTCCCTTTAAGGTAATTCCTTGTAGTCATACTTGTTAGGACCATTTTTTGGCCGGATGCTGCACTTCATGATGAAAGCAAGCCGCTTTGCACAGTGATAGTACAGACTAAACTGAGTGATTTGACCCGCAGCAGCGGAAGTTTCACCCCTTAGGAACAGAGATGGCGCCACTTCTTTAAAAATTGATTCAAAAAATTCTACAAGCTAAAGTAATAAACCGATTTCAATGTTTGATATCTCAAATGAAAGCTTATTATATACGTTACTTATAAAAAAATACTGAAAAAAATATATACTGTAAACTTCTGGCAAAACACGGCATCTTAAGTTTTTTTTTCTTACTTCATTTGTAGTTTTTACTTGATTTCTTAAAAAAACTGTATGCAACATGAATGGTTTAATGCATATACATATTATAGAATATATAACAAGTATAATGAAAAAAACCCGACACCAATACCTTTCATATTCCACGAAATATGAAAGTTTAAATGTGAGCACAAATTTCTTTAAAAAATATTTCAAAAAATTCTACAAGCTAAACTAACAAACCGATTTCAATGTTTAATATCCCAAATGAAAGCTCATAACATTCATTATTTACAAAAAAATACTAAAAAAATCTTTACTGAAAACTTTTGGCAGAAAACGCCATCTTAAGATTTTTTTTCTAATCAGATTGGTAGTTTTTACTGGATTGCTTAAAATATTGTACGTTTTATGCAACATAAATGGTTTAATGCATACCTATATATATTTTTGAGTAAATAACAAGTATTATAAAAAAAACCCGACACCGATACCTTTTATACTTTACGAAATATCTAAGATTAATTATGCACGCTTTTCTTACAAATAAATTTCAACGAAATCTTCAAGTGAAACGAGTGCTCTGATTTTAATGTAAGTATAATATTAAATGAAAAGAAGAAAAAAATTACCTATTTTATTAAAAAAAAACGAATAAAAAGTTTTTCCTGGTGTTAAGAAAAAATATAATTGCTTTAAAATGTGTAATTGTTTTTATTCAAAAATGACTATATTTGAAGACAAAAAATAAAAACTATATCGTTTTCGGCATAGTTGGTTCTTAAATATATTGTATGCTGCTTAGTAGTTGGCGAATTTATTTAAAAATTGGCTTTTTACTGATAGGACCTCAACTTATAGATATGTCACATTTCAAATAAAAGACTATGTACATCAATGTTTATCAAATATTTTAATTATAACTTATAAGTCCTCTTCGGGTTCATCGGCACAAGTAGAACTGAAAAGGAATAGCCGTTTTGAAGTACTTGTGCTATTCCAATACTACAAAATCACTGATCTTTTAGACATGTAAAATTTTGTGCCTACCTCTGGAAATCAGTGGTCAGCATACAAAATAAGCCTACAACGATTATTATATTACGGTCGATGTGTCAAAAGGTTCTCGAATGGAGTCCGCGGACCGGGAGACAAGCTGTCGGTAGGTCTCCAACAAGATGGAGCGACGACCGTTTAAGATCGCGAGATCGCGGTGGATGCGAAAAGCACAAGACCGGTCTAAGTGGAGAGCCTTGGAGGTCTTTCGGCTGACATGATGATGATGATGAATATTATAATTAACTTGCTTTTGATTTGTACAGCCACCTTTGCAGGATTTACACTGGGCAGTGCATGGTAAGCTGACCCGACGACACCCACAACGCATGGTATCGCAGCCAGTTTTGCAGCCACAATGATCCAAGAGGCTTAATAGCGACCAAATCGCTGTAACTGCCGATCGTTCTGGAGTCCAACTCTCTTTTGCCTTAGTCCATCCCCAAGAAGATAGACATGGTAAGGAAACTTCTTATTTCAGAGCGTTTACCCAATTATGGCCTGCCTGATAAGCTGCACGCAGTGCATGTTATAGAGAGCAGCTGATGTAGGTGGCAGGCTTGTCACGAGCTTGTTTTTTGAAGATATGATGCTCAAACGGAACACATGTATTGAAATGAAGTTCGTAAATACTTGTTTGCTTCAAAAAATAAGCTACCGACCATAGCTGCTCTCCATAAACATGTACTGCGTGCAGCTTACCAAGCGGGCCACATATGGGGAAACGCTCTGAAACCAGAATTTTCCGTACCATGTCCATCTTGTTGGGGATGGACTAAGGCAAAAGAGAGTTGGACTCCAGAATGGTCGGCAGTTACAGCGATTTGGTCGCAATTAAGCCTCTTGGACTATTGTGGCTGCAAATCTGGCTGCGATACCATGCGTTTTGGGTGTCGTCAGGTCAGTTTACCATGCACTGCCCAGTGTAAATCCTGTAAGGTGGCCGTACAAATCAAAAGCAAGATATTATAATATTCGTTGCAGGGTTATTTTGTATGTACAAAATTTTACATGTCTAAAAGATCTGTGATTTTGTAGTATTGGAATAGGACAAGTACTTCAAAACGGCTTTTCCTTTTCAGTTCTACTTGTGCCGATGAACCCGAAGAGGACTTATAAGTTATAATTAAAATATTTGATAAACATTGATGTACATAGTCTTTTATTTGAAATGTGACATATCTATAAGTTGAGGTCCTATCAGTAAAAAGGTAATTTTTAAATAGATTCGCCAACTACTAAGCAGCATATAATATATTTAAGAACGAACTATGCCGAAAACGATATAGTTTTTATTTTTTGTCTTCAAATATAGTCATTTTTGAATAAAAACAATTACACATTTTAAAGCAATTATATTTTTTCTTAACACCAGGAAAAACTTTTTATTCGTTTTTTTTAATAAAATAGGTAATTTCTTTCTTCTTTTCATTTAATATTATACTTACATTAAAATCAGAGCACTCGTTTCACTTGAAGATTTCGTTGAAATTTATTTGTAAGAAAAGCGTGCATAATTAATCTTAGATATTTCGTAAAGTATAAAAGGTATCGGTGTCGGGTTTTTTTTATAATACTTGTTATTTACTCAAATATATATATAGGTATGCATTAAACCATTTATGTTGCATAAAACGTACAATATTTTAAGCAATCCAGTAAAAACTACCAATCTGATTAGAAAAAAAAATCTTAAGATGGCGTTTTCTGCCAAAAGTTTTCAGTAAAGATTTTTTTAGTATTTTTTTGTAAATAATGAATGTTATGAGCTTTTATTTGGGATATTAAACATTGAAATCGGTTTGTTAGTTTAGCTTGTAGAATTTTTTGAAATATTTTTTAAAGAAATTTGTGCTCACATTTAAACTTTCATATTTCGTGGAATATGAAAGGTATTGGTGTCGGGTTTTTTTCATTATACTTGTTATATATTCTATAATATGTATATGCATTAAACCATTCATGTTGCATACAGTTTTTTTAAGAAATCAAGTAAAAACTACAAATGAAGTAAGAAAAAAAAACTTAAGATGCCGTGTTTTGCCAGAAGTTTACAGTATATATTTTTTCAGTATTTTTTTATAAGTAACGTATATAATAAGCTTTCATTTGAGATATCAAACATTGAAATCGGTTTATTACTTTAGCTTGTAGAATTTTTTGAAACATTTTTTAAAGAAGTGGCGCCATCTCTGTTCCTAAGGGGTGAAACTTCCGCTGCTGCGGGTCAAATCACTCAGTTTAGTCTGTACTATCACTGTGCAAAGCGGCTTGCTTTCATCATGAAGTGCAGCATTTTGACTCTAACAAGTAGGACTATTGGGGTATATAAGCGAGCGCGGTCCCGCCCGCGGCATTCTCCGCACAGCAGCGCCAGAGTAAACAACTAAAAAGAAGAACCTCCCGACCCCGCTCTCAAGCTCCAGTGTTCCAGTACAAGCAAGATTTTATTTCTTCACCTATACAGTCCACCCTACCGCTTCCTATGAATGTGGTGGTACGGCCGCACGACGTCAAAGTTTGTAACGCTGTCCCCCACAAATAGATTAAAAGAAGTAGAAGAGAAGCAAAAAAGAAGAAAAGAAGTTTAAAGAAGAGAGAAGTAGTAGTTAGAGTAGAAGAGATTTTTTAAAGCAACAAAAAATCTAATTTTACAGCAAATCGAAAATTAATCTGGTTTTCAGGGCTAAAATAAAGCGTTTTTTTACTGGAGTTGTACTTTCGAATTATTTTTTAATAGCGTTATCATCTCTATGCCAACTCGCTATATGTACCTAGTGCCATCCACGAAGACGCGTGATTTTGTTAAAATGAGCGATTAATGACATTCATTTCAATAAGAACCACGGTACGCGTCATAGTGAATGACTCTACCTGTACTTGTTACTTACTTACTTAAAAAAAATCGAAATACAATATTATGTATGTAGTTATTGTTTGTATCCATAATAATATTATAAATGTGAAAGTGTGTTTGTATGTTTGTGTGTCTGTCTGTCTTTCACGCCGTAACGGAGCGATGGATCGTCGGTAGTTTATGGGTCCGAGAGTGACATAGGCTTCTTTTTATGCCGGAAAAATGCACAGTTCCCGAGGGAACAGCGCCCGATAACCGAATATCACGCGGGCAAAAGCTAGTTTTATATAAATTCGTTAGTTAGTCTATGCTTTCAAAAACAAAAATAGCAGATATTTAAGTAAGTACGTACTCGTAAACTCTTAATTGTATAAAAGAAAAGTAACAAATTAGGTACAATTGTCAAAAATTTGCAAATAATTAAAACTTTTCTCACATATAACTGTTATTTTTGCTGTTTCCCTATATTTCATTATTTGTTTAGCCCTACTATGCACCAGAGCGATCGCTTTTCCATTTTGTTATACTTGAACAAAGGTAAACACTATGTTATTGTCAAAGGTCGATAATCATACTGTCAATCTGTCGTCTGCGAAGGGGTGCCTTTGCTTAGCCGCCAAGCATACAGCACGACAGTACGTCAAACTCAAACTCAAAATCGTTTATTTGCTTTGAAATAATACAAAAATACTGGATCAAACCCTGTAAGGGCACTGCAATAATGTAATTAATCATTATTAACCTTAAACTTATGAGCGCAGATATGGAATTATGTGCTCGTGCCTTCCTGTGTGTGGTCAACCAGACTTAGAAGTTTTCTACATTTTAGTTAGAAGTACCCGGGCGACTGAGCTTTGCTCGGGCTAAAACTCGATATTAAGTGTTTTTCCAGAGACAAGAGCAAGTTAGAATGATTTGTCATCCCCGAAGACACCTATTTGGGCGAATATTCGAGCGTTTTGATCGCGCGGTCAAACGTCATTAGCGTCCCACGTTTTTATAGCACAACAGAAAGACAAGTCAAAATAATTTTAATCATGCTAAATCCAGCATCGGTATTTTTATTTTTTATTCTACGGGAAGGCAAACAATATTTATTGTCTTCAATTTTCGTAAAAAAAAAAACCCTGGGCATTATATCTTTTAATAACACCTGCGAAGACACCAATGACAAAAAAAAACGCTGCAAAAACGCTGAATATTCGCCCACATACTAAATTTCATCGAAATCGTTGAACCATTTCAGAGATCCTGAAAATGCTGCCCTTCGCAAGAGCAAGGTCTAAAATTTTATCCCTATCCCGGGAATATCGGGATAAAAAGTATGCTATATGTTAATCCAGGGTATATATTACCTGTATGCCAAATTTCATTCAGATCCATCCAGGTAGTTTTTGCGTCAAAGAGTAACGAACATTCATTCATCCATACAAACTTTCGCGTTTATAATACCTATTAAGTATAAAAATATAAATACGTATAAAAATTAAAATTAGTTTCATTAAAAGCACCTACTGTTCTATTCTCCTTTACATCCCATTTCTATGGCGTCATGCGAGGTCACTGACCCTCATTACCCCGAGTGCGCAGACGACAGATTTACGACGAATATTAACGTGCCTGCACCCTCTGTTTCCCGTTATACGACTTTATGGCTCAGGTAATAAGGGTGAGGACGAACGCATATTATTCGCTCATTTACTTAGGGTGATTGTTAGGGTGGATATTTGAGGATTACTTTTTAATTTTCGTATGTGAGTAACGTGTCTTGGTGATTTGACCCACAGTTTCTTAAGGTAATGGTTGTGGAAATGCGATTATTTTGCAGGTGGTTGGACCTTGTGCAAGGTCCGCCCGGATTGCTACCACCATCTTGCTCGCTAATCCTGCCGTAAAGCAGCAGTGCTTGCACTGTTGTGTTTCGGCGTGGAGAGTAAGACAGCCGGTGAAATTACTGGCACTTGAGGTATCCCATCTTAGGCCTCTAGGTTGGCAACGCATCTGCAATATCCCTGATGTTGCAGATGTTTATGGGCGGTGGTGATCTCTTACCATCAGGAGACCCACATGCTCGTTTGCCATCCAGTCGAATAAAAAAAAAGTTTCTTAAGCTAATGGTTGAGGAAATGCGATTATTTATATAGAAAAAAGAAGTAGGTAGAGTACCGTTACCTTTTCGCAAAATTATTACTCCCGAACTTAGTACCGTGCGGTCGACATACATCGCGTCGCGCACCCGACTGCTTTCCTGCGGTTTTCCTGCAATCTGCGCTTGAGGGGTGGGGTAACTCGAACCGGTGCGGGGCGGAGCGTGGCCATTCTGTACTATTAAATATTCTGTGCTACTACGAAACTCGCAAATCGAAGTTCATATCGCACTGTCCCTTTCACTCGCGTATTAAATGACATAAGCGTCAACGGGACGGCAGCATACGAAGTTCAAGTTTTGCACTTCGTGGTACTTATAGGCAGGGGTGTCACCTCACAGTTTAGGTATGTTCAGCCGGCGCCTGACCCTGTGCTCTTGCCGCCAAACCGGTCGAGTCAACGATTCCCAACGGAATATGAACGCTCGTGTAACATGATAAGTTTCAATTTCGCGTGCAAGTCGTAAGAGTAGGTTCCGATTTATACCTAAACTTGACTTTTGTTCGAGGGAGTCCCTTCTGTACGGTAGTACTACTTATTCTGTGGTATAGGACCAGTAGTAATAGTTTACCTGTAATATATTACAGTGCTGGTGTAATAGGTCCGCGCCCCATCGTTAAGGCCACTCAACGGAATCGACAGGGCGACACGCAATGCGGTGACCATGAAGGTAACTGTTAGCAGGATTGACAGACAATCATCTTTTTTTTTATTTGACTTGAAGGCAAACGAGCAAGTGGATCTCCTGGTGGTAAAAGATCACCACTGCCCATAAACATCTGCAACACCAGGGGTATTGCAGATGCGTTGCCAACCTAGAGGCCTAAGATGGAATACCTCAAGTGCCAGTAATTTCACCGGCTGTCTTACTCTCCACGTCGAAACAACAGTGCAAGCACTGCTGCTTCACGGCAGGATTAGCGAGCAAGATGGTAGTAGCAATACGAGCGGACCTTGCACAAGGTCCTACCACCTAGATTAATATCGGTCACAGCGGAAAAAAATATCTGACGCGTCCTACCGGCTCTAGGAATAGAGTCGTACTAGATATTACGGCTACGTTTCCACCAAACATGCGCGTGGGTCTGCAGTGCTGGCCATTTATATACAAAAGAGATTAGGTTATTCAGTGAAGTAGAATTATAGTTTTTTTCGGAAAATAGTTACATAGAAGTGTAAAAAAAGAAAGAAAGAAAGATTTATTTTGGCTCCATAAGTACCACCTAAGACAAAGACTAAAACTGGCACAAAACTATATTAAGTACTTGGTGACACGACAGGATACTAAAAAGGGTCTCCACTCAGCATGTGTTGCCGCACATTATGTGCAGCAACGCTGGTTTTCTGTGGAGCCCAGACTAGACTTATAAGAAAAGTTACGTTACGTAGAGGTATAAAAAAAAGCCTTTTAGGAAACTGGTTTCCAAACTGCGGTTTCCTTAATGAAAAAAGGGGCTGCGAGGGTGTTTTTCATGAACCAGTGGGATTACCTACCCTCGCACAGCGTACAGCACATCTCTAGTGGAAACAGCTGAGCGGAACGAGCACTGTGAATGAAGCGTTTCTATTGGTTCATGAAAAACACATTCCTCGCAACACATCCTCGCTCATCTCTGGTGGAAAAGGAGCCTTATGCGTGCTTTGTTGTGTCAGATATTGGTGCTGGTAGAGTTTCGTAGTAGCCCTGCAGGGCCTCATCTCACGGTATTACATTAACAAATGTTGTTTATTAATTTTATCACAAGTAATTTACCTGTTTAGAAAACATCCAGAAAACAATGGCTAAATCAGGGCTGCCCAAACTTTTTTTTGCTGTGCCGCCCTTGGGGATGCGCCATTTTTTGTGACGCCCCCAGTGATGACAACTGCCTACAATGCCTAGTTGTAGTTCTAGCCTAGTAACAAGTTATCAGAAAAAACTCCGAATAAATTTTATATTTTTTTATTATTAGACAATAACAAAATAAAAACATAGCCGAAACTAATGGGACGGATGTGCTTGGTTCTCGCCTCGCGACGCCCTTGGGTTAGTGCCGCGACGCCCCAGGTCGTCGCGACGCACAGTTAGGGAAGCCCTGGGCTAAATAATAGACAATGCCCCTAATATCAGCAACCTTATGGTCACCCTCGCTTATTACGTTACGACTATTTTATAGCGTCTATAACGCGCGCGAGCGTTTCCAAATCGCATGTGGGCGGTGGACGGCAACCTTTATCAGTCTAGCGTTGCGACCACTACTTTAGTAATTTGAATGTTATTTGTTTTTGCAACTTGTAATATTTTTGTAATACCAACAGGTAATAAAACAGGGTGAACACTCGTAAAACTGAGTCTAATTAGTTAATTAGACATGACAAAGTCTTTTTAATGATTGATTATTTGGAGTATTTTTGTACTTTTTATTTCTACTCCAAATTTGTTACTTTTACGGTAAAACCATTATCGAAAATACAAACTTATAGTCTCTCTCTCTGGTCTCTTTTTCTGGTTTTTCTGTGCATCCATGTTTCGGCTTGTGTTTTCGTCTGAAATATATATCTTTTTTTATTACCAAAATATGCGGAAGTTTCCATTCACATTCAATTAGGACACTTTGAGAAACTATGTCTAACTAGCTAACCCAGTTGCATTGGCCTTATCTGTCTGTTTTTTGTTTTTGGGCGTTTTATAAAAAAAAGGGTAGTTACTTTTTTTTCAAATTGTGTATGAAATATGGTTTTTCCTGTTCCCTGTTCAAAAAATGTCCCCAGTTTTTCGTACAAAATTTTATGAGTCACTTTTGTCACGCCCATACTGAGCGTATGAAAAAACGTCGCAAAACTGTAATTTTTTTGGGGACATTTTTTAAACTATTGGAATCGATTGTCGATTGTGCTCTTGATTCTGAGTAGGAAAAACTATATTTTTTCCAAAATTAAAAAAAAAACGAAAGGGTATACTTTTTTTGAAACGCCCTTTTACATAAAACTGGCCCGTGATTGACCCCTTTAAATCTGATGAAAAGTACAGATGAGGCGAATCTTATGATTCAGTAAATTGAAGCCAAAACTGACCAAAATAACCAAGTATACTCCAATTCAATAGAATCTGACAATCCTGTAGACACTTCCAGCCTACTAATATGATGATAATGACTATTATTCTTTTTTGATTCCTTTTAGATGATAATTGCAACAACAGAGACATATATAATCCAGCGTGCCCCCGTTAGGGTGTCTTAAATTGTTTAGAAAATTGTCAGATTCTGTTGAATTGTACTTTACACTCAGGAATGAAATTAGTTGACTGTTCATTGAGCCAATAAAAATATGTTTTATTGACTGTGCGTATAATTAAGAATATCCGGCCGTGGGAGTATTACGTTTGGAACCCAAATAGATTTCTGGCGAGCCAACAAAAACACGCTGTGTCGTGTGGCAGTTAAATCATTTAAAACAATGTTAAATAGGGCTCGTTAAAGTATAATAAATCTAATTATCCTATTTTTATCAATAGATACGGACCTTATTAACGCGAAGTCATTAATTATAAGTGCAATTTTAATCAGTGTGTTTTAGTTTTAGTTGCATTGTTTTGCAGCGGTGTTTTTAACGTAGTCTGGTGCAGTCTCCATCGTATTGGAGAGGAGAGTTGCTAACGTACGTATAGCACTTCGATCATAAACAACGCTTAAAGACTCGCTTAGCATCTACAGGTATGTATATAATATACCTGCAACACTGAGCAACGGTTGGACAGAATAAATGTGAGAACATGAATTTTCTAACTTCATCAAGCCCTTGAACAATACCGAAGCCAAACAGATTACAATAGTTATTAGCAGATTCGACCCTCGTGTTCGCCAACCGCTATACCTAACTGACTACCGCGGGCGGTGTTTGGAACAGCAACAGAGTATAATTTTGAATGAAAACTGCCGAAGAGAATAGAGACATTACGTTCCAATGAATGACGGAGTTCTGGTGAAGTAATCGAACGAGTATGATAAAGAAGAAACAGTTCCATCGATGAAAAAAAAGTCGGAGAATCCGCAGAGACTGACACGTAGACATAATTTACCGGCATAAAAATGGATGACTTTGTCAACGGGACTAATGTTATCACTGTACATAGAGAAAACGATACCGAGTTTGTGATGGAAGCGAATGGGACTGAAAATACGACATATTACAAAGTAGCTGAACATGTTGCTATTTTTCGAATGTTCCTGCTGATTTCTTGGTTATCTACCATAATGTTGTGCATCACAACCGTCTCTTTTGGGATTGTGTCATGGACGCTGATTGTGAAATGGAGACAGTTCCGGAACTACGTCTTCATCATGGTGTGTTTCGCCGGATTACTCTTTACCATGGTCTCTACGCTATCCTTTATCCCGAGCACCATCTTCTTGGAATTCATCACCATGCTGGGCGTTTCTTCATTCGTCTTCTGGTTGCTGATCACCTCTTTCATATTCTACGTGGATGTCGTCAGAATATTCAGCTACAATTATGAACACGTCTACTTGAAGAGTGCTGCCTTTGCTTGGGGTATACCCGCGTTGATTCTCTCTATCGATCATCTGTTTTATATCGATCTAATTGATTGGACAATGATCGCCGTGTCTGTTGTTAGTGTTTCATTGTACTTAAGAGTGTTGTACACTTTGTTGCGTCGAGCAAGAGTGAGAGGTAGTTCTCATATGACAATATGGAAAAGGATTAGAGTAGCTACTTTTATTTTTTTAGGAAGCGGGTGTGCTATGATGTTGCCAGTACTGCTGGCTAATCACGTAGGTGTAGAAGGAGTTTCGCTAGAGATCATAGTTTTTATGTTCTTGCTGCAACTTATTGCAATAAACGTGTTATTTCTGATGTTAAAGTCGCACAGGAGTCTTTGGAAAGAATATTTACAACGCAGACGTGATAGGAATGAGACTGTGAATAGTCTTAGACGACCGGGTAGCCTGTTTAGGACAAATGAGTCTGAAGCTTAATAGATCCCCGGGAAGATTTGTTTGAAAAATACGAAAGTTTGTTCTTGAGTCTTGGGTGTTTACTATTTATACGTAACTAAATACATATACGGCTTGCTTGCCTGAAGCATTAGAAATGGCGGTAGAATAGGAATTTCTGGGATTTCGTTGGATTCCCATTTGTTGTTCAAACTTGTCGATCATTAAATAATGTCGACAGATGTCAATTAGTTGAATATGAATACTGAAGTATGAATACAGAAATATGAATCTACCGAACAACGGCTGAACTGATATACCACGCGCCATAATACATCTGCCTAAAAATTCATCAAATTAATACTCAGTTTTGACGCATTTTTCAGATATATTTTTTATGCGTCGTCTTTACGTTACTCCCGGATTGTGTTCAAATCGCTTAACGCCTATTCAATTATTGGAATTATACCTTTATAGTTTTTGTGGTACTAGACGTGGCAATGAACTTTTAGGCAAAGTTAGGCGGCGGAAGGTATAGGTATATCTCACAGCGGCGGCCTTACCCATTGCGAGGCTCCGGGCGGCGACTCCCCTTTGTCCTCCGTGAAAAGTATGTGATGCGAAAATATAGTTAAACAAATCTATATTTTTTTAAATTTACTTGGGTTGTTGCTCGAGGCCCCTGCAAGGGCGGGGCCCCCTGGTGATTGACCTGTTCGCCACCCCCTAAGGTCGCCGCTGATATTCCGTCTAAATCGTCTAAACATGTGTTGAGGTTTGAGGTAGGCAGTCAGACAGAGACGTTCGTATTTATAATATTAGGATATTAGTAATGAAAGGAGAAAGGATATATAAGTATGTAAATCAGTTGTCTACTCATAATACACAAGCTTTGCTTAGCTTGAGAAGGTTAATTAGGTGCTAATTGTTAAATTGCAATTATTGAATGTAATGTAAGTTTGAATTAAATGGTTTGATGTGTTGATTTCGCGGTTTAATTTATACTTATCCCTTCAGATCCCTTCAGGGATAAGTCCGCCTTTGTATTAGCGCTTTCTTTTGTGTGTTATTTTTCTATTTCCTTTTTGTACAATAAAGAGTATAAACAAAACAAACATATCCATTTGCTCCCCATGACTGTTGAAATTGATTAATTGCCATGGCGATTTGAATTGATTGTAGTAATAGTACCTACCTCCCCTAATATGAGTAAACACGTTGTATTATCTTTGTCCTGAACGAGAGACAATTGTTTAAAGATATTACGACAATAATTGTCATCACTAACTGATTCGCAGGTGGTAGGATCTTGTGCAAGGTCCGCCCGGATTGCAACCACCATCTTGCTCGCTAATCCTGCCGTGAAGTAGCAGTGCTTGCACTGTTGTGTTTCGGCGCGGAGAGTAATAAGACAGCCGGTGAAATTACTGGCACTTGAGGTATTCCAACTTAGGCCTCTAGGTTGGCAACGTTGTTTATGGGCGGTGGTGATCTCTTACCATCAGGAGACCCACTTGCTCGTTTGCCATCCAGTCGAATAAAAAATACTGTAGATTTTTCGGGCCCACTTTCTCTTTAGTGAATTGTCGTGAATTTTTTCTCGATTCCCCCCGACTGTCAAGTGACATTTTGCAAAAAGTATTCTATACCTTCTGTTCTATTTTGTGGTTTTACATAAATGCGATAAAAAGTACTGTGAATCACTAACAGTTTAGCGGAGGAATATGTTTTACTTAATTTTACCCAGTTTTCTCGCATCGCAATAATTTCGTGACGTTTGGTGAGATCCCTTCTCACCCACGTGCGATTGAATTGAAAATGACACTTTAGTAGCTATACCTAAAATAAAACGATAAATAAAGTCCTGAAATAAAAAGCAAATGTTGCAAATTCAAGTCAAAAACATCTTAAATAAAGTAGGCAAGCGTTAGGTACCTATTAGGTATGTTTTAAAAGCGACGGCCCAAATAAGGCAGCACTTTACTTACGTAATGAAATTCTTATTTTTACGGATTCCATAAACTCAAGCCACGTTCCCCGTCTAAAATGAGGTCTTTAAGTGATACATAGAGGTTCACGTTTCGTCATTCATCTAGTTCCACAAAGATTTTATATAAACGCCTGGACAATGTATGCGGCAAAAGCTTTTTATTGTTGCTAAGCGATACGTTTCTATTAATTTTGTACAGGCGTTAAAGGTTCAGGCAAATTTTCTTACGCCTTTATAACTGTAATTTACTGTGTAAATTAGAAAGTTAGACTATAATACTTTTAAAAATGTTGAGCAAATAAAATTACTGTGATTCTTGGGGTAAATTGAAATTAAAACTTTAAACTGTACTTTTTAAGGTTCCGTAGCCAAAATGGCAATAACGGAACCCTCATAGTTTCGCCATGTCTGTCCGTCTGTGGCTTTGCTCAGGGACTATTAATGCTAGAAAGCTGTAATTTTGCACAAATACACATGTAAACTATGCAGACAAAATGGTAACTACAATAAAAATAAAATATAGTAAGTACCTCCCATTGACGTAAAGTGGGGGTGATTTTTTTTCTCTCGTACAACCTTGTAGTGTGGGGTATTTTTGGGTTGTACCTTGTTTTGCATAACAACTTTTTGCCTATTTTCACTTTGCCTAATGTTAGATAAACTAATATTACTTAACCTAATGTTTCATTTTACCTAATTTTCATTTAAATGAAAGTCATTTTATATACAACTTACTTTACATAATTTTGTTTTGCTTAATTTTAAATTATCTAATTTTCATTTTACATAAACTCATTTAATATAATGTTTGACTGACATAATTATATTTTGTCTAACGTACATGTCACATAAACTTCATTTTGTATAAACTTATTTTGTTTAAAGTTCGATTTACATAATTATATTTTGTCTAACATACATATCGCATAATTTCATTTGTCCTAATCTCGGTTAATCCAAATACATTACGATATCGTTAGTTAATTCTAAAAAGTTTAGTTCTATAAAATAAAGTCGATTCTGGCGCTTCGCCGGCCGCTGTGGGGTCGCAGTTCTACCTAACGCTCCTCGCTTCGCTCGTCGTCGCACCTATTCCCTGCATGTTTAGTATTGTTATTTGCTTGAACCTAATAAAAAGTTAGAAGAATATTTGGATTCGTTAAAAGGTTATTCGGCTACATGATGATTAGTTAAAATAAGAATCGACAGTGAGTTTTCGATAAAATAATATTCGACAAAACAAGAGTTATGCAAAATCATATTAGTTAAAACGTTATTCGGCTACATGATGATTAGTTAAAATGACAATCGACAATGTGGGTTTTCGATAAAATAAATTTACACAAAACAAGAATTATGCAAATGATAATTTAGTTAAAATGAAAATTCGACAAAATAAAAATTATGTATAATGAAATTATACAAATTGACTTTAGACAAACTATTCATTATAGTAAAAGTTGTTAGACAAAGTAAAATCATGCAAAACGTTTTTAGACAAGTCAAGGGAATACCGTATTTTTGGATAGGTCTTTTTCGATTCAGTGATTTATTTGCAAAATATTCAACTTTATTAAAATCGAGCGCTCCCCCTCTCTAAAATCTAAACCGATGGGTGGAATAATTTGAAAAAATTCGGGATGATAGTAAGTATATCAAACTTACAACGAAAACTATAACGGTTAAGTTTTCTTGAGAATTATTAGTAGTTTATATTAAGAGTAAATAGCAGCCTAAGGTATAAAATATGTCTAAACTTGGAATATTCCGTACAAAACGCGACATCCTTAGAAAAATATTACTTAATTTTTTCGTAATGGCTACGGAACCCTATTTCAGGCATGTCCGACATGTTTTCGGCCGGTTTTTGTAAGAGTAAGAATACAATCGAAATAATAATCCATACGCGAAGTGGACTAGAAGTAACTAGCTATAAACCTTATGTTTCGATGTCATATTGGTGGATGGTAGCCAAGTTTGGATATGTTTCTCAAAGCGCTTAGGCAGCGTCTCTTTTTAGGGTTCCGGAGCCAAAATGGCAAAAACGGAACCCTTATAGTTTCGCCATGTCTGTCTGTCTGTCTGTCTGTCTGTCTGTCTGTCCGTCTGTCTGTCTGTCTGTCTGTCTGTCTGTCTGTCTGTCCGTCCGCGGCTTTGCTCAGAGACTATCAATGTTAGAAAGCTGTAATTTTGCACGAATATATAAGTAAACTATGCCGACAAAACAGTACAATTAAAAATTCAAAAACATTTTTTTTTAGGGTACCTCCCATAGACGTAAAGTGGCGGTGATTTTTTTTTCTCATCCAACCCTATAGTGTGGGGTATCGTTGGATAGGTATTTTAAAACCATTAGGGGTTTGCTAAAACGATTTTTCGATTCAGTCATTTGTTTGCGAAATATTCAACTTTAAAGTGCAAATTTTCATTAAAATCGAGCGTCCCCCTCCCTCTAAAATCTAAACCGGTAGGTGGAAAAATTTGAAAAAATTCAGGATGGTAGTCAGTATATTAAACTTCCAAGGAAAACTATAGCGGCTAAGTTTGCTTGAGAATTATTAGTAGCTTATGAGTAAATAGCAGCGTAAGGTATAAAATATACCTATACTTCGAAGATTCCGTATAAAGTACGAAATAGTTGGAAAAATATTACTTAATTTTTTCGTAATGGCTCCGGAACCCTATTTTGGGCGTGTCCGACACGCTCTTGGCCGGTTTTTTTATTGTGGACACAACTGCTCGCCGGGATTGTAGCGTTTAGTTTCACTCCTTGTGTTTAAGTAGAATATTTCAAAAAGTTTGGTGATATGTAGGCTTAGGCACAATTAGGATTAGCATGTTTCGGGCTACTTCATGGCCCTTCTTCATAGGAGCACGCGACTCGCTGAACTCGATTTAAGATGTGAGTTATCCGTTACTCCGTTACAATATCATTTCATATGATTTACTATATGGATGTAGCTAAAATTTGTTTCGTGCTTTTGATCTTGAGGCGCCTTTCTGCCGTTCGTGAACGCAATACAATGACAAATTTTGCATATAAAAACTGTCATTTGATTGCAATCGCGAGCGTCAGAAACGATAGGTAATACGGCCTTGCTATAGCCAAATTACTAGCGTCAGACGTTTCTATCGCATGATTACGTAAATCGACAAAGAGTATAGTTTTTTTTTATATAAAAACTAGCTTTTGCCCGCGGCTCCGCCCGCGTGGTATTCGGTTTTCGCGCGCTGTTCCCTCGGGAACTATGTATTTTTCTGGGATAAAAAATAGCATATAAACTATCTCTATGCCAAAAATCACGTCGAACACTCGCTCCGTTACGGCCTGAAAGAGGGACAAACATACAAACACACAAACATACAAACACACTTTCCCATTTATAATATTAGTATGGATTATATAGTAAGTATGGGTATGGATAGGCTTACGATTGGCTTCAATCTCGCTTGATGGAAGGCGAAGATGAGGCCTATGTGGTACACGTTTGCCTGTCTGTTCACTTTGACCAGTTAATTGAATCAAATTGAATCCAAGATATAGTGTTATGAAATTATGAATATTAATATTATCCAGCGCTTTATATTAGCGATAAGGCCGCCTATTGCTTACCTTGTAATTTTCTCTGTGTACCTACCTGTTTTCTGTATCGCTTACTATTTCTGGTGTACAATAAAGAGTATTTGTATTGTATTGTATTGTATTGTTATATTGTGAAACAATACCTCTGCTGCAGTCGGGTAAAAAGGGTAGAGGTGGCGTAGCTAGGTATCCAAAGCCCCGGGGCAAAAAATAAACTAAGGCCCCAACTAGGGCTGCCAACTTTTTTTACAAGAATGAAAGTATATTTATACCGGAGAAAGAAAATAAACAGTATTTTATAAATAAGCGGAGAGGGGAGTTGGGTCTCCGGATCTCCCACTCACCGTACGAAACAGAGTAGCAAAACTACTATTTCATTTCTCCTGTTCGGAAAGTTTAATTTTCATGGGTAGATAGCCGGGTGGAAAATTGCGTTTTCTCCTCTAGGGTGGAAAGTAATTTTTTTTTTTTAATTTTTCGGCTAGCCACGACATCGAAGATAATTGAGTTACGTCAATGACATTTTTTTTTCACGTTTCTGCATGGCCATCTAGATGCACGTTGTGACCAACTCGATTTTTTTTATAGTCGGGCATGGCAAGTGGCCAGTCGAAAAGGTACCGTTGGAGGTTGGATAGGTTTCATTTTTTATTATTCTCGTTTTTTTGTAGTATTTTAGTTTCCTCACAGTCGAAATGAAAAGTAGAGTGTCTAACTCGGGTGAAATAACCCATTTCCCCTCGAATTATTGGCGCTCTCACTTCGTTCGAGCGCCAGAAATATCTCGGGTGAAATGGGTCACTTTCCACCCTTGGTTATCAATCTACTATTTCACGTCAGTATTCTGTGGGAGTGTGGTACTAAACCGGTCGTGCCGGCCCATTCGTACTGCAGCCAGCAAGTGGTTACAGTGAGGCTCGACCATTATGTAAAACTATTAGTAAGTAATGGAGAACCAAGGTCTACCCTGGGCTTTCCAAACTCATTTGTATTGTGATGCCTTTGGGACTTTGCCATTATTTACGACGCCCGTCAACTCAGCCACCAAAAATACTTACCAATTTTAGTACTATAACCGAACCTACTGTTCTATAAAACCATAAGAAAATACAATGAGATTTTTTGGTTTTAGAGAAAATTGTGTGAGTTGGGAAAAGGTAGGATACTTGGATAATTATAATATCTAATAATATATCTAATAAACATTTTAGTAGTAGTCTAGTAACAAATTATCAGATAAACACTAGAAAACATAAAATGGGCCAATCAACTTTTTTACCCACTCTAATCTGTCTGTGGCATTTTTCAAAGAATTGTAGATTTTAGTAAGTAAACATGTTTTTTCTGTAATTTAATAGAGGGTGTACATGAATAGATGCCATCCTACGTACGTAAGCTCAACCTAATAAACCGTGAAATATCTTGTTGGAAGTACGATTTATTTGGTAACGCAGGAGACGCCCAAAGTGTCGGTAAAATAGTTAATTGGCCCAAAATACGAACGGAATCCTTACTATTATAAAGGGGAAAGTGAGTTTGTTTGTTTGTTTGTTTATTACGCTTTCAGGCGAGCGACGGATCATCGTGATTTTTGGCATAGAGATAGTTCATGGTCCAGAGAGTGACATAGGATACTTTTTATCCCGGAAACATGCACAGTTCCCGAGGGAACAGAGCGCGATAACCGAATACTACGCGGGCGGAACCGCGGGCAAAAGCTAGTCAAAACATAAGTTTAGGAATCCCTGGTTTGGACTACAGTAGAGCTAGCATGGGTTGCGGAGTACGGAGTCGTCTACAAAGATGTGTAAACTTACGATAAATGGAATAACTTAACACATAACCTTACCAAATTAAAAAAGTGGGAAAATTCCCGACGTTTCATAGTTAAATATCTCAAAAACGACTGAAACAATTTTAATGAAATATAACTAAGAACTACTGCCATAAACTCTCTTTCACGTAAAACTACGCATTGAAATCGGTTCATCTATTTTAAAGCAACGATGCCACAGACGGATAAGTAGACATTGGCATCAGACTTTTAACACCCCTCTTTTTGTCGGGGGTTCGAAAGGGTATATACATAAAATGGATAAGGCAAGTGCGAGTAAAGTAACAATTAGTAACGGTATCATTTTAAAATTTAAATGTACCCAATGGAGACTAAAAGTCTAGTAGACACTAGTAGGGCAAGCGTAGGTTGCGAAGTAAGGAATCGTCTACATAGACGTCTACTTAAATTTATAACCTAACCAACAAAAAGTTGGAAAACCCCCGACTTTGTTACTTTAAAGTTCAATATCTCAAAAACGGCTAAACCGATTTTGATGAAACATATCTAAGAACCATTGCTAAAAACCTGTTATCAAATAAAAAAAACTGCATTCAAATTGGTCCACCCGTTTAAGAGCTACGGTGCCACAGACAGACACACAGACACACATAGCGGTCAAACTTACTTATAGCACCCCTCTTTTTGCGTCGGGGGTTAAAAATAGATAATTGAAATAATTTTTCACAAAATAAAGCCTAAATTAGGTAACATCATCATCTGCGGACTTTATAACGTTTTTGAATGACTAGTAAAGTTAACGATTGTTATTGTTATTGTAGGTACTTACCTCGAACTAACCCTTAAATTTAATGACAACCTAAGTAAAAATAAAAATCGACTCAGATCATTTCTATTGTGACCCAAAAAACCTGTGAGGTTATTTTTTCTCGAAGTACCTTAGTACTAATTTATTTTTCCTCGAGAGTAGTTTTTATTGCTGTTTTATTTTTAATTTCGGCCAAACACGATGAAAAAGTGCGCTAGAAACAGCGTCCCGTGTTCCATTTTGAAAAATAATCCTTATTAATACCTCTCACATTTTTGTTTTAATTTCCAAGAAGAGGCGACATAAAAAACGTCGGAACACGGGATCAAAACGTCAGTTATTCAAATTAACGTTGTTACACATCTACGGTGACTTAAAAAGGTTTTCTTCGCTTCCAATTTGAGTTGGCATCAATTTTCTACCCTCATCAGGGGAACAATGGGGAATGACCTTAAGGTGGTGGCCAGTACGCATGCGTACACCACCCCAGCTAAAACTGTCATGGCCGCTCCTCAGTACGCGTATCGACGCCGCACGCCGAGCGTTGTCCAAACTCCTTTATCAAATTTTCGAAAAAAGAACCCACCATAGACAGTTTCGATTGTGCCAGTGTTTCAGTGACAGTTATCCTAGTGCTGTGCGATTTGAATTTGGAGTTTTATTTTCACGGAGAAGGTGCTTCCAACGAACGGTGAGTGCCTAGTTGAATGTTTTCAGGAAAATACACGGTAGGTATATTGACAGATTCGTGGGCTACGAGTATTTTTCTGTGTAGACATTTGCTGTACATCTTTGGCTGTGTTTGTGACTCGAAAGCAGCATTAGTGTCTGCTAATGTTTAAAGAGTTTATTGATTTTGGAAAGTTTTCGTGAGTATTTTACGTGGGCGTAAGGGAAAGTGGTTAATTAATTTATTGAACAAAGTCTTTTCATTTTATTCGGAGCGTTTGCTTGGCTTCACCTAATTGGTTGGTCGGTGATTCATTTTAATGACTTCTTTCTGTTTTGATATTTCGGGGAATTTACCAATTTCTTAGCTGCGCTGCGTTACGTTGAAAAATTAAAAGGTTTCATGTTTATAATTGGAACAGAAATTAAAAAAGCAATGAAAAGAGAGTATATACCGTACAACGGTGTGAATAGGGACAAAATTGAAGTTCAAAACTCGATAAAAAAATATTTTCATAAAATAAAAACTAAACCATAAAATTTAATAAAATTTAAACCTTTTTAAAGTGGCAAGTCGATTTTTATACATAAAAAGGTTCCGGTGTTATGATTCTGTCGTTTAGTTTGATAGTTTAAACAATAAACACTAAAATATAGGTAAATCCCTGCTCACCCCGTAGTGGGGCAGGGATAGAAACAAATAAAAAAATGACGATAGCAAGTTACCAGAAAAAAGGAGATACAATTTGTAAAAAAAAAAACTAAACTACTATTAGAGCTAGTTTAGTCTGAAATTTCAAGTAGTTTATGGTACGAGTGAAAATCACGAAAGCTTAAAACATAAGTAATGTAAAATGACGATATTATGGACCAGTCCTTAATCATGAGACAATCACGGGAAGTCTCGTAATGCAAGGGCCGGTCCCTAATCCCCATCAGGCCCAATGCGGTCCGGGACTTTAGGGGGTTTCAATCACAATATCCATTATCAAATTGAAATCTTAGGTAGGTACTAATATTATAAGTACTAAAATTTGCATGAGAACTCTTGCGCGTTTGTTAGTAGGTACTGCACGCTAAAACGACTGAAAAAAAATACACAAAACACATAAACACATGAAAAAAGTCTTAGGATACCTATCAATTAAAAGTTAACGGAAATGAGATAATTTCAATTCCGTAGAGTTCAAGCGATCGCGCGTTTACCTTTACTTGCCCGAATTTCACTTGCCGCCATACCAACGTTTGCCATAAAATATACCTATAGAACCGGGCTGTTTTCAGGACTTTTTTAAATGTCATCATATCGAATGCAGTAGGTTAGGTTAGGTTAGTTTAATATCAACTCTGAAGAAATTACTAATGTCAGAAATAAATAACTTTATGGGAAATGAAAATTCTACAAAACGATACCTTCGGGCATATGAAATTCGGGCAAACGATAGAGAGCCGCGATCGCGTTCGTATAGATACAACATACTAAAAGTATCTAAAAGTCAATTAAAAAGCAAATAAAACTTAAAAAGTTACTACAACTAGCAATTATTGACAACGATTCTTTTCCTAGTAAAATAGATAGTCGGAAATGCAAAATTCGAACTTCGTATCTTGCCGTCCCGCTGATGCTATATTATTTAATACAAGAGTGAGAGGGACGGAACGATACGAAATTCGATTTTCGTAGTACTTCCGTTGAATTCCTAAGCCTGAGTCGGGCCAAGCTCTACTATCGAAGATCCAATGAATAAATTTTCCGAATAACCGAAAAAACAACCACAATATGCAACGAACTGTGGCTTTGTGAGCCCCAGAAACGTTTGAAAAACGGTTTTGAGGGTTCCGTAGACAATAGGGATGAAACTGAACCCGTTTATACCGCTCGTCTCTGTATATAAGTTCGTCCGTTCGCCGTTATGCATTTTGCTTTGAAAATACTTAGAAATCAGGGCACTATTATACCACGCTGATAGTTGCGACACAACTACACTACCTACAGTCTTTGAAAAACGTGATCTTTAAATAAGAATTGAGTTCTTCAAAGAACCATGGTTGAGGTAAAAGAGGCGTAACGTTCTAAGGTTCTAGAAGCGACAAAATAAGTACATAAATATTTTTACAGTATTGTAACGTATCAAAGACCAAGAGCAAAAGCAGGTATAAGAGGTAATAAAATTACAAGAAAAAACTGGCCAAAAGCGTGTCGGAAATGCCCGAGATAGGGTTCCGTAGCCATTACGAAAAAATTAAGTAATATTTTTCTAAGGACTTCGTATTTTGTACGGAATATTCCAAGTTTAGGTATATTTTACACCTTAGGCTGCTATTTACTCTTAAAAAAAATCACCCCCGCTTTACGTCTATGAGAGGTGGGTAACTAAAGTAAAAAAAAATTTTTTTGAAAATTTTATTGTACCAATTTGTCGGTAGGTAGTTTACATATACATTCGTGCAAAATTACAGCTTTCTAGCATTAAAAGTTCCTGAGAAAAGCCACGGACGGACGGACACACAGACAGACATACAGACAGAGAGACATGGTGAAACAATAAGGGTTCCGTTTTTGCCATTTTGGCTACGGAACCCTAAAAAGCCCTAGGGGCTTATCTAATTAAAGCCTAATGAAATAATATCACCATCATCAGTCGAAAGACGTCCACTGCTGAACAAAGGACTTTAGAACGCCATAACGAATGACAACTCGCTACTTGCATCCACCGGTTGCCTGCAAATCTCACGATGTCGATGAAATAATATATAACAACGAAAAGCTTACAAATCTATTCCGCATAGATGAAGCACTTATGATATACTAACAATCTAGGTGTATCTAACCTAATTTTAAACCTAATTATGTAAAATGATATTATATTACATATATACAATAAATGTCATCATTACGAGATTTACGAGTATGTCAAAAGTTTTTATGACAAATAAATGTTATGTCGGATTCGATTTGTAGCATTCAAACATGGCGGATGTAGACAATATCTAATTTTGCTATTTCTGTTTCTTTGGCTAGTTGAAGTATAATTTGGTAGTGTTTTATGCGGCGATTAACCTTAACAGTTAACAGTGATCTCAAAATTCTATAGGTATTGCTCTCGTGTCTGACATTTTTTAATGCGCAAGTTGTCTCCACGTGGTTTCTGGAAATTTACTGTCAAGTTGCAAAAACTACAATCACCGTACAACGCCCCTCTCAAAGAGAGTACTTTGACACTGGCGAAATTGTCCTATTAAGTAGGACAGAAAGCCATATTTTAAAAGAGAAGAAGAATGTTATGTCAACTTATGTCATTTAAACGTTATAGGTACTTTTCTACAGCTATGCATTTTTTATTGCCAGAGGCATAGACATTCGACTAAGTAAAATGCACTCCAGCTAAGAGGAAGCCAAGAAGTCAATTTTTAGTTTACTTTGAACTAAAAAAGTGCTGTTTTCGATTAACCCTTTAATTCGCAGTGATGAGAATACTCAACATTGAAATCAAAAAAATATTATAGAGTATTGGTAACTAATTTTCAAAAGTTCATTTTTAAATCTGAGTCTTCATTTTATAATGCATCTTAGAACCTGGATTTAATGCTCTTGCGCATCAATTTTAAAAATTAGCGACAAAATAACACCGATGCCGAAAAACATCCGCGGACCTCAAGTAAGAATTAATTATTTAAAAATATTTTACGGTGTTCAACTAAATTCACTTGTGCGTTAATATATATTTAAAGATATGTGCTTTGTTTATAAATATATTTCTAATAATTTAAAGCTTCAAATATCCTGCTATAAGACTTTAAATATGCATGTTGAGTATTTTCAACGTTGCGAGACTTCTACAGATCAACTACTCGATATGCATGTTGAGTATTCTCAACATCGTCCAACTATGACTAACAAATTTCTAGACATATATTTACATTATATTTATACTGCAAGTCATTTATTTACATTATTTTAAAAATTTTGTGTTTCTGGAAACATGCCATAATTTCTTGAGCCGTGTCATGGGAAATTTACCCATCCCAATGCACCTTCTAATCCGTCCTTCATTCCATCTTCACATATTTTCGACCCCAAATGTATACATTTGTCTGCAGTGCTTATGCCATGAATGGTCTGTGTATCAGAGAGGAGGCCGGCGTTATCCACCACCATCAACTTGGTCGTGCTACGGTTGATTGCAAGACCATGTTCTTCGTTCTCAGCTACAAGTCTATGCACGAGTTCTTGCATGTCCGACACTGACGAGGTCAATAGCACAATGTCGTCAGCATATTGTTAATTTTCAACAAACACTTTGCTCCATCTTTGCAGGGTTTTAAAGATATATTCTCCATATTTATTAAATAACATGGGTGAGAGCATGCAGCCCTGTCGGACTCCTTTTCTAGTTTGAAAGGATCTGCACCGATCTTTACGTAGCTCTTGTTGGTAGTGTACAAGTATTGAATTAAACCTACAATATGTTCAGGTGCTCTTATATCTTGTGATATGAACCATAGCTTGCTCCACTCTGGACGCATGCAGTCAAATGACTTTGTATAGTAAATAAAGGGAAGGACTACTGGATTATTGAACTCTCTACTCCTTTCAACAATTTGCCTGCTATCAAAATCTCTTGACAAATCCTGCTTCTTCGTCAAGAACTTATCAGTCTAAAAAATGCTTCAGGTGACTGTTGGTTATGTGAAGGACACTTACTTTGCTTGCTTTTTCCTTGCCTGCATGAGAGTAGAGCTATGGTATGGAGATTAGAAGTATGGTGGTTCCCGCCGTCCTTTGTCGAACCTTCCTTATAAAGTGGTATAAATACTGATTGTCCATTCTTTGGGTCAAAAACTAGACCGCCAAATGAAATTGTACAGTTTAGCGATTATTGTTCAGGTATTGTTATTAAGGAATGATATAATATGTGTCAATAATGCCTGGCTGTTCTGGAGTTCACGACATACGGAAGGTGTAAGTACTGCAATAGCGGCTACATAAGTATGAAGTACACAAAATTTGACATGCGGCTCTCTTCAGGAGTAAAAAGAAATTGTATTTTTTCTTTACATGTGTCTAATTATATGAATTTGTTTACAATATATGTTATTGAATACTTACCTCACCGCGAGCAATGTTAAGTATATTCAACATACGTTGTACGTACAATGTTGGACAATGTTGAGTATATTCAACATACGTCTTCACAGCCTCTTCGTTCAATGTTGGGCAATGTTGAGTATTTTCAACATATGTTTTCTATGTATATAAAGATATAGGATTTTTTTTAGTATTTTTTTTGGGACATTTAAACGTCAAACAACCCGTATATCGGTATAAGTCAAAGAAAAATAGAAAAAAAATGTCCTGGGCGTTAAAGGGTTAAGTTTGCTTCATAATGAATTCTCAGAAGTTGTTTTCCTTTCTTAAGATAAATAGAGTTGAGCTTGATTAAAACAAGCTTTTGAGAATATTTTGTTTTGTTTACAGTGAGTTTCTTTCGTTGAAAAAGAAACAATGTTATAGGTACTGAATAAACTGGCGAATAAAAAGTAACAAATTGGTGAGACAAAACTGAGACAGTATGTTGTGTGGAAAATGTTGTTTAGGTAAAAGACTGGGTAAAAAAAAAGTAAAACTAAGTATAGCCAAGGGCAAAGACATCGACATGGCCAAATTTGCAAAAATATGTATACACGGCCTTAATATGAAGTGTATAAAGTCGTGTATACATACATATTTTTGTAACTTTGACTGTGTCAATATCTTTTCCGGACGTTGGGCCCTTGACTGTACAAAATTTTCCAATTAGGTACTTTCAATGATAATTTCAAAATTATGATTTGTATATAGAACGATCACCTGTTTGTCTAATTCATGTCACTTAATTAAAAATTTCACAACAGAAATATTATAATGTATCCAGTAATAACATAGCCAGCCTTATGGCACTCTGCCCAATATAAGATGGGTGAAATAAGTATAGAGTTTTTAGGATTAGAGTAAGCTAGTTTTAGTTCTATTTTTGTTTATATCCGTTAGTTATTATATATGTATATTATTTTTTGTTTATAAAAACACGTACTGAATTGTTGGGGTCTATGCCGCAGGAGGGCCTCTTAGATGGTGTTTTATTTTTATAGTTCTATTTATGTAGTTTTTATTTATTTTGTTTCCTATTATCATATTGTTGTATCTTGTGTTGTTAGTTTGATGTTGAAATAAAGTCTATACTATTTTACAATAGAAAAAAGAATGTTCCAAATACTGCCCTGTGTTTCCATTTGGGTGCTGTCTTAAAACTAACACACACACACACACACACACACACACACACACACACACACACACACACACACACACATAGCGGTCAAACTTATAAAAACCCTCTTTTTGCGTCGGGGGTAAAAAAGCAAAAGGCGTCTCCCCGTTTTCAAAGACACTACGCAATAAAAGACCATGCGGGGTGTTTTTCCACGCGACATTTTCTACGCGCAAAGGCGTTATGAAATGCCATCCGCAGTGCTCTAGCTGTATTGAATAAACTACGGAAGGGTGGACATATTGGAATTCTGATGCTTTATTTTTATATCTGGGATGTAGATTTATGATAGTGTAGGTCGATCATCATCATCACAGCCTGTATACGTGAGGACGTATCTGATTATCGAAAATTAATATATATACTGAGCGGTAAAAAAATTGGCCCTGAAATGTATGTAATTTTGTATGGAGAGTGGGCAGAATTTTTAGTGGGCGTAAGTTAAAGCATGTTAAAGTTAAAAAACGATTCTTCGATTCAGTGATCTGTTTACAAAATATTCAACTTGAAAGTGCAAATTTTCATTAAAATCGAGCGTCCCCCCTCTAAAATCTAAACCGGTTGATGGAAAAATATGAAAAAATTCGGGATGGTAATAAATGTATCAAACTTTCAAGGAAAACTATAACGGTTAAGTTTGCTTGAGAATTATTAGTAGTATAAGAGTAAATAGCATCCTAAGGTATAAGATATTCCTAAACTCTGAAAATTCCGTACAAAATACGCAACCCTTAGAATAATATTACTTAATTTTTTCGTAATTGCTACGGAACCCTATTTCAGGCGTATCCGGCACGATTTCGGCCGGTTTTTTTTATATCGATAATGTTGTGAGTTTGAGTTTGTTTGAGTTTGTATATGCCTGTTTCGAACCAATCTGTAGTTCTCAAAACGAGTTCGAAAGGAAACCCTGCTACTCGTACGTCTCGGCCATGCATTTAACTGGGAACACCTCCGTCAGCCGTAGTGGTGGGTGAAGGGAGAGGGGGTGCAGCAAGAACTTAAATGCAGCGAGAAACTAAGCCATAATTCACTGATGTTCCGATAAGATCTGCGCTCCGAGGCGCTCCAGTTTTCCTCTCTCTTTACAGTGACGGTTTCTTTTAGTTTTATTCGTGGTTTAGTTTTGCCACACCCTTTACTAATAAACTCGCTCTTCAAATGAATTTTGAACATAAAACTACCGTGAGACTCACTCATATTAAATATATTAACCCGGATAAAGCACGTCTTAAATCGAGTTTAGCTCGACATGTTTTGGGCTAATCCGTAGCCCTTCCTCCTCGGAGCAACGCGACTCGGCGGCTGCTGCAACACGCGCTCTGCTCGCGCGACTTCTCGAGGCGGGCGGGGTGTCTGCTCGAGGAGGAAGGGCTACGGATTAGCCCGAAACATGTCGAGCTAAACTCGACTTAAGACGTGAGTTAGCCGGGTTAATATGTTTAACTTGAAATGAATTGTAGGCTTGTACGCATGTTCCGATAAAAACCATCCGTATTTATTATAGTCAAAAGAAAAGAAGGGTTACTTGAGTTCCACCGGTCAAAACATCGCACATGCACACACACACACACACACACACAAATATCACGCCTTTATGTAGACAGAGCACACGACGCTTCGGAGCTACTTTTAGCAACGTCACACTAATACATCCAAACTTAATATTATAAATGCGAAGGTGTGTATGTTTCTGTGTTTTTCTATCTTTCACGCCGTAACGGAGCGACAAATCGACGTGATTTTTGCCATTTTTGGCATAGAGATAGTTCATGGGCCCGAGAGTGACATAAGGCTACTTTTTATCCCGAAAAAATGCACAGTTCCCGAAGGAACAGCGCGCGATAACCGAATACTTACCGTAAATTTATACCCTTGACTGTACAATGTCTAAATACAGACCTCTAGTGTACAAACCGACGTAACGACCACTTACGTCTTTAGCCAGCGCAGAACATACATGATGTATAAAGCTGTTGAAGGCGGTAAATCGTGATAGCGCATACATATTTATGTGTTGTTTCTATTCTGTATTATGCCCTGTAAGCCGTCCCACACAACCAAGATGAAAAACAGTAAACGATTTACAAAAATAAAAGGACGTACGCGTAATAATTGGACTGTAGAGGCGGCGGTTGCGGCAGATACTCATAATCAAATCATAAACACTATCAAATATGTTTTTCTTTTCTGTAAATTGTGTTTTTCATTTTATTTCAAACTAGCTTTTGGCTCCGTCCGCGTAGTATTCGGTTATGGCGCGCTGTTCCCTCGGGAACTGTGCATTTTTCCGGGATAAAAAGTAGCCTATGTCACTCTCGGGCTCATAAACTATCTCTATGCCAAAAATCACGTCGATCCGTTGCTCCGTTACGGAGTGATAGACGGACAAACATAAAAACACACAAACACATTTTCGCATTTATAATGTTAGTATGGATTTAATTTTATCATATGGCAGCACTACCCAAGGTGCATGTTGATTTATACTCCAATTCAATAGAATCTAACAATCCTGTAGACACTTCCAGCCTTCTAATATGAACACCAGGCTGCCTAAGGCTTTGTGATGTGACTATTATTCCTTTTTGATTCCTTTTAGATGATACTTGCAACAACAGGGACATATATAATCAAGCGTGCCCACGTTAGGGCGTGTTAAACGTGTAGAAAATTGTTAGATTCTATTGAATTGTACTTTACACCTACGCTGGATGTTAAGCTGCCTTACTGTTTTCCTAAAGGTCGCTGCGAAGGAGTTATCCCTTATTCCGTATACAAAGGGGCTGCCGAGCTTAGCGCCGAACACCTTGTAAGTTCCCCGAACTCGAGATTGCAATATGGCGGCTTGTTTTGTAGTTGCATTAAAGTTTTATTAAAAAAACTAGCTTTTGCCCGCGGCTCCGCCCGCGCGGTATTCGGTTATCGCGCGCTGTTCCCTCGGGAACTGTGCATTTTTCCGGGATAAAAAGTAGCCTATGTCACTCTCGGGCCCATAAACTATTTCTAAGCCAAAAATCACGTCGATCCGTCGCTCCGTTACGGCGTGAAAGAGGGACAAACATACAAACATACAAACACACAAACATACAAACACACTTTCGCATTTATAATATTAGTATGGATGGATACTCGATGAAATTTTACGACAAAGTTTTTGGTGTATTGTCAAAGTTTGTCAAAGAACTATTGACGCATTTTAGAAAATACTTTCGAATACAAGATGTACCCAGTTCAAATGAGCGTGGCCGTTTCAGCGTGAAGGAGTAACAAACATGCTCACTCACTTAAAACTTTCGCATTTATAATATAAAAGTAGGATAGGATTTTATATTATGAAATTCCCGACGTAGTTTTTGGGAATTTATTTTATTTATTTCATTTATTTATTAGACATGCCAACAGTACATGAACAAGACATTATTTAAATTAATCTACATTTCTGGCATTTAATAAAATCCCCGATTTTTAATTCAACTTAGGATCTTTTTTTTTATTTGACTGGAAGGTAAACGAGCAAGTGGGTCTCCTGGTGGTAAGAGATCACCACCGCCCATAAACATCTGCAACACCAGGGGTATTTGCAGGGCGTTGCAAACCTAGAGGCCTAAGATGGAATACCTCAAGTGCCAGTAATTTCACCGGCTGTCTTACTCTCCACGCCGAAACACAACAGTGCCTCTAGTGTAGTGTTTTCACAAAACATTGGTTTTCTTTTCGAAGACGTAAATCGAGCGTTCGATCGTCGTCGATACGTAGGTAGCCCTGCCGCCAGCCACATGTCCACGGTGCGGCGCCGTCACCCGTTTTCGTTACGATACGCGGACGAAATTCCTATTTTATTTAGTTTACGTAGCAAACCTACACCCACAAAAGTTAAGTAACGGCGCCTATTACCGTGGTAGTTAAGGAAGTTTTCAGATGAGTCCCAAAAATTAAGGGTATCAAAGCTCCTTAACAAACGAGAATATTTTTTTTATTTAAGAGCGTTTATTGAACTTTCAGTGTCGTAACTTTTTGGGCTCGTTTTAGTTATTAGTATTTGATAAAATAATTATTGAAATCAAAAAACCCAAATCTTCTATTACCGTGGTAATTGACAGGCTATGATGCTATTACCGCGAATTGAGCTTTTATTACCGAGGGTATAAAAGAACAGCAATTTTCTACCATCGGTAAAAGGATCCCGACTCATGATTTGGACTTAATACCGAGGAATTAAAAAAGTTAATAGCTTTGGTTCTGTATATTATATTGCACACCAAGTTGTTTTTGGAGAAAACTAAATAAAAACCTAAAATATGATTCGAATAGTGTTTCCGACCCCACTGTATTTTTTAAGCTTATGCCACAATAAATAGTGTGATATATGTATGCTGAGTAAAAGTCACAACATTATTTAAAAAATCTGCACTTACGGTACCCTAAATGTGAATTATTTTAACGGAAAAATAAAATGTCACTCGGTAATAGATACTTCTTTAAGAACCTATCACCGACCCAAATACAATGGAATGGGTCGGTAATAGATTCTCATACATTCTATTACCGAGGGTTATGCGATCATACCATCGATAAATGGCTTAATTTGGAGTATTGTAAAATCTAATTCCGACCCATAAAAACAATAGGATAGAGTTGTGTTTGCATTACAAATCAAAAATACTAATTACAACCTTGGCACATAACCAAAATTACGTAACTGGTAAGTAAACATAAAATTGTGTCGCAATATTTAAACAACTTGGCAAAATAACGGTTTCTATAGAAACTACAAGTTCAGTATTAAAGTTTTTGTTAAAAATTAAGAGTTTGTTAATACTTTTCATACCACGGAAATAGTTCTTTAAAAGCGTGAATAGATCAAGATTGGAATAAACGTAACAAATTATATAAACGGTCATTTATACCAAAAATAAAGCATGAAGAACCAAAATCACCACTTTAACTAATACCGTGGTGTACCACGGCATTACAATCAACAGTTAAAAATGGCGCCTATCGCCGCTGTATTTTATTTTCCATTTTAATCGTATTTCCAGGTCAAGAAATGTACAAAAAATATTCAGAACTCGTACAAAAAACTATAAAAATCTATTTAAAAACCATAACATTGGTTCAATTGCCATAACTATTATGTAAAACACTAAATAAGATCAGAGTCTGCTTGTATGTGGTGTCACGCGTTAGTATGGCAAATCCTCTTCCTTCGGTGTAGTTTCGGAAAATCACGAATTGGGAGATCTTTGATTCATTCACATATACTAGAGCTCATAGATCCGTGAGTTGAGTAAATAAGCTGTTATCGTGAAATATTATTTTTTCTAAGAAATCTATCGGTTTGATTATAAAATGCGTATTTTAAATTGCCGCGGTGATGGCCGCCGATTTTGACACCCCCGGTAATAGGCGCCTTTACCTTATTACGCAAACTTTCCGCTAGAGGCGCTGTCCGTGTTTCCATACAAATTGAGATTTTAACGCGAACGCGATCGAGACGTATTTTGTGAACGGGAAAATACACTAAGCATACGGATCTAATAGATTACACGTGCGAAGCTACTGGTAAAGTCAAGTATCCACATGTCTCCTCACATGTAAACACTCGGAGTATAAGCGCCGAATAATCGGTTCATGGAAACCTTAGCGGGCCAATTGTTCACGAATACGAATACACTGAAGAGGAATAACAAAATGGAATGAGTTTCGGGAAAACCTTGGAGTGTTAAGCCAACCGGAGATGCCGATGATGCTTATACCACTCAAAATTATTTATAGCGTAACGGATTACACTTTATTTCAGTTCGTCAATGTCAAGTCATGACATGTCACTTTTTAGGGTTGGGTTCGCGTTTGACTTTTGCACTTTAAAGGTCACTCAAGGTACTGTGGGTGTAGGAAAACCTTCGTCAGTTATTAATTGATTCCTTTATACAGTCATAGATTCTTAGTACGTTTTGAAACAAAGTACTAAGTAGACAAGGGCATATCAAATTATACTTACTTACTTTACATGATAATAAGCGTCAAAATAGTATACACCTCTAACATATGTCTAGTTTAATATCAATACCAAACCTTTTTAATAAACAGCGTCGTAAGAGTTTGAATCAAATAATGTTCTATTTAATTGACAGTGTTTGTCAGTAACAAGGTGTTGTTTAGCAGTTTGACAGTTTGATGCAGTATGTCATACTCAATTGGTAAAGCAGATTATCGCTCATACTGAGCAAAGGAAAATAGATCTTAAGGTGATTAACCTTTTAATACTCCGTCTGTACTTACTGGCAGTTTCAAAGGTCGAAGAATAGTTAGGACTAAAAAAAAATGAGTAGGCAGTAGACACTTTGCATGTAAAGTTAAGAAAGCCAAAATTTAACCTGATTTAATAATGATTGGTTTTTTGGAATCTTTTTGTATTTTTTATTTCAATTCCAAATTTTTACTTTTACGGTCATCCCGTGAAACCTAAATTGAAAATACAAACCGAAACATAGATGCACAGAAAAACCAGAAAAATAAGACCAACACTGGGAATCGAACCCAGGTCCTCGGCATTCCGTGCCGCGTGCTATACCCACCAGCAGTGGTAGTGGCAGCAGTGGTGTAGGGGTATAGCACGCGGCACGGAATGCCGAGGACCTGGGTTCGATTCCCAGTGTTGGTCTTATTTTTCTGGTTTTTCTGTGCATCTATGTTTCGGTTTGTATTTTCAATTCTGATTTAATAATGTATTAAAATACACAAACTATTGCACTATTAAAAAAATATATAATTTTTCTGAGTGGACTTAATGACTATTATTTCAAGGGTCAATCTTGTTGATGTGTTGATTTGAGATACGAGATTTTCTATGTGTATCTTATAAACTATGTAAGTATGTAATGTAATCAAATATACGCGTAACTACTTATAAAATACATTTATTATTCCATCTGGTGTCTCCAGTTGGTTTATTACTCAAAGGGAAAAAGCGACTTAAAAATACACTCTGTAAATGACGTGTATCGCTTATTTACTGGTTTTAGTGCAAAACCTAGCGTAGAGACGCTAGTTTTTGCCTTCCGCTTCGTTTGTAATGTAATAGGCTCGATTTCCAAAGATATATAATATAGGTAATTAATTCATCAATTTTACTATCAAAAAATATTTAGTATTTTTTATTTTGTCAATGAAATAAAAATCAAAAAGCCTTAAAAAACTCAAAAGGAAATAGCAAACAAATGTCAGTACACGAGTTTGATGTATATCATACTGAGATGTTATAACCTCCACCGTGAAATTATTAAAGAGAATGTAGTGTAAAAAAACCTAGTAAAAATTTATCTTATCGTAGGTATTATCCACTCTATATTGGTTATTAATTTCTAGATGCGACCTTCTCTTTCGTTCTCTTGGTGGGTACTGAGGCTGACTGAAGTAGCATATCAAGTACATACGAACATTCCGGAGAAAATACGATGGGAAGGATTATTCACTATATCTCTACGTCTTATCATATTAGCGTAGACAGCTTACACGTTATATGACAATACCTGTCGTTGTCACTCCAGCATGAGGCACAATATAACCTAACGACTCAATTACGCCTGTCATCTAACTATTAAACAGTAATTCTTGAGTACAGTAAATGTTTAAGGAACAGTACGCAATAACATAGCCAACATAGAAAATATGAAACATCTCCGGCGTTGTCGTTTTAAAGTTTAGTCTCTAAGGCCCACTTGCAGTAAACACATAAATCTCGAGTTAGCGTTAAGGTCAGTTTAGTAGTGTCAAATTGTATGGAACTGTCAAGCTTAAGCCTGGATTAACTACTAAATCTAGATTTATTTTTCCTGCAAGACGGCCTTAAATAAACCGATTGTTATGAAACACAGCTAAGAACCGTAAATAAAGTCACTTTCACGCATAAAAACTGCATCGAAATTGTTTTTTTTTGCTGTCGGACGTTAAAAGAGCGTACCTATTAGCTTACGTCGTCAAAGCTTTTCCTCATAATCATGATGATTCTCTGAGAAGAGAGGTGTATTACTAGTAAGTATAATAAAGGGTGGAGTGAGTTCAGTCATAAAAACCGAAATGTTAGATTCCGGAATTGGAAGGTAAATTATCTTCATAGTCCAAAAATTCGATAATTTTGTATGTCTTCTATATTGAATTTACGTTTGACCGCTCAAAGTTGCGGGGCCATAGACCGATGTTTCTTTGAAGGAGAACAAGACGATTGTTCTAGTTACAGCTGGCTACGTTAAATATTTGAATAACGTGGTACAAACTTGGCAGAAACTTTCAAGGGTACTTGTATCTGCGTTTCTACACTCGAACTACGTAAGTTTGCATCTGTGAAGTGAGTATTACGAGTTAGTCATGTTTAGTGCAGTTTTCTTCGCGATTGCCTCCCATCAATAAGTACATCGAATTACAAAGTTTTTGACAAGAATAATAAGCAAAATAGATAATGGTCATTGGTCAACTATTGGAGTACACGATATTGGAGTATACGATCAAAAAAATTTGTCTAATTGCCAATTTCACCAAAAATGTATGCATTGTGTCATATAATACAATACAATATAATACTGGGTGGGTCCTGTAACAGGACCAAAAAATTAAAACCCAGGTTTTGCTCCTCAAATGGAACTACTTTATGTTATGTTTATGTTATACCTAGTTATAAGTGTAATGTAGAAAATATCCTCCGTTTATTACTTATGTTTATGTTGCTCTAAGTGTGTTAATAAAGGCTTATTCTATTCTATTCTATTCTTTAGTTCAGTTATCAGTATGTTTATTCCAAACAAATTAAATGGTATTTTCAATGTACGCCATCCAATAGCCTAAATGACATCGCCTGTCACGTAACAAAATGACGGTTTTCGCAATACTTTGCTTGTCCAATTAAGTAAACTTTAAACTATAATAAAAATCATAATAAAAGTTATTTTCATAAGTTGTAGAACTAAATTAGCTAGAACTAAGAGTGGAAGCTGTAGTTTAATTTTTTGCTCCTGTTACAGGGCCCACCTTGCATAATACAATACAATAACTATATTATGGGAGCTCTGGGTGCGGAATTACTTTCCGTCCGAAGACCCACCTGCTTGTTGTTCCTTCTATCAAACAAAAAAAAAACATAAAACACGGATCGAATCGTCTACGTTTCTGTGGACTGACTGATACAGTTCTGTGTACTGTGCCATGATTACGTGGCCCGTATTGCTGCTTAACTATTACGGTCTACGTACGCTTTACGCCGCTCCCGCTTCTCGAGGTTGTAATCTAGCTAGGGCACAGTGGTGGCACAAGTATGCCAAAGATGTTCTAACTGCAAGATGTTGCATATTAGGCCAATATAACTAGAATTTTTCTAAGAATTAATTTAATGATATAGTAACGGATAACTCACGTCTTACATGTCGAGCTAAACTCGATTTAAGACATGAGTTATCCGTTACTATATCATTTAATATGAGTGAATCTCACGGTAGTTTCATGTTAAGAATTAATTTATTGCAAGCTGGAATTCATTTTAGTACCTTCATTTGGTCTTCATCATTATCATCATCATCAGCCGGAAGACAAAGCTGGGCAAAGGCCTCCCCCTTAAAACGCCACAATGAACGACAACTCGCCACTCGCATCAACCGGTTTCCCGCAACTCTCACGACGTCGTCAGTCCACCTGGTGGGAGGCCTGCCAACGCTTCGTCTTCCGTCGTGGTCGCCGTGGAGGACTTTTCTCCCCCAACGGTTATCTGTTCTTCGAGCTATGTGTCCTGCCATTTCCACTTTAATTTGCATATTTTTCCAGCATTTGGTCTTAAATACGTGTAATTTAAGTTCGCCTCATTCCAGGGCAAAGAACCGCGAAACTTTTGCTCTTTTAATTTCATTTTCTGCTTGTAGCACAAAAATTGGAGCTACATCCGCCAGAAATGTCATTCGCTTCAATATTAAAGAATTTAAAATTGTACGTCGAATGGGCACCTTCAATTTCAAATTCGGATGAGTGGTTACAGCCAAAATTAAAGGTTAGAGGTTAATAGTTAGAAACCAAGACTATTCTCCGTTTGTGGGCTAGTAGGTTAAGCCAGTTAAACTAAGCACACAAGAGTGGCCCCCGAAGACGGAGTTGTACATTACAGTATATATTCTTTCAGGTGGTTTAATGCTCCCTAAGTACATTCTATGCTTAATATAAATCCTCGATCTTCTTTTGTTTGCGAGTAATTTAGCTTTTGCCCTTTTTTAATAACTAGTACTTAGACAAGCTAGACGTTGTTCTAAAGGCAGCGGCGTAACTATAGGGTGGCAGGGCTGGCAAAATGCCACGGGCCCCCGACCCAAGAGGGCCCCGCCCAAGAGCGAGCTTAGAAAATAAGTAAGTATTTTATTTTACTTAAAATTAAACTAAGTACAACGTGACGATTTTTACTGATAAGGCCCCATCAAAAGAATTTGCCACGAGCCCCAGATGGTATAGTTACGCCACTGTCTAAAGGCGTGGGTCTACCCAAGTCACGCTACTCTCGTCGTGAGTGCTATATGACAGACTCAGACTGACTCTAGAGACAGATTAAGATTAAAACTACGTGGAGCAAAAGCTGGCAGGGCGCCAAATTAGGGGCCCGCTGGCAATGAACCCTTAGTTTGCGGACCTCACGTCGATTCATAAGAACTAGAGACAGAAATAGCATCAAATACCTACTATTGTTTAATGCAGGGCGATGGGGTGATTTATTCTCCGAATGCTTGAAATATTGTAAGATGATGGATCTTAGGCAGTCTAGGATTTGTTTTTCACCATTTTATGAATTGTTAGTTTCTCGGTGTATTGGTTTATCATTATCACTGTAATGTCGTGTAAATGTTTCTAAATAAATAAATAAGAGACTTCTCATTTTCAGATTGTGTTGACGTACAAAAACTGCCATTTTTTTAGATATTTTTACTGTATTTTTGAACACGTTCAGTTTTTAGGAAATACTTAACTCCTAAACGAGGTGTTTAATACCTTAAAAAAAAATCATTACTTTTGTAAAACATTACATACTAGCTTATGCCCGCGACTTCGTCTGCGCGGACCTAGGTTATAGCGCGGTGGCGCCCTCTATCGGAATAAAAAGTATCCTATGTTGATCCTTGGGGCTTAATCTATCTCTATACCAAATTTCATCAAAATCAGTTCAGCGGTTTCGACTTGAAAGCGTAACAGACAAACAGACAGACAGACAGAGTTACTTTCGCATTTATAATATTAAGTAGGGATTTTTGATTAGCACGTATTATTTGAGAAAATTTAATGTAGTGCATGTAGAGATAGTTTGAGAATCTGGGAAGAACCATTAGGAGACCCACTTGCTCGTTTGCCACCCAGTCGAATAAAAAAAAGGATAGGTATAGAATTCATAGTTGTAACCCCAAGAATGCATAGTTCTACCGATAAACGAATACGTGGCACATGAAACCGCAGGCAATAAGTAGTAAGAACTAAGACGAACGACGTAAATAATATGATTTAAGTATGTTGGTACAGTCTAACAAACTTGGTTCATGTACCAGGGTGGTACCTTTGTGCTACTAATCCCATTATTGATATACAGAAATTGTTAGTTAACGAATCAACCTGAGGCCGTATTGCCTAATGTTTCTGACGCTCGCGATCGCAATCAAAATGACAGATATCGTATACAAAAACTGTCATTTGATAGCGATCAGAAACGTTAGGTAATACGGCTTCATACATGAATCAGTTTGTTCGATTGCACAATCGAAAAAATTTAATCATGGCACAGGGTGGAACCTTTTAATAATCAATTTCACTATGATTTCCTAGACAAAAATATGAGATATCAACATGACATTAGTAGCACAAAGGTTCTACCCTGGATCATGATTCAAATTGTTCGACTCTCAAACTTGTCTCAAGATTTACTCACATCCAAACGTCTCACACGTATACCCAAATATTATTCAAAAGGCAACAGTTTTCCTTAAAACAACCCTTTTCCCCCTCCCCTTTGAATGGGGGTTGCAGCATTCGCTCCGGCAGTTCGTCCGGCGCTTTAAGAAAGCTCTCCCCTGTGGGCAAGCTCAAGGCAAGGAGCTTTTGGAAGGGCACATTTCGTAAGGGTTTGTTGAAAATATTTTTATTTTTTAGAGTTTTCCTCATAACATAAACGGGACCCTTATAAAATACTATTGGTAGCGTGGCTTGAATAAATAAATAATAAACGTTTATTGTTTTAAGTGTATATTTTTACTAAAATTTATGCCTCGAGAAGTTAAGAACAGCTTGTGCCTATTTTGGACGAAGAATTTATTAATTAACTACTTATTAACTTGATCTTAATTAAATGTTACCTATTTTACAAAAGTATTAACTTAAGTTATTAAGCTCTAGCTCACTTCAAATTGGTTGTGATTATTTCAGATAAATAATTATAAACTTTTATCCTGTTAATGAGTTTTTTTGAGTACGTAGCGGGAGTTGTCTGACGAATTGAACACTCTACTGGTAGGACGACTCGTGGGACTACTGTCTGTTCGTCTGTCACAGCCGGTTAGCTCCATAAAATAATACGTGTTCAAATAAGTATATTCTTGATCAGATTAAGGCTTCTTTTTTAGCATCAAAATATGGATAAAACTGTAGCCAACCACGGAAAAAATTTCCCAACATAACAACCCTAACAATTATTCACCGAAATTACCTTCTCCGATTTCCTTACAATAAATACCCTTCCCCCTTTCCCGACATCTTTGTTTAAACAGCGGGCTCAAGACTATTCCATACATACAAACATTTATATGTATTTATATGTACCCATGAACCAACCAACCCTACATACAAATCTCTACAAGTAAAAACTAACTTTAACCCGCCTTAACAAGGTTTAAATTTAAGCTACAACCTTAACTGGAAAGGATGTGAAAAGATGAGGAAAAGGGAAAAGATTTATAAAATCCGTTGCAAGGTTTGACTGAAGTAATTCGTAGAACATCTACGTAGACGATTCGTAGACGTGCTACGCGTTTCGTAGCTACGAGCTACGACAGTCGAATTCTAACGTAAACGAACAGTAAGTTGTGAGGATATATCTAAGCTATGGAAAGGACTAAGGAATGGATAAATGAAAAATGTTTCTACTCTATTAAAGATTTTTTAAATTGATTCTTAGTATGTAATTTTATTATTAATAAAAAATAAACTGTGACATTTAATTTAACCTCATTGTTGACATTTGTAATTTTTCATTGTTTACTTATTTTTTATTTTTTTTTTCGAATATATTTTGTAAGCAAAAGTGTGTACGCCTAAACAGGTAAGGGTCTAGTGAGACTTAATCGTAAGAGTGCAATTATTGTACACCATGTACTGTAGGTACACCTGGATTCTTCACAATAAATTGAAATTGAAAATTGTACTTTGGCAGAACCGGATAAGTGCACAATATTATTTACTTCAACGGTTTTGCTAGATAAATAAAGCAGAAAAAATTTAGTGTGTCCATGTACAAGTACGTAAAAAAAAAGTAAAAAAAGGTTTATTAAAAGTAAAGGTTATAAATCGTTTACAGTTTCATTTTTGGGATTTAAAACATCAGCATGATGAGATGACTAAAATTATTTAGTTAAACATGAAATTGAAAACAAAACAATGTAGCTAACCTGTATCTTGGGGACCAGATGAAACTATTTATTTTAATTTGCACTTATTCTTAATCATAAGGTCGCGGGTGAGCAAAATAATTGTTTATAATTCATTAATGCAAGGCCATGGAGTGGAAGAAGATGGAATTCCCTGCCTGCGACTGTGTTTCCTGAACACTACATTTTGGCCGCTTTCAAGTCTAGGGTGAATGAGCATTTACTAGGCAAGCGTGCTCAATCGTAGGCCTCATCCTCGCTTTCCATCAGGCGTGATTGTGGCCACAAAAAATCAACCATTGTTTGTAACAAACTAACTGATATATTAAACTTAAAAGTTAAAGTTGAATTATTTAAAAAATACGATATGTAAATTTTGAAACAGTTTTTCAGCAGATTACTGAAATATCAATCCGAATAACAAATGAACTGAAACAATAACGGCACTACTGAATAATTCAGGAGGTTTACATTGGTTTAAATTAAAACGGCGATCCGTCAAAATGACCAACAATTAACGCCAAACAAATAAATTAATGCGAACGTTCCTGAAGTTATTTACATTTGTAAACTTTTATCTCGTATTTGCTACAAGCTTTTAAATTGTTTGTGTATTACGAATACTTTCAGTACCCCTAGCGTAAGTTTTCGGTTACAAAATACATCTCGATCGCTCAATTTGTATGGAAACACGAAAATCGCAAACGTTCCGCTAGAGGCGCTGTTCGTGTTTCCATACAAATTGAGATTTTAACGCGAACGCGATCGAGACGTAGTTTGTAACTGTAAACTTACACTGAGGGTACCCGATATGTTTTGATTTTTACGAAATCCTAGGCGACTAAATCTAAATCTTTGGAAAAACATGTTTTCCCATTTTTATTAGCTATTTTGATTTTTTATTTGAGTATTTCAAAAGATACATATATTTGGAATAGGCTAATTATTAGTTTGGCTTGCATTTACTACTTTTTTCGCGGACGCCATTTTGAAATATTATGTAGGTACCTAACTACTTACTTTTTTTTTGTTGACCCGACAGCACAGAATATACTGACACTACTACTGTACTATACTGACAGTTTAGACAAATTTAATGATACTTTATTTTATATGTTGGAAACCGTCCAGCCGTTTAAACTACTGAGAGTATTAAAGAAATAGACATATAAACGTGCATATAATTATACGCCTGAAAAACTTAACCTTCCTTCATTCACCCGGGTAAAAACTCGACAGTTTTGTTCATCAGATAAGCTAAGTCATAGATACTCATATTTAACGATTAGCCATTAGGCCATTACATTTTACAACCAATTTACGCTTAGTTATCGTAACATAACGGCGATCGCTTAAATTAACCAATCAGCGTCGAGTGCCGACAGCTCTGGCCAATGGGTAGGCGCCATTAGCCGCGCGGGGCCGCCGCAACCAATCCCGGCGCGTCATCGCTGTCACTCGAAAGCGCGCGAAATTGCTTGCCGTTGACGTGTGACAAATGGGAATTAACTTTTTTAAAAATGGCGACAGTTTGGTTTGAGAGGTGTCATATTTTCAGCTTGTTTTGGGATAATTTTAGTGTCAGGTAACGGAGGTGTACAGTGAATCAAAGAGAATATAACCATTACGTTTTACAGTGAATCTCGGTCGAAACTGAATATGTTTTCGTTCCGTTTGAGGGCTACGTGCCCGCAGCCAGCAGGGCTACTACGAAATTCGAAAATCGAAGATCGTACCGTCCCTCTCACTCTCGTATTAAATAATATAAGTGTCGGCGGGACGGCATGATACTGCAGACATTGGCGACACCGCTCTTTTTACGTTGAGGCTTAAAATAGAACACCTTTGGCTCAAGAACAAATATTAGTAACTACAATGAATTCAAACCCTTACTTCGCTCACCCGCAACCTTAGGGGTTGTTCAGGTATTACGTAAGCAGAAATTCAGTAATTTTTAACCCCCTCCTTCCCCTTGTCAGCGAAAGTCATCAGAACCCTACCCCCTCCCCACTATGCTTATATACGTAAACATTGGTATATATTTTTAAATATATTCAGGTTTCTTATTGTTATTTCAAAAAAAAAACAAGAAATAATAAATAAATATTGCTGACGTAAGCGCCATCTGGACCCCCCTGGCCTCCATGTCATCAAAAATAAGCTAAGCAAAGACCCCCCCACCCCCCTTCCGTGTTTACGTAATACTTGAATGACTTGATGATAGCTAATGTTTCTCCAAGAAACGTGTACATGCAGTTTCTCCACATCCACACTGTAAGAACAAATTTTGATATGCAAAGTACAGCCTGATTCAATAAATTAAATTAAACATTGATATTTTCATACAGTTAATATTTAATTTTGAAAGACTTTAAATATTAGGTAGACAGTGGACCCGATTCTACAGCGGCCGCTAAAATTCCTAATTTTATTTAGACGTCGCTAAATCACTTTGCTATTCTATGAGCACCTGTCATAATCAAATGACATCGCTAATTTAACCTGACGTTTCTTATTTTAGCCGGTCTATTCAATTTAGGTTTAGCTGCTTAAATGCTATTCTTTGCATGTCCATTTTAAGCGAAAGTCAAGCTAAATTGGCTAATTTTAGCGGCGACTAAAATAGTCCCATTTAAAATAAGGTTTCGAAAAGTCAAGTTGTGCTGGATCAATTCCATGCGTATTTCATTTATATTAGTGTCTTTAATAATTGATTGTCTGCAAGACATCGCTTTTAAGCGATAAGACTGCCTGTGTCTGCCATACTTTTTAGTATTTTTGTTAATTCACTGTACTGATTTGTGGTGTGCAATAAAAATATTTGTATTGTATCGTACTGTATCATCCATTAGAAATATTTAAAAGTTTTGAGTGCCCTGAGCTTTTTTTTGCCATGGCAGCTACCAAACTGCTGTGGGAGAAATTAGTATTCTAGCTCAAAGCCAACCAACCATAAGCCGCAGTCTGGCAGCTGTTTGTACTATAACAATCGAAAGATTGACCCCACTGTGGATCAAGTTCCCAGTGACTAGATTGGAGAAAGAGAGGGCAATTCAGGAGTTTCAGACCCATTTTGGAATGCCATATACACTGGGTGCGGTAGATGGTAGTCACATCCCCATACATAAACCCCCAAATAACCACCCAAGAGCCCCAGGTAACATTTTATTTAACAGAAAAGGGTTCTATAGCATTAATAGTCAAGTGGTGTGCGACACCATTGGTTGGATCACCAGCGTTAACCCAAATTTTCCTGGCTCAACCCATGGTGCTGCTGTTTGGAAGAGCAGCAATATGCACCAGCACCTTGAAGGGCAATATGTTCAGCACCAAGCTATGGAGTGGCTTCTTGGAGACAAAGGCTACCCACTTCTCCCGTGGCTGATGACTCCTCATCCTGACCCAGTTGCCGAGTCACCGGAGGCAAGATTTAATAAGAGCCATGCACAGGCGAGAGAGGTCATAGAGATGTAGGTACTTTAGGGGTTTGAAAAATAAATTTAGATGCCTTCATCGCCACCGTACCTACTCTGCATTACAGCCCAGAAAAAGCTGATTAAAACAAAGTGAACTTCATTATAGTCTTTTATTACAGCTAGGTAGGTTACATTCTTTCACATTATAGTTTCAATAAAAATGTCACTAAGAGATTATACGAGAACATTAATTTCTGTTCCGCGAGCTGAAGAATAAGAAAACAGAATTCATAATATTAAGTGACGTTCGCCCTAAGTATGTCTTCAACGCATTAAGAGAAGTCTCTTCGTTCAATTCTCCATACAAACGTAGTCCTGGTCTCATTTGAAAACTAGGTAATAGAAATAGATGAAGGTTTGTAAGAATGGACTACACGTCATTATCTATGCCTGTGGTTTTTCAGATTTTCATATAAATGTGTAATATCAGAATTACAGGAGCTCAAAAGTTGACAAAAAAAACCATGTCTACTTTGCACGAGAATTACAGACTAATAAAGCATTTTTACAAAAATCGAAAAACTACAGGCATCCATACTAATATTATAAATGCGAAAGTGTGTTTGTATGTTTGTCCGTCTTTCACGCCGTAACGGAGCGACGGATCGACGTGATTTTTGGCACAGAGATAGTTTAGGCCCGAAAGTGACATAGGCTACTATTTATCCCGGAAAAATGCACAGTTCCCGAGGGAACAGCGCGTGATAATCGAATACCACGCGGGCGGAGCCGCGGGCAAAAGCTAGTAGAAAACATGATGAATATATGTATTGATTGTAAAATATCAATGATTTCTGTGCTATGCTTTTCATATAATATGAAGACAACGAAACGCAAAATTCAACCGCCCAAATCTTGAAAAGCCTACAGCTATCTCCATATAAATTACAGACGTCCTTGCGGAAGACATGGGGGGACGGCTGCGAGCGGTTATGTCACGAGCGATAAAGACAGCAATATCCCAAACGAATACCTAACGCGGCCGCGCGACCGGCAGTGACACTTCTCTTAAAGGGCTACACGAAGTTTTCATCAATTTTTGACAAGTTTTGAATCGTATCTCCTACTTTTGCACCACAGATAGAATTATAAATCAAACGGCGACTGATGGCTGGGCAGCAACTGATGTCTCTTCTATAACTGGTGGTGGCAGCCCAAGTATTTCCACAGCAGGTGTCGGTGTTAGATTTTCCACGGGAGCAGACTTAAACAAAACGACAAGTAGTTCAGTTAATTAATTTTCGACATTACTACAACTAAAGAAAGGTCTAGAGCCGCAATGGTCCCGTACAGCCCGGTTTCAAAGGTGTTTCCTTCCAAGGACCATAAATCTGTGGACAGAATTGCCTGTTGAGGTTTTCCCTGGTGATATCTTTGGTATTACAAACGTACTCGTACATAGGTGTTCATTAGTTTTATTAGTCACTAGCTTTTACCCACGGCTTCGCACGCGTAAACTATTCGGTCTTTATCCCTAGGTATCCCGTGGGAATATCGGGTCAAAAAGTCGCTTATGAATTATTCCAGACATCCAGCTACCTACATACCAAATTCCATGAGTCTAAGCCCAGCGGTTATTATTTCAAGATTTTATCCCTATCCCGTGGGAATATCGGAGTATAAAATAGCCTATGTGTTATTCCAAAGGTCCAGCTATCCAGGTATCCCGTGGGAATATCGGGTCAAAAAGTCGCTTATGTATTATTTCAGACGTCCAGCTACCTACGTACTAAATTTCATGGCTCTAAGCCCAGGGGTTGTTATTTCAAGATTTTATCCCTATCCCGTAAGAATATCGGGATAAAAAGTATCCTATGTTTTAATCCAAGTTATAAACTAACTTTTTTCCAAATTTTATCAAAATCCGTCCAGCCGTTTCAGCGTGAAGAAGTAACAAACATACTCACTCACTCACTCACAAACTTTCACATTTATAATATTATATTAGTAGGACTAGCTTTTACCCGCGGCTTCGCACGCGTAAACTAATCGGTCTGGTTTTGCGAAATTCCCCTGGAAATTTCCAAAATTTATATCGTGGTCTTCCTTCATTGAGGTTGTGTTGTAAATAGCTGTACAAAATTCAAGACTCTAAACCCAATGCTGAAATTTCAAAATTTTTCCCTATCCAAATTCAAATCATTTATTCAGTAAATAGGCCGCAATGGGCACTTTTACACGTCATTTTTTAAACTACCGGCGCTTTCGGAAAGGCCATTGTTGCCAAAAAGAATGCACCGCAAGAAACTTGACAGAAAGTCTTTTTTTTAATACTTAAAAACTACAGTATACCATTAAAGAAAAAAATATAAAATAATAATAATACAGTATGCGGTAGGCGGTCCCTTAGTTAGAAAACTATCTCGTGGGAATATCCGGATAAAAATTAGCGTATGTGCTATTCTAGACATCCAGCTAACTTCATAACAAATTTCATGACTCTGAGCCCAGCGGTTATTATTTTAAGATTTTATCCCTATTCCGTGGAATTAGCGATGTGAAAAATAGCATATGTGTTAAGTATTCCAGAAATCCAGCTATCTACATACCAAATTTCATGGCTCTAAGCCCAGTGGTTGTTATTTTGAGATCTTATCCCTCAAAAGTCGCTTATGTGTTATTCCAGACCTCCAGCTATCTACATACCAAATTTCATGGCTCTAAGCCCAGTGGTTGTTATTTTGAGATCTTATCCCTCAAAAGTCGCTTAAGTGTTATTCTACACCTCCAGCTATCTACATACCAAATCCCATGACTCTCAGCCCAGCGGTTATTATTTCAAGATTTTATCCCTATCCCGTGGGAATATCGGGTTAAAAATAGCCTATGTGTTATTTCAAAGGTCCAATTACCTACATACCAAATTTCATGACTCTAAGCCCAGCGGTTGTTATTTCGAGATTTTATCCCTATCCCGTGGGAATATCGGGATAAAAAGTATCCTATGTTTTAATCCAGATTATAAACTAACTTTTTAGCAATTTTTTTAAAGTATTTTACTGTAGCTTTTGCCCGCGGCTCCGCCCGCGTGGTATTCTGTTATCGTGCGCTGTTCCCTCGGGAACTGTGCATTTTTCCGGGATAAAAACTAGCCTATATCACTCTCTGGCCCATAAATTATCTCTATGTCAAAAATCACGTCGATCGTCGAAAGACGGACAAACACACAAACACACGAACACACTTTCGCATTTATAATTTTAGTATGGAGTATGGATTAGTATGGATTTACATAAATATGTATTACCCTCCTCCTATAAAGTATGTTCCTCTATCACAGAGTCACCTGTTACGGGCTCTAGATGTTGGTAGGAAAATAGTTTAATTTAATATCTTCGCACTCAAAATCAAAATCAAAATATATATTTGCACGGGTATTAGAGAGATATTTCTCATATTTTCTGTCTATTATTCGGCCACCATACTAACAGCTGACACAATTTAATCCCATAAAGATTGCTCCCAGGTTTGTTCTTGTTCCAAGCGTGCAAGCTAAAATCAACCTTAAGTTGATAAACCTTTTCATTCCAACAATACTTACGCTCTGCCACTTCGCCACGGTCCTTCGACAGCCATGTCCATTTAGAGTGATAGTTAGGGCCGCCCAGAAAACTGCCATTTGGGGGCTTGCTATAATCATATCTCCTGTAAAGATAGGTACACAGTTATTTTATAAGTATATACATGTGTCATCCTCGTAATGTTCACATCCTGTCGTTGCTTTTTAATGTCTTTTTTAATCCACAGTCCCATTTCTATCTTTCTGAAAGATTTAGTTACTTGGCTGCTGGGTCCGGGAACCAGTTGCGGTCGGGTGATAATCTTTTAACTTGCTTTTCCAGACACCAAGTCCAAATCCTGGTCCAGGTCCTTCTCCATGCGTGCTGTCGGTTTGTGAAATCGGTTTCCAAGTGAAATCAGGTGGTCGCAGTCGGTCGCCAGCCTACGGAGTCGCTTAAAGGAGTACTGGCTTGACAGTTCTCCTTAAAAGATGTTATGTGTTCTCTGCTTTGTGTGTATATGTATGGAGTGTATGTAGTTTATTACAAAACGGGTAATATTCCGAGGCTCTTACAACAGAATCTGCAGCTACTTTCATGGACCTTATCTGATTATTTTGGCAGTTTCAGTTTCAGTGCAGCGGATGTGGTGAGACGTTGCCGTTACGGTGCCGAAACGAAATTTGCGCCTATTCTCTACAAAAGTAATAGTGCAGTCGTCAGAGCAACGCAATGATGCGTCACGTAAATAGTTATTCCAGTTTAGAAGTCTAAGATGCACCAGCTAGATCGAGCTCGATGCACGCAAAATTGAGTCCCATGTGACTGTTATTTTCATCTCCAATCGTTGTGATTTTCACCTTTTGTCACCTTAGTAAATAAACATGCTTACCTTTCGCTAAACCCAAACTAGAGTGCAGGTGCTCCACGAGCGAATCCTGCTGGATTTTATTTATTCGTTTTCGCGACATTTCTTCTTCTCTTTTAAAATATGGCTTTCTGTCCTTATTAGGACAATTTCGCCAGTGTCAAGGTACTCTCTTTGAGAGGGACGTTGTTCGGTAGTTGTAGTTTTTGCAACTTGATAGTAAAATTCCAGAAACCACGTAGAGACAACTTGCGCATTAAAAAATGTCAGACACGAGAGCAATATAGAATTTTGTGATCACTGTTCACTGTTAAGGTTAATCGCCGCATAAAACACTATCAAAATTATACTTCAACTAGCCAAAGAAACAGAAATAGCAAAATTATACATGTTCGCCATATTCGAATGCCACAAATCGAATCCCTTCGCGACATTTAAATTCAAATCAAATGACATGGACAGAAGCAGACAGAAGCCTTTTTTTTAAATGTTGCCAACTTAAATTTTAGTAAATTATTTGAGAAAATCCTATACTTTTTACAGATTTCATTAATTCATTCGCTCACTTATTTTTTCCAAGTAGCAACACACTCAATTCAATTTAGACATTTTAGAATACGGATAAAATCCGGCTAAATTTAGTCAGCGTGACTTTCTGGAATAGCACTTGTTAAATCCGCCATCTAAATGTCAATTAAAATTTAGAAAATTTAGATTTAGACAATTTAGCTGACGTGCGCGTAGAATCGCATCCAGTAAACTCCAAAGATAAACTTCAGTAACTTTATGACAGGATGTGTCAGTGTTTATTAGGGGTCCGTAACGACGGAACCCGACCGCGATAAATACGAATTAGGCAAAGCCTTGAGGGTTTAATCATTAACATTTGCAGTTTATTATTATGTGGTTTGGATTAGGACATACTTGTATATGATTTTATGTGTTTGATGTTAGAGCCTTATCGCACTGGATACTTGTGGGCGAGATATGCATATAGTTTTTGAATAAAGTTAAGAGAAGTTTCCCTGTTACCCTGCGGCCGCGTTAGATATTCGTTTGGGATATTGCTGTCTTTATCGCTCGTGACTTAAGCGCTCGCAGCCGTCCCCCCCATACACATCCCCTCCCGCTTCTCCGCTTCCCGCTAATGTATATCGAGATAGCTGTAGGCTTTTCAAGATTTTTTTTATTATGGAACTTTGATCAAAATATAATGAACATGTCAGTTCCAAAAGGCCTTAACTATAAAAACACCACAACAGTCATATGATTTAAATGAGTAACAACTCGTGCCAAAAGGGATTTTCAAGATTTGGGCGGCTGAATTTTAGGTTTCATTGTCCTCATATTATACGAAAAGTATAGCACAGAAATCAATGATATGTGATGTCGTCTCCGTCTATTCGATCAGAACAAACAGAAACGGCATCACATTTATCCGTCAAATACATTTAATCAATGGATGGTGCAACAGGGCGTTACTACGTTCTATTGTAAAATGATTTGTTTCCGATCCGATCCTATGCGAGCCGTTTGATAGAAATCATCAGGCTGGATGCAGACCGCTTCTAACCGAAGCAACGAGGACTATGGGTGAGGCCTATGTCCAACAGCGGACGTCCAGCGGCTGATATGATGATGATGAAAGAAGATGTAATGGTATTCAGAGTATCAATTTTCATTTTACTTTATTATTCTGAGCGTTAATTACATAAATTATTATTAATTTAGGTCTCTAACTTTTAGTGTTGGAATTAATTAAAGTATTTCTTCTCCATTTATATTAATTATAAAAGGCTTTGTGGTAGGCGTATCAAAGGGCAAAACGTTATTCTACAAATCTAAATAATTTTCGCAGAAACTGAAACAATGTTTCTTTTCAATCTAATCTGCCGTTAACACGGCAGCGGCCAGAGCTCAAGCTCCAGTGTATTAAAATAATTTTACTATTATGTTAACTAGTGTAAACTTATTCCCCGCGCTGTCCCCGGCTAAGAATAGGGCAGACCCGTTTTAACCCGTGGGTGTCGTAAAAGGCGACTAAGGGACCCAAGAGGTGAGACGCTATATCACGCTCACCGCGCACTCAATCTGACTGTGTTATATCATCTTTAGCTTTGTACAGCGATTCTTTTTCTTTTCGCATGGTTCTACAACTAATTCTAATCTATCAGTGTTATTAATCACTAGTAATCACTAGTCGCATTCGCTGTACCCATTGTAGCCTACAGGCATACTGTATTACATTGCAGTTCTGAGTATAGAATTACTTAAACATAAACACGGGCGTCGCACACTCGCAGAATGACACATCAGCGTTTGTTAACAATGTGTATTAGAGATCCGTTACTGAACTTATTATTATATAAAAACCTTTTCAAAGTATTCAACAATGTGTACCACATTTTTCAAAATGGGGGGGGAGTACTGTGGCGACAGCCCTATGCATTGTATTCGTCAGCATTTTCGGTTTAGCCACGCGGACCGGACTCGTCGGCCGGCAGTCGGTCTTACACCTTGATACAGAACACGCGACTAGCTTGCGCCCTGACTCCGTCCGCCTGGTTAGAACTATTCACTGTATTTCGTGTTAGTATATTAAACCTAGTGTACTAAAATAAACTCTAGTTAACTACCAAAGTTGTGCCTCAATTTCATCTCCCACTAAGATACCCGAAAGGTAGTTAAAGCTGTTATTTCAGTATCATGAAGAGAGCCACAATGGGGATATAGGCCGCTTAAGTATATGAAGTAAAATATAACACAATGAAAATGCTTTCCCGGGAACAAGTAAGGTAAATTTAGGTAGAATAAAGTGAATGAGTGTGTTGTCTCGCTCATTTGTTTAATCTGTGAGTGGGATGGTTAGCTCTCTCGTCCACTATGTCGATGTAAGTAGCGTCACTTCTTTTTTTAACTAGTTGAAGTAGAAAATATTTGCCCCGTAGGTGCTATATGAAAGATAGTTATAAGCAACGAACGAGATGGTTATTTTATTTATTTATTTTACTTTTATTTTACTTTTCTATTCCTAAAAAAAACAGTTATGATTTATTTATTTGATTATTTATTTATTTATACATAAAATAAATTATAGATCAATTTTGTAATTTATTTTCAAATTACAAAACGGAACGGGTTAACTTACGAGCGAATCGTCAGTTATAAGTTGCCGTCCTCCTGACGATAGGTAATGATTTAATACGAGAGTGAGAAAGATTCGATTATAGAGAAGTTTCGCAGTAGCCCCTGTAACTTATAAGTAATCGTGAGTTGAATCATTTATTTCTGGAAGTTTATCACTTGTATCCCACGAGAGCACAAGCGGTTAAATTAAAACAGTAACGTTAAAATTATAAATTTTTGTTTAATTAAAAGATTTTCGCCAAATCATTTTCTAATGTTAGAGTTTTGACAACTTCTAGAGTCCAGCTGCCGCCTAAAAATAAAGGATTCCAAGCAAGGAGTTTGAAATCCCCGGATTTTGCAGCTCAATCCCGGATACAGATGCTCCTGCCGAAAAGTAAAAGTGTTTCGCGCAGATTTTGAATTGATTTGCCAAGTTTTAAAACTCGGACGCTGGAGGAAAACCAGCGCCTTTTCATTTTTGATCTAATAAAAAAATATTCATTACCCCGTTTATCTCGATCCATTGGGAGTGGGATAAAAAGTAGTCTATGCGTTATTCCAGAAGTCCAGCTAAAGGGATGTTGACACAACCAATCAATTGACGTACTTTCTATGAGCTGTCAATACACAATTCTCCCATAGAGTTTCAATGGCAATAGCGAATTATGACGTCATTATCCGAATCAACTAACTATGTATTTGTTTTAAAGTAACCAAAAATGTAATTTAACATTAAATCGAATATTAAATAATTTATTGAATGAGGCGTTACTTTGCGGAGGTCCATATCACAATGAACTAAAAGAATTTCCTTGCTCACCTGCGACCTTATGCAAAATATGCGTGTTCATGCAGTTCCTCCACCTCCACACTGTAAGAATACACACAAATTACACAAATCCATCTATCACCACCACCACATCACACCGTCGCGTTTCGAACTCAACCAGAGCTCATCTTCAGAGTAATATCCGTACACCATGCTACCATGCATGCATGCTACCAGTTGTTAGATCTGGTTTTCAGGGCTAAAATAAAGCGTTTTTTTACTAGAGTTTAGCCTTCTAATTCTTTTTTAATGGCGTCATCATCCCTATTGCAAAGGCTTGACATTCACAAACTACACGAAGCTGAAGAACAGTGGTTATATATTTATTGTAATTGCTCGGCAGCTACTATTTTACCTGCCTAGTGCGGCTCGGTTTGCCATTCCTAGATTATTTTAGTACTAGACCAACTTTGAATCATGCTGCGGACCCGTTGTTTATGTTCCCCTTTGAGATTTAAGCGTGATATCAGAATAAATGTTTTGCAAATGTTACGGCTACTAGTGTAGTGCTGGATTCGCGGGGGTGGAAGCGTTGCGAAACCAAGGCTCGGAACCGGTTTATAAAATAGCGGTAAATACCTACCGGTTTATTTCGGTTTAATTCCGAACTTTCATAAGAACGGGAACGTTTTTAAGAACTTAAGTGTAACCTAAATAAACCGGTTTATTCGACGAGTGACAGCTGGTCGGCCAGCGGCGGGCGGCGACGTTTATCCTGCGCCGGAATAAACCGGTTTTTATTGTTCTAAACCGGTTAATCTGACAAGTACTTTATGGAAATATTCCCTTCAAAACCGGTTTAAAAATAACGGTTTCGCGAACGAAACCAAAATTAAAAGGCTTTGCGCCAAGTATGATAACGGTTTTGGAAACTTAACCGGTATCCGAGCCTTGTGCGGAATGGTGAAGTTATATTATACGCCATGTTGTTTTTTGACTTCCGTTAACTTTAAGAGAACATTAAACAGTTGAAATGAAGTTAATTTCTCCAAGACACTAGGGGCCTAATTGTTACTGTTTAAAAGATAATCAAGAATTAAGGTTATTATGCGCAGTAATACAGCGTAAAATATCTTAATTTATGAAATTGTAGTAAGTCGGTACAAGTCACTAACAAGCCGGAAGACAGTTTGGTTAAAAAAAACACTTAAAAACAAATAACTTGAAATCATACAACTAGACTGAACCCAAGTTATTAATAACTAGCTTTATACCTCCTTCAAGGAATAGATTGAACTACCAGTCAACCTGTATTATATTACGCCTGCGAATGAACAGAGGTATTTGTCTAACACAATTGGAATCACAATAGTTTTCACCACTTCTTACTGTCACATGGTATAAGACGAGGGTAGAAAGAGGCAATATTTGAAAATACAAACTGAAAATACAGATGCGCAGAAAAACCAAAAAAATATGACCAGCGCTGGGAATCTAACCCAGGTCTCTGTACCGTTGTCCAGCGGTGGTGTAGCGGCACGGAATACCGAGGGCCTGGGTTCGATTCCCAGCGCTGGTCATATTTTTCTGGTTTTTCTGTGCATCTATATTTCATTTTGTGTTTTCGAATTAGGTTTTACGGGATGACCGTAAAGTAACAAAAATTTGGGATTGAAATAAAAAATACAAAAAAAAAACAAAAAAACAATCTTAATTCATAATTCATTTATCGCATGAAAACGGGTACAGAGAGGTGGAAGGTAATTATAAAATAATTAATTAAGTACATGACCGTAATTTACCATATTCATGGTGTACAATATTCAGATAGATTATTTACTACTTTAAGAGACAATATTGGACTGGGGTCAAGTACGATGGTCTTTCGAACAATCCGATCGTTTCGAAGAGATTTGTTTAGTGAGTCACATCCCAGTTTTAAACAGTTTATCACATTCGAATGCTATGAATGCATTTCCAAAAGCCGTCTAACTCCAGTCACCAATATCCTTTAACAGTTCAGACCTCCAATTCACTTGCAAACGTATTTCCCATCCACGATGCGAAGCGTTGCGACCGCTCTAAATCTACCCGCTCGTCGTGACAGTGTGACAAATCACTTGCTGGAAAATGGAAAACTTCAACGGAATTTAAACGGGGCTATACGGTTTTGCAGCGTTCTATCTTCTGTTGTTGGGTTAGTCGTCAGAGAGATATGGACGTACTTAAACTCTATCATATTTTCAAATACATTACAACTTCTTTAATTGACAACATTTCATATTTCTAAGGCTATAATTTGATTCGTTCTCTGTATTCTGCTTGGAAATAGAAAGACGCTGAAATTTTTAAAATTTCGCTACGATTATTAATTAATTTATTACAATTTTTTTAAGATGTGCTTATTCGAAAAGGGCTTAACTCCAAAACTACGATATGATAGATCCATTACTTTTGTCTAGTCTCTATTAAAAAAAAGATCACGTAAATCATGCGTAAATCTGAAGTAGACGTTGTCAAAATTATGACAGCTCCTTTTTCTGGTGCCAAAGGCAAAGGAAACATATATATTCTGTCGTAGTATTGGCAAATTCAGATACATTTTTTAATTATTTTGTATTTTTTTTAAATATGGAGAAATAAATTATAATAAATATTTTGCCATGTTCAGGAGGCAAAACTCTTTCGATTCCTGTAGTAATTTACAGGTGTTGAAAAAATGAAATCTTGTCAATTTGTGAAGCAAGATCAGAATAGAGAGATCAAATACCTTAGATGTAGATATAGGTTCACAACCCTTCAATCAGAGAGGCTACTACAAAATTCGAAAATCGAAGTTCGTATCGTACCATCCCTCTCTGTATCGTATTAAATAACATTAGCGTCAGCGGGACGATACGATACGAACATTCGATTTTCAAATTTCGTAGCAGCCTCTCTGATCTCCCAAACATGACACGCCCTTAATCTTCCAAGTGTCGCCAGTTAGCGACGCTGACTCGACGATATTGAATCGTATCGATGTATCGACGGGCGCCCCGCGGGACTGTATGTTTACGGACCTTTGACTTGCCGTTAATATTTATTTAGCTAGGGTTATGTCGTGTATAACGAGTTATTTTTTATTCCGGTTAACTTCAACGAAATCAATAGATTAATTGAAGTCAAGTCGTCAGTGTGTGCTTTAAGACATTAGTGGTCTAACTATAACTGATTATAAGAATTAAGATTTTTAATAGTGTGCGGTAAAAAAAATCTACGTAATATACGTATTAGGTATATTTTTTTCATGTTAATAACTGAATTGATTTTGATTTCATCCATTTTAAATAATTTATTTGCATATTATATTGCATAAACGTAGCAATCATAAGGTCGCGGGTGAGCAAATAAATTATTTTACTTCATTAAATCTATGCATATTGGCAAAAGAAGGTTAAAAAAAGTGAGTTTGTTTGATGTCTCTCTTGTTGTCACGTCAATATCACCTGTAAAGTTTGCAAATTTTAGAATTCGGTCTTCAATTGGCTGTGAATTTCATATTTAATTATTGCGTACCCACCTACTTTTTTGTTTTAGCCGAAAACTTAATTACCAGGATTTTTTTAGCAATGAACTGAGCGATATGTCGGGTGTAGCAGAAATCAATATAAGCATGGTGTATGTGTTAGTGTAAATCGATGAATAGCCTGACAGACGAACATATCGCGACCAAACCATTGCCTAGCTACTGCATCGTAAAAAACAGTTGGTGTTAGGTTTGCTTTGCTACTTAAGAAAGACGCTCTCGTTTGGAATCACTATACTATGGGTAATTGGGGGCTTCCACGAAATTCGTAAATCGAAGTTCGTATCATACTGTCTCTCTAACTCTCAATAATATAAGCAAGCGGTAAACGGCAAGAGCGAAGTTCGCATTTTGCACTTCGTAGTACCTACATGGCCTGATCATGTTCCATTTGAAATCGAAATAATGTTACTCTTGAATAGTCTTAAACTGTACTTACCTACTATGTCAACGCCAGGGAGTAAACATTCGCTTAAGTTGTTAAAAAATTTAACAATACCTCTGCAACACGATTCACAAAATGCCATTAAAAATTTAAATGCAAAGCCTTTGAGACGTGTATTCCATCGACAAAATAACTCGCATCCGGGACAAACCAAATTGAAAACTAAAGCAGCCAGTCACCGCCACGTTCCAAATTTGAAAGTCACTGGGCGTATTTTTGTATTAACTTTCGGGTTTGATCAACCCGAGGCAATGTTTTTGTTGATCGCAATTTTAGTTAAGTTTCCTTCCGGACTTGTTTTCAATATCGAAATTTAATTAAAATTTAATTGAGCTAAGAAAATATTATGACTGATCGAATCGCATAGATTGATGTAGTAGAATCTACATTCATCATCCCAGCCTATATACGTCCCACTGCTGCACAGGCCTCCTCTCAGAATGTTAGGGCTTGGGCCATAGTTCTCACGCGGACCCAGTGCAGATTGAGAACTTCACACGCACCATTGAATTGCTTCGCAGTTTGTGCAAGTTTCTTCACGTTGTTTTCCTTCACCGCAAAGCTCGTGGTAAATTTCAAATGTAATTCAGCACATGAATTACAATTCACAATCAATCAATCAATCAATCAATTAGAATCTACATTAGTAGATTTATATTCTCTAGCCCATAATTCAATCTACCAAGTAGATTAAATTTTATTTGTTTCCGTCAATAAACTAGAATTCGCAAGTATTAGACATTCCCATGCCTATGCGTGGTTTTAGATTAGAACTTATATGAAAATGTCAGCCATCTGATGAGAATTTAAGTTAATCGAAATCAAAATAAACACTGTGTATAAATCATACGTATTTTTAATCTCAAGGGGATAACTGAAAAATAGCGGCTGTTTGCCAAAATAGTAGTAGTAATGCGAGGGTGCTTTTATAGTTCTACCTGTGGTTTTAAGTTTTATTAATTTATAGTAGTGTAATATGATTGAATTTGATTATCTTTCTCATCTTACTTTTTTATATAAATATTATTTTCAACCCGCAACAAAAACACTGGCACGAAACACCCTACATTGTCAAAATAGAATTAAAAACCAAAACGTATCATCCAATCAGCGCCGGCCTGTACAAATTTACAGCCAATCAGAGCTCTACCGCGCTTCATTGCAGTGAATTGTAAAGCGCAATTAAGCATGTCCACGGCTTTACTTTGGCGCCAAATTTGACGTTTCACGGGCGTGTTTTTGTTTGCGAAACGCGTTTAGGGAGTATTTTGTGACGTTAACCTAACAAAGCGTTGGTAATTTTGTCGGGTCATTTGTCTTTTTAATTAAGATCTGTGGTCATTAGTCCCCACGGACCAAGGGTCTTAGCGCAGAAGGAAACGTAAATAAGCGGCAAACTTCTACGAATATTTTTAACCGACATAAAAATAGGACGAAGTTCTCAATTTGGCAGCTTTCTTTTATCTGTGTCTATTTGTTACCTTACTACAGCTTCGGCATTTACGAATAGATAGTTATAACCGATTTTGGGAAATTCTCGCTTTTCTTGAATACCAGCTTAAAAGTTTGTTAATTTCACGACGTGATAGCAAAAAACTGTTTAGTCCGTCAGGTGGATAATTTGAAAACATTGTGCGCATATTTTTTCTTTTGTTTGACAAACAAAAAATGACGAGGATACAGTGCTTAGAATTTTCGAGTGACGTCACTATATGGTACGATTTTTACCTTATAGTGACGTCACAAGCCCTCACTCCGGAAGTTTGATGATCTATACCTTAGTCGATTTTCAATAAATAGATAAAGCAAAAAAGACGTGTTCCATATTTTTCCATAATCTAACTGTCGGACTAAATAGAATAATAATAATTTTTAACCCAGTCTCGTCATCCCTATTATCTTTCGAATCATTAAAATAGTTCTAGTTTGTATTTTCTACCCTGTTGCTAAAGTCTAATGTGGCAATCAAACAAAGCAATAGAACTCTATAAATACTGCAGAAATACCCAATATAAGAATGAACGACCTTTTCGGGATTCGAACCGATCCGTACCATATTACAGAGTCACTTTCCATAATAACAATGATTGATCGGGGTCCGCTGTTCGTCCATGTTAACCGCGTAGTGACCAAATATTGACAAGTGACACGAGTTGCTAACCTACTTTACAAGCTTTTATTTAATTTGCATTGTATGTAGGGGAGACTTATGTATGTAGGTAATGTATGTACGCGCGAGTCAAATTTTGCAAGTTAATATATCATGGGACACTTGACACCAATTGACCTAGTACCAAACTAAGCAAAGCTTGTACCTACTTACTATGGACACTAGGCAACGGATAAACATACTTAAATATAGATAAATCAATACTTAAATACATATTAAACATCCAAGACCCAAGAACAAACATTGGTATTATTCATACAAATAAATATCTGCCCCGGCCGGGATTCGAACCCGGGACCTCAAGCTTCGTAGTCAGGGTCTCTAACCACTTAGCCATCGGGTCGTCTATAAAAATTAGTTAAATTCTTCTTCCACTTCCAGTGGTCTGATCGACTTGAAATTTGACACACTTATGTAAATCTGGTGACAATACACAGTAATCTGGTAGTGTCAGCATCATCTCCGCAGGACGGAACTACTCAACGGAAACGTAGTTTAGGTTATTTTATTTATTTTGATTTTTTTATTCGACTGGAAGGAAAACGAGCAAGTGGGTCTCCTGGTGGTAAGAGATCACCACCGCCCATAAACATCTGAAACACCAGGGGTATTGCAGATGCGTTGCCCACCTAGAGGCCTAAGATGGTGGGATACCTCAAGTGCCAGTAATTTCACCGGCTATCTTACTCTCCACGCCGAAACACAACGGTGCAAGCACTGCTGCTTTTTAGATTTAGATGAAAATGCAAGTACAGTCAAAAAGTGCAATGAGCAAGAAAAGCTTGTGTTAAAAATTACATTAGGTACACAAAAACTTTTAATAAAATCAGCTTCAATTAAATTTTAAGGATTTGATTCATACAGATACCTACCGCGGAGGATTTTGTTTTTATATTGATAAAATAAGTTTTTTTTTTCAAATCCGGGTGTCGGAATAAAAAAAGATTATAAACCTACGGGCGACCTGAGTAAGGCTGTGTTTCCACCAGAGTTGTGATGAACCAATACAAACGCTTCATTTCTCATCCTCGCACAGCACCGCTCTGGTGGGAACAGTTGAGCGGAGCGACGAGCGAGGCGAGGCAAATGAAGCGTTTCTATTGGATTTGCGATTATGAAGTCACTAGCTTGTGCCCACGGCTTCGCCCACGAGGAATTCGGTTATCGCGCGCTTTTTTTTTTCCGGGATAAAAAGTAGCCTGTGTCACTCTCTGGCTCATAAACTATCGCTATGCTAAAAATCACGTCGATCCATTTCGACGTGCAAGACGGACAACAAACACACACTTTCGCATTTATGATATTAGTATGGATATATCATAAATTTTGTATAAATTCTGCATAAACAAGTGTAATAAATTAAATAATAATGTAAAACACGCGATTTTCTCCACCAGCGAGCACTAACAGCCAACTAACTTTACCATATTCAACACATTCAGAGGCAAACATGCTCCAAAACTACAAACGAAACCGCAACACAATTTCCATATTCAACATAATAATAATAAATAATGTTTTACTCTGTTTTATTACGTTCCCGTAGAACTAGCGGTCGAGCGAGCCATGTAAATTAGGTTGTGCATGCTTTCGGACGTTTGTTTTGGCTAATTACATGCCAGATTAAAAAATATACTTACTCGAAGTCCTGTGAAAAGGCTGATTTTCTTCAAAAAGTCCTGGTTTGTCATACATTAATATAGGTACCAGCCAAATATGTGATCTACCCTGATCTACCATCCTAAAGTTTGCATGTCACAAAACAATAATGCTAATAGACGTGGCTGTCACCTTATAAGTTCTATCACCACCACCACACAACACTGACGCGTTTCGAACTCAACCAGAGCTCATCTTCAGAGCAACACAACCGTACACCATGCTACCCAGTTGTTACAATTTACTTATTTTATTCCACTGTTCAATCATTCATCGATAACATATTTTCTAAAAGCCACTTCAAACCAAAAATGTTTTTTCAGGCGATTGATTACCGAGAGCATCGAGTACATACGCCATTGGCAGTTTATTTGTGCTCGCTTTTCCAATATTTTGGCAACGGATCCATTACGTTTGAAGTCCGCTTATCCGAACCATTGACGCGATCCGGATTATGTGTCAAAATAAACTTTTTAGGGGTTCCGTACCTCTGTCACAGAGTACATAATATCCTCTGTCGAACAAGCTGTGCCCATAGTGTAAGTTTTCGATTACAAAATACGCCTCGATCGCGTTCGCGTTAAAATCTCAATTTGTGTGGAAATACGAACATCAAAAACGTTACGCCAGAGGCGCTGTTCGTGTTTCCATATACTTGCCATATACTAAAGAGATTTTAACGCGAACGCGGACGTATTTTGTGACCGAAAACTTACACTAAGGGCACTGGGCTACTACAAAGTGCAAAATTTGAACTTCGTATCATGCCGTCCCGTTGACGCTTATATAATTTAATACGAGAGTAAAGGGATGATACGATACGAACTTCGATTTTCTAATTTCGTAGTAGCCCCACCTGATTTTGTAACAAAGGTGGAACCTTTTAATAATAATTTTCGCTATGATTTCCTTAACAAAAGTATGGAATATCAATATGACATTAGTAGCAAATGGGTAGCATCCGCGTACCGGGAGACGAGCTGCCAGTGCCTCCAACAAGATGGAGCGACGACCTGAAGGGCTACTCCGAAACACAACGTTCGAAGTTCGTGTCGTGCGGTCTCTCTCACACTTATACTATTTAATACGAGAGCGAGAGGGATCGCACGACACGAACTTCGAACGTTGTGTTTCGGAGTAGGCCTGTGGCAAACCGTATGTATTCGTTACTGAGTAACGAGTACTTCATCTGATTTGAAGTAACGAATCGTTACTCACGAATACGTCTCGTTACCCGTATAACTCGTATCGGTCGTACTCTGCTCTGCTGGTCTACTGCGAAACCCGAAGTTCGCGTCGTGCGGTCGCTCTGACACTTATAATATTTATTACGAGAGCGAGAGGGATAGCACGACGCGAGCTTCCAGTTTCGTGGTAGCCCTGCTGGACACGCTCCGTCGATTATAAGTCTATGCTCCGTCGCCTCCGTCTGTAGTCTGTGGAAGGCTTTATACTTACCACAGATTATGCTATGCGAACAGATACAACTGCAGAATGTATGAGGCGAATTAATAAATAATTTTCCTTTTTGTTGATTTGAATATGAGATGAGTAGAGATTTGATATTGGGCCGTTTCAATAAAGAAAGGCTTTTATTTCGAATGTTTAAACTGAACGCTCTATTTTGAAGTAAATTAATAATTCTTTATTCTTACGACCCAATGTTATTCTCTTTTTTATTCTTAGATATTGTTCTTAAGAATTTATGTGCATAATATGCGATAAATTCAGTTATTTTATTTTTTGTAAGATTTGACCTGATCCATCATTTAAGAGAAACCAAAAATAAATAACTTTAAATTGCAACAGTTCGACTGTCATTATTTAATTAAGTATTTTAATAAGAGAAGCGCGTTCAACCAAATAAAATAACTCTTCAACTTTATAATATTGTTATAAATTAAATATTAGTTTGGATTTATTACAAAAATCACTTCAAATGGGGCTAGGTCAATTGGTGTGAATTGTCCCGTGATATTTATTTATTTAAATATACAGAACATTACGAACCACATTAAAAAAATCAGTTACGGTGCGTCACAGAACGACGATACGATAACGATACAGTTCGGTTTTGCTTTGTACAAAGTACGTTCGTTCATACCGTATGGTGACGGGATGCGGTGTTTCTGCTTCATACTCGCATCAAAAGTAACGATACGAGTAACGATACGATAGTAACGAGTACTGGTTGATAAAGTAACGAATACATACGGGTACCAAGGTTTTCGTTACTTTTACAGCCCTATTTCGGAGTAGTCCTTCTGGTTAAAGATCGCGGGATCGCGGTGGATCCGGAAAGCACAAGACCCGGTCTGAATTGAGAGCCTTGGGGGAGGCCTATGTACAGCCGTTTACCTTTACTTGCCCATTTCATTTGCCCGAATCCCACTTGCCATACCAACGTTTGTCATTAAATATATAGACCCGAGCTGCTTTCAGGATTTTTTTATGTCATCATTATAGAATGCAGGTTAGGTTAGGTTAGTTTAATACCAACTCTGAAGAAATTACTGTTTCAGAAATAAATTAGGTACCTACTTTATATGGCAAATGAAAATTCTAGAAAATGATACATTCGGGCAAACGATAGAGAACCATTGTACGTTACATTGGGCAGATATAATTAGTAATATGTGCATTAAAACCTCCTGCACATATCAAAAACATACTGGCTGAATGAACTTTCCGCTTTCTCCCGCACGGCGGCGCCACCAGTCAGTTGCGCAAAATTGACAGCTCGAAATGAATGCCGGCCGGCGCGCGCTCTTTTAAATTATTCATAAAAAACTCTGAAAGTGCTGTGATTGTGTCTTAAATGTGTCCCTGGGACTGAGGAATAGAGCCAGAACAAACTGTAAGTGAAACCTATATCTTGCCCAATTCGGTTTTGCTAATTATTTTCAATATTCAAATGTCGTAGTTCAAACATTTTGGTCAATCGAACCGCATCCTCAGTTTGCAAACTAAATACACATTCATACACATAAAACACACATTTCACGCAGTTTTAAGGTAACAGGCTTATTTCTAATCTAAGTTATTTACCTAGAATAATACGTATAAAATAAACGTTTTCAATTTTCGTTCTTTGCAACGCGTCGCGCGCGTCTTTTGTTTTTTAATTCGAAATGGACGAAAAAGAATTCGATGTCGAACAACTTATTAACAAAAAAGAACTGCTTTTTATACGATGTCAAACGTTATTTGAACTATCCAAATCAACTCCACCAGAGCGTTTAACCGAATTTAATTTGCGACTCAAAGAACTTCATTCGACTCGGGAATGTTTCGAACAATGCATATTCGAGTTAAATTCTTACAATAAGAAACAAAACCCGAAATTTAAACCAAATTATCAGGAAATTCAAACCTTTGACGACATGTATTTCCGTATTCTGAGTGTAGCGGAGGCTAATAGCGACACTTGGCAATCGTGTGACGGCAGCGGTAGCGGACCTTCGTCGCGCTCCGCGGGCCGCGGCCCGGGCGCTGCCGGGCCAGACTCGCGGTCGGCTAAGCCGCGGCTGCCTAAACTAGAATTGTTCCATTTCGATAGCAAATTAGAAAACTGGCAAACATTCTATGACACGTTTACGAGTTTAATTCATAACAACAATGATATTACGAACATTGAGAAGTTTTATTACCTGCTCTCCGCAGTCAGCGGTTCGGCATTGACTGTGGTCAAAGGGATGCCAGTGACGGCCGATAATTATCCGATAGTATGGGCTTTGCTAGTCAAAAAATTTGAGAACACTCGTGCCTTAGCTACGAGCTATTTAGATCGGCTGTTTCAATTTAAGCCTTTGTCAACTGAGTCGGCTACTGGTCTAAACACATTTTTACAAACGTATCAAGAGTGTGTTAAAGCATTGAAACTTTTGAAAATCAGTAACCTATCGAGTTTCATACTGTTTTATATGGGATTGCGAAATTTAGACCCCGTCACTAGGCGCGAATTCGAACAATCTGTAGATCAAACCGATATACCTACTTACGAACAGCTGATTAATTTCGTGGAGAAACAGGCGCGTGTTTTGGAAATGTCTGAGGTTAAAATTAGTACATCAAAAATTCAGTTTACGCCTAAGAGTGTTCCTAACACCTCTGCAAAGCCGAATTTTGTTCGAACAAATAATAATAATACTGCTAATTACAGTAGTGCACCGAAGCAGTTCCAAAAGCCGTGCTTGTCAGCTGTGAGTAAGAATAATAGCGAACGATCAAATAGATGTCTATTTTGCGACAAACCGCATTCAACTTATCGATGTTTCGAGTTTTTTGATTTAACACCGGTGCAGCGTCTTGACAAAGTGAAACAGCTTCAATTATGCGAAAATTGCTTTCGTCAGCATTCGTTGTCCGAGTGTACGTCAAAAGTGCGTTGTGTGCTGTGTAAACAACCGCACCATCACAGTATTCACTTAGATACAGTTCCAACTGTTCAAAATTCATCAATTAATCAAAACGGTTCAAATAGTCAAAACATTTCAAGTATTCAAAACGTTTCAAATGGTCAAAATCAAAGTCAAAGGTCAATGCCAAACGTCGGCTTGACTTGTTCGTCAAATTCAACCGTGCTGTTAGGCACTGCCATGGTGCACGTCGCAGATCGATGGGGAACTTACCACGCCGTACGTGCAGTCATTGACAGCGGTGCCATGTCCGGTTATATGACAAAAGAGTGTGCCCAGCGCCTGGGTTTGTCTCGACGCAAGTGTCAGTTTGAACCCATGGGTCTGGGAGGTGCGCCAGTGCAAGATTTCGGTCTGGTTACATGTTCAATTAAACCACGAAACTCATTTGGTCCGGTGCTTAGCACTGATACTGTTGTCGTAAGTAATATAACTAGCAACTTACCTACAGTAACCTTATCAAACAAAGTTATCAATAATTTCAAAAATCTAGAGTTAGCTGACCCGAACTACTTTTCGGCGGCTCCAGTTGACTTGTTGATCGCAGGTGACTTATTTCCCTACATTTATGACGGTCAAAATATACTACCACGTGACCCGGGTTTGCCCGTCGCGATGCATTCCATATTCGGATATGTCATTACTGGTCAGACAGTACTGAGTGACGATTGTGAGTCAAATACAGCCTCGCTCAACTTGTTCTCTGCTAATAAAACTAGTAGTATCGATAAAATCATGAACTCTTTCTGGGAGACTGAAAACGTGCCGTATGACGTCACTAAAAAACCAGAAGATTTGTATGTCGAACAATTGTTCCAAAACGAACACAGTCGCGATACTACGGGACGTTATACAGTGAAGTACCCGTTCAAACCCAGTTTTGATCTCGGCGATTCGACTCCACAAGCGTTACGTCGTTTCAACAATTTAGAAACAAAGCTGAATCGTCTTCCGGAACTTAAGGAAGAATATAATAAATTCATGTCCGAATATGAAAGCCTTGGTCACATGACTTGCGTAGGTGATTTTGGTACTGTGGATTCTAAGTACATAATTCCTCACTTTTGTATTCTCCGACCGTCAAGTACCACGACAAAACTCCGAGTAGTTTTTGACGCCTCATGCAAAACGACAAATAATAATTCTTTAAATTCAGTCGTTTACGCCGGTCCTAAGCTTCAAGCAGATATTAATGAGATTTTAATAAATTTTCGTATACATGAAATTTGCTTGTCAAGTGACATTTGTAAAATGTTTCGAATGACCTTGATCGAAAAATCTCAACGCAATTACCAACACATCTTGTGGAGGTTTCAACCTGATCAACCTTTAAAGGTGTATGAGTTAAACACGATCACATACGGCGTTGCTAGCAGTCCGTACCTAGCGATCCGAGTCCTGCATCAACTGGCTGACGACGACTGCGAGAAGTATCCTTTAGCGAGCAAGGTTCTAAAAAAGGGTTTCTTCGTCGATGACCTTCTGTGGTCAGTGAGCAGCTATGATGAAGCAGCTAGGCTACAGGATGAACTGTTAGAGTTGCTGAGTGGAGGAGGATTTCTGCTTCGTAAGTGGGCCAGCAACTGTCCCCAGGTACTGGCTCGGGTTCCAGCTGATCACCGCGAAACGCCCATTGCATTCGAGGATGACAAGGACCTATCCATAAAAGTTTTAGGTCTGCAGTGGCGACCCGCCGAAGATGTGTTTTCCTTCGTATTCCATCCACTTCCAGCTTCACAGGCGATCACCAAGCGTAGTGTTTTGTCACAGATTGGTCGTCAGTATGATCCCTTAGGTTTCGTGGCTCCTTGCATATTCTACGCGAAATGCTTCATGCAGAAACTCTGGCTCCAACAGCTGGGTTGGGATGAGCGGCTGCCTCCGGAACTGGAAAAGGAGTGGCTCACCTACATGTCAGAGCTCCCGCTGTTGTCGAATTTTAGCCACGAGCGCCAGGTTACTGTCAAACAGCACAGCTACTACCAGATACTAGGATTCTGCGATGCTTCAGTTCAAGGAATAGCTGCGGTCATCTATTTGCGTAGTTTTAACAATCAAGGTGATTCGAAGGTCAGTCTGGTCATTGCAAATCCAAGGTTGCACCCTTGAAGACAGTGACCATTCCACGTCTCGAGCTAATGGCTGCGCATTTGTTAGTCAAGTTAGTCAAATATACGAAGTCAATATTGTCTGAACGAATTCCTGTTCATGAAATACTCTTGTTTACCGATTCCTCTGTGGTGCTGAGTTGGTTGAATACACCCAGTTACAACCTCAAAACCTTTGTGGCTTCGCGTGTCTCCAAAATCTTAGAGACCGTGCAAAGCGATTGTTGGTTTCACGTGAGCGGCGCGTCCAACCCCGCTGACGTGTGCTCGCGCGGAGCGCTACCTTCCGTGCTGTTATCGACAGCGGAGTGGCTCGGAGGACCGAGCTGGCTAGACGCACCAAGAGAGAATTGGCCAGTAAAATCAATTGATCAATTTAAATCGGCAAATGTGCCAGAACTCAAAATTCCATGCGCGACTTTGGCTCAAACTAGCGTGCAAAACACAACACGTGACTCAAATCTTGTTTATAATTTAACTGAAAAATATTCGAGTTTTAGCAAACTTCAAAATGTCTTAGCTCGTTGTTTTCAATTTATTAACAATTGTAGATCGACGAAGTCTAATAGGAACACAGGTCCTTCGTCTCTATCAGATTTAAAGAACGCACACGATGTGCTCATTAAATCCGTTCAGCGAGAGCATTTTGCAGCTGATATCCAAGCAATTTCCAATGGTTACAGCTGTAGTTCTTCACTTAAAAGGTTAGCACCTTATGTCGACCCCCTCGGTTTTCTCAGGGTGGGGGGTAGGTTGTCTTTCGCCGAACTACCGTATCAAAAGAAGTATCCATTATTGCTTCCTAAAAAGTGCAACTTTACAAAAATTCTTATCGACTATTTTCATAAAATTTATTTACATATCGGTCCGCGTACATTGCAATTAAACGATTATTTGCACACGCTGCAGCAGCGACAAAAATGGCATAGGAATTGTCGTAATATTCAAGTTGATGAACTCGTTCTTATGCATGCTGACGCTCCTCCGCTTCAATGGCATCTCGGTCATGTGACGGAACTTTATCCAGGAGCTGATGGAGTTGTACGGGTGGTAAAAGTAAAAACCCAGAATGGCGAATACACGCGACCCGTTGTAAAGCTTAGTCCACTTCCCATGGAATTGGATTCAGCATAATTTTTATTTTTCTTTGTTTCTTTGCATGAATTTGACGCAAGAAGGTGTCAAATTTATGACAATTTTAGGTTCGAAATAAGTCATTTATTTTACTCAATTTACAGCTACACGTGTTTAGTTCACTAAGTCAACAAATACTTACACTATACAGTCCACTTACCTTATTCAATACCATCCCTGGTTTGGTTTGTAAACTGGGGAATCTGGGGTAGATTCCCGGTGGGGGGTTTATGTACGTTACATTGGGCAGATATAATTAGTAATATGTGCATTAAAACCTCCTGCACATATCAAAAACATACTGGCTGAATGAACTTTCCGCTTTCTCCCGCACGGCGGCGCCACCAGTCAGTTGCGCAAAATTGACAGCTCGAAATGAATGCCGGCCGGCGCGCGCTCTTTTAAATTATTCATAAAAAACTCTGAAAGTGCTGTGATTGTGTCTTAAATGTGTCCCTGGGACTGAGGAATAGAGCCAGAACAAACTGTAAGTGAAACCTATATCTTGCCCAATTCGGTTTTGCTAATTATTTTCAATATTCAAATGTCGTAGTTCAAACAACCATGTCCAGCAGTGGACGTCTTTCCGCTGACATGATGATGATTAGTATCACAAAAGTTTCACCCTGATACTATGGCAAGGCGCGCGCTATGGTGGGCGCTAACGATGGGCCTCATAAGGAAGTTCTAAGTCACTCAAAGGGCTATGGAGAGGGCTATGCTCGGGGTTTCTCTGCGGGATAGAATCAGAAATGATGATATCCGTAGTAGAACTAAGTTTACTGACATAGCCCGAAGAATTGCGAAACTGAAGTGGCAGTGGGCGGGGCACATTGCACGCAGGACGCAGTGGACGTCTTTCGGCTGACATGATGACTATGGCGAGGCATGGCACAGCAAACACCTATCTACAATTATTAGAGCTTCAATACTGTTTGTGTCCCAATTCCCGATGCGGGCTCACCCTCCTCCTACGCGACGTGACTCATTGTTTACCTTTAACCGATACGTAGATATAGATAGACAAACAGTTATAGTTCGGCATTAGGGCAATGGAAAGAGATGGGTAACCGGATACGGAGATGGTAGAACCTTGTGCAAGGTCCGCCCGGATTGCTACAACCATCTTGCTCGCTAATCCTACCGTGAAGCAGCAGTGCTTGCACTTTTTGTTTCGGCGTGGAAAGTATGAGAGCCGGTGAAATGTGTGAATAAACGTTTTCCTATTCTATTAATTATACTGGCCAGTTCAAGCCATATTTAAAAGGCAATCCGTTAATCCGGAATTCTGACAGTGTAAATAAAAATGTGAAAAAAGCCGTCAGGTTCCAAACGAAAGACACGGAACGATCACTGACAAGTTGGTACTCTTTTCGGTGATTGTCAAAAACAAGAAGTCGAATCTTATGACATGTTAATTTATTTCGCACTCAACTTGAAATTAAACCTTAAACCTTTTAAATAAAGCTCAGTTTTCTAGTGTGTCCCATACTTTTGGTTATTATGGCTGCTACCCTACCAGTGGTGATGTGCGTGCTCCGGTATATTTGTACACGATGGATGTCTCCAACAATTTGACCGCTTTGACTGAGTCACTGGTAATGAGTAGGTATTTTGTATGTTTCCAAGTATTTGGTGATCTTGGACGCTACGTACTATATGACGCTGACTGTACTAAGCAACGGATAAATATAATTATATAGATAGATACATACTTAAATACATATTAAACACCCAAGACCCGAGAACAAACATTCATATATTTCATACAAATATCTGCCCCGACACGGGAATCGAACCCGGGACACTTCGTAGTCAGGTTCTCTAACCACTAGGTCATCTGGGCGTCTATTCTTGCTGATATAAGTTCGGCAATATTCTTAGTTATTTAATGCCAGTTCCTAGGCCATACACAAACGTACTAGCTCGAGAAATGTCGGTAAAGTACAACCTGAATAGAACACAATCTTGATAGAGATAGATTTAGGTATTGACTGCAGTTATAGCTATACTATACATATACAATCCTAATAACAAAACGTCATAAATCTACCGTAGCTGTAAAGCTATTAGGACTTTATAGGACTTCGTTTAAGGTTTGTTTTACGTTGGTTGCATAGCAGGATATGAGCAGTGTCGCTGCTGGCGTCATATCCGGCGCTGTGACTACTTCCGGTTCTCGGTGGGACCGGAAATGGCTCATGTTCCAAGATTTATGCGATTTTGTACTGTTTGCAGGAAAAATGTTGAGTGAATTTCTTTTGTTCATAATATAAAACACTATATTTTGAGTAAATTATTTTTTTGCATTAATGGTATGACGATAATAGGGAATTTGATACACATAGCATTATAAAAACTTTTCTACCTTTAGCGAGAACTGACCCTGAAATAATTTCTAGTTTTTATACTCGTCTTTTGAATTTTTGACTTCAAACTACGTATGTGTGTCTACTATATTCCAGAAACAAAACTTAAATTGTTTACCTAGGACTGTTTTTAATTTAATTTTTCCCAATTTCCCTAGATACTAATTTTCATTTGTAATTTTCCGTAGATTTTCACCTCTTTCACATTTACTTTCTGAGCCCACTCGTTTACCCCGTTTCAGTGAGGTTGCAATAAGAGCAACGCTCAAGAAATTCCTTCTCAAACTTTGTATCATGTTACACGTACCTTAAGTACATTCAATTCCCAATCCATACTCAATCCATACTTTTATTTGTGTCTGTTTGACCGTCTTTCACGCCATAACGGAGCGACGGATCGACGTGATTTTTGGCATAGAGATAGTTTATGGGCCCGAGAGTGACATAGGCTACTTTTTATCTCGGAAAAATGAACAGTTTCCGAGGGAACAGCGCGCGATAATTGAATTCTACGTGGGCGAAGCCGCGGGCAAAAGCTGGTATGAATATAAACATTGACTGAGCCTGTAACTTCGTTTGATTCCAATATAACCTCCCCACAATAGCAACGCTGCGACTTCCGGTTCGTGGTTGCCACTCGAGGACCTTTCTCCCCCATGGTTATCCATTCGAGCGATGTGATCCGCCCATCACCACTTCAAGTTGTATATTCTTCGAGTTATGTCGTTATAAGTTCTTCGGCGAATTTCGTGTTTTGGATTATAAAAAGGTTTACTAACAGTAAAAAAAAAAATTGCTTGTAATATAACTTGAGTGACTACAAAACTAAGGCTTACTAGTAGCTAAAAGTTATAAGTCTTACAAAACCAGTTTTGCAATCCATACTAATATTATTTATAATATTATTATTTAGACTGTATAGTAGCTTCTACTATTTTTGACTCTTAAACTCACTCTTTGTCGGATCCTAACTGGTTACTCCTCTCATCTACTCAAAGGTTGACTGGTAGAGATCCCTTAAAGGAATAAGTCCGCCTTTATACAGCTGTCGCAAAGTTTGTCAATTGTGTTTTGTTTCTTTTCTTTTGTACAATAAAGAGTTTACATACAAAAAATGCATTATGAATGCGAAAGTGTGTGTGTTTGTATGTTTGTCCGTCTTGATGATTTTTGGCATAGAGATAGTTTATGGGCTAGAGACAGCCATAGGCTTACTATTTATCCCGAAAAAATGCACAGTTCCCGCGGAGGGAACAGCGCCCGATAACCGAATTACACGCGGGCGGAGCCGCGGGCAAAAGCTAGTATTAGCATAATTTTGATTCCTAACTAGTAAATTTTGGCTAAACGTCAAGTAGCCAAAGTAGTTCAGCTATCCTTTTTTTTTCAGTGTGTCGCGTCACAGAGAAGATAATATAGTCGCGTAAAGAAACCCGAAGAATAGCTCTCCATCCCTCTCTAGCGTAGCATCGGACAAATAAAGGTGTTTTATATTTAAACGAGCCGAACCAAAATAAAAACCCACAAAAGCATTAATTACGGAACACAAGGCCATTACCTGTTTTTTAATTAAAATGCAAATTAACTCGAACAAAAGAAAACATTAATATCCATGGAATATTTCGCGCGGAAAGCAATGCATATTTCGCCTTCATTATTTGGAAATTAAAGGGAAATTATTTCAGTGAAAAAAGTGTTTTTTGTGGCTGTTGTTTTATTCTGTTCGCTTTTGACAATCAGATAATTTCGTTCAGATGGACTAAAAAAGAAGAACAACTGTAAACGGTCATAGACATAATGAGATCATAATGAGATGAGGGTGGACAGAGGGAGTGAAAGAGAAGAAAATCGTCCGCGCGGTATGGCTTTACTGTGGTATGGCCTCAGGTTAGAACATGAAACTGCCGTGAGACTCACTCATATTAAATGATATTGTAACGATAACTCACGTTTTAAATCGAGTTTAGCTCGACATGTTTCGGGCTATTTCGTAGCCCTTCTTCAAGAGAGCACGCGACTCGGCGGCTGCCGCAACACGCGCGCTACGCGCCACTCTGCTCTGCTCGCGCGACTGTCCGACAGTGGCGACAGTCAGTCAGTTTCGTCGGATAATCTTGCGAAGCAATTCAATGGTGCGTGTGAATGTGAAGTTCCCAATCCGCACTGGGCACGCGCGGGAACTACGGCCCAAGCCCTGAGAGGAGGCCTGTGCCCGGCAGTGGGACGTGTATAGGCTGGGATGATGAAAGCAGGTTTTCTAGCAATGGTTCTTAGACACGTTTCATCAAAATCGGATCAGTTTTTGGGATATTGAAATTTGAAGTGACAAAGTCGGAGTTTTTTTAGAAGGTTATCTAATAGTTATTACTTTAACTTAAGTTTACAAAAACCTTACATTTTCCTCGTTATAAATCATAATTTAGGCGAGTAGGCAAGGGCGCATAAATCTGAGAGTTAATTCGAGGAGCAGCAAACTTTGGCTGTCTGCTAATTATAAGAGACAAATTGCTCGGGTGTTCTTAGGTATTTAGTATCTAGGGTATTCTAACGTGTGTGCGATGTAGTACCTATAGTATGAAGGGAAAGCCCTTGTTCCCCGTACGTAACCAACTTCCATTACCAGCACTGGGAGAGGATAAATAATTCCTACTCCAAAACCGGGTTTTGGAGTAGGAATTATTTGGAGTAGAAAATCAACGTTATGGCAGGCACAGAGTACTGTTACGGGGTGGATCAGGATAGACTTTTTAAAAAAAGACAGTTTTAAACCCAGAACCCTTTAATTCGAAAAAACACACAAAAATACAATAATAAATTAGTGTCGACCCGACGGAAGTCCAAACCAATCTGTTTTTGAAAATGAATGCATGGCGTAAATCGCCTCGCTGTCTCCTATTGCATTGACGTCAATGCAATCCCACCAAAAACATTACATGTAAAAAGCTGCAAGTCTCGCAACGCAATGCAGTTCTTGTAATGCTAAAAAGGTTTGAGATGCAATGTTATACCAAGTCGGTTATTTTTGTCAGTACCGGGGGATTTCCATAGAACTAGATTTTCACCAACTTGCTTATTTTAAAACCATAGAAAAATACAGTTTATAGTTCTCAAATAAAGAGTAAACCAAATTATTTTTAAACACATAAATGACTTGGCCATCGCAAAGCTACATAATGACATAAGAATTATAATAATCAACGTCAGCTATTTAAAGTAATTCTAATTAAAGATAGCGCTAGCCCCAGCCTTGCAGTTTGATTAATACACATAATACGAGAATGACTGAAGGTTGAGTGCGATGGCCAAGTCATTATGTGTTTAAAAAATAATTTGGTTTACTCTTTATTTGAGAACTATAAACTGTATTTTTCTATGGTTTTAAAATAAGCAAGTTGGTGAAAATCTAGTTCTATGGAAATCCCCCGGTACTGACAAAAATAACCGACTTGGTATAACATTGCATCTCAAACCTTTTTAGCATTACAAGAACTGCATTGCGTTGCGAGACTTGCAGCTTTTTACATGTAATGTTTTTGGTGGGATCTCATCACTTTTTGTAGGCAGTTCGTTTTTTTTCGGGTACTACTTCTTGTAATAACGCAAAACTATCTTCATTTGTTCATCCTTCCTTGTCCATCGTCCATCGTCCATCCTCGTCTATCGTCCATCGTCCATTCTCGTCCAACGTCCATTCTCGTTCATCTTCCATCGTCCACTATCGTCCATCGTCCATCCTTGTCCATCGTGTGCCATCCATCGTCTATCCTCGTCCACTATCTATCATCCATTCTCGTCTATCGTCCACCGTCCATCGTCTATCCTCGGTTATCGTCCATCGTCCATCCTCGTTCATCGTCTACAGTCCATCGTCCGTACCGACGGTCGTCGTCGTCGTCGTCGTCGTCGTCGTCGTCGGCGGTCGTCAGTCGTCGTCCATCGTCCATCGTCGCCCATCGTTGAACTTCCGTCGTCCGTCTACCGTCTGTCGTCCACCCTCCATCATCCGTCGTCGATCGTCGGTCATCGTCCGTCATCCGTCGTCCGTTGTCTTGTCCGTCGTCGGTCGTCGTCTTTTGTCCGTCGTCGCCATCGTCTATCGTTCGTTGTCCGTCGTCTGTCGGCGTTCGTCGTCTGTCGTCGTCCGTCGTCAGTCATCGTCCGTTGTCCGTCATCGTCCGTCGTCGAACTTCCCTCGTCAGTCATCGTCTGTCGTCCGTCGTCGAACTTCCGTCGTCATCCATCGTCTTTCGTCGGTCGTTCGTCTTTCGCCCGTCTAACTTCCGTCATCCGTCGTCGTCCGTCGTCGTGCGTCGTTCATCCTCCACCATCCATCGTCCGCACTGGGCTCGCGTGGGAACTAAGGCCCAAGCCCTCTTGTTCTGAGAGGAGGCTTGTGCCCAGCAGTGGGACGCATATAGGCTGGGATGATGATGATGATGATGATGATCCATCGTCCGTTGCCCATCGTCCACACTCCATCGTCCAACGTCCATTTTCTACCAATCGTCCATCGACCATTATCCATTGTCCATCATCCATATTCCAATTTCCATCGTCCATCCTCGCGTCCACTCGCATCGCACACACATTCACAAACAAACGAACTTTGGTACTTATTACATTAGTAAGATAAACAATTTCATTTTAACCCTTAATACTCAGGTATTAAGACTCAACATTAATACGTATACAATACGACTACGTTCAATAAAGTCATTGCTGTGTAACTTTGTAATCGCTAGTATTTATATGGGATTACAAACTTACTTGTGCAGTTTGTATAACTTTGAAACGTGGCTGAAATTGCAACATTTTGGATTTTTCTGTGACTATGTAGGCTAAAAACTAACTATGTTTAAAATTTGGAGCTTGTGGGTCTGCTAGAAGTACCTTAGAATTATGATGATCAAAAGTCAGTGTGTAGGTATGTCAGTGACAAAACTGAGGAACTTTAACATGTGATAGTTCTTAATCTACGTGTTCAAACTGAATGTTATTGATAATATATCTAAGTCCCATTAGGCCCTATAGGTAACTGAAAATTCAGGGTTCTAGCTTAAGCCATAACAAAAATACAGGGTGTTGAAAATAGCCTGAATGGCTTCGAGAAAAGTATGGTACGGCCGTGCCTTTGTTTTTTTTTGCTCGACTTGGCGGGGGCACTGCCGTGCCCCCAGATAGCTGACATGGCAAATATTACTCGTATGCTTAACCCTGTAATTACGATTATAACAGTACGTAATACGAGGAAAAATAATGCATAGTACAATACCCGGTTTTGAAGTAGGATTATTTAATGCCTTGTAGAGAACCAACGTTGGGGTCTGGTAATGTACGAGGAAACATAGTTCCCGTTGAAATGTGTCAGCATAATATTTTTGGTACAATATTCCCATGTTGCTGTTTTTTTTTGTGTGTTAATGTATCGGTCTGAGTAGAGAGTCTTGGGGGAGGCCTATGTCTAGCAGTGGACGTCTTTCGGCTGACATGATGATGATGATTGTGTTATTGTATGTGTACGAGTGTGTATTAACGAAGACCGAAGTCAAGTGGATCGTGCAGGACATACGGACGGACGGACAGACAGACAGACGGACTTCACGAAACTATAAGGGTTCCGTTGTTGCCATTTTGGCTCCGGAACCGTAATTACGTCGATCCGTCGCTCCGTTTCGACGTGAAACACGGACAAACATACAGACTTTCGCATTTATAATACTTAGTATGGATTTTCTGTCCCACTGCTGGGCAAAGGCCTTGGATTTCCAACTTCCTCTGTCGGCAGCTAAGTCTTGCCGGTCGTTTCTGAATACGTCCAAGTCGTCCCGCCACCTCCGTCTCTGTCTGCCGCGCCGCTGTTGACCATTGGCACCTATCCTCGGGGGCCCTCGCGTACCTTATAAAGGACCAATTAACACTAAGAATAACTTCATACAGCACAAATTATTCATTGAAAAACGAATCTTAAGAATTTTGAAATAATATCCGAAATAACAAAGCTGGTAAACCACGTCTAGAAAGCGTAGTTAAAAAAAGTCTGTTAAAAAGTCAAGTCCCAAGCAAAGGCGGATCTACTTAAAGGCTTCTTGGGCTGCAGCCCAGGGCCCCGTGGATACAGAGGGCCCCCAACCTGAACTGAAAACAATAGACGATATTGTCAATAATAAAAATTATCTAGAATTGAAAAAAATCCGATCATTAGGTTTGAGTAATTAGGTAGGGCCTCTAAGCAGTATTAGCCCAGGGCCCCACAAATTCAAGATCCGCCTCTGGCTCCTAAGAGGCTATACCTAATAAGTACCACCATCATTACCACCATCCTTTGATGAATTATACCTGTAGATTCACAATCGCGCGCCCAAATATGTCCGAGCCAAATGAGCGCCAGTTTGAATCACTGGCCTAAAATCATTGGTTCAGATCACCGGGATAGGTTAGGTCGATAGGTTGGTCGATAGGTCGATCGGTAGGTCGATAGTAGGTAGATAGGTTGGTAGAATGCTCGCCTGCCACTTTGGTAAAACTGGCCTTCTTTTTTCTCAGTACGGTGTTGTCAAGTGTCAAGCGTTGTGAAGTTTTGCCGCTAGCGAAATTCGCCCGTAATAGAGTAAAGACTATAGGTTCAAATTTCGTCTCGTATTATTTTAATTATTTTTTGTGAGATGATTTTATTTGTCACGCAAACAAATCAATAGTTCTGACATTCTCCTCTTCAAGATTTTGTTCGGCAATGTGCGTCCTGGTTTAAATGTCATTGCCACCATCTGTAATCTAATAGAGTTGCATTTTTTCCGACTGAGGTACGGAACTCTAAAAGGATTAGGAGTCCCGTGTCTAAACGGTATATTACGCGATGGTCCAGCTGCCGTAAGTTACTCGCAGGGCGCCGCGTGCGTCAAATCGATCGGAGCCCGCTTGGGACCCTTTTTATTTGGAACTGATTACGGACAGGATTGCTTCGGTAGCTTTTATGTATGAACAATTGTATTTCGGATGTTTGCAGCATATTCGTAATTTCAGCGGATGGTGTCTATGGAATAAAGTCGTCAACATAATTATTATCTTCATTCAATTTTGGTCGTAAGATGCCTACTAAGAAGCATATACGTATGGGTGAAAAAAAATCTAAGATCAACAGGGGCTATGTTGTCTAGGTACGGGGCTAATGCGTCCATTCCAATTATCAGAAGAAAATCATCCTTTAGAATTACTCACGCTATTTTTTTAAAGGTTTTGGCACTAAAAGTATAAAAAATGATCACTTTATTATTATGTCGTGGCAGCCCCCTTTTTTTAATGCGTCTATAAGAAACTAGGCCAATTAGACGCTATAGCCCCGCATATTTTCGTACAACTAATTACTAAACTAAGGCTAGAGTTTAGCGTACAAAATGATAAACTTTATCATGTGTGCTTTTATAATATTTTTTCGATTAAAAATCATTCCAATCAATCCGATCACATAATACTAGTAAAACACGCTTTCACCTCACCTGGGGTGTATCATAGCTTTTAGGGATACATAATGTGGTTGTCATAATCGGATAAAATATGCTGTTTAAAGTATTGTGACGCATTAGCCCCAGTTGAGGCATTAGTCCGCCGCGGGCACCGCCATACAAATTTCAATTTTCGTCTCGCCTCGTCTCGCCTCCTCTCTCTCTTTATGAGGGTTTCTTAAGAGGCAAAATCACTATCACTAGATATTAGATACAGTAGCCATCAGATATTTCGGAGCAGTCAAGGTGATCAAAATTATCGGAGCGTGAACTCTAATGCTTTGAGAATAGAGTGCATGCTCCGATATTTTTGACTACCTTGGCCGCTCATAAATAATCTGATAGCGACTGTACCTATAGAAGTAAGTTTGACGCTATAGCCTTGCTTGCGATTAATTCTTTTAGTAAGGTATCACACGATACTAACGCCGACGAAACCTTTGCATAACATTATAATGAAAAAAGTATTTTGCATAACGTTAAGGTCGCATAATAATAAAATGGCATAATACTTAATTACAAGCCTTCAGTATTATAGTAGGTACACCCACACTATAAAATGAAATGAAATACGCATGTAACGCACGCAAAGTACGCATGATGTCTGATGTTCAAGGCCACTAAAGGCCTTAGGAAGCTTAGAATATTGCCGTAAAGTGGCTTGTTATGTTTGTCTGTTTCCAACTGTGTTAAACAAGGCCTCGTAGAATTTCACGTTCACAAACGTGTACGAAGATTTTAAAAACAACGCTTGCAAAACAATACATCTTTTACGGAAGACTAATCCTTTATTAAAATGAAGGATGTACGCAAACACTCTCAGCAAACAAGCTTCAACGACATTAATAAACATACAAATAAGAAGACTCGGAGACCCTCGAGAGGTACTTGCGATCCTTGTCCTAATCTAGACCTTTGGGGTCGCGTTATTTAGGAAGTTGAAGTGTCTTTCATAGAACTCGAGGCGTACGGAAATAGTAGGTATCTACCTATGTAGGACGAGATGTTGTTTGTTTTTCTTTAGTTTTTCTTGAAGATATTAGTTTTGTTACGGACGTAAGGTAAATGTTCGAGTGTTCGACACACTAACGCCCAATAGATGACACCTTGCTGTCATCTCTATCCTCTTAAGTCCTCGCGTACTTTAGAAGAATAACGGCCGAATGTACATTATAAAGTACAAATTGTTCATTGAATAAAGAATTCTAAGAATTTTGAAATAACCAAAATAACAAAGCAGGTCAACCACGTCTAAATTGGTCTTAAGCACTATTTTTTTTTAAAAGGAGGCTATTGTTAATACGACATAAAATTGAATGTGGCAACTACTGGGGCAGTGACGATCACTCGTACATTTCGCCTGTTGCATGGTGCGTGTGAAGTTCCCAATCCGCACTGGGCCCGCGTCGGAACTATGGCCCAAGCCCTCTTGTTCTGAGAGGAGACCTGTGCCCAGCAGTGGGACGTATAGGCTGGGATGGATGGATGGATCGCCTGTTTAAGTAGAATATATCATCATTTGATACCACTCAATATGTAGCGTCCATTGCAAAATCTTTGAATATCTAAAGTCTTTTCCTATGCCTACAGAGTTACAGACAGACGCACAAACAAGAGCTGAGTAATAAGGTCCTTTTTGGCACAAATTTTTCATACAGATCGCAAAGAACACCCCTCTCTTGACCCATAATTGATTTTACAAGCCTCCAAGATATAGGCACATTGTGTGGATGAGTGCGGTGCATTCACCCCGACCGTATGGCTTCAGGGGTGATTGGCTGCCAGCGTTGAGGGTGAGCGGTGAGAAATTACTAGAATTTTATAGGCGTTTTTGTAGTTTGCACTAGTAGAATAAAAAATATTATACGTGTAAAACAAGTAAAAAAGTATTAGATACAGATACAAAACTGCACCGAAATCTGTCCATCCGTTTGAGAGCTACGATGCCACAGACAGACAGACAGAAATTGGTATCAAACTTATAACACCCCTTTCTTGCGTTGGGGGTTAAAACAGGTCTTTGCGACCGGCTTACAAAATGTTTTAAAATAAATATCTAATTTTGATTAATAGCATTCACAACGAAAATGTTAAACGAAAGCCTTAATAAACATTAATAATTAATAAACCATTACATACTTTAATAACAGGTGCCCAGGGGATTTTAGAATTGGTTGAGGGGTCCGTACCGTAATACGTGCTTGTACAAATTGATTCAGGGACTTTGTTTTTTGAAATATTAAGGAAATTTCAGGGTCCCCCATTGGGAGGTTATGTCAGAGGGGAGAGGCAGTTTTGTTCGAGTTATGGATTAGTGATGTAAGGAATATCAATTTTTAGGCTGCGAATGGGAATTCATATCTCCTGACGATATTCGCGAATATGCGAATACTGAATTTTTAAGTTAGCGTCATTTTCAAGGGTTGGAAAAACGCCCGTCATTTTGAAAACATAACCCTGTTCTGTACAGTAGAGACTTCCTTATATTAATAAAAAATATTATTAGGTATTTAATTTTTATAAATTTATTATACTTACCAAAATGTATAAGTCTCTGCTGCACGGAACAGGGTTATGTTTTCAAAATGACGGGCATTTTTCCGACCCTTGGCATTCTCTATGGCTCTATTTTGACAGTTGACATGCCTTCACCCACACGTTTGTGTCATTCGTTTATTTATTTGCTTTAAATGTGGTTAACAGAAGGTCTTATAAATATGTATTAAGTATGATTTCCAGGACATATTTATCCGAGTTACAGCATGCAAAATGTACCTACACCTTAAATCTATTTTTTTTAATCTTATTTTGAGCATTGCCTAACGGATCTGATTTGGTTGATCTACTTATCGTAGGTTCCTAAACAAAAATATGTGAATTCAAATAAAGATTGTGAGACTGAGCTAAGTAACTAAAATAAAGGTTTTGTAACAAAAATTACGAGAATTTTTTTCGTGCGTACCTGCAATCTACATTTTGCGAATGCGAATATTCGTTACATCACTAATATGAATATAGGTACCAAATTTGATGTAAGTACGTGTTATTGAATTTTTAGATTAGGCAGGGTAAAGCGGGGTTTTTACGTTACTTGTAATTGTAACTTATAGCTTCGTGAATGTACAGGTTGCTTAGTCGCCTTTTACGTCACCCACGTGAAGAGATCCGTCTGTACTGTCATGGGCTACCAACTCATACAAGATATATTTAGTACTAAAAAACGGCAATAGATGGCACTACCATTAACATCTGTAAAGTATAAAATGTAAATAAGCCGAATTAAGTAGAAATATTGATATTAAAATAAAGAATAGCATATTTTATAAACACAACTTCACATCAACTTTATTTCAACTCCTTAATTTGAAGATAAGAAACATCATAAATAATAAATTGAGAATACGAAAGTATAGGCTACATGTGACTACGTTTCAGCTATGAGGTTTTCGTAGTAGTTTGCAAAAGTAACGCTAGATGGCGTAAAACCGGTATGCGCATGCAGCGGGCTACTATGTAATTCGAAACACGAAATTCGTGTCGTGCGGTCTCTTTCGCTCTCGTAATAAATAGTATAAGTGTCAGAGGGACCGCACGACACGAACTTCGAGTTTCGATTTTCAGAGTAGCCTGCCTATGTGCTGAAGGGCTACTCCGAAACACGACGTTCGAAGTTCGTATCGTGCGATCTCTCTCACACTTATACTATTTAATACGTGAGCGAGAGGGATCGCACGACACGAACTTCGAACGTTGTGTTTCGGAGTAGCCCCGTTCCGGAGCTATAGGCCCTGGAAGTTTTTGCTACCCTTGGATCAGGGGTCTGGTTAGGCTGGTCAATGTGCTAAAAGTGGGGGGGGGGATGAAATTTTGGGGTTGGGTCCGGGGTAGTCCCGTAGGGGGGGGGGGGGGGCTTGGGAGGGGGTTGAAAATTTGGCTATTTTTGAGCTAGGACGCACCGTTTCTGAGATATTAGAGGATTTTGAAAAACACCAAACCAAGTATATACACTACACAACACTTATATTTATATACTATAATTGCATAATCGCATAATAGCAGGTGGTAGGACCTTGTGCAAGGTCCGCCCGGATTGCTACCACCATCTTGCTCGCTAATCCTGCCGGGAAGCAGCAGTGCTTGCACTGTTGTGTTTCGGCGCGGAGAGTAAGACAGCCGGTGAAATTACTGGCACTTGAGGTATTCCAACTTAGGCCTCTAGGTTGGCAACGCATCTGCAATACCCCTGATGTTGCAGATGTTTACGGGCGTCGGTGATCTCTTACCACCAGGAGACCCACTTGCTCGTTTGCCTTCCATTCGAATAAAAAAAAAATTAAAACTACATATCGTCACTACTCTACTACGAAACTTGAAGTTCGTGTCGTGCGGTCCCTCTGACACTTAAACTATTTAATACGAGAGCGAGAGGGACGGTACGATACGAACTTTGAGTTTCGTAGTATAGCCCTAAGCTGTAGATAATCTATAAACTAAAATGGCTGACAGCGTTTTCAGCAGATTACGAATAGGTTTGGATCTACGAAACCTCGATTGCTTACGCACTGACCAGCGGCCGTGAGTAGGTTATATAACGTAGCGCCATCTACCAACCCTGTCATGTCCTAGTCAAGCTATATATTGGGCTAACAAGCGACACCCGTATCATTAGTGTCTCGCTAGATGGCATATAGGTATCGTGTTATTTGTGTTCTCAGTGGTGCCTTCTATTGTAAAATAAAGAAAAGAAAAATAGCCAGTTGTATAGCCAGTATTAGGGTGATACCGTTTGCTTGTACTAGAGGTAGGTGGTGTCTCTGTATATTATGTTCTCTGTGCTACAAGGAAATTATGAGACCGCACATGGCGCTACCGACCGGTTTGAAACTTTACGTTGCGTTGCCTCATGTGTGGTCTCTCAAGGAGTCCATGGCTTAAACTCAAATGAAACTCAAAAGTAACTAGAACTTGCAGTTTCATTGCAGTTGCGTTTCATCGTGTGTGCTGGGAATTAGTCAAAATATACTCAGCGGCGCACAAAATTTGGCCCACTCTTTATACAAAATTACCTATAACTGCATACATTTGAGGGCTAGATTTTTTGCCATTCAGTAAATGTGGCTTTGGTATTAACTCAAAGATTTATTAGCAGTTTCAGTCTAACCTTGAAAATACCTAGATTGTTTCTGTCTAGTGCAAACAATGGGAGCGAATTCCATTTCCTAGCAGCTATTATTATACAAAATGCGTGTTCCTTAACTCCAGAGCATCCCCTACGTTTAAATAATAAACTCTAGTGTTACAGCGGCGCCACGACCCCCAGCGACCGACGACACGTCGCTGTTCGCTGTTCATTACTCGTCCTGGATGTTCGTTGCACATTTGTTGCCTGGTAGTAGACGCAATGAATCGCAAAAACTCGTGTTACCAGCCGTTCCTAGTAGCGGGCTGTGAGTAACGAATGGCTAGCAATTACAGGACTGGCAATTATTTCACAAGACGCAGAGCCTACCTTTGCTCCCCTGGTTCTTATTTCGGGGAGGAAGAGCAGCGGAAAATGACACAGTAGGTCAACAATGTTTAATATGTAGGTATATACTTAGGTAGGTAGGTAGGGTCGCAGAAGAGTGGCTTTCCTGTCGGTATTCTACAGGCTACATTTCGGAGAATGTGCTTCAGAACTGCACGACCTTATTCCACCGGCTCCTTTCTTCCACAGGTCGACCAGAAGTAGGCGGGGTCTCCACCCTTACGTTGTCAGTATTCCCAAAATCCGCACAAAGCGTTTTCGCTCTTCCTTTTTCAACCGCACAGCAAAAGAGTGGAATTCCCTGCCTGCGATTGTGTTTCCTGAACACTACAATTTGGCCTCTTTAAAGTCTAGGGTGAATGAGCATTTACTAGGCAAGCGTGCTCCATCGTAGGCCTCATCCTCGCTTTCCATCAGGCGTGATTGTGGCCAAAAGAAAGCCTATACTGTTTAAAAAATATATTGTAGCACGATCTCTCCTCCTTCAGCGCAGACGTGTCGACTCACCTTTACACGCTCGTCTGTGCCAACCCTTATTCCATAACTTTCATTACTCTTTTTACACTCACCTTTCACCTCATTCAAAATTCATTCATCCACTCACTCACACCGCGCGCAATTGACCAGTCAGTCCGAGCCCGCCCAAGATGGCGATACCACCGCGCGCGACCCTTACAGCAGTTTCTTTGACCCTGTAAGTGATTTCCCATTTTCAATACTGTGTACGTAAATCACAGGACCCCCACAACCTCTCCAGGTTAAACGTGGCGCCCAACGTGGGGCCCGAGCGAGGTTACTATATGTCACAGGGAGTACTATACCGTTTCAACCCTGACGCAGAGAGCGACGATCCTCAGCTTGTTGTCCCACAATCCATGAGGAAGGAGATCATGGAAGAGCTACACGACTCGCCCACAGCTGGACATAATGGAGTCGAGAGGACCTACCAACGCGTGAGCAAGAATTATTACTTCCCAGGTATGAGAAAGTACATAGCAGAGTACATCAAGGACTGCAATGAATGTCAACGGTACAAACCATCTAACCTGAAGCCTGCAGGCCTGCTGCAGACACCTACGCCGGCTCAGCGATTTGAGGTACTTGCTATGGACCTTTTTGGACCCTTACCTACTGGTGAAAATGGAGAGCGATGGGTTTTCTTGGTCGAAGACACCGCAACCAAATGGGTTGAATTGTTCCCGCTATCAGTGGCTACAGCTGAGGCGTGTGCCAAGGTACTGGTAGGAGAAGTTTTCCTCAGATATGGAGTTCCTCGACGAGTGATATCTGACAACGGAGTGCAGTTCGTGTCCCAGGTCATGCAGAAGGCCATGTATACCCTAGGAGTTCAGCAGAACCTCATACCTCTCTACCATGCAGAAGCAAATCCAGCCGAGAGAAAGAACCGTGACCTCAAGAGCCAACTAGCAATCATAGTTGAAGGGAACCATAGCAACTGGCCAAGTGCACTGCCTGCCATACGCTTCGCCATGAATACTGCCGTGACACAGAGCACAGGGAAGTCGCCTGCTTACCTCGCCTTCGGGAGAGAGATGCGATCACCTGTTGAAGCCAGACATGACCTGCGAGCTATCATCGAAGCTGAGAACTTTGTACCACAGATAACACCGTACCTGTTGAAGCTCAGCGACGATCTTGTTGACGCCCGAGAGCAGATTATCCAGCAACAAGACCGCAAAAAGGCCTACGCAGATCAGAAACGCCGACCGCATGACGAATATAAAGTTGGTGACAAGGTCCTATTGAAATCTCATGTGCTTAGCAATAGCTCGAAGGGGATTACCAGCAAGTTTGCTCCCCGTCGAGACGGACCCTACACCATATCCAAGGTAGCCAGCCCTACCACTTATGTTCTGTCGAATAACGACGAAGCAATCGGCAAATATCACGTCGTCGACTTGACGAGATATCATCAGAGGAGTGGTGATGAACCTGCAGATCCTGTGATGCCACAGAGGAAGAGAGGCAGACCGCCGAAGCGCTCACCGGCTGCCCATACAACCCCTGCAGCGACAGGTGAAAGGAAGAGACGAGGGAGACCACGCAAGAACCAGACTGTGTGTCGGTCCATGGGCGAGAACGTCCCCGTGGCCCGAAGGGGGAGCATGTAGCACGATCTCTCCTCCTTCAGCGCAGACGTGTCGACTCACCTTTACACGCTCGTCTGTGCCAACCCTTATTCCATAACTTTCATTACTCTTTTTACACTCACCTTTCACCTCATTCAAAATTCATTCATCCACTCACTCACACCGCGCGCGATTGACCAGTCAGTCCGAGCCCGCCCAAGATGGCGATACCACCGCGCGCGACCCTTACAGCAGTTTCTTTGACCCTGTAAGTGATTTCCCATTTTCAATACTGTGTACGTAAATCACAGGACCCCCACAACCTCTCCAGGTTAAACGTGGCGCCCAACGTGGGGCCCGAGCGAGGTTACTATATGTCACAGGGAGTACTATACCGTTTCAACCCTGACGCAGAGAGCGACGATCCTCAGCTTGTTGTCCCACAATCCATGAGGAAGGAGATCATGGAAGAGCTACACGACTCGCCCACAGCTGGACATAATGGAGTCGAGAGGACCTACCAACGCGTGAGCAAGAATTATTACTTCCCAGGTATGAGAAAGTACATAGCAGAGTACATCAAGGACTGCAATGAATGTCAACGGTACAAACCATCTAACCTGAAGCCTGCAGGCCTGCTGCAGACACCTACGCCGGCTCAGCGATTTGAGGTACTTGCTATGGACCTTTTTGGACCCTTACCTACTGGTGAAAATGGAGAGCGATGGGTTTTCTTGGTCGAAGACACCGCAACCAAATGGGTTGAACTGTTCCCGCTATCAGTGGCTACAGCTGAGGCGTGTGCCAAGGTACTGGTAGGAGAAGTTTTCCTCAGATATGGAGTTCCTCGACGAGTGATATCTGACAACGGAGTGCAGTTCGTGTCCCAGGTCATGCAGAAGGCCATGTATACCCTAGGAGTTCAGCAGAACCTCATACCTCTCTACCATGCAGAAGCAAATCCAGCCGAGAGAAAGAACCGTGACCTCAAGAGCCAACTAGCAATCATAGTTGAAGGGAACCATAGCAACTGGCCAAGTGCACTGCCTGCCATACGCTTCGCCATGAATACTGCCGTGACACAGAGCACAGGGAAGTCGCCTGCTTACCTCGCCTTCGGGAGAGAGATGCGATCACCTGTTGAAGCCAGACATGACCTGCGAGCTATCATCGAAGCTGAGAACTTTGTACCACAGATAACACCGTACCTGTTGAAGCTCAGCGACGATCTTGTTGACGCCCGAGAGCAGATTATCCAGCAACAAGACCGCAAAAAGGCCTACGCAGATCAGAAACGCCGACCGCATGACGAATATAAAGTTGGTGACAAGGTCCTATTGAAATCTCATGTGCTTAGCAATAGCTCGAAGGGGATTACCAGCAAGTTTGCTCCCCGTCGAGACGGACCCTACACCATATCCAAGGTAGCCAGCCCTACCACTTATGTTCTGTCGAATAACGACGAAGCAATCGGCAAATATCACGTCGTCGACTTGACGAGATATCATCAGAGGAGTGGTGATGAACCTGCAGATCCTGTGATGCCACAGAGGAAGAGAGGCAGACCGCCGAAGCGCTCACCGGCTGCCCATACAACCCCTGCAGCGACAGGTGAAAGGAAGAGACGAGGGAGACCACGCAAGAACCAGACTGTGTGTCGGTCCATGGGCGAGAACGTCCCCGTGGCCCGAAGGGGGAGCATGTAGCACGATCTCTCCTCCTTCAGCGCAGACGTGTCGACTCACCTTTACACGCTCGTCTGTGCCAACCCTTATTCCATAACTTTCATTACTCTTTTTACACTCACCTTTCACCTCATTCAAAATTCATTCATCCACTCACTCACACCGCGCGCGATTGACCAGTCAGTCCGAGCCCGCCCAAGATGGCGATACCACCGCGCGCGACCCTTAGGCACTGGTCCCACCGCGAGCTAGTAAGCTATGAGCTATCGGCTATTTTATAGCCCAAGAAACGAACAAAAGATAATCGCTTCCGTGTACATAAAAGAGAGAGTTATATTTTGATAGTTCATAGCTGGCTGTTCACACTGCCGGCGAGGATACTCTCCCACCGCCCGGCGAGTAAGCGATAATTCCATACAATTGTTTACTAGCCGCCCGCCGATTGTCATCTGTTTCTAGTACAGAATTTTACTAGTTGACCGCCGAGCTCGCCGATAGCTGGCGGTGGGACCACTGTTTACTAGTTGACTGCAGCGATAAGCTATCGACTATAAAACTAGCTCAACGGTACTCGCCGAAGCCTGCTTGGCGATCAGAGCGATCATTCTACCTTTCAAAGTGGATGCGAGTGCACGTATATACAATGAATTTAAAACAATCATACGAACTATCTTTGTTGTCAAGTTTGAATGACGATGATGATGTATTTTATAAAAGCGTGTGTGTAGTGGCAGTGGCAATTTTGAAGAGACGGAAGAAAAAAAGGAATAATTTAAAAAGAATGACAAGAGAAATTTGGATGCAAAAAATTAATTATTTCAGAAAAGAATACAGTGAGTTCAAACTAGCTAGCGTGGTGAAATCAAATTTAAATTCAAATCATTTATTCAGTAAATAGGCCGCAATGGGCACTTTTATACGTCATTTTTTTTAAACTACCAGCGCTTTCGGAAATACCATCATTGCCAAGAAGAATGCGCCGCAAGAAACTTGGCAGAAAGTCATTTTTTCAAAATAAAATAATTACAAATAAAATACTTAAAAACTACAGTAAACCATTTAACAAAAAATTACAAAAAAAAAAAATAATAATAATACTGGGATGTATGGGGTCCCTTAGTTACAAAATTAAACACTAACTATATTCGACCTCGACTGTACATCGTATAGGTCATTGGTGAATAGCCCCCCGGCTGAGCTAGTGCAGCGAGTAATCGCCCGTCGCACGCAAACACTCGCTTATAGCCGAGCGTCTAAACTAGCAAAACTATACTCGCTTCTCGCCTCTCGCCCACTCGTTTGTAGTTCATAGTTTTACTCGCTAATAGTTTGTAGCCGCCGGTGGGACCAGTGCCTTACAGCAGTTTCTTTGACCCTGTAAGTGATTTCCCATTTTCAATACTGTGTACGTAAATCACAGGACCCCCACAACCTCTCCAGGTTAAAATATGTATATTATGGTTATGTAAAGTTGTCTTGTTTTTTTACTTGTTATATTTTTTACTGTGCCGAATTTTGGTAAATAAATGTAGGTACCTATTCTTTCTTTCTTTCTTTCAATGATGTTCATCGAGAGCCTACATACTTTTTATCGGCGGACGATTTAATCAGGGTGAGTTGTATGTAGTGCGCGCAGATAGTTCGTATGTTTTAGGAATCATGAGCTCTGCAAATTTATTATCGACTGATTGTTGCCGTTGTTTTTAGTTGCAAGTATCATCCATACTTCCGTACTAATATTATCAATGCAAAAATGTGTGTGTTTGTATGTTTGTGAGTATGTGTGTTTGTCCGTCTTTCACGCTGTAATGGAGCGACGGATCGACGGGATTTTTGGCATAAAGATAGTTTATGGGCGCAACAGTGACATAGGCTACTTTTTATCTCGGAAAAATGCACAGTCCCGAGGGAGCAGCGCGCGATAACCGAATACCACGCGGGGGCAGCCGCGGGCAAAAGCTAGTAAGTACTGGATAAAAATATATGACTATATCGGCCGGTAGGTAAAATAAAATGTAGTCTACGAGGGCTAATTATTTAATGGAATAGGGGGAAAACCAGCAAACTGATCGCCTGTTGGTAAGCAATTACCATAAAAATAAATTCATCTAGTTATAGTTTTATCAGGGAAACACTCATAGTGTACATACCTATCATAGTAGGTATAGGGCACTGGCACGATTCTCGAATTTTGTAGCACCTTCCAGGGACGTAGGTACAATTCAAATGTCAGTCCTTATTTGTACCTCCAGATTACACTAATAGGGATTTCCTCAAGCGTTTTAAACGCTTAGTAGCGCTTTAGATCGACCACAGAGTGCCTCATCAATTATATCGACCGCAATCACGCCGGACACGGTTTCTAATTGAGGGACACCACAACTGAAGGACTTTGACTTGAATTTACAGACACTTTGCCAATATAAATTAAATTTGTGTTTGCTTTTCTACTTAGGTAAGTTGTTAGGTGTAAGGTAAGCTGTGGATGTAGTGGTTTGACCCAAGCGATGAACTTTCAAGCAGAACTGTGCTTCAAATGTAAACTCACACCTCTGAGTTTTTCGAAATAATGTGCGGAAGTATTTGATAACTCTTGAATTTGAGATATAGACATAGGTAGACACAACTTTATTTCGACATCAAACTTAAAATAATACATAATTTACAGAAAAGAAAGACATTTGATGATGTCGAAAAGGAAAAATTTGGCACACACACATACATACACACGCTCACACTCAAAATGACGCCTGTATTCCCAAATGGGACAGGCAGAGCACACGAAACGTTACGGCTTCGGAGCCACTTTTAGCAATTTTAGGTTCTAAGTTTGACAAAAACGGTACAATAGTGACAGGTTGCTGGCCTGTCGCCTACGGTATGCCTTAACCTCAGTCGCCTCGTACGACATCCACGGAAGAAATGGAGAGGTGTAATTTTAACCCGACACCACACGTGTAATTACGCGTGAATTTGCCATGTCTGAAATATTATTAATATAGAAATACTAGCTTTTGCCCGCGTGGTATTCATTCGGTTAATGCGCACTGTTCCCTCGGACACTGCATTTTTCCGGGATAAAAAGTAGCTTATACCACTCTATAAACTATCTCTATGCCAAAAATTACGTCGATTCGTCGCTCCGTTACGGCGTGAACGACGGACAAACACACAAAAATACGAACACACACACTTTTGTATTTATAATATCAGTATGGATTAAAACTTATTAATATTTTGTTTGTAGTTTTGTTTAAGAAAAAATATTGGTGGGTACTTATTTATTTATTTAATAGACACACCAACAAAGTACAGAGCAATTACATTTACCACTTAAGATTACTTAGGGAGTTACAGTGACTAATTAAAACCTATGTTGTGGTTTGTTAGCCTAGCATCTAGTAGCATGGAGTACGGTTGTGTTGCTCTGAAGATGAGTTCTGGTTGAGTTTGAGAGGCGTCAATGTAGTGATAGATGGATTTGCGTGATTTGTGTGTCCTTACCAGTGAGCTTCTAAGTAGCATATAGTATCATTAGTCCGTACAGTGTGGAGGTGGAGGAACTGCATGAACACGCATATCTTGCGTAAATTTAACTATCATAAGGTCGCGGGAGCAAACAAATTCTTTTAGTTCATTGATTGCACGTGGCCCTGTCACTGTACCTACTGTGGGTTGATCCATTGTACAAGGCAGTGTATTACACGGCCATACATCACAGTCATTCGTCATGCACCTCACGGCGGTATGGCCGTCGCTTCCCCTGTGTAGAAACTCTTTATACTGAAGGCCACGGAACAGATAAGAGAATTTGAAATTAATGTAATGCTCGATTTTAATGAAAATTTGCACTATAGCGTTAAATATTTTGCAAACAGATCACTGAATCGAAAAATCGTTTTAGCAACCCCCGAATGGTTTTAAGAGACCTATCCAACATCCAACGATACCCTACATTATAAGGTTGGATGAGAAAGCAAAAAAAACTTCTTTTTTTTGTATTTTTTTATTGTACCATGTTGTCGGCTTGGTTTACATATATATTAGTGCAAAATTACAGCTTTCTAAGCATTGATAGTTCCTGAGCAAATCTGTGGACGGATAGACAGACATGGCAAAACTATAAGGGTTCCGTTTTTGCCATTTTGGCTAGACCCCTGAAAATGGTTCGTATTACATATCACATTGCACGGTAAATAAAATATAAAATCTTTGTTCTCGGGTCTTGGATGTTTAATATGTATTTAAGTATTTATTTATCTATATTTAAGTATGTATATCCGTTGCCTAGTGTCCATAGTACAAGCTTTGCTTAGTTTCGGACTAGGTCAATTGGCGTCAAGTGTCCCATGATATTTATTATTATTATTATTATATTATACTAAGACTAAGTGCATGGCCACGGTAATACGCAGAGACATCTCTATATCACACTTAAAATTAGCGTCTTTTCAACAACATAAAGACTTCACTATCCGCATACTTTTCCTAAGAACCTACATAAAACTTACACTACATAATCTTTTCAGCAAACACATCGCTCTGCAAGCAAAGCCGCAGCGTAATCCTATCATCTAATAACGTTCACGTTAACCACTCTTGGACACCCTGTACGTGCCGCGACTTTGTAAAGTAGAACAGCCTTTATACTAAGAAAAACGCGGCGCAAATAAAGAACACCCTTTATACTTAGAGCATAAAACTCCATTTAGTCTAGGCTAAGCTATAAAGCAGTTAGTATAAGCTACAAGGGGATATGAGTCGTGGTATTAATATAATAGAGTCCAATTTATTCTGTCAGTTGCGTGGAGACAAGTGGGAAAAGGTTGTCGCTATTAGGTACTATTGCTGCATCTCTTTTGCTCACTTGTTATTGGTATAAGTCCTTCTTGTTTTTTGTTGCGATTATGAATAGGGAAGTTAGTGATTATTTTAATGTTCATTGGTGTGTTTATTCTTGTTTCCTGTCAAACGTTCGGAGTTTAACTGGAAGAGATCCTGTTAAGGGATTAAGTTCGCCTTCACCTTTTAAATATATTCTGTCTCAAAATCTGTTCTTCGAGCGATTTGTCTGCTGGTGTATTATAGCGACTCCTAGCGCCAACTAGTTAGCACATATAGAAACTCCAACCGTGTTCTACATCGCGCTATCGAAGTTTCACAACTTGGACGCGTATAACTACCGACGCTCGTCCTTCGGACTTAAGTCCCCAGGCATAACACCTGAAGGCCTACTCCGAAACACAACGTTCGAAGTTCGTGTCGTGCGGTCCCTCTCACACTTATACTATTTAATACGAGAGCAAGAGGGATCGCACGACACGAACTTCGAACGTTGTGTTTCGGAGTAGCCTTCTGCCTGGAGAGAGATCTCTATTGGAACCTCCCCCTCACAGGTGATGTGATGTCAATGTGAGCGATGTGATGTCAGGGCTTTAGCTCTGCGACGAATTTCCGTATTCCGGATTCTGTCACGCAAAAGTCCTCCCATAGCTATTTGCCTGACTGAGCCTCCCTAAGAGATCACGTAAAGGATAACGACAAACACCACGACAAAATTATTTTTAAAATCACAAATTCTTATAGTGAAAGTACAAAATTCCAACATGACGCACTCAAAGTTGTGGGTCTCAGCTGGCTGGTAGCTGCTACCCTACAATCCTACTCCTCCTGAACTCAACCACTGTTAGGACCTTGCCATACTCATAACATGATTACTTGAACATATTACTAAAGGGGACTTTAGAATCGCGGGGCATACGACACGGTTAAGGATTTTCAATTAAAGTTATGACCGGACCGCAGTTAATAGAGACTGCCAGGACCAAGTTTGCCCACAATGGGCAAATTGAGACTCTGTTCTAAGTTTTGAGGTAGAATTTCTACTTGTTCTACTAATTGTTATTGTCGCAGAACTATGACTAATTATGAATGTATGGAATCGTACGTAGTGTACAGTGTAGCATTAATATCTGCCCCAGCGGAGCGTCCAGAAATATCTGATACGCTACGCCCTAGTAATAGAGCCGTATCAGATATTTATGCACGCTTGTTGTGTCAGATATTGTTGTTGGTAACTATAGTTGGTGTGTTGGTATGCAAGTATTTTCTTTTGTTCCTGTCTTTAGTCGTTGTTCGGTTAAATACGGCATTTGTATGGAAACAGCATTTGCAAAACCCATTAAGATAGTTTATGGGCCTGAGAGTGACAAAAACTACTTTTTATCCCGGAAAGATGTAGTTCCCGTGGGAACAGCGCGATAACCGGATTCCGGCAAAAGCAAAGCTATAGTATGTAACTGTATTCCAATCTGAGAAAAAATTGTTTTTAAAACGAAGGAGGGCGAAATTTTACATGAAACCGTATAGTAAGTACACCAAAACTTTTTCTAAGGCCACACCTGGCACTAGCTACAACCGTTAAAGAGTCCTATCTAACCTAACATTAGCAGACGTCCACGGCTTTTCAGATACATTAGCCACTAAAAACCCTCAAGGAAGATACCTAGTCAAAGAAACTTACAGACTAAAAACCTCGCAACGAGCGAACTCGACTCGAGCATCGTTCAACGAGACGCAAGCGACTATTTTTAAACTGCTTCCCTATTCGCTACATTTAAGACTCAGTGTTGTGTGGATTGTAGTCTGGATTTAACAGGATTTTCTGAATTGAAGCGTAAGTTCTATCTAGATAGATGTGCATGTTGGGAAGTGGTTCCTGTCTAGCTATGTCGATGTAAACCATATACCTAGGACTATTGGTGCAGAGGAATAAATATGTCACGTAAGCATAAGCTACGCGCTAGGTGCGTAAGTATGTAGTCAAAAAGCCTTAATTATAGGTAACTAGCTTTTGCCCGCGGCTCCGCCCGCGCAGTATTCGATTATCGCGCGCTGTTCCCTCGGGAACTGTGTATTTTTCCGGGATAAAAAGTAGCCTATGTCACTCTCGGGCTCATATACTATCTCTATGCCAAAAATCACGTCGATCCGTCGCTCCGTTACAGCGTGAAAGACGGACAAACATACAAACACACAAACACACTTTCGCATTTATAATATAGCATGGACTGTTTCTCCAGTTAGACTTCCGAAGTGTGGCTTGAGTTACCTAATCACTCAAAAAATGAGTTGTTATAGAAAGTGTGCTTCAATGAGGACTATTACTATTATAATACCTAATACTTTTATATTACACTAGTGTTTACATGCGGCTTTGTGTAAACTATATGTAGGTGTTAATTTTTAGAACCAAACAAAAAAGTCGCTTTTGTGTTATTCCAGACGTTCAGCTATCTACCTACGAGTACATAGCAAATATTATTTCATGTGACAAAAACTCACACACGTACAATACACACACCTACAAAAACAAGCACGCACACTAATATTTTTGAAAACTTTAGCACACAACTTCGCACGCGTAAACTATTTTACAAGGCAATTGACTAAATATCACGGGATTTTAAGAAATTCACAAGGGACTTTCCAAAAATAAAATCAGATTGTATATTTACGATGCGCAAAAGTCCATTACGTAAAATTTTGTTAATTAAATGTGATCCAAATTAAGATTTTTTTATAAGTAGGTACGTTAAAAATAGCGCGGTTGTGGGCGTCAAATTGGACACAGAATTAAAATGTCTAAAAGTCCTGACAACGGTCGAATAGATTTCATTTCAACCAGGGCTTAGAGTAGCCCGAAACTTTCAGATCTCGATTAATAAAACCGCATTGACACCGCTGTCTGTTTGGATCCTTCAGTGCCTACAAAGACAGACACGACGAAGGTCCAAATTATACTGTGTAGGCCTGTATGGATCGAGGAGCTATTCTTACTATCTTGTATATTTGATTTACGGTGTAAAGTTTCACCATCCACTGATAAATTTATTTGACGGATAAATATGATGCCATCTCCGTCTATCGGAACAAAACAAACAGAGACGGCATCACATTTATCCGCCAAATAAATTTATCAATAGATAGTGAAACAGGGGGTTAATGTCATTTGTTGCAAATGGAAAATGGACTACTCGAAATTATACGTCAAAGCAGAAAAATTACAATTTTAAAAAGGAAAGAAAGAAAGAAAACATGTATTCGTGACATTTTAAAAATTAAAGAGGAAGAAAAAAGGAAATCATAACAAATTTTCAAAATTTTCAAAAAGGAAAATTGTCTATCCTGAATGTCGTCAAAAATGGAACGTTGTCCTACGGTGAAATTGTCAAATTAGATTCATACTGAAAAAAAAGCGATCGCCTGTATTTAATGTGTAATCCAATCACGCTTTCTATTATTTAGAATAAATGCTAAAGTTATGTTGGATTAAAAAAATATATACATATAAAAAATAGAACCGACTACAAAAGACTACCTAATGTTTTTTGTAGAGAAAATTTCACGCGCAATAAAATACAATACTATAAGAACTATACGCACTCCTTTCTCGCTGCTCGCTAGCTAGTTTCTAGCTCTACTATTTGTACTATTACTTGTTCTGTAGCTCTATTCGCTTCTCGTTCATCGTTGGCGGTGGGACAAAAGTGCCTTAACTAATAAAGTAGATGCTGGAAAAAAATCTCCCCACCTGAAATTTTCCTTTATCCTTCACCGTTGTACAGATTGCAAGGCATCGTAGAAATGTTGAAAATCGCCCGCTACGTGCCGAGGGTTCGCGCTATAAAGTCAGGAATTTACTAGTTCCCGGGTTCCATATGACAGACATATAAACTACTGGTTTAAGAGGTTTGAAGGTGCATTTGAAAATTGGATTCGGTCCCCGGAAAATACAGGTTAGATATAAATTTTTAGCGATACCGCTGATACTCATCGGTATTACCGGAAGATAAAAATATAGGTAAGGTCAACCGTGGCTATGTCGCCTACGGGGCTAATACGTCCATTCCAATTATCATAAGAAAAACATCATTTAGGACTATTCACGCCATTTTTTTAAAAGTATAAAAAATGATCACTAGATGTCGTCTCCGAGCTCTTTTTAAAGTAATCCGCCAACGAGTTCAATTAGATGCTATAGCCCCGAATATTTTTGTTCAACTAGTTACCCTAAACTAAGGCTAGAATTTAGCGTACAGCATAATAATTAACTTTATCATATGTGCTTTTATAATATTATTAAACAAACAAACAAATCACCCAAACCCAAATACCCAAATATACATTACCAAATATAAATTACATTGGGTTTGTACCCAAATAAACATTAAAACATTCCGACCAATCCGATCACATAATACCAGTAAAAGACACTTTCACCCCACCTGGGGTTATTATAGCGTCTAAAAATCACAGCTTTTACAGAAACTTAATTTACACGTAGAAGTTATTAAAAATGCCATAAAATGACACTAAAATAAGAAAATAAGATCAAATATGCTAGCTTGTATCATAAGTTATATCTCTTAAGGATACATAATGTGTTTGTCACAATCTGATAAATATGCTGTTTAAAGTATTGTGACGCATTAGCCCCGGTTGACCATACGCGGTGTGTTGAGGCACAAAATAGATTGTCCAATGTCCCCTGCAAGGCTACCACGAAATTCGAAAATCGAAGTTCGTATCGTACCGTCCCGCCTACGCTTATGTTATTTAATACGAGAGTGAGAGGGATGGTACGATACGAACTTCGAATTTTGTGTTTCGGAGTAACCCTTCTGGATGGGGCAGAGGGCGTCCACAGTGCGTCGCCTTCGCGAATCTTGAACTTCGCGCTTTCCGACATTTCTATTGCCTTCGCTTTTGCAGTGATCGTCCGCCGTCGAGCGCGGCCATTCTGTACGTTAGTACTATTATATGTATACAGGCTGGCCCATTTATATCGGTCAGTATGGGAAAGTCTGAAACTATACGACATACGAAAATTTCTTCTTAAGAACCATGACATCGATTTAACCAGCAAAGAGGTACAAACAACCATAGAGACAATTTTACATGCCAGAATTTGTTGAATATTGTAACGGTGGACACTTCGAACACCAACTAAAATAAGTTAAGGTATGTGAAAACAATGCATTTTATTCATTTTAGACAATGTTTCATGGAGACATTTACTGCTTAAGATGTACACAATCGATATCTAAATAGAAATAGTGTAAGTTTTTTTTTTTTTTTCAAATCAACCGGGTTCGATTTCCGAGCTGAGTAGAGGTTTTTTTTAAATGCATGAACGCAGTTTTTCCTGTTATTAAAATCGATGTCATGGTTCCTAAGGAGAAATTTTCGTATGTCGTATAGTTTCAGACTTTCCCATACTGACCGATATAAATGGGCCACTCTGTATATTATTCTGTGGTGTACATTTTGATTAGGTACCTTCCTAAAAGCACACACGCAAACATCACGCCTGTAGGTATTCCCAAATAATGGGGTAGGCAGAGTACACGAAACGTTACCGCTTCGGAGCCACTTTTAGCGATTTCAGGTTTGAAGTTTGACAAAAACAGTACAATAGTACAAGTGGTTGAGGTTGTCCAAACCGCTGCTTAAAAAACGGTGACCTCACGGAATCGCACTGACACAGCGTGTTTGAACTACGACATTTGAATATTGAAAATAATTAGCAAAACCGAATTGGGCAAGATATAGGTTTCACTTACAGTTTGTTCTGGCTCTTTTCCTCAGTCCTTGGGACACATTTAAGACACAATCACAGCACTTTCAGAGTTTTTATGAATAATTTAAAAGAGCGCGCGCCGGCCGGCATTCATTTCGAGCTGTCAAATTTGCGCAACTGACTGGTGGCGCCGCCGTGCGGGAGAAAGCGGAAAGTTCATTCAGCCAGTATGTTTTTGATATGTGCAGGAGGTTTTAATGCACATATTACTAATTATATCTGCCCAATGTAACGTACATAAACCCCCCACCGGGAATCTACCCCAGATTCCCCAGTTTACAAACAAAACCAGGGATGGTATTGAATAAGGTAAGTGGACTGTATAGTGTAAGTATTTGTTGACTTAGTGAACTAAACACGTGTAGCTGTAAATTGAGTAAAATAAATGACTTATTTCGAACCTAAAATTGTCATAAACTTGACATCTTCTTGCGTCAAATTCATGCAAAGAAACAAAGGAAAATAAAAATTATGCTGAATCTAATTCCATTGGAAGTGGACTAAGCTTTACAACGGGTCGCGTGTATTCGCCATTCTGGATTTTTACTTTTACCACCCGTACAACTCCATCAGCTCCTGGATAAAGTTCCGTCACACGACCGAGATGCCATTGAAGCGGAGGAGCGTCAGCATGCATAAGAACGAGTTCATCAACTTGAATATTACGACAATTCCTATGCCATTTTTGTCGCTGCTGCAGCGTGTGCAAATAATCGTTTAATTGCAATGTACGCGGACCGATATGTAAATAAATTTTATGAAAATAGTCGATAAGAATTTTTGTAAAGTTGCACTTTTTAGGAAGCAATAATGGATACTTCTTTTGATACGGTAGTTCGGCGAAAGACAACCTACCCCCCACCCTGAGAAAACCGAGGGGGTCGACATAAGGTGCTAACCTTTTGAGTGATGAACTACAGCTGTAACCGTTTGAAATTGCTTCGAGATCAGCTGCAAAATGCTCTCGCTGAACTGATTTGATGAGCGCATCGTGTGCGTTCTTTAAATCTGATAGAGACGAAGGACCCGTGTTCCTATTAGACTTCGTCGATCTACAATTGTTGATAAACTGAAAACAACGAGCTAAGACCTTTTGAAGTTTGCTAGAACTCGAATATTTTTCAGTTAAATCATAAACAAGATTTGAGTCACGTGTTGTGTTTTGCACGCTAGTTTGAGCCAAAGTCGCGCATGGAATTTTGAGTTCTGGCACATTTGCCGATTTAAATTGATCAATTGATTTTACTGGCCAATTCTCTCTTGGTGCGTCTAGCCAGCTCGGTCCTCCGAGCCACTCCGCTGTCGATAACAGCACGGAAGGTAGCGCTCCGCGCGAGCACACGTCAGCGGGGTTGGACGCGCCGCTCACGTGAAACCAACAATCGCTTTGCACGGTCTCCAAAATTTTGGAAACACGCGAAGCCACAAAGGTTTTGAGATTATAACTGGGTGTATTCAACCAACTCAGCACCACAGAGGAATCGGTAAACAAGAGTATTTCATGAACAGGAATTCGTTCAGACAATATTGACTTCGTATATTTGACTAACTTGACTAACAAATGCGCAGCCATTAGCTCGAGACGTGGAATGGTCACTGTCTTCAAGGGTGCAACCTTGGATTTTGCAATGACTAGACTGACCTTCGAATTACCTTGAGTGTTAAAACTACGCAAATAGATGACCGCAGCTATTCCTTGAACTGAAGCATCGCAGAATCCTAGTATCTGGTAGTAGCTGTGCTGTTTGACAGTAACCTGGCGCTCGTGGCTAAAATTCGACAACAGCGGGAGCTCTGACATGTAGGTGAGCCACTCCTTTTCCAGTTCCGGAGGCAGCCGCTCATCCCAACCCAGCTGTTGGAGCCAGAGTTTCTGCATGAAGCATTTCGCGTAGAATATGCAAGGAGCCACGAAACCTAAGGGATCATACTGACGACCAATCTGTGACAAAACACTACGCTTGGTGATCGCCTGTGAAGCTGGAAGTGGATGGAATACGAAGGAAAACACATCTTCGGCGGGTCGCCACTGCAGACCTAAAACTTTTATGGATAGGTCCTTGTCATCCTCGAATGCAATGGGCGTTTCGCGGTGATCAGCTGGAACCCGAGCCAGTACCTGGGGACAGTTGCTGGCCCACTTACGAAGCAGAAATCCTCCTCCACTCAGCAACTCTAACAGTTCATCCTGTAGCCTAGCTGCTTCATCATAGCTGCTCACTGACCACAGAAGGTCATCGACGAAGAAACCCTTTTTTAGAACCTTGCTCGCTAAAGGATACTTCTCGCAGTCGTCGTCAGCCAGTTGATGCAGGACTCGGATCGCTAGGTACGGACTGCTAGCAACGCCGTATGTGATCGTGTTTAACTCATACACCTTTAAAGGTTGATCAGGTTGAAACCTCCACAAGATGTGTTGGTAATTGCGTTGAGATTTTTCGATCAAGGTCATTCGAAACATTTTACAAATGTCACTTGACAAGCAAATTTCATGTATACGAAAATTTATTAAAATCTCATTAATATCTGCTTGAAGCTTAGGACCGGCGTAAACGACTGAATTTAAAGAATTATTATTTGTCGTTTTGCATGAGGCGTCAAAAACTACTCGGAGTTTTGTCGTGGTACTTGACGGTCGGAGAATACAAAAGTGAGGAATTATGTACTTAGAATCCACAGTACCAAAATCACCTACGCAAGTCATGTGACCAAGGCTTTCATATTCGGACATGAATTTATTATATTCTTCCTTAAGTTCCGGAAGACGATTCAGCTTTGTTTCTAAATTGTTGAAACGACGTAACGCTTGTGGAGTCGAATCGCCGAGATCAAAACTGGGTTTGAACGGGTACTTCACTGTATAACGTCCCGTAGTATCGCGACTGTGTTCGTTTTGGAACAATTGTTCGACATACAAATCTTCTGGTTTTTTAGTGACGTCATACGGCACGTTTTCAGTCTCCCAGAAAGAGTTCATGATTTTATCGATACTACTAGTTTTATTAGCAGAGAACAAGTTGAGCGAGGCTGTATTTGACTCACAATCGTCACTCAGTACTGTCTGACCAGTAATGACATATCCGAATATGGAATGCATCGCGACGGGCAAACCCGGGTCACGTGGTAGTATATTTTGACCGTCATAAATGTAGGGAAATAAGTCACCTGCGATCAACAAGTCAACTGGAGCCGCCGAAAAGTAGTTCGGGTCAGCTAACTCTAGATTTTTGAAATTATTGATAACTTTGTTTGATAAGGTTACTGTAGGTAAGTTGCTAGTTATATTACTTACGACAACAGTATCAGTGCTAAGCACCGGACCAAATGAGTTTCGTGGTTTAATTGAACATGTAACCAGACCGAAATCTTGCACTGGCGCACCTCCCAGACCCATGGGTTCAAACTGACACTTGCGTCGAGACAAACCCAGGCGCTGGGCACACTCTTTTGTCATATAACCGGACATGGCACCGCTGTCAATGACTGCACGTACGGCGTGGTAAGTTCCCCATCGATCTGCGACGTGCACCATGGCAGTGCCTAACAGCACGGTTGAATTTGACGAACAAGTCAAGCCGACGTTTGGCATTGACCTTTGACTTTGATTTTGACCATTTGAAACGTTTTGAATACTTGAAATGTTTTGACTATTTGAACCGTTTTGATTAATTGATGAATTTTGAACAGTTGGAACTGTATCTAAGTGAATACTGTGATGGTGCGGTTGTTTACACAGCACACAACGCACTTTTGACGTACACTCGGACAACGAATGCTGACGAAAGCAATTTTCGCATAATTGAAGCTGTTTCACTTTGTCAAGACGCTGCACCGGTGTTAAATCAAAAAACTCGAAACATCGATAAGTTGAATGCGGTTTGTCGCAAAATAGACATCTATTTGATCGTTCGCTATTATTCTTACTCACAGCTGACAAGCACGGCTTTTGGAACTGCTTCGGTGCACTACTGTAATTAGCAGCATTATTATTATTTGTTCGAACAAAATTCGGCTTTGCAGAGGTGTTAGGAACACTCTTAGGCGTAAACTGAATTTTTGATGTACTAATTTTAACCTCAGACATTTCCAAAACACGCGCCTGTTTCTCCACGAAATTAATCAGCTGTTCGTAAGTAGGTATATCGGTTTGATCTACAGATTGTTCGAATTCGCGCCTAGTGACGGGGTCTAAATTTCGCAATCCCATATAAAACAGTATGAAACTCGATAGGTTACTGATTTTCAAAAGTTTCAATGCTTTAACACACTCTTGATACGTTTGTAAAAATGTGTTTAGACCAGTAGCCGACTCAGTTGACAAAGGCTTAAATTGAAACAGCCGATCTAAATAGCTCGTAGCTAAGGCACGAGTGTTCTCAAATTTTTTGACTAGCAAAGCCCATACTATCGGATAATTATCGGCCGTCACTGGCATCCCTTTGACCACAGTCAATGCCGAACCGCTGACTGCGGAGAGCAGGTAATAAAACTTCTCAATGTTCGTAATATCATTGTTGTTATGAATTAAACTCGTAAACGTGTCATAGAATGTTTGCCAGTTTTCTAATTTGCTATCGAAATGGAACAATTCTAGTTTAGGCAGCCGCGGCTTAGCCGACCGCGAGTCTGGCCCGGCAGCGCCCGGGCCGCGGCCCGCGGAGCGCGACGAAGGTCCGCTACCGCTGCCGTCACACGATTGCCAAGTGTCGCTATTAGCCTCCGCTACACTCAGAATACGGAAATACATGTCGTCAAAGGTTTGAATTTCTTGATAATTTGGTTTAAATTTCGGGTTTTGTTTCTTATTATAAGAATTTAACTCGAATATGCATTGTTCGAAACATTCCCGAGTCGAATGAAGTTCTTTAAGTCGCAAATTAAATTCGGTTAAACGCTCTGGTGGAGTTGATTTGGATAGTTCAAATAACGTTTGACATCGTATAAAAAGCAGTTCTTTTTTGTTGATAAGTTGTTCGACATCGAATTCTTTTTCGTCCATTTCGAATTAAAAAACAAAAGACGCGCGCGACGCGTTGCAAAGAACGAAAATTGAAAACGTTTATTTTATACGTATTATTCTAGGTAAATAACTTAGATTAGAAATAAGCCTGTTACCTTAAAACTGCGTGAAATGTGTGTTTTATGTGTATGAATGTGTATTTAGTTTGCAAACTGAGGATGCGGTTCGATTGACCAAAATGTTTGAACTACGACATTTGAATATTGAAAATAATTAGCAAAACCGAATTGGGCAAGATATAGGTTTCACTTACAGTTTGTTCTGGCTCTTTTCCTCAGTCCTTGGGACACATTTAAGACACAATCACAGCACTTTCAGAGTTTTTATGAATAATTTAAAAGAGCGCGCGCCGGCCGGCATTCATTTCGAGCTGTCAAATTTGCGCAACTGACTGGTGGCGCCGCCGTGCGGGAGAAAGCGGAAAGTTCATTCAGCCAGTATGTTTTTGATATGTGCAGGAGGTTTTAATGCACATATTACTAATTATATCTGCCCAATGTAACGTACACAGCGTATGCGCACCGTTTTACCGTATGCTCTCCACACCGCTGCTTAAAATACGGAATCGCAGTGACGTGTCGTAAAGTTCAGGTCTTTAAAGGCCTCTCCTAGAGTCCCAACCCGTCTTGTCTTGTCTGGTCAGTCGCTGGAGAAAGCAAAACATTTAAGTCACAGCCATAAACCCCGACGCACTAATTACCAACATTTTAAAGGGCTATTCACGACGCGCCCAGTCCATCCGCTATTCAATTATAATAAGCGTGTGGAGAGCTTTATTTATGAAATCGGGGACGTAAATAGTTTTATACTCTACTGGGCGGTAATGAAGCTGAATTTTGCATGGGACATGTTGAAAGGGTAGCTTATTTTACGAAGCGTTTTGAACTTTATTATTAACGTGATACAGTTTATTTTAAATCATTTAACTCCTGTGTAAATTTCACTTAGTTTCATTCACGCTAATTCTTCGAGTTATATCGGTGACTTTAGTTTTTAAGAGGATTTCCATTCCGGATTCTATCGCGTTAAGATACTTAAGATACTCCCAGCATAGCTCTCTGCATTTGACATAACTCTTTTTTTATCTGAAACCATTTATTTTTCAGAATTGTTATAAAACAAACCTAACCTAACCTATAGAGTTCTACAGGTGACCATTTAAAAAATTATGAAAAATGTACGGTTTCAGCGGGAAAAAAAATTATGACTAACAATAATTATGACAAACATTACCTACATTATGATTTATAACATTATGGCAGTTGAAAGGATCTCATTTCATATCGGACCGTAAATAATCGGACTCCGGACGGAAAAATTCGTTGAGCGCTCAAAGGGGCTTTTTGCAGGCGGTAGGGCCCTAGGGCCTTGTGCAAGGTCCGCCCGGATTGCTACCACCATCTTGCTCGCTAATCCTGCCGCGAACCAGCAGTGCTTGCACTGTTGTGTTTCGGCGCGGAGAGTAAGACAGCCGGTGAAATTACTGGCACTTGATACCTCAATGATACCTTAGATATCTTAGGCCTCTAGGTTGGCAACGCATCTGCAATACCCCTGGTGTTGCAGATGTTTATGGGCGATAGTGATCTCTTACCATCAGGAGACCCACTTGCTCTTTTGCCATCCAGTCGAATAAAAAAAAGATTAGAGTTCTACAGGTGACCATTTAAAAAATTATGAAACATGTACGGTTTCAGCGGGGGAAAAAAATAATAATTATGACAAACATTACACTATGACTAATAAGATTATGGCAGTCGAAAGGATCCCATTTCATACCGGACCATAAAATTCCTTGTCTGCACGAGCGCTCAAAGGGGACGTCTCAGAACCAATATCACTGGCAACACACATCTAAATATATCGTTTAGGTAATAAAGACTAAATAAATAAACCTTCCCACCGATAATTAAAGGTAATACCCGACCATTACGTCCGCAAACATGTTCGCCAGCGGCCCGCTGTTCGATAAATCAAACATGACGGATCGCTGTTATATCGGGAATGTTTTTATTTCGCGTGACACATCTGTCACTTTTGGTGGGATAGAATTAGGGGACAGATATTATTATTATTATTTATAATGCACAGGCAGCTTATAGCTGATGCGTGCATATCATTGTTCACTTGTGTTATTGTCTTCAAAGTACTTATCAAGTCTGTTTTTAAAAGAATTGACTGAGGGTGCACTGATCACTGTCTCGGGCAAACTGTTCCACTGTTTCACGATGCGGTTGCCCAGGAAATGGCGCCTGGGGTTGCTTGTACACAAAGTGCGTATCAGTTTCAGAGAGTGACCTCGCAGTCCCTCATTCATGCTCCGTGTAAATATGTCACTCAGTTCAGGTACATTATAGTGTCCGGTTAATATTTTGTAGGTTTCGATCAGATCGCCACGCTGCCTCCGCCTCTCCAAAGTAATGAGTCCCAACTCTCTCAACCTGTCGTCATACTCCCTGTTACGCAGACATGGTACCATTTTTGTGGCTCTCCTTTGCACTCTTTCTAAAAGGGTAATGTCCTTTTTGAAGTATGGGTTCCTGATCTGGAAGGCATACTCCAATAACGGTCTCACATAAGTCTTGTAGAGTTTAAGGAAGAGGTTCTTGTCAATGTAATGGCAGGCCTTCTGAATTAAGTATAACAGGGAGTTGGCTCTCTTAGTAACACCTAAGGAGGCAGCTAAGGGGTGTATATGGAGGGCTTTCCGTGCGACCGTTTACCCGCGACGGAAGAGAAACCTTATGGGGTCATCCCAGACCAGACTTATACTGCCACTCAGTGGCGGCGCTAGACCACATGTGGAAGTCGGCGACATCAAGTTCGCGAGGCCCCTAAGTCGCAGTAAAAAAAAGACCTCGGCTCGGCTACCTGGGCCAGGATGATTGGCGAAATTTTGCGAGACCCCTCTCGCGCGGCCGTCGGCGGTGGCCGACGTCGCTGACGCCTAGCGCCGCCACTGCTGCCACTGCTTAAAAAAACCGTGGTGGCCTAGTGGTTTGACCTATCGCCTCTCAAGCAGAGGGTGGGTTCAAACCCCGGCTCGCACCTCTGAGTTTTTGGAAATTCATTTGCGGAATTACATTTGATATTTACCACGAGCTTTGCGGTGAAGGGAAACTTCGTGAGGAAACCTGCACAAACCTGCGAAGCATTCAATGGTGCGTGTTAAGTTCTCAATTCGCACTGGGCCCGCGTGGGAACTATAGCCCTCTTGTTCTGAGAGGAGGCCTGTGCCCAGCAGTGGGACGTATATAGACTGGGATGGATGGAGGGCTTTCGGTGCGACCGTTAACCCGCGACGGAAGAGAAACCTTATGGGGTCATCCCAGCCTTATTCCCAGCCCAGCAGTGGAAGTGACGATATGATCCCCCTGGCTTTAGAATTTGACCACGTGACCCCACGTTTCTTAGCTATAAAGGTGCGATCAAACCGCTACTATAAAACGGTGACGGTACGGAGCAAAGAGCAACTTTCCTATTACGATCACGGCATGAGAGCGCTGTACTAATTCTTCTATTACTGTGTAAACAACTGATGTAACCGCTTCTCAAGTGAATAAATAGATTTGTATTTTTTATTTGTATTTTTCGCCATGGTTCTCCTATAAAGGTTTACCTGCACCCTAGGACGTTTTCTAACCATTTCGTTCCTATTACGATCACGGCATGATACGATGTAAGTGTGTAGAAACCTTAAAACGTTTCGTGTTTCGCCATGGTTCTCCTGTAAATCGCGCCACCCTTCCGTAAAGTATCGCATAAACTTTTCCGCATAATAAACGCGGTAATTAAACGTCGGCGCAAAGAATAGCACAATTAGTAGCTTTAATCCGCCATCTTGGAAACAGAGCCCAATTGTGGAGTTTGTTGAAAAACTATGCGGAAGCCTGTTTGTTAACGTTTGTAGGGATAATTTAATGTTTTATTAAATTTCCGCAACCTTCATTTACAATTAAGAAGTTTCTTGTAAAACTAGTTTTTTCATACAAATGTTTATTTAATCACGACCACGACCACTCTTTAAACTTCTTTTTTTTAGCATTAGAAAGAAAATAAGCGTTCTTGACGCGTCTTTTTATTGATAAACACTGGTGCATACCTACCTATCATAAGTAATGGTTACTGTTTTAATTAAATAGCTTTTCAATAAAAAAACTCAAGACTATTTACCCTTTTTCTAATGCAAAAAAAAAAAAACGAATTATTAGTAAGTAACTAAGAGTTACTCTAGGTTGGCAACGCATCTGCAATACCCCTGGTGTCGTAGATGTTTATGGGCGGTGGTGATCTCTTACCACCAGGAGACCCACTTGCTCGTTTGCCTTCCAGTCGAATAAAAAAAAAGAGTGTAAAGTAAAATACAATCACCAGTTGAAATATACTGTGGCCGTATTGTCGAACGTGTTGACGTTCGCAATCGCTTTCACTGTCTCTTTCTACTCTCGTCTTATACCGTGTGACAGAAAGAAATGGTGAAAACGATTGTGATTCCAGAGGCCGTATTGCCTAATGTTTCTGATATTGATATATTTCGCAAACAAAAACTGTCACTTAATTGCGATCGCGAGTGTCAGAAACGTTAGGCAATAAGGCCTCAGAGGCTGTATTGGCTAATGTTTTTGACACTCGTGATCGCAATCAAATGACATATTTCGCATACAAAAACTGTCACTTACTTAATTGCGATCGCGAGTGTCAGAAACGTTAGGCAATAAGGCCTCTGGTCTGTTAGTAATTTTGTATACTTACGTTAGAAAATAAAATACACAGTCACCATTGAAATAATTTATTAATTCCCTAATATCACAAAAAATTAGCATAAGTACTTACAGGGAGTTTCCAAAAAAAATTTTGATAAAAAATTCATTTTTAATACTAGCTTTTTTGCTGCCTGTACTTTTTGTCGACTTTACTTGCACTGTCACCCAAAATACATTTTCATACCAAATTTCATGTCGATGCCATTAAATGAGAGTACTGCCTTTTCGCAACGTAACATATCGCAACCTGTTTCATTTCGCAACTTTTCACTTCGTAAAATCTAACCCCTTATTCATAAAACTTAACAAGCCTATGTTAACTAACAAATGCTTTGTCCCTTTCTAACAAATACAAATGTCAAAGTGACAGATAAGGATAAACGAATTTTAGCGGCATTTTAACTAAAATAGGTTTGATTGTCGTTTATGAATAAGGGGGTAAAACTGTAAATATTTCAGGATATATTTCATGACCATCTTGTAGAACCCTTTATTTAGGTTAGGTTAGGTTAGTTTTATAAAAATCCTGAAATATTTACAGTTTCAGAAATATTAAATAGTTGGGAAATGAAAAGTTGCGAAATGAAACAGATTGCCAAACGTTATTCGCCGAAACATTAGTAAACCCATTAAACGCTGAAGAGATCCGTCCTGCGGAGACGATCCTGGCTGGACTACCAGGATGTCACTACCAGATTATTGTATTCGAACGTAATTTAATTGCGTAATTTCTGACGCATTCGGTTTTAATAATAATAATGTCATTTAATTCAGATTATTATCCATAGTTTGTTAGTAAAAAGCCTTATTATTATGTTGTTTTTATATCCTCCTGAGTCCTGACATTTTTTAACAAACTTAGTGCTTAAGACCTAGACGTGGTTGACCTGCTTTGTTATTTTGGATATATAATTTCAAAATGGTTAGAATGTACTTTACAAAGTACATTCGGCCGTTATTCTTAGTGTTAATTGGTCATTTATAAAGTACGCGAGGATTCAGGAGGATATAAGTCCAGCTTGTGCCACACGGTGACGCAAAATGAGTTACACAAAATATCGTCACTAAGTACTTTGAAAAAATCTCGTATCTAAAATCAGTATGTCAACAAAATTGAATCTTGATGTAATGTCTATAAAGTTAACTCAGAAAAAATATCTATTTGAGCTACGAGTTTTTTTTAAAGTAGTGACGATATAGGACTTTTGTATGAAACCAAGCACGCGACTCACAACTTTAAAATAACTTTCGATTGGTCTTTTCCTTATTGACAATACAAAGTAAGCAATACAATAAACAGATGGCCTCAAGGGGACTACTACGAGATTCGAAAGCCGAAGTTCGTATCGCACCGTCCCTGTCACTCTCGTATTAAATTATATAAGCGTCAGCGAGACGGCAAGATACGAAGTTTGAATTTTACACATCGCAATATAGGACTAGAGGTTGTTGCCTAACGTTTCTGTCGCTCGCGATCACAATCAAATGACAGTTTTTGAATGCGAAATCTGTCATTTGATTGCGCGAGTGTCAGAACCGTTAGGCAATACGGCCTCAGATTACAATACAATACAAAGACTCTTTATTGTACACCAGAAATAGTAAGCGATACAGAAAACAGATACACAGAGAAAAAAATTACAAGGTAAGCAATAGGCCTTATCGCTTAAGAGCGATCTCTTCCAGGCAACCTCCTTCCTTCCTTTTTCCTTTTTATAACTTTCTAGTAAAGCTATTGCGATCGGTGCGATGTCATTAAATGTCATTATTATGCGAAACGATAATTCTATCAAACATTTTACATTACATTGAGATAAGTAATCAATATGTACTTATGCCATTCAAATACAGATTCAAATATTTATAAAATAAATATGTAGTTCAGTAAATCGTCACCACATTCGTCTTCTTAGTTAAACAAAACGTAAAAACGCATTTAAACAAAAATAAATATCTATAGGTACAGCATATAATATAAAGAAAAGCAAAAAAAAAACCATGAAACTTACAAAATAAACAAAGTCAAGAGGAATCACGCATAGAAGGCGACCTAACGCCTAAATAGCGATGTCTTCCACTCCACACAACAGGAACTATGCTTTGAGCGAAATGCCTGGAGGCTTTAGTACGTCACGGGTTCGTTGTAAACCTTTCATAAAGGATATAACGTGTATAAAATCACATCTGAAACAAACAAAAAAATTAACAAATAAATAAATAAAACAAACCCTCGCATAACCTAGTCACTTGCAAAGCTCGACCGGTACGAGAAAAGAAAAAAAAACAGCCAAGAACGTGTCGGACACGCCCAAGATAGGGTCCCGTAGCCGTTTCGGAAAAAACAATATTTTTCTAAGTATTTTGTATTACGTACGGAATTTTCCAAGTTTAAGCATATTTTATACCTTAAGCTGCTAATATAATTCGCAAGAAAATCTAGCTGTTATAGGTGTCCTTGTAAATTTGATGGTATCATGAATTTTTGAAAATTTTTAAAACTGATTTGGCATGGCCCTTCCAGTTTGCTATACGAAGTTTTTATAGTCTATCCTTCTGAGTCCTGAAGTTTTTAACAAACTTAGCGTTTAAGACCTAGACGTGGTTGACCTGCTTTGTTATTTTGGATTTTATTTCAAAATTCTTAGAATTCTTTATTCAATGAACAATTTGTACTTTATAAAGTACATTCGGCCGTTATTCTTAGTGTTAATTAGTCCTTTATAAAGTACGCGAGGACATAGGACGATATAGTTAGGTCGTTATCTTGATTTATTTATGAAGTACTTACCTTCTGGTGGTATCACGACGTCCAGGACTGTTTTTCTTGTTATATTTTTCAGGTATACACCCGAAAACACGTCCTGAATAATTTAAAACCACTATGAGTGCTCAATTATATTATTATGTATTAACGCAATATTGTCATTTGATTGGTTTCGAACCGTTCTGTCAGTTTCCCAAAACATCCGTTCCAAAATAACTGTTTCTTTAACCGACCGTAGGCCAAAATTCCTTACTCATCGCATCAGTACGTCAAAACATCCGGATGTCATAACATCCGTTTGCCAAAAGATCCGCATCTCAATATGACATCAGTAGACAGTCGAATATCCGGTCCTCATAGTTTTTAATACTTAGGTACTTTAGATATGTATGATAGTAGTGACGGAACGGATGTTTTTGGGAACGGATTTTTTTGGGAAACAGATATCAAGACAATAGTATCTTTTGGGAAAAGGACATTATTCAAGAAACGATGTAACGGGTACGGTCTTTTCGGGATTAGATATTTTTGGGGAACGGATAAAAAGCCAAACGTTTGGGAGAACATTTTGGGAAACACTTATGTAAGAAAATAAATAAAATACAATTGAAAAACTTAAAGATACTTGTATAAAGGCGGACTTATATCGGGAAAATAATTATTTAGGAAAAGGTAGTGACGAGAACGGATGTTTTGGGAAATGGATAGAGCGGTCCGAAAGGTTAAAATCTTACCATGACAGTGTAAATGTCAGTCGAGTCTGCACCGTACTCGGAGGGCGAGAAAGAGGCGAACGCATCATCGTCGCCTATGTTCACGAGAGCGAAAGAGAAGGTGTGATACTTGTTGCCTTTCGCCGGTAGGCGGCGCTTCACCCATAGTGTCAAGGCGCCATCCAACTGGAATCCATAAATATATATACTAATATAATAATGCGAAAATGTGTTTGTTCACGCCGTAACGGAGCGACGGATCAACGTGATTTTTGGCATAGAGATAGTTTATGGGCCCAAGAGTGACATAGGCTACTTTTAATCCCGGAAAAATGCACAGTTCCCGAGAGAACAGCGCGCGATAACGGAATACCACGCGGGCGGAGCCGCGGGCAAAAGCTAGTATTTTAATAATTAGTTACTAACTGTTACCCACAAGTTCGCATGTGTTTACGAGTAGCATCAACTTTTTGTTAGGCGAACCGGAGAGTAAGAGAGCCGTGATTCAGGTATTATGTAAACCCTATAAACTACTATTATAAATGCGAAAGTTTGTTTATTTATTTGTTTGTTACCTCATGATACCATGCATTCGGGTAGATAAGTAATTTTTTTAAATTTTTTGAAATCTTGTTTCGTTGAAATAACGCATTGTTCAAACTGACCAAAAATAAACATACCATATAAGGTAACAGTCTAACAACTGGTAGCATGGTGTACGGTTGTGTTACACTGAAGATGAGTTTTGGTTGAGTTCGAAACGCGTCAGTGTGATGTGGTGGTGATAGATGGGTTTGTGTAATTTGTGTGTGTTCTTACAGTGTGGAGGTGGTCTGCATGAACACGCATATTTCGCATAAGCTTAGCTATCGTAAGGTCGCGGGTGAGCAAGGAAATTCTTTTAGTTACTGTCAAATTGGGTGCCCGAAATGAGAGATCGGTTGGATTTTTGGACTTTTTACTTCGAAGCCGATTGCAATGGAACAGAGACAAACAAACTTAAAAACCTTATTTATATTGATGCGCAATACTAGCGCCACCAAATGTGTTTTAATTTGGAACTACTGAGGTTCATGAATGTCAAGGGGCATCGATCATTTTTATTGATTAGCAAGCTATCTAGTTCAGCAGATGAACTATAGATGGCGCTGTATCGAACAAGTTCATACCATATAAGATGTTGCCATAATCCCCAAAGCGTCCTGTGCTATAGCGATCAAGTCCATGTTCTGTAGAAGGCGTTTCTCGAATGGTTTTATGCGATTCATGTTACAGCTAAGGAGCAATGGCGCTGACCACATCGCGTACACAGCCACTTGGACGCGGCTCTGGCTTTCTGTGAGAGAGTTGGTGCCTAAAATTAGCTGAAAAAAAAAATACAAACATCGTTACATAGAACTTCCTCCTTTTTTTGAAGTCGGTTAAAAAAAGGCTTTGGGTAACCTTATACAGAGACGGAACGCTGCTTTTTTGGGTTAGATTCGTAAGGACTTGAATCAAAGTCAAAGTCAAAATCTCTTTATTCAAATAGGCTACAACAAGCACTTATGAACGTCAAAAAATTTACCAACCGGTTCGGAAAAAACCTCTGTTGAGAAGAATCCGGCAAGAAACTCAACGAGGTATTTTTTTTTACAGATAAATAAATAAATAAATAAATATCATGGGACACTTGACACCAATTGATAGATTCACAATATTTATAAATGATATCTATATACTATTCATTACAAGTATTTAACACAATTTTATTTTTAATCGGAACATAGAACCTCCTCCTTTTCTTGAAGTCGGTTAAAAAAAGGCTTTGGGTAACCTTATACAGAGACGGAACGCTGGATTTTTTGGGTTAGATTCATAAGGACTTGATTGCTGAATGATTAGGCAAACAAAACATTTGTGTAAATAACTAAAAAAAAAAAATTGTCCCAAAAAGTTAACCATGCTTTTGCATGTTTGGCAAAATATTTTTTTTTTTCGCAAAAAAAGAACTTTTTTATCCGGGCGGTATCTCAAAACAACACGAGTTATTTATACCTTTCTTAAAAGCTACACAATGACAGTTTTTTTTTAGATATCGCATTTTCGCTTAGGAGGGCAGAATTGTAAAATTCACATCTTGCCGAATGACAATTGTCTACACACACACAAACCTCACGAATTTTTTTTTCTATTAGGAATACTAATTTACGTTCATTAATGCTTTCAGCCCTTAAAATAATGTTCCTATGGAAATCACACGTGGATAATACAGGGAGGAAATGATCACGAGTTTTGCTGGTGGTAGGAACTTGTGCAAGGTCCGCCCGGATTGCTACCACCATCTTGCTCGCTAATCCTGCCGTGAAGCAGCAGTGCTTGCAAGTAAGACACCCAGTGAAATTACTGGCACTTGAGGTATTCCATCGTAGGCCTCTAGGTTGGCAAAGCATCTGCAATACCCCTGGTGCAGATGTTTATGGGCGGTGGTGATCTCTTAGCACCAGGAGACCTTGCTCGTTTGCCTTCCAGTCGAATAAAAAAAAAACTGAGCAAACTTATAACTACAAAATACAAATGAAAAATAGTAAATTACAAAATAAAAATAAAGTTACACTAGAGGCTTCTGGCTATTTAAAAAGTGGCTGAATTCATAAATAAAAAAAAAGAGTACATACCATATCCGGATCGTTCCACTGTCCCGGCTTGTGGAACTGTCGGATCACGTTGTTCTGATCCCTGAAGTAAGACATGATGCCCACTATGGCAGGCCAGTGGGTCACCACGTCGTGATAGTTGCGCCACAGGTTGCAGTAGTGGGCCACTTGTTCCAAGTCAAACTGAAAAATATTAACCCCGTTTTTCATAAAACTTAACAAGCCTATGTTAACTAACAAATGCTTTGTCCCTTTCTAACAAATACAAATGTCGAAGTGACAGATAAGGACAAAGGAATTTTAGCGGCATTTTAACTAAAATAGGATTCGATTTGTGGCATTCGAACGTGGAGGATGTGAACAATGTTTAATTTAAATCTGTTTCTTTGGCTAGTTGAAGTATAATTTTGATAGTGTTTTATGCGGCGATTAACCTTAACAGTGAACAGTGATCACAATATTCAATATTGCTCTCGTGTCTGACATTTTTTAATGCGCAAGTTGTCTCCACGTGGTTTCTGGAATTTTGCTATCAAGTTGCAAAAACTACAATCACCGTACAACGTTGCCTCTCGAAAGAGAATACTTTGACATTGGCGAAATTGTCTTATTAATTAGGACAGAAGCCATATTTTAAAAAAGAATAAGAAGAGAACTAAAATAGGTTTGATTGTCGTTTATGAATAAGGGGGTAAGTTCCTGCTATAATCACACACTAGATGTCATATTAAATGATATTGTAACGGATAACTCGCGTCTTAAATCGAGTTTAGCTGGACATGAGTCGGGTTTTTTCAAAACCCTTCATCACTGGAGCACGCGACTCGGCGGCTGCCGCAACACGCGCACTACGCGCCACCGCTCTGCTCGCGCGACTGTCCGACGAAACTGATACAGGCGCACAACTACCCACATTTTTATCGTCATTTTTATTGTCACTGTCAACTGTCTTGATTTAAGGCGTGAGTTATCCGTTACAATATCATTTAATATGAGTGAGTCTCACGGTAGTTTTATGATTAAAATCACAAGATGTCATGCAGTGGCGGACTAACAGGGGGGCGGAAGGGGAGTCTTGGGGGAGGCCCCCAAATGCCTCCGCGTGCCCCTGATCAAATCCTAAACAAGACTTTAAAAATGTGCTTAGTACCTACCTAATTTTTTTTAAACTAAATTTTTTTTAAGCTGGGGGAGCCTTATTCTGCTTTCTCGCCCCGGGCCTCTGACGGGCTTAGTCCGCCACTGATGTCATGTAATGACAGCGGGATTTTGACATTCACTTATTCATTTATTCACTCTCCTTTTATGCAATCAGTTCTTCATGTAGCTGTGTGTATAATCATTCACTTTGATTCTCGTGGCACTAAAGAAAGAAAGAAGACGTTTATTCACTAACACAGAAGGGGTACGCATCTGGATATCGAATGTTAAAATATCGAATGGGTAGGTGTTTGATTATTGATTATTAAAATAAAAGATTGTTACATACTTTTGTACGATGTATGAATTTCTTGTAGTACGGCCAGCTGCATGAAAACACCATGGGTCGTCCTGTCTTGTTTAGATGGTGGCCAAATTTAATGTACGCTGAAATAAATTAATTAAAAATTACTGTAAATAAATGAACTATCAACATCAACTAAGGTATAGCATTCCAGGCGTAATCGCGCCAAATTTCTACCACGTTATTTTCGAGCTAGCGGAATACGTCACAACATATTCGTAAAGTCAGTCGCGTAACTTCGGTAATTTACTATAAATAAATTAACTATCGACTATGAAATAGCATTCCAGGTGTAATCGTGCTAAATTTCTGCCTCGTAATTACCAAGCTTACAGAATGCGTCACAACTCACAACGCTCTCGGAAGTCAGTCGCGTAACTTCGGTAATTTACTATAAAGAAATAGCATTCCAGGCGTAATCACGCCAAATTTCTGCCGCGTAGTTCCCGAGTTTGCAATCGTTAGTCACGTAACTTCGGTAATTTACTACCTACCTATAAATTAATTAACTATCGAATATGAAATAGCATTCAGGCGTAATCGCGCTAAATTTCAGCCACGTAATTGCACAGTCGCGTAACTTCGGTACACAAACATCACGCCTGTATTCTCAAATGGGGTAGGTAGAGCACACGAAACGTTACCGCTTCAGAGCCACTTTTAGCAAGTGCATGATTACTCACACAGCTACATGAAGAACTGATTACATTAAAGGAGAATGAATGAAACAAATGAGTGAATGTTAAAATCCCGTTGTCTACATGACATGGTCTTGTGTGCATGACCTCAGCACTGGTGGCACCATCTATACTAGGTAATCGGGTACGCATCTGAATATCGAATGTTAAAATATCGAATGGGTCATAATACCGAAAGGTTTATTTTCTGAAACCGAAAACTTTCAGGATTGATTAAAACGCCATCGTATAGAACCCCTTAGGTTAGGTTAGATTTATAACAATCTAAAAAAAATACAGTCTTAACAGAAATACCTTTTCGATTTTATGACCCATTCGATATTTTAATACATTCGGTATTTCAACATTCGATACTCAGATACGTAACCTAGGTAATCATGCCTGCTATCATAAATTAAACAGCGGAACTTCAGTCGCGTCATCATCATCATCATCATCATCCCAGCCTATCTCAGAATGAGAGGGCTTGGGCCATAGTTCCCACGCGGGCCCAGTGCGGATTGGGAACTTCACACGCACCATTGAATTTCTTCGCAAGTCTTCAGTCGCGTAACTTAGGCGTAGGCGCGTAAGTGCGGCTGGTCATATCACCTGTGTCGAGATATGTGTCCTCCACGAAGCAGCCATCAACTTTCAGGTAGTCCACCCCCCACTCCGCGAAGGCTTTCGCGTCCGTGCTGAAGTGTCCTCTAGACCCTGGATAGCGCATACACGTGTCTTTGCCCACATTCGTATACATGCCGAATTTTAGGCCGCGGGCGTGGATCTACAAATAAAAGAAAAAAAAATTTTTCTTTGCCATCTTGCATACAGCTTTAGAGCACTGATAATTTATGAGCAAAGCCACGGACGGATGGACCGATCGACAGACATATGGTATAACTACCAGACTGATTCAGTTGTAATTTGGTACTTTAATTGTTAACAATGTTTAATTGTTTTGCAGGTGGTAGGACCTTGTGCAAGGTCCGCCCGGATTGCTACCACCATCTTGCTCGCTAATCCTGCCGTGAAGCAGCAGTGCTTGCACTGTTTGTGTTTCGGCGCGGAGAGTAAGACAGCCGGTGAAATTAATGGCACTTGAGGTATCCCGTCTTAGGTCTCTAGATTGGCAACGCACCTGCAATGTCCCTGGTGTTGCAGATGTTTATGGGCGGTGGTGATCTCTTACCATCAGGAGACCCACTTGCTCGTTTGACATCCAGTCAAATAAAAAAAAAAAGTAACAGAAATCAAGAAAATTATGTGAAAGTCAAGATATCTTTATTCAATTTAAACTATGACAAGCACTATAAAAAAAACTACCACAAGTTCAGAAAAACCTCTATTGAGAAGAATCTGGCAAGAAACTCAATGGTCTCTCAATGCATGCAATGGTTTTTCCCCTCATGGTGTAGCCTCCTAACGCCCAGAGTCCTTTATAAAGGACTTATTGTAATTTGAACATCAAACTCTATTACAAATGACATAAAGTTTGATCTCTATAAATCAAAAAAATTGACTTGGGCGTCTTAGGGGCCCATTAATCACGTGATGTTTTTTTTGGCATTTTTTTACCCCCTTCCCCCTTGGTGATACGTGGTGAGGTTTAAGACTACCCCTCCCCCCTCCCCCTTATATCACGTGTATTTTTTCGTACCTGCAAAGAATCAATTTTTTGATTTATAAAAAAATACTATTTTGTACGCGTTTGACTAAAAATAAATACATGTAACGCCGCTTTTCGATTGAGTATCACGCGCTTGCCGAAAAAATAAGTACACGTGATATATTACTTTACCCCCCCCTCCCCCCTTGTGATATTTCGTGATTTTTTATGGACCCCTCCCCCCCCTTTCGAGCCTCACATGATTAATGGACAGCCCCTTAACACAATCCTCTTAAAGATAGAACAGTTTGCGGCTTTAAGTATCAACTCACATAATCAGCAAGGAACTTCATGCCTCTCGGGAACCTCTTCCTGTCGGGCTTGAGTCGTCCATCTTTACCCCGGTACTGCTCTGACCAGCAGTCATCGATGATGATGTACTCAAACCCTGCCTCCTGGTAACCTTCTCGGTAGAATTTATCAGCCACAGACAAGATTAGCTGTTCACTGGTGAAAAAATAACAAATTTTATTAACAATCTTACTGCTATCAGGTTTCAACAACATTACATCAAACCAATTTAAAGTTTTGTGTAACTGTAATTCCTTTAGTACTGAAACTTAATAACTGTACTTTAATATGTATTTAACAACACATGCTGTAATTTTAGTATTTGAAATCCTCAACCCCGTTTACTCTTTCAAGCACTCATCATCATCATGTCAGCTGAAGGACGTCCACTGCTGGATATAGGCCTCCCTCAAGGCTCTCCACTCAGACCGGTCATGCGCTTTCCGCATCGACCGCGATCCTGCGATCTTAACCAGGTCGTCGCTCCATCTTGTTGGAGGCCTACTGACAGCTCGTCTCCCGGTCCGCGGACGCCATTCGAGAACCTTCTGACCCCATCAGCCATCAGTTCTGCGAGCAATGTGACCCACCCACTGCTTTGTTTTTTTACCCACAAACAATAAGCCCTCTGCTTTTTATTCTCGCTTTAATAAATAACACACTCTGACTGTCAAAGCGACTCCATCAGAACCAGCGCAGTAAATAACCCGTAAACTAATTTAATTATGCAGTTTTAAAACCCGCTTCCGGTGCCAACCGAAAAGAAATTACCGTATTATTTAAAACTCAAACAGCAAGCGCGCTGAATTTTATTCTCGCACAGAATTAAAAATGAATGCGAAACATATCATGTGTAGTTAAATTGCAGGACAAAGGAGGGTTGTTGGAAAAATAATAATTCTTTTCTTTCTTATCTACCACCCTTGGCATATCTAGGGTTATTTGGCGGACCTGGCCTGGATTTTTGTGTGAAGATATCAGTATTATAGAATTTTGAATTGGTAGCCCTGGGGTGGGCTCTAGACCATACAGGCGTGGGCATGCCCCCCCCCAGGTAAGTATGTAATGAGTTGTAACCTTTGCTGTGTCCCTGTTTATCACTATTATAATTATTTATAACAAAACAGTTTATAGTTGATGGGTAAAGATCATTGTTCATCTGTGAAATGATTTATGAATGAATGATTACAGTACAATATTTCACTAAAACAAAGCATGTTTTCATTTCAACACAATTGGCAAACCTTTGTGTTGAACAATAACTAATTACCAAGTTAAATGGGCATTAATTGAAAAACACAATCTGAAACATTCTTAATAGGCGGAAAAATAAAGTTCAATTCTTTTTTACATTCTTATCAGACCCAATCAAATATCCAATAGGCTTGATTCCAAATCTTTTTAAGTTTGTGAGAAACCAAAAATTAGGTGCATCTACTTTAAAATTAATGTAAGCAAAATAAAACTTTATAGGCAAATGCATTTACGTAATCATAATTTTTTTTTTTAATTTCTTTATGCATTTAGCTGCTTGTTAAATAGTCATTCATAAGCCTCTTAACTGTAGTGTAACTTTATTTTTATTATATTTTTATTCTGTAATTTATCATTTTTCATTTGTATTTTGTAGTTATAAGTTTACTCACTTGTGGACGTTTTGGTTTTTACTGTAAATCCACAAAACAATCTTTTTTATAAATAAATAAACATGGTTACAGCTAAATGCGGCAATATACTGTTCATAAGAACATTTTTGACTGTATAGGTAATATACTACATTTTATTACCAGTATTACCATCACTGTGTTCGAACGCGTAATCAATATTTGTTTGTAAATAATAAAACGCCGGCAGGTACTTACTTGAGGCATTTTTCGGGAACAGTGTCGCATTCGACGCCGCACATGTAATATCCCCAAGACATCCATCCCATGGGAGGTGTTAGAGCCAGTCCGTTGTTCAGAAGCTCCACAAAATCAAGACACAGAGCCGCAATGTACATAAGCAAGGCAACGTAAGCCATTTTGAAATACCGCTGTATTTGCTAAGTAATTAAGCGGTTTGATATTTTAAACAGTGAAATAAGATGATGTTAAAGATTAAACCATGTTTATAATTATTATCGTTTTTGTTAAATTGGATTTTGGATTATTAATTAATGTCAAGATTGACGACACAACACATCTGCAATCGCAACGGTGCGATACGATAAACTGAACTGACAGACATGATATCACTGACATTGAGGACTGACTGACAGTGACAGATAATTGAAATTGACAGTTGTTACACGTGTTTTCCTAGTAACTATTTTGGATACGGATTCGATTTGTGGCATTCGAACATGGAGGACGTAGACAATGTTTAATTTTGCTATTTCTGTTTCTTTGGCTAGTTGAAGTATAATTTTGATAGTGTTTTATGCGGCGATTAACCTTAACAGTGAACAGTGATCACAATATTCAATATTGCTCTCGTGTCTGACATTTTTTAATGCGCAAGTTGTCTCCACGTGGTTTCTGGAATTTTGCTATCAAGTTGCAAAAACTACAATCACCGTACAACATTGCCTCTCGAAAGAGAATACTTTGACATTGGCGAAATTGTCTAATTAGGACAGAAGCCATATTTTAAAAAAGAATTAAGTTATTTTGGATACGGTAAAAACAAGAAACAAAACAGATAGGTAGAAGAACCTTTCACAACAGCTTGTGACATTAAATAAACGCGGAAGTATATTTTGAACTGGTTTTCATAAGACAGTTCTTCTTTTTGTATTATAAGTTATAAAAGTCGCCCTAAAACTTACCCCAGAAAAATATTAATTTGTAGTTAGAAAAACACCGCTTTTCCTTCGTTTCCGTTTACGCAATAGACGTTCACAATACAAACGAGTCCTATGTCCTACTAAACTGAAGTCAGCACTACTCAAACTTTCATTGTGACATTGCACCCTCATATTTCTTCGAAGGAAATCTAGCCATAAAATCTTCTTGTAGAAGCTATTAGGCCCCGTTGACACATCAAACGCAAGTCGTCACGTACGATCGAACCATTGCTATACGAAATAAAAAGTAAGTATAGTCGAGCCAGACGATTTAAGTAAAGGGTCGGGCCAACCGTGCCTGCGTGTTATAGCGTTCTTTGTGACCCTGTATCGGAAAAAGTAGAAAAGGTTAAGAAAATAAACCTTGCGACTAGTATAAAAGCAAAAAGGTTTTTTTCGTTTGCCGTACGATTTAAGAGCGTTACAGTAAATATTTGACTTGTACATAGGCGAAGGATTTCAAAAGCAAACAGAAATTGTATTTAAATTTCGTAGAAAAAAGCAACGAAAGTAGAAAAAATTGACGAGTACTTTTTTATGATTCAGTTAGCCAGCATCAAAAAGAATATTATTCCATGATTCCGTTTTAGCGAGGAAAAGGGAGGGACTTTAAAATACTCTGATTTACTGCGAATCGGACGGACCCAACCGACCTCGGATATCTAGGACAGTATTTTCTCAAATCAAATGTTGCTTAAGATTCAATTTCTTTTTAGGATCACTTCCAAATGTAGGTACACAGAGGAAAATAAATCCTCGTTACACTCTGTTATGCAATGGGCATAATAGCACATAATTAAAAGTTTGTTTTGTGGAGAAGAGAGGACAGCGGAAAATATTAATTCTAATTTAATCATCTATTTATAATTTCAAAAAATAACAAATAAGTTATTGATGGATGAGCTAGTTTTTATCAATAGACACAAACCAGTCATCACTTGAGTAAAATATGGATGTTTTTATATGCGTGAAACCTGAAACGCAATAATTGTGCTACAATACCTACTCTTTTGTTATTTTTTTGTCACGTAGGTAAGTATTTCAGTAAATTGTTAAACAAGTCATGTAGAGAACACAAACATGATGTGTTATAACCAAAGGTTATAACCAATAGTCTAAAATGACAATGAATTATTTTTGGCCAAATTAAGATTAATTTGATTCAATTTTTAGAACAAATTTAACACTTTATTCTATCGTACTTTCAAATGAAACGGAAAATTTTAACGATAAAATTCGTTGAGTCGGAGATAAAGGGAAATTTCTAGATTCTTTGCGCTAATGAGTGGACAGGATGTCCTATTAGTACAGCCTGAGCTCTGATTATCCTTTTCCTTTGACGCTTTGACGTTGTGATGTGAAAAAGATTTTATGGTAGGAACTTACCCTCCGAAACCAGGTTTTTATTTTTAAGTTCGAGATTACCCTTTGGTTTTAGGTACCTATTTATTTTCATTATAACATCTTAAGAGCTCAAATAATGCCTTTAACCAATGATAGTATTCCGTTGTTATATTTATCAGAAATGAAGATATACGTAGAGTAGAAGAACAAGGGTCACCGACATAGCCAAGCGAATTAGCTCGTAGAAGTGGCAATGGGTAGCGAATGGGCATGAACAGCGCCTCTAGCGGAACGTTTGCGATGTTCGTGTTTCCATACAAATTGAGATTTTAACGCGAATGCGATCGAGACGTATTTCGTAACCGGAAACTTACACTAAGGGGCTATTTCACCATCCATTGATTAGGGTTAACTGACGGTTAAATGCGATGGTTAAATGTGAATTCGTCTCCGTCTATTTGAGCAAAACAAATAGAGACGGCATCACATTTAACCGTCAGTTAACACTAATCACTGGATGGTGAAACAGCCTCTAAGGGTACTGATTAAAGCCGGTTTAAGGCGGCTGTAGAGCTGGATTTAGAGGTCTTGAGGCAATAAAGGAGTGGAGCCAAAACTATTTTTGAAATAAAATGAGTGCGATTTGATAATTTTTTACTGACTGCCTGATTGAATTGAACAAATATAGATGAATAGGTAGTTGTTTGTTTACCTACTAGTGGCTACTAGTGTTTATTAGTCGGAATTGACGACCAGATGGCCCAGTGGTTAGAGCACCTGACTACGAAGCTTGAGGTCCCGGGTTCGAATCCCGGCCGGGGCCGATATTTGTATGAATAATGCGAATGTTTGTTCTCGGGTCTTGGATGTTTAATATGTATTTAAGTATGTATTTATCTATATAAGTATGTTTATCCGTTGCCTAGTGTCCATAACACAAGCTTTGCTAAGCTTACTTTTTGACTAGGTCAATTGGTGTGAATTGTCCCGTGATATTTATTATTTATTATTATTTATTAAATTAAAAAAAAACTGTCTTTATTGTGGGGCGGGCGGCTGTGTGGGGACGCAAGCCGCTGCCAAAAGCGGGGAGGCTTATGTCCAACAGTGGACGTCCTACAGCTGAGATAATGAATGAAGATCACGATTACATTGTGTGCTCGTTTGTTCCAGTGTCGAAGGCGATGGGCGTTGATGGCATGTAGCGAGATGGGGCGGTGGCCGCTCGCGCTGCTGGCACTGCTCGCGGCGGCCGGCGCTTCGCCAACGGAGGAGCCCGCGCTGTTCGAGGCCGCCTTCCAAGGTACATCATTACAGATATCGAAGATACAAAGATTAGTAGACGTCACAGGTGACCGAAGAGCTGGCAGCATCCTCGGACAAAGAATTCAAAGCTATTCTACCTTGCCTAAGGGGTACTCTTTAGATAATTTGTTTTAGTTTTAGGTTCTATTTTTATTTTATGTAAGTTTATTTTATTTTATGTAGTTGTAAGTTTAGTTAAGTTATTTTGAACGAAGATTTTACTTTATGCACTAGGTAGTGTAGGTATAAAAAGTAATTTTATAAATAAATAGGTATGTATAATAAATAATCGCCTAGATCCAACATAAACATGAACTTTACGAGCATGAAAAGTGAAAAGTAAATTCTTAAGGTGTTAGAAATTAAAATCTTTTTACCTACATTGTGTTTTAGTTAAAAAAGTAAGTTTACTGACGCACTCACAACAACCAATCAGACACAACATTAGTTAATTTCATACCAAGGGCTTTACGTAAGCAGTACAACTTTAGGTACAAATACTTTCCGGCCATTAAGAGTACTAACAGATAGTTTCTAAGAACGTCCTAACCAAACAACTACCAGCAAATATAGCGACTTACTAAATAAGTACAGTTTTTTTTATCTTATATTTTAACGAGGCTCCAGTACACTAAATGTGGCCATGCCAGCCTCATGGGGGGCCTCAGATACATGTTACACACTCTTGTGCCAAAACCTAGTCTCTGGATGCAAAGGCCCGTCTGATGAACCTGTAAATCTGCATCGCTTCCTCTGAAAGTGGATGACTCAGAATCACATTTACACTTCCATTCAACAGATCCATACCATCCAGATACCTGCTTCTGGTAAGAATTATTAAAAAAAAAAACAAATTGGACGTTCCGCTATTCTCTGTGTAACGAAGGAATGAGTCCGATACGTAACGTTCCTTTTCCTCAGATTAAAAATGTTCAGTGGTTGTTACTTGTTTGTGAACGACTCAATTAAATAAGGATTATTCGGTTACGGCTCACAAAGGCTTAGCAGTCATTAACACTCCGATTATTAGGATTTTTGTAAACCTGTTACGTTTTAATAAGGTCACGTTCGAGCCGTGCGTGAATAGACCTGAATTAAAAATGCCTTAAGACAATTATTTATAAGGTGTAATTTTAACTGATGAGAGAATTTTTGTCATATCTAAAATACAAACTGAAATATAGATGCACAGAAAAACCAGAAAAATAAGACCAGCGCTGGGAATCGAACCCAGGTCCTCGGCATTCCGTGCCGCGTGCTATACAGACACGAATTTCTCCTATGCACCAAATATCTCAGCGCGACACTAGCGACATCTATGCTGTATCCCTCATCGAAAAACTTTCAGCACTCTATCGGAACTAACCGCTCACCCGGACAAGAGATATCGTTATCGGGATGACCGTAAAAGTAACAAAAATTTGGGATTGAAATAAAAAATAGAAAAAGATTCCAAAAGTCAATTTTAATTTTTGTCATGTTTGTCAATTTTGTCATGTTAAATTTTGCTTTTTCAGCATTCAGATTGAGTTCAAATTCTTACCAATATTTATTTAAAATTTGTCGTTATAATATCGAGATCACGTTATTACCTTTTCTATCTCATGGCACATTTCTCTCAAGATACACAACATTAATCCTACACGTGTTGGAACATCTAAAACATATGAATACTATCGTGCTGGCTTTCTCACACAGTCTTCCTTCTCTGACGTCTGTATAGCACAGTACACATATTAGAAACAGTATATAAAATTAATATTGACTTAAACACGATTAGATTTTATTTTTGACACAAGTAGGTATACCAATCTACAGCTAATAAACGTCCAATTGCTGGGCACTAGGTGGCATTAGTCTCTTCTCAAATAGAAGTCTCGGGCTTTACGTGGTATAAAAAAAATTCACACAATTGAATTAATTCGTAGGTGTATGACTTTCTCCAACAATGTTAACTGTTAGTCCTGTTACCTGTGTAAATTTTAAATTTTATTTTACAAATAAATTCAAATTGAAAACGTACTGAAGGGTGGGCTAATTAGCCTATTATAACCAATAAGGATACTCAATTATGTCACTGAATAATTTATTCTAATTTCTGAAACTATTACTATGGCAGGTAGTCCAAATATTTGTGTGAAAAAAGTTATGGCTGCATAAAAGTAGGTTTTATTGATACTAAGTTCCTGTAGGTATGTTGATGATTTTGTTATGTTTTTTTTATCTGGATTTGCACTTTTCCGTCTTTTCTAATATTCTGGTTTTGTTATACGTTTCTGTAAACTGTCGCTGGTTACTTTTTGCGACTTCTTGATACAATACAATACAATATAATATCTCTTCTTCTTCTTCTTCTTGATCTTTAGTTTTGTCGTTTGTTATTTATTGTTTTATATATGGTTGTTTTCTTTATGTGTATTTACATAATAAAACATTTTTTAAACTATCGGAATCGATGGTGTTCTTGATTCTGAGTAGAAAAAAACATATTTTTACACTTATTTTTGAAAATGCCCATTAATACAATGCAATTAGGTACAGTCGACAAAAGGTACTTTTGGCAAAAAAAAGCTTGTATTAAAAATTTTATTTTCAGCAAAAACTTACTTGTCTAACTGCACAAAATCTGTGTACTCCGCCCCTCATTTTCGAGTCTCTCTTCATTGCGACAAGTACCGCATCGGGTATCAAGGCACTGTTTACTCCCAGTAATGTTACCTTTACCTCCGATATTAGGATTACAGGGTAATGTAATAATAGAACTTTCTTGGAGCACAGCTCCCAGGTAAGGATGTAGGTAGTTTGTTAAGGATGCTGACGTTTATTTTTGCTCTTTTCTGAATGATCCATTCGTGTAATGCAATGGTTTCCAACCAATGGTCCGTGGACCACCAGTGGTCCGCAGAAACCAAAATATGGTCCGCAAGCACTTTACGATTACGCGGCCTATTGATTAAAGATTATTTTCGGGTTGATTCACTTTATTTTTCTTGTAAGTAGTGGTCCTTACCAACAACAAAGAAATCAAAGTGGTCCCTGGTCAAGAAAAGGTTGGGAACCACTGGTGTAATGGCTTTCACTGACTGAAATTTTGCTATAGTCAATGCTTTTCACAAACATAGAACTCTATTCCGATTTTACAATCTTTCATTTGACCAGATTTAGATTAAATTTAGTAAGGAGATCAGGATGTTTAAAGCTCAGTTTAGACTTGAAAGAAAAATAGTGCAAGTTGCATTACATTCCGAAGCCGTAAAGCCAACGAGTAGTGGTCAATCAGCGCAGCAATGTAATGCAACTTGCACGATTTTTCTTGCTAGTTTAAACTCTGCTTAAGACCTTGGAGTTGTAATTTTGTGAATAAATAAATAATGGGCAAATAATAATACCTAAGTCGAAAATTTTCCTTTATCCCTTTATAGAACAAGACTTTTTTTCGTGCCTATCTTTTTCACAGTATATCCAATAAGTTCTTAAGGCTTTGAATATAATATATAACAGTATGTGAACACTATTATTATCATGGACTAGCTGTTGCCCGCGGCTTCGCCCCGTTGTATTTTTTATGTATTTTCTTCCATTAAAACCTTCTCTTGACAGTAACAAACACAATAAAAAAAGAATTAGAGAAATCGGACCAGTCGTTCCCGAGTTATGCGCTTACCAACACATTTTGCGATTCATTTTTAGGGTTCCGGAGCCAAAATGGCAAAAACGGAACCCTTATAGTTTCGCCATGTCTGTCTGTCTGTCTGTCCGTCTGTCTGTCTGTCCGTCCGCGGCTTTGCTCAGAGACTATCAATGTTAGAAAGCTGTAATTTTGCACGAATATATAAGTAAACTATGCCGACAAAACAGTACAATTAAAAATAAGCAACTCTTAATGACGAAATGGGTTGAATATGCAAAATACCTTGTTATACTTGAAATTACAGAGTTGGATTAGAGATTAGGTACTGTACCTAATAAAAAAATAAAAAATTTGACAATAATAATTTGTAATATCGATGTTACGTACTATGTAAAACGTGACACAGTACCACTACCATGAGTTTACAGTGACCGTACCTACTCGATAGCGACGGCGTAAATTATTTGTATGGAGAATTGACAAGATTTCATTTTTTCAACACCTGTAAATTACTACAGGAATCGAAAGAGTTCTATCTCCTCCATGGGAAAATATTTATTATAATTTATTTCTCCATATTTTAAAAAATACAATTTTTTTTAAAAATGTATCTGAATTTGCCAATACTATGACAGAATAGATATGTTTCCTTTGCCTTTTTCACCAGAAAAAGGAGCTGTCATAATTTTGACAACGTCTACGTCAGAGTTACGCATGATTTACGTGATCTTTTTTTTAATGGAGACTAGATAAAAAGTAATGGATCTATTGTATCGCAGTTTCGGAGTTATGCCCTTTTAGAATAAGCATATCTTAAAAAAATTGTATTAAATTAATTTTAAAAATATCAGCGTCTTTCTATTTCCAAACAGAATACAGAGAACGAATCAAATTATAGTCTTAGAAATATGAAATCTTGTCAATTGTGCCTCTACAAATAATTTACGCCGTCCGCTATCGAGTACGGTCTCTGTAAACTCATGGTAGTGGTACTGAAAAACGGTAGGTACTCACAATAATATCATAATTCGGCAATATCGTGCCACAACATAATTCAATGCTTAGAATGATTACAGTCACGTCAAAGGCTAATAAAACATTTCGCCGAGTTGACAGATAATTTATCTCCCCTAGACGTCATGCCGACTATAATAAACTGTTAGTTCTGTCTGTGTCCCTGGTAATATCTGTTGAGTTTTGTGTTTGTTTTAGATGACCGGATGGCCCATTGCAGTGGTTAGAGAGGGAGCGCCAAAGTTCGCATATTCTTCGCTAATCATATATCGTAATTTTTGTCCGAATCATCGTTTGTCCGAATTTTTTTCACACTGAAACCTTTTTCTACAAATTTTAAATGGTCATCCTATAGAAAACTATAGGTTAGGTTAGGTTTATTTTATAAGAATTCTAACAATCATTAGATTCAGAGCAAAAAGAGTTATGACAAACGATCATTCTGATAAAAATTAAAAACCCTTCCCCCCCCCCCCTATCGGTGATGATTTTTACATCATTTTGTATTGAGATGAATCTCGGTTCAGTATGACTCGTAGTCCCTTGTTGAACTACTACTGTAACTACCTAATTAGTACAAAGACCGAAAAGGATTTGCCTACCTATTTAATTATATTAGCCTTTATCAAATAATATTTATTAAATCTTGATACTTTATACAGGTAAATATGTGCAGGTCTACCTTTCACGTACAAGATATAAATTATTGGGCTAATAATAATATGTAATACGATCGTAAGCTCCAGGTACGTTCTTGGTAATTTTCTACGCAATTGAAATAAGTAATCCCCCTTTATGACATCCTTTTGCACGGGTAAATAGAGGCTTGGGCCGAAGAGGCTCGGGGTAAACACAGACGACAAGAATAGAGTAAGAAGCATTATATATATGGAATATTCGAACTTCGTTATACAAGGGAAAAACATGCACACTGACGTTCCATTGAGTAACGTTATTATACAGCCTTTAATAAAGCAGTTGCCATTTAATATTACATCAGCTGGATCGATTCCATTGTTTTTTTTTTACAATAACCGTGTGGTGTCGGGTTAGAATTACACCTCTCCGTTTCTTCTGTGGATGTCGTAAGAGGCAACTAAGGATATAGGTTAAGGTCTACCGTAGGCGACAGGCTAGCAACCTGTCACTATTGTAACGTTTTTATCAAACTTTAAACCTAAAATTGGCTCCGAAGCGGTAACGTTTCGCGTGCTCTGCTTACCCCATTTGGGAATACAGGCGTGATGTTTGTGTGTGTGTGTGTGTTATTATACAATACAATGCAATGAGTTTATTTGTACACCAGAAATAGTAAGCTATACAGAAAACAACATTTACATTTTATTTTTGTTATTGTGGGGCGAGGCTCCAATAGAGAGATTTCTCTCCAGGCAGGTTTTATGCCTGGGGACCGAAGTCCGAAGGACGAATGTTGGAACTTGTATATATGCGACCGCGTTGCGAAACTTCGATAGCGCGAAGTAGAACATGGTCGAAGTTTCTATTGTTGTTCACTAGATGGCGCTACATTATTATTGTCTCATGGTAATATTATAATTGAGATGAAAACGAGATAGATTTTATATCGCAGAGATTACTATTTATTACTATACATTATGCACCATCAGCCAATAAATGCTATATAAATTTTTAAACTAGTTCTTCTTCTTCTTCTTTTTTAAAATATGGCTTCTGTCCTAATTAATGAGACAATTTCGCCAGTGTCTAAGTAGGTATTCTCTTTCGAGAGGCAACGTTGTACGGTGATTGTAGTTTTTGCAACTTGATAGCAAAATTCCAGAAACCACGTGGAAACAACTTGCGCATTAAAAAATGTCAGAACACGAGAGCATTATAGAATTTTGTGATCACTGTTCACAGTTAAGGTTAATCGCCGCATAAAACACTATCAAAATTATACTTCAACTAGCCAAAGAAACAGAAACAGCAAAATTATATACTGTCCACGTCCGCCATCTTCGAATGCCACAAATCGAATCCTAAACTAGTTCCTATTAAATGGATATGTTGTTAAAGTCAAACTTTCAAGATGACAGACACGTCTATTGGCATTATTGTTTTATGTTATGACAGACAAAAACGATTATCTACTTTAGGGGGGTAGACCCAGTGAGCTTCTACATAGTAACATATAATACGATAACATATATTACGATAGTAACATATAATATCATTTAAGGAACACTTACAATAAAAAATACAAACAAAATGATTCTACTGTTAAATGAACACTAAAATTTAATTTATTTTTTAAACAAACTGTATTTAATCTAGGTTTCAATATAAACATTGTAAATATTTAATTCGATTCAGCTAATAAGTAAATCTTTTTTAGAATATAAGACAATGTTTGCATGCCAATGTATCTGGCGAGGCATGTCATAGCACATTAGCACTATTTTATAAGATCATTTTACCATGTGTAAAGCAAATTTTTTTTTTTATTTCACTGGAAGGCAAACGAACAAGTGGGTCTCCTGGTGGTAAGAGATCACCACCGCCCATAAACATCTGCAACGCCAGGGGTATTGCAGATGCGTTGCCAACCTAGAGGCCTAAGATGGACTACCTCAAATGCCAGTAATTTCACCGGCTCTCTTACTCTCCACGCCGAAACACAACAATGCAAGCACTGCTGCTTCACGGCAGGATTAGCGAGTAAGATGGTGGTAGCAATCCGGGCGGACCTTGCACAAGGTCCTACCACCTAGGATAAACAAAATAAACTATTTCATTTCATTTCATTATATGATACTACACTTATACTGCACTATATACTACACTACACAGTTACTAGTTATTTGTTTCGAAGTACATGAAATCAAAAAGTACTGTTGCTTTACTTCTTCAGAATCGTAGCAGACTTGGAATATTCCTTACAAAACACGAAATCCTTAGAAAAAAAATTTTTTTTTCGTAATGACTACGGAACCCTATTTCGGGCGTGTCCGACACGCTCTTGGCCGTTTTTTTTTTTCATTTCATAGAAATGTTTTCGTCGATTAGGGATCGAACCCAGAACCTCAAACTTAGTCAGGCTCTATTTAATAATTTCACTACCCGGTCTTCAAAAAATGTGACTTTTCATGTTTTGGAATAATAGTTTTATGAAGTACCAATGAACCATGAACTTGATTATAAAACATTTTATTATTAACAATTCAATTCTTTTTTAAGATTGTTTTATTCACATTATTTTGTACAATAATTATTATTAACATACATAGATACAAAAACAAAAAATAACTAACGAGACGCCGCGAGCCGCAGTGGGCGCCGCCATACAAATTTAAATTCTCGTCTCGTCTCGTCGTGGGAAATCTATGTATTCTCGCGAGTCCGCCGCGAGACGCCGCGGGCCGCCGTGGGCGCCGCCATATAAATTTAAATTCTCGTCTCGTCTCGTTGTGGAAAATCTATGTATTCTCGCGAGTCCGCCGCGAGACGCCGCGGGTCGCCACGGGCGCCGCCATATAAATTTAAATTCTCGTCTCGTCACACTTAAATCACCTTTACCCCTTTGGAGCGCAAATGCATTCCACTGAGCTAAATACGCGCCAGCTCTTGGGTTGGGTCCCCAAAAGCAGCGACAAATCGATTTCATCAGACTTCATTATCATTCATACTATAATATTATAAATGCGAAAGTGATTGTCTTTCACGTCGAAACGGAGCGTCGGATCGACGTGATTTTTGGCATAGAGATAGTTAATGGGCCAGAGAGTGACATAGGCTACTTTTAACTCGGAAAAATGCACAGTTCCCAAGGGAACAGTGCGTGATAACTGAATCCTACGCGGGCGAAGCCGCAGGCAAAAGCTAGTAAGCAATAAAATTCGCTTTTAAACCGGAAAATCCTTACTGGGTAAATATCTTGGCACAACTTCTTTTCCTTGATAAATGTCATTGTTTCTTGTGTCGATCGTTGTTCGTATCGAGTAGTTCCTCCGAAACCGCTTGTACAAGAATTCCTTCCACAAAATCCAGTGACACTTCAACATTAAAAACATCACCTGCATCAGAAACAGTTGTATTATAAACACAAAAGTCGGCAGCGACCACAGTTCAGGCTTTAACTTTATTTTGTCTAAAATTAAAAGAGGTATAAATATCGCCACTCCACTTGTCACAAATATAACCGTTGCTATGCGCAATCTCTGCCATCTAGAGACTGTGAAACTGCTCCGAATGTTTCCTGATGCCTTCAGAACATACAAAACCCTTAAGTATATCAAGATGTTTAGAATGCTTGATACTGCTTCTGTGTATTCAATTAGCACGTACTCGTCGTAATCTTCGTCTTTACAGTCGTCGATCTTTTTGCTATCGATCAAATTATTGCAGATACAGATCAACGCGGGCATAGCCCAAGCGAAAATATTAGCGTACAAATAGACATGATCTGGGTGGTAACTAAATATTTTTACCACGTTCATGTAAAACGAATACGCAGCCAGCACAAGCCAAAACGAAAATGCGTTATCACACACATCACCAATGAAATCTAAAAAACTATTTATTTCGATGTATCCGCTGTTTAAGATGAGGAACGTTCCGCTGGCTAGGGAAGCATTGATGAACACGTAGTTCCTAAACTGTCTCCATTTTGGGAGAAGAGTCCACGACACCGCTCCAAAGATCACGGTTGTGAAACACAAAAAATTGGTAACGTCCCAGCAATAAAAAGTAATATCATAAAGTATGTCGCTAAAGTCTGTATAGTTTGCATAACTAAAGGAGAAGTTAGATGTAGTAGAACACGTCGTTTTGTTTGCAAATTCATTTGGTGTTTCGGACATGTCTTATTGCTTCTCAATATTTGCTTTTGATACGGGTTTTGATAAGCTATTATTCTATTCTATGCAAGACGGACTGACGACTTTGTAGATTTTATGATTATTTACTCTAGAATTGAGATTTATGTTTCAATGTCTTAATTTATTTCTTGTATTTTGTACACTCACTTCCTCTGACCAATCTTCAGCAATAACTAAAAAAAATGTGTATCGTTCACAGTTAAAAACAATATGAATTGATTGTTAATTACATGGCAAGTTATCAGTGTTTCAATGATTAATTAATAACTAATGAACCCAAATCATTTTTGTTGTTATATTTAGTCGATATTAATCCGTGATTTTTTGTTACTTGCTAAATATTAAAACTAAATTATGTTTATTTTAGTCAGTATTTCAGTTTTTTTTAATTGGTATTTTCATCTTTGGTATTTTCAGCTAAAATGTAAAAGTTACGATGATATAGAACAACTAATGGCTTGAAATGCCATTTATTTTGTACTTTTGTCCTCTAATTTCTTTTCATTTATAAAGGTTTGTCGCATTGAATAGTAAGGTAAAACAATTTTGTTTGTTACTTAGTGTTTTTTATGTGTATTTTTTTAAATGTATGATGACCAGATGGTCCCAAAGGAAGAACAGCGCCGTTCGCGAGAACGGCAGATTGCTGATTTGGGACCATTTCGTGACATGCATAACTATATTTTGTTTTTTACTTTGGTATTTTTGTTTTTGTCACGAATAAATGTTTTCTTTCTTTTCTTCTTTCTTTCTTTAAACTGTGTAGGTTATTTTATTAAAATGCTTTAGTAACAGTTGCATTAACTATCTTAAGAACTATTTTTGGTTATTAGCTATTAGTTATTATTTTTGACTTTGTAACAACTTGTATGAAAGAGCGAATTTCTCCTAATACAAGTGCTTCACTTAAAAGAAGGATTCAACACTAGTTTTAACACAAAAGTTGAAAATAAATAATTTAGAATTTTCATTTTGAATCTTATTTTAGCCTAACCCATAAGCTACTTCGTTCGCATTGTCAATAGGGTGTAAATAAAGAAATGAATGTTTGAATGTCAATCGATAATTGTTACAAAAGCTTGTAGCCACGCTCGGTGAGATAGAACGATGCAACCATATTGCAAGCAGTCGAGCGGACATCAAAGGCATTTATTAAAACATTTATGGAAGGCCTTTCCAACGGGAGCGCCTGAGGTGCAGTTTCAAATGAAGCTGGTTCTATTCGTAACATTCATCATCATCATCATCATCATCATCATCATCATCATCACTATCAGTCGTAGGACGTCTACGTTGGACATAGGTTTAATGCTTCTCCCATAGACCGCCAATTGCTTCCGTTGTATTTACCGTGAGCCCGTGGCTTAATGTTTACGTAGCGTAATATTCTAAGTACTAAGTACTTATCTAATAACCATTATGTTTTTACGTGTTTTATTTATCCGTTTTTCCAAACGTTTTATACTTGATGCCTATAAATATTGATTAAGGTAAACGGCCAAGTGCTGGTCACTGTATCAGTAATTGCCACCTTTAAGTTTAAGCCATTAGTAATAGAGGCGACCAAAGGTTGTCATCTATTAAGCATTACCATCTCAAACACTATCTAGACTAGAATATTTACCTCATCTACGACTTTAATTTGACTAGGCATATACTATAGCCACAAACACCATCGAAAACTTTGTTTATTGTTTAAATTAAATTAATCTTTTTGAGCATTAGCGTTTGTTTTAGATACGACTTTCATTTCACTAGGCATACTATGGCCACAAGCACTAACGATGGCTTATAACGATGGAAATTTAGTGCAGCTTTAAGAAGTTTTTAATTTAGTCTGACATTAGTTTTAGTACTAATTTTATTGAGAGATGTGTTATTAAGATTTGTTTTTGGTGTCTTTCTGTATTTTTTATTTCAACTCCAAATTTTGTTACTTTTACGATCACCCTGTAAAAGAAATATATGTTATTAGTTATACAACGTTTCCTTGTTGAAATGTAGTTAAATATTAATAAAAAACAATGACTTTATAGAACACTATATAAAAAAGACGTTTGAGTGCTGGTTGCTGTGCTGACACAGTAGTTGAAATCACAGATATAGATTACACTAGATAACGCAAACACCTCAATCTGTATGAAAACCAACCGTGTCACTTTTTTATATGTACTGTGACATCTCAAGAGCGAATTAGCGATGTGGATTCCCCGATATCCGCGCAAAATCGATTCAAATGCGCCGCCCGCCCGCGCCGTGGGGCTCGAATCAGTCACCAGTCATGATTAGTCAGTTAGCGGTCAGTCTTTGTATGAGGCCAACCCCAACGTTTGGTCGGGGTTCGGACACGCGAAGTAGATGCATTTGCGTAATCTAGTGTAATCTATATCTGTGGTTGAAATCCTAATTGGAAGGTCAGTAGTAATAAATAAAGTACCTAGTAGGCAAGCAACAGAATCGTTCATCATGCATGTCGTTCATAGTCTTTGATGAATTATACCTGTAGATTCACAATCGCGCGCCCAAATATGTCCGAGCCAAATGAGCGCCACTTTGGTAATCACTGTCCTAAAATCACTGGTTCATCACCGGGATAGGTTAGGTCGATAGGTTGGACGATAAGTCGATCGGTAGGTCGATAGTAGGTAGATAGGTTGGTAGAATGCTCGCCTGCCACTTTGGTAAAACTGGCCTTCTTTTTTTTCTCAGTACGTTGTTGTCAAGTGTCAAGCTTTGGTGTCAAGCGAAATTCGCCCGTAATAGAGTAAAGACTAGGTTCAAATTTCGTCTCGTATTATTTTAATTATTTTGTGTGAGATGATTTTATTTGTCACGCAAACAAATCAATAGTTCTGACATTCTTTGAAGGGGATTTTGTTCGGCAATGTGCGTCCTGATTTAAATGTTGTTCATAGTTCATAAATATGGGCCTCCGTAAAGTACCGTCTGATTCAATAAATTATGGGAAATGTAAATCGCTCTTACTCATAGCTTGTACCAACGAGGTGTAATCAAATCATCACGCTCGTCGGGTCGATCCATAGGGTTGATCACTCAGCTGGTTTACTTCACACTTTAGAATCATGGAAACGTGCTGCGTTATATAATATAACCAGGAAATTGAAGCATAAATAGTTTGCCACTCCAACTGTTTAGTATACAGACACAGACTTACTTAAACTTAAATTCGTTATTTCTGAGTACCGGCGATTTCTCTCAATTTCCCCCAATTTTTGTAAATTTTCTCTAAATTTTTTATTCTCGATTTCATTTGTCTTCCATTCGAATAAAAAATAAAAAAATAATTTTCATTTACAATGGATGGATATAGATGGAAGTGGAAAATGTAGGTCGTTTAGATGTTACACGTTTATTATTTAAGAATAAAAACAATATTTTTATATACACGTAATAATGTAAGTTCATGATCGTCAGTACAAATATCTACAACCTACTATTATTTCTAAGCCGTCTTTGTTTCAAATATTCTTTCCAAAGTATCCTATGTGATCGCATCATTAAGAACAACACGTTGGTTAAAAGGAGCTGTAAAAGAAATGCAGCTATTACGAGAGACAAAGATAACATGTACGAAGTAACTACACTTGCTAAATGTACGGGCAGCGACATAGCGCACCCGCTTACAAAGAAAATGAACGTGGCAATCCTTATCTTCTGCCAAATTTTCATTTGCGAACTCCCTCTCACTTTCGCTCTTTGCATCAACTTATACAAGACTCTGATATACAAGATTATACTGATCAAAGACACACAACGCAATGCATATAAGGAAATATGCATATTTAGTCCAAAATAGTCCACGGTCACTATCAATGCAGGCATCCCCCACCCGAAAATACTGCTCTTCAAATAAATATGGTCGTATTTATAACTGAATACTTTTACCACGTCAACGTAAAAAGTAATTGAGGTTATCAACAACCAAATAACGAAAGAGAACAAGTTTATTATAAAGATGTACGTGAAAAGCTCCCCCGATAATTTAATTAACGCAGGACCTGAAGCAGTCAAACCACCGGACAAACACACGTTTACGAATACATAGTTCCGAAACTGTCTCCACTTCACTAGTATTATCCACGACACGATTCCAAAAATGACAGTTACGATACACAATGTCACAACTAGTAGCCACAACACTAGTGTTAATGCTAGCATTAGCGGAATTAGTAAGTTATATATATCATATTCTTCACCAGTTTCTTCAGTAGCATTATGAATGTTTAATACTTTCTCTGTGGTGTTCACACTTTCTGTTATATTTTTCCAACTCTTCTCCAATCCATTTCTCCAATCAAAGTCAGCAGTTGAAGAAGTGCTATTATGCATTTTCGTTCCCACTACTATTTTTATTTGTACTGCTTTAACTTAGTCTGTTTATACATTGATTTCAAAATGGGATTATTAATTTAGACTCATTTACATAAAACAACAGTTGAAATCTGAATGACTATTGATAAGTTTATGCATAACTATTCCTGTTAATTAATCACTGTAGTGTATGATTGTATTAATTAAATTGGAGGGCAATGGTGTAACCGAAATATTTATATTACATATTATATTATTGTTTCGTCTGTATTCTGAATACAAATATACTGTAAATATTCGTTATCGCACACCACAAATCAGTACAAAAAAAATGCATAGTAAAAACATATACATTCAGGGTAGACAATAGGCGATAAATAGGTGCAAAATCTAAGGCTCTTCAGGGCTATACTGCCGTGCTCGAACTAAAAGACGGCTAAGTGACATTTGGCTAAAATTGATTTTTTAATACAGATCGAAAGAGAAAAAAAAGCCGCATCGATGAGTATAAGCCATCTCAATTTTGGCCAAATGTCACTTAGCCGTCTTTTAGTTCGAGCACGGCAGTATAGTGAATAGGCTGTTACTGAACCAGTGAGATATACATATTATTTTTGGCCGCATCTGCACTTTTCGGCAGGTGAGATAAGATCCAATTGCGGGGCAAATATTATGTAAAAAAAATACAAATCCTACAATACAAAATTTGTCAAATGAGGAGATAGTTTGAAGTAAGAAAAAAAGAGTTACCTACTTTTTATCCGGAAAATCAATCCAGGGGAAATAGCCGAGTTCTCACGGGTTAGCAATAAACAAAGTTAGCGCAGACGAAGACGCAAGCAACAGCTTGTTCAGTGTAAAAATACTCTAAGGGATCATTCAAAATTACGGCACAGCCCTCACCAATACTATATTTCGCTCTTTCAATCATTAAAAACTTAGGAAATACCAATTTCTCCCTCATATTTGATATGTTAGGAACATCTTTAATTTACTAACCGCTTTGGAAACTTTCTCTTGGAATTGCTTTTGTGGGAAAATTTTATTTTACCTCTTTGAGGTAAGATAACAAGACAACACATGTGGAAAAGGAAAGTCGTTCACGCGTAATGTATATTTGGCGATATTTTTAGAAAGAGGCAGTTATTATGACAAATAAATTATACAGCAAACTTCCTATTAACATAGAATTATTAAAAAATCACAAGAGTAAATATGACAGCAAAATATTTCATTGATTACTTGGCAGGGGTCAATAACATAACAAAGAAACAGCTACCTATATGGTGTGGTTTTGGTTAAGTTTGATTTGCTTGGGTTTGGTTTGGTTTTGGTTTACAAGAGTAAATATGACAGTAAAATATTTTATTGATTTCTTGGCAGGGGTCAATAACATAACAAAGCAACAGCTACCAATATGGTGTGGTTTTGGTTAAGTTTGATTTGGTTGGGTTTGGTTTGGTTTGGGCTGGATTGGGTTTGGTTTGGTTTTGGTTTACAAGAGTAAACATGACAGTAAAATATTTCATTGATTACTTGGCAGGGGTCAATAACATAACAAAGCAACAGCTACCTATATAGTGTGGTTTTGGTTAAGTTTGATTTGGTTGGGTTTATTTTGGTTTGAGCTGGATTGGGTTTGGTTTGGTTTTGGTTTACAAGAGTAAATATGACAGTAAAATATTTCATTGATTTCTTGGCAGGGGACAATAACATAACAAAGCAACAGCTACCTATGTGGTGTGGTTTTGGTTAAGTTTGATTTGGTTGGGTTTGGTGTGATATGGGCTGGATTTGGTTTGGTTTGGTTTAGGCTGGATTGGGTTTGGTTTGGTTTTGGTTTATAAACTCACCGTGTTTCCTGTAGGTCGCTGCGGCTCGGGCAGCCCTTGCGAGCAGCTTTGTCGCGAGCTGCACGACGGCACCTTCGAGTGCGGCTGCGCGCCCGGCTTCGTGCTCCACGTCGACGGCTATGGGTGCCTGGGTGAGCAATTGATCACCTCAATCCCTTTGTCTTCCAAAGTTCTATGGCACTGGCTCTTTAAGATTTAAAGAACTATAGATACGCGATAGATGTTTCGCGGCTTATTTTAACCTTTTATGCTGTGACACACCATCAATACGGAAAATATCTATCAACGTACTGATATGCCAAAGGAAACTTTCTAAAATTGTAAAAAATTCCGAGATCTTTTTCAATTTTTTGGAAATTTTCCTCGTCTTGCACATTTGTACAAATACGCGAAAGGATTTCAGATTACGTCACCTCTTGGCGTGATAATAGCTACATAATGTTTTTTGTCTTGTTATGTGTTTGGTCGTTTAGTTTGGCCGTATCGCGGTATCATTGTAGTTGGCTGTATATACCGGGTATTTGCCAGTCGGGTGTAGGGGTTTTAAAGGATGATAGGTAGGGTCATTCTGAACACTTTTGACCACATTTACTATAGTGCAGTGCCCTGTATGTATAATTATGACTCGTATTGATCCCCCCGGAATCTGACCACGAAAAATAATAACGTTTAAAATTACCTTCGCGTTATAGATGTGTCACAGTTACCATGCTACAATGTAGTCAAAAATGCCGTGATATTTGTACAATTTAATTTTCATTATGTAATGAAGTAAGTTCTAATAGCCGTATAGTAATTGTCAAAACCGCAAGAATTTTAGAAATAAAATTTCCATTCTCTTCCCCAGAATTAAACTCAACAAAGCCTTCAGAAAACTCTGTGGACACCGAAGAAGATGTCCTGTACCAGAAAGACGTATCGTTTTCAGCAGAGCTAGAAGTAGCACCGTCCAGTCCTAGACTAAAATCTACGCTAAGACCAGTTGAAAAAACCACGCAGCCAGCTGAAGAATTAAGTAATAGAAATAATAAATATACTGCAGAAAGATCCAAGGAAGTTGATGGGCTGAAGAGTCTGATTGAAGATGGTGTTAGTAAAAATGATTTGACGATCATAGCTGATGATAATATTAAGAATGGGCTGCTGGAAGCTAGTCAGGGGGTGACTACGCAAGGACCGAGTTTGGAACAAAAAGTGAGTACAAAAGAGTCAGTTTAAATTGTAGACTACTGTGACTACTTTCTCACTATAAATTGTAAGATTATTGGTACTGGGTTGGTACTCGTATATTGATTTACAACGTGTCAGTGTGCCATTACTGGTGTCTGAAAAATTACAAATGTTGTGAATTTATGGAGTCATTTATCTTTGAACTCTGATTTGGTAGAGCCTTTTATGCTTTGTTTACGTGCCAGTCCATGTCTCTCTTCAAATAATCACCTTCAGTCTCTCACATCTTGATATACTCTCTATATTTACACTCGCAAGCATCACACACACTCACTCACACACACACACACACACACACACACACTCACACTCACACACACACACACACACACACACACACACACACACACACACACACACACACACACACACACACACACACACACACACACACACACACACACACACACACATACACACACACACACACACACGCACGCACGCACGCACGCACACACACGCACACATGATCTGTTAAGATCAAGAGCTACACATAGGATAATAAATGTATTAAAAGCAATAAGCAATTAGTTATAGTTAGTTAGATTATACATAGTTATACTGTAAATTGAAATCGTTTAAATACTTTAAACTAGTCTAAGAATTAAAACAAATGTACTATTGGAGGAGCGAGGTCTCCTGATACAGGTATTTCTTTACCTACTAGGAGGTCTCAACCGCTGTTTGTACGACTACTTTGTTATCTAAATAAACGATTTTATTATTATTATTATTAGTCCAGTAATCGAAGCCAGTTGCAGTCCAAAAATGATGGATTTGACTGCGAAATGCATGAAAAATAAAGCTCAAATGGCCGTATCTTTTGATGGCGTTAATGTAGAAGCTTTATTTTTTACAGCTTCAAGGGGCATAAGCATTAGGTGTTGATTTCAACTTGATACCTCGATAAGGTCTTGAAAGACAGATGGATAGACGGACAGACAGACAGACGGACAACAAAGTGATCCTACAGGGGTTCCGTTTTTCCTTTTCCTCCTTTCCTGTTCTCCATTCAAAATACTGCACAATAACCGTTCTTTTTTCGTACGAAATTTCGAGCTGTCTTGGAAACATGGCACTATAACGTTGGTGTTTCCAGGTTCCCGAAGCGACAGTGTCACCGCCCTGGACGGCTGCGGTGGAAAACTGCAACTGCGCTCCGTGCGACGGAGCGCGATGCTCTTGCCCATTCACACCGTCTAAATGTAAACAAGGTAAGTTAATATAACGTTTTAAACTTTAGTGATGCTCACTCATAGTCAAAATACCACAAAGGGGACTTATCACGCTATTATTACGAGTAATATTTACCTCGACGTTTCGGCAAAATTGCAGTTGCCGTGGTCACGAGTAGACTGAAGTGTGGGGTGTCAAGTCCGCCTAGCAGCGCGAGTTCTTCGAACTACCCGCACTTGATCACTAATAGTACCGGCACTCGTATCACGAACTACCCGCACTTGGTCATAATAGCGTGATAAGTCCCGTTTGTGGTATTTTGACTAAGGTAAGTTATTTACGCTGACACCATTTGCATTAATGAAGTACGTAATTTCTCCAAAAATATTTCATGTTATACCATGGCGATCTAAACTCACAATATGAGCAATGTGGCCCTCTAATGCAGTAATAGGTAATTTTGTATGTAGAGTGGGCCAAATTTCGTGTTGCTGAGTATATTTAGAGTTTATTTTTCTTGTATCTGCAATCAGTTGGAAGACATTAATCATATTGGATGAGGGTGGTTCATCACATGCATGGGAATAAATCTATTGTCATATTCTCCTTTTAGAACACATGGTATTCTTTTCTGTCTCAATTTTAAGAGATAATTATAATTTCATATGTGTAAGAATGCCAACCTAAACCGAAAGAGGAATCAACTTAACAAATATTCAATAATACGGTACCATTTATTCGAACCTCTCCCAGATAACCGATTTTAGCGGGCAGCTTGTACGCATCCGTATAACAATGTTCCCGATTCGATTTTATTACGGCGGAAGTACACGGCCGCCATTACGGGAACCACTTCCGAGGCGGACCGGAAGTTGAGCAGATAACTTGCGTCTGACAGTTGTTATTGAGTTGGGATCTGCCACAGATAAAGTGGGGGGCTGTTTGAAAACGGAATCGGGGGTTTTAGGTCGGTTTGAAAAGGTTAGGATAGGAGTTCGTGCAAGCCGCAAATCACAATGTGCAGCTAGGGCATCCTAAACCGGTTTTTATCGTATGTAGAAATCTGAGAAATAACGGTTTTCTCAAAATACCTAATAAAAGCCGGTTTTGGATGCAGTAAGCGATGGCAAAAGAATAAGATGCAGATTTTTTCTGGTTGCATAGTGAACGGTTTTCTTGCCCACGCAACTCAAAACGCGTCATTAATTGTTTTTCGTGGATTTATCTAAAAATATTCCCATGGTATGTAGATAAGAATTTTTGGACCTTCCACGGGGGCGAAGCCATGGATTTAAACAAGTAAAAATGCATGCCTATAGCTATGAAAAATACACATTTTCTTCCCTCTTAAACCATCTCAAGCATTAACAGAATTTAATTCGACGCACAAAACGTAATAAAATGTAAATCGGGAATGCAATCCCCCTTCTTCCCCATCTAACTTCGGCATACGGATCGAATTATAAAGTTGAGGTGAGATCGAAGATGTGGGATAAGCGAATTCGATGGCGCTCAAACTTTGAGGGCGCTATTTCAGGTAGATACCTTTGACATTATAATTATAATGATTATCAAGAAATTCCTTTACCATTCTAAATTTCAGTGTCAACTGTACAGTAAGTTTGAAACAAGAGACTACTTTCAATTCACTGTCACAGTCGGCCTTATTGATAAAGTAAGACGGCAAAACACGTTCTTAGTTGATCACCATGGAATACAGATTTTCTAAAGAATGGTCACAAATACTGGGTTTGTGTTATGTTGTTTGTTACCACATTTGTCAATTGTTTTACTTTCATTATTTTTAAGTCCTAACACAAGCAAAGACGGATGTATGCAGGCCATTTCCAATAGAAGCAACTGGTGGTTTAAGGCACAGATTACAAGAATAAGTCTAAGGGTTTAGTATATGTAACATTCCTCCATCACCATTTTGACAACGGACTTCCGGGCGGAGAAAGCGTCTTCACCCTTATGTAGTTAGTGTTCCGTTAGCCCGCGCGAAGCAGTTTTGCTTCATCTTTCATAATGCGAACTGCTAAGGAATGGAATTTTGCAGGTAGTAGGACCTTGTGCAAGATCCGCCCGGATTGCTACCTCCATCTTGCTCGCTAATCCTGCTGTGTTTCGGCGTGGAGAGTAAGACAGCCGGTGAAATTACTGGCACTTGAGGTATCCCAACTGAAGCCTCTAGGTCGGCAACGCATTTGCAATACCCCGTGTGTTGCAGATATTTATGGGCGATGGTGATCTCTTAATATCAGGAGACCCATTTGCTCGTTTACCTTTAAGTCGAATAAAAAAAAATCGCTCCCGTCGTCTGTATTTTCGGATAAATTACAATCTAGGGTTCGTCAAGGCCAGAGTGAATAATAATAATAACAACATGGGATACTTGACTCCAATTGACCTAGTCCTATACTAAGCAAAGCTTGTACTATCGATACTAGGCAACGGATAAACATACTTATATAGATAAATACATACTTAAATACATGTTAAACATCCAAGACCTGAGAACAAACATTCGTATTATTTATACAAATATCTTCCCCGGCCGGGAATCGAACCCGGGACTTCAAGCTTTGTAGTCAGGTTCTCTAACCACTAGGCCATCCGATCATCTAAATAGGCTGTTACTGAACCAGTGAGATACATCTTTGACCTCATTTGTCTCATCAAGTGAGATAGGGTCAAACACGGTCAGTTTTATGTAAAAAAAAGTGGACGTCCTACAGCTGACATGATGATGTTGATGATGATTATGACAGAATATGCTAAACAAAAAATGATATCTAATTCTAAGCGTTACAATAATAAAAAAAAAAATGCTACGAGTACTACATTATGCGCCTCAAGCAAACTTTGGTGAGCGCTGTAATAGGGCAGTGACCTAATCGGCACCTCGCAAAGAATTTGGGGTCCACGAGGGTTAGGGTCGGCAGGTGCCTAAGAAGTGAAGTGACCGCGATGCAATGGAAATAGATTTAATAGATCGAGGGGTAGACATGGGGTATAAAATTCCAGTGATATTTTAAACTAGCTGACATTACTCGCTACTTCGTCTGTAAAGCATACGCTTATTTGAGGACCAGATTAGTGGCTAGAGAACCTGGCTATGAAATGATAGATAAATATTTATTTCATGCCGACCGTTTCGTGCCTTCGCATATTGTATATTTTTGTTTTCATGTTTTTTTGCCCCGTTATTTTTTAAGTGCGAAGTGTGAATAAAAATATTTCTATAAAAAATATTTCTATTTGTATAGATATTTGTACGAAAAATACGAATATTTGCTCTCGACTCAAGTCTTAGAATCAAAATCAGAATTATTTATTTGTAAGACAGGTAAACAAATATTAAAGTTAAAGTAGGATTGGATGTTTATTAGGCATATAAGTATATATCAGTGTATTTAAGTATGTTTCTCCGGTGGCTAATCCCCATCATACAAGTTTTGCTTACTCTGGGATCAGTTCAATTGGTGTCAAAGTCTCTGGGGGCAAATATATAATGCACATATTAAAATTTGACACTACTGTTTTTCATCAATATATACGAGAGGAGACTGATACCAGTAATAGCTGTTGGAACGGTTACGATAGTAGAGCACTAAGTTTAATAGAAATTTCAACATCAAAAAAAATATTTTATTAGAACTGTCAACCATAATACGCTCCGTAAACAAACTTAGCTGAGAGCTATAATAGGGAACTAATCGATATCTCGGGAAGAATCCAGGGTATGAGGGTTATTTGGAATTTGGATTGTGCGAGAATTATCCTGTGTTGCGGCAGGTACATTGCCGTTGATGTTCGATCACTTATAAATATATGAACGCGTGACTCCGCAATGTAACACTCGCACGCAATTGCTTTATAAAAGAGGGTGAGGGTCAGCAGGTGTGTATGAAGTGACCGCGGTGCGTTTGATAGATTAAACAGAAGGGAAGTGAGGGGTCAGGTTTCCCGATAATCAAGTAATATAATTTCCAAAGGAAATAGGGTAACACGAAAACTCTTTTTTTCACTCGTTTTTGACATGATAATTACACCTGCTTAATTTTTTATATTTGATTTAGTATTAGGAACATTCTTGAGATGAAAGTTTATTTTTTTGTTTTTTGGATACTTACTATTTTCATGTGTACACCACGAAACAACAAAACACTGTTCTATACTTGGATATTCACTCTTTGATGATGCAATGTACATCAGAAGTTGAAATCAATTATAAAACCTGCTTTTTAAAAAAACATTTATTTTCAGAACATTTATTAATATTTCTATCACCTTCAGGCTTCAGTTGCTAATTAAAAGGCACTGTTCCAAATAAAGAACACAATCTTTCTCATTTAACCCCTAAGTCTTTAGAAGTCGGCCTTCTCCTTCGCACCCCTTTGAAGTCAGGTGTACGACAGAGCAAGCAGAATCAAAGGCGTCTGAAGTGACCCATGATTAACGTACAGTCTGTTTCGATTGATAGAACTTAATTTATATTTGTGAAAATTGCATTCTGGTGAAATGATCACACTTTTCCCCCTTTTATTTATTATATGTACGTTAATGCAAAATATGTGAATGTATGTGTGCGCGTGCATGTTACTCTTTCATACAAAAACGGCTGAATAGCTTTGAAAGAAATTTAGTATGTAGATACCTAGCTAGATATCTAGATTCATACATAGGCTACTTTTATTCCGATTTTAAAGGTCGTTCCACAACGACGAGGCCACACGGCTTAGGTAGATAATTAAATACCCATACGGAGTAAAAGTATCACGGAGTCATTTTACCGAAACACTTTTTCATATCGATCATTATTATTATTGTTCATATTTTTCCCAATTTCAGGGGTGTATTTTCCCTCGGTACGCGAGTCCGACTGTCACAGGGCTAACCTCTCGAGGGGAGGTTTGTCCTGAAGGGAGGCCTAGTGGTTATTTTTTACGAGAGAAACAAGTAGACGTTTTAACAATTTTTAATTAGATAAAAAATAACGACCTAGTTGACAAAAATAAATATATAGATCTCAGGGTAGTAGGTACAAGTGATTTTAAATGAGTCGGTTCTGACTATAACGCTTCCCTGGCCTACACTTCCCTGGAGTCGGAGAGAAGAACTCGGAGCGAAGAGGGCTGGCCACAGCAGGGGGGCCTGGTCCAGCGGAGCGGTCGTCGGTGCCGAGGAAAAAAGGGGCCTTAGGGCGGCACGACGAGCAGCCTGGAGAGAGTTCCACGCCGGAGCGCTCAGGGTCTTGGACGAGCCAGGAAATAGGGTGTAGAGCTCGGAACGATTAAGGCCGTCAGGGCTTGGCGTCAAGGTTTTAGTTCGTAGCCGTACAGAGCTGGGTAGATTCTTTAGCCGTACGGAGCTGGGTAGATTCTTACCGTACGGAGCTGGTGAAGTTGTGTAGCCGTACAGAGCTGCCCAAGTCTTGGGCTTATGGAGCTTTCAAGGGAGCTGTAGAGTATAGGAGCTGCTGTATAATGTGATTTTACAGCTGTGCTTCAGCTTTTAAGGGCGAGAATAATTACCCCCGGACACAGCTGATTGTCAACGCCCATAGGGGCGGGTTTTTGTGTCAAGGGTGAGTCGGATGTAGTGATATTTAATGTGTAGTGAATTATGTGTTATAAAATACAAGTTTTAATAAATAAATAAGTAAATAATAAATAAATATTAAATACATAATTTTACGTAAATTAAATAAGATTAAGTAAATTATTGATAGAAGGTAGAACTACGGTGGCGACCTCTAGCGTTCGTCTGTCGATCTGCTCAGAGATCCCTAATTGACGAAAGCGCCATCTAGTTTACAACGAGCTAACTAAATTGTCAGCGATCGCCTTTGCGCATTGTGACACGACTCACACTTGGCCGGTTTTTATGACAACTAGCCGTACAGTTCACACTGAATTGATCTTTAGGGTACCTAACCTATTAAGTAAAGGAAACGAACTAAAATCTTATGATAGCTACGCTTATGCAAGATATGCGTGTTCATACAGTTCCTCCACCTCCACATTGTAAGAACACACAAATCACTCAAACCCATCTATCACCACCACACTACACTGACGCTCATCTTCACAGCAACACCGTACATCATGCTACCAGATGTTAGACTCAAAAGTATTAAAATCAATAATTGGTATCAAAGGTATTAAAGGAATTTCCGGTTCAACTGTACATTAGCGCTTGACGTAAAGAGCCCTTGAAGCACTCACTCGCACTCAGGCGTCGAATTGTATTATAATTATGGACTGATTAGATTCTGCTTTAAGTGCATTTCAGTGCATATGCCTTATTAAATTTCAGTGCAATAATTTTAACATTGAATGAAGTGATTAATGTAATTTGCACGACAATAGCACTTTTATTTAAGTAAGGGCTTTGTGACAAACGACATAAAAAAATCTATCGATTTTTACTTTTTTTAACCTCGAACACAAAAAAGGAGCGACGGATTAACATGATTTTCGGCATAAGTTTATGGGCCTGAGAGTGACATAGGCTGTTTTTTATTCAAAATGCATAATTCTTGAGGGAACAGCGCCTGATACCCGAATCCCACGCGGTCGAAGCCATTTTAGATAATTAGCAAAAACGGAAAAAAATTGCGTTTGCTGTGTATGAGAACCCTCCTTAAATATTATTTTATTTTAATTTAATTATTTACTCTCAAAGTGAATATACAACTTAATATTCTGTGAATATTTTAAGCGGATACATGTAGTCGGTATTAATATCGATTAATATAATACGGCTCAAGAGATAGAGCCCTGTGACAGATAGACGGACAGATAGACAGCGGAATTGGCACCGTATGGGTAAGGAACCCTAAAAAACTTATTTTCGGCACAAACTGAACCTTAGACTTTCTTAGCCGAGTGTACATGCATTGTTCGGTAATTCCTCGCCGGGAAGAGTGGCACTCCGACGGCTTCACCCTCCACGAACGGGGATAAATGATCGTCTTGTCTGTAGGGTTTGTACGTAAAAAGGGGGGAGTGATATGGTTGATGAAGTTGGATGGAAATCTCAAAGGGTTTCCGCCTTTTTATTTTTGGAATATATTTTTTGAGTAATATGTACGGTCCGCGTTTAACGTATGTGAACATTTTGGTGTCTTATATCTGACGGTAACTGAGCGTATGTGGATGAATTATTTGATTCCTGATTCAGCGTAGAACGTTCTAATTTTAAGCGGTAATTTAACAGACTGTTTACCCTTAAGAACGACGTAATCCTGTGGGTGCAGTAGTAATAGTAGTAGTAAGTAATCTTAGCTGTGATGATCAGATATTATTTACAATATTTTAGCTTGCCACAAACAAAATGAGGCCTAAATCAACCTCTCTTAAGCCTTTTGAAAGACATAGATAGATTCTGGCCGTGTCTTTTAATATCTCCAAGGCATTTGATAGAGTTTTAATATCATATTCTTGTCTGAATATCATCTCTGTGTTGTCTAACAGCTTTCTAAGTTTATCATTTCTGCTAGTTTGGGCTTATGGCTCACAGACTTCTTGATGCATTTGTCTATTCTAATGGTCATAAATGGCTGCTAGTCTAATCTTCTTGAAATGAAGATTACTTTTTGGAGTCTTTTTGTATTTTTTATTTTTGTTAATTTTACGGTCATCCTGTGAAAGCCTATATATTCACACGAAAACACAAGCTGAAACACGGATGCACAGAAAAACCAGAAAAATAGACCAGCGCTGGGAATCGAACCTAGGTCCTCCAGCCAGGTGCCCAACGGTGGTGTAGGGGAATAGCACGCAGCACGGATTACTGAGGACCTGGGTTCGATTCCCAGCGCTGGTCTATTTTTCTGGTTTTTCTGTGCATCCATGTCTCAGCTTGTGTTTTCGTGTGATATATGTATACTTCTTGAAATGAATGGCCGGGAAGTTTCAGGGATCAGTTCTTTCTGCAACTTCATTTTTATTGCACATTAACGATATTCATTTTTTTCCAATTTTAACCTCCAACACAAAAAATGGTGTTGCAGATGTTTTATGGGCGGTGGTGATCTCTTACCATCAGGAGACCCACCTGCTCGTTTATCATCCAGTGGAATAAAAAAAAAAGACAACATTAAGCATTAGCAAAAAACGGCAAAAAATCGCGTTTGCTGTATGAGAATGATGATGATGATGATCTTATTTGCCCTCAGACTCGTCGATCTCGACGCCCCGCTTCTCGGGCGGGTCGTGGCTGGCGCTGCGCGCGCTGCGCGGCGCGTACAAGCGCGTGCGACTGCGGCTGCGCGTGCGGCCGGCGCGCGCGCGCGGCGTGCTGCTGCTCACCGGCGAGCACGACGACCTCTCGGGGGACTATCTCGCGCTGCTGCTGAGGAACGGACACGTCGAGATGAGGTAAGATCATGGTGTACGGTTGTGTCACTCTGAAGATGAGCTCTGGTTGAGTTGGAAACGCGTCAGTGTGTTGTGGTGGTGGTGATAGATGGGTTTGTGTAATTTGTGTGTGTTCTTACAGTGTGGAGGTGGAGGAACTGCATGAACACGCACAATTTGCATAGACTTAGCTATCTTAAGGTCACGGGTGAGCAAAGAAATTCTTTTAGTTCTTTGCTTAAACATCTGACGACCGGATGGCTAAGTGGTTAGAGAACCTAACTACGAAGCTTGAGGTCCCGGGTTCGAATCCCGGCCGGGGCAGATATTTGTATGAATAATACGAATGTTTGTTCTCGGGTCTTGGATGTTTAATATGTATTTAAGTATTTATTTATCTATATAAGTATATTTATCCGTTGCCTAGTACCCATAATACAAGCTTTGCTTAGTTTGGGACTAGGTCAATTGGTGTCAAGTGTCCCATGATATTTATTTATTTTTTATTTATTTTTATCTGCCTTGAACGAATGAATGTAAACATATCTTTTACCTCGACTGTACATATAAGTGAGTTCTTGCTGTAGGAAACACTCGGTATGTATCCGCGAAAACAAACTACCTCCACAACCACCAAACAAAGAGGTTTAAAGCCCCATTACCGCTTTTAGCCGAACGCCCTCTACAGTATGTGAATAGTTTCCACGCAATAACTGAACTATGACCGCCATCCCTCAAACTGTAACTCGATTGAAACTCCGCAACAAACAATGATCGCTGCGGACCCAGTTATTCGCGTAACGGACATAAACTGCGGCGTAAAGCTGATCCAATTTGACCAGAAACGGGCTATAAAAAACACTGTTTAGACGCGGCAGCGACAGAAATACAGCAGGCTAGGTTTACATTTAATTTTATCATAGTATATCCTTACTATTATAAAGGGGAAAGTGAGTTTGTTTGTTTGTTACGCTTTCACGCCGTAACAGAGCGACGGATCGTCGGGATTTTTGGCATAGAGATAGTTTATGGTCCCGAGAGTGACATAGGCTACTTTTTATCCCGGAAAAATGCGCAGTTCCCGAGAGAACAGCGCGCGATAACCGAATACCGCGCGGGCGGAGCCGCCGTCAAAAGCTAGTAGATTATAAATGAAGGATCAGAGGGACATGAGCGTGTGAGAGATAACTTGAGGGTGGCAGGCGTTAGGCTGTGTTTCCATCAGAGATACCAGTTTGTACGAGTATGTCATGAATTAATAGAAAGAAACTCTTCATTTACCTATGCGAGAGCACAGCCAGCGCAGCTCTAGTGGAAAGAGTAGGTTCATGACCAACACTGCTAACTAAGCTAAAAGCTTAATCCATACTTCCATACTAATATTATAAATTCGAAAGTAACTCTGTCAGTCTGTCTGTCTGTCTGTCTGTCTGTTACGCTTTCACGCCAAAACCGCTGAACCGATTTGGATGAAATTTGGTACAGAGATAGAATAGACCTTGGGAAAGGACATAGGTTGTCTTTTATTGCGAAAAAGAGGCTTTAAGGGGTTAAAATAGGGGGTGAAAGTTTATATGGTGGAAGTTCGTCGCTGTCGAAGATAAAACTATGAAACTTGACATTTAGGCATTTAATATACTATCCATATCCATACTAATATTATAAATGTCAAAGTGTGTTTGTATGTTTGTATGTTTGTCCATCTTTCATGCCGTAACGGAGCGACGGATCGACGTGATTTTTGGCATGGAGATAGTTTATGGGCCCGAGAGTAATATAGGCTACTTTTTATCCCGGAAAAATGCACAGTTCCCGAGAGAACAGCGCGCGATAACCGAATACCACGCGGGCGGAGCCGCCGTCAAAAGCTAGTAGATTATAAATAAAGGATCAGAGGGACATGAGCGTGTGAGAGATAACTTGAGGGTGGCAGGCGTTAGGCTGTGTTTCCATCAGAGATACCAGTTTGTACGAGTATGTCATGAACTAATAGAAAGAAACTCTTCATTTACCTATGCGAGAGCACAGCCAGCGCAGCTCTAGCGGAAAGAGCAGGTTCATGACTAGCACTGCTAACTAAGCTAAAAGCTTAATAATAAATAATAATCTCCCGGCCGTATTCGGCCACAGTGACCAGTTCTTACTGCTGAGAGCGGCGTTGATGTGCTCTCAGGTGACTGACGTATCTGATCTTGGCAGTCAATGTGCGACTGCACTCACTGCACGTCACCACCCCTCCGACCCTCCGACTTCGAGGTCTAAAAGCTTAATGGTTACTTGACGTGAAATGTATTTCAGAATTATAAAATTTTGACTTTGGAATAATTTATATATTTTTCGAGAAAAAAAAACAGTTTTAGGGTTAAGTGGGTGGGGTGCCCCTTGAAATGTCGACAAACTTTACATAGAATTTCATTTCATCGAAAATAATTCATAGAATATTAAATACTTATATTTTCTCTTGGAGTAATTTTACTTCAGCGACTACTCATTACATATTAAATTATAATCATTACTATTATTATTAGTTATTAGAAGAACAGTACAAGGATTATTATTTGCTTAAAAATACATTTCATCAACTATTCATGACACAAAACAACTAAATATCGCTGTTGATTTCTTCGACGCATTATTATAAAGTACCAGAAAATAGGTTAGGTTAGAACTACAACCTTAAAAAAATGGCTAGGTACTAGAAAAGTAGGTTAGGTTAGAACAGTGACCCTAAAAAATAAAACGGTACCAGAAAAATGGTAAGGTTGGGTTAGAACCGCCATCCCTACAAACATAAATCGCTGCCAGAATTTTTTCTAAGACTGCTACCCTACATTTTTCTAGAAAGAGATCGTATCCTCTTTATTTTTCAACAAATATTAATGATTTTTACATTCGTCGTATTTCCCAGTTTTGTTTTCACGTTAAATTATTTTAAGAGAATATTTGTGTTGTGCTTATTTCCTATTGGGCGTGCTGTCTTTCTTTGTTATAAATCTATAAAACATTTCCAGTAAATTAAAAACAACCAACTCCAACGTCCAGAAACATCTCGTAATAGTCTTGATTGAATCTGGAAAGTATTCTGAACGGTCACAATTTGGCAAGGGAGCTTAAAAAAGTATTATTTATGATATTTTTATTCTCAAGATTTACTTCAGAACCTGTGCTAATATTTTGTGTTTTTTTTGCAATTTGATCTTCGTGAAGGTCCATATTAATGTAATACAACTTCGTAACTTGCTACTCCTCTATTATACATGTAACGTTGCTGCGTTTGTGTGACACATATGTGTAATTAAAAAAAAAATCTTTATAGCCACATCTTAAATAAATAAAAAAACATTATTATTATTAAAGTTCCAGAACTACTATAAAATACAAAACCACATAAAAATACAAATTAAAAAACAAAAAAATACAAAATTAAACAAAACAACTGACTTATGTAGGCAATGGGTGCCAGTCTCAGCTTTTGCTAGATTGGTGGTATACACCTAGCGCTGATTTTCAGACTGACCCCATGCATGATCGTCCCAAATAAAAAACCGGCCTTCCAAAAATAGCTAAACTTTTGTCATTGGGACTGGGCAGCGGATAAACATACATAAATAGATAGGTATTCGTACTCTTACATACATATATTCATTATTAAGCAAACAAGACTCGAGAACAAACATTCGTATTTTTAACCCCCGACGCAAAAAGAGGGGTATTATAAGTTTGACCGCTATGTGTGTCTGTCTGTGGCACCATAGCTCTTAAACGGCTGGACCGATTTGAATGCGGTTTTTTTTATTTGATACAGGTTTTCTAGCAATAGTTCTTAGATATGTTTCATTAAAATCGGTTCATCCGTTTTTGAGATATTGAACTTTAAAGTGACAAAGTCGGGGGTTTTACTTTTTGTTGGTTAGGTTATTCATATAACAGCCCCGATCGGGGATCAAACCCGGAATCACAAGCTTTGTAATCAGGTCCTCTAACCACTGAATTATCCGGTTGCTCAAATTTAAAATGACAAAAAGAAATACAAAAAGCGATTATAAGTTAGGGAAGTCAAAGTTTGCACTTTATTTCCTCTTCCAAATTATTCCTATAACAAAAAGTTTTGTAATATTTTCTAAAATTTTACCTATTTTAGGCTCAAACATGTGAAAGTTAGACCGTTATTATTTAAATATATGAAAGCAAAAGCGCAATCGTAAAAATGGCGTCGCGATATGAGTTAGAAAGAGATAGCTTCATCGTCTACGGTTTCGTAGCACGGTGCTACGGCGTAGAGCATTGTTTTGCTACGATACGAGCTCAACGGTAAAGTTTTGACTCTAACCTTGAGTAACCCACCATATAGAATATTGATCATGAAACTACCGTGAGACTCACTCATAGTAAATGATATTGTAACGGATAACTCGCGTTTTAAATCGAGTTTAGCTCGACATGTTTCGGGCATGTGTCTCGCGAGCATGTGTTGCGGCAGCCGCCGAGTCGCGTGCTCCATAGAAGAAAGGTTTCGAAATAGCCCGAAACATGACGAGCTAAACTCGATTTAAGACGTGAGTTATCCGTTACAATATCATTTATTATATATAGAATATTTTTAGCCCCCGACGCAAAAAGAGGGGTGTTGTAAGTTTGTCTGTGTGTCTCTGTGTCTCTCAGTCTGTGGTTCCGTAGCTCTTAAACAGGTGGACCGATCACCTCCACGCTGTGAAAACACACACAGACCCAACTACCACCACTACCATACTACGTTGACGTTGTCAAACATAGTTCATCCTCAGAGCAACAAAACACGACTGGAAACATGGTGAACGATTGTGTTGCTCTAAGGATTAACACTGGTTGAGTTCAAAACCTATTAGACTCTAACATTGTGCGATCGCGAGTAAGCAAAGTAATTGTTTTAATTGATGATATCCTCCGCAAAGTAACGCTTGGCTTGCTTTAGTAAATTATATTATTTTATACACACACACACAAACACGCACACGCACGCACACACGCGCACACACACACACATACACACACATACACACACACACACACACACACACACACACAAGCACAATACATTATGCGCTCTCAACTTGTTTATTTACTTAGGTATTTCTGTTTTGTACTATATAGACCAGTTATTTACCTGTTTAGACTATCTTAAGCTCTCCTCAAAGCACGCAATTGTAAACTGAGATGTAAACCAACTCATCGGGCCCCAAGATACAGGCTCAGCCTAGTTTGGGGTCCACTGTATACTACTAAAAATGTAATATTGCTTGTGTGTAACAATAAATTTTCATTTTTTTTTTTCATTTTATCTCAAAAACATACCTTCTCTCGGGACGGCGAAGTTGAAAGCAACATCTATTAATTATCTCAATTCAGGCATAGTCAAATAAAATATTGAAGCACCCAGACATCAGTGGCGTGCAAGGCTCGGAACCGGTTTAGAAAATAACGCGATTTTTCATAAGAACGCGAACATTTTAAGAACTGAACTAATCTAAATAAACCGGTTTATTCGACGAGTGACAGATGGCCGACCAGCGGCGGGCGGCGACGTTTATCCTGCGAATAAACCGGTTTTTATTGTTCTAAACCGGTTAATCTGACAAGAACTTTATGGGAATACTATTTATAAATAATAATAATAATAATTAGTAGTAGTAGCCTATGTCACTCTCGGGCCCATAGATCCGTCGCTCCGTTACGGCGTGAAAGACGGACAAACACAAACATACAAACACATTTTCGCATTTATAATATTAGTATGGATTCTCTTAAAAACCGGTTTAAAAATAGCGGTTTCACGAACGAAACCAAAATGAAAAGGTTTTGCGCCAAGTATATGAAACGGTTTGGAAATTTAACCGGTATCCGAGCTTTGGTGGCGTGGCGTCTCCACAACTCAATTCTCATCGGGTTCCCTAAATACTTACATGACATCAGTGATGACAAGTATAGCAAACTCAGTCCCTGTACTACGGAGTGCAAAATTAGAACTTTGTATCTTGCCGTCCCGCTCACACTTATTATTTAATACGGGAGTGAGAGCGACGATACGATACGAACTTCGATTTTCAAATTCCTAGACTTCCTAGTAGCCCCTAGAGAAGTTATTTGGAAGACATCTACTTAATTCACGCTTCTCTCACTCACAGGGTTGCCTGATCCCTACTAATATTATAAATGCGAAAGTAACTCTGTCTGTCTGTCTGTCTGTCTGTCTGTTTGTTACGCTTTCACGTCGAAACCGCTGAACCGATTTTGATGAAATTTGGTATAGAGATAGTTTAAGCCCCGAGGATCAACATGATTCACACTTTTTATTCCGGTAGAGGGCGCCACCGCGCGATAACCTAGGTCCGCGCAGACGAAGTCGCGGGCATAAGCTAGTACAAAATATTTGTCCTCGCTACTGCCGGATAATCAATTGTTATCAAAAGCCACCTGTGAACCAGATAAGCTGCTGCACCAATTAACGGCTACATTTGGTCTGCCATGTTGGATTTCTCATTAAACAGAGCTTTCAGTTCGCGAGCGCCGATAGCAAAGTCCATTTAACATAACTGGCAGAAATGAAAACGGAGCGTTTTACAGAACTTGTTATCGTCATTTCGTTATTAAACCAATACATGAAACTTTATGGTAATTTTAGTGATTTTTGTAGGTAGTAGGAACTTGTGCATGGTCCGCCCGGATTGCTACCACCGTCTTGCTCGCTAGTCCTGCCGTGAAGCAGCAGTTGCACTGTTGTGTTTCGGCGTGGACAGTAAGAGAGCCGGTGAAATTACTGGCACTTGAGGTATCCCATCTTAGGCCTCTAGGTTGGCAACGCATCCGCAATCCTCCTGGTCTTCCAGGTGTCTATGGGCGGTGGTGATCTCTTACCATCAGGAGACCCACTTGCTCATTTGCCATACAGTGGAATAACAAAAAAGTAAGACAATAAATGCTTGGGGGGATGCGGAGTCTGGGCAATCGGGTAGATTGCTGGGTAAAAAAAAAATCTACATTATAATCATATCCGGTATTGTATTTGACAATAATAAAATTTAGTAAAGAAAACGCATACATAAAAATAAAATTGTATTATATTAAATAAATAGCTTTTTCGCTATCTCTCATAGTTTCCGATTTTTCCCAACTGAACCACTTCGATCGATTGCATCGAATCGATCATTCAAAAAGTCCGTCAGTTAGTTTTAAACATAAAACGACATGTTTACTAACAAAATACATGCTTTGGACGATTCGGAGCTTTACGGAGCTTGATGACGACGATGATGACGATGTTCATTATTATTTCCTGACCCTTCACCTTCTACAACTCAAGTGGAGTATGTCTGTGCTGACAGCCCTAAAAGGCGTATTGAAATTTTTAAATAATATTTCTACACCTAAATTGGAAAATTGAGGTCGTCGAGTACGAATTTTTTAAGCCTCGAGGGAATTGGTAACGGAATGGGCTGTAGGATCTTATTGCTATGTTAACGATATTCAGCTAGACTTTTCAGAAGGAATTAATTTGCAGATCTTATAGTTTTTAAAATACCTACAGAATATAATGACTGGGGTGTAAAGTCGATGTTAAAGATCACTTTAATATGTCGGTGACTTAGTTCTTTGGCAAATTTCTGTATTCAGGCAGGAAAGAAACTCGAAGCTTAGCTCTCTCCATAGCTCGTTGCGTGACTCTAAGCCTCTCCAAAGGCGAACAGTTAAGAACCACGTTTCTGAGCCATAGGTAGCAACACAGACTAATTGAAGGCTCTAGTCTTCAGGCTTCTTCTTCGTGGTCACACTCTTGGCAGAGTGATTGTGGTCGTCATATCAGAGGTAGTGACAACCTTTACAATCCGTCGCCATTCCTCCCGTCAGTCAGGCCCGTCAGTCTTCTGGCAATTGATGTTTCATCATCATCATCAGCCGGAAGACATCCACTGCTGGACAAAAGCCTCCCCCTTAGAACGCCACAATGAACGACAACTCGCCACTTGCATCCACCGGTTTCACGATGTCGTCAGTCCACCTGGTGGGAGGCCTGCCAACGCTTCGTCTTCCGGTTCGTGGTCGCTACTCGAGGACTTTTCTCCCCCAACGGTTATCTGTTCTCAGTGGCGGACTAACAGGGGGGCGAAGGGGCGGCCCTCCCCGGGCCTCCGGTTTTGGGGGGCCCCCAAATGCCTCCGCGTTTCCCTAATCAAATCCTACAAGACTAAAAATGTGCTTAGCACCTAAATTCTTTTTTACTGCATTTTTTTAAAGCTTGGGTCCTCATTCAGCTTTGCCGCCCCGGGCCCTGACGGGCTTACCGCCGCTGTCTGTTCTTATAGTTATTGATGTTTATTTATTCAGGTTCGACTGCGGCAGCGGCGCGGGGGTGCTTCGTTCGCCAGAGCCGGTTCGCCTCGGTCGGTGGAACGTCATCTCCGTGTACCGACACCGCTGGGACGCCTGGCTGCGGCTGAACAACGGGAAACGGGTGCGGGGACGGTCTAAGGTCAGTTTTAGACTAGTAGTTTATTTTTAGTAGTACTAGTAGTTTGTTTTTAAGGTCAGTTATAACTAGTAGTTTATTAGTCAGTTTAGGGTTGGCCTTAACAAAGACGGACGTGAAGAACCTCTCTCCTCTAAAGTGGAAGTTATCGGAATCTAAGGGTTCTCACACTGCTCCGGACATCGAAGCGGCGTACGGTGCTGTGGTTTTTATCTTTGTACTGTAAAATCTAGATTTGTAAATAAAAACCCCATACACACTAGCTCCATCTCTCTGCAGGGCCGTCTTTCACCTATTAGAGGCCCTGGGCACGACATGCTGCATGCATTCGGTAAGCCTGATTTTTAGGCGAGAGTTGAGTAGCTATCCATCGCAGGGTCCTGAGAACGCGAGGGATACTACATTGAGTGCCATAGAAATGAACATAAGAAACAAATAAAATGCAGTTCGTCGTGCACGTAGTTTTGAACGGAGATGCAGGTCCCATTTATATCGTGACGCTCAAAAATTCTTACCTAATGGGTCCCGACTATTGAACTTTAATTCAGCTACTTAACACAGTTCTAGCCCACTAGACTTGTTTTCTTCTTTTTAGTATTTTTAAGGCAGTCCGGTTTTTTATTTTATAAATTGTAACTTTAGCCGTGTCGATATCTTTCCATTTGACTGTGTGTGTATAGTATCTATGTGGATCCATACAATGGAACATCCATACTAATATTATAAATGCGAAAGTGTGTGTTTGTATGTTTGTGTTTGGTGTTTGTCCGTCTTTCACGCTGTAACGGAGCGACATAGTCGAGCGACGTTCAGAGGAGAGACAGTTTATGGGCCCAAAAGTGATATAAGTAGGCTACTTTTTATCCCGGAAAAATGCATAGTTCCCGAGGGAACAGCGCGCGATAACCGAATACCACGCGGACGGAGCCGCGGGCAAAACCTAATTTAGTTATAAATAAAAATAAAATTCTCCTTCAGTAACTAGAGAAGCTCCTTTTCAGCATTTAAATTGCTGAAGGGGAATTATAATAAACGTTTCACAACTCCATATTTTCCTTTGAAGAATTCGCAGCCCGTTAGTAATTTATTGCACGCAATTTTATAGCGGTTGTTTCGTTGAAAGTGGGCCAAATATGAAATTGAATTGGATCCATAAAAGCTAGAGTTCAGCTAGTAGGGGTTCAGGGTTGCCAGTGATTATACTGCTAAACTAGCTTTTCTTCTGCTCTAGCCACCGGGGCTAATACGTCACAATACTTAAAACAGCATAATTTATCAGATTATAACAAACACATTATTATTTATTAAACACATTATTAATAAAAGCTTATAACTTATGATACAAGCTAGCACATTTGATCTAATTTTATATTTTAGTGCCATTTTATGGCATTTTTAATAAATTCTACGTGTAAATTACGTTTCTGTAAAAGCTGAGATTTTTAGACGCTATAACCCCAGGTGGGGTGAATGCGTCTTTTACTGGTATTATGTGACAGGATTGGTCGGAATGATTTTAATCGAGGTAATTTTATAAAAGCACGCACTTCACTTTTCATACTGACGGTCAGCGGTCGCTCTAAGGTTGTCAATAGAACTATGGCTTACTAGTATGCACTAAAAAACTTATCGTGGTAGTGGCACTCGTATGTAATTGTTTGATTTATTCTTGAGAATGAAACGGGAAGAATAAAATATTTTAATTTTAATGTCATTGTTATATAAATTTGTCACAGAAAATATCTTGCAACGATTTCGTTCTTGGCGAAATTCACGATTATTTAATTTAAACAACTGTGCACTGAACAGTCAAAATCAAATTTTTTTTGTTGCTCCATTATTACACAAAAAGTTCACAGACGCGTGTCCCAAAGCGGATGGCACTCGCGCTCGCACTGGTCCCAACCGGGCCGAGATATCGTGTCCGTGAGCAGTGTCCTAGCGTGCGTTGCTCGAGCGCACTTGTATGGAGATTGATTTCTGAACTGTGTTTTGTGACGCGAGATCCACTTGTTGTCACCCGTGGACCACCTATCCTGTTTCTGATAATATAACCGACGAACTAATTAGTAAATTAAAAAAAATTAGGACACTAACCCCCTGTTTCACTATTAAACGGATAAATTTTTAAATTTATTGGACAGATAAATGTGATGCCGTCTCTGTTTATTTTGTTCGAATCAACGGAGACGGCATCACGTTTATCCATCAAATAAAAGGGGGTGTTGAAACAGCCCCTTAGCCTATTATGTGAGCCTGTGATATTTTTCCGACAACCCTCCTTTGTCCTGCAATTTCACTACACATGTATATGTTTTGCATTCATTTTTAATTCTGTGCGAGAATTGAATTCCGCTCGCTGTTTGAGTTTTAAACAATACGGTAATTTCTTTTCGTTTCGCACCGGAAGCGGGTTTTAAAGCTGCATAATTAAATGAGTTTTCGGGTTATTTACTGCGCCGGTTGTGATGGAGTCGCTTTGACATTTAGGGCCAGTGTTATTTATTAAAGCGAGAGTAAAAAGCTGAGGGCTTGTTTGTCGGGTAAACAAACAAAGCAGTAGGCGGGGCACATTGCTCGCAGGACTGATGGCTAATGGGGTCAGAAGGTTCTCGAATGGAGTCCGCGGACCGGGAGACGAGCTGTCGGTGCCGCCAACAAGATAGAGCGACGACCTGGTTGAGATCGCTGGATCGCGGTGGATGCGAAAAGCACAAGATCGGTCTGAGTGGAGAGCCTTGAGGGAGGCCTATGTCCAGCAGTGGACGTCTTTGCATTAGTCTTAGGCATTAGTGTCAAACTTATAACACCTGCAGTAGGTATTCGAACTTCGTATCTTGCCGTCCCGCTGACGCTTATATTATCTAATACGAGAGTGAGAGGGACGGTACGATACGAACTTCGATTTTAGTACTTTAGGTATTTCTTTGTATTGTGTAGTGCGTGTGTGAGTTTTACGGCAGGGAGTCGACTGTTTTTCTGGTCCATTGCGAGTTATGTCAGTTATATTTAGACGAACACAAAGATAGGAAGAATACAGGTTAAATTGCTTCCCGCCAAAAGCGTTCCGCGTTATACCATTCAGTGAAGTAAAAAACCCTTTGTCCTTTATTTCCTTTACGAAATTGTGGCCAAATTAGTTTCACCGAATTCCCGCAACTCTTGGCACAAGTTTCAATGGTGCTGAATTAGATATTTTGTAAGTAATTAAGTTTATAAGGAGGGAAGGAGTTGGCGAACATCGGAATTCAAGTAGGGTGGCCATTGGAAAATTTTAAACTACCCAGAAAATGTCCAGATTAAAAACTTCAGAAATTAATGTGGTTTATTTTTTACTTTCGTTTTCCAAGCCAATTAGAAATTAATTAGATTTGTGTCGTTTTTTAATTTAAGGTTCTTAGTGTTCCGCATGCCTACTATACAGTACAGTACTATACAGTAGTATAGTAGGCATGCGGAACACTAAGAAACGTTAAATTAAAAAACGACACAAATCTAATTAATTTCTAATTGGCTTGGAAAAAAAAAAGTAAAAAATAAACCACATTAATTTCTGATCTTATCATCAAAACAGGGCTAGTTATATCTCGGGAACCGTAATGTAATACTGTTTTTTTTATAATGTGTGTTTTTATTGCCACTACAGCAACAAATTATAAAAATTAAATAAGTAAAAATTAAGAGAGGTTTTCTATATTTAACTACCGTTACCGGTACTATTGGCCCAAAAAAAGTATGGGGACTGAGGAGAGAAACAACAGTTTAATTTATTTAGAGATGTGCGTGCGAAACCCTCAGTGCATGGGTTGGACTCGCTCTTGGCCGGTTCTTTGTTTTAATTAGGTACTGGACTGGTGCTTTCAATTTCTCTGTCCGCAGAAATTCGGACAAATGGTCACCCTACACCAAAGCGGTGTTGTAAATGATCATAATTTTGTGGGATTTCGTATTATCCTCTGCGTTCCATTGTTTTAGTTAAATTTGATTCGTTTGCTAATAGGCCGCTTAGTTGTGAAAATTAAAAATCGACGTCATTTTGGAAAAAACCTTTAAAGGTCATTAGAATACGGGTTGAGAGTTGAACGCAGAAGTTGTCAGATGATTTTTGAGTATTTAGCTCTTACTGGCAGCTTCGTCTGCATTTAAAGGAATTTCGCTCTTTCTTATACACAATATGTTAATTTATTTACAAAATAAAAAACAGGTACACAACAATATTTACAAAAACAAAAATATCAAAAAATTTAACTATGGAAAAAACACAATACAATATTAAATACTAACCTAACACAATAAACACTAACCTAGTCAAATAATTCGCCCCTTGCCATTCCCGGCGCAAAGGTGCCCATAACGCTCGCGGCATTACCACGTTGGATAGCTATGGACAGCCTTTGCATCAGAAATGACTCGGAGCGAGGGTCCTCCCCTTTTTGCCTGAGTCGACGGCCCAAATCACACACAAAGCGCTTTGCATCCGCTCCCCAGCAGCCCGTCGTTTCCACCGCCAAGGGAATGAATATGTACCCCGAACCCAACGGGGCATACTTCTCCCGCTTCACTGCCGCCTGAGATTCGGCCGCCGCTCCCGCCGCGCGTATAGTGCGACCGAGATGGGAGGCGGCGAAGGTGCTGACACACGTAGCGTCCCACACCAAACACCGCCCCCTCTCCCACGGCACCAACGTCAGGCCATCGGGCCGCTTGCCGTCCGTACGGCTAAGGCCCGGTGGCTCAAGCACGGATGGAACGCCAGCCGACCTGAGGGCTCTTTGGACAATATCGTTGAGAGCATGGTGACGCGGGTGCCTGCCAGCACATCGACGGCAACTCAATGCATGATGACCGTTAGCCTCCACCATGGTACCGCAGATGCATACATGAGGTTGACATACATCGCAACCCAGGCGGAGAGCCACTGACACACGCAACGAGTCACTATCCAGCAGAGTGCGTAATTGAGGCGAAGGTAGCGCGTGCAGCCATGCCCCTGATTCTGACCGCGATACCGCCAAGAGTCTCGCGAGATCCGCACCCGTGGCGCCCCCAATGAGACGATCGAGAGTCGCTCTACACCCCACATCATCCCACCCACGCTGGACTGTAGGGTTCTCAGGCACGGTCGCCCCCGGATTGAGAGCCGACCACGCCACCACGGCGTCGGCCACATACGGTATGCTTGCTCTGTCGCCATTCAAAGATAGAATATTAGCGACCAAGCCTGCCACCCCATGTGCCGACGCCAAGAAGGCCGGCAAGCTCACATCACGCAAACGCCGCACCCCAATGCCACCATGCCGAATCGGTAGAGCAGCCTGCGCCCATTGGTCATCGCTCAGGGAGACGTTGGTTATCGACTCGACCGCTGACTTAATGGCTGCGTCAAATGAACCGATGTCGTCGGGGAACAACCAAGCTGGGGCCGTACGCAGGAGGTAGGTTACCTTTGGGACGGCAAAACACTTCTGCAGCAGCGCCAGAGCTACATGTGGATTAATAACCTTGAGACGTTCACTAGCCAACAAAAGGAGATTCCTGCGAATTCCAAGCGCCTCAGGAACTGCAGAAGGAAATATGGGTGCACCAAGTAAATATGTTAATTGAATAACTTAAAAGCTGAATGTAGTTTGTTCAGAATCGAGAGTAGAGTCGATTTAGTAGTTTAGAGTTTTTTTATCCCTTTTTTTCACTGCCCATTCTAAAACTTACGAAATTAGCATTTTATGAGGTAGCATAAATGTTTTAGCGAGGTTGTATGCTATTTAGATAATTTAATACTGGCCGTTTATCTGTCAGTTTAATTTTCTCCTAAAAACGACGAAGCGATACAGACAAACATAAATTATTAGGAGTGAGGAGTTGGAAATAAAGTAGAATTATTCACTTAGACTTAGGCCGTCTTGCAGGAAAAACTAAATCTAGATTTAGCAGTTAAACTTGGCTTAAGCTTGACAGTTCCATACATTTTGACACTACTAAACTAAGCTTAACGCTAACTCGAGATTTATGTGTTTCCAGCAAGTGGCCATTCCACCCGTAGTTATAAACGAGTCATTACTTGTTGCTAAGTAAATGCTAAAGTAAAGAAACTGGTGACTATGACTTCGCTAAGCAATCTAACATTTGACAGTTCAAATTTCAACTAAATTTCAAGCAAAAGCTCAACTATAGAATAAAAATCGTTACTGGAGTAATTATTTTTACTCAAGTAATGGCTTTTACTTCTCTATATACTCCAATTCAATAGAATCTGACAATCCTGTAGACACTTCCAGCCTACTAATATGAACACCGGGCTGCCTAGGGCTTTGTGATGTTACTATTTTTTTTGATTCCTTATAGATGATAATCACAACAACAGGGACATATAATAATCAAGTGTGCCCACGTTAGGGTATGTTAAATGTCTAGAAAATTGTCAGATTCTATTGAATTGTACTTTAAATACTGGTGTTCATCATGTCAGCCGAAAGCCGTCCACTGCTGGACATAGGCCTCCCCCAAGGTTCTCCACTCAGACCGGTCTTGTGCTTTTCGCATCCACCGCGATCCCGCGATCTTAGCCAGGTCGTCGCTCCATCTTGTTGGAGGCCTACCGACAGCTCGTCTCCCGGTCCGCGGACGCCATTCGAGAACCTTCTGACCCCATCGGCCATCAGTCCTGCGTGCAATGTGCCCCGCCCACTGTCACTTCAGTTTTTCGATTCTTCGGAAATACTGGTGTTACCTCTCAAATATCTCTAGCTTATGCTACTTATGCGAGTGTTTCGGCAAGCAGTCCGCAGATTACTTATTGGATTTATACTGTGGTTCCGTCTCTATTATTATTCAGATAACTTATCAGAAAACTTCGAACATGACATCGACGTAGCGGTAACTAATCGAGAATTCACCAACTACGGGATAGGGAATCTCGGAGCGCATTTAACTTCCACCTGCCGGGAACTTTACGACTTTGATTCGTGCATTGTGAAATATGTTACGCGTTTCGTATTTTTAGGGATAAAATACCACAAAAAGATTCAACCAGGATGATATAAGCTTTCGTCTTCATGGAATTCTGTTCGGAGCGACGATCGGACATTGTTAGTGTTGTACATAATGTCAGTGTGATAGGGTGGGGTGACAAATAAAAATGATCAAGTGCGGGTAGTTCGAAACACGAGTGCCGGTACTTTTTGTGATGAGACAGATTTGACACCCTACACTTCAGTCTACTCGTGACTACGGTCACTGTAATGTGGTTGAAACGTCGAGGTAAATAATACTCGTGTGTTTTGCGTGATAAGTACGTTTGTGGTATTTTGACTATGAGTGAAAATCACGAAAGTTTAATATAAGAAATAAACGTTTTTACCTTGATCCCCAAGAAACCCAGAATTGCTTTATTCTTCTTCTATCAAGATCCTTTTTTAGCCTGTGTTTTTTTCGATTTCTGTGAAAATAAATAATAATAATAATAAATAACCTAGTTCCAAAGTAAGCTTAGCAAAGCTTGTGTTATGGACACTAGGCAACGGATAAACATACTTATATAGATAAATACATACTTAAATACATATTAAACATCCAAGACCCGAGAACAAACATTCGTATTATTCATACAAATATCTGCCCCGGCTGGGATTCGAACCCGGGACCTCAAGCTTCGTAGTCGTGCTCTAACCACTGGGCCATCCGGTCGTCAAATGCTTTAATAGTCTGTAATTCTCGTGCAAAGTTGACATCTTTTTTTTTGTCGACTTTTGAGCTCCTGTAATTCAGATATTACACATTTATATGAAAATCTGAAAAACCACAGGCATTGATAATTACGTCGAGTTCTGTTGCCTACTTTTCAAATGAGACCGGGACTACGTTTGTATGGAGAATGGAACGAAGAGACTTCTCTTAAATCCCTATCTTCAAGTAAATACCATAAATACATTACAGCAACATCAAAATGACTCTCATTGCTAAAAATTAATTGAAACTTGAAATTTAAACTCGTTTTATCCTTAATGAAACGTTGAATGGTCTCATAGAAAATGAATATTTATTCGTTAATATTAAATTTCACCGATCGGGCGAGAGCAATCGAGAGGTTTCAAATCTCGAGGGCTGTTTAGTCGACTTTGATGTCGATGTTATTTTGGGCTCTTGGAGTGAAAGGCTTACTGGAATGAAAGGTTTAGCTATACGTACATAAAACTTCCGGGTTCTACCATAGTAAGTAAAAGAGGACAAGTAGGCTCACTACGAACAAAAGTACATCGCGCGGTTTGAATGCGTGCGCGTCGGTTAGCGCCGGTACGCACGCACCCGCCGCACGCACACATTGATAGTTTAAGGAGGATTAAGCTGCTAGAAAGCTGTAATTTTGTACGAATATATATGTAAACTATGCCGACTAAAAAAATTAATGAAAAATTTGAAGACATTCAAGATGGTAGTAAAAGTATATCAAACTTACAAGGAAAAGTATAACGGTTAAGTTGTCTTGAGAATTATTGATAAAAATTACTATTTGGAGTCTTTTTGTATTTTTTTTCCAGTGGTGCAGTGGTGGTGCAGGGGAATAGCACGCAGCACGGAATGCTGAGGACCTGGGTTCGATTCCCAGCGCTGGTCTATTTTTCTGGTTTTTCTGTGCATTCATGTTTCGGCTTGTGTTTTCGTGTGAAATATATAATTATTGATAGTTAAAGAGTAAATAGCAGCCTAAGGCATAAAACATACCTAAACTTGGAATATTCCGTATAAAATACGAAATCCTTAGAAAAAGCATTACTTAATTTTATCGCAATGGCTATGGAACCCTATTTTGGGCGTGTCCGACACGCTCTTGACCGGTTTTTTACCCTCGTAGTCGGGTAATGTGAAACGCTCAAAGTTTTCTCATCTCGCGTGCCAGTTGGTATAATAGAGGGACCAGGCCTTGACGGATCCCCTTAATGTTCGTTCTGGCAACACTTGACACAAAAAACAAAGCTTAGACCCTAAACTTGTAACTATAAAAACTGGTACTTAACATCTGGATTATCCCTTCTATTAATATCTAGTACAGTCAATTTCATTAACTTGTGAGCAAACATTTGATCAAAAATAACTCTATTGTTAACGGCGTAGAAGCGTGTTTAGATATTTTTGACATTTGAGATATTTTTGTCAGACCGACAGACTTTGCCATCAAACTTATACCACCCCTCTTTTTGCGTTGGGGGTTAAAAATTAGATGCTGATAGACAAAACTCCTTCCAAACTTACCCACTCTCGTAACATCGATTTCGGAAATTACTGAAACACAAAAGCTGTAGAATCAGAAATGAGGAGATACGAAGAAGAACAAGGGTCACCGACATAGCCAAGCGAATTAGCTCGTTGAAGTGGCAATGGGCGGGCCATATAGCACGGAGAGCGGATGGCCGTTAGGACTGAAAAATTCTCAACTGGAGACCGCGGATAGGCAAGCACAGCGTAGGACGTCCACCAACGAGATGGACGGATGACCTGGTTAAAGCCGCGGGTTCACGGTGGATGCAGTCCGCTGCCAACCGAAGCAACTGGAGGTCTATGGGGGAGGCCTATGTCCAACAGTGGTGGTCCTACGGCTGAGATGATGTCAAAGTCAAAGTCAAAATCTCTTTATTCAATTTAAGCTTTAACAAGCACTTATGAACGTCAAAAAGAATCTACCACCGGTTCGGAAAAAACCTCTGTTGAGAAGAATCCGGCAAGAAACTCAACGAGGTATTTAAAAAAAAACAGATTCACAATATTTGTAAATGATATCTATATACACAAGTATTTAACACAATTTTATTTTTAACACAGTAGGTTCGCTATTTGAAGGGATCGCTAGTGCGGATCGGAATTATTTCCAAATATCCCTGTCCACGATATAATCATTGACTTTATAATAAGATGATGGTGATGATGACGATGAAAAGCTGTACGCCTACATTCGACCGCATATATTTTTAATCAACATATCGCCATGACGCAAACCGTGGGCGGCTAAACTTCGTCAATCGAAAACGAAACCCGGACTGATTATTGACATTGTAACAATTGTTACAAAGTTTGGACAAGTTGTCAACAACAGGGGGTCACATTACGGTGCTTTGATGACGCCTATTTATAGCCAAATCAATAAGGGAGTGGTATTACGGTTGATGTTTTGATATGGATCATAATTTATTTGATTTTACTAGTAATATTTTGTAGTTACCTAAATATTGGAATTAGAATTATTTGACGTCGTATATTGATTGATTATTTTGATTTGATATGTTAAAAGGAATGCAATAATAACCCTTAAAAATAAGACTTAAGCCTGTTTTTAATACTTTGGTGTTGGTAACGGAAACTCAATTTCCACGCCGTATGACATTAAGGTTCTACGCTACGAGCTGAAGTTAACTTAACTGCGACTCACTTCTAAAGTTTCAAACAAGTGCTACCAAAAGGAAAATCTCAGATTTTTTAATAAAGGTAAAGGAAAAGTCCCCTTCCTTTCTGAAGAATCAGCCCCTAGAGCGTTGAAGGGTTAAGGGCGATATAAAAAGCCATTTCGTCCGCCACCGTAATTAAGCGCTTGTGTGGGATCAGCACATTATGTGAAGAGTTTATCCGGTGTTTCTCTTTATTTCGCCTTGGCTGTTTGCACTGAACCCATGCCATTAACGCGGCATTAAAAAAAATGAATTGAGACCTTCACAGTTTTAACACGCCGTACCATAATACCGCTTGGACGTGGAGTAAATGTACGGTTACAATATAATACAATGGTTTTTTATTGAAAACCACATAATGAGTAATAGAGAAAGCTCACAAGGTAAGTGATAGACAGTGTTCAGCACACAGCAGTCTTCAGTGCGATCGGCTTCAGGCTTTTATCCTGTCTCAAGCGCATACGTCACGACTTGCAGAGTGGGAGCAACAGTTGTCGTTGGACTGCCGGTCTGGATAGGTACGAGAACGAATGGTAATGCGTTGCTGAACCAGTGCAGTGAGTCACTTAAAGTAAACTGTAGTGCATAAGAGTGAACATTACACTTACGTCAAGTCGTAAGGCATAGTTCACATTTCAACATGAATCATCATGTCAGCAGAAAGACGTCCACTGCTGGACATAGGCCAACCCCAAGGCTCTCCACTCAGACCGGTCTTGTGCTGTTCGCATCCACCGCGATCCCGCGATCTTAACCAGATCGTCGCTCCATCTTGTTGGAGGCCTACCGAAAGCTCATCTCCCGGTCCGCGGACGCCATTCGAGAACCTTTTGACCCCATCGGCCATCAGTCGGCCAAGTCCTAACTAGTCGTAAAGCATAGTTCACATTTACCAAAATGAATTAAACTACTTCTTTCCCCTAAACATGTTGCCAGTAAATGACTGTGAAGTCAAACAAGGAATTAGAGAATGTGGCGTGACGGCGCTACATCCATCACGGCGATCGCAGTTAATTTTATCTGCAGACGTTAGGGCGGGCTTGCCGAATACCGGATGCTTTGTATGTATTACTATGTATGTAGCCAAAATGTCAGACTAAGCCACAGTGAGGGTAAATACTTGTATTTTGTAATAGTTGTTTACAATCTTCTTCAAACCCGTTGCCTTAATATTTTTGATTTGTCGGAACAGTGAGCTTCTAAATACTATACGATATATGATACGATATACGATATGATATGCGATACGATATAAGATAAGTTACGATAGTAACATATAATATCATTGTGTCGGAAGCTTTGTTCAAAACGCTTTTAGTTTTACGCATGCTTTGCATTGCAAGCGATGTATTTGTAAAGCGAAAATCTATAAAGATTCAGTGATTTGTTTGCAAAATATTCAACTTAAAAGTGCAAATTTTTATTGAATTCGAACGTAAAATCTAAACCGGTGGGCGGAAAAATTTTGAAAAAATTCAGGATGGTGATAAAGTACGTCAAACTTACAAGGAAAACTATAGCGGTTCAGTTTTCTTGAGAATTATTAGTAGGTTAAGAGTAAATAGTACGAGTAGCCTATGGTATAAAATATACCTCAGCTTTTGGAATATTCTGTACAAAATACGAAATCTTTAGAAAATATGACTAAATTTTTTCGTAATGGCTACGGAACCCTATTTCGGGCGTGTCCGACACGCTTTTGGCCGGTTTTAATTGTCACCCAGTCCATTTTATCCATTTTGTGGTATTTTGACTTTATGTTATGTTGTTGTGATTAACACGTTGACTGCGGGACTGATTTACGTGTTTGTGATTTTGGTGCGGTAATAGGTCCAAAGAGCCCCTACCCTACTTAAATTTCAGTGCGGCACTAGGTCCATTGTGCCCCACCACGCAAGAAAAAGAAAATCGAATATTTTACCCTGGAGGTTTATCATACTGTATATAGATTTATACCTAGGGCATCTACATCTATTCAGCAATATGGTTCTGGCTTCGCCCCGGTCTCGGACTTTTAGAACTATTTTAAAAAAATATTCAAAGTTAAGGGGTCTTTTAGACCTTTTGCCGCACTGAATTGACCGACTGAAGCTCTATTAGGGATGGGACACGCTTACGAAATTATAATCATTATCGACTAAGAATTTAATGATTGAATGAATAGTTGTTGAAATAAATAGTTTTAATTAATATGCCCCCCCCCCCCCCGAGAAAAACCTCCTTCTGGGTTCCGTTGTTCAGTGGACTTCAAAGTTTGTAATCTAAGTGATAGCTGTCGACTAGTGGATGGACTTACGTGAATATGGGACCTATTTACGTTTTTAACCGAACTAAATAAATTACGATATGGTGTTTGCAGAGGACGAATTGAAGCATTCTTTAGCATCCAGCTTCCTTCTGGTCCTCTTTGCACTCATTTTCCTTCATAAACTCTTGAAATTCACACAATCAATATGTACGTAAATGAGGACAAGAAAACACACTATCGCGGTTCATGTGCGGCTCATCACTACCTGTTGACATTGGTAAACAATAAGTGCTGAAGGGGTGCGCGAGGGGTCGAAGGTCTATTGGACCCCGTCCAGCACAGAAAAGAAAAACAAGTCATTCAGTGCTGGTGAGGTCCAATGTGCCCCTCACGTAAACTAAGTATGCTATATTGTTAAAAATTTGAAGTTATACACAAAACAATATTTGTCTCTGTCCTACTCCAATGATTGCCCAAGATACCCTTCCCGCACCGTACGAAAGTACACCATTTTCGCTGCCGCACCGAGTTTCGGCCACGCATGGGGCTCTTTGTGCCTCTTCCCGCAGTGAACGTGTTAATTGTATTTTCTTGATAAGTACCGTCGGCATAAATTTCTTTTTTTCCACTTCACTCACAAACACTGTTCTACTATACTCCAATTCAATAGAATCTGACAATCCTGTAGACACTTCCTGCCTATTAATATAAACACCGGGCTGCCTAGGGCTTTGTGACGAGACTATTATTCTTTTTTGATTCCTTTTAGATGATAATTGCAACAACAGGGACATATATAATCAAGCGTGTCCACGTTAGAGTGTGTTAAATGTGTAGAAAATTGTCAGAATCTATTGAATTGTACTTTAATGAAAGGCCGATAGTGGCCATTCTTCAGTATTATTGGATATTCTATGCTTTATACAACCCCCCCTCCCCCTCCCGGGGCAGGGATCAAGCGACCCCATCTCGGCTCATTACGCCCAACTTTTTCCGATAGCGCCACTGTCAAACTCCTGTTTGGATTGCTTTTAAGTTCCATCTTACCATTTAATTGCTCCTGGGACCGACATTTATTTTATTCAAATGGTTATTGCTTGGAAGTACAATTGTGTTGGTATGGTCGTTATTCACGTTTTTATCGGCCGTAGTAAAGGTGCGCTTTCATGAAATGGGATTAGAATGGCACGTGTCTCAACGCCAAATTTTGACGACCGGATGGCTAAGTGGTTAGAGAACCTGACTACGAAGCTTGAGGTACCGGGTTCGAATCCCGGCCGGGGCAGATATTTGTATGAATAATACGAATGTTTCTTCTCGGGTCTTGGATTTTTAATATGTATTTAAGTATTTGTTTATCTATATAAGTATGTTTATCCGTTGCCTAGTGCCCATAGTACAAGATTTGCTTAGTTTGGGACTAGGTCAATTGGTCCCACGATATTTATTTATTATTTATTATTATTAATGATAAACGCGAAGCGAATAGGTATACGCGCCATATAAATCTGCCTAACATTACTTAATACTCAGTTTTGACGCATTTTTGAGATACATTTTTTATGCGACTTCTTAATGTTACTCCCGGATTGTGTTCGAATCGCTTAACGGTAGTGCCTATTCAATTATTGGAATTATACCTTTATAGTGTTTATGGTACTAGTCGTGGCAATGAACTTTTAGGCAACGTTAGGCGGCGGAAGGCATAGCACTAAAAACTAGAGGTAGATAAGTAGGTATGAATTCAAAAAAGTGAAACAAACACAAAATTAAAATCTAGTATCGATCGTCAAGAACACATTAATGTCGGCGTATTTAAAAAAATAATGATGAGAAAATTATCTTCGTTGATTTTCAACAGAGGTTTTTCCGAACCGGTGGTAGATTTTTTTGAAATTAATATTTATAAGCGCTTGTTAAAATAAATTGAATAACGATATTTTGACTTTGACTTGGTGAGCTGAGAGGAGAGAGTGCGTAGATTCATCCATCATCATCCTGTCAGCCGAAAGACGTCCACTGCTGGACATAGGCCTCCCCCAAGGCTCTCCACTCAGACTGGTCTTGTGCTTTCCGCATCCACCGCGATACCGCGATCTTAACCAGATCGTCGCTCCATCTTGTTGGAGGCCTACCGACAGCTCGTCTCCCGGTCCGCGGACGCCATTCGAGAACCTTTTGACCCCATCGGCCATTAGTCCTGCTAGCAATGTGCCCCGCCCACTGCCACTCAGATGCCACTGCCAGATTAGTTTTAACGAAATAACGTAGTTCTAACTGAACTCTTCCTTCCCCAGGGCCTCTTCTCCCGCATGACATTCCGCGAGCCGGTGTGGGTCGGCGGCGGCGGCAACACCACCGGCCTCCAGAGCAAGCTGGGCCTGTCAGACGGGCTGCTTGGCTGTGTGGACTTCCTCAGGATCAACGGGGACACATACCGGCTGGTGAAGGATGCTGTGGCAACCCTGGATATTGGTAAGTCTAGTTATAGTGAATAACCTGGAAAAACTACGTCTTAAATCAAATTTTGCCCGACATGTTTCGGGATAATTCGTAGCCTTTCCTCCCGGAGTAGAGAGAGATGGTGCGTATTCACGTTACCAGGTTTTGATACCAGGTATTTCCTTGCAAGTATACCAAACAGGTATCGACCCGATGTACTACTTGCAAGACTTAAAAGTATTTTTCCATTAAAGTATACTATCCCTTCAAAGTAAGTACTACTTACTACTACTCCGACCAACGAGGCTTTTGCAACCCGAAAAATTCTACCGTCTTGGAAACTTGGCACATGATGAAAATAGGTAATACAGATTATGTTATACAGAATTCGAACGAATTGAATGTATAAATTTTTCTCGGAAGGTTCAGATTGTGCTTATACGTAAAATAAAATACTTTCAAAGTATTTTACGTCTTGATTGGAATATTTTGAATCTTATCTGTATGAAAACAAGGTTTAATTTAAACTTGCAAGGAAGCAAGTATTCGACTCGTTGCGTTGGACAGAAAATAATTTGAAAGTATTTTGATACCGGTTTTCTGCACATCGTATGAGAGCCTTCTTATACCAGGACGTAGGTACTTTTAAGCCCTGGGTCGCGATGTAGCAAGTATAACCCAAGGCACCATATCTTTAAAATGCTTTTTCACTTCTCATGTTCGTAAAGTTCGTGTTTATGCTGTATCTAGGCGACATAAAATGACTTGTTATGCTCTAGTGCATAAAATAAAATCTTCGTCTAATACCAACTCAAGACCAAGGTAATCAGGTGTCAACAGCCACAAACAAAAAAGTTTCTATATATTTTTTAAATAATGTTTAATTTATATAAAACTAAAAATCAATTAAATCAATCATAATAAATCAGTAAAAGTAAAATAATGGAATTATTATAATAATGCATAAAAAATAAAAGGTACATAGAAAGTGAATCATTGTTTCCACTGTTGCTATTTCATTTCCTCGCAATCGAAGTGAAAAGCAGAGTGTAAAACTCGAGCATTAAACCTATTTCCCCCTCGACATACTCGACATGTCTATCCACCCTCGCCGTACTGGCTCGGGTGGCTATATGAACGCCTCGGGTAAAATGGCTCGTTTTATGCTCTTGTTGTACAATCTACTTTTACTCCACTTTTTTAAGCAATTAAGAGAACCGTACCTACATGTTGCGTGCGTCTTACCCCACGTCGTTATTCTATTCCCAGAGCATAGAACATGCTAACCATAAATGATTACATTATCCAATCAGGCCGTAGCCAATATCGGTATTGGTTTAGGCCCGCCGCCATGATTGTTCTGATGCTAGCCGGATGGTTAGTTGCCAAGCGGGGTCGTTTGTATTGCGGCCAGGATAATAACTGGGTCGTCATAAACGTACAAACAGGGTGAACCCACGGAACCCACCTTTAGGGGAGCAAGACTTAACTGGTCTGACTCCTAACTGGACTCTGACTGAACTCTACTGAACTCTTATTTACAAGCTTATATACTTAATCTTAATCTATTGCCTACGCTACTAATCTATGGAGACCTACCTGAATCAATGCGCGTGAGATCAATAACGTACCTACTCCTATCGGCACGATTCAGATAAGTCATGTGCCAGGCCAGCCCTGGCACACCACCCTATTGGTTTTAATACCCATGGTTGTTCTACAAAAACACACTTTGGTTGCGGACATAAGACCGCCGGTGAGGTCCGTTACTGTTTGGGCCCTTCTTTCCCAGTCGTCCATGATGGACACAATACAATACAATACAATACAAATATTTTTTATCGAGAGACTAAAATAAGCCAATATATACCCGAGGTGGTTAGCCACCCGAGCTTTAGCGAGGGTGTCTATTTATCCGAGGGTTTATATTGACTTTTAGTCTCGCGGTGAAAACTCTATTTTTCACTTCGATTGCGAGAAAAAATAGTCAGTTTAGTACAAAAAGATTTAACAAAAAATAAAAATAAATCTTTCTAGATTTCGGCGGCAAAAGATGGATCAATTATGTCTAATTACTCTTTGGTAAACATCATAATTTTCACTATCACTTGATGACATTGTGAGAATAATCAATTTATTTTAATCGTTTACGAATTACGCTCTAAAACAATTCCAAAGTTTTCCCGGTAAGTATTTTTTTCCATCCAGATACAGATACTACCAATACAGATACTAACAAAATAGCACCGGCGATATGGTCCATACACAAACGGAAAAATAGAGTGGCGCCACCTTCTATGCGGAAAAAGCATAGAACTAAGACCACGTAGACTAATAACGTAACATTTGCGTCATGAAAATGGTCCACACACAATCTTATTTTTTGCAAGTAACTGGCTGTTTGAGTTTATCTAAGTCACTCGAAGTGAATTAAAAAATTAATTACTTTTACTCCCTAGGGACTAAAGTACTCACTTTACTCCCGCCTTGTAAGGCTATATTGACTTACTTTTAGAGCATGAGAAGTGAAAAACTTATAATATGAACACTTAGATTCTGGGTAGACAATAAGCGGTCGTATCGGTTAAAAGCGATCTCTTCCTGACAACCATTTTGGTACAAAAACGTATTTCGAACAAAAATAGGTGGCGGGAACAGAAACAGAAAACAAGAACAAACAAAAAATCAATAATATTAAAATAAATACATATGATATAATTATATAAGTACATACATACAATACTTATAGAATACATTAACTACTGACATAATATAGCAATCTAAATTGTCAAAAAGGCCGTAATAGGAGAAAAGGATAAGAAATTTGGATTTTTCCCGACTGCATGCCATCTCCTAAAAAGCACTCACATATAAAATATAAAAACATAAAACAAGTAAACAAAAGCATGGACCTAATGTCCTTGGTCCAAAGGCGACTGAACCCCAAAAAAAAGTAAGGTCAGTTTGACAACTTTGACATTTGTTTGTTTGTTTGTTTGTTTGTTTATACTCTTTATTGTACAAAAGGAAATACAAAATATCACACAGAAAGAAGTTGTAAGTACAAAGGCGGACTTTGCTTCATGTTTGTGATTGGTTAAATAACTAAATGAGTTCGGCTCGCACTTAGCTTTTTTTTACGAATACCAGAAGAGTTGCGCAAAGGCCTGAGGCAGTGTTTCATGTTCCTGAATAAAGTCTTGACAGACAGACAGACAGGCCAATAGAGTGATAATGTGGGCCTTATTCGGTTTGCGGTACGCAAAAAAGCCGTGGTGGCCTAGTGGTTGGACCTATCGCCTCTCAAGCAAGTTCAAGCCCCGGCTCGCACCTCTGAATTTTTCGAAATTCATGTGCTGAATCACAGTTGGAATTTACCACGAGATTTGCGGTGAAGGAAAACATCGTGAGGAAACCTGCAAAACCTGCGAAGCAATTCAATGGTGCGTGTGAAGTTCCCAATCCGGAATGGACCCGCGTGGGAACTATGTCCCAAGCCCTCTTGTTCTGAGAGGAGGCCTGTGACCAGCAGTAGGACGTATATAGGCTAGGATGGAACTCTCAAAAATAATTAATTTGCATGTGTAGCCCCAATTAAGGATTGGCGTGTCGCTATCAAACTAATTGCGAAAGGGTTCCACAGTGAGTAAACGGTTTGAATGTCTTAAACAAAATTTGACCTAATTACACATAAATAGGTCAAGTAAACGTAAGTAAGTAAACGAAAATCTAAGGCTGTGTTTACACCGGGAGGAGGAGTTCTCTTAAAAGAGAACAGTATTTACGCTTACGCTTTTTCTTGGTACTGCATTAGCATGCCTTAGGTTCTGCCAGAGGGGTAAATCAAAATCACTACTACAGAAAACCTTCCGTCATTCTCATAACAAACACTGTCTGGTGTAATTTTTTTTCCAGCCGAATCTCTTATTCAAAGGTAGGTATGAATGTAAGAGAGTTTTTCATAATTAAAATACCACAAAAGAGAGAGTTTTTGTCACTGAATATACCTTCATTAACTAGTTTTTAACCCCCAACGCAAAAAGAGGGTGTTAAAAGTTTGACATCAATTTCTGTTTGCCTGTCTGTCTATCTGTGGCATCCTAGCGCTCAAATGGATGAATCGATGTCGTTGCTGGTTTTTTTTTTTCAAGTGAAAGCGACTTTCCATGCAATGTAACTTTCATCAGCTGTTTTTGAGATATTGGCCTTTGAAATGGCAACGTCAAGAGCTACCAAATTTCTATTATTGGTAAATTTTAAGCTTCATTTTTGTGGCGGTACCTCATCATCATATCAGCCGTAGGACGTCCACCCTGGCTGGACATACGCTTCCCCCATAGACCTCCAGTTACCTCGGTTGGCAGCGGCCTGCGTTCACCGTGAACCCACGGCTTCAACCAGGTCATCCGTCCATCTCGTTAGTGGATATCCTACGCTGCGCTTGCCGATCCGCGGTCTCCACTCGAGAACCTTATGGCCCCAATGGCCATCTGTTATCCGTGCAATCGGCCTGCCCGTTGCCACTTCAACGAGCTAATTTGCTTGGCTATGTGGTGACCCTTGTTCTTCTGCGTATCCCCTCATATCTGATTCGATTCCATAAAGAAACTCTATGCATCTTCATAGCTCGCGGCACCTAATTAGTGGCGGTACAAAACAACTTCTACTATACTCTTTTAATTTTAGGGAATTCCCACGGGAATTGAATAAAATCAAGAATTCAATTCAACTGCTTTATTTACACGTGCGAAGCCGCGGGTAAACGCTAGTATGTCGTAATTTGCTTACTTTTCTCTAGTGACAACCCGGCTTTAACATCGACTCCCTAAAACTCCCAAATCTTATCCATACCCGTGATCTTATTCATTTAGTTAACGCTAAACCGATTTACGACCTTCCCTTTTCAACTACAAACGCGAGTTTCGCTTGCTCGATTTAAAATAGGTTATTTCCTTAATTTAGAAAGCCTTTGAGGGAGTCCTTTGATTTGGAATCTCTTTTGGGATGGATTAGTTTGGATGATTATCTCAATTTTGATTCGCGGAATCTTTGCTTACATGCTAAAGCCATGTGGAAGCCTTTGGGATCAAATTACTTGTTTCAAACCGGCTCCAAACAAGATTTTGTTAAAATAGTATATTTTTATCGAGAGACTATAATAAGCCAATATGTACCCGAGGTGGTTAGCCACCCGAGCTTTAGCGAGGGTGTCTATTTATCCGAGGGTTTATATTGGTTTTTAGTCTCGCGGTGAAAACTCTATTTTTCACTTCGATTGCGAGAAAAAAATAGTCAGTAGAGTACAAAAAGATTTAGTGAAAATTAAAAATAAATCTTTCTAGATTTCAGCGGCAAAAGATTATCAATTATGTCTTTTGCTCTTTGCTCGACATCATAATTTTCACTATCACTTAATGACATTGTGAGAATAATCAATTTATTTTGATCGTTTACGACTTACGCTCTACAACAATTTCAAAGTTTTCACGGTAAGTATTTTTTCCCAACCAGACACAGATATAACAAAATAGCATCCGCGAAATGGTCCATACACAAATGGAAAAAAAATAGAACCGACTACAAAAAACCATGAAAATAATTTTCTACCAGTCTGAAGTCGGTGCCTCAGCACGAGCCAGCAGGAGTGGACCTATTGTCATCTACCTCGCCTACAACTATACGAGTAAATGGCTTCAATCACTCCTGCTGGCTCGTGCTGTGGCACCGACTTCAGACTGGTAGAAAATTATTTTCATGGTTTTTTGTAGTCGGTTCTATTTTTTGTTATAAATTTTTTTTTTCACGCTTTTTAGTGCAAAACATCTAAGATACAATAGTTTAATGTCAACTGCTCGTCATCTTTTACGAAAATTGCTTTTTCCAATGCATAGATGTTCATTATTGAGGAGTCCTGGTGCTTCACCACCCATTCCATTTCACCATATGCGTTCCAAGGAGCATAAATTGCTTAGCAACTGTGTTAAAGCAATTGAAATTCAACCCATGAAGTACTTGTTATTGAGTAGTAACTCCGATGGTCAACTGTGGTCTTCATCATCAGTTCCACTTTACCAAATGATGATTTTCAAGAGCAAATGCACGAGTTACTACTAAATATATCAAAATTACCATAGGTGTTCCTACAACATTTGAAGAGTTCCCTCGATTTCCTTAGGATCTAATCATCAGATCCTGATTTGGTGCTTATGGGACCTAATTGAAAGCATTCCTAGACGAACGCAAAAAAAATTTTTCTAATCGGTTCATAAATGACGGAGTTCTGAGGTAACAAACATTAAAAAAAAAAAAAAAAACATACAACCGAATTGATAACCTCCTCCTTTTTTTGAAGTCGGTTAAAAATAGGATGGCGCCACCTTCTATGCGGAAAAAGCATAGAACTAAGACCACGTAGACTAAGAACGTAACATTTGCGTCATGAAAATGGTCCAGACACAATCTTATTTTTTGCAAGCAACTAGCTGTTTGAGTTTATGTAAGTCACTCGAAGTAAATTAAAAAAATAATTACTTTTGCTCCCTAGGGACTAAAGTACTCACTTTACTCCCGCCTCGTAAGGCTATATTGACCTACTTTTAGAGGATGCGAAGTGAAAAATAATAATAACTCTTGTTTTGCGGTAGGTAGGTGTGTAGTTATTTTTGTTGACTGTACTTGCATTATCTAAACTACATTTTCGTACCATTAATCGATGCCTTGAATGTGAATTTGACGAGTTCCCTTCTGCGAAGGCGATCCCTGCTAGACCACCAGGATATCACTATAAGACAATAGTCTTTTATACTTAGTATACATCATCATCATCATCATGTCAGCCGAAAGACGTCCACTGCTGGACATAGGCCTTCTCCAAGGCTCTCCACTCAGACCGGTCTTGTGCTTTCCGCATCCACCGCGATCCCGCGATCTTCGCCAGGTCGTCGCTCCATCTTGTTGGAGGCCTACCGACTATATGTAGGTATGTGTACTTAGTATACATACCTGCATATATTACAAGTTAACCCTTTCGTTCCGGCAAAGCCATACACATAATCTACCCAGTTTTCCATATTGTGTGAATTGATACCTGCTCCTCAGTCCTGTAGGCGAGTTAACTCGTTCACAGAAATGATGCTGTTACGTCCGAAAGACGACTTAACTCGGCTACGTAAAACACTTTTCAGAGCCGGTAGACGAGATAACTCGTTGGCTTAGTACTCAGTTATTTTTCTCCATGTTGTTTGTTCAAAACTTAACTATTTAGATACAAATGCGTAACGAATATTCTTGGGGTAGACTAATAAGTTATTCACTAGTTGGCAACATTAAAATAACTGCAACAAATAAATATGGCTCAAGACTAAGAGTACATGAAGCAATGTGTCCGGTTGTGCAAGTGACTGTCGATTGCCCTAATCTAGGATGTAATGTCAATTTTTTTAAGACGAGTTTACTCGTCTACTGGATCTGAGAGCACATCGCACAAGACGAGTTAACTCGTCATCCGGAACGAAAGGGTTAAATTGATCAATGGTTTGACTCTATTTTCAAGACGTCGCAAAAACAAATACAATCCCTTCATACCGTTGAAACTTAAACTACTTAGTTGCTATTCTATAGCCACCATCTGGCATTTATTCGGGATCGAACTTCGATACGAAATGCAATTGGTTGCATCCGAGCTGGGGCAGCTGCGATGCACTTTCAAACAATATCATACCACTTTGGAATACAAATTGCATGTGCCGTGGAAATTATGCGCTTCGGGAATTTTCGTCGTTCCGAATGTTCCCGAACGAAAAAGGTTGTCAATGGTCGATGCGATACCTAGCTTATGTATACAGTGAAAAACCGGCCAAGAGCGTGACGGACACGCCCAAAATAGGGTTCCGTAGCCATTACGAAAAAAATAAGTCATATTTTTCTAAAGATTTCGTATTTTGTACGGAATATTCCAAGTTTAGGTATATTTTATAACTTAGGTTGCTATTTACTACTAAATTACTTATAATTCTCAAGAAAACTTAACCGTTATAGTTTTCCTTAAATTGTGAGTTTGATATACTTGCCATCCTGAATTTTTTCAAATTTTTCCACCCACCGACTTAGATTTTAGAGGGTTTAATGAAAATTTGCGCTTTCAAGTTGAATATTTTGCAATATAATAACTGAACCGAAAAATTGTTATAGCAACCCCCTAATGATTTTAAAAGACATATCCAACGATACCCCACACTACAAGGTTGGAAAAGAAAAAAAAAATCACCCCCACTTTACGTCTATATGGGAAATGCCCTAAAAAAATATATTTTTTTAAATTTTGATTGCACCATTATGTTGGCATAGTTTAAATATATATTCGTGTAAAATTACACCTTTCTAGCATTGATAGTCCCTGAGCAAAGCCGCAGACGGACAGACAGACAGACACAGACACGGCGAAACTATAAGGGTTCCGTTTTTGCCATTTTGGCTACGGAACCCTAAAAAAAATGCATACTGAATATGATATTCCCTAACAACTTCCCTCCCTTTCCCTTGACCATAAATAAGTAATGGATACAAATCAAATAATAATGAAAATACTATTAACCGTAGCTTGTTAACCGCTACAAGGCCGGGCTAACCTGAATTAACCCAAAATTAACCCTAATCAGGGTTTGAACCGTGTTTGCGCAGCAAATATTAACCGGTCAGTGAATTTGTAACGTTGGCCAAATATAGAATGTACCTACTTGTTATGAAATCAAAATGGTCTGGCTCAGTTTTGTATGGAACGATGAGATGATAGAGTCGTCGTAGGATCGTCGTGAGATTACCAGGTTTTTTTTAATATACCTACCGGGTGGAGCCTATAACAGGAACAACTAATTAAAACTTAAATCGTACTCATCAAGCTGAAAGATATTAATTCACCGAATATCAAAAATATTTTTTTTTATTTATTTATTTAAGTAAGTATGCATTATCTATCATCATCATCATCATGTCAGCCGAAAGACGTCCACTGCTGGACATTAGGCCTCCCCCAAGGCTCTCCACTGAGACCGCTCTTGTGCTTTTCGCATCTACCGCGATCTTGCGATCTTAACCAGGTCGTCGCTCCATCTTGTTGGTATTTATTGGTATTTATCTATATGAGTATGTTTATCCATTGCCTATTGTCCATATTACAAGCTTCGCTTAGTTTGGGACTAGGTCAATTGGTGTCAAGTGTCCCACGATATTTATTTATTTATTATATGTGTAACTATTAACAGTGTAATATTAGTCATTATAATATTTCTATTCTTCTTATTTCTAGTTTTTGTCTACGCTGGAAGATTGCCAACAAATTTCAATTAACTGCCAATCTAACAATAGATAGTCTAATAACTAATAACAAACCCTATTCATTTCGTTCTCATTAATGAGGCATTTTGTTTGACTTGTTAATCCATCGAGACTAGCTTGGTCCGGTTTATTCGAGTTCCAACCGGTTTCACCCGGTCCGAGTAAGCTCTTGTTTGCACTGAAACTTTGCAAACGGCAAGTTGTTTTCGAACTTTTGGATGTTTGGGGACGCTGTTTTACTTAAAATATGACCCAAATTTATGTGTCCCAGTCTTCCAGTATGAAATTATATAAGTAATATATAATAGAAAGTATATGCAATTATGAACCAAAATCCTATTAAAACTCTATAGACTTACATATACGTATATATATAGCCTGTTCGTCAACAGTTGATAAACTAAACTTAAACCTAACTTTATTTATTACAAATGAGGCGTAAAAAAATCAATACGTCAAACAATAATTAATTGCATAAAACAGTACGCAAAAATCCAAACAACACGGTGATAATGGCCGCTGGTCCGCCCGGGAATGCGTTTAACAAGAGCTGAATACCTGGAACTACGAAATTTAGTACTTACTTAGTACGCACAGTGACAACTAAACCCTGTTATCTAACACTCAGTTTGGGGGCAAGTGATGGGGCAGTTCCGATAATCTGAATCGATAAAAAATGAAGTTAATTTACTTACTAATATATCAAAGATCTGATACTTACCTAACAGAGCTCTGCATGATTTTTTAAATTATTATGAAATTGAATAATTTTTATTTATTGATTATTATATGTTTCATAATAAATTAACAATGACTTAAAAGAGCAGTGCAGTAACTGAGGCCGTATTACCACAGTGTAGACCTGCAAGACAATTGTGCAAGTTGTTTTACATTACGAGGCCGTGAAGCGAACGAATTTGGAGTGATCAAGCGAGCGCCGCAATGTAATGCAACTTGCACGATTCTTGCCGGTCTAAACTGAGCTTTAGGAATAAAAACCCACCTGCAAAATCTTCAGATCCTCTTTAATAACTAATTTTATCCCCGAAAGTTAGCAACAACCTAAATTTCAAATCCGTGTGCTTTTGTGAACATAGTCTAACAAATTCAGGCGTTGTCTTACATAATTAATTCTATAAACTTCAGAAACTCTGGGGTTTAAGCTAATTAACAACCAGGGAAATATCTCAGTCGTAATATCCGTGTCAGTGTGACTAAAATTAACGCTTTTAATTATTGTCCTGGTTAAAGCCGCGGGTTCACGGTGGATGCAAACCGCTGCCAACCGAAGCAACTGGAGGTCTATATGGGAGAGGCCTATGTCCAACAGTGGACGTCTTAGTGTACTTACGTCCAAGGGAGGTACCCCAATTTTTTTTTTTTTTTTTATTTTACCACTGTCGGCGTGACTATTATGTAAGTACATATTCAGGCCAAATTACAGCTTTCTAGTACTAAAGGTTCTGAGCTTAGCCGGGATAGACAGACAGACAGACGGACAGACCTGGCGGATCTATAAGGGTTCCTAGTTGACTACAGAACCCTAAAAACGCGAAAAATGTCAAACTAAAATCGCACTACACAAACTGTCAACCGATAAACAGTTCGGAATCTAAATCGTTCGCGCGAACGGTATTTGTCAATTTAAAACTAAATCGAACGTTGTTTGGATTCAAGCCGTCCCATTGAGCACAACAAACAAACAGTTACGACACTAGTAGAACCGTTTATATTTGTGTTCGATTGAATTGGTTTGAATTTTTCACAACTAAAGTGCTTATTTTTACTTGCGGGACAGTAATTGTTTGGTATAGCTTCATGTATGCATAGGTATGTATGTTTCAAATATTTATAGATGCAGCGATGCATGTTTTGCCATCGTATTTTGTCTTAAAAGTTCGTATTTATCTTGGTTTCTCAACTAGTTTACTGAAGCTAATTAAGAAAGCAATTAAATCAGAAGTTTTCCGACAAAATACGATAGAAAAATATTTTTCAATATACCTTATCTATAGAAATTTTACATGATAAGGCCATGGAACCATTTTGTCACAATTTGTTTCTATTACCTATTGTTATTCTTTGTCAATAAGTAATTTTGTTGTATTAACAGTAGGTAAGTACTTTGTTTTTTTGACAAAATACGAATAAATATTTTCATTTTTATATGCTTTTCGCCGTGTTAGTGGTTCAAATCTTGGAAGACGTATTTAATCGACGTTAAGTAGTTGGATTGATTTGAATTTAATAAGTATAGGTACCACAATATAGTTCGGTGATTTTTCCAAAAGATTACAACCACGAAACCCTCAATAATATTATCATTTCTCTAAAATAATAAAACGAATCCTTACATTTCCAATTCACGACAAATTCTACATAATTTTCCTTTCAGCAAAATCCGGACCCACTCGTACTTGATGGATGCAAACGTACAGAGAAACCACAATATAAATAGTCGAGTCAAGTAAAATCAAACTTTATTTCGACGGCAAAAGAGTTTCAGCGAATACTTTATTCGCGTGGTTTCAATACAAAATGGCGACTATTTTATTTACAAGCTTATCTCATGCAGGCAGCGGTGGCGCTACCGTCTAAGTGTGGACGTAAAGTTACTATGTAGTTTTTGTAGTTCTCGATTTGCTCGGCCGCAGGGATAAATTTGTGAATATGAAGCTAGTTTAGAAAGATGAATATAGCTTTGAATTGGCAAATTTGTATAAGAAATATAGTTATTTTATTCGAAGCGATAGAGCGGAAAATGGGCTCTTAGTGCTCGGCTCTATTATTAAAAATGACGCATTTTTATAGAAATCGGCTTTAGTTTGAAATATTTTAATATTTTTTTGCTTTTAAGTCATTGTATCGCATAGTCAATGTAAAAATACCCAGCCACACACGAATGTAGAGATGACAGAGTTCGCATATACAATTTGTCAACAGAAAACTGCATCGAACACAATCGACCCCTCCCTCTTTTTGCGTACGGGGTTAAAAAAAAAACAACAGGTCAACAACTTACGAAGCTGCTGGTAATTAAGATAACAAAAACTGAGACTCAATAGTTAATACAACCGTTAATATTAGTTAGCAAAAGTTAACGTAATTTGAGGAAAGTTAAAATGAAAATGTATGGCTGCAGTCCCGTGGGAAAAAGACTTTGAAGGTCATGGAAATATCAAAGGGGATTTTGCATTTAAGTTATTTTCGGTTAATTTTTTTTATTTATTTTCGTGTGATGTATATTCAGTAGTTTAAGTTTACTATTTTTTTATTTTTTTTTATCTCACTAATGTTATAAATTTACCTCTTCACGTGTCAACCGCTGAAGCGATTTTGATTTTACTTATACCTATGTATCCATCATCATCCCAGCCTATATACGTCCCACTGCCGTGCACTGTGTACTGCTGCTGTATACCTGTGTATACAGACAGACAAACAAGCATACGGGAGGTACCTACTTATACGGGCTGGATATGATGATGATGTATGTTATGTTATATTCTGTTCTTAATTAGAGGTGATGTGAGGAACAAAGGCATCTGACTACGAAGTACAAAATTCAAACTTCGCATCTTACCCTCCCGCTGTCACTAATACTATTTAATACAAGTGTGAGAGGGACGCCACAATACGAACTTCGATTTTCGAATTCCGTAGTAGCCCCTCTGAGCCGAGCGGTCAGAACGCTCCGCTCACCGCCCCCAGGTATAAATCCGGCTTCGGCTTAATATTCGCGACTGCCGACGGCCCTTTTGATTTACAGCCCGCCATCTTTCTTGCTCGCGGTGTGGTGCAATGCACAAGTGATTTCAGTTCCATATGGCACTTCAATTTAAATAAATTGAATCAGGTGATAATTTGCGGTGGTCCATTTTCAACACCATTATCTGCTAAAAGTTAACTAAGCAAGGTAGGCAAGGTCGACGGGAAAAGATCTCGTGGAGACAGTTTGAGACCCTAGGAAGGACTTAAGATAATTTACTATCCCGGAAAATTGTATAGTTATCTAAAATACAAACTGAGACATGGATGCTCAGAGAAACCAGAAAGAGACCAGCGTATGGAATCAAACCCAGGTCCTCATCCATCCGTGCTGCGTGCTATAACTCCTACATCACCGCTGGACAGGAGTCTAGACACAAATTTCTCCTGTGCAGACATATCTCAGGTTGCTTTTTTTTTACTACGCTACTTAAGCAGCAGCACTAGCGACATCTATATTTCGCTCTCATCGAGAGTCGGTACATTCTTTCGGAAGTAACCGCTCACCCAGACAAGAGATGTCGCTACTAAGCAATCAAATTATGATTGATTGAAAAAGCTCTTTCATTTGATATGTCAGTGTTGCACGAAATAGTTTGCAATTTTTTTTTATTTCCCGCCGAGAATGGTCCGCAAGCTTAATTTAACTTATTCCGACTTGCACACATGTACTAATTTTCAACTCAATCGGTTTAGTAGTTATCGTGAAAAATGGCCATGACGGACGGACAAACAGACGCATAGGTAATCCTCTAAGCGCTTTTCGCTATGGCAAAGAGGACATACTCGACATTTACTTAAAGCTATTATTGTAAAACTTATTCAACTCCTTCAAATTTTTCTCTATTTTTCCGCTGTCTTCTATCCCTTGTCACCACGATCGAACCCCCACATTTTCCCCGTTATTAGTCGTAGACGTGTACGGAATGCGCCCGCCGCGCCGTCGCGGTGAACGAAACATATACATTCCCGGAAACAATTGAATTGTGGTTCAAGTTCAAATTTTGTAAAGACAATTTGGTGTTCAACGCCCTTATGCTCCATTGAATGCCGTTTTCATACCATTGCTTTACTTACGCTTTTGCTTTTGCCTTTTAGAGTTCCGTAACCAAAGCAAAATTGTGCACAGGTTCCTTCACACATAGACATCTGTAATTACCCCATCTACCTCATGGAAAATGCAGTCACATGAATTAAAATCTGTCACAGCGGCGCGTGCAAAAATATCTGACACGTCCTACCGGCCCTAGAAATAGAGACGTTTCAGATATTTATGCGCGTTTTGTTGTGTCAGATATTAGTGTATATATAATTTATTGAATCAGCCGTTACTTTGCGGAGGTCCATATCAATGAACTGAAAAAATTCTGAATGATTTTCTGGTGAGCAAAGCAATTTTTTTACTTCGAATAAGTAGAGTCATTTACGATGACGCGTGCCGTGGTTCTTATTACAATGTCATTAATGGCTAATTTTGTGGATGTCGCCATCTAGATTGAATCTAGATTGGCTATATATAGTTAAAAGATTAATTTGCATGGAATAACTGCTGGTCACTTACTTCTGTACAAATACACAGCACTCCACACTGCATACATTTTGCTTAGGAGAGGTGCTTTGCTCTACATTTTCATAGATAGTTACAAACTTATACAGAACCCTTGATATGCAAACCCAACTCACGCTTGGCCTTTTTTTTTAATTTAATTTTAAGTGATTTCAAGTTACTGCTTCAAATACCACTCTCTAGTTATAGCCGCTTCACTTAATCCGAGAAGAAACTTTCGCGAACTCGCGAAGATTAAACTTGCACGCAAGCGGAGTCGAAAGTCAAACTGGATTACTGGTTGATTAGTTCATCTATAGACTGATAATAGGGAATGTGAATAAAGCGTGGAACGCAAATTTTCTCTTAATAATTTAAAGTGATTTCTGCTCGAGAGGACGTCCGCAGATGAGATGGAAGGATGACATAAAGAGAATAGCCAGGTCAAACTGGATAAGCGGTCAAAAAAGCATGCAGATAGCACAAAACAGAGAGAAGCGGAGAAAGCTTACACCAAAATGGTAGAAAATGGCTAAGAAGAAGAAGAATTTAACGTGAAACATAGCGCTGTAAATGCAAATTTTTATAAGAGAATTGTCCCCCACCAGTTTTACCGTTGGCTTGAAAAAGATAAGAAAATTATGACAATATTATATGTATTTAGTGAGTTTAATGAAAAATAAAAAAAAATAGAAACAATATAGAAAATTTTAAAACAATAAAAATCTAACTGAATTCAATGAAAAAAATCGATACAAGACAAAACAAGATGGTAGAGTCCTTCGAAATTTAGGGGCTGTTTCACCATTCATTGATTAGTGTTAACTGACGGTTAAATGTGATGCCGTCTCCATTTGTTTTGTTCGAATAGATGGAGTCGGCATTACATTTAAACGTCATTGACTAATCAATGGATGGTGAAACAGCCCGTTAATGTAATATGATGAAATGCAGTCTGAAACATGAGATTGAGTGATTGATGGTGATATGGTGATACATAATGCACAAGCATTTCTTGGCTCTCTTTTATTATTTATGTTTTTAGCGAGCTGCCTTTTCGCAACGTAACGTTTGGCAACCTTTTTCATTTCGCAACTTTTCATTTCGCAATTAAAACTGTAAATATTTCAGGATTTATTTCAGGGCCATCGTGTACAACCCTTTAGGTTAGATTAGGTTAGTTTTATAAAAATCCTGAAATATTTCCTGTTTCAGCAATGTTAAACAGTTGGGAAATGAAAAGTTGCGAAATGACACAGATTGCCAAACGTTATTCGCCGAAACATTAGTAAACCTTAGTAAAGTAAAAGTAGTAATAATGTGTATGTGTAGATATGTTTTGTTGCTTTTTCATTTTCTGATCTACTGTTAATGCACCACCTGCTGCAAATTAGTCCTTCCTTCTTTCTGTAAAAAGGTTGCCTGGAAGAGATCGCTCTTAAGCGATAAGGCCGCCTATTGCTTACCTTGTAATTTTCTCTGTGTACCTTTGTTTTCTGTATCGCTTATTATTTCAGGTGTACAATAAAGAGTATTTGCATTTTATTGTATTGTTAACCGTTTTTAGTCTTCAGATCTTTCAATTCAACCTTCTAAGTCATACAGAGACAACATCACTTATAATCTATCTTACAATGTTGTTAAAGCACTCACATGCGAGGTTATTACTTAAGTAAAAGCTTTGAAAGCTCTACAACTTCGTAAGTTCTAGTTCAGCAAAGATTCTTAGCGCAGATAACTTGCAACTTCCAACATTAATTTGCCTTATTGCTCTGCACCTTATTTAAGTTCTAAACTAACGTATAACGTTTACTGTATGTTGACGGGGTAAATAATTTACGAGTTAATTGTTAAATGGGGTTTAGACAAAATTATAAGATTAATTAAAAAACACTTACACGCGTTCACTAATTAGGTTAAACTAGTTACATTTATCTCATTTTTATTTGTTTTTATTATTAACTAGCTTATTTATGGCCGCGACTTCGTATGCGCAGATTTAGGTCATCGCGCAGTGGTGCCCTCTACGGGAATAAAAGGTATCCTATGTTGATACTTGGGGTTCAAACACTATATCAAAATTAATCTAAATCGGGTCAGTGGTTTCGACGTGAAAGCGTAACAGACAGAAAGACAGATAGACAGAGTTACTTTCGCATTTATAATAGTAATAAATATATTATAATTTTATAAATATATGTAAATAACAAATATAAAAGTATTTGCTATTTATCTATTTAAGTACCTGTTTTTATTCATGTAATTTATTATAAATTTTAATTCATATTTATTCTTTTAAAATAAAATATATAATACCTAATAAAAAAATAAAAAATAAAAAAACTAAAATTCAATGGTGCGTGTGAAGTTCCCAATCCGCACTGGGCCCGCGTGGGAACTATGGCCCAAGCCCTCTAATTCCGAGAGGAGGCCTGTGCCCAGCAGTGGAACGTATATAGGCTGAGATGATGATGAATAAAATAAAAAAAAAATAGTAATAAAATATTTAATATAAAATATATAACGTTAACAATAAAAAAGATTATATAAATTGAATATACGGTAATTATACATACATATATACAAAATTTACTATTACATAAATAGTAACATTAACTAAAAACTAATAAAAGCTAATAAAGAAAATCCAAGAGAGCCCTTAGTTGCATAATCAACAAAAAGTACAGTCAGCAAACATTTTTTGTATAAATGATTCTTTTTTTTTTTAACAGAAATTAATTTATTTTGTTGTATGGAACCCTAAAAAGTTTAGTGCTTCTAACTTTGCCGTCGTCCCACACGTATTCTCAAGGCCTAAGCTCCCGTTCGATTCCAGCACAATTTGCGAATTTCCTTATCAGATGGCGAACAATGCAAAAGCCCATATCATTACGTGTGTGGATGACAAATCATTATGTATGCGGAGCGGGGCGTGGGGCGTATTAAGGGGGACGGGGCCAAGTGCGGGCGGGGACTCCGCTTTTACTAGACTTCTAAAGCTCATAGACTATATAGACATCGGCACAGTATATGTATACATATATAAGCTAAAGCAGTATGGAAGCTACAAAGCTGCGATCGAAACGAACACACTCACACAGACGCGCGCTCTACACGGCCTCTAAGGGGGTCTCGCGGTACTGCAGTCCCCCTCAGAGGCCGTGCAGAGCGCGCGTCTGTGTGAGTGTGTTCGTTTCAAATGTTTCAATCGATTTGTTCGTAGCTTCCATACTGCTTTAGCTTATATATATACTGTGACATCGGTTATAACTTATTTCGTCTAACGCCCATTTTGAAAATCAGTTTTTTTTTTTCACCTTTAAGCCCTCAATAACATATTAGTCTCACCTAATGAAGATGTAGATTTTTTTCTGGCCCCCTTGCCCCCCCGAGCAAAAGCTAGTATATCCCTACTAATATTGTAAATTCGAAAGTAACTATGTCTGTCTGTTACGCTTTCACGTCGAAACCACTGAACCGATTTTGATTAAATTTGGTATATAGGTAGTTTGAACCCTAAGGATCAACATAGGAGACCTTTTATTCCGGTAGAGGGCGCCACCGCACGATAACCTAGATCCGCGCAGACGAAATCGCGGGCATAAGCTAGTAGTTTAATATGAGTGAGTCTTACAGTAGTTTCATGTTCAGAATTAAATAGTTAGCTTTAGAATATATTAAGAATAATTTAATAAAATGACATCTAATAATGATATTACCAATGAGGGAGTACGAGTAGTTTAGTTTCATTTAATTTATCAAAATTATATCGCTTTCCGCTAGCAGTGGTGCCCAAATTTCAGTTACGTAAACATTTCACATTTACTTTGTCATTACATTGTTATACGTGAACGTCTGTCATTCAATGTTGACATTAGAGCATAAAGGGTTTCTTGACACTGGTATTCACGAAGAGAAGGTCTATAACAGCGGTTATTAACCTTTTAGTCAGGAGGGACCATTTGACAAAATTTCTGTCATGCCATGGACCACCGACTGTTTGAAGGTAATATACGGTAAAAGTAAAATTGTAAATGAATGAACGGTTGCGACCGCTACTTGACTGGCGTGTCGTTTTGCTATTCGTTGTTGATGGCTTCGCGGACTACTTCGAGTTCTTCCAGGGACCACCGGTTAAGAACCACTGGTCTATAAGAACTAAATTTCCTCGCTCCCGCACGACCTTATGATGCCCTGAAAAATATGCGTGCGTGATGCGTATCTAACAACTGGTAGCATGATGTACGGTTGTGTTACTCTGAAGATGAGCTCTGGTTGTATTCGAAACGCATCAGTGTAGTGTGGTGGAGGAACTGCACGAACACGCATATTTTGCATAAGCTTGGCTATTATAAGGTCGTGGGGGAGCAAGGAAATTCTTTTAGTTCATTGATATGGACCTCCGCAAAGTAACGCCTGATTCAAAGTCAAAATTATACTCGATTCAAACTCTAACACACGAAATTTGTGTTTGTCAAATGCGCTTTGCTGATAGGTAGTATAAACAAGCTGAGATATGTGATGCATAGGGAAAATTCGTGTTTGTGCCGTTGACCAGCAGTGGTGTAGCGGTATAGCACGCGGCACGGAATGCCGAGGACCTGGGTTCGATTCCCAGTGTTGGTCTTATTTTTCTGGTTTTTCTGTGCATCTATGTTTCGATTTGTATTTTCAAGATAGGTAGTCAATATACCACAAACGTGACATATCACGCTGTTTTTAGAACGTCCATGCCTAGCCATGATTTTTTCAGTTTAAATCTCGTTCGTGCACTATTTTTGTACGAATACATTGAACATCTGAAACAAACAAACCAACAAGTGACCAGCTGTGACACTGCGTGTTAAAAGATACGGTTTGATAAATGCGATTTCTTTCGATCCACGAACTTTGGGAACGAAGGACCGAAGATTTATCGTTCTTTCATTCACTCAGATGGCATAAAAAGCGGATTGTTTTTATACGGCTGTCATGTTCGAGTTCGCCAGTAATGAGTGTTTACTGACTCCGAGGGGACGTCGATAGTCCTCGGTGTTGTTGGAGCAGTTTTTAGTTCATCATCATCATCAGTCAAATGGAAGACTCCACTGCTGAACAAGCCTCCACCTTAGAACGCTAGAATAACCATCAACTAACCACTTTCATCCACCAGTTTCCCGTAACGCTAACGATGACGACGTCGTCAGTCCACCTGGTGGGAGGCCTACCAACGTTTCGTCTTCCGGTTAGTGGTCGCCACTCAAGGACTTTTCATCCCAACGGTTATCTGCTCTTCGAGCGACGTGGCCTGCACATTGTTACTTCAAACTTACATATTTTTCCAGCTATGTCGATGACTTTAGTTCTTCGGCAAACCGTACTTATACTGGATTCTATCGCTAGTTCTTGGATGGGGATTCTGTAAAATGTATCCACCAATAGAATGGCATATAATCTCCGCTCCTCTTTATTGGTTAGGGAGTTGGTAACTAGCTTAAAAAATCATTCGAACCGGGAAGCGGGGCGAGGATATCATCATCATCATCATCATTGTCCACTGCTGAACATAGGCCTCCCCCTATAGGCCTGAAGTGAGGACGCGAAGTGGGACGAAGAAATAGTCAGCAATTCCTCTCCGAATTACTTTCTCCGCTATCTAGCTCCAGGCCTATGGACAGACACAGTCCTCAACTCTCTCGCTCCGCTCTGCTGCCTTGCTTCGCTCCAATGGACCTGGCTTTTAATGAGGTTTGTGAAGATGTGTGAAGGCTTGTTTGTCAATTATGCAATAGCGTTTAAACGGGTTTAGATGAAACTTGGCGTGCACATAGACAGCTAAAGATCTAGATTGAGACTTAATTGGATTTGAATTGATTGTGACGCCTTTGATGCAGTACACTTTGAACATTCATCAATGTCTGGATGGATAGTCCAATCACCGTTCAAAAATCCTGAAAAACTATTTAATAATAATAATAATAATAATTTATTTTTCGACCAACTTGGATCATTGAGTTAGTAATACAATTGAATAAAACTTATGCTAGTGTTAGTTAAGACATACAGAAGGACAACTACAAACAATACATAACAAAACATCACTAACACAACATTTAGGTATTGCGCCGCACGTGTATTAGGTTCATTCAAATTGACCTATGCCCTCTCATGCAGAGGATCGTGGGTACAAATCCGGGCTTGCATCTCTGAGGTTTTAAAATACATGTGCAAAATTACATTTGAAATTTACTGCGAGCTTTACGGTGAAAACAACGTGAGAAAAGCTACACAAAACTGTGAAGCAATTCAGTGGTGTGTGTGAAGTTCCCAATTTGTACTGGACCTGCGTGGGAACCTCAAGCCCAAGCCTCATTTTGAGCAGTGGGACGTACATAGGCTGAGATGATGAATCATTTACACAGACATTTTGAATTAATTTTGAGACAGATTGTGTAGCCCACTTTATGCTAAACTAATGACAATAAGAAATCCATTTATTCAATAATATTTAAAACTAATCAGGTGACAAAACGACGTGACTCCATTGAGTCACCATCCTTAATAAGCCATAATCCTTAGTAGACATGCTACTTTGTAACCATAATGATGCTCTGAATCTACGAACATTTTCCACTTGATTATAACTCTCACCCTACGGCTCGCCAGATCTCAATAGACTCTCGGATTAAAGTCGCGCCCGATCAGCTTAAAGTATTAAACTGAAAAGGGTTTTCAAAAGAAATCCTGTGAAAGTTGAAGTTGAGTGCAAAAACGAGTTATTTCGATGTTTTAAAGCAAGAATTTTCGTCGGCTTTTTTAACAGGTGATGAAAAAAGGATTGAGAGGGCTGATTACAATTGCGTCAAATGTAAAGCTATCTCCAATATTCGCACTATTAAGTACGTATTTACAAGTAAAAGAACAAAGTTACAGTAAGTAGAGAATCTTTGATGATGAAATTGATAGGGATGAATCATTTTGTAGGCTTTGAATTTCTTGAGTAAAATTTTGACTATGGCTTTTATTATTTTGCATAAATTAGAATCATAGTTTTTAAGAATAAAATGACTGCTGTACCTTTTCAACGTACTTATTTTCATTCATTGTTTTAATTTTCATTACACTTTCCAATGTACGAATTATTGTGCACAAGTGTGGTGCCCACTGTTACGTTTTGTGACAGGTATTTTTTTTTATCTTAATCACCAATCTACCACAGCGGAGTATGAAATATTTATTTATTTATTCACAATGAACATATGGTTAGATAAGTTATATATTGTTATTGTAGTATATTGCTTCCCATGACATGTTCAGCCAACTACTGCTAAAACTATTTGCCCATCCTACTGGTCCTAGAAATAAAGTCTTATTTAGTTATGTCAGATATTGGTGCTGGTACATCTTTTTTATTAGACTCGATGGCCAACGAGCAAGTGGGTCTCCTGATGGTAAGAGATCACCACCGCCCATAAACATCTGCAACGCTAGGGGTATTGCAGTTGCGTTGCCAACCTAGAGGCCTAAGATGGAATACCTCAAGTGCCAGTAATTTCACCGGCTGTCTTACTCTTCACGCCGAAACACAAACAGTGCAAACCTGCTACACGGCAGGATTAGCAAGCAAGATGGTGGTTAGCAATCCGGGCGGACCTTGCACAAGGTCCCACCTGCGAACAGCGATGCAACACCTGCGTGCGATAGAATTAAAATAGTTTTAAAGTATTGTGTGCCATCTTGATGTCACTCAAGTGTTAACTTTTTTGTCCTCAGGCGAATGCGCTCCAACTCTTGCGCCATGGCTCCCGAGCGAGACGACCAGCGAAGCAGCGCACGACCACGCCATCTACGACATAAACGACATAGTCCACTTTGAGGACAACGACCTCGTCATGCGCGACTCGAAGTCCAAAGACCACAACCAACTGGACAACTCAATAGAGTTCACAGCAAAAGACCAGCTAGCGTTTAAACCGAACGTATTGGACTTGAGGGACCCGAAGGTTTTGGAGTTTAAGGAGGAGAAGTGCGAGTGCCAGCATGGTGGAGGCTGTGTGGGTGGGGTGTGCCTGTGTCCCTTGGGATATGCTGGAGTGAGGTGTGAGATCACGCTGGATTTGAAGGTAAGGGAATAGTAAGGGAAGCAGTAAGTAAGTAAGGAAGTAGTAAGGGAAGCCTTGTTGAGATGAAGTGAGAAATGGCATGCGAGTTGGGATGTAACACCGTGTGATGCAATCCCACTTTTCTAATGTGAATTTTCTCTGAAGTTGCGCTTTTCGCTTAATGTAGGGCAATCGTCGGCATACTTGGTATTTCGGTAATACTGCCTAATCTTGCACTACAAAATGCTCAAACTGGTGAAATACAAGCAATTAAATCGCTGTCAACCCGATTGCAAACATCGAAGTCAAATATATTTCACACGAAAACACAAGCCGAAACACGGATGCACAGAAAAACCAGAAAAATAGACCAGCACTGGGAATCGAACCCAGGTCCTCAGCATTCCGTGCTGCGTGCTATTCCCCTACACCACCGCTGGACAGGAGACTAGACACGAATTTTTCCTTTGCACCAATATTTCAACTTGCATTCATTTCATCGGCTTGTGTTTTCGTGTGAAATATATAGACTTTCACGGGATGACCGTAAAAGAAACAAAAAAAAAATTTGGAGTTGAAATAAAAAATACAAAAAGACTCCAAATAGTAATATTAATCAAAGTCAAAACTGACAGCTTCCATCTTGTAGCTTGCTTTGCCTCATATAGTGAGCTGTGTTAAGATAATAAAGTAGTATCACCGAATTATCAAGTATCACCGACGATCTAACGTTTATGTAAAGCAAGTCACACACTACGCCAATACGATAAGATAGATAGATAGATATCTGAACACATGTCTTGCACAATATGACTTCATACTGGTATAAAAAAAATTTAACGCAGGTGGGCACCGACATAATATCGAAAGATGGAGAGGATATCTGCGTATACGAATAAACCCCCTTCCAAAAAAACGGGCACCTATGGTTTATGTATTTTATGTGCATGAAAGCTTACTTTCTAAGCTTCAATGCCTAAAAATCTGAAAAACCATAGGTGCCCGTTTTTTTTGTAAGGGGGTTTTTATTTGCATATACTCAGAAGAGCTTAGAGTGAATGTATCATCTCGTATATTATCGTATCTACACGAGTGTTTGATACTTTCAGATAATTAAGTTTTTACAGGCAGATAAAATATTATCGCATCTCCATTGTGTGAATTACGTTTCAGTTTGGCTTTTACTCTATTAAAACCTAACAACATCATCCAGACAGTTTATAGACGAACCTTATTAAAAACGAAGCATGTTCTTTCATCCCTCCATTATGTTCCCGCTATATTAATGCTCCACATATACTATGCACCGCTCATTTCCTAAGGGCTTGTGGTTTTACCCCCACTACCACAAAGCCCTATGTCAAAATCCGTGTTGATTCAATACTAAACCTTGCGTACCCTGAGGACGGGCGATATTACGATAACGTAGAAGAAAGTAAAGGACGCCCCGTCTGAAAAGTTTTGACGTAAAAATATTAAAATAATCACGTGAGGTTTTACGAAAACGCTGAGTGAAAAAGATGAACATTATTTCAACAAATGAGATGTTCCATTCGATATTTGTCTAAATATACAAGTTGGTAGAATACGATAAGATAATTTATTCAATAATTTCAGTACAAAATATAATAGATACAATATTTTACTAAATTTTATGAATATAATTCTAGAATGTGAAATACTTTCATCTAAAGAACGAAATTGGCTGATAGTTGCTGAAAAATAATTACTTTGCCCATCCGCGACCTTATGATAGCTATGATAGTTAGGTCTAACATCTGGTAGCATGGTGAACGGATGCGTTGCTCTGATGATGAGCTTTGGTTGAGTTCGAAACGAGTAGTGTAGGTAGTGATGGTTGAGTTTGTGTGACTTGTGTGTGTTCTTACAGTGTGGAGGTGGAAGAAATACACACACATTTCTTGCATAAACCATTTGACAGAAATGGTGAATGCGATTGTGGATTCAAGTGCTTAGAACATAAAGCTGCACACTGACGGCGGAGGCGGTACCGGTTGTAATGTTCGAGCTAAAATGAGAGAGGGCACACAGAATACCACGCGGGAAAAAAGCGTGTAGCGGTATTCTGTGTGGCCTCATTCACGTTAGGTCGAATATTACAACCGGTACCGCCTCCGCGCTACGTTAATTGTGCTCTTGATCCTGAGTAGCAAAAACCATAATATTTTTTCCAAAATTTCAAAAAACGAAATGGTACAAAAGCGTATTTGTTTAAAAACGACCGTTTAATATTTTAAAATCTTTTATTATGCAATAGGCGAAATACTCGACTATAATAAATGTCACTGATGTTACAACGTTCTTCTCCACAGGTTCCTCGTTTTAACGGGTCATCTTACCTGCGACTACCGGGGCTTGGCAACTCGGCACAGTCCTGGCTGGATATACAGGTTCGTTAAGCTTTTGTTTATAAATAAATTTGAATTTTGGAACGCTCCATGACCAAAGATGTGAACACATTTTTTTTAATAATGAGCGTTTCAGTGGCTGATGAAATATCGCTAGATGGCGCTAGTCTCATAAGGTACGTTTGACAACTTTGACATTTGCTTCGCGTTTGTGATTGGTTATAATAACTAAATGAACCAATCGCAAGCAAAACTGTAATGTCACCTCTCGATACTAAACTAACGCCATCTAGCAATATGTCACCTATTTAGTAACACTCTTCATTCTATTTGTAGCATTTGAAAATGGCGGATGTAGACGATATCTAATCTTGCTATTTCTGTTTCTTTGGCTAGTTGAAGTATAATTTTGATAGTGTTTTATGCGGCGATTAACCTTAAAAGTGAACAGTGATCACAAAATTCTATATTGCTCTCGTGTCTGACATTTTTTAATGCGCAAGTTGTCTCCACGTGGTTTCTGGAATTTTACTATCAAGTTGCAAAAACTACAATCACCGTACAACGTGCCTCTCAAAGAGAGTACTTTGACACTGGCGAAATTGTCCTAATAAGGACAGAAAGCCATATTTAAAAAGAGAAGAAACTAAATTAACCAATCGCAAGCAAAACTCTAATGTCACGGACCTCTCGATACTAACGCCATCTAGCAATGTCGCCTGTCAAGTAACACTCATTATGATTCACTAATGAAATGAGACTAGAGCGTAATAATACCAACCAGTTAGGAAACTCAACCGTTTTAGTGCACTCTCGGCCAATTAGGTAATACCGAGATAAATGAAAAAATAATGTCCCAGTTCACTACTCAAAATTATTAAGCTATGGTAATCAAGACTCGGATACCGGTTAAATTTCCAAACCGACTTGGCGCAAAACCTTTACATTTTGGTTTCGTTCGCGAAAACGGTATTTTTAAAACGGTTTTTAAGGGAACATTTCCATAAAGTTCTTGTCAGATTAACCGGTTTAGAACAATAAAAACCGGTTTATTCCGGCGCAGGATAAACGTGGCCGCCCGCCGCCGGCCGGCTAGCTGTCACTCGTCGAATAAACCGGTTTATTTAGGTTATAGTTAAGTTCTTAAAAACGTTCGCGTCCTTATGAAAGTTCGGAGTTAAACCGAAATAAACCGGTATTTAAAGCTATTTTATAAACCGGTTCTGAGCCTGGTGTCTCTAATTTTTAAACTATAATTTATTTCATAAGTACAGTCAAGGGCAAAAATATGTATACACTTTAGTACCTTGTCTATTTTCGTTATATTTGAAACTGCCATATACGAGTATGAACTGTCACAGTGGTTAAAGTGACAAGTTACTAAAGTGCATACCTACATATTTTTTCCCTTGACTGTACATCCATACTAATATTATAAATTCGAAAGTGTATTTGTGTGTTTGTATGTTTGTCCCTCTTTCACGCCGTAACGGAGCGACGGATCAACGTGGTTTTTGGCATAGAGATAGTTTATAGGCCCGAGAGTGACATAGGCTACTTTTTATCCCGGAAAAATGCATAGTTCCCGAGGGAACAGCGCGCGATAACCGAATTCCACGCGGGCGGAGCCGCGGGCAAAAGCTAGTGTCCACATAAAAGCTGAACATGAAATTTATGTGTAGCGCAAACTCTTAAAATTAAACAGAGTCGGACGAAACTCATTCAATTTTAAGTTTTAACGGTGTGTAAATAACGTAGAAGTTCCTTTAGATCCAGTTTATTGCATTTCAGTGATGAAAATCCATGAAACTTAACTCATAATGCTTTAGTTTAGAGCTTAAATTACGATAGCGGAATTGGATGAAACATCTTGCGGTTAGTATAGCTTTTGTTAAGGCAAGGTTTGATTAGTTTTAGTAATTATTCGTAGCCTTATTATTATATTAACAGCACTCTACAATGTGTAGTCCATAACCGGGGATAATATTAAAAACAGAGGCTCTAGAGATCACTTAATTTAAATCAAAACTTAACCTTTTTTTTTTCTAACCAACTTAATCGTAAATTCAATGCCTGTCACGCTACAAATATCAAACATTTTGCTTTACATTGCTTCTTCGAAGAAATTTTAAAGTGTAATAAAAGTAAAATACAAAATTTTCTAATAATATAATTTTCGTTCATTTCTTGGCACCCGATTAAGCTGAAGTTTGGTACCTATACAAGTTTGGTGACAGCACAATAATCTACTCACACTTTTAGAAAATACTTGGCTATAAAACGGCAAAGTGCAAAAGTCTGCACCTTGTTGATGACATTACCTCGCATTTGCCTTATAAAAAAAAAGAAAGAAAAAAACCTTTTATTCGTGAATATGTATATATTAATGGTATATTACGCAGTGATCCAAGTTGCCAACGTGAATCAACGTCAAGCACTAGATAATAAACGAAACAAACTGCATAAGGGAACGAATACGAACTTCGGGGGTGTATCTTTTCCCCCTGACGTGATAAATATCGCTCGGGCCTTCAATAATTTACGCGGAATCAGCATCCATTTTAATTTGCACTTCGGCCTAATGGTTATTTACGAAGGCCTTCTCCAGTTGGAATCAATGAACAAACAATGTTATGGCTTTTATACTTGAGTGAAGAAATACGGTCGTTAGTTATGAAATGCAATAAAATTGTCGCTGTTTCTTTTTCGCGCGTAGTGTCTTACCGAGATATCGAGGCAAAAAGGAATAAATTCAACTTATTTAGCGAGAGACTGGTTGGGTGAACGAAGTTTGTCAACATCAATCATTCTAAGTTAGGGGTTAAGGTCATGAAAAAAAGGATCAACTGGCTTTTTAATGACATGTGAGTTGTGGCAGCAATTTCAGTTGCATACCTACCACTTCCCTTTGACCAAAACTAATATGAAGATTAGGTACCTACTCATCGTCTGTATTTGGGGATAGATACAACCTATTTATGGTTCTTCTACCTTTGAATTGGGGACCTAGTGAAAAAGGGGTTAATTCTGCAGAAGTTGAATAGCTGATTTCGACTTAAACCCCTATACACATAAAATAGAAAATAGCTGTGTAATTTCTGCAGACTTAACCCCTTTTTCACTAGGACCCCAGCATTGATCTCGTCTCCTCTTTTCATCAAGCGAGGTAGGGATTAACGGTGCAGTTTTATGCAAAAAAAAACATAAAATTTAAATACAGAGGCTACAATCAAATCTAGGCGGAGGTTATACCTGCTGGGAAAGTGACCAAAGACGTCACCTTAACCTGACCTATTTTTTAATTATGTGGTGATCAAGAGACATTATATTCTATTCCAGATAACACTGAAGCCGTCAAGCGGCGACGGGCTGGTGCTGTACAACTCTGAACACGCGAGCGGCGATGGAGACTTCTTCTCGCTACACCTGCGGGACTACTACGTCGAGTTTGCGTTTGATCTCGGCTCGGGCATCGCGCTCGTCAGGTAAGAAGAAGAAAGACATTGATTCACATTCACAAAGACACACATCATCATCAGCCGGAAGACGTCCACTGCTGCACAAAGGCCTCCCCCTTAGAACGCCATAATGAACGACAATTCGCAACTTGCATCCTCCGGTTTCTCGCAACTCTCACGATGTCGTCAGTCTACCTGGTGGGAGACCTGCCAACGCTTCGTCTTCCGGTTCGTGGTCGCCACTCGAGAACTTTTCTCCCCCAACGGTTATCTGTTATTCGAGCGATGTGGCCCGCCCATTGCCACTTCAATTTGCATATTTTTCCAGCTTTGTCAGTGACTTTAGTTCTTCGACGAATTTCTGTATTCCGGATTCTATCGCGCAAAGAAACTCCAAGCATAGCTCTCTCCATAGCTCGTTGCTTGACTCTGAGCCTCTCTAAGAGACCAACCGTCAAGCCACCCTTATGGCCACTTGTACAGACCCCTCTTCCCCACTGGGCAAACTGAGCACGTGTCCAGGGCCCCGCGATGCATTGCTTCTATTGGCTTACAATGAATGTGTGTACATCCACTGGACACTTGTCCGGCGACGAAACCATACAACACTTTAACAAAAGGTATATTTGCCGCTGCCGAGGTCAGTTTTTCTGGAACGCTATCTGGACATCTTTAAGATCAAAGTGAACTGACACCTTCTCTGCAAACGTGTATCATCTAAGGCCTCATCTTCGCCTTCTATCAAGCGAGATTGGGGCCAAACGTGAGCGTTATTAAAAAAAAAGTACTACAAAACATCCACAAAATTATTCTAATCATAAATAAACCCGCGTAGCTCACCCAAAACCAGTGACATTTGACATTTCGGAGACCTCCAGTTACACTAGCGCATCTAGCGGCGAATTCATACGCGATAGTCCTCATTATTTGTGGCAGTGGGCGGGGCACATTGCTCTCAGGACTGATGACCGATGGGGTCAAAAGGTTCTCGAATGGCGTCCGCAGACCGGGAGACGAGCTGTTGGTGCCTCCAACAAGATGGAGCGTCGACCTGGTTAAGATCGCGGGATCGCGGTGGATGCGGAAAGCACAAGACCGGTCTGATTGGAGAGCCATGGGGTAGGCCTATGTCCAGCAGTGGACGTCTTTCGGCTGACATGATGAGTCGTCATTAAATCTTACTTACCAGGTTGTTCTGACTTCCAGGTCAGCATACCCGCTGTCGCCCGACAGCTGGCACCGCGTATCGGTCAGCCGCGCGGGGAGGAGAGCGGCGCTGCGCGTGCGCGCCACCTCGCCGCGTGACGTCACTGATGCCACCAGGTAACGCCTTCAGATCACCACCTGCCACCACATAGTATTGAGGATGTCGTAGTCCAGTAGGACTTGAGAATCGTTATAGTTTAACACCTGTAACACACATGTATAAAAAAAATAATTGAATATTAATGATATCCATACTAATATTATAAATGCGAGTGTGTGTGTTTGTATGTTTGTACGTCTTTCACGTCGAAACGAAGCGACGGATAGACGTAATTTTTGGCATAAAGATAGTTGTTATGTGGAAAAAAAGCCGTGGTGGCCTAGTGGTTTGACCTATCGCCTCTCAAGCAGAGGGTCGTGGGTTCAAACCCCGGCTTGCACCTCTGAGTTTTTCGAAGTTCATGTGCGGAATTACATTTGAAATTTACCACGAGCTTTGCTGTGAAGGAAAACATCGTGAGGAAGCCTGCACAAATTTGCGAAGCAATTTAATGGCGCGTGTGAAGTTCCCAATTCGCACTGGGCCCGCGTGGGAACTATGGCCCATGCTCTGTCATTCTGAGAGGAGGCCTATGCCCAGGAGTCGGATGTATAAAGGCTGGGACGACGATGTGGCATAGCCGTGAAACACCCTGTATGTTAAAAGAAGTAGAATCGTTGCATACTCGTACCTATCATAAGGTCGCTGTCGTAGGTTAGCAAAGTAGTTCATTAAAATGGATATTCGCAACGCCTTGCATTTGATTGATATTCGATAACGCCTGACTCAATAAATCACACAACTCCGCTGTTTCCAGGTCGGTGACGTCTCACGGCGCGGCGCGGCGGCTGTCGCTGCGTCAGCCGCTGCTGCTGGGCGGCGCCCCCCACCCCCTTCCCCCGCGGCTCGCCCTGCGCGCCAGCTTCAGCGGCTGCGTGCGACAGGTGGGTCCACTCATTCACCAATGAGGATTTTCACAGAGGCGAAATATCGAGATTCTCGAATGGCGTCCGCGGACCGGGAGACGATCCGCAGTAGAACTAAGGTTACTGACATAGCCCGAAGAATTGCGAAACTGAAATGGCAGTGGGCGGGGCATTGCTCGCAGGACTGATGGCCGATGGGGTCAGAAGGTTCTCGAATGGCGTCCGCGGACCGGGAGACGAGCTGTCGGTGCCTCCAACAAGATGGAGCGACGACCTGGTTAAGATCGCGGGATCGCGGTGGATGCGGAAAGCACAAGGCCGGTCTGAGTGTAGAGCCTTGGGGGAGGCCTATGTCCAGCAGTGGACGTCTTTCGGCTGACATGCATGATGATGATGATGAAATATATATATATATAGCTCTAGTTACAGGGCTACGACACATGCTGAGCTGAGTCCTTTTGGCATCACACTACAGCACAACGTCTCAAATTGTTCTCTTTTCTCCTATTTATGTTTTTACTGTTTTTGCTGTGATGTAGTGTGTTTTTGTTGTCAATAAATATTGTGAGTTTTGAGTTTTGAAATATCGCTAGATGGCGTTTCATCATTTATTTACAAAAATCATTATTTATTTACAAAAGAAAGTAGGTAATGCCTTGCGGCCGCCATGTATACGTACGATTTATCGTGTTACGCACCCGACTGCTTTCCTGCGGTTTTCCTGCAATCTGCGCTCGAGGGGTGGGGTAACTCGAATCGGTGCGGGGCGAAGCGTGGGCAATCTCTACGTTAGTACTATTATGGATTCTGTGGTTAAATATAACTAAAAGCTCTATTCCAGCTGGTGATAAACGATGAGGAGCTGTCGGTGGTGGCGGCGGCGCTCGGCGGCGTCAACGTCGACAACTGCGAGGACCCCAGCAACGACACCTGCAAGTGAGTTGAACAATACAACCGCCAGGGTGACGGCTCCAGTATAGTACCGTACTAAGGCTCGGAACCGGTTTATAAAATAACGGTAACAACCGGTTTATTTCGGTTTAACTCCGAACTTTCATAATAACGCCAACGTTTTTAAGAACTTGACTATAACCTAAATAAACCGGTTTATTCGGCGTGTGACAGCTGGCCGGCCGGCGGCGGGCGGCGACGCTTGTCCTGCGCCGAAATAAACCAGTTTTTATTGTTCTAAATCGGTTAATCTGACAAGAACTTTATGAATATGTTCCCTTAAAAACCGGTTTAAAAATAATGGTTTAGCGAACGAAACCAAAATTAAAAGGTTTTGCGCCAAGTACATGATAACGGTTTGGAAATTTAACCGGTATCCGAGTCTTGATAGGTACCCAAGTAAACCCATCCCATTAATTATAAAAATAATATAATACTAACCCGAATTGTTGATATGGGGACAAAGACCGACAAACTCAAGTGGGACTGGGCAGGTCATGTCTGCCGGATGCATCCGGATCGCTGGGCCATAACCACCACTGATAAGGTTCCAAGCGACGGGCACTGGAGCAGAGGTAGGCCTAAAAGAAGGTGGCGGGACGATTTGGAGCGATTTCAGCCGGACTTACAACATTTTGCCGAAGCCAAAGATGAGTGGAAGAAAGGGAAGGCCTTTGCCCAGTAGTGGGAAACTGTATAGTCTCTTTAAAAAAATATTTCATTTTTGACGATATCCTAAATAAACAGATTTTCTTGTTAATATATTTGAAATGGTTTTTTTTTGTTTCGACATATTATTTCGAGTTGTCTATTTTCCTTTTGTACTTAATGATAGTAAATCTAAAAAAATCCTTTTTCAGGGAAAAACGCTGCAAAGAAACGATCATCCACGTACCTTATCCAAAAAACGTGTCAGAAAACGAAATCCACCACACAATAGTGCCCAAGAAGGGGCTCAAACCGAAATTCCACAAAATAAAGCCAAAGAAGTCACATCACATTGACAAGTTAAAGAAAAAGAAATATTATAAGAAGCATGAGTACCTGAAAGAGAGGAGCAATGACGTGGTGACGGGGGATCCTTTGTATGACGGACAGACATACATGCAGGTGAAATACTTGGACGCGAGTGAGATCAACTGGGGTGATACCAACACGTACCCAAGTTTTAGCGGAAAAGACAGCTTCATACATATTGATGATGAGGAGACTATGAAGAGGTAAGTACTCCAAGAATAAGTAATAATAAGAAAAAAAATTAACAAAAAAGTAAAACCGACTCCAATAAAATAACAAAAAACGGAACCGACTAAAAAACCCTTGTAAATATTTTTCTACTACATACTAGCTCGAAGTTGGTGACTCAGCACGAGCCAGCAGGAGTGGAAAAATAGTCGTCTAGCTCTTCTACATATTCAATCCCTCCTTTTGGGTCGTGCTGAGTCACCGACTTCGAGTCCTTACTATTAAAGATACCTGCTAACAAGATTTATACAAGACTTTTAGCATTATTTTATAATTTCAACACATCTGTCATAACACATCGCTCGCAACACATCCCTCGCAACACATCCCTCGCAACACATCCCTCGCAACACATCCCTCGCAACACATCCCTCGCAACACATCCCTCGCAACACATCCCTCGCAACACATCCCTCGCAACACATCCCTCGCAACACATCCCTCTCAACACATTTCTCGTAAGACATACTCGCATATCTCTCTGGCGGAGCCTATAGCATTACCATTACCCTATACCATTAAGCCTATACGATTTCACCATCTTGTCTGCGGCATGCGCCGTTTCTGCTTCTCAGTCGCTTGCTCTTGGCAGAGCAGTCGTGGTCACGCGAGACGCTCGACAGCGCTTTACTACCGTGCGCCATTTATCCCTTGCTGAGGCCTGTCTTGCGCATTCGTTGAGGGATTTGTCTGTCAACGACTTGATTTGGTCCGTCCTTCGTAATGGTGAACGTCCACGTGATCTGCTGCCATTCACCCGGCCCTGAACCACCAGTCGCTCCACCGAGTCCCCCCACACGTCGCGTCACATGTCCAAAATAATGCGCCGTTTAACCATCATAATGTCCGCAGACTCCTCAGCTACACGCTGGACATCAACATCCGGTTCCGGTCGGAGGCGCCGGACGGGCTGCTGGTGTGGTCGGGCCGCGCCGCGCGTCCCCCCGGGGACTTCCTCTCGCTCGCCATCGAGCAGTCCGTGCTCGTGCTCAGGTACTGCTTGTTATCGCCGAGGGCGGTAGCATGCGACGATGAGATGAGAAGGTTGGGAATAGGGATGTTGACACCACCAATCAATAGGGATGATGACGCCATCAAAAAATAATTCGAAGGCACAACTCCAGTAAAAAAACGCTGTATTTCAGCCCTGAAAACCAGATTAATTTTCGATTTATTGTAAAATTAGATTTTTTGTTGCTTTAAAACAAATAAATAGTTAGTTGATTGAGTTGCCGGATAGTGACGTCATAATTCGCTATTGCCATTGAAACTCTATGGGAGAATTTTGTTTGGCAGCTCTTAAAAAGTACGTCAGTTGATTGGTGGTGTCATCATCCCTATTGACGTACTTTTTATGAGCTGTCAAAATGCATTTCTCCCATAGAGTTTCAATGGCAATAGCGAATTATGACGTCATTATTCGGCAACTCAATCAACGTACTATTTATTTGTTTTAAAGCAACAAAAAATGTAATTTTACAGTAAATCGAATATTAATCTAGTTTTCAGGGCTAAAATAAAGCGTTTTTTTACTGGATTTGTGTGCCTTCGATTTTTTTTTTTTTAATAGTGTCATCATCCCTATTAGGTGATGAATTAATCGGCAGGCACGCCGCGTTCCGAAAGAGATGACCTGGAGTGAGTGTGCGGAATGATTGAAATTAATGAATGTTAGTCGTCACGCTTGGCGGGAACAGCTTATTTGATTTTAATAAATGCATTGATAACTAAAATGGCTATTTTGTTTCCAGGTACGACTTGGGCAGCGGAGAAGTGGTGATCATCGCCAACCACACCAAAGTCGATGATGGCTTGTGGCACAGAGCACGGGCCACGAGGTAATAATCTTGTTTACTTAATAGACTTAAAACTGATAAATAGACTGAACCCAAGAACACCATGCTGCGGTGTAGCTTGTTGTAGTAGCAATAGAAACCATAGAAACTATACGATCGCGGAGCAGGAAGAATTTCGCGCAATGACCTTCACTACTTGTCTCCGTCACTCCCGCGTGAATATTTGACATCGCATTCGTACAAATTCATGTGCGTGACGGCAAATATTTACGCGCGAAAGATACATAGTAAAAGGTCATTGTACGACATTCTTTGTGCTCCGCGACCGAACTTTAGCACGGAGAACAGGTGACCGCTGGGGCCTAAAATAAATAAATAAATATCATGGGACACTTCACACCTAGTCCCAAACAAAGCAAAGCTTGTAACTATGGATACTAGGCAACGGATAAACATAAGCTGAGTTCTACTCTGATGAGAATAGTCACCAGTATTAACATCTGCCACAGCGCAACATGCAAAAATATCTGACACATCCTTCCGGCCCTAGAAATGGAGTCGTATCAGTATTGTCAGATCGTATATTGTGTCAGATATTGGTGCTGGTGACTGTACGATAGTGAGATAGGTAGGTACGTGGATTGAGTCACTTTTCAACCGCTGAACCGATTTTGACAAAGGTATGGAAATAGTTGGGAGTCGCGAGAAAATCATAACATAAAGCTACTTTTTATCCCGGATAGATAAATGCTTCTTTTCTTTTCTAATTCTACGCGGGAAACAGCTAGTTAATTACAAAGCATATTGTATATTGTAGATCCTAATACATAATTTTATGTTGTCTAGGAACAGACAAGCGGGTGTGCTAGAAGTGGATGGTCTAGGGTCGGTCGGAAAGATCTCTCCCGGCAAGCTGAAGCAACTTAACACCGAGAATGGACTTTATATAGGTAACAAATTTTGCCAACAATGGTTTTAATGTTTATTTGGGTACAAACGGTACAATATGGCTAATTACAAATTAAATCTTATATAATACACCGACCAGTAAAGTTACCACAGGTGTCAAAAAAAAATTGGTAACAATCGAATGCCTGGTCGAAAAGTTTTCGACCATCATTACATTTCTAACTTTGGTTTTGAGGACATCACTAAACAGATAAGTTACAAAACTACTATCATCAAAATGGCGATGACATGTTCTGTTTAGTGATGTCCTCAAAACTAAAACTAGAAATGTACGTAATGATGTTCGAAAACTTCTATGAAAATCTGTCGTCTCAATATTCGATTTTGGGACTTTTGGCAAGGCAAATTTCGGCAATATGTAAGTTAAATTCTAATCAAACTTATTTCATTGCAGGTGGACTCCCGTCAATAGAAATGAACTCGATGGGCAAATACAAGAGCGGCCTTGTTGGTTGCGTCTCTCAAATATCTCTGAGCGGTGACTTTGACATCCCTCTCTCGCTGTCCAAACTGCCCCATACAATCACCAACAACGTGGGACGCTGCACGCCATAACACCGCTCCGTTCACGCCGTTTGATCCCATTCGGTTGAGTGAATGGATCCGGTTGAACGAATGGTGCTGCTCATTTTGAGCGGCAAGTTCGCTCAGTCGGAGACTCGTTCAATTAAAATAGGTGATTTGTTCGTTTGCGGTGAAGTGAAACAGTTCGTTCTATTTTTGAATACTTGGTTTTAATATATAAATGGCTAACAAATACTACCAGTAGATATACATATACCACCAAGCGTTGTATTGCTTTGATATAAGAACTAAAATTGATAGATGTAGATTGTTTGGAATAAATGAACTGTTTTATTTCACCAAACTTTAGTATATAGGTGTATTTAGTTTTTGCATACTTTGATCAGAAATACCGTATTTGTAACTTGTCAAAACTAACCGTTCAATGAATGACCAATACACTTTAAAGTTAACTCCGCACATATCAATGTAAAAATAATTTTCGGAGGCAATAAATAACAATATCGATCATTTTTTTATAACTAATTGCCATTATAATAACGAAATGTCTGTTTTTGACACGAGTGGATATTTATAAATAAAATACTGAATAGTCAATTTAGAATAAGTGACCGATACTTATTTATGGATAACAATGTCCTTCCACTGTATACTTTCGAAGAAAATAACTATTTTTTCTTTCGTTCATTCTTCAAATTTTATTTCTCCATGTGGAATGGGGTAACTTTTCAAAGTGCTTTACTATCTAGTAGATATAAAAAAAACTATTTGTAATGTTAAACTAAATAAAATTCTAGTCGTACGAGTGGTTTGCACGCATTTTTTTTATTTCATTTACACATTTATAATACTCGGTTGAACTAGCCAATCACAAAAATTTGTTACGATGTGAGTGTATTTTATAAATAGATAAAATAAGTATACATAGCGTTTGTATATCGGAAAATTTTCATATGAGCGTGGTTTTAGAAAAATGTAAGTAGTAAATGAAGCCATAGCGGTCAGGAGTTATCGATATACGTAGGGGAAGTTGTTGGAAAACAACAAAGATGGCGCTGCTGTGGCAGTTTTAACGTCTAGCGCCATCAAGCGATTTCGCGGAGAATTGGAACTAAAGTTACATTTCCCTTTAGCTTTGTTTGATTCGATTGGCGAGCATATTTTCTTTGTAACACATTGCTTTGCTTACGTTGGTCCCTGTAGCACCGCTCTAGTAATAGCATAGATTAATATATTGTGTAGAATAACTTTAAATGCGCTTTACAAAAATGTTTAATTAATGATTATCTTTTGACGCAAGAATACGTTCATTGACGCATTCAGTTTTTTCTAGTGTCACAAACGCAAGTGTGATAAATGTCTGGGGAGCTACTACGAAATTCGAAAATCGAAGTTCATATCGTGCCGTCCTTCTCACTCTCGTATTAAATAACTAGCGTCAGCGGGACGACAAAGATACGAAGTACGGCCTAGCTGTTACTGAAATTGGCGATGAGAAAAAGCATATAAAACTAATAAACACATTTGAAAATAAGACATTGTGTTTAACAAGACTATCTATACACAAACCCCTTATGAAACCTGTAAAGCAACAGCAATCAAGAAATACTTTTCTAATTTAAATTAGTCCGCTATTTTTATTTTATTATATACAACGTATGCTTCGCCACGGTTTTTGATACATGAACTAGAACCCTTGCTACTCTGTGACACGTATAGTGGCGGAATGAAAACGTTGACCAGTACCCTTAGTGTAAGTTTTCTGTTACAAAATAGGTACGTCTCGATCGCGTTCGCGTAAAATCTCAATTTGTATGGAAACACGAACAGCGCCTCTAGCGGAACGTTTGCGATGTTCGTGTTTCCATACAAATGAAGATTTTAACGCGGACGCGATCGAGGCGTATCTATTTTGTAACCGCAAACTTACACTAAGGGCACTGAGCAAGCAAAACCAGACCGAGGTGGTCAACATTTTCATTCGGCGACTGTACAGTCAGCTGCAGAGAAAAGGTACCCCTCTGTAACGGCGGTATCCATACTTACCGCCACACAGGGGGGTACCCTTTCTTTGCAGCTGACTGTACAAGACAGCTATGTATGTGCGGCGTTGTTGTGCATTTGTTGAATGTGCGTCAGATTTGAATCAACTATCTTGCGTCACAATTTAATCAAAGAGCTATCTATTTTTACCCTTTCACATATAGGTTCAGTCAATTATATATTTCACAGGGTGTGAAAAATTATTTACAAATACATATCTTTAATTACGGTCTCGGTTATTTGACATTTTTGTCATTATTTGACATATTTGTCATTATTTGACATATTTGTCATTATTTGACATTTTTGTCATTATTTTGTGTGGCTGTACAATAATTTGACTGCATATCAATTATTGTCCTTGTATTAGAAACGTTACTATAATTTGGTAATTAAATTTTCGTGAAGTATTTTTTCGTAGCGTGTGCCATGTATGTATTTAATTTGAAACATAACAAAAATCCGCAAATGAAAATAGATTTTCTAAAACACTGATTCTAGTACGGCTGTTAGCCTGTTACCTATCAGAATAACGACTGCTTTTACCAATGTTTTGTACCTGTACGGTTTAAAGTTAATTTTAACTAAAACTATAACGTAGTCATACTTGTGACATATTACAAATAGCTTGATTAGAGTTAGTTTTGTATGTGAGACCTGTCCGATGTATTATACGCCGTTATTTGTACAAAATTATATCAATAAAATATAATAAAAATGTGAATGAAATTTTTCATTATAAATTAACCTACTTATCCTTTTTAGGGTTTCGTAACCAAAATGGCAAATAGAACCATTGTAGTTTCGCCATGTCTGTCTGTCTGTCCGTCCGTCCATCAGTCCGTCCGTCCGTTTGTCTATCCGTCCGTGGCATTGCTCCGAGACTCAATTCAATGCAATCCATGCTAGAAAACTGTAATTTTGTACGGATATAATATAGCAACTAAGTACCTACGCAGAAAAAATTATAAAAAAAAAGTTTTTTAGCTTCGGGTCCCCACGGACCAAGAGTTTCAACAGCAAAAGCCGCAAATCATCACTACTTTTAAAAATACTCTTATCTAAAAATATATAATTTTCTGAGTGAACTTTATGAACATTATGTGTGAAGGTTCAATTTTGTTATCTAATACTGAGTACGAGGCTGGTGAAAAGAAAATTTTGCAAAAAATGTCACTTATGGTTTTTCTCCTTAAGGCGGCAGAGTAGCGGGACGTTCAGGCTGGGATGACCCGTAAGTACTTATAGAGAATGTATGAATTGCAGTGAGCTTCTAAATACGATAGTAACATATAATATACTAGCTTATGCCCGCGACTTCGTCTGCGTGGATCTAGGTTATCGCGCGGTGGCGCCCTCTACCGGAATAAAAGGTATCCTATGTTGATCCTTGGGGTTCAAACTACCTATATACCAAATTTCATCAAAATCGGTTCAGTGCTTTCGACGTGAAAGCGTAACAGACAGACAGACAGACATACAGACAGACAGACAGACAGATAGAAAGACAGAGTTACTTTCGCATTTATAATATTAGTAGGGATATCATTGGTGAATTGCCCGACTCCTTGCGTATAAGTACGAGCAATGTGATCTCCTTAACATTATTGCCTTCATTTTTATTCTATAACTCTGTTTCTGTCATGTTTCTACGGCAGGCGAATACCCGCCCAAGAGCGTGTCAGACACGCCCGAAATAGGGTTCCGTATATATTACGAAAAAATTAAATAATATTTTTTCTAAGGATTTCGTATTTCGTACGGAATATTCCAAGTTTAGGTATAATTTATACCTTAGGCTACTATTTCCTATTAAACTACTTACTAATAATTCTTAAAAAACTTAACCGTTATAGTTTTCCTTGTAAGTTTGATATACTTGCTATCATCTAGAATTTTTCCAAATTTTTCCACGTACTGGTTTAGATTTTAGAGGTTGGACGCTCGATTTTAATGAAAATTTGCACTTTAAAGTTGAATATTTTGCAAAAGAATCACTGAATCGAAAAATAGTTTTAGCAACCCCTAATGGTTTTAAAAGGCCTATCTAACGATACCCCACACTGTAAGATTGGATGAAAAAAAAACACCCCCACTTTACGTCTCTGGGAGGTAAGAGTACTGTAAAAAAAAATTTTTTCCCTTTTTTATACTATTTTGTCGGCATAGCTTACATATATATACGTACAAAATTACAGCTTTTTGCATTGATAGTCCCTGAGCAAAGCCTCGGACGGACAGACAGACAGACATGGCGAAACATGGGCAACCGTGGTTTGCCATTTTGGCTACGAAATCCTAAAAACGAACATAGAAGAAGTCTTAACATAAAACTACCGTAAGATTCACTAATAATAAATGATGTTTTAATGGATAGCTCACGTCTTAAATCGCGTTTAGCTCGACATGTTTCGGGTATCCTTGAGTTGGAAAACAGTATTAAAATACTCGTGCTGTGTCATCGGTTGGTGTGAACGTACCTTTACTGAGTGATGTTGTTAGTGTGGTATACTACCCCTCATTTGACAATGGCAATAAAAATGACGATGGGTAGTTGTACGGCGGCGTTAGTTTCGTCAGGCAGTCGCGCGAGGAGAGCCGTGGCGCGTAGTGTGTGTGTTGCGGCAGCCGCCGAGTCGCGGTGTTCCTAGGAAGAAGGGCGACGAATTAACCCGAAACATGTTGAGTTAAACTCCAATTAGGACGTGAGTTTTCTGTTACAATACCATGAATATCAAGAAGAAGAAGAAGAAGTTTATTGAAGATTTTGTCCCATGCACTTTTATATCATTTCCTTGTACAATTTTTTAAAGTCCGGGCTGTTAGTGATCACCATGTGATCACGCAATAAAACTTGTTTTATCATGTTTTAGAATAACATTCAGACTGTTTGAGAGATGCGAAAGATTCTTGTGGCAGAGTGGTAGTCACTAAAAATAATGGCAACTACCTATGTTATGGGTCCATGTGCAGTGGTCATTGATTTCTATCGTGACCCGCCTACTCGTTTTCTCTCCATCAAGACATAAAAACACTTCTACAAATTCGCTGCATTAGTAATACCTATGTAGACATTAGTGCTAAAAAAGACGCTTAGCTTAACTTCCGTAATCATTAACTAGTTCCACTCCAAAACAAACCGCAAATAATAACCTTCGGTATTCCCATTCACTCATTCATCATTCACTTGTCACCGGTCAGTCTAGTCGCCACACCGCAACGCAACAGCAACACCATTCACTCACACTCAGTCGCATTAAGTCGTCCATTCAAGTCGGCTGTCGATTGTTTCTTACAAAGTTAAACTCGTATTTTAAACTTTGGAACTATCGTGTTTTTTTTATTTATTTATTAGTAGCCAGCTCTAAATTAAAGTGACTGTGTTAACGTTCATCCTAATTTGAAATTTCGAACGCGCTAATTCGAATAAGAGTCCAATTGGCTGCAGTTTTTTGTTTAAGCTCAACAAAAAGTTCGGTATCCAGTGTTCCGTGTGAAAAGTTTTGTGTGATATTAGTTATTTAGTTCACGAACAGTGTTGAAATTTACTGTTTAGTGTTTGGTCGCGTACTACGGGCGAATACTGAATACTAAACCAGCCTTGCCCAACCGGTTTCCGTAAGTACCTCATAGAAAGTAAGTTTGAAATTTTTACGAGTTAGGCGCGTACCTTTATAACCAGCAATTTGTGATAATATTACAATAAAAACATCATTATTTTAACGTCTTGTACTTCTAAATTGAAACAGTTATAACAGTAAACCGTTACAAATTATGTAGTCAACATTTTATACGTGCATTTTAATTAAATTCAACCTTCACCGAAATTATAAAAGTGCGCGTTTTTGAGTGAATGAAAAATTGTGAATGAATGAGTTCGCGCGATTTATTTCTTAATTAAGGTCACTTAATTTTTATTGGTATCTCAAGGTTTATTTTAATGCGCACTCGCTTAAATATTTACGACTTTATCTCAACATTCACAACTGGCTTAGTTCCTACCAGGAAATGAGGAAACAAAAATTTTGATAGTTTTTTAATATCTAAATAACTAACATTAAAATTAACAAACAGATTAAGATAAGAATGATATTGAGAAACTACTTTTATCCCGCGTCTATTTCGTGGATTAAAAAAATATCGGCGTAAGCTCTCTCTATATCGTGGGAATTAAAAAAAAAAACCTTAGTTAGTGCACCTTTATAACCCTTAGTTAGGCTTCGTATACTAACAGTCTGTCAGTCAGGTATTGGTATGGTGATTCGTGATAGTGTTTTGATAATTTTAGAATAATGAAAAAAAAATCCGTGACAGAACGTGGAAAAAGAAAAAAAAAAGAAAAATATGTAACACTGACACGAAATGGTTTCAAGTCAGCATAATGCCGCCTTTAACTCTTAGATAATATAATATGGTATCAAAAAAGATACCACAGGTCTTTTACATTTTTTCTCAAAAAAAATCTATTTGTTTTAATTGGTTTTATTATAAGACTGTATCTACCTTATTCTGTTTTGCAAGCAGAATACAATTTTAACTACAATTTGCATAGAGTATCAAAAATTATACCATAAAAATAGTGTTTTCTAAAAAAAAAATCGTTTTTTCGACGGAAAATATTAAATCATGCAACTAAGAATTAAGGACGGCGCTGTTCTTCTCTTGTTACTATCATATTATGGGAAAGTAGGTACTTAGTAAATCCGATTCGTATTATTTTTAAAAATGAACAAACACGAACACTAATTGTGGTGTAGTAACTGTTACGAGTACCTGCGCCAATCAACTTTTTTACCGACACTAATCTGTCCGCGAAATTTTTCAAACAATTGCAAATTTTTGTAAGTAAACATGTTTTTAATGCATGCCATCCTACGTAAGTTCAACCTATTGTAAACAGTGAAATATCTGGTTGGAAGTTGGTAACACAAGAGTCGCTCAAAGTATCGGTAAAAAAGTTGATTGGCCCATTTGGCCCACCTATGTCTTTTCTTAACACATCATTATCACACTCTGCCCAAACTCGTTGTAAGGGTTACGTTCTTGATTTCTTAATCTGAAACCAATTCCAGTTTAAATCAGGCTGTGCTTAAATAATTGCGTGATTAAATACCAATGTTGTTTGACCAGATGTTAATTCGGGTTATAAAAGACAGAATTTCATTTCGTAAAATAAATATTGACTAATGATTCACTAACTATGAATAATATCAGCATTACGTCATTGTCTTAAACGGTCTTAACTTATGATTATATATACAAGGCATTAATGAATCCTACTCCGAAACCTGGTATTGTACTGTGAATTAATTTTCCTCGTACATTACCGGCCATGACTTTGGTTTTGTACAAGGAAAAAAAATCCTACTCAAAAACCCGGTTTGCGAGTAGGAATTATTTTTTCTCTCCCAGTGCTGGTAATGGAAGTTGGTTATGTACGGGGAACAAGGGCAAAATTTGGAGTTGAAATAAAAAATACAAAAAGACCCCAAAAACCAATCTTTATTCGCAGTTAGCTACTACCAACAAGATTGTATGTATTGTGTGTATGTTTATTATGTATGACTAACGTATTATGATCGCATTCTACAAAGAGCTGTACATGTTTCGTTGCACTTGACGGTATTGTTCCCAAAAACTGTGTCATTGACATGTCGAATTGTGGCGAGACGAAGTAGGGCTGCTACAAAAGCTGTGGATAACAAATTTAAAGTTTAAAGGGCTGTTTCATCACCCATTAATTAATTTTATTTAACGGATAAATGTGACGCCGTCTCTGTCTATTCGATCAAAACAAACAGAGACGGCATCACATTTATCCGTCAAATAAATTTGATCTATGGATGGTGAGACAGGTGGTTAGTTTTTTATTTGCACTGCTTGCTAGGTAAGTATCATACATAAATATTTTTAAACCTCAAAAAAGAGATTTCCCCTTCTCCTTTCCTTCCTTCTTCTCGATACTTTTGAGCTTCAAAAAACACTTTTTTTAAACCGTTTTCATATCTTGTCGTCTCGCTGATGCTTATATTATTTAATACGAGAGTGAGAGTGACGACACGATATGAACTTCAATTTTCAAATTTCGTGTATCATATAAAATCCATACTAATATTATACATTCGAAAGTGTGTTTGCGTGTTTGTCCGTCTTTCACGCCGTAACGGAGCGACGGATCGACGTGATTTTTAGCATAGAGATAGTTTATGGGCCCGAGAGTGACATAGGCTACTTTTTATCCGCGCGCGATAACCGAATACCACGCGGGCGGAGCCGCGGGCAAAAGCTAGGTTTTATATCAAGTGGCAACCCTACAGTTAAATAACCTTCGTGCTCCCGCGCATTTACCGCACCACCGCACTTGTCACAGCTGTCGCTATGTTTTTGTCGTTTGCATTGTGCACACAAATACCAGAGCAAAGAAACAATAGACTTATCACATAAGCCCTTGAATAGCCTAGATTCCAAGAAAGAATATAACTACTTTTTAGGGTTCCGGAGCCAAATTGGCAAAAACGGAACCCTTATAGTTTCGCCATGTCTATCTGTCTGTCCGCCCGTCCGTGGCTTTTCTCAGGGACTATCAATGCTAGAAAGCTGTAATTTTGCACGGATGTATATGACAACTATGCCGACAAAATGATACAATAAAAAATAATAAAAAAAATTTTGGAGTACCTCCCATAGACGTAAAGTGGGGGTGTTTTTTTCTCATCCAATCTTGTAGTGTGGGGTTAAAACCACTAGGGGGTTTATAAAACGATTTTTCGATTTAGTGATTTGTTTGCGAAATATTCAACTTTAAAGTGCAAATTTTCATTTAAATCGAGCATTTAAACCGGTGGGTGGAAAAATTTGGAAAAATTCAGGATGGTAGTAAGTATATCAAACTTTCAAGGAAAACTATAACGGCTAAGTTTGCTTGAGAATTATTAGTAGTTTAAAGAGTAAATAGCAGCCTAAGGTATAAAATATAACTAAACTTGGAAGATTCTGTATAAAATACGAAATCTTTAATAAAATATTACTTAATTTTTTCGTAATGGCTGCGGAACCATATTTCAGGCGTGTCCGACACCCTCTTGGTCGGTTTTTTGCTATCTGCACTTGACACCCAACTTACATAGTGTACCCACCAATACCAAATTGCAAGTCAAACCAAGCACTAGAAGTCGGTCAAATTGAACTGTAGGATTGAACAGACAACAACAAACAGCGTAAAAGTACAAGTTAAATAAAATCTTGTAAAAATATTGGACATGCATTTTGCTTTTCTTCACTAAACAATAATGTTTGCTTTAATAGTTTTTATAAATATGTAGTGATAATTTGCAGTAATTCATCTTAAATGGATTCTCAAGGTAAATAAGTTATAATTCTCTTTTGGTGCCTAATATTTAAGATTGTCTGTTTTTTAGTCGTAATTTTATTTATTTATTTTTGTTGTGCCGAATTCAGGTAAATAAATTTATTCTTTTCTTTTTTTTTTCTTAATATTAAGTAGGTAACTGATATTCATAAATATTATTATATTAAATTTTTAGGTCAATGCAAACGTAGAACAATGGCAATTATTATTTTAAATACAATTTAATTTAGTAAAACGCTTTATCTTTAAACCATTGATTTAATTTAAATCTAATTGTACTCCGATACAACTCAGCTCTTACTTAAATCTTTAGGCAATTTATTAAAATATTCTTGTTTTTGTCATTTTATTTTGTCCTGCTGTTCCTACTGTTTTCAATACAGTCTTTGCATTGTTATTGTTCGTTTTGTGATATAAATATTTTTGTACTCTTTGGACAATTTTTTTAGTTTTAGGTTAAATTTTTATTTTAGGTCAAATAGATGGATAGATTTCAATGTTTTTGTTAAATACGGTGCAGCTGTTTTTGAAATATTACCTTTGAAATAACAAGATCCACGATTTTTTAAAACAACTTGTGCAAACTCAAGATGGTGATAATAATGTGGCTTTATTTTGCCGTCTTGTAACTCAAACGTATTTATGAAGAATCTACAGTGTTAATTGAATACTGCTGCCAATCCAATATATTTGTTACCTGTTTATTGATTCAGCGATGTTTTCCTTACATGACATGCAAAACACCACGACTTTGGTCGTTCTTAAACATCCTAATTTTTGATGGCAATATTTGCTTTTTATTTGTAGGTTTCCATTACCGTTTGTTGTATTTGTCAAGACCATCATTGAGTACTTGTGGTTTTTTATACACTACGACTGACTGTAACCATGGATGAAATAGAGTATGGATTGTTATTCTCCATACTAAAAAACGTTCACCGGAACAAAGCCAAAATCCAGTGTTAATGCTAGATGGCGCTGAGACTTTTACTACATTATATCTAGATGGCACTAAACGCAAAATAATAACGCATTTAATCCAGGGAAACGGAGCTGAGATTTTTCCGACATTATAATATCTAGATGGCACTATTCACGTAAATACTTTAGCTGTCAAAAAACCACCTTCATCTTTATGCAGTCAACCAAAAAGGTCAACACATCAAATATATCTGAACAACATAGAAAAATAGGTCGATATTGATAAAAAAAATAGTTATGCTAATTTCAGGTAAGCGATGTGACAATCATCGAAAACAGTACAGTATTGTCATCACATACATCTGTCTCACATTTTTCTCTTCAATAATTTGACAGATGCATCTCTAGCTGTAGCATTAATACGCTAAATAAATAATAATACGGTAAATGCCCTAATGGGCATTTCTATCTACCATGAGTTTATCTCTCCGATTTCAACAAAATTTGAAAGATAGACTCAGTCCATGATTACGAGTCGGACGGAGCAAAAACGGAACTGACTGACTATCGGAGCAGTGTTTGGTCGTGTTCAAACGTAACCCGAAGGAGTTTCTGCGTCGTTTCGTGACCGTGGACGAAACGTGGGTTCACCACTACACCCCCAAAATGAAAGAGCAGTCGAAGCAGTGGATTTTACCGGGTGAACCTGCTCCAAAGAAAGCAAAAACCGTCCCATCGGCTGAAAAGGTCATGGCGAGTATTTTTTGGGATTCCCAGGGTATTATACACATGGAAAAGGGGAAAACGATAACAGGGCAGTACTATGCCAATTTATTGGCTAAATTTGACTCCGTGTTGAAAGACAAACGACCCCATTTAAAAAAGAAGAAAGAATTGTTTCATCACGACAACGCCCCGGCTCATTCGTCCAGAGTTGTGACTGCGATTTCTTTTTGTTTCCCAACCTAAAAAAAAATGGCTTGGTGGTAAGCGATTTGGATCAAATGACGTAGTCATTGCCGCCACAGAGGCCTATTTTAATGACTTTCCAAAATCATACTTTTTAGATGGTTTAATAAAGCTTGAGTATAGGTGGAACAAATGTATAGAGTTAAAAGGTGACTACGTAGAAAAATAAATGCATAAATACAAAAAAAAAGTGTTTTATTTCCATAACCGGGTACTTTTCAAACAGCCGTCGTAATATGTCAGATTGCGGATTCAAATCAAACTCCATAGTTTAGCTCACACGTAAATCGTGAACAATTCTGTAATCGCTGCGAAAAAAATTTGGCGCTCGAAGGAATATAACGCCATCTATCTACAACATAACGAAGTTTAGTAAACTCACAGAGGTACTTTAAAGAGTTGAACATTATTGCCACCATGCTAGATAGAGCAATGTCGCCACTAAAATTATGTATTAATCCGGTTCAGTACATCTGGCGACATCTAGTTCGTTCTTTCGTACTAAGCAACGAGGAACTATCTTATGTATGGAGACTGCACGTCCATACTATACTTCGTCCATGCTGTAACTTGGGGAGTACCACAATCACAGATATAGATCACACTAGATAACGCAAACACCTCAATCTGTATGAAAACCAACCGTGTCACTTTTTTATATCTACTGTGACGTCTTGAGAGTTAATTAGCGATGTAAATTCCCGGATGTCCACGCCAAGTCGATTCAAATGAGCCGCCCGCGCCGTGGGGCTCGAGTCAGTCACTAGTCATGATTAGTCAGTTTTTTTTATACCACGTCGATGGCAAACAGTCTTTATATGGGACCAACCCCGACGTCTGGTGTAATCTATATCTGTGACCACAATTAACACACAAACACTGGTACTCGGTGATTTTGGCCTTTTACAATTTGAACAATTTGTAGACTAACAATTAAGTATTACAGTAAAAAACCTTTCGTATGTTTAATCACTATAATCAGCGTTTACCTAAGTATCGCAGTTATTGCGTCGGCGCACGCTAGCTTTACATTAAGGACCTGAAGACAAAATAAGCTAAGTAGAAATAACTAGCATTTAATAATTATGAATAATAATAATGGTGGTTTTAAATTTTTAATTCTTTTTTTATTGTGCTACATAAAATAAAATCCATCCATACTAATATTATAAATGCGAAAGTGTGTGTGTTTGTATGTTTGAGTGTTTGTGTGCGTGTTTATCCGTCTTTCACGCCGTAACGGAGCGACGGATCAACGTGATTTTTGGCATAGAGATAGTTTATGGGCCTGAGATTGACATAGGCTACTTTTTATCCCGGAAAAATGCACAGTTTCCGAGGGAACAGCGCGCGATAACCGAATACCACGCGCAAAAGCTATAAGTAGGTATTTCATAAAGCTAATTATCCAACTTCTTCACTGAAGCTTCGTGAAGCTTTCCGAACGCACCCCACCAGCGTCGGATTATTCTTGAAATCCTCTATTTACCTACCTAACCCTAAACTACTATAATATGACCATTGGTCATTAGGCAGATACATATACTAAAGTTTCCCATCGCTACAACCCGCCACTACCTTCTAGCTATGAGCAGCGACGAGGAAACCGTTTTCTTCATCCATTGCGCGACTGCCGGCTATCCATTGTGCGGGGAGCATCTCAGCCGCGCAATGAACAACTAAAATGCTTACAGCCGTAACCGAATATAACATTGAGTTTTTGCCAACCAACAGCGTGGGAGGCTTCCGTCTTAAGTATGACGAATGCCGTAACACCATAACATAACCATAACGTAATCGGTTGAATCAAGTTATTTAGTTTATAAGCTGATTGATATTGGGTGTTGGCGACTGGTTGGAACTCCTTGAAAGCCTCCTTGTTCATAATCATCATCATCCCAGCCTATATACGTCCCACTGGGCACAGGCTCCTCTCAGAACGAGGGCTTGGGCCATGGCCATAGTTCCCACGCGGGCACAGTGCGGATTTTGAACTTCACACGCACCATTGAATTGCTTCGCAGGTTTGTGCAGGTCTATTACTAGTACTAACTAGGAACCCTTGTGGTTATAACATGTCCATCCGTCTTCATACATTCGTGGATAAGCTTGAAATCTTTTGGTGCTATAAAATTTGTAACTTATTTGCATGATTACTTATTTGCATTAATCAGGCGGAAAACGACAGCGAAACGAAAATTACTTCCACTAAGCGTACGAGGGTGATGTGATGATTTATTAAACATTTGAACACATAGTGCGAAAACTTAAAGACATATAGGAAACTTCTGAGGACTATTTTTATCAACCTTGCAACCCACACAGTAATAACGACTTGACGTCCTAAATGACCCTTGCTACATACGAGTATACTTGAAATTACTATAGGTACTTATTACAACTCGACTTGCCAACTTATAGATGCAGATCAAAAACGGAAGTTAAAGAACAAGCTGCAGACAATAGAACTGTGTACGAGTGCAAACATGAGTTGGCACCACACAGATTTTATGACAGTAGTGTTAATTTTAAACAGTTCTGTGAATGTCCTTGTTCGTATAATGTTGTAAGTAGTTCAAGTTATTGAGAAATTAACACGTATTATTGACCTTCTGTGTGTACAGGTAACGCCAAAGATATCGGTACGGCGCAAGTTACAAAATTATGTATACACGACCTTAACGGTGAGTCAATAAAGTCGTCTATATAAATTTCTAACTTGTGCCGTATGGATCCCTTTGAAGTTCACTGTACAAACCGGTATACGTAAAAAATATACGCTCATGTTAGATGTGACGCACCGCAATATTATTGGGACAAAAATATTGTGATAAAACATAAATTATGGTAGGAATGGTGAAAAACATAAAAATGGCGGTAAGGTTACTATGGATAACTTTGCCGTATACCTAGTCTTTAGGGTTTTAGCTTTCCGCTCACATGTTTGTGTTTTTTTAGTTGCCCGCTCGAAGGAGAACTATGTTATTTAGCGTAGTATGTTTACATTAAGTATTTCTGTTGTCCCCTTTGTAGCTTAAAAGACAGGACAGGTTTTCAACATAGATACGAGTAGGTAATTCAACGCACTCAAAATTATTGTTAAATAAGTTACTTAACAAAGTTCTAGACTACCTACCTAATAGACTTATTTTTTAACCGACGATAAAATCGGAGAAGGTTCTCAAGTCGTCGCGTATTTTTTTCTTTTCAGTTTAATTTTTTTCGAGGCAGTCAGGTTTTTTTTTAAATTAATGTTTTAATGTATATTTGGGTACAAACGGTACAATATGGCCAATTACAAATGAAATCTTAGACAATACACCAACCAGTAAAGTTACCGCAGGTTATATTATTTCGGCTATTCCCACGGAATTCATGTAAAATCCCAAATCTTAGCATCAAAGTCTGGATATCATCATTATCAAGGTCAACATGACATGAAATCAAATGTACCTAATAATTATTGGAAAATGACATGAGAATGTACACACATGTAGTACTACTACACGTGTAGTTCCTTCCTTCTTTCTGTAAAAAAAGGTTGCCTGGAAGAGATCGCTCTTAAGCAATAAGGCTGCCTAGTGTATTTGTTTTCTGTATCGCTTACTATTTCTGGTGTACAATAAAGAGTCTTTGTATTGTATTGTAGTAAGATCCTGTAATTTCAATTCTATTGCCATACATAATGCTCACGCGAGCAAAACCACGGGTAAATTCTAGATTGGGTAAGTAAATGAGTAGGAAGACAAACCATCGGTATTGCATACTACGGCGTGCATCCTGTCTCACTGCGCGTACGTTACGCCTGACAATAGCGAGTCATTGTCTTGTTATGATGCTTCCCATGCGCCGGCGCACAGCCGTAGGCAGCGGTCATGCTGCCTAAGATCGCAATCATTTCGCCACGTCTTTCTGTCAAACAGTAATAGGAATTTGTTCCCGCGGGAATTATGGATTTACGTATAGTTTTTCTTCTCAAGGGAGTTATGACTTTAGTTTTAGAAAGTAAGTAGGTACGGCGTTGTAGACAAAAATTTTCCACGCTTCATGAAACTTCGTTTTTTTTGTATATTTTAAAATTTTAGCAAATTGGAATAAATCTACCATCTATGATAGACGACTCAAAAATGTGTAAAATTTTTTAGTAGCCCCCTATATTGGCGGTTAGTCATTATTTTTTTCAGTTGTCTTAGCGTCCTTCTTTTTTTCTATTAAGCGTTTACACACAAAATAATTTAATTTTTTGCATTTTTTTTCCTCACAATGTGATGAAAATCATTGTGTGTATCACGGGCTGTAAGAGGATTACGATTACAAGCCCTCCGCCTCCGTTTATACCATTATGATTGGTTTTTTGGAATCTTTTTGTATTTTTTATTTCAATTCCAAATTTTTACTTTTACGGTCATCCCGTGAAACCTAAATTGAAAATACAGTAGTACCTACTGTTTCCCAGTGTTGATCTTATATTTCTGGTTTTTCTGTGCATCTACGTTTCGGTTTGTATTTTCAATTTCCGTTTATACCGTGTGACAGAAAGAACTGGTGAAAACGATTGTGATGCCAAGTGTGTTAGACAACAAGTCTTTAGCTTTATCACAATAAGTCTTCAGGTTTACCATAAAATAGCCAGGGATATGAAACTTACTGTGAAAACGTTCTACAGTGAATTAGAAAATGTTCAGGCACCACATATCTACTTAGCTGCTGTTCGTGACTTGATTCGGAGATTCGATTGTTATTGTTATTGTCAAAAATTTTAGAAAAACGTTAATTATCACTATAATAGTAACGTAAAAAAAAACAATGAATAATTTAACGTAATCGTCTCACAACAATGCGTGGGCTGGCTAAAGGTCATAGGTAGGGTTGCCACTTCTTATTAAATAAATATCTTTTAAACAGTATAGCGCAAAACAAACAGGACGGCAGCTGATCGAGCCAATTTTTGTATTTTTCTCTTTCATACTAAAATGGCTGTATGGATTTGAATTATATAATAATGTGTATTTAACTTGATATGTGGAACAAGACATAGTCTACTTTTTATCACAATGTTCACTTCAATACACATACAGGTCTCCTCTCTAAATGTGATCTCGGTGTCGGCGATGTAAGCATGAAATCTTGAAATCTCCACCGCAGTCTAAAGACACTTAGAGTTCTAGACACTTAGGTAAGTATATGCAATTATGGATGGTTGTCTGTTTATACACCATGAATTAAAACCACGTTGTAATTTTTTTTTTTTACTGCATATCTTCATGTACCTAGTGTACATTTTATTGTACCGTTTTATTATTATTATTCTCCTTAATGGCGGCCTTTAAGGCTTGGGCCAATGTCAGTTAAAAAAGATAAATATATTCTTCTTCACGTAGTACGGTGATTGTAGTTTTTGCAACTTGATAGCAAAATTCCAAAAACCACGCGGAAACAACTTGCGCATTAAAAAATGTCAGACACGAGAGCAATATCGAATTTTGTGATCACTGTTCACTGTTAAGGTTAATCGCCGCATAAAACACTATCAAAATTATACTTCAACTAGCCAAAGAAGCAGAAATACCAAAATAGGACATGGCCCACATCCGCCATCTTCGAATGCCACAAATCGAATCGTACCGTTTTATCAACGTGATTAATATATATTTACTCATGTACGTTTACAGCTTTCTAGTGCTAACAGTGGTGACACTATTTACCGGCACGGTACGGATAATACGGACATGGAAATACCTAGGTACCCGATATTTCGTATACACGCCCACACAAACTGGTGTCAAACTGACAAGGGTTTCTATGGGCGTGTACACGAAATATCAGGCCGGTATTTCCATGCCGGTATTTTACGGCCGGGAAATAGTGTACCCTAAGTTTCTAAGCTAAACTGCAACAGACATACGATAATCGGACTTGGCATAGCGTAAACTGCTTCTACTTTGCCCTCTGGCCCCAACACTGCCTGATTCGATTTAGAGTCGATAACTTAGCACCCTTTAGGTTTTTAAACCTTTATCCCCCCGTAATAATAATTCCCGTGTAGATAAAAGTTTAAAACCTATAAGAGTACTAAGTTATCAATCACCTCTAATATAATCAGGCAATGTTAGGGCCAAAGGGCAAAGTTGTAACATTAGGGTTTTCGGTTTATAACTGCGGAACCCTAATAACCAGTTCGCATTTCCCAGTGCCAGCCCTATATCCCTCAATATTTATAATCGCCGGTTCAAGGCAACCAAGCCTCCGCGGTCGGAGTTCCTTCTGATCGCATGAACCATTTACTCGTATTTATAATGTGAGTTTTGCCACGGATAATTTAAAATTATTTTTTTAAAATTTATGTACTTATATTTGTATAGTTTTGAACATGACACTACCGTGAGACTCACTCTTATTAAATGATATTGTAACGGATAACTCACGTCTTAAATCCTTTGAAGAAGGGCTACAAAATAGCCTGAAACAGTCGAGCTAAACTCAATTTAAGACGTGAGTATGTATCAAATTATATTGTAACGTATTGTAATCCGTTACAATATAATTTGATACATAGTTTTAATTTAAAATCAGTACTAGTATCATGTTATTTTGTTACTAATAAATTATATTACCTTTTGAAAATGTACTGAAATAAAATATTTGTAATTAATATTATATTACCTATACGTTTAACACTTAGTAAGGGGCGATCCATAATAAGTACTTTACGGGTATACTGTCACACCAATTTTGACTATTTTAGTACCCTTATCACATATACCATCAGGCAAATAAGTATTCCATCAATTTTTAAACAAAATCCTTTCAAATGAATATGTCGCTAAAGTCGAACTTTCAAGTTGGCATACACGTCTATAATGTCAATTATTGTTTTATGACATGCAAACGATTATCAACTTTAGACAGGTAGATCACATAATTTGGCTGATGGTCTATTTTTATGAAAATTGCAATTTTAATTCAAAAACCAGATGTTATTGTTTACGCGAGCGAAGAAGGGAAAGGCTAGTATAATGTACTTTATCATTATCGTAACATGCAGCACTAAACAATAAAATAACTACTTAATAAACACTAAAATGTAAGCCATACATCAAACACTGGCACCTACATGACAAAATTTTCCAAGGTAAGCAATAGGCGGCCTTATCGCACATAAGGTAGGGATGTCGAAAATTAAAAAAAAAATCGTTATATCGATATATCGATATTTATTAAAATATCAATATTAGCGTCGATGTATCGAAGGAAAAATATCGATATATCGATTAAATCTCAATAAACACTCACTAAAGTAAATTTCATTAGTAAAATAGTGCAAAATTAACGTCTTCAGTGTTTAATATACATGCAACAAATTCAGATGTCAATGCATGCAACGTAACAAAATATAATACTTTTATTTATTTATTTAGCATTGGCTACACGCCCATCAGCTCAAAACATAATACTCAACAGCCATAGACAATATAGTTCTTTTTTTTCGTTCGTTCCTATCTTCTACAGTTTCAGATTTCAGTGACTTCAATGCCATAAGAATTAAAAAAATATCGTTTTCGATACAATTTTCGATACTGGATATTTTCTATCGATATATCATTACGAAATATATCGCCCAAAAATATCGATATATATTGAATTGAAAATATCGATATATCGATGTATCGATATTTATTCGACAAGCCTAACATAAGGTATATACATATATATAAATTACAGTGAAGTAGTTACTAATTATGCATGCTCATGCTTGGCAAACAGACACAAAGATATAAATTCGTCATCGGCGCAGGCGCCGCTCTTCAACCGTGACAGAGAAAGTTAACAAGCAGGTCTACTGATACTGTTCATGTTTACATTCTTCAATTTTATTCGGTAGGAAATTTTTTATTTTTATTGCAAATAACCGTCATAATTTCTGACTATATATTTCCCACTGCTGGGGAATCACATATACTAAGAAAAAAGAAAGAAAGAACGAACGAGCTTATCAATCTCTCAAAGGGCCGCAACGCACTTGTGATGTACACTTCGCGTTGGCAGGTGTCCATGGGCGGCGGTGACTGTTTACCATCAGGTGACCCTCTTACTCGTTTCTCCATTCTTATATAAAAAAATAAAGAAATGCATTTATTCACAACACAACAATAACTATATTATAGACAACACTACACAAGACAACAATTTTGGTAAGTATGTACGACCCTATAAGACCGTATAGGTATATATAAATAAATAAATATCATGGGACACTTGACACCAATTGACCTAGTCCCAAACTAAGCAATGCTTGTACTATGGACACCGGATAAAAATATTATATGGAGTAACCGGATATGGGGCAACGGATAAACATATCTCCTTACTCTTCAACAGGTAGACTCTTTTAAATAAACATTAGCACCTTAAGTAGGTATTTGTGCCAAAAGGAACATAATGCGTACGGAGATACTAAGAATACGTTAAATAACTAGAAAGTTTCCGACGTTTGGCGGTAATGGACTTTGTTACTTACACAACAAGAGCTATGTTTCTTTAAATTATACAAGAGAGTATAAACGAATCATTTTGTAAACAAACTGTTCGGTTCTCAATGCATTGTCATTTTCAAATCCATGAGGCTCTGTTTCCACCACAGATATCAGAGGATGTGTTGCGAGGAATGTGTTTTTCATTAACCAAATAGAAATGCTTCATTACCTAACCTCGCTCCGCTCAGCAGTATGCTTAGTGTATTTTCCCGTTCATAAAATACGTCTCGATCGCGTTCGCGTTAAAATCTCAATTTGTATAGAAACACGGACAGCGCCTCTAGCGGAAAGTTTGCGCACAACTTTTGTGAGTGTAGGTTTGCTACGTAAACTATTTCGTCCGCGTATCGTACGCCGTGGACATATGTGGCGGCTACGTATCGACGATCGAGCGCTAATCTTCAACTTCGGCAAAAACACTGTTTCTTTTTTCATTCGCTCCAATTTCTTTTATTTGTACCACTGTCACGACTGCTAAATGAGATCCGAAAAAGATAGTAGATTGAACAACAAGAGCATAAAACGAGCCATTTTACCCGAGGCATTTATAATAGCCGGATAGATACGTCGGAGGAAAATGGGTTTAATGCTCGAGTTTTACACTCTGCTTTTCACTTCGATGACGAGGAAATGAAATAGCAATAGTGGAAACAATGATTCACTTTCTATGTACCTTTTATTTTTTATGCATTGTTATAATATTTATTTTTTTACATTATTTTAATTTTACTGATTTATTATGATTGATTTTTAGTTTTATATAAATTAAAAATATTAATTTAAAAAATATATAGAAACTTTTCTGTTTGTGGCTGTTGACACCTGATTACCTTGATCTTGAGTTGGTATTAGACGAAGATTTTATTTTATGCACTAGAGCATAAAAAGTCATTTTATGTCGCCTAGATACAGAATAAACACGAACTTTACGAGCATGAGAAGTGAAAAATATATTTATGGTTCAGGAAAAACCAATTTCTCGCATCACATCCTCGCACATCTATTTATAAAAAATGATTTTATACGCTATCACGAATTTAAACTGGTTTCACTAGTATCCAGTCAATAAAATTTTGACAAAAACAAGGAAACGAATAAAGGTCAACAGAAGTTCGTCCCAATACAACAATTAAATGACATGTCCGTTATTTGACTGGCGGGTAAAACCCATGTTTTCTGAGACAGGGAAAACCGCATCAGACGAGTAATACACTAGCGGTGATAGTGAGAGGTGCGTCATCGTAATCATTTTGGTACTAAAGAAAGAAAGAAAGAAAGAAAGAAATAAAATTCAATCAAGGTCTGACAGAACGTAGTTTATCTAACGACTTTAGAATCTTAATATCAAATGGAAAAACCAAATCTTATAGTTTTTAAAACCCACTTCCTGTGTCTATATAATTTAAATCAGAAACAATCATTCGAATTAAAAATACTTATCTACCTTAAGATGAAACATATTCGATACTTGGCAATATTTCTGTTTAAAGTATAACATGGAAAGGTTCCATAATTTCATTCTTGTATTATTTCATTTCTATAATTATCGTGACCGCTGAGGACGCTTTCTACGAAAAGGTTTTCGTAGAAAGGAAATTAGTGACATCGCATCTCTTGACTAGGGAATTCACTATAATATGAAACTTACCGCGACAATAGAACTAAATGGAATTAATCCACATATTTTTTTAAGTTTATAAGTGCTTATTATACTCGTATTATAGCCTAAATTGAAGAAGCCTAGATATTTTAATTTTTTGACTATTGAATGATCGGCTGCATGTAAACAGTAGGAATCAAAATAGGGATGATGGATGACAGAATTTAAAAATAGTTCGAAGGCACAACTCCAGTAAAAAAACACTTTATTTTGGCCCTGAAAACCAGATTAAGTTTCTATTTACTGTAAAATTAGATTTTTTGTTGCTTTAAAACAAATAAATAGTTGATTGAGTTGCCGGATAATGACGTCATAATTCGCTATTGCCATTGAAACTCTATGGGAGAATTGTTTTTTGACAGCTCATAAAAAGTACGTCAGTTGATTGGTGGTGTCATCATCCCTACTAAATGGTTCGATAGACATACGAGTACCTCTTGTGTAATCTTCCTATTCTTCCCTGACCTACAACTATATCCATGATTGCACAACAATAGTGTGAGTAACCAATCATTAAATTAATGGCAGTGACGCCATGCTCCGATAACAATTATGTGGCTGGTCGACATGCATGTCTTTTGTTTCGTTTTTGTAAAAGAAATAGCAGTGGTAGAACGCATCAGTTATTTATGCAAGTTCTTTTATTGACTATAAAGTACTTATATGTACAGCGAACAAATTAAATCATAACCCAGGGTAGAACCTTTTAATAATCAATTTCACTATGATTTCCTTGACGAAAGTATGAGATGTCAACATGACATTAGTAGCACAAAGGTTCCACCCTGGGTCTTGGTTCAATTTATTCGGCTGTAGCTACCATTTTTCACTTTGTGCTGTGTACTTACTAATGGGTGAATATTCCAGGCTCGATTTTGACGCGGCGGATAGGATAATGCCACTGATAACTTGTTTTTAAGCATTATTATATTTTTTATGCTATAGTTTATATAATTCTCCATTTGTAGCACCTAATAATTTATTGATATTCCTCTTCCTCTGGCAGAAGAAAAATTTTAAAACTCGTTTTCCAATACTTGGTGGGCTGTCCGGAATCCGTTTTTACTTTGAAATCCTCAAATTGTAAAAAAACCATTTGGTAACTCTGGTTAATTTTAGTCAAGGCATGTTCTTAATTAGTTAATGCGTGCAAAAACCAAATATCATCGTTGTAAGTACAATTATTGTGTCCCGAATCATCCCATAAACAAACGTCCGAGCGCGCAACCAAACTTTGGTGGTCAAAGTTTAGTTCGATCTTACTCGTTTCTAAATGATATATATAAAGTTACAGATAGCGCCTCTGCGTACCTGCCGGTTACGCTGTTGCAGCCAATGGTAACGTTGGTGTTATTCTTCGCTTCGTTTCCCGCCAATCACGTAAATACCCCATTTTGGTGCAAAGGGCGTCAAAAAAAATCTAATAATGGTGGCTTTTCAAAAAATAGTAAGGAGTATGATTATAACATGTCTTTTAAAAGCATTTTGAGTGTTTTGAGTTTCTTTTTAACTGAATTGATCGTATTTGGTTATAAATGTAACCGCATTTTTTTTTTGGATTCATTTTCTTCCTCGTTTCAGTTTTGGTGGTCAAATTTTGGTGTTTTTGGTGGTTGTGTTTGGCATTTTGCAGCCCTTTTCTCGCTCATTTATGGATCGCTTTTAACGGAATTTTGTGTGAAGACGTATACTTGTTACCCGCATACAAAAATGTAGTAAAATAATAAAAAATATTTTTTTTGCAACACCTCCCATACCAGGAAATATAAAGATTTTATTTTTGCCATATTCTATTGAATGAGATATCATTTGATAGAGCTATTAAAATGCAGTAAAAAATGTCATATAAACTATATACCTTCAGAGCCCCAGCCGCTAGATATTAACTGTCAAAGTCATTTTTGAAGAGCCCAGTGCCCACCCCCTTTAACTTTTAAACTATCACTGTTAAAAATTCGAAACAGATCTACAATATACCTGTTAACGAATAATTTTAATAAAAAATATAACGGCCTCTGTAGGTCAATTAATTTTGAATTGTTTTAACGGTTACAAAACCCTACCATGGGGTTATGTCTGGCACACACAAGGATGTTTTTTTTGTTAGTTTGAATTTCCAACGCTTGACAAATATTATTATAAACAGTCCTCCTTTTTTATCTAGCGAACAAAGTAAAATAATGTCTCAAAAAGAAAGTCTAGAAAAAAAGAACAGATAGCTGAAAGGGAAAGAAAAAATAAAATTAAAGCAATCTAATTTAAGGCGAAGAATTGAAAAAGCCGAAGGATAAGTAAAAACCTCTCAATAAGCAAAAAAAAAACATATACATACATATGTTACGATAAATCAAAAAGATGATGAAATTGTATTGAAGGGCTAATTCCTTCATTGTGATCTTTAATTTTAATACCAGGTATTGAAGTACGTACCTACTATTTAATTGCCGCTTTATTTGAATAAGATTTTTGTAATAATCATTTTTTATACATATTTTTACCCTTATCTTGTCATTTTCAATTTAAAATGCCATTAGTCACACTGTTTCTTAATTATGGTGGCCAGTACCTAATTTCGGTGACGCTTTTTCAAATTATGGTGGACATTTGCAAATTTTGGTGTAATGTAAAAATTTTAAATTTAAATTTCTCCTAAATTACTTGGTGTAATACTGGACCATTTAATGAACTTATTTAATATACCTATTAGTTTCATTTGAGAACTTAACTTTATTCAAAAGTCTTAATTTCAAAATTACCACCAAAATTGGCAAAAAAGTAAGCTTGTTGCGATTCACCCTAATGATGAAATTAATTTGACTGTATACCTACTGGTATTGGCTGAAAATACACTGGAATGTTTGTGTTGTGTTTTGGTTAGGTTTCACTAACTTAAAATTAACTTACAACAATACAACTTCATTGCCTTCGGCGTCAAGACGCTCGGTCCGTGGGGCCCTGGCGCAAGGGATCTTTTCAGCCAACTGGCTAAGAGACTGGTCGACGCCACCGGAGACAAGAGGGCTGGCAGCTTCCTCGCACAGCGTATTAGCATCGCCATACAGCGAGGAAATGCTGCCAGCATTTTTGGAACCATGCCACAGGGGCCTTTTTTAGAGTTATATTAGTTTTTAATTATTATTATTATTAAGTTTTTATAGTTTAATTCATTTCTAAATGTATTATTTGTTCCTCAATAAATATATACTTACAAATTAAATGGAATGAATACGAGTAAAATTTGAAAAAAATATAATAGCTACAGTCGTGAAGATTTTTTTATTACTTATTGTTTTCTTGATAGTCTTAATACGTAGATTATAATTTAATTGAACATTAGGTAAAGTAAAACAAAACAATATTTTGATTGATTCCGAATTAATAATAAAATTGTACCGATTAAAAATAGCACGATACCAATTACTTTTTATTTTTATTTTGTATAGACATTGTGTAGGCATGTTTTCTATAGGAATTACCAATGCTTTAACAGTTGGCGTCACGGCAATTTCTTTCATTCACTTACGGATATTAGTTTTATGTATCGATTTGTTGCGGTTTTACTTCGCATGTTATGTCAATTTGTAGCTGTTTTTTGGCTTCTGTCGGAGTAATAACTCCTTAATTGGAATGTGAGAAAAGAAAATTAATGATTATTTTGACGCAATTTCGTCGTTTTTGCTTACCTAAATACCTATTAAAAGTCCAAGATCCTTATAAATGCACTTCTCTATCACTCAAAAGTTGATTGAAGTCTGTCTTTGTACTTATTTAGCACTTCTTTGTAACCTTTTTATTTATTTATTTAATGTAAATTACTGTTTATTCATAGCACCTATATTTTTCACTGAAATTTGCTTTAATGTAATTTATTTTATTTTATTTGGGGCATCAACAGCAGTAAAATACATTATAATAGGACAATAAAAAGACCCGAAGCCGTGGTGACCTAGTGGTTTGACCTATCGCCTCTCAAGCAGAGGGTCGTGGGTTCAAATCCCGGCTCGCACCTCTGAGTTTTTCGAAATTCATGTGCGCAATTTACCACGAGCTTTGCGGTGAAGGAAAACATCGTGAGGAAACCTGCACAAACCTGCGAAGCAATTCAATGGTGCGTGTGAAGTTCCCAATCCGCACTGGGCCCGCGTGGGAACTATGGCCCAAGCCCTCTCATTCTGAGAGGAGGCCTGTGCCCAGCAGTGGGACGTATATAGGCTGAGATGATGATGATGATGAGGACAATAAAGAGATTAAACAAGCAATCAAACAAAAGTAGAATGGCTCTTGGAAAGGGGACGCATCTGAATATCGAAAATTTGTTAATATCTAATGTTAAAAACTCTGTCTAGAACTAACGTATAACATCATTAAATCTACGTTAAATTGCCTTTTTGTCATGGTCATTAACTAAAGTTAATAAAATAACCGATTAAAAAAAATAACGAACCGAGCGAAACTAACTGGTAACTGTTTAAACTAGGTCTCAAAGATAATCAATTTGCTATACAAATGCAAGTTACATCGTGTACTAGTCCTAGTAATGTTATACTCGGAAATGCTTTTGTTTCTTCATGCTAAAACGCTGGACGGATTTGGATGAAATCAAAAATCAAAAGTCAAAATATCTTTATTCAATTTAGGCTATAACGTACCCAAGCCCTCTTGTTCCGAGAGGAGGCCTGTGCCCAGTAGTGGGACGTATGTAGGCTGGGATGGATGCATAACGTGTACTGCCAAAAAAATCTACCACCGATTTTAAATTTGGAAAATCTCTGTTGTGAAATCGGCAGGAAACTTTATTTTTAACCTCCCACGCAAAAAGAGGTGTTATAAGTTTGACGCCAATGTCTATTTGTCTGTGGCATCGTAGCTATCAAACGAGCGAGTTTCCTTGCGGTGAATTTTTTTAAGGAGTCGCATGAACACACATTTTTTATATAGACGTAGCTACTATAACGTCGCGGGAGAGGAAAGTATATTGTTAACTAGCTTTTGCCCGCGGCTCCGCCCGCGTGGTATTCGGTTATCGCGCGCTGTTTTTTCCGGAATTAAAAGTAGCCTATGTCACTCTCGGGCCCATAAACTATCTCTATGCCAAAAATCACGTCGATCCGTCGCTCCGTTTCGACGTGAAAGACGGACAAACATACAAACACATTTTCGCATTTATAATATAAGTATGAATGGATTGTTCATCGATATGGACATCCGTAAAGTAACGCCTGTTTAATTAAATTACTAAAACTTTAGTTAAATGGCCAATTAAAATCTCAGTAAATAGTTAATTAGCTTAGCTACATATGGATGGATCGAAACGTGACCTGGTTCAGGTTCAGCTATATAGCGTCTTAGTAGGAGGTTCAATCGCGCCCTAGATTATAATCGACTGGTTAAGTTAACCATGGAGGTAGGAACTTTAAGGAGGTGCCCGTCGAAAGATCTAAATTTTTTTATCCTAAAATATTTTGATCATGAAACTACCGTGAGACTCGCTCATATTAAAATAAAAAATAAAATAAATATCATGGGACACTTGACACCAATTGACCTAGTCCCAAACTAAGCAAAGCTTGTACTATGGGTACTAGGCAACGGATAAACATACTTATATAGATAAATAAATACTTAAATACATATTAAATATCCAAGACCCGAAATCATATTGTAACGGATAACTCACGTCTAAAATCGCGTTTAGCTCGACATGTTTCGGGCTATTTCGTAGCTCTTCTTCTAAGGAGCACGCGACTCCGCGACTGCCGCAACACGCGCACACTATAAAAAAATATATAATATTTTGGTAGAAATTGTTTGGTATAATATTGTATGGCGTACAATACAATATAACATAAATATTTTTTATTGATCATCAAACGCAGTACAGTAGCATACTTCTTTTTTTGCATAAAGATTTTCTGCATGCATACTTTTTTCCTAAAGCACTTTTGGTCCAAATTGTGAAGTCAATATTTTATTACTAATATGCTAAATCCATAATATTGGTTTTCCAGACATAAAATTAGTGGTAACAATATTCTTAATAACAATTTTGTACCTATAATACATTAGACAAAACAATTTTATACCATTCAAATGTTATACTAAACAATTTTCCGACCAAAAGATATTGTGAAAAATAATTTCACCAAACAATTGTCGACATTTCAATCATTCGACGAAAAGTTGTTATGCAAAAAAATACGTTACGTAAAAATTTTATGCAAAACATTTTTAAACCAGTCGATATAGACTTAAAAAGGTAGAGCCGATTTAGAGACCACATGCATTGAATTGGAAATTCAACCTTATCGTTTTAGTTATAAGTTAGAATATATATCCATTGTAATTATTGAAAACACTGCTAGCTTTAAAAATGTCTTTTTTCAGGTTATGTATTCGATAGCTGCTTTTGATTTTTTGCTATAATAATATGTAGGGAAAAAGAGTGGCAACTCTATGCCTAAATTTAGGTCTGTAGTAGCCCTACAGGCGCTAACTGGTAGCCTGAGGAAGAAGACGAACTAAATCCCACTAATATTATAGTGACTCAGCTCTGCATTTAATTTGCTGGTATTTCCCAGCGTCTTCCTGTTTTTTCCTGACGTCATTTCCTTGAGGCAAACAAATGACAAACCGTTTTACACTTGTCATTGACAGCTGAACCACAATGAATGACTATACTATATACTATACTGATTAGCACTAGAAACTCACTCCTCACAATAACAAAGGGTGTCTGATAATAATGTGGTGGCAAAATTATGACGTTACGAACTACAATAAGTATATATTGAAAAACATTTATAAAAAATCATTTGCCTATGCCATAGTTGTTTTAGTGTAGGTAACTTAAAAAAGACAACGAGATAATTTTTGGGGGGGTTCCCTTTAGATTTTTTTGCATACGAAATCACGGGCAAAAAGTAATTAATCATAAATTTTCGTAAAATATCTTAAATAACTTTGCAGGTGGTATCCAGATTGCTACCACCATCTTGCTCGCTAATCCTGCCGTGAAGCAGCAGTGCTTGCACTCTTGTTTTTCGGCGTGGAGAATAAGACAGCCGGTGAAATTACTGGCACTTAATTTATGGCCCACCTTAGGCCTGTAGGTTGGCAATGCATCTGCAATACACCTGGTGGTATTTCATTTGCCATCCAGTCGAAAAAAAACTAGGTTCTAAACATTATGTGTGTCTAGCAAGGTCGTTATTCTGCCCAATCGATGTCTACGACAGCTCCGCTCTCTTCTCTCCTCGGTAACCCACATTCTTAACACTTGCGTAATGAATAAATTAAGGCATTTTATTCAGGTTATGGCTCGCGTGACGATAAAGCACCTTTGAAACAGAATGACTTGTTCGTTTTTCGCCCTTAAGAAAGGAAATTCAGTGCTTTGTTCCTTAGAAAATGAGTCATGATGTGAGAGACTTATACTCCATTTAATCATATTTAATTTAAGATTTGAATTAAAGGTCAAATTGTAACACTCGTTTCTCGGTATTTCGAACACAAATTGACTAAAAATATCTGCATGTACATTTATTAGCGGTATTCACTGTTTCATTTAAAAACGTGTGCAAATTTCACCGTTAAGATTCAAATGTTAAAATAAATAGAGTATAGGGTGAGGTGGGCCGCACTTGTAAGACAATTTTGTAACTGATATACATATATTGTATCTGCCTAGTTACCTATTGTAAAAAATTACAGTCGCGAGCGTTAATTTGGGACACACTATAGATAAAATATATGTCATTTTGTATGGCAATTCAAAGGATTTTTGCACGAAATGGGTTCTTCATGACCGTACTGTAAGTGATATTACAAAACAGTTGCAGGCCGCAAGGAGATAGGTCTCTGTTTGTTTTGTTTGAATAGACGGAGACGGCATCACTTTTATTCGTCAGTTAAAATTAATCAATGGCTGGTGAAACAGCCCCTAAGTTGGTTAGGTTATGTTATAACACGCTACGACAAAATTCGTCACTACTTTAAAAAAAACTCGTATCTCAAAATGAATAATTTTTCTCAGTGCACTTTATGACCATTATGTTAAGGTTCAATTTTGTTGACGTACTGATTTGAGATACGAGATTTTTTCAAAGTATTGACGAATTGTATCTTATGCACGATCGCAATGTTTAAATAATTCATGGCAATACTGGCACCACATCCGTGCTCTGACAGTCATTCGTCAATGCCAAGGTTTGACCAACGACTTTAATATCGCTTGTTCCGCTTCCGGGTAAATCGGTTAGGGGTAACGCTTCCGAAATAAAAAAGCTAGTTTTCCTTCAGTTCCAGTTGAATAACTCAATGTGCCTTGGGGGAGGCCTATGTCCAGCAGTGGACGTCTTTCGGCTGACATGATGAACTCAGTGTGGATATTTCATTTCAAATAACGATAGACAAATCGTCACTACAATGAAAAAATCTCGTATCTCAAATCAATACGTCAATAAATTTGAACCTTAAAACAATGTTCATTAAGTTCACCCGGAAAGATCATCGATTTTTAGATACCAGCTTTTTTTAAAGCATAGTCCATTCACGTTAAGAATGCAGTAAACCATCAATGTCCACCGGCCTGGCCAAGCCCAATAACCAATAAAATCGTCCCTAATTAGAAAATCACGTTGACAATGACTAGTTAAACGCGTACTCTCGAACGCAACGCTTGTATCCTGTCCGTTATGCACCTTGTGCCTTTACCCTGCACTTGCGCTGATGACTCACTGCATTCTTAACGCGAACGAACTTTAGTGACGAAATATTTGTCTTATTGTTTTTTTTTAAAGCAATCGAGATATGTGTGCATAGATAGGAAAAATTCGTGTCTAGATTCCTGTCCAGCTGTGGTATAGGGGTTATAGCACGCAGCACGGAATGCTGAGGACCTGGGTTCGATTCCAAGCGCTGGTCTCTTTTTCTGGTTTTTCTGTGCATCCATGTCTCAGATTGTATTTTCGAAATTTGTCTTAGGCATATTCCCACTGCCCAAAGTGTACCCACAAAATCATTCGTACTAATATTATAAATGCGAAAGTGTGTGTTTATGTATTGACGGATCGACGTGATTTTTGGCAAAGAGATAGTTTATGGGTCAGAGAGTGACATAGGCTACTTTTTATCCCGGATCAAATGCACAGTTCCCGAGGGAACAGCGCGCGATAACCGAATTCCACGCGGGCGAAGCCGCGGGCAAAATCTAGTATGGAATAAACGCTCGAATATACACTAGTCGATTAAAGGCCTATTTCACCCACTTATCCATAAATTTTATGTGGCAAATAAATGTGATGCCATATCTGTTTATTAGAACAAAACAAACAGAGATGTCCATAGATATCTGTCACTTAAATCTTATCAATGAGTGGTGAAACACTCCTTAATATAGTTCTAGTCGAATAACTTTGTTTCACAGACCTTTGCGTCCCACAGATTAGCATTGGGCTGCAAGGTTGACAAAGTATTCCAACCTTGACTTGCCTGATAGAATGCATGATGGCGTAAGATTTGGCTATTACCTATTATGCACGTACACGATACTCTAAAAGTCTCTCCGTGAAGTGAAGCAAATTCTTTCTCAGTATCGCTAATCCTGCCGTGAAGCTGTAGTGCTTGCACTGTTGTGTTTCGGCGTGGAGAGTAAGACAGCCGTTGAAATTACTAGCACTTGAGGTATCCCATAGGCCTCTAGGTTGGCAACGTATCTGCAATATCCCTGTTGTTGCAGATGTTTATGGGCGGTGGTGCTCTTACCATCAGGAGACCCACTTGCTCGCTTGCCATCCAATCGAATAAAAAAAAGTCTATTAGGGTTGTGGGCATGCCCATCGTACTTATCCACAACGATGGATCCGCCACTGTCCCTAATTATGGCAAAGCTGAATGAGTCCTTATAGAGCTGATAAACTTGCGCGTAGGTTGTAATGAGCATTGTGTAGCAAATGCTAATTACAGAAGCGTTACAAGCATTCTAGCGAGCGTTCTAACTACTCGTAGGTTCAAACTCACGATCATTCAAGCGAAACGACGATTCCTAAATTTGCTTCGCATCTTTTTGCCGAGCTACCGTTCGATCATCCGCGTTAATTTGTAAGACACCCATTCCACTTAAAACTGTGTGTTCTTTCTGAATAATACCTTTTAAACTTGTAAGCGGATATTGCATATAACCGACTCTACATGCCACGCGTTGTCCCGCCTGCGACCTTAAACGACCATCCGTTGAGGAAACGTCCCTTCACTTTGAACCGTGACCTCAGAAAGTACTTTGAAGTAGTACAACCTTAACACCTGATCATATCAAAAAATCAAAAGACTGGAAGAAAATTAGTACCTAGTTGAAGTAGAAAATAATTCGGTTGGGAGCGGCAGGGCTACACCGAAACTCGAAAGTCGAAGTTCGTGTCGTGTGGTCACTCTCGCTCTCGTATTAAATATAAAGTGTCAGAGGGACCACAAGACTCGAACTTCGAGTTTCGAGTTTTGGAACAGCCCTGCTGAACCGGTATGCCCGTAGTAGAAGTGGCTCAGAGATTCAAAGAGTCATTCTGATGCATCGGTAGGTACTTCAGTACTTCGGTACCGAACCAATACAGACGAAATTGAATCGGACAGAACGAAATCGAAATGCTTTCGCCATAGACAAATTAACGAATCGCTTTAAAGAACTGGAACTGATAGATTTTTTGACATTCATACGTGCTTGTTATAGCCTAAATTGAATAAAGATATTTTGACTTTGACTTTGACTAGATTCAATAAAGGAGTCGGAGTCGATAAGCAGAGTCGGTTTCGATATTGGAACTGGATTTAGTTTTGAGTTTGACTTTGATTTTTGACTAGATTCAACAAAGGAATCGGAGTCGATAAGCAGAGTCGGTCGGTTCCGATATCGGAGCTGGATTTAGTGAATCAGACCACTTCTCGGAGGTCGCCATTACCTTGTCAATGGACGCCATAGCCTTTAGTTAGCAGTGGGTAGCAAACTATCGATAAAATTGACACGGGAACCATAGCTACGGTAGCTACCTACTCTAACCTACCCCTTATTAATTAAACATTCGTGAGTCATATCCTTTCACCTGTAACGTAAGCCGCGCGTGGCAAGAAATCGTTCCACTTGGGTTGTTACTGCATTTTAAATTAGTTAGGGTGACTAAGGCTCCGTTTCCACCAGAGATGAGCGAGGATGTGTTGCGAGGAATGTGTTTTTTATGAACCAAAGACGTCGCTCCGCTCAGCTGTTTCCATCAAAGATGTGCTGTGTAAATGAAGGTTTTCTATTGGTTCGTGAAAAACACATTCCTCGCAACATATCCTCGGACATCTTTGGTGAAAACGCAGCCTTAAGTTGCAATTTAAATTGTATAGTTTGTTTACCAAGAGTTGATAAAGAATCGACATCCTTAAACAGAATATTATTAGGGTGACGAGACGAAGTAGGCACCAGCATCGGGCTATTCTCATTCTCATTCTCATTCTAACCTGGAATAGGGATGATGACTGGGTTAAAAATATATTATTCTATTTAGTCCGACAGTTAGATTATGGAAAAAAATGGGACACGTATTTTTTGGTTTATCTATTTATAAAAATCGACAAAGGTATAAATATCATCAAATTTCCGGAGTGGGGGCTTGTGACGTCACTATACGGTAAAAATCGTACCATATAGTGACGTCACTCGAAACTTCTATGCACTGTATCCTCGTCATTTTTTGTTTGTCAAACAAAAGAAAAAATATGTGCACAATATTTTTTAATTATCCACCTGACGGACTAAATAGTTTTTTTTAGTCATCTAGCGTATTGATCCACTGCACGCCACCATAACATAAGAGAGCAGACTCCACTTGGATGAACAAAAGTCCTGTTCATGTTTCCCAGTTTGAGCTTCGTAGTTTAGACTGATGAACTTTTCTTTGCTTGTCTGGGCCCATAACCTGATAGACTTTCTGTCATGTCTGGAATGGAACGGAGAGAGCCACAGCCGTGTAAATAAAGAACTATGATTCGTGTTTCACATCACATTGTATTTAAGCAGTTGTAAATACACTTTAAATACAAGTAAAAATCAATCAATTTATTTCGGACTTTGAATCCATAGTGTTAGAAGTATCTTATCGCTGTGGTTAGTATTTAAAAAGAATTACACTAACTTAACTTAATTAAAAGAGAGTATCAAACACAATACAAGGTTAAGTATAAATAAATAAAATTATCGTCCGTCCATGGCCGAGTCGTTTTGTAAAGAGAGAGGTGAAAAGGAGAGCGTAGCCATACGTCAAACTTAGTGTTGCAATTAAACAAATATGTCACGTTACTTAAGGCGGAACTTCACTGTATAACAACGGGAAACTCAATGGTATTCTACAAATGAACTTTAAAAAAAAGAACAGTATCAATGTAAAATGAATTAATAGATAAAAGATTATTCAAAACTTCTTGATGATATTTCTCATCGATTTCATCGCTACCAACTCAACAAACAATGTTAAACAATCAAATACTTTAATGTAAATAGAATTAATGTCAAAGTTCAAGACTGAAGAGAATTTCTTGTGTATTTTCTAAATACTGTACCTTATGGTTCAACGACCTGTGATAAACAAAACCAAGATGCCGTGACGATGATGCTATCGCAATAAACTTTAAGTAACCACGATGAAGGCTGTCAAAATTCTTTACCACCCTCGAAGCGTTTTCAGGATTATCCAGTCCGATATCGGTATCAGACACGGGTACGATAACGGGGCAAATAAAATGTCATCATCATCAGTCGGAAGACATCCACTGCTGGACAAAGGCCTCCCCCTTAGAACGCCATAATGAACGACAACTCGCCACTTTCATCCACCGGTTTCTCGCAACCCCGTCCGTTTCCCGTAAAATGTAACTAATCCGAATCCCGGTTGCCACGTGACAGGCTTTGCCTAGTGTGGGACCAACGGCAATGCAATTTGTAATGCGATACTTTTTTAATATACTATTTCTATTTCTATTTCTATGAAATATGATCTGATATCGGATCCGACGATCTGAAAACGCTCTCACGTTGAATGTCATTTGTGTGGTTTAAAACGGTCTTGAGATGAGACCATTTTCACTTATAAGTCTCATTGAGTTACCATTAGGCTAATAGTTATAATATATCTAGTTATCTATATACTTATCTAGTTTGATACTGTGATTATTATTATTGTTGCTATAATTTTTTAACATAATTTTATTAACAAAATTAATTGCACTATTAAATTTATATACTTAATTTTTATTTTGTCTTTGACATTTTTGTGATTCTCAATAATTAATAATTCATGTCTTTACAATTTTATACGAATTTGTTATTGCTTTTATATGTTTCTGTTATTTTGTATTATATTATTTTCTATTTAGCCTTTTACATACCTATCAAATTGTTATTAGTAGAAATATTAATACGCTTATTCGCAAAAACACAATTAAAACCCAAATAAAAAAAATACTTTCGTACGTACCTAAATTCTGAAAACCGAAGGAACTAGTCTAAGTTTGAACCAACGATCCTCTACTTGAGAACTATTGCCATAGGTCAATTAGAGTACCACGGCTTCGTAGCCAAATGGCCAACTCCAAACAATTGTACAATACATTAAACGTTTGTTACCTTCGCTTTTTTAGGTTAGGCCATTAAGATTTTCCACGGTTCGTCGGCGATAGGGCGTCAAGTCGTGCACGAACTAACCTTTGCATTGTGATAATAAAATAAAGCACTGTTTACAAAATAAATCGTGCTTAGTAGCGTGTTAGACTTGACTATAATGTAGTTAGGTTTCCAGCCATGGTGTTGTAAGGTTAAAGTGCCTTACGTTTATCAATAAAAAGTCGTCTGAAGTGTGTCTGAAGTGTTAAGTCCACAAATCCTCACCAACCAATGGTTCTATCTGGTTGTAAATTAATGGAGAATGTGAAAATTTTAGAAACGCTTGATACACTAGACGCGGTACACGCCCATAGAAACTGACATGAGCTTTTATGGGTGTGTAGATGAATAAACAGGGTCGGTATTTCCATGTCGGTATTATTCCGAGCTTGATGCGAGCCGGTAAAGAGTGTCACCCGAGTCAGACACATAAATTATTTTTTAATGTTTTTTATTCTGGATTATGGAACAACCCGTAACCGACCGGACTATCGTAATTTGGCGGTATAGAAAACTCTTCAATTTTTTTCTATTAGATATTTGTTTCTATTGGATAGGTTATTCCTATCGGTAAAAAAAGTTTCAAGCGTTTCTAAAATTTTCATCCATTCCCCATTATCGCAGTGTAAGAAAATGTAAGTTATTTAGACTATGCCAATGCCATTATAATGAGTCTAATGAAAGAAACCTTTCCTCTTTTGCAGATACACAAACATGTTGCCAAGGAAAAGAAGCAGGAGTCTAATGGCGCTGGCGCTGATGGTGCTCATCCAGTCCTCAGAACAGCATGGATCGGGAGCACCGCCTGGGGTAAGAGATCTTAAAGAGATCGTCTCTAGTCGGTCTACATATTCCAGTCAGTGTCAAAGTGACAACATCTTGAATCAAAATGCTGGAACTTAAGGCCGGAACTGTGTTAAGCCGAGCTAACACAACTAAGTCAACCCTGTGTTGAAATATTCCGATCTTAGTGGTTTTTTTTATTCGACTAGATAGAAAACGAGTAAGTGGGTCTCCTGATGTTAAGAGATCACCACCGCCCATAAACATCTGCAACAATAGGGGTATTGCAGGTGCGTTGCCAACCTAGAGGCCTAAGATAGGATACCTCAAGTGCCAGTAATTTCACCGGCTGTCTTACTCTCCACGCCGAAACACAACGGTGCAAGCACTGCTGCTTCACGGCAGGATTAGCGAGCAATATGGTGGTAGCAATCCGGGAGGACCTTGCACAAGGTCCTACCACCTGGATATTTATTTATTAAGTCCAATGGAAATTTACCGAAATATCGGACACTCGATTCAACTGCCACGTATTTAATGGTTCACTCAAACGAAACCACGGGTTAAGGTAAAAATTATTTAAGTTATAAATGATATTTTTTCTTCCACAGTCTTGTCTCGACCAGCTCCCTCGGCATCCTGAGATCGTGCCCCAGACCACAGTTCCCCCGTACTTGGTGGTACCGTCGTCATCCCTCGTCCGCCAGGGGGACACGATCAAAGTGACCATCGGCAGCCAAGTTGGGGCTCCCGCGCCCATTGGAGGCTTCATTCTACAGGCTAGAGAAGTGCAGGTGAGTGAATGAAATGATTTATTGAATGAATGGATTTAGCGTTTTGCGGAGGTCCGTGTCAATGAACTAAAACAATGGATTCGGTTTGTAGCATTCGAACATGGCGGATGAAGTCAATATCTAATTTTGCTATTTCTGTTTCTTTGGCTAGTTGAAGTATAATTTTGATAGTGTTTAATGCAGCGATTAACCTTAACAGTGAACAGTGATCACAAAATTCTATATTGCTCTCGTGTCTGACATTTTTTAATGCGCAAGCTGTTTCCACGTGGTTTCTGGAATTTTACTATCAAGTTGCAAAAACTACAATCACCGTACAACGTTGCCTCTCGAAAGAGAATACTTTGACACTGGCGAAATTGTCCTATTAATTATCTTAGGACAGAAAGCCATATTTTAAAAGAGAAGAACTAAAACAATGACTTTTAGGTCGTGAGTAAGGGTTTAGCGTTTATTTAGCGTTTCTGGAGTCAGTAAATTTAGCAATAATAGCCTAGATTCCTAAATATATGTAATTAATCCGTTAGTTAAATTTTCAAAAAATATTGGGAGACACTACACTGACGCGTTTTGAACTCAACCAGAGCTATCTTCAGAGCAACACAACCGTACACCGTGCTACCGGTGCTACCAGGAGTTAGACTAACAAACCACGACCAACTTCAAACACACATCGAACGTCAAACATCTGGTAGCATGGATGATTTCGAAACGCATCAGTGTAGTGAGGTGGTGGTGGTGGTTTGTGTGATTTGTGTGTGTTCTTACAGTTTGGAGGTGTAGGCACTGTTTGAACTCTCATATCTTGCATAAACGTAGCTATCATAAGGTCGCGGGTGAACAAAGAAATTATTTTACTTCATTGATATGGAACTCCGCAACGTCTTGATTAAATAAATTAGAGAAAACAATGAGAGAAACCCCAAGCAGTTACAGACCTATCCTTTCTTTTCAGAATCCTGACAAGATCATCGGCAAGTTCCTTTCAGTCCCGGACCCAGAGAGCACGCAGATTATAAGCTGCCGTGGTGACAACGACACCGTAACGCATTCCAATCCTGAAGACAAGCCTGCCCTGACCTTCCTTTGGCAGGCACCTACGGATTTTCTCGGAGGAGTCGAGTTCAGGTAACATCCTTACTACTTTCATCCCGGACAGTCACAGCAGTAGGTAGGTAATATCTGCCACAAAATATCTGACACGTTCTACTGACCCTAGATATAGAGCCATAGGTATCAGTATTTCGTCGGGTGACAAGCAAAAATTAGGGTTTTTCTCCAGCATCAATATCTAACGCAACAAGCGTGCGTAAATATATTTCTAGGGCTGGAAGTGAATTCATCTCACTTGGGATACAGTTCTTATGCGCCCAGAGTCGATTAGAAAACTTCAAACACACTCTGTCCAATTGCTTGGCAGGTGTTTTCCTTCACCGAAAAGCTCATGGAGAAATTACAAATGCAATTCTCTTTTAAAAAACTACCTAATCCTACTTTATACAAACGGACGAATCCATTTCATCAAATGGGTAAATAAGGGACACAATGTAAGTACGAGCTGCAGCGATGATATGAGTAAAGTCTAGTCGGTAAATATGTAGAGAGAGACTACGTACAGTCACCTGCATTAACATCTGCCACAGCGGAGAATATCTTACACGTCCTACCGGCCCTGGAAATACGAGTAGAGTCGTATTAGATATTTAGGTGCGATTTAAGTGCTCGGTGGTGCCATGATCTTCGCAGGGTGGCTGGCAAGAGCTGGATGAGAGTGGCCGATATCGTGCTCAGTGGCGTGCCACGCCGGGAGAGGCCTATGTCCAGCAGTGGACGAACATAGGGTGATGATGATGATGATGATGAGATATTTAAGGACGCTTTGTTGTGTCAGATTTTGGTGCTGGTGACTGTACATGTGACTTAGATTACAATCAATTTTGCAGGTGGTAGGACCTTGTGCAAGGTCCGCCCGGATTGCTACCACCATCTTGCTCGCTAATCCTACCGTGAAGCAGCAGTGCTTGCACTGTTGTGTTTCGGCGCGGAGAGTAAGACAGCCGGTGAAATTACTGGCACTTGAGGTATTCCAACTTAGGCCTCTGGGTTGGCAACGCATCTGCAACACCATCCCATCTCTTACCATCAGGAGACCCACTTGCTCTTTTGCCTTCCAGTCGAATAAAAAAAAAAAAAAAAAATTTTTGCATAGCACCACCAAATTCGTCACGGATCGGCCACTAATTTCACTGATCACTGCTGAGTCATGGAAGTAAGAGGCGTGTTGATACGGTCCATAGTTATATCACTCCATCGGCCACGGCTCCAAGGTCAAGAAAGGCTTTTGACCTTGGCTGTAATGCGAATTCTTGATACGGAACTCGACGGTTCCGCGATCGAGTGGTTTTTGGAATGTTTTGGAAAGGAACTGCGTCTCGAGACATTCGAATCGCTTTCGTTCGTAAAAGCGTTGAGCGAGAAAATGTCTGCAATTAAATAATTGCAAAAATGTCTTTAGTTAGTAGTATAATTTTTGTCTCAGTTTCTAAAATGTTTCATTGTAGTCTTGGTTTGGAGTCAGTCAAGGAAACTGAATCACGTACCAGGGTGGAACCTTTTCATAATAACTTTTACTGTGATATTTGAGAAAATATATATGGGATGTCAAGATGACATTAGTAGCACAAAGATTCCACACTGGTATGCGATTCAGTTTCCTTGACTGTACCTAAATGTTTCTCAAAATCCAGAAGAAAACTGATTTTGTTACAAAATGTGAAAAAAGAGAGAATTGTGTGCGGATATAATGCGATGGAAATACTAAAGTCAAAGCTAACTAAAGTTGCGCATCACTAGTGTGATAAACACAGAGATATATATTACACTAGATAACGCAAACATTTCAATCTGTATGAAAACCAACCGTGTCACTTTTTTATATCTTACTGTGACGTCTCAAGGCTCGAGTCAGTCACTAGTCATAATTAGTCAGTTAGCGGTCAGTCTATTTATGGAGCCAGGACCAGGTGTTTGGTCGGGGTTCGGACACGCGAAGTAGATGCATTTGCGTAATCTAGTGTAATCTATATCTGTGGTTATAAACATAAGTTGTACCATGTCAATAAAAACATATTCATAAGCTTAATTGGTACTGTGACCACACCAGCACCAATATCTGACACAACAAAGCTTAAATAAATATCTGAAACGGCCCTATTTCTAGGGATGGTAGGACGTGTCAGATATTTTAGCACGCTCCGCTGCGGCAGATATTACGAGTAATGCAGATGATGTATATGTAGATGATGTACCTACTCATCATTTTTTTTATTTTTTTTCAGAGCAACTGTAGCCCAAAGCTACGCGATGTTCTGGAAGGGCGTAGAATCTAAAGTGGTGGAGGTAGTGACACCTGACACAGTGGTGACGCAGCCTCCCACCACGCCAACAACGGAGAGACAGACTGTAGCACCCCCTGTGGTTATGGAGTCAAAGGTAAAGAATTACCCATAAATACCCTTTTTTGCCAATGGAATCCTTGTAGATATAACGTAGCCAATGTAAATGTCTTATCAATTTTAAGCGAGTTTAGACTTGCGATAGATTCGATTTGTGGCATTCGAACATGGCGGATGTAGACAATATATAATTTTGCTATTTCTGTTTCTTTGGCTAGTTGAAGTATAATTTTGATAGTGTTTTATGCGGCGATTAACCTTAACAGTGAACAGTGATCACAAAATTTTTATAGATACTGCTCTCGTGTCTGACATTTTTTAAATGCGCAAGTTGTTTCCACGTGGTTTCTGGAATTTTACTATCAAGTTACAAAAACTACAATCACCGTACAACGTTGCCTCTCGAAAGAGAATACATAGACACTGGCGAAATTGTCTTATTCATTAGGACAGAAGCCATATTTTAAAAAAGAATTAAGAATTAAGAAGACTTGCGATAAAAATCGTGCAAGTTGCATTACATTCCGAGGCCGTAAAGCCAACGAGTTAGTGGTCAGTCGAGCGCCGCAATGTAATGCAACTTGTACGATTTTTCTTGCAATTCTAAACTCTGCTTTAGACTCCTCCTAACTAGCAAAGAACTTTTTTCTATCCCGCAGAAACTAGGCAATTTTTCAGGATAAAAATTATCCTATGTCCTTTCCGGCCTCTATAGCTTTTTCCATGACACATTTTAATTAAAACCATTTCCTTGGTTTCAGAATAACAGAGAAATAACAGACAGACAGAGTTAATATCACATTTATAATATTAGTACTAGCTTTTGCCCGCGGCTTCGCCCGCGTGAAATTCGGTTATCGCGCGCTCTTCCCTCGGGAAATGTGCATTTTTCCAGGATAAAAAGTAGCCTATGTCACTCTCTGGCTCATAAACTATATCTATGCCAAAAATCACGTCGATCCGTCGCTCCATTTCGACGTTAAAGACGGACAAACATACATAAAAACACACAAACACACACACTTTAACATTTATAATATTAAGGATAAGATAAGTAAGGATATATTATATTTTTTGCAATCTAGTGAAAATGGATAGGTACTTACAAAACTGCCTTTACTAAAAATTTGGCCTAGAGATATACAAAATTAAAAGAATGTACAATCAGCTGCAGAGAAAAGGTACCCCCCTGTAACGGCGGTATCCATATTACCGCCATTACAGGGGGGTACCCTTTCTCTGCAGCTGACTGTACCTACATTAAAACTAGAAAGAAGGCAGCTTAGCGCAGTGACCTAACAAAACCTAACATCTCATAATTGAATCATTTACTTTACAGCCAAAATCCGCCCCACGCCAGCTGGACACAATCTACCAGGGTTGTGCTGACACAAAGCTCTGCTACGGCGTCCCTCAAAACTGCATCCAAACCGGCAACTGCAAAGCCATCGTCGCCATCCTCGTCGCTGGAGACAAATACACCTTTGAAGTCCAAGGCACTGACAGCCCTAAATACGTCGCTGCTGCATTGAGCATGGATAATAAGATGGGAGATGACAGTGCCATGGAATGCGTCAGAAACGACAATGGCAGGGTGAATCTGTTCACCTCATGGACCTACCCAAAGGTCGAACCGTATGTGCGAAGATCTGACTCCCCGCAGGATATAGTTCAGCTGCTTGAGTCTTCATTTATCGAAGGGAAATTGTACTGCAAATTCACGAGGGATGCGGAGTCCACAGTCATGGGGCAGACGTTTAATTTGATAAATAATAAATACAATCTGATGGTCGTTTCTGGAGACAGCATGAAAGGTAAGATCAATCTTTGTAGATTATACAAGGTGACCTTAGCCTTTGGACAAATAATGAAACCATGGATAAGATTGATACTTAGCAATATCTTAAAATCTGCCGTGCCCCTGCCAAGTCGAGCAAAAAAACAAAGGCAAGACCGTGCCATACCTTTCTCGAAGCCATTCACGCTATATAAAAAATCTATGAAATCAGATCATCCAAATACAGCAGGGCTGCTCCAAAGTGATACAATCATTGAAAACGGTTAGTTTTTCGGTAAATATTGGACTGATTGTTATGACACTTTGCAGTTTGGTTTTAAATATCTTGCTAAGCTAGTATTCGTATTTGTCCAGAGGCTAAGGTCACCCAGTATAATTTTGGTAGAAGGACCTTGTCCAAGGTCCTTCCAAATCACTACCACTGACTTATACAAATAAGTCAGTGGTAGTGGTAGTGGTAGCGCTTGCGATTGTGCTGCTTTGTCCCAGCGTGCCGCAACGTGCGCAAAAAGCAGCCGGTGACATTACTGGTACGTAGATATTCTATCTCTGATCTAAGATTTGTTCTCGGGTCTTGGATGGTTTTATCTATATAAGTATGTTTATCCGTTGCCTAGTATCCATAGTACAAGCAAGGACGATTAATACAAGCTTTGCTTAGTTTGGGACTAGGTCAATTGGTGTCAAGTGTCCCATGATATTCGAGTTTAGCTGGACATGTTTCGGGAAAACATACTCCTTCCTCCCGGACCAACAGCTGCTGTAAACCGTACGAAACTATCGAGCAAAACTCGATTGACGACGAGAGTTATCCGGATTTATTTCACTACGGGTAACTTGATATTACTTATTATACAAAATAATGAAATATGTTTTATTCGCTTCCAGATCCCGATCGAGTGGGTTTCCACAGTCTAGCCTACGAGTCGACAGGCGAGCCGCTGGCTCTGTCATCAGTAGGAGAAGCAGCTGGTGCGTCTAAACTCCTGCTGAAGCTGCATGGCAGTTTCATGATCGCTGCCTGGCTGGGGGCTGCTTCTTTGGGGATTTTATTGGCCAGGTAAGACTAGATAATTTACAAAACGAACAAAGTGACGTGCTTTGTACGCCACAGAAAAACCAGCGACAAATCAACTTGATTTTTAATGCCATCGCAGAAGGATTAATTTCGAGTTGAACTAGATGACTGGGGCGGTGTAGAGGTTAAATAAAGTTCATTTATTATTCTCTAAATCGAGAACCATGCGATCACGTCGAGAATAAGTGCTGACTGCAGGTGGTAGGACCTTGTGCAAGGTCCGGCCGGATTGCTACCACCATCTTGCTCGCTAATCCTGCCGTCAAGCAGCAGTGCTTGCACTGTTGTGTGTAAGACAGCCGGTGAAATTACTGGCACTTGAAGTATTCCAACTTAGGCCTCTAGGTTGGCAGCGTATCTGCAATACTCCTGGTGTTGCAGATGTTTATGGGCGGTGGTGATCTGTTACCACCAGGAGATCCATTTGCTCGTTTGCCTTCCAGTTGATTAAAAAAAACAAAAAGACTTAGCTTATACAGCAGTAACCTTGCTGGATTCCTGATATTCTGTCAGAAACCTTGTACACCAATAAGACAATCGGTCTTTGTTTTCTATAACTCTCTATCTTAGTTAAAACCTAAACTAGACGTATGATCTTAAAACTGTTTATAAGAATATAGTCGTAGATTCTGACATAGCTGGAAAAATATTCAAATTGAAGTGACAATGGGCAGGCCACATCGCTCGAAGAACAGATAACCGTTGGGGAGAAAAGTCCTGGAAGTGCGACCACGAACCGGAAGACGAAGCGTTGGCAGGCCTCCCACCAGGCGGACTGACGACATCGCGAGAGTTGCGGGAAACCCGTGGATGCAAGTGGCGAGTTGTCGTTCATCGTGGCGTTCTAAGGGGGAAGTCTTTGTCCAGCACTGGACGTCTTCCGGCTGATGATGATGATGAGTCGTAGATTACCAAGTTACTTGTCTTGAAATAACTTATTATCTTTGCTCACTAATGCTTGTGCTAGTACATTATAAAAATGACCGTTTTCTGTTTCAGATACTTCAGACAAACGTGGGTTGGCAAGCAGCTGGGAGGCAAAGACATCTGGTTTGCGGTAATTCTTGCTTTTATCCTGCTGACTTGTTTTCTATTCTACTAAAGTGAGGTTTGTTTAAACTACGCCTCGGCTCGTGTGGACCTTACCTAACTAGATAGTTAGCTTGGCGAATTTGAGTTACCTTTCTGTAGGTGCAACGTGCACACGTGTAGCCGCAGCTTAAGTTTACCTCACATTGGCGTTCACTGAACCATTTTTTTGGGTTAAAATATGGTTAACATTTATTTTTGTGCCTGTCAAAACGTCTCTTGGAGATTTGAATACACTTTTATTATTTTATTTTAAAAGCATTTTCTAATTGAATGGCATATGCATACCCGAATGATAGTCATCATTAAGCTCAAAATAGAAAAATCGCTCAAGTGCGAGTTGGGCTCGTACATGAAGGATTCCGTACCTCCGTATAGGTAGAGTCATTCACGATGACGCGTGCCGTGGTTCTTATTACAATGTCCTCCTCAAGCTTCCTCGTCAGGTTCTCTAACCACTTGGCCATCCTGCCATCTGCAGCAAATGTAAGCAGTCTGCGTCCATACCACCAGATGGCGACCAGATGGCCTAGTACTTAAAGAACCTGACTACAAAGCTTGAGGTCCCAGGTTCGACTCCAGTGTCGGGGCAGATATTTGTATGAAAAATACGAATGTTTGCTCTCGGGTCTTGGGTGTTTAATATGTATTTAAGTATGTATCTCTCTATATAATTTTATTGCCGTTGCTTAGTTCCCATAACACAAGCTTTGCTAAGCTTACTTTGAGACTAGGTCAATTGGTGTGAATTGTCCCGTGATATTTATTTATTTATTTATACCATAAATAATTAATTTATTGCATAAAGCGTTACTTTGCGGAGCTCTATACTATCAATGAACTGAAACAATTATTAGGTATAGGTACTTTGCTCACCCGCGACCTAAAGCTAGGTTTCAATTTATAACCGTTTTTCCAACAGTACCACCGTATCCTGATGGTGTTGACGTGGCTGCTGACAGTGATTGGCTTCATCCTGATCGTCGTGGAGGTGGGCGGCTGGTCGACCACGGGAGACAACCCTCACGCCATCACCGGCCTCGTCACTGTCATCTTATGCTTCATACAGCCCATTGGTTAGTTCTCTTTTATAACTACACTAGTAAACTAGCTAGTAAGTGTATCGGTGACTGTTGAAGCTGAGAAATACACAGGTATCGCAGGGGAATATCAGCGACGCGTGGGGCAGGCGATGCTGACACATATAAAGGGCCAATCAACTATTTTATCGACACTTTAGGCGTCTCCTGCGTTACCAAAATTGTCTCTGGCGTTAACAAAAAATCGTACTTCCAACAAGATATTTCACGGTTTAATAGGTTGAACTTGCGTAGGATGGTGTACGTTACATTGGGCAGATATAATTAGTAATATGTGCATTAAAACCTCCTGCACATATCAAAAACATACTGGCTGAATGAACTTTCCGCTTTCTCCCGCACGGCGGCGCCACCAGAGTTGCGCAAAATTGACAGCTCGAAATGAATGCCGGCCGGCGCGCGCTCTTTTAAATTATTCATAAAAAACTCTGAAAGTGCTGTGATTGTGTCTTAAATGTGTCCCTGGGACTGAGGAATAGAGCCAGAACAAACTGTAAGTGAAACCTATATCTTGCCCAATTCGGTTTTGCTAATTATTTTCAATATTCAAATGTCGTAGTTCAAACATTTTGGTCCTTCGAACCGGATCCTCAGTTTGCAAACTAAATACACATTCATACACATAAAACACACATTTCACGCAGTTTTAAGGTAACAGGCTTATTTCTAATCTAAGTTATTTACCTAGAATAATACGTATAAAATAAACGTTTTCAATTTTCGTTCTTTGCAACGCGTCGCGCGCGTCTTTTGTTTTTTAATTCGAAATGGACGAAAAAGAACTTGATGTCGAACAACTTATCAACAAAAAAGAAATGCTTTTTATACGATGTCAAACGTTATTTGAACTATCCAAATCAACTCCACCAGAGCGTTTACCCGAATTTAATTTGCGACTCAAAGAACTTCATTCGACTCGGGAATGTTTCGAACAGTGCATATTCGAGTTAAATTCTTATAATAAGAAACAAAACCCGAAATTTAAACCAAATTATCAGGAAATTCAAACCTTTGACGACATGTATTTCCGTATTCTGAGTGTAGCGGAGGCTAATAGCGACACTTGGCAATCGTGTGACGGCAGCGGTAGCGGACCTTCGTCGCGCTCCGCGGGCCGCGGGCCGGGCGCTACCGGGCCAGACTCGCGGTCGGCTAAGCCGCGGCTGCCTAAACTAGAATTGTTCCATTTCGATAGCAAATTAGAAAACTGGCAAACATTCTATGACACGTTTACGAGTTTAATTCATAACAACAATGATATTACGAACATTGAGAAGTTTTATTACCTGCTCTCCGCAGTCAGCGGTTCGGCATTGACTGTGGTCAAAGGGATGCCAGTGACGGCCGATAATTATCCAATAGTATGGGCTTTGCTAGTCAAAAAATTTGAGAACACGCGTGCCTTAGCTACAAGCTATTTAGATCGGCTGTTTCAATTTAAGCCTTTGTCAACAGAGTCGGCTACTGGTCTAAATACATTTTTACAAACGTATCAAGAGTGTGTCAAAGCATTGAAACTTTTGAAAATCAGTAACCTATCGAGTTTCATACTGTTTTATATGGGATTGCAAAATTTAGACCCCGTCACTAGGCGCGAATTCGAACAATCAGTAGATCAAACCGATATACCTACTTACGAACAGCTGATTAATTTCGTGGAGAAACAGGCGCGTGTTTTGGAAATGTCGGAGGTTAAAATTAGTACATCAAAAATTCAGTTTACGCCTAAGAGTGTCCCTAACACCTCTGCAAAGCCGAATTGTGTTCGAAAAAATAATAATAATGCTGCTAATTACAGTAGTGCACCAAAGCAGTTCCAAAAGCCGTGCTTGTCAGCTGTGAGTAAGAATAATAGCGAACGATCAAATAGATGTCTATTTTGCGACAAACCGCATTCAACTTATCGATGTTTCGAGTTTTTTGATTTAACACCGGTGCAGCGTCTTGACAAAGTGAAACAGCTTCAATTATGCGAAAATTGCTTTCGTCAGCATTCGTTGTCCGAGTGTACGTCAAAAGTGCGTTGTGTGCTGTGTAAACAACCGCACCATCACAGTATTCACTTAGATACAGTTCCAACTGTTCAAAATTCATCAATTAATCAAAACGGTTCAAATAGTCAAAACATTTCAAGTATTCAAAACGTTTCAAATGGTCAAAATCAAAGTCAAAGGTCAATGCCAAACGTCGGCTTGACTTGTTCGTCAAATTCAACCGTGCTGTTAGGCACTGCCATGGTGCACGTCGCAGATCGATGGGGAACTTACCACGCCGTACGTGCAGTCATTGACAGCGGTGCCATGTCCGGTTATATGACAAAAGAGTGTGCCCAGCGCCTGGGTTTGTCTCGACGCAAGTGTCAGTTTGAACCCATGGGTCTGGGAGGTGCGCCAGTGCAAGATTTCGGTCTGGTTACATGTTCAATTAAACCACGAAACTCATTTGGTCCGGTGCTTAGCACTGATACTGTTGTCGTAAGTAATATAACTAGCAACTTACCTACAGTAACCTTATCAAACAAAGTTATCAATAATTTCAAAAATCTAGAGTTAGCTGACCCGAACTACTTTTCGGCGGCTCCAGTTGACTTGTTGATCGCAGGTGACTTATTTCCCTACATTTATGACGGTCAAAATATACTACCACGTGACCCGGGTTTGCCCGTCGCGATGCATTCCATATTCGGATATGTCATTACTGGTCAGACAGTACTGAGTGACGATTGTGAGTCAAATACAGCTTCGCTCAACTTGTTCTCTGCTAATAAAACTAGTAGTATCGATAAAATCATGAACTCTTTCTGGGAGACTGAAAACGTGCCGTATGACGTCACTAAAAAACCAGAAGATTTGTATGTCGAACAATTGTTCCAAAACGAACACAGTCGCGATACTACGGGACGTTATACAGTGAAGTACCCGTTCAAACCCAGTTTTGATCTCGGCGATTCGACTCCACAAGCGTTACGTCGTTTCAACAATTTAGAAACAAAGCTGAATCGTCTTCCGGAACTTAAGGAAGAATATAATAAATTCATGTCCGAATATGAAAGCCTTGGTCACATGACTTGCGTAGGTGATTTTGGTACTGTGGATTCTAAGTACATAATTCCTCACTTTTGTATTCTCCGACCGTCAAGTACCACGACAAAACTCCGAGTAGTTTTTGACGCCTCATGCAAAACGACAAATAATAATTCTTTAAATTCAGTCGTTTACGCCGGTCCTAAGCTTCAAGCAGATATTAATGAGATTTTAATAAATTTTCGTATACATGAAATTTGCTTGTCAAGTGACATTTGTAAAATGTTTCGAATGACCTTGATCGAAAAATCTCAACGCAATTACCAACACATCTTGTGGAGGTTTCAACCTGATCAACCTTTAAAGGTGTATGAGTTAAACACGATCACATACGGCGTTGCTAGCAGTCCGTACCTAGCGATCCGAGTCCTGCATCAACTGGCTGACGATGACTGCGAGAAGTATCCTTTAGCGAGCAAGGTTCTAAAAAAGGGTTTCTTCGTCGATGACCTTCTGTGGTCAGTGAGCAGCTATGATGAAGCAGCTAGGCTACAGGATGAACTGTTAGAGTTGCTGAGTGGAGGAGGATTTCTGCTTCGTAAGTGGGCCAGCAACTGTCCCCAGGTACTGGCTCGGGTTCCAGCTGATCACCGCGAAACGCCCATTGCATTCGAGGATGACAAGGACCTATCCATAAAAGTTTTAGGTCTGCAGTGGCGACCCGCCGAAGATGTGTTTTCCTTCGTATTCCATCCACTTCCAGCTTCACAGGCGATCACCAAGCGTAGTGTTTTGTCACAGATTGGTCGTCAGTATGATCCCTTAGGTTTCGTGGCTCCTTGCATATTCTACGCGAAATGCTTCATGCAGAAACTCTGGCTCCAACAGCTGGGTTGGGATGAGCGGCTGCCTCCGGAACTGGAAAAGGAGTGGCTCACCTACATGTCAGAGCTCCCGCTGTTGTCGAATTTTAGCCACGAGCGCCAGGTTACTGTCAAACAGCACAGCTACTACCAGATACTAGGATTCTGCGATGCTTCAGTTCAAGGAATAGCTGCGGTCATCTATTTGCGTAGTTTTAACAATCAAGGTAATTCGAAGGTCAGTCTAGTCATTGCAAAATCCAAGGTTGCACCCTTGAAGACAGTGACCATTCCACGTCTCGAGCTAATGGCTGCGCATTTGTTAGTCAAGTTAGTCAAATATACGAAGTCAATATTGTCTGAACGAATTCCTGTTCATGAAATACTCTTGTTTACCGATTCCTCTGTGGTGCTGAGTTGGTTGAATACACCCAGTTATAATCTCAAAACCTTTGTGGCTTCGCGTGTTTCCAAAATTTTGGAGACCGTGCAAAGCGATTGTTGGTTTCACGTGAGCGGCGCGTCCAACCCCGCTGACGTGTGCTCGCGCGGAGCGCTACCTTCCGTGCTGTTATCGACAGCGGAGTGGCTCGGAGGACCGAGCTGGCTAGACGCACCAAGAGAGAATTGGCCAGTAAAATCAATTGATCAATTTAAATCGGCAAATGTGCCAGAACTCAAAATTCCATGCGCGACTTTGGCTCAAACTAGCGTGCAAAACACAACACGTGACTCAAATCTTGTTTATGATTTAACTGAAAAATATTCGAGTTTTAGCAAACTTCAAAAGGTCTTAGCTCGTTGTTTTCAGTTTATCAACAATTGTAGATCGACGAAGTCTAATAGGAACACGGGTCCTTCGTCTCTATCAGATTTAAAGAACGCACACGATGTGCTCATCAAATCAGTTCAGCGAGAGCATTTTGCAGCTGATCTCGAAGCAATTTCAAACGGTTACAGCTGTAGTTCATCACTCAAAAGGTTAGCACCTTATGTCGAACCCCTCGGTTTTCTCAGGGTGGGGGGTAGGTTGTCTCTCGCCGAACTACCGTATCAAAAGAAGTATCCATTATTGCTTCCCAAAAAGTGCAACTTTACAAATATTCTTATCGACTATTTTCATAAAATTTATTTACATATCGGTCCGCGTACATTGCACAGTGTAATCAGTCAGAAATACTGGATTATTTCCGGAAAATGCGTTGTAAGATCTCGTTTTAGGAAATGTATTAGGTGTTTTAAAGTCAATCCTTCACACATACAGCCTATCATGGGCAACTTACCGAAATTCCGCATTGAAGGTATCCATGCTTTTCACACTGTCGGTGTTGACATAGGCGGTCCCTTCTATACGAAAGAGAGTAACAGACGTAATGCGAAAATATCAAAGTCCTATCTTTTAATTTTCGTCTGCTTTTCAACTCGCGCGGTGCACACTGAGGTTCTCAGTGCACTTTCAACTGAATGTTTTTTCGCAGCTTTCGATCGTTTCACTGCTAGACGTGGTTTATGTCAAACCGTTGTATCCGACAACGGAAAAAACTTCGTGTCCGCTGGTAGGCAACTCGCGGAAATCACTAACTTTTTTAACCAAAGTACTGAAGATGTTTTAACCGGTTTCAATAATCGTAGTGTTAAATGGACTTACAATCCGCCTACTGGAAGCCATTTCGGTGGGATGTATGAAAGTGCCATAAAAGGGGCCAAGCTCCTTCTAAAGCGCGTCGTGGGTACGCGATCGCTGTCGTTCGAAGAGTTAAGCACTCTCTTTGCTCGTGTCGAAGCAGTGCTGAACTCTCGCCCCTTAACAAGTGCGTCGAGCGACCCGTCCGAGTTCGAGGCGCTCACGCCCGGCCATTTCTTAGTCGGTCGTTCTCTATTAGCCGTTCCAGAGTATGATCTCTTAGACGAACCAACTTACGGACTAACTCGCTGGCAGCTAGTACAACAAAGTTCCCAACAATTTTGGAAATTGTGGCGAAATGATTATCTGCACACGCTGCAGCAGCGACAAAAATGGCATAGGAATAGTCGTAATATTCAAGTTGGCGAACTCGTTCTTATTCATGCTGACGCTCCTCCGCTTCAATGGCCTCTCGGTCGCGTGACGGAACTTTATCCAGGAGCTGATGGAGTTGTACGGGTGGTAAAAGTAAAAACCCAGAATGGCGAATACACGCGACCCGTTGTAAAGCTTAGTCCACTTCCCATGGAATTGGATTCAGCATAATTTTTATTTTTCTTTGTTTCTTTGCATGAATTTGACGCAAGAAGGTGTCAAATTTATGACAATTTTAGGTTCGAAATAAGTCATTTATTTTACTCAATTTACAGCTACACGTGTTTAGTTCACTAAGTCAACAAATACTTACACTATACAGTCCACTTACCTTATTCAATACCATCCCTGGTTTGGTTTGTAAACTGGGGAATCTGGGGTAGATTCCCGGTGGGGGGTTTATGTACGTTACATTGGGCAGATATAATTAGTAATATGTGCATTAAAACCTCCTGCACATATCAAAAACATACTGGCTGAATGAACTTTCCGCTTTCTCCCGCACGGCGGCGCCACCAGAGTTGCGCAAAATTGACAGCTCGAAATGAATGCCGGCCGGCGCGCGCTCTTTTAAATTATTCATAAAAAACTCTGAAAGTGCTGTGATTGTGTCTTAAATGTGTCCCTGGGACTGAGGAATAGAGCCAGAACAAACTGTAAGTGAAACCTATATCTTGCCCAATTCGGTTTTGCTAATTATTTTCAATATTCAAATGTCGTAGTTCAAACAGATGGCATGTATTCATGTAGGTACACCATCTATTAAATTACAGAAAAAACGTTTACTTACAAAAATCTGAAATTGTTTGAAAAATGTCGCGGACAGATTAGTGTCGGTAAAAAAGTTGACTGGCTCAGAAATTAACAATAGCGCTGCGGTCTTTATAAGCATCACTTCTTTTCCCAAAATTCCATTTGTCATACTTACCTAGAATTTGCCATAAATTATAGAGAAACATGCTGTTTTTGACCGACCAGCATGACACAGCGGCAACGGCATCGTCACAAATAAAGTGTCAATACACTGAAGCTTAAACTTTACTGTTTCAGGAGCCTACTTCAGACCACACCCCGGCACTAAGCAGCGGCCTGTATTCAACTGGCTGCACTGGCTGGTCGGAAACTCTGCCCACATTCTTGGCAGTAAGTTATATACTTATCAAAATTTGTACCTACTCATAGACAGTTTTTGACCACTCAATTATATGGGTACTGTATTATGTGAAACTCCTTGGTGCTCGTTCATTTAGAACTGGCAACTTAGTTCCATTTTTGAATATTATTACAGCGAACGGGCGCAATGGAGTATTAGATAGACTTGTATTCGAGCTGCCAACAAAGCTAGTTATTTTTAATATTATAAACGAAGTTCTATAAAAACGAGTGCCTTTGATTTAAATAGGGCAAAAGAAGTATAGTGGACCGTCTGTCCATTACACACGTCTGTCCATTACAGTATGCATCTGAATATGCGAATATCGAATGTTAAAATATCGAATATATTAAAATATCGAATGGGTCTTAATATCGAAAGGTTTATTTTCTGAAACCGAAAACTTCAGGATTGATTAAAACGGCATCGTATAGAACCCCTTAGGTTAGTTTAGATTTATAACAATCTAAAAAAAATACAGTCTTAACAGAAATACCTTTTCGATATTATGACCCATTCGATATTTTAATACTTTCGGTATTTTAACATTCGATATTCAGATACGTAACCAATTATATTGTTGTATAGTCTATGGTCACCTGCGTTTCGTTTATAAAGCAGCGTTCAAATAAATAAATCATTACTTGATCTACCATCTACAGCAAACGGTTGTTTTACTGCATCCTCCAATCATTTAAAGATAAACTCCCTAAACCCGCGTCTAATACATGGTGTCAGAAGTGGCCCATGGTGTTAAAAGTAACCCATGTTGTCAGAGTGCCGAGAAATAGTCTGAAGTCAAGAAATATTACAAGTCTGAAGAAAAATTGAAGAAGCCAAGAAAGAAAAAACACAGTCAAAATGGGAGAAAAGAGATCAAAAAAGCTTGGAAATAAAGAAAATGATCTTCAAGTGCAAGCCATTTCCAAAAGAAGTCATATTAGTAGAAGCTCAACACCGACGAGACATAAATCAAGACATAATTTCGACAGCCAGCGCAAATATAGAAACAATAGTCAAAGTCAAGAAAGAAGAACCAACAATTTCTTTTCAGGCAATTTCAGGTCAAACAGTAGTTCACGAGGCAATAAAACAGTCTGTAAAAGATGTGGTCAGCAACACAGAATAAAATGTCCAGCTCAAGGAAAAATATGTTCCATCTGCAAGAAACCAAACCACTTCGCGGCATATTGTTACTTCAGCGACAGAAACAAAAACAATAAAAATGTAAGTTCTATAAATACCAGTAATTTGAATTTGAATGAAACTGACATTTTAAATTTAACCGACATTTCTGATAATGATAATTTTTCTAATGATTTTGTAATTAATTCAATAAATAATAATAGCCAAAATAATTGTAATTCATCTAATTGGAAAATAAATATTAATTTCTTTGACCATAAAATTAACTGTCAAATTGACACTGGAGCTGACATCAATGTAATTTCTTTGGAAACATTATATCATTTAGAGAACATTTGTAACATTAAAATTCCTATAAAAAAGACAAAAGATAGAATATTTACATTTTCAGGTCAACTTATAGAAAATGTGGGTAGTGTCGCATTAGCATGTACTTTTGATAACGGTCAAAAAGTGAATATTAATTTTATAGTGGTAAATTGTAAATGTGCTACTATATTAGGCTGGAAGACTTGTGAGGAATGTGGCATCGTGAAAAGAATGTTTAAATTAACGAACACACCAATTATTAACCAGAACCAAAGGTCAGTACAAACAATTATCGAAAATTATTCGGATACTTTCGAAGGGTTAGGATGTTTACCATTCGAAGCGCATTTAGAGATAGATAATAGCATCACTCCAAAAGTCTGCCCAGTTCGCCGAATTCCATACGCATTGCACCCAAAACTAAAGTCAGAGCTAGACAGAATGGAAAAATTGCAAGTCATTCAAAAGGTAACTAAACCAACTAATTGGGTTAACGCTATAGTTCCTGTAGAAAAACCTAACGGTCAATTACGCATTTGTTTAGACCCAAGAAATTTAAATAAAGCTATTAAAAGACCTCATTTTCCATATCCTACTTTAGATGATTTACGCTCAAAGGTTGCTGGTGCTGCAATATTTTCAAAATTAGATGCGAATTCAGGCTATTGGATGATTAAACTTGATTCAGAGAGTAGTGACCTATGTACATTCAATACTCAATTTGGTAGGTACAAATTTCTACGTCTACCTTATGGCATAAACTCGAGTGGTGAAATTTTTCATCGAGTCATGACAGATTTATTTGGTGAATTACCTGGTGTTTTAATTTTCGTAGATGACATACTAGTTTATGGCTCAAACCAAGCAGAACACGACGCTAGGTTAGAAAATGTTCTTAAAAAGGCTAGAGAAATTAATTTAAAATTCAATAAGTCAAAATGTAAATTTAATAAGACCGAAGTTTCTTATGTAGGGCATATTTTTAATAAAAATGGCATATCGGCAGATTCTTCAAAAATAGAAGCTATAATGAAAATGCCGAAGCCGGAGAATGTCAAAGATCTCCAACGATTTCTCGGTATGGTAAATTACTTAGGTTCATATATTCCTAATTTGGCTCATGAAACAAGTTTACTGAGAGATCTACTTAAAAAACAAAATATTTGGCAGTGGACACTAAACCATGATAGGCAATTTGTAAATTTGAAGAAATTAATTTGTCAGTCACCTGTCTTGGTCCACTATGATGTAAATAAGCCAGTTAGAATGTCAGTCGATGCAAGTCAGAAAGCAGTTGGGGCAGTCATTTTCCATGGGAAAAACCCCATAGCTTATTCATCAAAGTCTTTAACTAAAACTCAAGAAAATTACGCGCAAATAGAGAAAGAATTGTATGCAATTGTTTTCGGATGTAAAAAATTTCATCAATATATCTATGGCAAAACAATACAGGTCGAAACGGATCATCAACCTTTGATCACACTGTTTAAAAAGCCACTTTCAGATGTGCCAGCAAGACTTCAAAGAATGATGATCACGTTACAATCATACGACCTAATTGTCTCATATACAAAAGGAACTGAAATGTATATCTCAGATACTTTGTCTAGAGCGCCTGTCATTAATACCGAGGTAGAGAAATTAGATTTGGATGAATTTGAAAACAATATTGTTTGTCAGGTAAGGTTGTTGACTTCAAATTTGGCAATAAGTGAGGGTAGGTTACAGCAAATTGTGTCTCATACAAAGTCAGATAAAATCTTACAAAAATTAAAAGAATATCATAAAATAGGATGGCCTAATAGTAAACAACATTGTGATCCTTTAACCCTGCCATATTGGAATATTCGAGATGAAATTCATGTAGTTGATGAAATTGTATTCAAAAACCAATCAGTAATTATTCCAAAGTCAATGCGGTCAGAAATATTACAGCAGTTACACGAGGGTCATATGGGCATGGAAAAAACTAAAAATTTAGCCCGTGGTATTGTATTTTGGCCTAATATTTATAATGACATAGAAATGAAAATCAGACAATGTGAGACTTGTATGACACACAGTGCAAATAAAACGAAGGAAACTTTATTAACTCATGAACAACCAGTATTGCCATGGCAAAAGGTAGCAACAGATTTATTTGAATACAATAATAAAAAATATTTGCTAGTCGTTGATTATTATTCTAACTACATTGAAATAGCTCAGTTAAATACAGATAGTAGAAGTCAAACAATAATAACACAATTGAAGTCTATTTTTGCCCGTCATGGAATTCCAGTACAATTGGTAAGCGACGGAGGTCCGCCGTACAGTTCCAATGAATTTCATAATTTCATGAAGGACTGGGATATTGAACACATAATGTCTAGTCCTCATTTGTCAAGGTCGAACGGACTCGCAGAAATTTCTGTGAAAATAATAAAAAACATATTAAAAAAATGTGAACATTCAGGCACAGATATTTATACAGGTTTGTTACAGTATAGGACAACACCTAGAGGTAATTTAAAGTCACCATCTGAATTACTCATGTCAAGAAAGTTAAGAACAAAATTACCCATAAAAACTAGTCAGTTAAAACCTAAAATAGTAAAATTTTCTGATCATTTCAAAAATAAGACTGAAATGATAGAAAAAAGTAAGTCTTACTATAATAAAAATGCTAAAAAGTGTCATGATTTTCAGCTTAATGATGAAGTATATTTTAAGAAAAACCCCAAAGATCTGACATGGTCTAAAGGTTATATTGTGTCTAAGACTAAATTTCCTAGGTCATATATAGTAAAAAATGAAAATGGTGTAACATACAGAAGAAATTCTCAACATATTAAATTGTTTAAGTCAAATATGTCAAATATGTCAAACCTTAATAGTCACAAGCCATATTCCAATCAGTCAAGCCAAGTAGTTACAAACAAAAATAACAAGTCAAGTTGTACTGAAAAGTCGAAAGGTCAAAGTCCAAATAAAAGTCAAAAATGTCTAAAAGAGGATGATACAATGAAATATTATTACATTCCAGAGTATATTGTGAATGCTCAAAACCAAGTGTCAGGTAACAATTGTAGTCAAAATTGTTCAAAAACAAACTCCATAAATGAAACATTTATGTCAATGGAGTCAAGTCGGTCAAGTGCAGATAGTCCATCTAATAAAAGCAATGTATCACAAAATAAGAACAATGAAAATAATATGTCAAATATTTCAGATATTGTAAGTCCCTTGTCAAGTTTATGTAATGATGGGGATATAATATTGTCTCCATTGTTTGTCGAAATGAATGAAAACAATCAAGATACAGAATTCTTGAATGAAAATCAAATAGTCATGTGTCAGTCCGATAGTCAGTCAGAATCAAGTAATAATGTTCAAAACTTACCAGAAATGTTAGACATTGCAATTGGTAGCAATACACCTGAAATAAGATACAGTTCTAGAGGTAGATTGCTGAAGAAAACAAATAGATTGGACTTGTAAATAATTTATTATTGTAAAATTACATATTTAGACATAGCATATAATTGTAAATAAATTGGAAATTAATTGTATTGTATTATTATGTATTCGACATTTTGAAATTTTTATTGTAATTATTTATTGTTGTTTTGTATAATCTGATTAATTAATTAATAATTTTAAGGCATGTTATTATTCAATAAATGTATATTGTTAACTGTCAACTGTCAAGATGTCGAAATGTCAAGTGTCAGATTTATTTATTTTTTAAAGAAAGGGCATGTTGTATAGTCTATGGTCACCTGCGTTTCGTTTATAAAGCAGCGTTCAAATAAATAAATCATTACTTGATCTACCATCTACAGCAAACGGTTGTTTTACTGCATCCTCCAATCATTTAAAGATAAACTCCCTAAACCCGCGTCTAATACATATATAACGTAGATATCAAAACAAAATCAAAACATTAAATTTGTCTAGGAATAATGGTGTATAAGTTTTTTTGGTAAAGGAAATAATAGCTATAGCTATTTTTTTTTAATTCAACCTCCTACCATCCTCAAAATGCAAATGTTGAATTAAAATGTTAGAAGATTTAATTCAATGCCAATCTGGTCAACATAGTCCAAAATTTGATGCGTCTGGATTGTACGTAAATAGGCACTGACAAAAGTTACCAAGGGAATATTTTTTTATTTTATATAAAACTAAAAATCAATCTAATCAATCATAATAAATCAGTAAAATTAAAATAATGGAATTATTGTAATAACGCATAAAAAATAAAAATGACTCATTGTTTACACTGTTGCTATTTCATTTCCACGCCATCGAAGTGAAAAGCAGAGTGTAAAACTCGAACATTAAACCCATTTTCCCCTCCACGCGTCTATCCACCCTCGCCTCCTATATGAACGCCTCGGGTAAAATGGCTCGTTTTATGCTCTCGTTGTACAATCTACTATTATTTGTTTCTTTTTCCAGTCGCGACGATCTTCCTGGCGGTGTACCTGCAGAAGGCGGAGCTGCCGGCGTGGAGCGTGTTCGTGCTGGCCGCCTTCGTGGCCTTCCACGTGCTCGTGCACCTCGTGCTCTCGGTGAGGCCATGCTCAAGACGTTCACTTTAGTCATCATCTCTCTCGGAGTGAGAGGGCTTGGGCCATAGTTCCCACGCGGGCCCAGTGCGGATTGGGAACTTCACACGCACCATTGAATTGCTTCGCAGGTTTGTGCAGGTTTCCTCACGATGTTTTCCTTCACCGCAAAGCTCGTGGTAAATTGCGCACATGAATTTCGAAAAACTCAGAGGTGCGAGCCGGGATTTGAACCCACGACCCTCTGCTTGAGAGGCGATAGGTCAAACCACTAGGCCACCACGGCTTTTCACTTTAGTATTCAGTATTATTTATTGCAACACCTTTTACAAAAAATATAAAAAATGATGCCCTGTTGGGGCATAGCAATTTATATGTATAACATATTATGCTATTTTATTTAACCACATGTAATCTTTATCAAGAGGTAGGAACACTTATAAATTAACTTTATGTAAGGTATCTAAATAAACTATACATTTACTAGTATTAACATAGACTTAGGACTTGTGATATCACACAATGAGTAGATTCAAATAAAATCAAATTCAAATTCAAATATTTTATTCATATAACATTGTACACGGTAATTATTATTTAATATATACAAAAGAATATAATAGGACTTATAAACGTGTGCCTGAACTAGGATTCCCTGTGTTTCAGGCAAAATAGATCAAAAGGTTTATCTTAATTATTCACAATGCAGAATTTAATACAATTAGGTTCATAGTAACTAGTAAATTACAACTATTAGTGATATGACTATTTTACTAAGCAATGGCAATATACATCTAAATCTCTAATCTAATCTAGCGATCAATATTTACATATAATAAACATTATTTTACAACAATCAATAACTTCTCTGTATCTTCGTATGACATGTTTTGTAGGGCTGTTCGGAGTGCTCTCTTGCATTTAGCATAGCTGAGCGGATAAAACTCTAGCTTCGCATTCAGTCGATTGTAGAGAAATGGACCTAGGAAGCTAAAAAATCTGGAAGAAAATTTGTGTTTTCGGGTGTTTAAGGGGCAAACAATATCCTTACGTCTTTTGTTAGTAAGTTCACAATTGTACGGGGTTAAAGCGTGTTGTTTTAATACCGTATTGAATATAAATAACTGACGAACTGTTAGCACTTCGCATGCCTTATATAGAAGGGCGGTAGGATAAAGGAAAGGGCGGGATGTGGAGACCTTTAGGACCGCTCGCTGGGCTCTTTCTAGGTTTAATAATACACTTTTGGGCAGGCCACCCCATGAAGTAATGCAGTAAGTTAGTACCGATTGACATAGCGCAAAGTAGACTTTCTTAATAAGCAGTGAATCCGCAAAAGACCGCAGTTTTTTGAAAACAAAAATTAATTTACGTACTCTGTTACACAAGGTTTCAATATGAGGTTTAAAGGAGAGAGAATCATCAAGGATAACTCCTAAATACTTTATTTTGGAAGTAATGGTTATTTCTGGACATCTACATTGGTTAGTTGTGGGATCTGTACAATTGTGTGCGTAGAGTTTGGGGTCAGTTTGTGCCAATTTTGATTTGCGCATGGAAAACTTTATGAAATGAGTTTTGTCAGCGTTTAATGTAAGTAGGTGATTCTGAAGCCAAGTGTTTACGACATTAAAACCTTGTTGTGCATACTCGAGTACTTCTTCTGCAGAGCCTGCGGAAAAAAGTAGGGCAGTGTCATCTGCATAGGAAATGATTTTACCATTATCCATGTTAAAGTTACAAAGCTCATTGATATAAATTAAAAACAGGGTTGAGCTTAAAATGCTTCCTTGAGGGAGACCGAAGGAAGTATTTTTCAGGTCTGAGCTGATGATATGACCTATTTTTAAGCGTTGAGTTCGATTGTCTAGGTAGTTTGAGAATAATTTGAGTTGAATGCCTCTGATGCCTAAGGTTTCTAGCTTGTGTAGTAAGATAGGTACGGAGACTGTGTCGAAAGCTTTAGCAAGGTCCAGAAAAATTCCTATTGTCTGATTACCCCTGTCGAGTTCCTGAACTAAATAGTTAGTCAGTTCGTGGACGGCGTCAGCAGTTGATAGCTTAGCCCTGAAACCAAATTGATTTTTAGACAATACCTGTCTACTTTCCAGATATTTTATAAGTCTATCATTAATAATTTTTTCAAGTATTTTAGATATAGATGGTAGTATTGAAATAGGTCTATAGTTCGTTATTTGGTCTTTACTGGCAGATTTATATACAGGGACAATGACTGCTTTTTTCAAACATGTGGGAAAAGTTCCCTCAGCTAGACATTTTTGAAAAATGTGCGTGAGTGGTGAGACCAGTATGTGCTTGAATTGTTTTAGTAGTTTATTTGAGATACCGTCCCAACCGACGGCAGAGTCATCTTTAAGGCTAGAAATGATCCTTTCGACCTCTTTTTCGTCAGTGTTTAGTAACACAAATGATTTTGAGGAGTTTTTTTGCAATGGGAGTGCAGGAATGTTAGAAGGGAGTGCAGGTGAAATTCTTTGAGCTTTTTCAGCCAGGTTTTTACCTACGTTAACAAAGAAGGCATTTGCGCTATTTATAGAATTTAGTGGTGTTTGATAGGATGACGATAGGTGTTGAGTCGTCAAGCAGTGGAAAATAGTGGAAATTAATATAAAATTGGAAACATGCTAACGGAGCGAGAGGCACGGCTGTGCTCTATTGATAGGCTTCACATCGGTGCAGAATAATCGTTTATTCAGTCTTAGAACACAAGTAACTCACATTTTGTATATAATGTATGTCCGTACGTGCAGGCGGCAGCAGAGGAAGAGATCGGAGCAAAAAGCTCTTTTAAAACCATAGATACATAGAAGTTTTCGTCAATGCCAATATAGAGTATTAAAGGCATACACACACTATCCAACACTTCCCCTTATGCCTTATAATAATACAAAACAACATAAGTTCAGTTGAATGTATAAGGTCCAACTTACAATTACATTTAATCTCTATTGTAAATATAGAGAAATATCAAAAAAAAATTGCCTATTGCACAATAATGCAAGTCATTATATAATGTAAAAATAGTCTCTACCATATAAGAGTCAGAATATAAATCAAAAATAAAAAGAATACTGTTCTCTACCAAATAGAGTCAATACATTATAGGTAAACAATACTATTATCAATATGAAATGAATTGCAAGTCATAATAAAAATAAATTACATTTATGTAGAGCTGTCACGTCATACAAATACTCATAGATTTAATGAAGTCACAATGCTTTCTCATACACAGAGGTTTGGTCAGGACATCTGCTATCATCTTGTCTGTACTTAAATAATTTACAGAAATAGAGTCATTTTTGATGAGATCTTTCACATAGTGGTATCTAATGTCTATATGTTTAGTTCTCTTATGGCAAAATTCTTTACATTCCAAAAGTTTTTGAGCACTTTGGTTGTCATTATATACAGTACAAAGAATTTTCTTGTCCAAAATTTCAAAAAGTAAACTTTTTATAAAGGAAATATCTTTACATACATCACCTAATGCTAAATACTCCGCTTCTGTACTGGAAAGTGCTACACATCTCTGCTTACGAGACTCCCAGTTTATGGTATTATTCCCTAGCTTAATGACAAAACCAGTATAAGATCTGCGGTCATTAAGGTCATTACCATAGTCTGCGTCAGTATATGCTTCTAAGGTCCAATTAACACTCTTTATGTAACATAAAGAATACTCAATTGTACCAGCTAAATACCTTAAAATGCGCTTTGCTGCTATCCAATGTGACCTGTCAAAGCTGTTGTTAAATTGACTCAGCTGACTACATGCAAAAGTTATATCTGGTCTTGTACATATGGATAAATACATAAGACTACCAATAAGCTGTCTATAATTATAAGTCTCGTCTTGTATTAAAGCACTATCATTTTTAGGTACAGTCAATTTACAGTTTAAAGCCATAGGTGTAGAGACCGGTTTACAATTTTGCATGTTAAAGCGTAATAATAGCTTTTTAATGTACTCAGTCTGATCTAAACATAAGGTACCTTTTGACCTATCTCTTGTAACTCTCATGCCTAAACAATTCTTCAATGGACCTAGGTTTTTAATAGTAAATTCTTTCTCTAGAACATTAAACAATTGTTTTCTAAATGTACTATTTTTAGAATAAAAGACATAGAAATCATCGACATACAGAGCTACAATAATATAGTCATTGTCTGACTTTTTAGTGTATATACATGGTTCACACTGAGATTGTTTAAAACCATTGCTTACAAGTACATTGTTTACTTTTATATTCCACATTTTGCTAGCTTGTTTTAAACCATATATACTTTTTAATAGTAAACAAACTTTGTTATCGTTTTTATCACAAAAACCTACAGGTGGTTCCATGTATATAACCTCATTTAAATTTCCATTCAAAAATGCTGTTTCAACATCAAGATGATCAATCTCTAAGTCCATCTCATTAGCTAATGCAAACAAAATTCTCATAGAAGAATGGCGTACCACTGGTGAGAAAGTCTCATTATAATCTACACCCTGCTTTTGAGTAAAACCTCTAGCAACGAGTCTCGCCTTATATCTATCGAACTTCCCATCTGCATCATGCTTTAGTTTATATACCCACTTGCATTTAACAACATTCTTGTTAGTAGGACGCTCAACTAGTCGCCATACCCGATTTGAAACCAGGGAATCATACTCAGTCTGCATTGCGGCAATCCAATCGTCACGATGTGGTGACGCAATAGCTTCCTCATATGACTGTGGTTCCTCAAATAAGGTATGCTGAGCCAACATAGAACAATCATAATCACCATACCTCTGTGGAGGGCGTCTTACACGTCTAGGACGACCGGACGCATCTATAGCAGCTTCATCATCAACTAAGTCTTCCCCTTGAACTGACGCCTGACCAGATGATGTAAGACACTCAGTATGCCCATCACCAACAGACTCGTCTCTGGAGTCCGACTCACTCAGCGACTGATATTCTTCCTCGGCAGCATCACCATCTAAGGACACAATTGAGGAATTATTAGCATTACTATTCAAATTCTCCACATTATTGTCATGGCTGACTTTGTGTTGTTCAATATTATTAAAATTATTATTCATTAAAATGTCATTTGGCATTAAATAATAATTATCATTAAAATTAATGTCAGGTCTATTATTTACATCAAAAAATTTATTTTCTATAAAAACTACACTACGAGACAATATCACAGTACTGGGACTAGATGGTTCGCTTAAGCGATAACCTTTAGTTGTCTCACTGTAGCCTACAAAAATAGCCATTTTGCCCTTAGGATCTAATTTCTGGCGTTTTTGTGAAGGGTTCAGGTAATATGCAAGGCAGCCAAATACCCGAAGGTGACTAAGGTCAGGTTTAGACCCAGTCCATACCTCCTCAGGGACAAGTCCTGCTAAAGCAACAGTAGGGGAACGATTTTTCAAATAAATGGCTGTCATAGCAGCCTCGCCCCAATAGCGCAAGCAAAGACCGGCCTCCATAAGCATACATCTTGTTTTATCCATCAAAACTCTGTTTAAACGTTCACTTACCCCGTTCTGCTGTGGACAGTAAGGAACAGTAGTTTGATGTACAATGCCCTCCCTTTTTAAGTAGTCAGAAAAACTTTTATTGATGTATTCACCACCATTATCAGACCTTAAAATTTTTATTGATAAGCCCTTTTGTTTTTCAACATGTGCTTTAAAAGTAATAAAATGAGTCATTACCTCAGACTTTTGCTTCATGAGGAATCCAAATGTTTTTCTTGTGTAGTCATCGGTGAATGTCAGAAGAAAACGACTCCCTCCCCAGCTTGGCTCCTGCATGGGTCCAGTGACATCGCTGTGTATCAGGTGCAGTGGCTGCTCGGCACGCGTTGCGCCCCCACGAGGATAAGATGCGGCCGACATCTTCCCCTCCAGGCAAGCAGTGCAAGTCTTCAAGTCTTCATCCTGAAAATATATGCCACATGCACCATCCCGCAAATTTTTCATACCTTTGAAGTTCAAATGACCCAGGCGCCTATGCCACAATTCTGCTGGTAAAGTAGCCCTCGGTGATTCCTGGCTAGCTTCCAGGAACAAAGAGTGATCCACAGTGGGAGAGTTTTTGACATTTACACAAACATTAAGTTTGAACAGACCATTACAACACATAACACATGCAATCGGGCGATCAATACTAGTGGTTTTACTTTTCTTGTAAACAATGCAACCTCTTTTGTCAAAATTTACTGTGCAGCCTTGCTCAATTAATTTAGAAATAGAAATTAAATTGCAAGATAAATCTGGCACATACATGACATTTGCTAAAATCAATGGACTCACCTGGTCTTTCATCTGTATACAGACGGAACCTTGACCTTTACATGGTATTGAACTATTGTTTGCCACAGTAACTGTACTTGAACGTGAAGCAAAGCTGGTGAATAAAGCCCTGTCCTTGACCATATGGTTACTGGCACCGCTGTCCATATAAAAGTCATGCGACGGCATATGGGTTAAAAAAACAGATACCAAATTGGTTTTTACATCGGCAGGTTGGCTATTCTTCCGCTTCAGCTTAAAACACCTTGCTCTGGAATGGCCTTTCTTCTTGCAGAAATCGCAGATGAGATTGGTTTTCCTCTTGATAACATAGGCAGTAGTGTTATCAGCAGATGTCTTCCGACTGTATTCCTGTAGCAATCGAGTTTTAACAAGCTCACTGGTGACATTAGCACTTGCTGCTGACGTGGCGCTCGCTGTGGATAAGTTCGAAACGAGGGGATCGTATTCGGATGGTAAGCCGCTCAGCATGATCTCCGCTACTTCGGCATCATCTATCTCCCGTCCAATGTCATGCAGTTGTTGCACCAACGTGGCAATATTTTCGATATAGTCGCTCATGGAATTGTAATTGGAAAACTCGATGCGATGTAATTTTCGAAGCAATAGAACGCGCCGATAAAGGCCTTTGTCTTCGAATACGTCGCCTAGGCTTTTCCACGCAGCCTGGGCGGTTTCAGAGTTACGTACATATTGGTACAACTCTTTCTGTATTGATAGACAGATGCGCGCCAGCGCACGCTTTATGCGCCCGGCGTCGGTGTCAGTGCCCTCGACGGCATCCCATAGACCCTCCAACACAAGCAAATTTTTAGTAGCAAATTTCCACGTATGGTATAGTCCGCGCGACGGTTAAAGACGGCTCGGGAAAAGTGGAAGAGGCATGCGCAGAAGTCATTTCTTCGGTCTGCTTGGCGGGGTACAGGGGTGAAGGGCAGGTGGGCGTCGACGCCGTCACGTTATTGGTTAGTCGTCGCTCTCCGCCGCGCTTATTGGTGCATGCGTTTCGTGTTCCATTACGTACTGTCGCGCACAAATTGTTTAACTTTATTTTCATTTCGTCGTAGTGAAAAAAATGCCGAAAAATAAAGTTTTAACTAGGCTAGCCAGAAAATTGGTTTACGACGCGAACTGTTCTTCTTCAATCTTTTATCTCCATTTTTGTCTAACGGATTTTGAAAAAAAAATGAATACTTAATTTTGTATTTTTTTTAAACATCCATACTAATATTATAAATGCAGTAACTCTGTCTGTCTGTCTGTCTGTCTGTTACACTTTCACGCCAAAACCGCTGAACCGATTTGGATGAAATTTCGTACAGAGATAGAATAGACCTTGGGAAAGGACATAGGCTATCTTTTATCGCGAAAAAGAGGCTTTAAGGGGTTAAAATAGGGGGTGAAAGTTTATATGGTGGAAGTTCGTCGCTGTCGAAGATAAAACTATGAAACTTGGCATTTAGGCATTTAATATACTATCCATGTCCATACTAATATTATAAATGACAAAGTGTGTTTGTATGTCTGTATGTTTGTCCGTCTTTCACGCCGTAACGGAGCGACAGATCGACGTGATTTTTGGCATGGAGATAGATAGTTTATGGGCCCGAGAGTGATATAGGCTACTTTTTATCCCGGAAAAATGCACAGATCCCGAGGGAACAGCGCGCGATAACCGAGTACCACGCGGGCGGAGCCGCGGGCAAAAGCTAGTTGTCTATAAAACACTTGTTTCGTAGTCAAAATACCTTAACGGGACTTATCACGCTATTTGACCCAATTATTATTTACCTCGACGTTTCGGCAACATTTCACTTATTTCGTATCTCTATTGACGTGAAAGATCTAATATACACGAAATCTACATAATTTTAATTTATTCGATGTAAAAAGTTCAATTAATAATATTCCGTTATTACCTACTAGCTTTTTCCCGTGGCTCCGCCCGCGCGGTATTCGGTTATCGTGCGCTGTTCCCTCGGAAACTAACTGTGTATTTTTCCGGGATAAAAAGTAGCCTATGTCACTCTCGGACCCATAAAATATCTCTATGCCAAAAATCACGTTGATCCGTCGCTCCGTTACGGCGTGAAAGAGGGACAAACATACAAATATACAAACACACAAACAGACTTTCGCATTTATAATATTAGTATGGATTACATTATCTTATTAAAATTACACTTACCTAAAATTTACTTCTGTTCTTTTTTCTGATATATGTATTATTTTGTTAAAAGATTTTGTGCGCGATTGTACCCATGCGCCATTTACCCCCATCAGATTCCCTGAGCCGTCTTCAACCGTCGCGCGGACTATAGTTCGAGTGACCAATTAATCTTTCATAACAAGGCAAATTCATGGTAGATTGACTCGATGACATGGCCGACGTGGCAGACGTGACAGCAAGTTCCCTCGCCGACATGGCGGCGGAATTGTGAGTATGTGAAGCGTAAATATAAAAATAAAATTCGACAAACCGGCACTCAGCTCAACGTAGCAATGTTTTTATGTGGTAATCGTAAAAAAACACACATTTTCTTCTGGTTCCCATAACCTGATAGGATGACGATAGGTGTTGAGTCGTCAAGCAGTGGAAAATAGTGGAAATTAATATAAAATTGGAAACATGCTAACGGAGCGAGAGGCACGGCTGTGCTCTATTGATAGGCTTCACATCGGTGCAGAATAATCGTTTATTCAGTCTTAGAACACAAGTAACTCACATTTTGTATATAATGTATGTCCGTACGTGCAGGCGGCAGCAGAGGAAGAGATCGGAGCAAAAAGCTCTTTTAAAACCATAGATACATAGAAGTTTTCGTCAATGCCAATATAGAGTATTAAAGGCATACACACACTATCCAACAGTGTTGAGCATACTTGCAATAAGCTTGAAGATGATTCACGCTGTTTATTTGTGTATGTTACATTTTTAATACACTTCCAGATTAATTTATTATTTGAGCCAGCCATTTCTAGTTGTTTTTTGTCGTAGCTAGCCTTGACATTCTTAAGTAAGTTATTGCAAAAATTGCGATACCTTTTGTATGTCAATTGCAGTATTGCATTATTTGGGTTAGATTTAGCCCTTGAGTGAAGTCTATCCCTGTGCCTCATACAGCGAATAAGTCCTGGCGTGATCCATGGCTTTATATTGTAATATTTATTTTTCATATGAACTTTGGTTGTATTACTTATTATTGCTTGTTGGACATTTTGTATGAGGTACGACATGCTAGAATCTGCGTCAGCAGTACTATAAACTGGGCCAAAGTCAATGTTACATAAATCATGTTCAAGATTATGTTTATTTAATTTAGTGATTAATTGCGTGCGATCTAACTGGGGCAATTTTTGGAATAAGGTAATTAGGGCAGCTCTGTGATCGGTTACTGTGGAGTTAGGGATTAGTGCTTGCGCTGAAATATTAGATTTAAGCATGATGTGGTCCAAACAGGAGCCGCTTTGATGAGTGGGAAGCGTGTGCGCTGGTAGCAGGCCATGAAAAGAGCATAGGTTTAGGTAGTTTAGAGCTGTTGGATCCCTGCTATCAGGAAGAATGTTGATATTTATGTCTCCAATCAATATGATATTTTTATATGATGTTAGTGTTTGTAAGATTTCGTCTAAGGAGTTAGTAAAAATATTGATGTCTTTAAAGGAAGGTGGTCTGTATAGAGCCAGAATTGCGTAATCTAATCCTATTTTAATTAAAAGCCGATTACACTCTAACATATGTGGTTCCTCAATAGACACGTTCAAGTTGCTTCTAGCATAAACCACAACCCCATCATTTTGGTTGTAATTATCTTTTGTAGTATACCTATTATAACCTTCAATATTCGGCAAGTTGTCATGTTTACTTAGCCAGCATTCGGTTAGCACAATAATATCACAATTTATACCAAGTCTTTGATTTAATATAGTAAAGTCATCGAAATTCTTAAATATACTGCGTATGTTTTGTGTTAGTACAGTTAGTGGTTTTCGGTAAGAGTAAATATATTGTTTGCATTCCTCAACCTCACATAGTTTAGAATCCGCTACAGAGAAGTTATCTAAGTCGGATAATAACTCATTACTCATACTAGACTAAAAACTAACGGAGATAAAGTACTGATAAGAAAGATTAGCGATGACGCTCTTAGGCGCCTCCATAGTCTGTCGAGTTTATGTACCTTTTTTCTGCAAGTTTTCTAGCTGGGCATTCGGCGTGACCAGTTTCGTGGTCGGATGGTTTCTTGAAGCGCAAGCATGTTGCGCATTTGGCTGCTTCCGCCTTCTTAGGGCAGTCCTTTTTCGTGTGTCCTTCGGCACCGCAATGCCCGCAGGTCTCGGCCTCCATTTTGCACGACTTCGCTGCGTGACCGTATAGCTGGCATTTGAAGCACCTCGTGACTAGTGTGAAATCTTTTACAGGGCAGGATGTCCAATTCACGAAGACCCTGTCGTTTGCTATAAGGGCCTTCCGAATGAGGGCAGGAACTTCAATGATATAGTTGCAGGTCTCTGCGTCTTTTCTTCCCGATTTGTGGCTCAGTCTAGTCGAAGCTAAAAACTCTTCTAAGGATATTTCCTGCATTCGTTCGGCTATATTTTGGTGGTATAAACATTTGAATACTTCCACGTCCTGCATAGTAGCGGGCACTCCAATAACTATTATTCTAGGTCTGCGTTTGAGCGGCTCATCCACGGTCAGGCCAGACGTTGTTAGCTGCGCTGACTGCTTCAGCTTCTGAATATCGTCTTTGCAGTCTGTACTTATTACTACACCTCCGTTTCTAGTTTTGCGCAGTCCTCTAACGTGGAGCTTCATTTCCTCGGGGCGGATGATTTTTTGGACTAGTGATTTGGTCTCCTCGCTCGACTTAGATTTGTCTGTAGGGTAAATCGCTACTGAGTTCACAATAGACGGCTGAATATGTTTGCTGGTGTTGTTCTTGAGCACCTCGGCGAACGAGGCGTGCGCTGTGCAGGATTTCGTCGACTCCTCTACAGTCTGCTTCAGTTCTTCTAATCGCAGCGATAGATCTAGGTTTCCATGAAGGTTTAGGGATGTTTTGTAGAGGTTAGTAAAACACCCTATTAGATCGAAGTATAGAAGAAGAAGAGAGTTTATTTACAGAAATTATCAAATATATACAAATTCACATAGGCGCAACTCGTGAGGGTATCGCCGATCAAAACCACGCCTCCAAAAGGTGGCGTGATCGTGGCCTGATCTGCGCCTGCACTCATCCATAGCGCTGTCGATGTGTGCTGTCGGTGTGGCTCTGGTATAAATACGAACAGCGCCGAAGTTGTACACATTTCGCCCGCAGACGTCGATGCGCAAGCACCGCGCGCACTTCTCAGAGCGGCGAGTGTTTGCGCCTGGCGAAATGTTATTCTTGTCCCTGTTTCTGGACAGACGTCATCTTCTACATCATGTGTGTAGCTAGCAGCTACAGGGCTCCTCCTCTAGCGAAGCGTACCGGAAGGCGTATTTCTCGGCCGCGGCGAGTCGCTCTTGGAGGATCAGCTGTGCTTGTGCTTGAAGGTTGTTGAACTTGGACTTGCAGTGACGGTGGTGCTTGTGTTTGTGTCGTTGTGGTTTTCGGTGCGGTATTCTGTGTTACAGTGCTCGGTGTGTTATCGGTTTCCTCGGCAACGGTGTACGCAGGCTTCAGTCGGTCGATGGAGATATTTGCGCTCCTATCTGGTAGTTGGACGGTGAAAACTTTTTCAGTGCGTTTCAGGATGCGATAGGGGCCTTCGTACGGTGCTTGCAGTGGTTTTCGTACTGCGTCGACTCGTACGAACACGTACTCGCAGGTACCTAGGTCGCGGTGTACGAATATCGCTCGGTTGTTATTGTGCGATTGACTAGGTATTGGTTTCAGCCGTTTGATAGTTTCACGCAGGTTTTCGACGTAGGTACTGTCCATCGTAATATCATTGTTTGTTTCAGCTGACAGGAAATCGCCGGGCAGTCTTATGTTGCAGCCGTAGGTAAGTTGAGCGGCGCTGACACCGGTGTCGCTGCGGAGCGCGGCGCGCACGCCGAGTAGCACCGTAGGCAATTCGTGGATCCAGCTCGTGGTTGATAAAAGTCTGGCTTTTAGTGCTGCCTTCAGTTGGCGATGCCAGCGTTCCAGGACCCCGTTACACTGTGGGTGGTACGGAGTAGTACGAGCTTTTTCGATACCGAGTAATTGCGATAAATGTGCGAAAACTCGGCTCTCAAACTGGCGTCCTTGATCGGTAGTCATTGTAGTTGGACATCCGAATCGGGCTATCCAGCCTTGATAAACGACCTTGGCGACTTCTTCTGCAGTAATTTCTTGGACAGGGTAAGCTTCGGGCCATCGAGTTGCGCGATCGATTAGCGTAACAAGGTAGCGATTCCCGTCGGGTGCGGTAGGTAGCGGGCCGACTATATCTATGTGTATATGATCGAAGCGGCCAGTAGGTTGGAACGATGACACGGGACTTGCGGTATGTCTCTGTATTTTCGCTCGCTGGCACGGGATGCATGTTTTCGCCCAACTCCCGACGTCGCTGTTTATTGCAGGCCAGAAGTACTTGCGTGACATCATTTTTCTTGTTGTACGTATTCCAGGATGACTTATGTTGTGTGTACAGTCGAATGCAGTACGTCGAAATTCCTTTGGCAGGTATATTCGAACGTCGGCGGTAGAGGTTTCACACAGTAGTTTAATGTCGGATCCAGGCAGAGTTACGTGTTTCAGTTTTAGGTTGTTTTGCTGAAGGAGAGGTTGGATAGTGTTGTCTCGCTCTTGCGCGTCGGCTAGCTCGGTGAAGTTGAATGGTGTTGGACAGCTGATTGTTTCGACTCGCGATAGGGCGTCAGCTGCGGCGTTTTCTTCTCCGCGTACATAGCGTATGTCGGTCGTAAACTCGCTTATGTAGAGTAGTTGGCGGGTGCGTCTAGGCGATTCGCTGCTTGCACTAGTCTTTGTGTATGCGAATGTAAGCGGTTTGTGGTCGGTAAATATTGTTATTTCCCGCCCCTCGAATATTTTTCGGAAGTGTTTGACTGACATGTAGATGGCGAGTAGCTCTCGGTCGTATGTGCTGTATCGAGTCTGGGCGTCGGTGAATTTCTTTGAGAAAAAACCAAGGGGCTGCCAGGCGTTGTTTACATATTGTTGTATAACGCTGCCAGCACAGTTTCCGCTCGCGTCGCAGAAAATCGCAATTGCAGCGTGATGCATCGGGTGGGCAAGTAAAACTGCGTTTTTGATGCTGGTTTTACATGCTTCGAATGCTTGCGTCGCTACGTCGGTCCACTCGATTTGTGTTTTGTCTCTTTTCTTCGTGTTATGGAGAAACTTGTTGAGCGGTGCTTGTGTACTGGCGGCGTTTTTTATGTTCTCGCGGTAGAAATTTATCATTCCGAGAAATCGACGTAACTCTTCGATAGTTTTAGGTCTCGGATAATTGACGATTGCTTCAACTTTGTCTTGTGGCGGCATAATACCTTCGCTCGTGACTTCGTAGCCGAGAAATCTGACCTTGGGCTGGCCGAATACGCACTTTGACGGATTTATTGTTATTCCGTATTCGTCGAGTCGTTCTAGCACAGTGCGTAAATGATTTTTGTGCTCTTCTTCGTTAGCAGAGGCAAGCAGAAGGTCGTCAACGAACGGGTACACAAAATCGAGTCCGCGGAGCACCTCGTGAATAAATCTTTGGAATGTTTGGCCGGCGTTCTTCAGGCCTGGGCACATCCGCGGGAACTCGAATAGGCCGAAGGGAGTTATTATGGCCGTTTTTTCTACGTCTTGTTCGGCGACGGGCAGCTGTTGGTAGGCACGATTCAAGTCGAGTGTAGAAAAAATTGTTTTACCGGAGAGTTGGTAGGTAAAATCTTTGATACGTGGAATGGGGTACCGGTCGGGCTTGGTGATGCTGTTGAGCCTTCGGTAATCACCACACACACGTAGCTCTCCGCTCTTTTTAGGCACGATGTGTAGAGGCGACGACCACGGGCTCTTGCTGGGCCGGCAGAGACCTTGTTGTACCATATTATCGAATTCTTTCTTGACTTGTTCATAGCGGTGCGGGGCAATAGGGCGCGCGCGGCAGTAGATCGGCTGGCCAGTGGTTTCAATTACATGTTCGACGGAATGTTTAGGACTGAGCTTCATGGAGGTAATTCTTGTAATTCCGGGAAAATCTGCGAGTATTTTGTGGTAACTATGCCCGACGTCTATACTGCGAACTGTAGGTATGTTTGCGGTACTCAGTTGGGCGTTAGTTATCAGTTGTGTTTTGCCGTCAATCAGTCTTCTGTTTTTTACGTCGACTATGAGGTGGTGATGATTCAAGAAATCGGCTCCGATGATCGGTTTTGACACAGCAGCGATGATGAATTTCCATTTGTATGGGCGGCGTAAGTTGAGGTCTAACTCGAGCGTTTTTTCACCGTACGTAGGTATAGTTGTGTTGTTGGCTGCGTATAACTCGAACGGTAGCGGTTGGGCGGCTACACCTTTGCTCTTAGGTAGGACGGAGATGTTTGCGCCCGTGTCTACCAGGAAAGACAATTTTGATTTTTTGTCCGTGACAAATAAGCGGTGTGAGTGCTCATTAACGCCGGATCCCGCCGCAGCCAGCGTTAGTTTTAGTTTTCCGGCATGACGACGATAGGCTTGAAACTGCACGGCGATTGGCATTTCTTAGCGTCCATGCCGTAGCGACGATGGTAGTAACAATACGGCATGGGCGAGTTTGGGCGGCTTCGGTTTTGCGATGCGTTACGGGACCGTGACTGGAAGCGGCGGCGAGGGCGGCTGCTGTGCTGGTTGTCTTGCGGTCGTGCCCGCAGTTCGGCGACTTCCAGGGATAACCTTCTTATTTCGCTGACGAGGAACTGTGTGTCGATTGTTGGTTGTTGCTGGTAATATGGCTGCGCGGGAGGCGGTGGCGGTGGCGGTAACGATGCGGCTGGTGTCGCAATGGCAGCGATGTCTTGGGACGATGTGTGGACTTCCATCATTTTGTCCGCGAGCAAGGCCAGGTCTTCGAGCGTTGTCTTCATTTTGAAAGCTTCACTGACAGCAAGCACGGAACGGATGTGTGGCGGCAGGTGATCGAGCCACATCATTTTGATGGTACTTTCGGGGAATTTGTCCTTATTGAGTTGCTGCATCCGCCTTAGCAACTGGCTAGGTTTTTGGTCTCCGAGCTCCACTTGCGACAAGAGCTTTTTAGTTTGAGCGCTGTTAGATTCTTCGTACAGCGAGATGAGGCGGTCCTTGATTGCCTGGTAGTAATTAGCTTCCGGCGGCTTGTAGATGAGGTCGGAGATATTTTGGATATCCTGCTCCTCGAGCTGCGCGATCACCATTTGGGCGAGCTGGGCCTGGCTTCGTTTGAGGTCGGCGGTGGCTGCTTCAAAGCTGCAGAACCACAGGAGCGGCTGGTCGCGCCAGAACGGTGGGACGCGAAGGGACAGCGATATACCGGAGAGTTCCTGTTGGCTCGATGGTTGTTGCGGTGCAGCTGCAGCATTTTGAGGGTTCTCTGCGCCAGGGTTTTCTTGCGTGTTCATCTTCTTTAAGTCGTTGGGTCACCACTTTAGGGATGTTTTGTAGAGGTTAGTAAAACACCCTATTAGATCGAAGTATAGAAGAAGAAGAGAGTTTATTTACAGAAATTATCAAATATATACAAATTCACATAGGCGCAACTCGTGAGGGTATCGCCGATCAAAACCACGCCTCCAAAAGGTGGCGTGATCGTGGCCTGATCTGCGCCTGCACTCATCCATAGCGCTGTCGATGTGTGCTGTCGGTGTGGCTCTGGTATAAATACGAACAGCGCCGAAGTTGTACACATTTCGCCCGCAGACGTCGATGCGCAAGCACCGCGCGCACTTCTCAGAGCGGCGAGTGTTTGCGCCTGGCGAAATGTTATTCTTGTCCCTGTTTCTGGACAGACGTCATCTTCTACATCATGTGTGTAGCTAGCAGCTACAAAGGTCTTGGTACGCAAGGTAATTTTGCACCGCCTTTTGTTTCAAAGATTGGTACTCGACGGCTAGTTGTGAAGTGGAATGACTTACGTTGCGACAAAGGGTGCTTATTTTTAGTTTCTGGTCGGTGTTCAATTTTCCTTCAGAAGAGATACTGCATATTTCATTTAGGTACTGCTCGATTGCTTTCATCCATCCCTGGATTTCTGCAGTGCTGACTACCTTCGGGGGAGGCTCTTCCCTCGGGGTGGGCGCGGGTGCTGGCGGGGGCTGGTCGCGGTCGGGCCGCGGGGACGGCGTCGGCGGCGGGCTGCGTGCTGTTAGCCCACTTCGATTGAATGGGCTGTTTTCCGTCATTTTTCTTCGATTTCAAATTAAAAATAAGCACTTAACATTATACTAAGTGATCATTAGGTGCACTAACACTAATAATTGTTTCCAATTTTAAGTAGAACAATAGGTCGCGATTGTGCTGATGAATATTTTAATTAATAAACACACACGTCCGATCTCAATCACGGTCGGATTTACTACTGCAAGATAATAGGACATAGAGTCGATGCGGTAGTGCCACCAGAGTTGTGAGAAACAATCAGCGTTGGAAATCAAACCCAGGTCCTCAGCAATCCATGCTGCGTACTAACCCCTACAACACCGCTGGACAGGAATCTAGATACGAATTTTTCCTATGCACACATTTCCAGGTTGCTTAAGTAACGTAGTAGAAAAAAGCAACCTGAGATGTATATGCATAGGAGAAATTTGTGTCCAGACTCCTGTCCAGCGGTGGTGTAGGGGTTTTAGCACACAGCACGGATTGCTGAGGACCTGGGTTCGATTCCCAACGCTGGCAGCGAAAATACTGTATTTCTAGCGATGGTTCTTATAGATTTCATCAATATCTTCAACCTTAGAAGTGACAAAGAAAGGGGGTTTCCAACTTTTTGTTGGTTGGGTTATATTATAACATACTAGCTTTTGCCCGCGGCTCCGCCCGCGTGGAATTCGGTTATCGCGCGCTGTTCCCTCGGGAACTGTGCATTTTTCCGGGATAAAAAGTAGCCTATGGCACTCTCGGGCCCATAAACTATCTCTATGCCAAAAATCACGTCGATCCGTCGCTCCGTTACGGCGTGAAAGAGGGACAAACATACAAACATACAAACACACAAACATACTTTCGCATTTATAATATTAGTACGGATTATAATATCGTTCCAGTTGACCGTTTGCGTCGCGGAGGGCAAGATCAGTCGCAGCCCCGTGAACGTGTTCCCCATGAAGGATATGATGGGGCAGCCGCGCCAGGCCACGCAGCTCGACCGGAGCATCGACGCGCCGGTAAGACACTAACAGTTACACAGGATATATAAGCTAAAGCTGTAAGGAAGCTACGAAGCTACGCTCGAAACAAACACACTCACACAGACGCGCGAGATCCTCTCAGAGGCCGTGTAGAGCGCGCGTCTGTGTGTGTTCGTTTCGATCGATTTGTTCGTAGCTTCCATACTGCTTTAGCTTATATATTGTATACTGTGTCTAAGTCTCAGAATGAGAGTTCATTTTTGAGGTTATTTATTTTTAAAAGAATAGGTTGAGGGTTGAGACTGTTTGTTAATTAAACGACTTTATAAGTGAATCGAGTTTAATTATTTATAAGAGAAGAGGTTCAACATGCATGTTACTGTCACTCGTACCGCTAAAAGCGCGGGGAAACGTCATCGAGACATATAGTTGTCAAACCTTACTTTTTCTAATTGGATCAATGTGACAAGCTTAAGGCATTATGTCAACACGCTGTCCTTTTTAATATGAATAAAGTAATCCAACTGAAAAGTAAGATTTGATCAAACAACATAATTCTTATTTTTTAACTTAAAATAATTAAACAAAGTTATCTGTATCTATGTACCAAGACTAACAAAATATTAAAGAAAACAAACAATGGAGTGGTTGTACTATCATTGAACTATTTTGATTTTAAGCTAATTATGGCTTACATAATCTTTTAAATAAACAGGTTTCTTAATTTGCCTCTTAGGTCTAGATGATACAGGGTTACAGCTTGTGTTAAGAGATGTATTGATTGCAGGCACTGTCACATCAAAACTTGGTGAGGATATGTTGATGTTCTCTTTGTTAGGTATGTCTGCAGAGCAAAACGGAAGTGTAGAATGTGAAGCTGTCTGTTGTGACTCATTATTCTCACTAGTGATGTTTAGTGTATCTGTAGGTGTATCTAATGTAGTAGGAGTTTTATTGGTTTGTAAGCGGGATTGTCCAATGTCTATTGAATCCAGGACATGGTCAAAACTTTGTAAGGAAGAAGGTCGAATGTGAGATAAATCTCTTCTATAAAGGGTGTCATTTACGTTAACTATATATGATCGATCAGAGAGAATGTCTGTTACCTTACCAGTTGTCCAGTGTTTGCTTGTTGCTGGCTGAAGTTGTACGGATACTGGCTGACCAATTTCCAAGCGAACTGGATTTCTTGCAGATTTGTCATAAGATTGTTTGATTCTTTCCTTATTTTTTATGATTTCTTCTCGTACATTAGGAATCACCTTAGGTTTTAGTAACGATGACATTATTGGAAGGTATCCACGTGTCCTTCTTGAAAAGATTCTTTGAACTGGACTGCAGTCTATTTTGTTAGGTGTATTCCTGAGGCAAAGTAAACTATACCAGAAATCGTCCTGGTTATCAGCTGATTTCAGAAGTAACTTCTTTGCTATTTTAACTGTGGCTTCTGCTTTTCCATTACCTTGAGGGTGGTTGGGTGATGACGTCACGTGATCAAAACTCCAATCTCTAGAGAAGTCATTGAAGTCCCGATTTACGAAGTTAGTACCACCATCTGTGACCACTATTTCTGGTATGCCATGACGTGAAAAGTTCTTTTTACAAATTTCTATGACTGAATTAGCAGATAAGTCCTTTAGTAAATCAATTTCAAAGAAATCTGAGAAATGATCAACTGTAATAAGGTATTTTAATTGTTTACCCTTGTGTGCAAAGAAAAACACATCCATAGATACCAACTGAAATGGATAATCTGGTATTTGATGACTCTGCATTGGTAACTTTTGTTGACTAGGAGCAAATTTAGTACATGTAGTGCAGTTTTTAACTGTTTCTTTTATGTCGGTTGATATAGATGGCCAAAATACTGCATCTCTAGCTAATTTTAACATATTTTCTATGCCAGAATGAGCTTTATGTAATTTTAGTAAGATATGCTTTCTATAATTTTCAGGAATTAGAATAGATTGATTTTTTAATATCAGCTGTTCATGAATTGTCAACTCATTTTTTAAGCTATAGAATTGTTTTAATGCATCTGGAACATCTCTAATGAATTGAGGCCAACCTTCTAAAATATAGAGTCTTAATTTAGTATAATTACTATCAGCTCTTGTGGCCTCTGATATTTCTTTCAGACATCCTTGAGATATAGGTAGGTCTTGGATTGGGTTAATGTTGGCTATAATTTTGAAAATCTTGTAATCAGTCCCTTTTTCTATGTCATCACAATCAACATAAAATCGAGACAAGGCATCAGCCATGACATTATCTTTTCCAGAAACAAATTCTAGCTCTAGCTGATATCGTTGCAACATTAAGAGCATTGCCTGCAGTCTTTTAGGAGCATTCAACAGAGGTTTTTTAAATATATTGAGTAACGGTTTGTGATCCGTTTTGATTATAGTCCTATTATTTCCCACAATTAATTGGTCAAATCTTTTGCAAGCAAAAACTATGGCAAGAAGTTCCTTTTCAATCTGTGCATATTTTTTCTCTGTTTTTGTCAGGGTCCTTGATGCATAAGCCACTGGATGATTGTCTTGAAAAACCGCTGCTCCCAATGCTGCCTCACTGGAATCACATTCAATTAACAGTGGTTTATTCCTATCAAAGTATTTTAGAGTTTTTTCATCGCTTATAAGTGATTTTAATTTTTTAAATTCTTTTTCAGCATTTTTACACCAGTTCCATTCAGATTTGTCTAGGGTCAGATGTCTAAGATATACAGTTTCATTACTTAAATTTGGAATGAAACGGCTCAAATATGTTATTACACCCAAGAATCTTTGTAGTTCCTTTTTGTTAGAAGGGCATGGAATGTTTAATATATCCTGAACCTTTGCAGGGTCTGGTTGGAGACCTTCATCAGTAAAAATGTGGCCATAATATTTCACAGAATTTTGTAGTAATTTCATTTTATTTTTATTCAGTTTACAATTGTTTTGAATTAATCTCTGCATTAAATTTTCTAAGTTTCTGTTATGATCCAGTGTAGCTTCATCTACAGTATCACCGACCCCATAAACCAATAGATCATCCACCAATACTTCTACTCCAGACAACCCTTGAATTATCTCATACATTTTCATTTGGAAATAGTCTGGGGAGGATGATATGCCAAAAGGTAAAACTTTCCAGCGATATTTACCAAAGGGTGTCCAGAAAGTTGTCAGTTTACTACTGGCTTCAGATAGTTTTTGATGCCAGAAACCCTTTTTAACATCTAATGTAGTGAAAACCTTTGCCTTACCTAACTCAGGAAGTATTTCATCTACTGTGGTAAATTGGTAGTTTGGCCTCTTAATTGCTTTGTTAAGAGGTATTGGGTCCAGACAAATCCTATAATTATCCTTTTTTTTAATGATTAATATGTTACTCACCCAATCTGTATGTTTTTCTTCTTTAATGATGATGCCCTGTTGTTCTAATCGCATTAATTCTTCTTTTAGAGGTTTCCGGAGTGCTACTGGTACCCGACGTGCCTTCTGAATTACTGGGGGCACCGATTCATCAATTTCAAGGTTCACTTCTCCTGAAAAACTACCCTGGCCATGAAAAACACTGTCATATTTTTTTATGATGTTAAGAGTCTCACTATTTTTGCAACTTATTTCCTTACAAAATTTGACTAAGCCCATTTTTGTACAGGCGCTGCAGGACAAGAGAGGAATGTGTGGTGTGTGTACTACTTGAAATGTTATATTGTATGTTGACTGTTTCTTTGCAACTTGAACTTTGAACACAATATCTATCTGTCCATGAATAATTATATTATTGCCACCAAACCCATATAACACCTTATTAGACGGCTTCATATGTTTTTTTATCATTTCTTTGCCCATCATGTCTTCTAAATTTTTTAAACCAACCAAACATTCATCAGCTGCAGTGTCCAACAGGCATTTTGAGGTCTTCCATACATTTTTGCATTTGTATTGTAGTACACATTCCGCCATTTGTGTTTGAGTTTTTTCAGTCCCAATTTTTTTGATCATGGAATTGGAGTCTTCAGAATCTGATGAAGAGGATAATTCTGGTGGTGCTTGAGTGTTCTTGACTTCTTTTATTTTATTTTTTAAGTTTTTCTTGCAAACTTTGTCTGAGTGGTTTCTTCCCTTACAATTCTTGCATCTTTTGCCCCAAGCCGGGCAAAGACTTTTTTTGAACTCATGCTCAGAGCCACAAAACTTACATAATTTTCTTACAGAATGAGTTTCGTCTGCAATTTTTTTAATTGACTCCATATCACATGATGTAAATGTTTTCATTTGTTGTTCTGTGAGCTCAGAGGCTTTGCAAATATTGACAGCATCACTTAGCGTTAAATTTTCGCGTTTTAGCAGTTCCTTTTTTAATGAAAGATCTTTTATACCAAACACTATTTTATCTCGCAGTAACTCATCTTGTAAATCTTTGTAATTGCAGCTCTCTATCAGTCTGTTAATCTCAGTATAGAACGTATCGAATGATTCTTCTCCTTGATTTCGAGAATGAAAAACGTATCTATTGTAGATGATATTTTTTTTTGGTATCATCTTTGAGCTGATGACATTTAAAATTTCTTCACATGACTTCATGCTATCATTTATACCAAAGTTGTTATATTTTTTTAATGCATCTTCTCCTAGTGCACTAATTAGGATGCTTATTTTCCGGCTTTCTTGTTCTGCAGACCACTTGTCCATTTCTGTGGCTCGGCAATAATTGATCCATGCTGCTTTGAATGCCGTGAATGCTTCTTCCGGATCGATGTTGGAATTGAGAGGAGCAGGCCACGGTACATTTACCATTTGCGAGGCATATGTAGAAGAAGAAGCTGCTGAGACGGTTTGCCGAGTGCTCATTATGCTCAGTTGTTGCTGCATAGTTTGTAGCATCTGCGCTTGTTGGCGTACTATCTCTTCGAGGCTTTCCATTGTGTAGATTTTCACGCTGCCACCATGTTAGTTAAACGACTTTATAAGTGAATCGAGTTTAATTATTTATAAGAGAAGAGGTTCAACATGCATGTTACTGTCACTCGTACCGCTAAAAGCGCGGGGAAACGTCATCGAGACATATAGTTGTCAAACCTTACTTTTTCTAATTGGATCAATGTGACAAGCTTAAGGCATTATGTCAACACTGTTACTTTGTTTACCTACTATATATATATCTGTATAGATAGGAGCGTGCAGACGTGGAAAATCTATTAGGGACAACTTTTTTATATGATTTGGGGAAAACGAGCAGGCGGATAACCAGATGAAAAGCAATCCAAGACATCCTTAAGATGAGCTGTTATTTTTCACGGACATATGTAGCAACTACGCCGGCAAAATAGAAAAATTACTTGTTCAATACGAATAGTATTCTTTTTTCGTAACGGCTACGGACCCTTATTCTCGACGTGTCTAACATGCTCTTGGCCAGTTTAATGAAATAGGTACCTCAAGTGCCAGTAATTTCACAGGCTGTTTTACTCTCCACGCCGAAACAACCACTTCACGGCAGGATTAACGAGCAAGATGGTGGTAGCAATCCGAGCGGACCTTGCACAAGGTCCTACCATCTGCACTACTAAACCTAACTCTTTTTTTCCAGTTCTCCAGCTTCAGAAGGCTACTATTGGGCATATACGCGCCCATCGTCCTTATATTCGTGGTCGCCATGATCTGCCTGGTGGCGCTCGCGCCGATCGGAGAAACATACAACACTATTATGGGAGCTTGAAACTTGAAGCTACAGTAGATTAAGTTCGAGAGGGCCTACTCTGAAATTCGAAGTTCGTATCTTACTGTCCCTCTCTCTCGTATTAAATAGTATAGTGTCAGAGGCACGAAGCGACATGAACTTCGATTTTCAAATTTCGTAGTAGCCCCGCAGATATCGATTGATCGAAACGTAGGAGGTATATCAATGAGCTACGATTTTTCATCTCTGTTAAACGTCAATACGTGCAAAACTTATTATGTTTTCATGCAAAACCTACCCTCGTTTAGTTCCATAAAAAACACGATTTTTCGTGTAGTTAGATTATTCTTTTGTCGGATTCTTGTTTCGCCGGAAGTATTTATTTGCAACCATGATCAATTACCTACTACATAGAACAAAAACCGACTGTTATAAAATGTCTAAACAGATTTATTGTAATAAAATGATTATATACCCAATTGTAGTAATTATCTTCATTTAATTTTTTTTTCATGATGCAAGTCAGCCTTATGTTTAATAGGTATTAAGTGTGAGTAAAGTCACGGTATTTCCGTAGTTTTGTTTAACTGAAAAATTCCAGCGTAACTAGAATTCGGCGAAACAACAATCTGGCAAATCCGGGAACTATTCTAATCAATGCCTATGCGACTCTACACTACTCTACCCTGTAGGGATACTACGAAACTCGAAACTCGAAGTTCATGTCCAGCGATCCCTCTTACACTTATACCATTTAATACGAGAGCGAGAGGGACCGCACGACACGAACTTCGAGTTTCGTAGTAGCCTTGCTGCAGTAGTCAAATAAGCGAACCCTGTTTAAGTAGGTATTGTCTAACGCCCTGACGTTCGCGCACGCATGCACTTTCTCTTTCTACCCTCGTCTTTACTATTGACAGAAAGAAATGGCGAAAGCGATTGTGATTCCGAGTGTGTTGGACAATGAAAGTCACAGATATAGATTACAGTAGATTACGCAAATGCACATACTTCGCGTGTCCGAACCTAGACCAAACGTCGGGGTTGACCCCATACAAAGACTGACCGCTGACCGACTAATCATGACTAGTGACTGACTCGAGACCCACGGCGCGGGCGGGCGGCGCATTTGAATCGATTTTGCGCGAAGATCGGGGAATTCACATTGCTATATAATTCGCTCTTGAGACGTTACAGTACATATTTTATAAAAAAGTGACAAAGTTGGTTTTCGCACATATCGAGGTGTTTGCGTTATCTAGTATAATCTATATCTGTGATAGACCTTCTGATTGTAAGCAAAACCCCTGGGTTGACGGTAACGCTCGCGTTGATTCCGACGTTACACTGCAGTTCATTTTTCAAAAATCGACCTCCTATTCCATATCAATGAACTTTAAAGTTTCACCTTGCTATTCCGAGGCTCGTGCAAGACAGTTACGTCTGTACGGCACATTGCGTTTTACTGAAGACTTGGTTCAACGTGTCGAATTAATCTAAATACACAAAGGCGTACCCGGCAAACCCCTCCGAATAACTTTCATACTGACCAACTCGCGTTTGGCCGGATTTTTTTGTGATAGTAACAAAATCATCAAATAATTCTACAATACTTAAGTCAATAATGTTTAAGCACAATTCTTTAATTCTAAGATCCACTTGATATTATTAGGTGTATTTTCTTGTACTAATAATAATTTTAAATACTTTACTTAAAGTAAGAATCAGTATTTATAGATTTCTTGTTAATATGTGGTGCATTTGAATCTTTAGCACTAAGTAGTTAAGTAATAACTTGGACTCAGAAACATCCCTTAACTAATGCCTCACTAAAGTATGATGGCAAGTAGAATTATGTATGTAGGTACTTGAAGGAGTAATGCAATGTCAAGCTGGTGCCTCACATAGACACTGCCATGTATTTTGTTTTATCTGTATTATATTTCAAAATGTCAGACATTTTATTTTTATGATTTGATCACATTGTAAATATAGTTGTTTATATAAAAATTAAAATGAAAACTACAGACTCATTGAGTTGTTTTATTTAGTAACTTAAATAAACTAGAAAACTTAAACTATTGCATGTGTGCAAGTAATGAAAAACTCGTAAAAATAATTAACAAATAAACTGAGATACAAAAAATGTTCTGAATGAAATATTCTGAAGAAGTGACAATGAAATTGTGAAGTGAAAAAGTAAAACAAAATGGTCAATATTAATTTTATATTTAAAATTACTTCCAATAATTACAATCTTCACAAGTTTTTTAAAAATAAGTCACGTATCTTCTTTTGGTATTTGTGAGTCTTCAACAGTCCTTGATCCCGGCACATACACTTTAAACGAAAATTCTGTCCTTGGAAAAGACCCAGGGTTTATCACTTGGCAGTCTTGAAAAGATCTTGTGTACGGTTGAAAATGATCAGCCACTACAACAAGATCCGGCATTGGGTACAAACTCAAGGCATCCGCGTGTCTCCAATAAACGGGTTGAACCCCCAATGATAATGGCGAGAGAGTACACTGACTCAGCAAGGTTTTTGTTAAATGGTCCGGTATGTTACCGGTCTCTGGAAAATGGATGGAGTTCCGGCACATTTTGGTAACTAAATCCTGTCTTATAAGTGTAATTTCTTGGGTGCAATACTGTATGCGGCAAGGGTTTGTGGTAAAGATTACCGAGTCACCCAATTTGTCTCTTATTTCTGTTGTTATAGAGTTTGGGATAGGAGGTCTTGGTAAAATATTAGCTGCTACCGGATCCCCTCTGCCCGGAACGAAGATAAACTTACAAGTTTCTCGTAGTTTCGTAAAAGGGTGTAACATATCAGCCAAATTTATAAGAGCAGCTTTAAGCTGCGCGCTGTGTTCGTAACCATACGGACAGGAAAGGAACTCTCCCATAAAAACAATTGCGATGGGGGGACACTCATTATAAGCTGTGAAAAAAGTTTTTAATTTACTCATAACTTTGAGGTTATCAAACCAAACATCTGATAGGAAGATGATTGTCCCATCTTCATTTTCTTGTTCGATTTTGAGCAAATTCTTGGAGTTTTTCAGTAAGTTTTTTGACTTGCCTCCAAAAGTATTCAAATTACCGAAATATTCTAAAGAGGTTGCTCTAGCCTCTGACGGAGGCAGAACAAATCCCATAACATGAAACACTTTATCATCATAATAACCTTCCGCTAGCACAAAACTGCTTTCAGTAAACAGGCCAGAGTGATATGTAGTTTCAGTAATATCTAATACCACACTTCCCGTTGGATCTTCCAGGTAAAATTTCCCTTCAGTAAGCTGTGTTAACAACCCTAGGCATATAACCTCATCAATCCTGCTTGAAGAACTTAATAAAACTTCAATCTTTCGCAACGGAAATCGCTTTTCACTTTCCATGGATGGTAAGGCATCTTGGGCGAATAGTTTGTGCCGGACAGTTCTTTGCCAGATCACCATATACCTGTCAATCAGGAACTGGGCCTTCCATTTAGGATCTGGATAGAGATGGCGGTCGGTACTAACGCTTTTAATAAACCTTTTTCTCTCGTTATCGTAATTCAACTTGGGTATACTAAACGCGTCTATGACGCTCAGAACTGTCTCCGTCTCTTCAAGACCCGACGACAAACACTCTCTATATGCAACTTCGAGGTGCTCTTTCTCTAAAATAGGCTGTGAAATACACTGATGCATTAAATGAGCTGTTATTTTGTCTATCATCTTCTGCCTTTGATGTGAGGTGAGAGACGATATTTGCTCCGCAACAAACGTGCTTGCCTCGCGACGTATCGTGAAACCACTAAGCTTGAATGCATTGTTGACTTCTAAACGTATTTGCTGCAGATCACCCATAATTATTAAAACAATATAAACTAAAACTAATAACGTGTATACATTTTTCGCGGATCACGGACGGTCGCGCCAAAATGAGTTCATATGTCAATGTCAACACGACGTTTTAAATCTTGATGTTGCCACTATAAACTACAAAAAATTGTTTTTAAAAGGACCTCATTATCAAAAAAAAATAAAAATCGTGTGAAAATTATGCGTCGTTTTTGTGCAGCATAAGATATTAATTCAAAAAGTATTAGTACCTTGTTAATTTCATGTTCAAAATTCACGTCGTAACATTAAAAACAAATTGAAATTCAACTTTCAATTTGTTTATTAAACTTAAATTTTGAGGAATTTAGTACTGGCAACATGTTAGTTTGTTTAAGGTACTGTCTTAAACGCTTAATTAAGGCTATTGAATGCTCGATTCTCGATTACTTTCAACTGACATCAAAGAGTATTGTAGACTGACATTCTGTCAATGTCAAAACAAACCATTAGTTTTGCATCGCATTTTCATCCATTCATATTTCATTTACTGCAAACTGCAAAAGGAAAGAGTTTGTGAGAAAAATGTTATCGTCGTAAAATATTACAAATGAGAAATACCCGTATTTAGTGTTGTACAAAACAAGTTTATGATTTGGTTGAAAATTCTTCCTCTGACTGTGGCTTTTGTTAGACAAATGTCGGTAAGTACGTAATGCTACAGTTATTTCAAGAATTTACATAATTTTGTTTTGTGCCGTTAGTGGAGTACTGTTAAACTAATGCACGCATTGCTTACAGGGAAAGCCGCAAAACATGGACATCTTGCGGCAATTTCAGAATATTGCTTGGTATGTAAAAATTATTTACAGTTAAAAGGTTGACGTCGCAATAAATTTGCGCTGTTAGTATTAACGGCATTGAACTAGTAAACATTGCAAAATTGTGGTTTTTAGTTTGACCAGTTTATGTAATCTCCAAATTCAATACTTGAGAAATATTGTTTACTCACTTTCTTTATTTTTAAAATAAATTGATGACTTGTTCATCCACTGTTAATTCTCATATTTTGTTTTTTAATTCTTCCAAATAATTTCAAAATACTGTTTTTATTTTTTCTTTATTCAGAAATATTTATTTGTCACGGGTAATACTATCTACCATCTAAAACTAAAACTAAAATAAAACTAACTATAAACTAAACTAATGTTACAAAATAAAAATGTCATCCAAATTTTTTGCCTCAGGCATTGACTCCCCCAAGACACTGGCAGCATAGTTGTCCTCACATGAACAGATATATTTTTTAAGTTACTACTTATTTGATGACTCTAATCTACTATTTGGATGAGAACCAAAAAGTTGGGCTAAATTAAATTGCAACCATACAAAACCAATAAAAAAGTTACATACATGCAGCAGTGGCAGCATGTGCATTAGAGGTGGCTTTAAGTTAAGCCATGCACAGTTCATTTGTTTGTTCAAACGCATTATGTGCCTTGCATCCATGTTATTCAACCACTATTTTAAGTGTACCTGTGTGACTATGCCAGCCTCATTGAAAGACCTTTAACCAACTTGTTGATGATGATGAAAACCAAAATTTTCTTCAGGTGTAAGCCAGACTGGTGCTTCCCCTCCATGAGTAAAGAGACCAATGAGTTGCTGCAGCAGTGCATCGGCCTGCCTCGACTGGAGTACTCTGATGATGTAGAGGAGGCAATCAAAAGGAGCGAGGCTTTCCCAATAGAGTTCCCAATTCATACTATGAGGTACGGTTTTAAGATTTTTTGGGATGATCTCGTATTGCATAGTATTTGTTTGGCATAAACTTACATAGTGTTATATACAGTACAGTCAAGGGCATAAATATAATGCAGTTAAAACCGTTTATAGTGACACCAGTTATAATGACATATCAGATTTAAAATCTTAAATAATAAAGATTATTAGCTAAGTAATTATAAAATTATTATAATGTTATTCTGATTTATAATAACAGTTTAAATTAAAAAAAATATATTTTTTTTGGACAACTAAGAAAAAAGTCCCATACAATCTTATATACCAAAATAACACTGACCAACCGTGTTTAACAACCAAATATTGCTGTTCCTTCAATGTTGTTATAAATAGTTTTGACTGCGTTTGTTACAAAGGTGTCAAAAATATTTTTACACTTTTTTATGGCACTAACCATAAAGCTTGATACTATGACTGTATAGATATTTAAGGCCTTGACTGTACCACCAAAATTTTATTGTTGATCGGGGCTTTAATGAGAGACAAAAAAAAGCAAATTAGTTTCAAGTGTAAATGCCTGAAGGGATGATTTAAGTGTTATTTAGCTAATACTATTTAGCGTAATTTTAACTTTGCTTTTAATTTCTCTTACAGATTAAAATCATTAAAAACACATAGGCCTGTGGACAAATTGAAGAATAACATAGCCTCGACTTACCCATTAATACACGAGAGGGTACTGTTGTTGATGACACATTTTCTTATTTACAAAAGGTTAGTAGACAGGAAGGAAGAGTATGGTTTATTGTTTGTGGCTTTTGCTTTATGTGCTACTTTAATTGTTTCAATTAATCTATACTGACTAATAGGGATGTTGACACCACCAATCAACTGACGTACTTTTTATGAGCTGTCAAAACACAATTCTCCCATAGAGTTTCAATGGCAATAGCGACTCATTACGTCATAACTCGCTATTTGTTCGCCAACTCAATCGACGAACTATTTATTATATAATATATTAAATTAATCTGGTTTTCAGGGCTAAAATAAAGTGTTTTTTTACTGGAGTCGTGTCTTCCAATTATTTTTTAACCAGCTTTTGCCCGCGGCTCCGCCCGCGTGGTATTCGGTTATCGCGCGCTGTTCCCTCGGGAACTGTGCATTTTTCCGGGATAAAAAGTAGCCTATGGCACTCTCGGGCCCATACTCTATCTCTATGCCAAAAATCACGTCGAACCGTCGCTCCTTTACGGCGTGAAAGAGGGACAAACATACAAACACACAAACATACAAACACACAAACACATTTTCGCATCTAAGGATAAAATTCTCGAAATTCCGCAGGATGGGTTAAAGCATCTAATATCGGACGTTTTTTGCAATACCGTTATTTTTTCGATACCGAAAATTCAAATACCGGTATTTCGGTATTTTTTCGATATTCGTATTATTAAAGTAAAATTAATGAGTTTCGCACTTCCAAAACCTTTCCGGTTCCGACAATCTTAAGTACGAATAGGTAGCTAAGATTATTTCAAAAATGTCTAAGATTGTTATTAATTAAATAAATATTAATGATTAATGCATTTGTGACTTGCAACTTTTGAGTGTTGCGACTGTAATACTCTATTTAATAACAAAATAATTGGTATTTAGAGATCAATATCGAAATTATTGAAATACCGGTATTATACAATATCAATACCGGTTTCGCCAATATCGGGATTTTCCTCCGATATTCCGGTTTTTCGGTATTATCGAATACCGGCATTCATGCTCTAGGATGGCTTATATATGACATGAAAACATATGAAGATTCAAAATTTTAATTTAAAACCACATATCGACGGTTTCCGGGCTATTTGTTTTAAGCGACATAGGAATACGTTGTCGCTTAAAACAAATAGCCCGGCAACCATCGATATAATAATTTGATTTATGGAATGTTGTAGCAAAGTCAAATTCAAATAATGGGGTTTCCCACAAGAATTCACTATAATGACTAGGTAATGTGACTACAGTATTAAAAGTCAAATTTTACCTGTTTTCCTGTACTATCTAGCTTAACCACAAGTATTTAAATACTAGCTTGTGCCCGCGACTTCGTCTGCGCGGATCTAAGTTATCGCGCGGTGGCGCCCTCTAGCGGAATAAAAGGTATCCTATGTTGATCCTTGGGGTTCAAACTACTTATATACCAAATTTCATCAAAATCGGGTCAGTGGTTTCGACGTGAAAGCGTAACAGACAGACAGACAGAGTTACTTTCGCATTTATAATATTAGTAGGGTAATAGATTATCTTTTTAATTATTCAATTGCAACATTTTAGGATGCGTCGGCCGATCGTATTATTTTTAAAACAAGGTGGGAATGCGACCCGGTATTTTATTTTAATGGCCCGGTACCGGGTCGCTATCCGGCAAATGGGAAACGCTGGTGTAGTGTTATAGGCCAAGATGTTGATTATGATAATGACATACATACATTACATAAAATCACGCCTCTTTCCCAAGGGGTTAGGCGGAGACTACATCCTTCCACTTGCTACGATTCTGGCATACAACTCTCGCTTCCTCTACGTTCATCAATCTTTTCATGCATGCACGTCGGTTTAGAGTACTCCTGACCCGACCTTTCTTCAGAATGTCCCCGATTTGATCGTGGTACGTTCGTCTAGGCCTTCCTCTCCCAACGTTCCCATTCACGCTTACTGTTGTCTTATTTATAACTTTTAAATTTCCAGAGAGTTCGGGTCACCCATTGAAAAGGCGTTATACAGGGTGATGACAGTGCCAGAGTTGATCGACAGAATATTGAAAAAGCGAGCTGTTTCTTTCATGAACAGTCAGGATCAGTATAAACTGTTGACTGGTGAAGAAGAGTAAGTTAATCTTGAACATGAAACTACCGTAACTCATTAATATTAAATGATATTGGAACGGATAACTCGCGTCTTAAATCGAGTTTAGCTAGACATGTTTGGGGCTATTATAACAATACAAAAATACTATCATTATACATAATACATTCAGTCTAGCCTGCCAGACGGTCATTTTTACCACCTGCCAGCGGTATACAGCCTAATCCCTACAGTACCTTATAATATTCTACTTACATTAAAAAAATACAAAAAAAGATAGTCTTCAATCATGTTCATTGTGGTGCACACTAAAGAATTTCAGTGCCCGTCTCAATACCGCCTGACCTTTTTTTTTTATTTGTCTGGATAGCAAACGAGCAAGTGGGTCTCCTGATGGTAAGAGATCACCACCGCCCATAAAAATGTGCAACACCAGGGGTATTGCAGATGCGTTGCCAACCTAGAGGCCTGAGATGGGATACCTCAAGTGCCAGTAGTTTCACCGGCTGTCTTACTCTCCTCGCCGAAACACAACAGTGCAAGCACTGATACAAAATTTAAATCTACTCTCAAAAAGACGTTAATATCTAAGGCTTATTATAAAGTCAACGATTATATCATGGACAGGGATATTTGGAAATAATTCCGATCCGTACTAGCGATCCCTTCAAATAGTGAACCTACTGTGTTAAAAATAAAATTGTGTTAAATACTTGTAATGTATAGTATATAGATATCATTTATAAATAAATATTGTGAATCTTTTTAAAAAAAAAAATACCTCGTTGAGTTTCTTGCCGGATTCTTCTCAACAGAGGTTTTTTCCGAACCGGTGGTAGTTTTTATGACGTTCATAAGTGCTTGTCATAGCCTAAATTGAATAAAGAGATTTTGACTTTGACTTTGACTGCTGCTTCGCGGCAGGATTAGCGAGCAAGATGGTGGTAGCAATCCAGGCGGACCTTGCACATGGCCCTACCACCTGCAAGCCATAAATTGCACCTTAGAATCGCTGTTCTATACTCCAATTCAATAGAATCTAACAATCCTGTAGACACTTCCAGCCTTCTAATATGAACACCGGGCTGCCTAAGGCTTTGTGATGTGACTATTATTATTTTTTGATTCCTTTTAGATGATAATTGCAACAACAGGGACATATATAATCAAGCGTGCCCACGTTAGGGTGTGTTAAATGTGTAGAAAATTGTTAGATTCTATTGAATTGTACTTTAAGCCACAATACATTATTGCAGTGAAGGCGGTTGGGAGACAGTGGGTACACTCCAGCAAAAGCCACCGCTCACCCTGGACAATTGTCTCAGTTACGACGAGCTCAAGCTTTCATCCATGGTGTATGTCAGTGGTCATACCGAGTGCATCAATGATGGGAACAGATACAACGCTGGGCAGGTTGCTGAAGAGGATATAGAAAGTGATGCTGTTATAATAGGTTCGTATGAATGATGAAATGGCCTAGTGGTTAGAGAACCTGACTACGAAGCTTGAGGTCTCAGGTTCGATTCCCGTGTCTGGGCAGATATTTCTTTGAAAAATACGAATGTTTGTTCTCGGGTCTTGGGTGTGGAAATATGTGTTTAGGTATGTATCTATCTATATAATTATGTTTATCTGTTGCTTAGTACCCATAACACAAGCTTTGCAAAGCTTACTTTGGGACTAGGTCAATTGGTGTGAATTGTCCTGTGATATTTATTTATTTATTTATGAATGAAAAAACAAATTGAATGAATGGGTGAACGAATGAAATGAATGGGTGAATGGATGAAGTTTATTCGTAACACGCGCATCACATACAAACAAATTCAATAGGGGGAAAAAACATAGAAATATAAAATAAATTAAATCATACAGATTGCATTTCGCATCCGATTCTTGTATTTTTTTAACCCCCGACGCAAAAAGGGGTGGTATAAGTTTGATTGCTGTGTGTGTCTGTGTCTGTCTGTGGCACCGTAGTAACAATGGATGGACCGATTCGAATGCGGTTTTTTTTAAGCAGGTTTTCTAGCGATGGTTCTTAGACATGTTTCATCAAAATTGGTTTAGCGGTTATTGAGATATCGAACTTTGAAGTGACAGTCGAGGGTTTTCCAACTTTTTGTTGTTTAGGTTTTTATTCGATAGGTAATATATGAAATGATATTGTAACGGATAACTCACGCCTTAAGGTAATATATGGCATTTTTTTGTAGATTTTGTTTTTAGAAAATTTCGAAGCCTGACAAGAACTGGCCTAAGACCACAAAGCATGGCGTAGACCGGTGTTAAGGTCTATTCCGACTAGTTCTATTATTAGTTCCATTGATGGAACTAGTTGGACTTTTCCCCTCTTTGTTGAATGTAACTTACTGAGAAAAAAAATCCAACTAGTTCCATCAATGGAACTAATAATGGAATTAGTCGGAATAGACCGGTGTTAGAGGCAAGCAATTAGTAAGTAATGTATGTAAATTACAGGTATAATCGGCCCCAGATTCGAACGTAAGTTTCGCATGGAATACGAAGACATACTGATAACGGAACAGCAGAACTGCCTGGAGAACGGTTACGGTGAAGAGGTTACGCCCACGACGTGTCTACACGTGCTTAAGACTACTTACGTAAGGAACAACCAGTCGGCGCGGCATATGTGGAGACAGATTTGGTCGGAGTTCTATCAGGTTAGATATTTTATTATCTGTATTAGTTGGTTAGGGCTCATAGTTTCCCACTCGCAAAAAGTCCCACCACCAAAATTACGTCCCTTTCGCAAATGGTCCTTTATGCAAAACACCCCATTCCCATTACGTCCCTTTCTCAAAACGTTCCATTGTTTTCGCAAAATGGCCCTTCTGAAAAAGCCCTTTTCGCAAAACGTCCCGTCTGCAAAATGTTACGTTAGCAAAATGTCCTTTTCGCAAACTGTCCCGCCTGCAAAATTCTTGTTTAAATAAAGAAATTAGGCTCTCTCTCATGGAATCTCTCTCATGATCAAAGTCCCTACATCATTGGTGAATTCAGAACGCCATTAATCCTGGCGGGCAAACTCAAAGAGTAGTTTTACATAAAAACTTTTCCTTAGTTATCAGTACTGGCCAGTTCAGTACAGAGAAGGATACTTAAAATACTTAGGCCGTCTTGCAGGAAAAAATAAATCTAGATTTAGTAGTTAAACCTGGCTTAAACTTGACAGTGCCATACATTTTGACACTGCTAAACTGAGCTTAACACTAACTCGAGATTTATGCGTTTCCAGCAAGTAGCCATTAGACGATAGAACGACAAAAACCTAGTTTATACGGGACATTTTGCGAAAAGGAACGTATTTGAACGGGACATTTTGCGAACGGGACATTTTGCGAATGGGACGTTTTGCGAACGGGACGTAATTTATGTGACGAGACATTTTGAGAACGTTCGTTTTGAGAACGGTCGTTTTGAGAATGGGACACGTTTATAAAAGGGACCTTTTGCGAAAGGGACAAAGGGACATTTTGCGAGTGGGACATTATGAGCCCTAACCGTCTTATCCATCTTATGCTTTCGTCACCATATTGCAGCCATCTTTAGCCCTTTGTTTATGATACCGCTATTATTTGACGACCGGATGGCCTAGTGGTTAGAGAACCTGACTATGAAGCTTGAGGTCCCGGGTTCGATTCCCGGCCGGGGCAGATATTTGTATGAATAATACGAATGTTTGTTCTCGGGTCTTGGGTGTTTAATATGTATTTAAGTATGTATTTTTCTATATAAGTATGTTTATCCGTTGCCTAGTGTCCATAGTACAAGCTTTGCTTAGTTTGGGACTAGGTCAATTGGTGTCAATTGTCCCATGATATTTATTTATTTATTATTATTCTTCCAGGTACACAGTTACACGTACGAAGAGCTAACGTCCTACGTGAACATACAACAGAAACCCGAGGACACCCGTTACGTCGACCGCTACGTCAAGTCCAACGTCGACGAGATATTCGATAACGAGGTGTATTACAAGAGGATCAGTGTCACTGCCGAGTGCGTGCTGCTAGAGGGAGAGGAGAGAGGCCGCCAGAGCGGGAGGGATGTGTTCATAAATGTCATAGGCGCTGGTGAGTACCGTATAAAGCTAAAGTTTTTATTGGTTGTTTGAGGTCTTTTGTATTTTTTATTTCAACTTCAATTTTTTTACTTTCAATGACGCTTTAACATTTTTATTATGATTGTATTTTTATTATGTAGTTGTGTTTTTATTGTGTAGTTGTGTTTTTATTTTTGTAATGTCTCTGTACTGCTTTTGGTGATCAGATCAATAAAGAATATTTGTATTTTATTGTATTGTAGTTTCATAACCAATGATTATTACAAAAAAGTGCTGCTTAAAAATTATCATTCATTGCAAATATACACCAGATCACGCACGCCCCCAATTTTATCGTGTAGTCTTTTAATTCGGCTCTAAGTCTATGTCAGTTGGTGTTAAATTCTTGCATGATCCCAAAAACTAGTCATAGACCATAATATATTTAAATGATAGACCATAGATTTCGCAGGTGGTAGGACCTTGTGCAAGGTCCGCCCGGATTGCTACCACCATCTTGCTCGCTAATCCTGCCGTGAAGCAGCAGTGCTTGCACTGTTGTGTTTCGGCGTGGAGAGTAAGACAGCCGGTGAAATTACTGGCACTTGAGGTATTCCATCTTAGGCCTCTAGGTTGGCAACGCATCTGCAATACCCCTGGTATTGCATATGTTTATGGGCGGTGGTGATCTCTTACCACCAGGAGATCCACTTGCTCGTTTGCCTTCCATTCGAATAAAAAAAATAGAAGATTTTTAGAATTTTCTTTATTTTCTCAGGCCTCGGCGTTTGGAAGATATCAGCGCACCAAGCGGACGTGTATGTGCTGACGTTTCTGGAGCGGATACGGTCCTTCCTCAAGATGGGCGTGCTGAATCACGTCACCGACGTCAACTTCGCGTACATAAGGCCCAGCGCCAGTATTTTAGGTGAATCACTAGCAACAAAATTTCAAATGTATTTCCGCACATGAATTTCGAAAAACTCAGAGGTGTGAGCCGGGGTTTGAACCCACGACCCTCTGCTTGAGAGGCGATAGGTCAAACCACTAGGCCACCACGGCCACACATTACATTTACATCTACATCTACATTTGAAATTTACCACGAGCTTTGCGGTGAAGGAAAACATCGTGAGGAAACCTGCACTAACCTGCGAAGCAATTCAATGGTTCGTGTGCAGTTCCTAATCCGCACTGGGCCCGCGTGGGAACTACGGCCCGAGCCCTCTCATTCTGAGAGGAGGCCTGTGCCCTGCAGTGGGACGTATATAGTCTGGGATGATGATGATGATGACTAGCAACAATAGCGTAGTAAGGGTATCAACCGCCCGGAGCGAAAGAAAATTTTGCCGCGTTCTTAATTAGATATTTTGACACAGTTTAAGTAATAGAAAATTTCGTGCCAATTTGAAAAAATCTCGTAAGTACTTATCTAAAATGAATGTCAACAAAATTTAATTAAGATTGGTTTTTGGAATCTTTTTGTATTTTTTTATTTCAATTCCAAATTTTTGTTCATCATCATCATGTCAGCCGAAAGACGTCCACTGCTGGACACAGGCCTCCCCCAAGGCTCTCCACTCAGACCGGACTTGTGCTTTTCGCATCCACCGTGATCCCGCGATCTTAACCAGGTCGTCGCTCCATCTTGTTGGAGGCCTACCGACAGCAAATTTTTGTTACTTTTACGGTTTTACGGGCTGCTTAAGTGGCTAAAATAAGAAACAAAAAAACAGTACATAGGAGAAATTCGTGTCTGTACTGTACCGTTGTCCAGCGGTGGTGTAGTGGTGGCACGCGGCACGGAATACCGAGGACCTGGGTTCGATTCCCAGCGCTGGTCTTATTTTTCTGGTTTTTCTGTGCATGTACAGTTGTGGACAACTAATTAGGGACACTTAGCGAAGAGAACAAAATTGAACCTTTGTGGTGTGGGGCTGCGCCCGTGTGGGCAATGAGTGTACGACGGCTCTTGGTTATGGAATATTGATGTATTTAATATCGAGAGCTTATATACTAGTCTTAATTAGTTACAAGTAGAGGGGGTAGGATTAATGTGAATTCAGTGAAACAGTAATGCTTACAGACTGCTTCGGGGTATCGGATGAGCCGATACTTATTGCTACCAGTGAATTCCAGACCACCTTGATCTCTGGGAAACCTACCACAGTCAGTTACCTACCACACGCCCTTCCTAAAAGAAAAAAAAATGATATTACCTGGAAAATCATTTTTTTTTTATATAAAACTAATATTTTTTCTCATCCCAGCCTATATACTTATTCTACTCTCTTATTTCTAAAATACAAAACTTATGTTATTTTCTAAATATTTTTGTTCTATTCTTGTGAACTAATTCTACTTTACCATCTTTTATAATTTCCACATTTGGTGATAAATCTTGCACAACTTTGTACGGACCATTATACACAGATTCTAATTTTGATGCTGTTTCGTTTTTTAACAAAATCAAGTCATTTGGACTGTAAATAAAAGGTTTAATATTTTTGTCATAATTACATTTTCGCATCTCTTTTGATAATACTAAATTTTTTCTAGCTTCTTCTTGTGATTTTTGTAACTTATATTTTAAATTTAAGGGATAATCATCTGAGTTATATAAAGGATCTATATTCCTAACTAAGTTACTAGGTAGCCTACAAATCTTACCAAAAACTAATTCATAAGGGGTAAATTTTGTAGAACTATGTACACTTGTATTATAAGCAAAACACCAAAATGGTACCCAATTGCTCCATGAAGTAGCTTCGTTATTTGTTTGTATTCTTAAGTATGCATTTAAATGTTTATGGGTGTTCTCTAAAGAACCTATTGATTGATGATGATATGCCGTTGAAGATAATTGGGTAACATTTAATAATTTACAAACATCTTTCATAGTAGATGATATAAATTCTGATCCCCTATCTGTGGCAATTTCACGTGGGATTCCATATCTTAATATAAAATTTTCTACAAAAGCTTTTGCTACACTAATAGTATCCTTATTTTCTAACGTATAAGCTTCAACATATTTAGTAAGTTCGCATTGAATTGTAAGTATATAATTCTTATTAAAATAATCCTTACCTAAGGGCCCTACTATATCTAAATAAACTTTATCAAAAGCCGTTGTGGCTGTAGTAGTTACAACCATTGGTTCTTTAACATAACTCGTATGTTTTTGCTTTTGACACTCAACGCATTTTTGCACGTACTCTTTTACATCTTTCTCCATTCCTGACCAAAAATAATACTTCTTTAAATTATTTACCATTCGCCTTATGCCGGCATGACCACTTGTTGGTAAAATATGAAAATCATTTAATAAAACTCGTTTATCATCATTCGATTCTATCTTTTCTATACCTTTTAATACATAAATTCGCAGCCCGGACTGCATTTTATTCATATTTATTAACTTGGTTAACCATTCAATATATTCTTCATTATTTTTATTTTTTACTAGCTTTTACCCGCGGCTTCGCACGCGTAAACTAATAAAACGGGGATGTATTCGGTCCCTTAGTTATAAAACTATCCCGTGGGAATATCCGGATAAAAAGTAGCCTATGTGTTCTTTCAGACGTTCAACTACCTACATACCAAATTTCATGACTCTAAGCCCAGCAGTTGTTATTTCGAGATTTTATCCATATCCCGTGGGAATATCGGGATAAAAAATAGCCTATGTATTATTTCAAAGGTCTAGCTACCTACACACCGAATTTCATGGCTCTAAGCACAGTGGTTGTTATTTCGAGATTTCATCCCTAGGTATCCCGTGGGAATATTGGATCAAAAAGTCGCTTATGTGTTATTCCAGACTTCCGGCTACCTACATTTCAAATTTTATGACTAAGCCCAACGGTTATTATTCCAAGATTTTATCCCTATCCCGTGGGAATATCGAGATAAAAAGTAGCCTATCTATTATTCCAGAGGTCCAGCTATCTACATACTAAATTTCATGGCTCTAAGCACAGCGGTTGTTTTTTCTAGATTTTATCCCTAGGTATCCCGTGGGAATATTGGGTCAAAAAGTGGCCTATGTGTTATTCCAGACGGCTAACTACCTACATACCAAATTTCATGACTCTAAGCCCAGCGGTCATTATTTCAAGATTTTATCCCTATCCCGTGGGAATATCGGGTTAAAAAATAGCATATGTAGTATTTCAGAGGTCCAGCTACCTATATACCGAATTTCATGGCTCTAGTCCCAGTGGTTGTTATTTTGAGATTTCATCCCTAGGTATCCCGTGGGAATATCGGGTCAAAAAGTCACCTATGAGTAATTCCAAACGTCCAACTACCTACATACTAAATTTCATGACTCCAAGCCCAGCGGTTGTTATTTCAAGATTTTATCCCTATCCCGTGGGAATATCGGGATAAAAAGTATTCTATGTTTTAATCCAGGTTATAAACTAACTTTTTGCCAAATTTCATCCAAATCAGTCCAGCCGTTTTAGCGTGAAGAAGTAACAAACATACTTACTCACATCCTCACTCACTCACATCCTCACTCACTCACTCACAAACTTTCACATTTATAATATTAGTAGGATTATATAAATCTCTTTAATATCTTTCTCTTTACAAAACTGCTCCAGTTTACTCATATAGACGTCTCGCGTCGTATACGATAATAAATCTAGACAGGTATATATTATTTCTTTTTGCTTATCTATGACAAAGCAATTACTTGATTTATATTTTTCAAATTGTTTTTTCCCTAATAATACTAATTCTACGCACTTTTTTGGTTTTTCAATATTTTCCGCAATTTTAGGGTGATCAATCCTACAACTGTCAGAATTATTGACATACTCATTACTATTTTCTGTTTCTAATATTTTTCTTTTCATACTTCGTGTCATTACGTTTACAACGTGCTTATTCATATCTCTAAGTTCTTCTGATGTTACGACGATACGAGATAACGCGTCTGCAGCTACGTTACTCGAACCTCTTACGTATTCAATTCTGTAATCGTACTCCTCTAAACTAAGTCTAAACTTTAATAATCTACTCGATGGGCTATTGATATTAAACAAGTATACTAATGGCTTATGGTCGGTTTTAATTACAAATGTTTTTCCAAATAAATAAGGTCTAAAATAGCGTACTGACCACACTATGGAAAGTAATTCTTTCTCGATAGTGGGATAATTTAACTCGGCTTTATTTAATGCTCTACTCGCATACGCTATTGGTAAATCATTTTTATTGCATAACAAAGATCCTATTGCCAATCCTGAAGCATCAGTTCGTAAAATAAATTCATTTTCCTCTGAAAAGTCTGGGTATTGAAGTATTGGAGGTTCTACCAAAGATTTTTTCAGTTGGTTAAATGACTTTTTACATTCTTCAGTCCACTGAAATATAGTTCCTTTACGACTGAGTTTATTAAGTGGTATAGTAATATGAGCAAAATTTGGAATAAATTTTCTATAATAGTTAGCAAATGCTACAAATCTCTTTACTTCATCGCTATTTTTCGGAGTTGGATAATTTTGTACAATTTTTGTTTTTTCTGGATCAGGGCGAATACCATCAGATGAAATTACATGTCCTAAATATAATATTTCTTTTTTCAAAAATTGACATTTAGTTGGATTAAGCTTTAAATTTACTTTTCTAAGTCTTTCAAATATGTTTATTAAATTTTTGTTGTGTTGATCTAAGTTACGACCAAAACAAATTAAATCGTCTAGGTAAATTAAACATTTTTCATAATTTAAACCGGACATAGCTACAGTCATAACACGACTAAATGCACTTGGACTTATTTTTAAACCCATAGGGAGCCTTTTCATTTGGTATTGTTTATCGGTTGTAAAGGCAGTATATTTTCTACTTTCAGGTTTCAGATTTACTTGATAATATGACTGATTTAAGTCTAAATGAGTAAAGTAAATTGATCCCGATAATGAGTCTAGAATGTCAGTTATATTAGGCAAAGGAAATTTATCATCTTTTATCCTATCATTTAATTTTCGATAATCTATTACAATTCTCCACTTTTTCTCACCTGAACTATCAACTTTTTTTGGAACAATGAGTAAAGGGCTAGACCATTCACTCTGAGATTCTTCAATAATGTCATCTTTCAGCATTTTTTCTATTTGTTTATTAATTTCAGATTTTTGTGATTTAGGTAAACGATATGGCTTTACATAAACTGGTGCTACATTTTCTTTAAGTTGTATGGACTGTTCATAAACATTAGTGATCCCCAATTTGTCTCCTTCCAAATAAAATACGTCTGGGTACTTTGCACATATGTTTTCAATAGAAACTTGCTCCTCTAAATTTAAATGATTTAAACTTAATTTTGAAAAAAGTTTTTTGACCCGATCTGAGTTCGCTTTGGATGATTTATCAAATTGACATATGTTGTAATTATTTAATGCATGTATTTCAGGATAAAAATAACTTAATTGAACCTCGGTGTCTCTAGTATTCAAAATTTTAACTGGAATTTTTCCATTTCTAGGCGTTACTATAAGACTTGCTATAAATACTCCCTCACATAATTGACTTGAATTTATGACACAATCACCTGAAAAATTAACATCGATATAATGCACTGATTCACATCTTGGCGGTAATGTTATGTAATTATTATAACTTGTACTTCCCATGTTAAACTGTAATGTTATTTCCTTGTTATAACTTGACAAAGTTATTGTATTTATCTCAAAGTTTAATATACAATTAAATGCACTAAGAAAATCTTGACCTAATATTCCATCAGTCTGGCATGGTAAATTTTTAACTATATAAAACTTGTGATTAAATATATAATTGTTATATTCCAAATCCAGATAAATAAAACCTTCCGAGAACACTTCACCACCGATGCCATTTATTTTAATACGCTCTACTTGATATTGGATGTCATTACGGATCAGCTGCTCGTGTTTTATTACTGACAAAGTTGCTCCGGTGTCAATTAACCACGAATACGATGCACCAAAGACATTTAGTTTTATCGAGTTAGTGTTATTACGACATGAGCAAATTACATGATCGTTAGGAACGAAAAAAATGGTTGCTTGAATTTTCGATTGTTTCGTTGCTTTCGTTTTGATTTGTGTTATGCATAGTGTTTACGAAATTTCGACCTCTAGACATATGTATTCTACCTCGCGAATTTCCTCGATTAAATGATGACTGACGATATGATGTAGTAGTTTTCGGAATGTAATAAGTACGACCATCGTTATTATGTCTAAAGTTCCCTCGCGTCGCATTTGTCGACGACCAGGGGGGTCCCTGATAACCCCTTCCGCGATTTCCACCGTAGCCTCTAGTTCTACCACGATAATTTGTACCACGGGAATGATAAAAATTTCTTTGATAGTTAAATATAGTATTTTCTGAGGATGGAATAATTTCCTCATCTTTTGCCGTTCTTATCGCGTCTTTTAATGAAGTTATGTTTTTAGATGAAATTATTACGGACAAATTCGGATTTCTGAGACCGTCCGCAAATCTTTTTATTGCTAATTTTTCGTTAACAGGTTTTAATATTTTGTACGCTGCGATATCCCCGTCAGATTCGGATATTGTGAGATCAACGAAAAGCTCTTCAATTTTCTTACCAAACTCTTCAATAGTCAAGGAATGTTGTTTTGCGCGCATTAAATTCGTATGTATTGTACTCGCGGCTTTTTTGGTTAACAGATTTAAACGCATGTCTTCGGTCAGTAATTTACAGGACTCGTAACTGTCTTTTAGTCTTAATTTTGCATTTTCGTTTAAACGAGTTTTTAAAATAAAATTAACTAATTGTGATTCGGTGTTATCGGATATCATGGATCTATATAATTCGATACTATCGATTAATTTCTTAGTTACCTCCTCATCTCCCGTCATTACAGGCAGCAAGGACACAGCCGTCCTCAAATCAAATTTTTCCATTTTTTCACAGCTCTGAAAACTTACGTCACTATTATCGTTATCGCTATCCGTTTCGTTAGTGTACAGTCTTATTAATTCTGAATATTTAAGTTTGAATTGAACACAAAAATCACTTTCACTTTCACTTTCACTATTTTCCTTTTCTTTGAAGATTTTGTGCAGTAGGCTCAGCTCCACCAATTTATCTGCTAATTCTTCCTTTCGGCTTCTAGTTTTTAGCTTAACTAATTCTTTTTCCAACGCCAATAAATTATTATACAGTGTTTCCATTTACACATATTACACGGAAGCTTGTTGTCGTGAAATTTGGCTGACGACTTCTTTTTTGATTGATTTCTTGTAACAACGGTAACAGCATGCGCCAAAAAAAGAGATACCGATAATGCACATGAATATTAAAATAATGATTAGTATGATATTGGTTCGTTCTGTGTGGATTGCCAATTGTTGTACCACCGCGCCGTTATTTCCGCCTGCTGAATTTTGGGCAATTATCACGTCTTGCGATTTGGATACGGGTGATCCCATAATACTTAATAATTTCTTCTTTGATTGATTAATTTTTTGATTTTACACGCCGGGTATAGGATCAGGAACAGCACAATCAGAAAAATAAAAAAATATTTGGTGAACTCACATAGTTTTTCTTCGACTTCCTCTAATTTTTCTGATGTAGTCTGGACCATGATTTTCATCACGACGGAGTACTTCTTCTCAGCAGCGGCGCGGCGGGACTGGCAGGATCGCCATGTGGTGTGGGGCTGCGCCCGTGTGGGCAATGAGTGTACGACGGCTCTTGGTTATGGAATATTGATGTATTTAATATCGAGAGCTTATATACTAGTCTTAATTAGTTACAAGTAGAGGGGGTAGGATTAATGTGAATTCAGTGAAACAGTAATGCTTACAGACTGCTTCGGGGTATCGGATGAGCCGATACTTATTGCTACCAGTGAATTCCAGACCACCTTGATCTCTGGGAAACCTACCACAGTCAGTTACCTACCACACCTTGACATAATTTTTATAAAGTTAACTCAGTTATCTATTTTGAAGTACGAGTTTTTTTAAGTGGTGACGATTTGTTGTTAAACAGCATGACTGAAACATCTATAAAAAATGTATTTTTTACAGGTTTGTTTACTAATAAAACGGACGAAACAGAAGGCGTAGATAGTACTGAAAAAAGGATATTCTTTGAAAGCAAGAGGCATCCAAAAGGTTAGTAATCCTTATTTATAGAATCGGAATGGAGGAATCGTATATAAGAGATATATTATATTATATCACACCTTTATACACCACTGACGTAAATGCAATTTTAAAATTTTTCGATATACCGTTCGAAGTGCAATATATTTTTAAGTATATAAATTCTTGTAACTCGACATCCATACTAATATTATAAATGCGAAAGTGTGTTTGCATGTTTGTGTGTTTGTCCGTCTTTCACGCCGTAACGGAGCGAAGGATCGACGTGACTTTTGGCATAGAGATAGTTTATGGGCCCGAGAGTGACATAGGCTACTTTTTATCCCGGAAAAATGCACAGTTCCTGATGGAACAGCGCGCGATAACCGAATACCACGCGGGCGGAGCCGCGGGCAAAAGCTAGTTTATGTTATATTTAATGTAATATTACATTGCGTTAATAAATAAACTAAAAACATATTTACAATACCTAAGATTGAGTACTTTAGGCTTGAAACTAAACAAATAATCAAAAATGTTTGCATTTATATTCATTAATATTTATTAGGATTGGTGGAATAATGTGAATTATAAATTTCAGGTGGCATAAACGTCCAGCTAGAGAACCGAGAACCCTCTGCGAAACTCACGGGCGAACACGCGGGAAAGCTGCTAGTGATGACATACGCTTGGGACGGGAACGCGTTCCCTGGGAACGAATTCTGGTAAGACTCGAGGTTTTTGCTCCTTTACATCAATGGCGAATATATCTATCTCATCATCTCAGGCGTGGGACGTCCACTGTTGGACTTAGGCCTCCCCCATAGACCTCCAGTTGCTTCCTATTTATAAGGCCTTCAGTAAAGCACCACGTCTCGGATCCATATGTCATCACTGGCAACACACATCCAATATCTTCTTTTAATCCTTTCTTACTATTATAAAGGAGAAAATGAGTTTGTTTCTTTGTTACGCTTTACGCCGTAACGGAGCGACAAATCGTCGTGATTTTTGGCTTAAGAGATAGTGTATGGTTTCAAGAGTGACATAGGCTACTTATTATCCCGGAAAAATGCACAGTTCCCGAGGGAACAGCGCGCGATACCCGAATGCCACACGGTTTTGTTTTAATGAACCCTAACCAAAACTTTCTATGGGATCCAAACAACAAAGATTATCTGACTTTTTATCACTTTTACCACAAGGTTTGGTAATATACACAGCGGCACAAAATTCAGTATAATATATTATTATTATATTTACCCTATAACTGTGTCCCACTGCTGGGCAAAGGCCTCTCCTCTTGACTTCCACATCTCTCTATCCAGAGCTATATCTTATATATATATAAATCAAATGCTGTTCATTAGTCTCGCTAAAACTCGAGAACGGCTGGACCGACGTGGCTAATTTTTGTATTGAATTATTTGTCGAAGTCCAGGGAAGGTTTAAAAGGTGAGTAAATATGAAAAAAAAATGAGGCGGTACGAAGTTTGCCGGGTCAGCTAGTTATGTATAAAAATTTGATTTATATCCAAACACCACGAAATGGCTTGACCGATTTTTATGAAATTTTTGAGTGACCCAAGGGATGCATTTTTGAACCGACTTCAAAAAAGGAGGAGGTTATTTATTTATTATATTTAATTATTTTTTGTAATAACGATTTCTCCATTTCCAGGCTGGGCTCTCTAACGGGTTCCGGCGACCCCGCTGCCGCGTGCTCTACGCAGGTCACGGAACTCCACAACCCTTACGTCAACCCCAGGGTCGACGGTAGCAACGCGCGCGTTGCCGGCCGCGCCGGGGTCACCCCATTGGCTGACTATTGCGAGAGGCTCTCCACGTAGACTTTAGATTTCTAGGGTCATGGTAGCCTAGTCCACTGCAGAGGACTTTTTTCTCAGTAGTTACGTTCAACGAAGAGGTTAAAAGTCCAACTAGTTCCATCAATGGAACTAGTCGCAATAGACCGATTGTGAGGGCATACAGGGGCTAGCATCTCTGAGTTTTTCTAGACTCATGTGCGCAATGAGGGCTATCGTTTTTTCTCTCACTAGATGGCGCCACTGTTGCGTGAGGTTTTTAAAAGTCTGTTATAACGGCCGTGAAAACAAAGTTTAGACTAAAATCATATTTAATACATTGTAAAACAGTGCCATAAACATATCGAGCAAACACAGCATTGCATAATCCCGTTCTGTTCGGAAAAAAAGGAGGACAAAAGTTTTCGAAAGACAAAATTGTCTCAAATTACAGACGTTCATTGCCCCTTATCGCATAATTGCCATAACTAATTTCAGATAATGCAAAATATTCACAAAATTATTCTAATTATAAATAAACCAGCGTAGCTCACCCAAAAACTATGAGATTTGACATTTCGTTGACCTCACGCTACACTAGCGCCTCTAGCGGAAAATTCATTCGCGATAGCCCCCATTATATTCGTTTACCACGAGCTTACGGTAAAGGAAAATATCGTGAACTTGCACAAGCCTGCGAAGTAATTCAATAGTGTGTGAAGTTCCTCTCATTCAGTCTAAGTAGCAAGTGGTCTAATATGTTCCCCGAATGTCTTGTTAAATTCTATGAACCAAACTCGACGAAGCTCCGCTCGGCGGAGCTCCTTTTCCACGCGGCTGAGGTGTTTCGCTTAACGCACTCTAACCTATGCTTTTTAAGTTTTCGACACTTACAGATAAGGACGAGTTGCTTTTTAGACCATCTGCTTTTTAGACAAAGTGGTATTATGCCAGGTACTGAAGCTAATAATTGAGAGCACTTCCCAAATAAATACGTACTTCCCACTAATACCACTTATAAATGCTAAAGTTTTTAAGTTTGTTTGTTTGTATGTCGCGTCTAACATGTTTTTCTTACATTACAACAGACGCTTAGAAGTTTTAAATGGGGTAAAAAATATACGTTATATTTTTTGCATTTATTTTATAACTATTTAATAATCGGCTACCATTTTTTATACTATATTGTATTACTAGTGTATATGAAAGAGAGTAGAGATGTCACGAATATTTGTATTCGCATTCGCCTATGAGAATAATTCTCATCATTTTAAACATTCGCATTCGCATAAAACGATGCGAATATTTTGGGAATGCGAATGTGCGCAAGTTGTGACGTGCCGAGCATGCGCAAAGCGCGCCAACCCGTATTACGTGATTAATTTAGACCAATAGAAAGCACTTTTACTTGTGACAGTGGCTTGTGATTGCTTGATTAGTTTTGTTTTTAACCCCCGACGCAAAAAGAGGGATGTTGTAAGTTTGACCGCAATGTGTGTCTGTGTGTCTATCTGTGGCACGGTAGCTCTTAAATGGGTGGACCGATTTGAATGCGGTTTTTTTGTATGATTTATTTATTTATTTATTTATGTATTTGGGCAATGACATATAACATTGACCAACAAAGTTGCCACAGGTTATTAGTTCCCAATAATAAAATATAAATCGGGTATAAAGGTAACAAACATACAAAGAAAAAAAGGTTACGACTTGCAAAAAAGAGAATGTGCATATGACCCATTCTCAAGAAAATGGTATAACTAAATACTTACTACTAATGACAGTCTTATATCTACTTAGAGAAATGCTAAATATATCAATGTCAGAGAATTTGCTAGCAGATTTTCTGACGATGGTTCTTAGACATTTTTCATTAAAATCAGTTCAGCCGTTTTTGGGTTATTGGACTTTAAAGTGGCAAAGTCGAGGGTTTTCCAACATTTTTTGTTGAAGTTTAGTTTTTAGTGTACTCCCTTAATATTCGCATTCGTACATTCGCGTCCTAAATATTCGCATCCGCATCCGCATTCGCGAATGTGATAGAAATTACATTTGTGACATCCCTAAAAGAGAGTATGATGTTATAGGTCGATTCACAAAAGGTGGCACGAATGTATTGAACGAGTGACTGAAAGTATCTGCGAGTATTTATATGAATACACTTCACACAAATATGAAAATGTCATGCATGATGCATTTGGGTCAATTAACTTTTTCTTGTCACTCTTTGCTATAGTTACGGTCTCCTGAGTCACTCTGTAAATCGTAAGTTTATAGGATTAAAATATGCCAAACGTACAGTTTTGTGGTAGTTTTAAGCCCTTTTTATGATTGGTCATCTAAAAAGCATGTTAGTATAATGTAACACAACATTTCCTCTAACAAACTGTACTACTTTTGTCCCCTCGCTGACGGGACGGAATAACAACAAGAAATATCATTTTCCTACAAAAATGTCTAAGTGAAATTACTTTCGTTCGATCCATTCGTGCCACCTTTTGAGAATCGACCTGTACTTGAAAATGGAATACGAAGCAGAAACTATTGACCAATGATATCGCTTCATTTGACCGTCCTCGCACAACACAGCCATCTCATTGGTCGATTCAGATATGCTTTAACTAGTCGAGTGAATGAGTGATTTCAAACTTTTTTGCAGTCACTTGAGGAAAATCTGCATTGAAATTGTTTTCTATCTCGACATACCTGAGGCCTTATTGCCTAACGTTTCTGACACTCGCGATCGCAATAAAATGACAGCTTTCGTATGCGAAATATGTCATTTGATTGCGATCGCGAGTGTCAAAAACATTAGGCAATACGGCCTTTGAACTAACTTGTCTCGAAATGCTTGCCTATGAACAATAATGTTAATAATAATACAATAATAAATATGTATACTATTTAGAGAAATGTATAAACTGTGAACAAATTTGCAGCACTATGAATTGTGGATGACTTACTGCTCTTAAAGTATTTAATAGGGATGTTGGCACCACCAATCAATTGACGTACTTTTTATGAGCTGTCAAAGCACAATTCTCCCATAGAGTTTCAATGGCAATAGCGACTTATGACGTCACTATCCGGCAACTCAATCAACTAACTATTTATTTGTTTTAAAGCAACAAAAAAAATAATTTTACAGTAAATCGAAAATTAATCTGGTTTTCAGGGCTAAAATAAAGCGTTTTTTTACTGGAGTCGGGTCTTTGAATTATTTTTTAATGGCGTCCACATCCCTATTGTCAGTGCAGGAGCCCGACTCTCACTTGGCCCTTTTTAAAGGTGCGTTTCCACCAATAATGTGCGAGAGTGTGTTAATAGAAACGCTTCCTTTAACACGCCCCGCTCCGCTCAGCTGTTTCCACATTCCACATGTACAGTGCAGAGTGAGATAAATTAAGCGTTTCTATTGGTTAAAAAAACCATTCCTCGCAATACATTCTCGCACGTGAAAGAAAACATTCACAATCAATGGTGCTGCCATCTGTAGCTTTAACTGACAACTATTATATTACCTTTTCGGGGTGCAGTTAATGTTCGCCCTGTAATCGTCAACCCAGAACGTAAGACAATGCACGGCCTGCTAATTCGTGCCATTAACACTTCCATTGCTCCTCGCTTTCGCCATTATCATCTATTTCTGACGTCACGTAGACGTGGCAGAGCTAGTTTGACAGACAGTTAAAGTGTTAATTGTTATTCGGTCGTGTATTGTCGTATGTACGTTCGGAGTCGTCAAATACTCGGGCGTACATTAACCGAACTCCTATTTAGTCCCAAGGGATGTAAGTAGAAATGTTCTCGAATGTACAATGTAGCTTGTAATATTAGCTTTGCTAAATAATACTGTCCTTGATAATATGATATTGTTACGTTTAATTTGGTAAGAAATATATTCAGCTGTTTTGTATTATTTGTCTGTTTTTTTTTATTTTCCGTAAGACGAATGGAAACCGACGAACGAATGGTAACCGGTGGATGTAAGTGGCGAGTTGTCATTCATTGCGGCGTTCTAACATAGTAAAAAAAACCGGCCAAGAGCGTGTCGGACAAACCTAAAATAGGGTTCCGTAGCCATTACGAAAAAATCAAGTAATATTTTTCTAAGGATTTCGTATTTTATACGGAATCTTCCAAGTTTAGGTATATTTTATACCTTACGCTGCTATTTACTCATAAACTACTAATAATTCTTAAACAAACTTAGCCGTTATAGTTTTCCTTGGAAGTTTGATATACTGACTATCATTCTGAATTTTTTCAAATTTTTCCACCCGCAGGTTTAGATTTTAGAGGGGACGCTCGATTTTAATGAAAATTTGCACTTTAAAGTTGAATATTTCGCAAACAAATTACTGAATCGAAAAATCTTAGCAAACCCCTAATGGTTTTTAAATACCTATCCAACGATACCCCACACTATAGGGTTGGATGAGAAAAATTAAAATCACCGCCACTACGTCATGGGAGGTACCCTAAAAAAAAATGTTTTGGATTTTTAATTGTACTATTTTGTCGGCGTAGTTTACCTATATATCCTTTCTAGCATTGATAGTCCCTAAGCAAAGCCGCGGACGGACGGACAGACAGACAGACATGGCGAAACTATAAGGGATCCGTTTTTGCCATTTTGGCTCCGGAACCCTAAAAATAGAACAAGTAGGTAAGTATGCACACTCCGACCCTTTAGGAGAGATTTAACTGCCTGCAAGGCTACCACGAAATTCGAAAATCGAAGTTCGTATCGTACCGTCCCGCCTACGCTTAGGTTATTTAATTAGAGAGTGAGAGAGACGGTACGATACGAACTTCAAATTTTGTGTTTCGGAGTAGCCCTTCTGCTCCGGCGCGGACGCTTAGGGTTGTCGATGTCTATTTTAGATTAATTAATTACCCACCGGCAAATAATTTTAGTATGAAAGTTAACTTAAAATTGACCAATATCATGGACGAAGTATAGTAAATATCTATGTCTAGAGGCTTGTGTTTTCTTATGCTCAATAGATAGTAGTTTGAAAACTAGGAGACCCATATTTTTTCTTTTCGCGAAATTCGTATTCTAAGTTAGTCAAAAATAATTTTGAAATCTCGAAAAATTCGAAAACGCTTGTGAGGTTGAAACTACACATTATCTTTGCCTAGGTTATGAAAAAAAAACAAGATACAGGTTGTCATTTTAGAGGTTGTTTTTGAATTTTGATTGACGTTTGTTTGGTCTGGCCACAACAAAGTGCAAAACTCTAACTTCGTATGTTTCCGTCCCGCTGACGCTTATGTCATTTAATACGCGAGTGAAAGAGACGGTGCGATACCGACTTCGATTTGCGAGTTTCGTAGTAGCGCTTCTGGCTTGTGGCTTGTGGCTGTGATTTGATGTTGGTTTTTATTGTATTTTAAGTTTTCGAATTTTTCTGGACTGAGTTGAAAATAATTGTCAACAAAAATGAATAAACAAGTTCGTAAGTTAGATCCCATCGTTACTTGCTTCGTTCCCACCTGCAAAAATACAGTTATGAAGAATCCAAAAAAACATTTTTTCCACGTGCCGAGGTCTTCGAGAGTACAGTGGTGTGCTGCTGTAAATAAAACACACGTACCAAAAACTGGAGGTCTTTACATTTGCGAAGATCATTTTAATGTAAGTATGTACTTACTTATCTACAGTATATTCTAATTCTTCTTTAAAATATGGCTTCTGTCCTAATTGATAAGACAATTTCGCCAGTGTCTATGTATTCTCTTTCGAGAGGCAACGTTGTACGGTGATTGTAGTTTCTGCAACTTGATAGTAAAATTCCAGAAACCACGTGGAAACAACTTGCGCATTAAAAAAAGGTCAGAGAGGTACGAGAGCAGTATAGAATTTTGTGATCACTGTTCACTGTTAAGGTTAATCGCCGCATAAAACACTATCAAAATTATACTTCAACCAGCCAAAGAAACAGAAATAGCAGAATTATACACAGCCCACATCCGCCATGTTCGAATGCCACAAATCGAATCTACTTATCTACAGTATATACCTATGTATTTTAGAGATGGGCCAGATCCTGGTTTTGCCGGGTAATGGGTAACGGGTACCCGGCATAATTTTTGCCAAATCTGCCAGCTAACTGCCAAAATTACCTGCCATTAAAATGCCTTTAAAATCCACCGCTCGGCAGGGCTGAGCAGAGCGGGGTGAGGCAGAGAGTGACTTATGTTTTTACCATTGATGAAATAACTGGTTTTTACATCACAATTTGCCGAATTTGAAGTTTGATTATAGATTCACTTGACATTAAAAAATTTAAAAATTAGTACTTAAATATCTCAATAACTAGTTACTATAATAATGATTAATAAATGAGAAATAAACAACTTGATTAAATACTAAAATCTGTTAAAATTATAAGTTGATTTAAATACAAAGTTTAATAAACATTTTCTTACGAAAGCAGTTGGTTTCTTTTTTTATTACTTACCCGTTATCTGGTATCCAGCCAGACCCTAAAAAAGTGTCTATTGTTTTCCTTGATTTCCTTGTAATATGATGATTACTAATGAATTGTTTCCATTTTATTCTAGCTGGAAGAAGCATTACTAAACTACCAAGATTGGATAGACCAAAAAACCAATAGACCCCGGCTGAACCCCCGCGTTCCAAATTATTTAACAAACATAAATAAAGACCCATGTCTTCTGCCATCGACATCCACATCCACAGTTAATGTAGATCCTGTACCAAATGTGCAAGAAAAAGGTGTGCTGTGCATTCCTGACTGTATTCATAAATCTGTCCAAGTAAAACCCACTACGGTTAATTGCTTGGTTGGTGCGAGAATTTCCAGAAAAAGGAAACTGGTACATTCATTTGAAGAAGAGTCATCAGAGGGACATGATCCACCAACAGTTGGAAGTACAACAGAATTTTCTGAAAATGAAAGTTTTAGTAACTTACCAATGCAAAAAAGTTTAGTTGGCAGGTGTTTTATGTTAAGTTTAATAGAAAAAAAACCATTTTCATATATAGGTGTTCCTAAACAATATTATTGGATTATTCAATATATTGCAAAAGAATTAAAGATACCTTCTTTACATGTAATAATAACATTTTATAAGTTAAAAAATAATGAAACATTCGCCAATATAAAAGACCTTTTTGAAATTTCATTAACATTGTGGAGAATATTTAACAAAACTTTGAAAGCACTGAGTTTATTTTTTAGAGAACTTATATATTGGCCAACAGCCCTGGACATTAAGAGGAACCTTCCTACTGCTTTTATTACAAGCAAAGAGTATGCAAGTGTTCAGGCAATAATATATTGCTTAGAGATAGAAATAGAAAAGCCTAAAAAACCTGTAGATCAGGCCCATACATGGTCCCAATACAAGAATTGTAATACCGTAAAGTATTTGATAAGTGCTACCCCAGATGGATTAATAAATTTTGTGTCCGAAGGCTATGGAGGATGTATTAGTGATATGTATTTAGTTGAACAAAGTGGATATTTAGAGATAATACCAGCTAATGCTACCATACTAGCAGACAGGGGTTTCAAGCATTTAGAATCACATTTAGATACGAAATTTGTAAAAGTTCTGCGCCCGCCTAGTGTATGCAAAGGCACAAAAATGACAAAAGCAGAGGTGATTGATAGTAAAATTTTAGCTAATTTACGCATACATATAGAAAGGGTTATCAGGAGGATAAGACTTTTTAAAATGTTGAAGCCACATGCTGTTGTAAATAATAAATTACTAAACATACTAGATGATGCAGTGGTAGTTGCTTGTGGACTTATAAATTTACAGTCACCTGTCATAAAGAAGTATTAGGCATTGGAATAGACTGAGAGGTGGCAGGAATTTTTAAAAAGATCACGGAAACGGGTAGATTCATTTTTATGGGTTGTAGAGTAGTCTGCTGATGTGAATAATTTTGGTCTGCCTGCTCTCAGTGGTTGCAACTTTGAGATATAGCGCATAAAAGAGGCCTTATTGTTGCGAAAAAAAAAACGATAACAGAAATGGTAAGTTTTAGTACATATTCAAAGTATGGCGTCTCCGCATGTGAAACGAATCGGTCTGCCTGCTCTCAGTGGTTGTATTACGGAGCTATGACGCGCGCAAGTCGCTTTATTGTTGCGATAAGGGAAATGGTTAGTTTTGGAATAAATTCCAAGTAGGTATGACATCTCCGCCACTGAAACGAGTTGGTCTGCCGGCTCTAAGTGGTTGTATTTCAGAGCTATGATGCTCGCAAGATGCTCAATTGCAAAAAAATATCAAGGTAATGTTAATCAATAAACTAAAGCTCAGAAACAGTTAGTAATAGAAGGCTTTAAGTTGGTATAAATATACATATCTATCACGCCGCCGACAAAATGGTAAAATAATTTAAAAAAAAAACATTGTTCATATGACAGATTGTTCGCAGAAAAGTTAGTGAAAGAAGGTGAAATGTTTTGGGAGAAATTTATTTTTAAGAAAATGTTACATATTGTACATTATGATAAATAAAAGTCAATGAATCATAAAGTGTCCCTTTTATTTAGTTATACCAATTATACCATTTATACCAACACACAGTTATCAAAAATTATACAAATATAACAAAGTTTTCTTGAATATTGTACATTTTGATAAATAAAAACCTAAATTAATAATTGTTCACTGTGACTTTGGCCTAAATATGGCCTTCTGGTCTAAGTCCAGTGTTCATGGTAGGATTTATTTCTTTCGAAGTCTGGATCAGCTATACATAATAAAGCTTTTTTCATGTTCATCGCCAACATTTGCAGCTGTATTTGGGCATTACATTTAGCCGATATCACATTATCTTTAACATAGCTTTCCATAGTTTTATTACTACTAGGGCTTTATAGTTTTATTACTTGGGGCTTTGATTTCTACGGTGAAGCCATGTTCTACACATAATCCATCTGGTGATGCTCCAACAAAAGGTGTGATTAATTTAAATCCACATTGAATTATTTCAATATTCATTTTTTTCATTATTTCATTCACCACTTCTTTTTCCAAGCGTTTTCCTCTTTTGATAGCCTTGTTTTAGGTATCTTATAATTATAACCTCCAAGAATGGATTTAACTAATGCTCCATCAGTGTTGCACTTTGTGCATTCATAAATCTTTGATGCAGTAACTCGCCCCTGCCTCAAAATATGCCACAACTGACTGTGAGCTTGGCTGCGTGTTTGGTTTTCAATTTCATCAATTACCTCTTTAGTTAATTTATTTTCGACAAAGATCTTCAACTTTGTGTAATCTGTTAGCTCATCTTGGGATGAACTAGCTGTATAGTAATCGAGTAAAAGCTTGAAAACTCTGAAACTATTCAATGTTATTACTGCATTGTTATAGTCAGAAAACAAAGAATTTTGCATTTTTCTTTTTCGACATTCTTGTAAAAATGCAGCTTTTTTAAGGGAATTAGGAAGACTGGTTGTTGCTGGCAAACGTTTTCCCATTTCTTTGGCTAAAATGCATTTATCTTGAGTCACTGCCGCCGAGAGTTTTGGCTGGGTCCAATAGCAGCGTACAGATGTGACTGAAGGCTCTTCAGTCCGCTTAATAAGCCACATAATGAAACAAATTGAATGTTTGCATCCACCCTGACTTGCAGCACAATCTTCTCATTTCACATCCAATATTGACAACTGAGTACATTTTAGTACGAACTCGGTGCTCAGGAGTTACTCTGCCCTTGATAAAGCACACAGCATTCTCTCGTTTCACTTCCACATAGCCTACAGCAGTTTCAACGTAAGCATCCCTTGATGGCAACACAACGAACACAACCTTCGCTCCCCGGATCTCGGCAACGTTAAAGGAGTCATTTTCACGCATGTATTGCGACAACATGATATAATCCACCTTGGGAAGGTTGCGGCTGTCTGCCATAGCATAACCGTCCGAAACTTTCATGGCAAATCAATTTATTAAATATAACTTTTTCAAAACAAAACGAACAACCTCGGCAAACAATTCAATTTTTAGAAAAAATATAGCTCCATCGAACCTCGGCAAACAACATTGATATATTTGAGACATTGACACCTTTTTGACATTGTCATTTTTATTCATAATAATTATATGGGCAAAGGTATACCTATGACGATGCCTCACTTTGGATTTTTGAAGATTTTTGTGAATATATTTCGTTAAATAAGTAATAAAAAAAATCTAAAAAATATGAAATGGAATACTTAAACATAAAGCTCTAAATGGTTGTCGGTACTTTAGTAATTATTCAAAATTGAAATGTTGTGAATTATGTATCAGTGTGCGCGTGCGGTTCAGATATTTTTAATCAAATTTTGGCTCACAAGTAATATGAAATCGACTATACGCACTTAAATAAAAACTTTCAAAAAAATCGGAAAGCGTCCATTTTGCTTTAAAACTTGACTCCGTCATACCTTCGCAGTTACATTAACTTTCTACGCACCAAATTGTCGATGCAAGCATCAACAGTATAAACAAACATGCAGTATAATTTGTACGCAGAAGTTTCTGTTTATACCCACCGACCTTGGTTGTTATGTAACAGCCGTGCAGATACGTAGGTACGTACTGCGCATTATTGTTCTTATCATTATTGTTAGTATATGACTGTGAGTATTTAATCTTTAGCTTCTGAAAATTGAGCCCTGGGAAACTGACGTGGGCAAGGCTCTTTAGCATGACGATTTTTCAAAAAGTTGTCTCTTTTTAAATTTTTTAGGCGTCCTCCACTTTTTTTGTATATTAAAAAAAATCCTGACGTAGGTATTTAATTACGAGAAGGAGATACGTAGAAGAACAAGGGTCACCGGCATAGCCAAGCGAATTAGCTCGTTGAAGTAGCAATGCGCGGGCCATATAGCACGGAGAGCAGATGGCCGTTGGGGCCGAAAAGTTCTCGAGTGGAGGCCGCGGATCGGAAAGCACAGCGTAGGACGTCCACCAACAAGATGGATGGATGACCTGGTTAAAGCCGCGGGTTCACGGTGGATGCAGGCCGCTGCCAACCGAAGCGGCTGGAGGTCTATGGGGGAGGCCTATGTCCAACAGTGGACGTCCTACGACTGAGACGATGATGATGATGATGATGATGATTCCGCCATGGGCCCGCGCAACATTGGCTAACCTAAGGGTATAACGTGGTATAACTAACGTCGACGTGCATTTTATATGAATGTTTGTGTATCTGTATGTAATTGATGTCAAACATCAAAGTGACCTCATCAGTACAGTAGCAATAAAATTTCTAATTATAGAGGTGATATCTTGTTGCTATGTGTGTCATAAAAACAATATCGTCTGGACGAATTTGGCACGACGTTTTGGGACCAATGAACGATCGCACTTCACTGGTCACTGCCTTATCGATCCGATAGCCGCGATCGTTTTTAACCCCCGACTCAAAAGACGGGTGTTATCTGTGTGTCTGTCTGTATGTTTACCATTAGATTAAACTAAAATCAATCTTACTGTCTAACACATTGAAATCACTATCGTTTTCACCGCTTTTTTCTGTCGCACGTAGACGAGAGGGTAGAAAGAGATTGGATGCGATCGTGAACGTTCAGCGCGTTAGAAGATTCATTATCATCATCATCATGTCAGCCGAAAGACGACATAGACACAGGCCTCCCCCAAGGCTCTCCACTCAAACCGGTCTTGTGCTTTCCGCATCCACCGCAATCCCGCGATATCTTAACCAGGTCGTCGCTCCATCTTGTTGGAGGCCTACCGACAACTCGTCTCCCGGTCCGCGGACGCCATTCGAGAATTTTCTGACCCCATCGGCCATCAGTCCTGCGAGCAATGTGCCCCACCCACTGCCACTTCAGTTTCGCAATTCTTAGGGCTATGTCGGTAACGATCTATTGCGGATATCAACATTCCTAATTATATTTTGTACGGACAGACAGACAGACAGACGCGGAGTCTCAGTAACAGAGTACCGTTGGCACCCTTTGGGTACGGAACCCTAAAAACTTAGATACTTTCAAGCAGAACATCGCATGATTATCACCCAAATAAGATCAACTCTCACAATATAAGTTGATAACATTGTTTCTTAGATACGCACAAGTTGATTGGCTGTAACTCACATTGCAATTCACGTGAGCTGTTTTGAGAACTAGGTTTGTTTGTTTGTTGTTGTTATTGCACTAACGGTTCTGAAAATAGGCGATGCATGAATCACAAAACTGACAGTGTTTTGAAAGGGTCCTGGCTTTTCGCCGAAAATACTTTTCCCCGAATGATTCATCTACCAACAGTTTCATATCGACGAAGCATTTTTTTCTTAAACTGTGACCTCTAGTTATTCAGGATTAGCCCTGAATCATCCCGTCATCATCATCCCAGCCTACACGGCCAGTAACAAAAATCTTGTATTAAACCTATTGCCAACTTGACATATAAAAAAAAATGTTTATTTAGCAAAGGACACTTGTTACAGTACATGCAATTTATCCATCAGACTCCAAACTAGGCTGAGCCTGTATCTTGGTAGCCTGCGAGCGTGTTTAACGAAATTAGTTGAAGTGCTATACTGCGAAAAGGTTCCACCCAGATCACGGCATAGATCAGTTATTCGACGTACCTAATTATCCCCTTATAGTATAGTGAATCTTTATCCGGCACGAAGGACCATAAAGGATTGATAAATTTAACGAAATGCTAATTTAAGTTATAGCGCCTAAAACATAAATTTAAGATCTGAAAAATGTAAAGGAAATAAAAGGGGTGTGGCAACAGTGGCGTGATTTTTTGACGTAAGAATTTTAAAAATACACCTACAGTCGCGAGAAAATGGGTCACAATAAAAATAGCTCTAATCGTAATTCGTAACAGTTCTGCGTTCATGGCGTGAGGATGATATGGTTTTGTGATAAAAAAATATTACGACAAAAATTCCAAGATTTTTATTTACATTCACGCTGTCTTATAGAGAGGTCTACCTGTGAACCTGCACGTAGACAAACAAACCAACAATGCGCCTTCAAATTTGTGAAGGTCATGTGATGTATCTGTGTCAGCGAATGTCGATTAGACTTTAAATTAAAAAGTAATTCAAAAAATGCTCTATTCTTTATTATTAATCGAGAAGGGTGTGAAAGCTTAATACCTAATTAATTACCTACTGAAGGGGTTCACTTAATGTCGACTAAAACATTTCTTCACTTACTACCTACACAAGATTCTTTTAACGTTTCCTTTTTGGCCAGGTGCATTTTATTCTGAAACTGTAAATGTTTCAGAGTAAATAATATTTATGTAGACGACGCCCCAGTCTAGTCATCGTAGTGATGCGGAAATAAAATCTTGGAACGGTTACAAAATCCGATCATACGATGTTTTGTTTACAGTGGCGCGTTTTCATTGAGTCGCTGAGGAGGTGTGGCCAAAAGCGTCACCGCAGCACCGTGTTAGCAAACATGTTTTGATAAATGTATAAAACTTGTCGATAATTGAACCGGTTCCTCAGTACTTAACCAAAACTCAGGGAAGAAGGTACTCACATTGCTACAGCATTTTTTTATACAGACAATATTTAGAACTTTTTGAACTAAGTGGAAAAGGAAAGTGAACGAAAGTGAAGTGAGCAGTGTTTGTGCGGTCGTTTGCGATTGGCAGTACTGTTATCGTCCGATTTTACGTCATTCACGAACATCTGTCATTGATTTATTTATATTTTCGCCAAGGCTTTACGCAAATAATATATACATTTGCTTCGGCTGTGATACTGAGCTGCTTGTGAGAACGTGATTTCCAATCATCGAGATAGTTCTTTGTACTGTAAAAGTGTAATAATATCGATAGTTTGAACAACGGGTGGCGGACGCGAGCGCTGTTTACTCGCTCAAGATTTTGCTCAATATCTTCAATAAAGATACAGAATCAAGTGTTTTCGTGAATAAATAAAGAAACCAGACAATATTTTAAGAGAGTTTAACTTCTTAAAGCATTGAAAATGTCTTCGTTAGGCAGTCAATGGAGGATCATAAGACACTACCTGTCTATGACAAACTTGCACACAGAAGTTGAGAAATTGGTTCAGAAAATGAAGCCAGCTTCACCTGAACAGTGGGACAGTAAGTACAAACATTTCCTATATATTTGACTATGTGCTTGCTTTTAATTTTACGTTAAAAAGGTTATTTTCGTCCATGTATATGTTACTATCCGATCTATGCCATCAATTATTTTAAATTGATGTTATTAGGCCAACATACATTGTGTAAATGATTCCTTCAGCCTCCAAAGAGGACAATGACTCCAGCTGTGTTTACCTCTCTTGTTTAAAAGCTATGTTAAAATAATCCTTTTGTTAAAAAGTTACAATGTTTTCATACACTTAGCTTAGATCAATGAATATTTATGTTTGTCTATTCCTGTAATTTTTTTTTGTAGTGTGTAATTTTCTAGGAACTATTCTGCCAGCTTAGAACATAATTATCTTCACTTAAAAAAAAAAATAAAAAATAAAAATTAGGCCTGATTGAGGCGAAATTCAAGCCTATTTTGCATTAAAAACATATCCTTGCCAATGTAGATTCCAACTTCCTTATTTTAAATACAAATAGCAATTTTGTTTTTTTTTGTTGCATTAGTTAGGTAAACTTCCCTATAGGTAAAGTTGTTCAACTGTCACTGTCAGTTTTAAAATCTTGGACTTTTTTTAAAGAACTGTATGTTTATGAATTACAGATCTAATAAGAAAATTTGAAAAAGCTGTTACCGCTCGACTGTCCACAACAGTAAAAGAAATTGACACAACCACAGAACCAAAAGCCATTACTGGGAATAATACAACATTAGAAAAGACTGTAGAAAAAGAAAAAATAAAAACACAGACTCAAGATGAAAAGATTAACCAAGAAGGTTTGTCTGTTGGTTCAGAGGCTAAAGAAATTACAATGGAAGGCCTGTGGCAGGGTTTGAAGCTTAAAAAAGACACTCACTTTGGAAAAATATCAGACAGCGGCTGGAAATCAAATAAACCTATTGTTACTAAGGTAAGTGCTTTATTTTCTTTATGTTTCTAGAAAGTGGCAACACTTGGAGGATATGATCCTGAGGCAAAGGTTATGGGTTTGATCCATGTGTATGAGTAGGTATGTATGTTAAACATATGTAGAAGTCCATGATTTAAACAAAAAAACAATCTTCTAGAACAGCAATTCCTAACCTTTTTCAGCCGCGGACCCCCAAGGAAATCAAGCATAATGCCAAGAACCCCTGAGTGAAAAAAGGTGCAATTTTCGGACAATATTATTTTTGTTTATGCTCTAAGTAAGATACTTGCGTTTGGGACCGCGGACCCCCAAACATATGCTCACGGACCCCCAGGGGTCCGCGGACCACAGGTTAGGAAACAATGTTCTAGAATAATTTTAATACTTTTCAAACAAAGAATGTCTGTCCTAATAAACAGGAATCAGCTGATAATAGATAAAAATTATCTGTGCTTATATTTACTAGGGGGTCAATGCTTATCTAATGCTTTAGATAAACTTTGATGGCCTTATTTGGCTTATTTTTGGGAATGATAAGTGATAAAGTTTATTAGGACTGCTTTGTTTTTCTCATGTTATACTCGTGTTTTCATTTATTTGTAAACACAATATTGACATTGTTTCACAGGAGTTCCATTAAAACAAGGGTTGCCATTTGCCATCCAGTCTCTTTTGCTTTCCCCAGGCAATGTCCTAAGGACCTTGCAAGAGTATCCTTGGTCTTTATAGGGCCCTAATAAGATTATTTATTTTGAGATTTGCATGCTGTTGAAATCCTGCTGTACTCTGTGCCTGCATCCTATTTTTAAACAAGTTGTCCTTGCTTTTTCCAACTTCAAATTCCAGTTTTTTGAGATTGTTGGCAATCCAACAACCACTAACCAAAAAGAAAGAAAAAGAAAGAATATATTTATTTACCAAAACCATTTATTAACCAATAGGCAGTCTTTCCCATTTAAACTGTTTACATTTCTGTTGATGACTGATCACTTATTAATTCATGGACCAACAGGTAGCCCAGTGATTAGAGAACTCGACTATGAACCTTGAGGTCCCGGGTTCGATCCCCGGTTAGAACAGACATTTGTATTTAAGTGGACAGGACTAGTGTTAAGTATGTTTATCTGTTGCCTAGTATCCATCTTCGCTTACTTTAGGACTAGGCCAATTGGAGTCAAGTGTGATGTAAAAATGTTGAAAAAAAAAAGTTGAGATACGTTTTTTTTTACTCATGAAAGTTGCATAATTTCGTAGACTTAAGTACATTCTGTTGCACGCATTTCGCTCATGTTGACATAACATTCACAGCGCGCATGACAGATAAAGATAATATGGCTCTATGTAAACTTACTTTAAATTCTTGACACTATCTGCAGCATGACTTTCTTCAAAGAAACATAACGTTTTATGATAAGTTTTTCTTAAATATGTCATCATTCAGCCTTTTTTTTCGAAGGGTCCTGAAATGTGTTTTGGAAATGATTTGATTGTGTCTGGCATAAAAATTATAACTACCTTTTGTCTTTTTACTACCCCTTCCCAAATACCACCTAAATCGGGACCAAACCGCGAACAAAACAAACGCGTACAAATTAGGTCTGGTTTAAATTTTGAACACATTTTAGTACTCATAATGAGAATAAAAAGCTTTTCTATTCAATACAATGTTATGTCCCCATGTGGTGTCGGGTTTAGAATTACACCTCTCCATTTCTGCCGTGGATGTCGTAAGAGGCGAGAAAGGATAGTTTAAGGTATACCGGAGGCGACAGGCTAGCCTAGCAACTTGTCACTATTTTACTATTTTTGTCAATTTTTTAAAATCTAAAATTGCTAAAAGTGTGCTCTGCCGTCCCAATTTGGGAATAAAGGCGTGATGGTATGTGATGAATCATGATGTTTTGTGCGTGATTTTGTCCTGATTTAGGTGGTATTTGGGAAGCAGCAGTAAAAAGACAAAAGGGACTTTGTCTAGCTGCAAAGGTATTCTACAGGATGGCAAACGAGCAAGTGGATCTTCTGATGGTAAGAGATCACCACCGCCCATATACATCTGCAACACCAGAGATATTGCAGATGCTTTGCCAACTTAGGGGCCTAAGATGGGATACCTCAAGTACCAGTAATTTCACCGGCTTTTTTACTCTCCACGCCGAAACACAACAGTGCAAGCACTGCTGCTTCACGGCAAGCGAACTTGGTCTAGAATCTAGACTCTAGATCATACATTTCCGACCTTCCATTTTCTGTGTCAAGGAGCCAATACCTGTCACTGTAATTAACAAATGCTTCCATACATTGATCGACGTTCTAATAAGTATACCATATTAAAGGCATAACAAATCTATGACTCCAGAATTCCGATGCCCCCTTGCTCCTTCAGACAAATAATACTAACTAAATATTTTTTTTTTTTTAAATTTCCAGACCTCAATCCATTCTCGGACGGCATACGTGATATCGGCGCTCGTGACGGCGGAGACGACGGAATGTCTGATGAAAAGGACGGAGCATTTCATTGATCACCTGAAGCAGTACCCTGAGTCTAGGGATTATGCTATCAAAGTACGTACAACCATTAAAATTTGTATAAAATAAAATAAACATTTTTCAATACATTTTTTTTGCTTGCATTCCCACTGAACTTACATGTGTGTAAAAAAAAAATGTTTTATAATTTTAATAATGAATCCCACATATTTAAAGTCTATGTAAATTTAAAATTATAGTCATAATGTAATCTTTGTCACCATTCATTATTTGAAGGGTCCACGGAAAGAACATGTCTAGTCACCTAAGCAACTTTTTGAGTTATAGCGTTTGGAAAGTATCACGAACAATTACTATGGTTATGGTTATTTCTTTAAAAGTAAAAAAAAAAAAAATTATAATGTTTTCAGAGTATTTAATTCAATGGTAAGTCATAGTACTTTGTGAGCTCTACATTTCGAGATTAAAATCTCAATTAAAAAAAAAGTGACTAGACATGTTCTTTCCGTGGACCCTTCATTTATTGTTTGTTATAATTATTTTTTTTTTAAATTTCACGATTTCGGCGAAAAAAAAATTATGACTGACAAAAATTTATGATAAACATAACATTATGAATTTTAAAAATTATGCGACCAGGAATATACTTGTTTTTATTGCATTAATAAATTAAGCTATTCCTTCTTGTAAATGTTTCCACCTCTATTTGTCAATTTGTGTCAAGTGTCCCATGATATTTATTTATTATTTATTTTTTTAGGAGGGTGCGGTGCGAGCTCTTCTCAGGGTGCAAAGAAGACTGAATAACGAGGAACCGATCGCTAAAGAAACAGTCGGCATCGTTAAAGAGGTAAAACAAATATACTGTGTGTACAATCACCTGCTGTAAATATCTGCCACGGCGGAGCATGCAAAAATATCTGACACGGCCTGCCGGATCTGGAAATAGAGTCGTGTCAGATATTTATAAATGAATGCACATTTTGTAAAAATAAGATATTGGTCCTGATGACTATTTGTTAATGATGTAATTTTCTGTTACTCACTTTTTATATTGAGAATTTCAAACTCAAATTTTTGATATTTCTTAAAAAAAATCTCTTAGAAAAACCTTGTTTTGGCAGGTTATAAACACGATACCTAAACAGAACAATACCGCTCCTTGCAGTCGGATAAAAAAGTGTGAGCCAGAGAGCAAGCTTTCTGAAGTGATGCACATACTTAAGGCAACTGATTTTTATTTCTATAGATAAAGCGGCAAAATCTTCGCTCTTATAAATGTCTTTTTAATAGGGATGTTGACACCACCAATCAACTGACGTACTTTTTATGAGCTGTCAAAACACAATTCTCCCATTGAGTTTCAATGGCAATAGCGACTTATGACGTCACTATCCGGCAACTCAATCAACTAACTATTTATTTGTTTTAAAGCAACAAAAAATCTAATTTTACAGTAAATCGAATATTAATCTGGTTTTCCGGGCTAAAATAAAGCGTTTTTTACTGGAGTTGTGCCTTCGAAGTATTTTTAATGGCGTCATCATCCCAATTCTAGCAGCGTTATCGAAATGCAGAAAGTCAACCTTTCAACAACACCATAAAATTGTTTAACAACAAATACAAAAAACTGTAACTAAAAACCCTTTTTTCCCCCAGGCGTTGGCCCTCATGGGGTACACGGGCCCCACGAAGGGCCCCGGGCCGAACATCCTGTCCATCGACGGCGGCGGCATCCGGGGTCTCATCGCCATTGAAGTTCTGAGGCACTTGGAGAAGCTGACCGGAAGGAGAGTTCAGGACATGTTCGATTACATCATCGGAGTCAGCACTGGGGCTATTATTGCTGCTGTTATTGGTAAGTATCCATCCCAGCCTATAGGCCTCTCAGAACAAAAGGGCTTGGGCCATAGTTCCCACGCGGGCCCAGTGCAGATTGGGAACTTCACACGCACCATTGCTTGCTTCGTAGGTTGTGCAGGTTTCCTCACGATGTAACGTTTTAAACGTTCGTGATTCTCACTCATAGTCAAATACCTTAACGGGACTTATCACGCTATTTGATACAATTATTATTAAATACACTACACACACTACACTTGTAGGGTGTCAAGTCCGCCTAGCAGCGCGAGTCGAAACGTCGAGGTAAATAATAATTGTATCAAATAGCGTGATAAGTCCCGTTAAGGTATTCCTCACGATGTTTTCCTTCACCGCAAAGCTTGTGGTAAATTTCAAATGTAATTCCGCACATGAATGGTGGTGATCTCTTACCATCAGGAGACCCAGTTGCTCGTTTGCCATCAAGTCGAATAAAAAAAAAAGAATTTCGAAAAACCTCTACTCTAGATATGTTACCTTCACCTTGAAGTTCATTATAAATTTCAAGTGTAATTTCGTATATAAATTCCGAAAAACTCAAACTCAGACTAGGCTCGAACCCGTGGCTTATGTTACGTTACGCTTAGGCTTGCAGAACTAAACTACATGATTTTTTTTTCAGGTGGCGGTGTTGGTACGCTCGAAACGGCAAATCAGATGTATATGACTCTCTCTAAAGAAATGTTCGGGAATACTTCTCTCATTGGAGGTAAGCATCAAACGATTGTATTAAACACTAGGTGGACTACCGACATTGATAGTTGCGGGCAGCCGGAGGATGCGAGTGGCGAGTTGTCGGTCATCGTGGCGTTTTAAGGAGGCTTTAGCAGGTGTGTATCAGGTGTAGTAGTGCATGTGTGTAGCAGGTGGTAGGACCTTGTGCAAGGTCCGCCCGGATTGCTACCACCATCTGGCTCGCTAATCCTGCCGTGAAGCAGCAGTGCTTGCACTGTTGTGTTTCGGCGTGGAGAGTAAGACAGTCGGTGAAATTACTGGCACTTGAGGTATCTTAGGCCTCTAGGTTCGCAACGCATCTGCAATAACCCTGGTGTTGCAGATGTTTATGGGCGATGGTGATCTCGTACCATCTCGAGACCCGCTTGCTCGTTTTCCATCTAGTCGAACAGTCGAATAAAAAAAAAGGTGGACTGACGACATTGAGAGTTGCGGGCAGCCGGAGGATGCGAGTGGCGAGTTGTCGGTCATCGTGGCGTTTTAAGGAGGCTTTGTTCAGCAGTGGACGGCTTTCGGCTGATGATGATGATAGTCAAAACACCACAAACGGGACTTATCACGCTAACACACACAAGTAATATTTACCTCGACGTTTCGGCAACATCGCAGTGGCTGTGGTCACGAGTAGACTACGAGTAGACTACGAGTAGACTACAAGTAGACTACTCGTGACCACGGCCACAGCAATGTTGCCGAAACGTCGAGGTAAATATTACTTGTGTGTGTTAGCGTGATAAGTCCCGTTGATAGTATTTTGACTATGAGTGAGAATCACGAAATTTTAAAACGTTATATAATAATGTACATATTATATATAATATATATTCTTGTTTTAGGCACTTCGAGATTAGTATGGACGCATTCATACTACGACACAGATGCCTGGGAAAAACTTCTGCAAAAAAATCTGGGAGACTGTACTCTTACGGAATGCAATAGACACGATACACCTAAGGTAAGTCATATTGTTTATTTAACCAGATATTTATATCGCGGTGGATGCGAAAAGCACAAGACCGGTCTGAGTGGAGAGCCTTGGGGGAGGTCTATGTCCAGCGGTGGACGTCTTTCGGCTGACATGAATGAATGAAACCAGATATTTGTATGAATAATACGAATGTTTGCCCTCGGGTCTTGGATGTTTAATATGATTTAAGTATTTATTTATCTATATTTAAGTATGTTTATCCGTTGTCTAGTGTCCATAGTACAAGCTTTGCTTTTTTTTTTTTTTTTTTTTTTTTTTTTTTTTTAATGGCTTTCACTCTTGCTGTTTTAGGCAAGACGTATTTTGCCAATGTCGATGTTGCGACATTACGCACATGAGGAGAATGTTCGGTTTATGAAATTTTGATCTTGGGGAAGGAGCAGATAGGAGACCTAAAACAAATAACATATGTTATGAACGGCACACGGACGACAATGGCGATTTTTTTTTTTTTTTTTTTTTTTTTTTTTTTTTAGTCTGAGGGAAATGACAGACTGTTAAACATGCAACATAAAAGGAAGTAGTGAAAAGGAAAAATGAAATATAGAAAACATGCTGTAATTGTGCTACAACTTAATGTTGTGACTTAGTATAAATTTGATTAAAATTTTTGTCAAGGAAGAATCTAAAAGAGAAAGAAGTGTCGTGAAGTTAATAGGACGCGGAACATCCTTAGGCAACACGTCATACAGAGAATATGTAAGTTTACCGCAATTAAAAAAAATGTGTTCAAGAGTTCCTTCGTCTAGACCGCATTCGCACAAGGAGGTATCCCGCACCCTAATTTTGTTTAAGAACACTGGAGTACAGACATGACCCAAACGGAGTCGGCATATGGTAGAAGTGACCCATTTATTCGCGGAACGGAAACGATAAAACCACGGTTTTCGAGGGATTAACGGTTGAATGTTACCGTAGTGTCGTCCTTTCTGAAGTCTGGAGAGGCTCCACATATTCTGCCAAGAGATCCTCAAGTCAGCTCGAGCGGACATCATTAGGTCTGATGGTAAGATGGTGTTATATTCCTGGGAACCGATTTCGATGGATTCTTTTGCCCATGTGTCCGCTCTTTCATTACCTACTATGCCGCAGTGGCCCGGAATCCATGCCAGTGTAACTTCTAGTCCTTTTAATTTACAGCGGTATAGAGACTCTTTGATTTTTAAGATAATTGGCAATTTGGTTTTCATTTTAAAATGGTTGCCTACAATTGCTTGTAGGCAGCTTTTGGCGTCGGAAAGAATTAATGCTTTTGGTATATTATGGGATTTCGAAAATCTGATTGCTTCTAAAATGGCTATGGATTCTCCAGTGAAAACAGATGACTGAGTTGGGCCTTTCTGAGTCAAGACAATTTGGTATTTGGGAATCCATACCGCTGCTCCCACGTGACCATTGGGGTCTAGCTTGGAAGCATCTGTGAAAATGGGTAACCAATCTTGCCATTCTTCCAATTTTTTATTAAATTTAATATTAGCCGCTGGGCTATCCTTGTCAATGCCAAAATCAAGGATAACATTGGGGGTGTAAGTTAAAGACTCATAGTTGACCTCAAAAATAGGGTTAGAGCTGGAGGTATATAGAGGAGACGAGAGGTTTTTTACCTTAGAGTACGAAACAATATACCTTGGTGTCTCCTTATGTGACCAATATGTATTTTCAGATATCTCCAAAGAAAGCGCCTCTAGTCGAGGTAGAAGGGGATGGTTAGAGATAGAACAAGCTTTGAAGATGAAGCGGTCTGCCAAGTACTGCCTACGGAGGGACAGGGGAGGATCCAAGCATTCGACCTGCATAGCGTTTTTTGGTGAGGATTTCATTGCACCTAGAGTAATACGAAGGCATTTAGCTTGAATTAGATCCCACTTCTTAAGTGCGTTTTTGTTACAGGGTTCTATAACCATAGAGCCGTAGTCGATCTGGCTACGGATAACTGCGTTGTATACGAGCTTTTGGCAGTATGGATGGGCGCCCCACCAGACCCCAGAGAGAGCTCGAAGGACATTGATACCCTTTTCACATTTTCCAGTGACATATTCTAAATGTGGTATACCTGTCATTTTAGAATCCAAAAAGACTCCAAGAAACTTCACAAAGTCCTTGCAAGGAATGACCTCACGATCATATTGGATTTGAATGTTGGGGATGAATCTACATCGCGTAAAGGTAACTATGGTGCTTTTAGATGGTGATAACGACAGTCCATGATCATCAAGCCAAACCTTAAGATAACTGAGCGCATCATTAAGCTTTGAAGATGCAGCATCAGTTGACTGCGAGGCCGTATAAAGCACCAGGTCGTCGGCATACTGAAGAATACTACAGAAGGGGGAGACAGATTGTTCCATATCATACGTATATAAACTATAAAGGAGAGGGGAGAGCACCGAACCTTGAGGGAGTCCCTGCCATAGGGTAAGGGGAGGATGGAAACTATTTCCAGACCGAATTTTAATAGTGCGTCCCATGAACAGCTTACATACAAAATGAACTATCCTCACAGGAATACTCAGCTGGAGCATTTTTGCTCTGAGCACCGGAAGGAGAACATTGTCATATGCGGCGGAGACATCTAAGAAGCAACCTACAAGGTGTTGTTTTTTGGACAGAGCCAATCTAATGTCCGAGGTTAATATGCTTAAGCTGTCCATGGTGCTCTTTCCTTTACGGAAACCGAACTGGGAGTTGGCGAGTAAATTATTTTTTTCAACGTACCATTCCAGCCTATTCTTAATTAAATGTTCAAATATTTTGCCAATTGTAGCCGAAAGGGCGATTGGACGATAGGAGTTCGCATCTTGAGGGTTCTTGCCTGGTTTGAGCATTGGAATAACAATCTGGGTCATCCATGACTCAGGAATTTCCCCAGACACAAAAAATAAATTGAAAAGGTTTAACAGATGTTCTTTCGAAAAGCGATTGAGTTTCTGAATAAAGATATAGGGAATTCCATCTTCTCCGGGTGAACTGTTGCGAAGACCGTCCAGTGCCAACTCAAGTTCCGGGAAGGTGAAAGGTTTGTCGAGGGGTCCTAGCTCAACAGAAGGAGGAGATGGGCTTATGCATGCTTCCTCAGGAACCGATGAGGGAGCCAATTTGTCCGCGAACTCCGTCAACCAGGAAGGAGGATTATGAGGGGTTGAGCAATCGGATCGGAAGGAGCCTCTAAATTTTTTAATGTTTTTCCACACCAACGATGACGGAGTTCTGGGATTGAGATTTTCACAAAATCCCTTCCAACCTTTCTTTTTAGCTTTCTTCAGGAAGCGCTTAGTGTGAGCAGAGATTTTTTGGTAGGCGACGAAATCTTCGGAAAGACCGGAGACATTGAACTTACGTTCGGCGCTATCCCTTTCTTTAACCGCCGCCGTGCATTCTGCATCCCACCAGGGAGGTGAAGGGACTTTGCTGCCAGGATTTTTTTTCTTCGGGACGTACTTATCGGCTGCCTCTATCAGTATCGATTGGAATTGGAGGTATTGTTCAAAAGGATTTGAAAGGATAGAATCCAGCTCTTTTATTTTTTTTTCCACATAGTAAGAGAAGCTAGGCCAATCCGCTTTATCCAACCTATATTTAAGGAGTGGTTGGGGAGCAGGTGAAGGAAGAACGGAGGATGGCTGGGAGATGATAATGGGAAAGTGATCACTACCGAATGACTGTTTCAGTACCTGATATGATAGCGAACACGAAAGATTAGGAGAGCTAGCCGACAAATCTAGCACCGAGTTGGGATTTTGGCCAGGATAAACTCGGTGGGTGGGGGAGCCGTCATTGATGACTACGACGTTAATGTCATCAAACAGGTCCAAGAGGAAAGACGAAAATATGTCACTGTGTGATGAACCCCAGGAGGTATTATGACTATTGAAATCACCTAGGATGAGGAGAGGAGGAGGAACCGAGAACAGAATGGTAGAGAGGTCAGGTATTAGGTTGATATTTGGATGCGGAATATAAATTGATACAAAATTAATTCCCATGATATTAGCCGCAACTGCGTTAATATCATGAGAATGGGGAGGGAGGGGGATTTGAGAGAAAGAGTAACCTCTTTTAATGAACAACGCACAACCAGCACGTCCATCATCGCGGTCCTCCCGAAGGCACGAGAAGCCCGGGATCCTAAAACGGGAACCCGGTCTCAACCATGTCTCCGAAATGGCCGCCACAGATATAGAGTGCTCGTTAACGAGGTTGATTAAATCTGGTTTTTTAGGGATTATGCTACGACTATTCCATTGAAGAAAGTTGACCTGGGGGGCCATTGGAGAAGGATAATCTTTCAGCTAGCGAAATCATTAATGGGGCAACGTCGGGCGGTAAACAATCGCTCCATTTAGCGATTATATTGGTGAGGAGTTTGAATAAAAGTTCCATTAGATCGTCATTGGGCGTCTCAGCTGGCATCCGCCGTGATGATAAGACGTATCCATTAGGAACCTGAGATTGAGGGGTCGAGACAATTTCATTATGAGCTTGACGGTCATAGCCGGGGGACAGGGGGGTCCTTGATCTAATTTTACGAGTGACCGTCTTACGGTATGAAGTCGAGGGAGACGATTGAGGAGACAGGGGAAGGTGGCCAGGAGGGGGAGGTTGCCAAGCGGGACTGGAAACTGGTTCAAAGAGAATCTTAGCTACATCGGCGTAAGGGCGACGTACGGCCGGGAAGCGAGAGGAGGCTTCTTGGTAAGAGATACTGTGCTCCGACATTGCTAGTTTAATAGATTTTTGTCTACAATATTCAGGGCAACGTTGATCTGTAGCAAAATGATGACCTGAACAGAAGAAGCAAGTCACTTGCTCAGCTGCGACGTTACAACCTTCGCCTGGGTGTTTTTGGGCACACTTAAAACAACGGGCATCAGATCGGCACTGGGCCTGTATATGACCAAACCTTAAACATTTTCGGCATTGAATTGTCGGGAGCACATACACTTCGACCTTCAACGACGTATAAAAAGCGAAGATTCTGTCTGGAAGTTTTTGACCTTCGAAAGTCACTACGACAGTTTGGGTTGGCACCCAGGATGGAGGTCCTCCCTCATTGGTTACCTTACGCTGGAGGCGGCGGGCTTTAAGGATTTTACCATGTCCGTCTTTGAGGTCGGTAGCGTCCACAAATTCTTCCATTGACCAGTCAACTGGTACACCACGGATCAATCCCATACGAGAAACATTATAGGATGGAATGCTGGCTACAAATTTATGCTGTGATAAAAAGGAGTTCTCTAAAATGGAATTAGCATCCTGAGCTGACTTAAATTCCACCGAGACACGGTTTCTGCCAACGGACTTAATACCGTCCTTTTTAATATTTTGGATGTTGGCTCTGGCAAATGCGAGACCAACCTTTATTGGTTGAAGTGAAATACCCGAATTGTATGATTCCGCGTCTCGTGAGATGTGAACTATAAATGGGCCACTGTCATCACTGCCGTATTTGCGTGAATCCGCGTCTAGGTCTGAATGTTTATAGACGGTTGCAGCGGATGCGTTGTCGACGTCGGTTCCCTGCATCAACTTTTTACCTTTAGGTTCGAACCTTACGGACGATGAAAGTTCCAAAGAGTTAAGACTACGCTTTCGTGAATTACTGTCTTGCGAGTCCATCTCAATCATGTCTGTGGAACTGCCACCGCCCGGATCCGGGGGCTCCTCGTTGCCCTCCATATCTTTGGCTCTTGGCCAACCGGACAAGTGTGTTATTAAGTTAAACTAGTGTTATAAACTAAATAATCCACCACCAGATAATTAATTAGGAAGGATTATTATTTTAATGGAAATATAACCTAAAAGTTGAACAAACTCACTGCACGGCGCTTCTGTCAATCAAGCTTTGCTTTGTTTGGGACTAGGTTTGGTGTCAAATGTCCCATGATATTTATTTATTAGTTAGAAGTTTTTGCAAGAAATTTTCCCTAATGTAGGTCCGTCTTCTGAAGAAGTCGAAACTATTCAGACCGTTTTCGATTTATGTACATACTAACTTTTGCCCGCGGCTCCGCCCGCGTGGTATTCGGTAATCGCGCGCTGTTCCCTTGGGAACTGCATTTTTCCGTGATAAAAAGTAGCCTATGTCACTTTCTGGCCTATAAACTATATCTATGCCAAAAATCACGTCGATCCGTCGCTCCGTTTCGATGTGAAAGACAAGCATACAAACATAAACACTTTCGCATTTACAATATTGGTATGGATTGAATTAATCTATATGAAAATAAAATGAAAAATTGAATGCATGTAATTCTAATTTTTTCATAAGAATATTTAATGACATTATTTAATAATTGTTAATTTTTTTTTTTGTTTAATTGGCTTGGTTTGATTATATTGGGGAGGCTTATAAGCCTCTTGCTTGGATATATCCAACAGTCAACATTCCTATTGAAATGAATAGACGGAATGAATAGATATGATTGAAGTAATCGTCCCAACAGATGGCGCTAGTGTCGTGCGTGGTGAACGCCGGCTCGAAGCTGTCCCCGTACCTGTTCCGCTCGTACGAGTGCCCGTTCCGCGTGCGCTCCGTGTTCCCCGGGACGGCGCGCGCGCGCCTCTGGCACGCCGTGCGGGCCTCCGCCGCCGCGCCGACGTACTTCAACGAGTTCCGGCTGGATAACTTGCTGCATCAGGTGGGGACCAGTAACATCCCAACAGATGGCGCTAGTGTCCCGCCACAGCCCCCACGTACTTCAACGAGTTCCGGCTGGATAACTTGCTGCATCAGGTGGGGACCAGTAACATCCCAACAGATGGCGCTAGTGTCCCGCCACAGCCCCCACGTACTTCAACGAGTTCCGGCTGGATAACTTGCTGCATCAGGTGGGGACCAGTAACATCCCAACAGATGGCGCTAGTGTCCCGCCACAGCCCCCACGTACTTCAACGAGTTCCGGCTGGATAACTTGCTGCATCAGGTGGGGACCAGTAACATCCCAACAGATGGCGCTAGTGTCCCGCCACAGCCCCCACGTACTTCAACGAGTTCCGGCTGGATAACTTGCTGCATCAGGTGGGGACCAGTAACATCCCAACAGATGGCGCTAGTGTCCCGCCACAGCCCCCACGTACTTCAACGAGTTCCGGCTGGATAACTTGCTGCATCAGGTGGGGACCAGTAACATCCCAACAGATGGCGCTAGTGTCCCGCCACAGCCCCCACGTACTTCAACGAGTTCCGGCTGGATAACTTGCTGCATCAGGTGGGGACCAGTAACATCCCAACAGATGGCGCTAGTGTCCCGCCGCAGCCCCGACTTACTTCAACGAGTTCCGGCTGGATAACTTGCTGCATCAGGTGGGGACCAGTAACATCCCAACAGATGGCGCTAGTGTCCCGCCACAGCCCCCACGTACTTCAACGAGTTCCGGCTGGATAACTTGCTGCATCAGGTGGGGACCAGTAACATCCCAACAGATGGCGCTAGTGTCCCGCCGCAGCCCCGACTTACTTCAACGAGTTCCGGCTGGATAACTTGCTGCATCAGGTGGGGACCAGTAACATCCCAACAGATGGCGCTAGTGTCCCGCCACAGCCCCCACGTACTTCAACGAGTTCCGGCTGGATAACTTGCTGCATCAGGTGGGGACCAGTAACATCCCAACAGATGGCGCTAGTGTCCCGCCGCAGCCCCGACTTACTTCAACGAGTTCCGGCTGGATAACTTGCTGCATCAGGTGGGGACCAGTAACATCCCAATAGATGGCGCTAGTGTCCCGCCGCAGCCCCGACTTACTTCAACGAGTTCCGGCTGGATAACTTGCTGCATCAGGTGGGGACCAGTAACATCCCAACAGATGGCGCTAGTGTCCCGCCACAGCCCCCACGTACTTCAACGAGTTCCGGCTGGATAACTTGCTGCATCAGGTGGGGACCAGTAACATCCCAACAGATGGCGCTAGTGTCCCGCCGCAGCCCCGACTTACTTCAACGAGTTCCGGCTGGATAACTTGCTGCATCAGGTGGGGACCAGTAACATCCCAACAGATGGCGCTAGTGTCCCGCCGCAGCCCCGACTTACTTCAACGAGTTCCGGCTGGATAACTTGCTGCATCAGGTGGGGACCAGTAACATCCCAATAGATGGCGCTAGTGTCCCGCCGCAGCCCCGACTTACTTCAACGAGTTCCGGCTGGATAACTTGCTGCATCAGGTGGGGACCAGTAACATCCCAACAGATGGCGCTAGTGTCCCGCCGCAGCCCCCACGTACTTCAACGAGTTCCGGCTGGATAACTTGCTGCATCAGGTGGGGACCAGTAACATCCCAACAGATGGCGCTAGTGTCCCGCCACAGCCCCCACGTACTTCAACGAGTTCCGGCTGGATAACTTGCTGCATCAGGTGGGGACCAGTAACATCCCAACAGATGGCGCTAGTGTCCCGCCGCAGCCCCGACTTACTTCAACGAGTTCCGGCTGGATAACTTGCTGCATCAGGTGGGGACCAGTAACATCCCAACAGATGGCGCTAGTGTCCCGCCGCAGCCCCGACTTACTTCAACGAGTTCCGGCTGGATAACTTGCTGCATCAGGTGGGGACCAGTAACATCCCAATAGATGGCGCTAGTGTCCCGCCGCAGCCCCGACTTACTTCAACGAGTTCCGGCTGGATAACTTGCTGCATCAGGTGGGGACCAGTAACATCCCAACAGATGGCGCTAGTGTCCCGCCGCAGCCCCCACGTACTTCAACGAGTTCCGGCTGGATAACTTGCTGCATCAGGTGGGGACCAGTAACATCCCAACAGATGGCGCTAGTGTCCCGCCACAGCCCCCACGTACTTCAACGAGTTCCGGCTGGATAACTTGCTGCATCAGGTGGGGACCAGTAACATCCCAACAGATGGCGCTAGTGTCCCGCCGCAGCCCCGACTTACTTCAACGAGTTCCGGCTGGATAACTTGCTGCATCAGGTGGGGACCAGTAACATCCCAACAGATGGCGCTAGTGTCCCGCCGCAGCCCCGACTTACTTCAACGAGTTCCGGCTGGATAACTTGCTGCATCAGGTGGGGACCAGTAACATCCCAATAGATGGCGCTAGTGTCCCGCCGCAGCCCCGACTTACTTCAACGAGTTCCGGCTGGATAACTTGCTGCATCAGGTGGGGACCAGTAACATCCCAACAGATGGCGCTAGTGTCCCGCCGCAGCCCCGACTTACTTCAACGAGTTCCGGCTGGATAACTTGCTGCATCAGGTGGGGACCAGTAACATCCCAATAGATGGCGCTAGTGTCCCGCCACAGCCCCGACATACTTCAACGAGTTCCGGCTGGATAACTTGCTACATCAGGTGAGCATGGAACTGCTGTTGACTGTACTCAACAGAGTAGGGTCACAGAATACATATATATGTATATCAGACGTTAACTAATCCATACTAATATTATAAATGCGAAAGTAACTCTGTCTGTCTGTCGGTTACGCTTTCACGCCAAAACCGCTGAACCGATTTGGATGAAATTTGGTACAGAGATAGAATAGACCTTGGGAAAGGACATAGGCTATCTTTTATCGCGAAAAAGAGGCTTTAAGGGGTTAAAATAGGGGGTGGAAGTTTATATGGTGGAAGTTCGTCGCTTTCGAAGATAAAACTATGAAACTTGCCATTTAGACATTTAATATACTATCCATATCCATACTAATATTATAAATGTCAAAGTGTGTTTGTATGTCTGTATGTTTGTCCGTCTTTCACGCCGTAACGGAGCGACGGATCGACGTGATTTTTGGCATGAAGATAGATAGTTTATGGGCCCGAGAGTGATATAGGCTACTTTTATCCCGGAAAAATGCACAGATCCCGAGGGAATAGCGCGCGATAACCAAATACCACGCGGGCGGAGCCGCGGGCAAAAGCTAGTTTTATATATATTGGGTGAGTTCGGGGTCATGAGCAGGAGTGAAACGGGTGATGGGGACATTCACACTGAGCAACTTTTACCATGGGACCAGCCCCGAAATCGCGAAAAAAAACCATCTAGTCAAGAGACAATCGATCGCTAACTATCCGAAATGTATGGAATAGTAGATTTTTTTTTGCCATTTCGTGGCTGGTCCCACAGCAAATGTTGCTCAGTGTGAATGTCCCCATCACTCCTTTCACTCCTGCTCATGACCCCGAAATCACCCAGTATATATCAAACGTTAACTAATTTTATACATATACAGTTGTGGACAACTAATTAGAGACATGTATGGAAAAAATAGTTTTTTTTATTATTATTATTATTATTTATTTACTCAAATAAAAACAAAAGAAGTACAGAAATACTTATTTAATCACAATGTGATTGAGTTGCCGGATAGTGACGTCATAATTCGCTATTGCCATTGAAACTCTTAATTCTTTTTTAAAATATGGCTTCTGTCATAATTAATAGGACAATATCGCCAGTGTCTAAGGATTCTCTTTGAGAAGCACGTTGTACGGTGATTGTAGTTTTTGTAACTTGATAGTAATGTAGCGACACAGTTGTATAGCTACCTATATAGCGATACCTTTATAGGTTAGCTATACCGACGGGCTCGCTAGTAGTCTCTCGCCCATAGGACTGTGTACTCGTCCTATATGGGAATAAATAATAATTGGCAGTATTCAGTGTTTGAACTTATCTCCCATTGACTCTCCTAACAACCAACTCCAAAGAACGCTAAAGTGGTGACCCCTGTGAATTTTGGACTTCTGTTGCGTGAAGAATGTGAAGATTTTCGGCGAGAGACTACTCCCTCCTAGCGAGGCCACGTGGCCACGCCATGCCACGTGTTGCGCTAGGAGGCCGGCGGAAGGTGGCCCAGCTGCGTTCCAGATGGAGCCGTGTAGAGGAGGCTCACGGGAACCAGTTCAGAGGCCAGTACCGGATTCGGCGTTCGCGGGGTGCCGCGGCAGTGGATACCCGGGAGAAGCCAGGAGCCGAGGAAGCAGCACCAGCTACCGTGACATACGACTTCGTTTTTCGTACCTCGGCGGACTAGGCATCGCCCGTTCCTGCCGTCACAGAAGGGAACAAAAACAAGTGCGGGTCGCGAGTGTTAGTGCAGAAACCACGTGGAGACAACTTGCGCATTAATAAATGTCAGACAGGAGAGCAATATAGAATTTCGTGATCACTGTTAAGGTTAATCGCCGCATAAAACACTATCAAAATTATACTTCAACCAGCCAAAGAAACGGAAGCAGCAAAATTAGATATCGTCTACATCCGCAATGTTCGAATGCCACAAATCGAATCCAGGTGACCACTTGGAACAGATTTTGAATGTACTCAACAGACTAGGGATGTGTAGTGGATATCACTGAAGGGTGGATGATGGATGCAATGTTCTTTTTGTTAGACTGTTAAAGTGTCCCACTGCTGGGCAAAGGCGTCCCCTTCTGTCCGCCATTCGTTCCTATCGAGAAGCTGCCAATCTATTTGATATGCGTCCAAGTCGTCCCGCCATTCAAATTCATTTATTTCGTCAACATATGTAAATACAATTAGGTGATAAATAGGTAAATAGAACAACTATCATGTGCCTGTCGGCGTACGAAATTTAGGGGACCACAGTATAATATAGCAACAAATTGAACATAACAATAAAAAAAAAAGTCACAAAATGAAAAAAAAAAAAAACAATTAAATAGCTTTCTTAACTTATAATGATAAAGTCATCAGTACATTATCATAATTACCACGCCATCTCTTCGGTCTGCCTGTTACGAAACCCAATGGGTAGTAATTTGGTTCTTAACTTTCTCTTTGTTCCCAGGACGGAGGTATAATGGTGAACAATCCAACCGGAGTAGGGCTGCACGAGGCGAAGTTGCTATTCGGTGCGAATGCACTCAAAAATGGCACCGTGATCTCAGTTGGGACAGGGAAATCGTTGCACAAGCATCTGGATTATCAACTGCTTACCAAAGGGTTGCAGAAAGAAGCACCTGGTACGAGTTGGAAGGACAAGTTTAACAAGATATTGGATTCTGCTACGGACACTGAAGGTTCGTTTTCTTTTTTATAGTTTTTAAGCTGCGTTTCCACCAGAGATGTGTTGCGAGGAATGTGTTTGTCATGAACCAATAGAAACGCTTCATTTACATAGGCTAATGGAAACGTAACCTTATATTTGGGTTCCGTCCTGTAAAACTGGTGACAATATACTAATCTGGTCCAACAGTTAACAGTATTGACTTGAAATTTGGTACGGATATGTAGCTTGCAGGTACAGTTAACATTAAGTAAAGTCAGCAAAAAAAGCTTGTATTAAAATGTAATTTTTAACCTTTTTCTTCACCAGGTACGCATCTAGTCCTCAACGACTTGCTATCACCAGGCAGCTATTACCGTTTCAACCCTCCCCTCATGGCCGAATGTGCGATGGACGAGATCAATCCAGAAAAGCTAAACAACTTAGTAATAGACACCCAGGCTTACATAAGAAGAAACCAGCATAAATTCGAACAGGCAGCCGCTATGTTGGTGAGGAAACGAAGCGTCGCACAGAAGGTAATGGATTTCATTGATTACCAGAGCCAAATCATGGGTGTGGTTCAGAGCAAATGACGTATGATCACTCAGCAGGATCTTGATACTTGCTGAATGAATGAGTTGAACTTGATGAATTTCCTGACGTATCTGTCATTGGTGTCTTAACTATGTGCTTAGTTAGCTAAAAGGGATGTATATAGCTATCGACCTACACCTAAACAGACCTTTGTGAATTTGTAAAACGGCAGCTTAACCTTTTAACCTTTTTACAAGGTGCAAGGGGACTTTAACCTTTTGCGATGGACGTAGATTTATATGCATTAAAATGCATCCATCTCGTTGCTTTTTAACGTGTAGCTTATCGCAACGAATAGATACTCCTACTACTAGATACGATTGTATCTATAATTCAAAAGTTGATTTTGAAATATTTAAGCCTTTTAAATGCTGTTTTACTACTTACTAATGAGTACTTAGACTGTGAAGGGTCTAATTAGAAACTTAAATACAAATATTAGTCAAATTTCAATAACATCATTGGTATTAGAGTCTGCCCTGTTTATTAACCCGTGACGTGAATGTTACTTATGTTTTAACCAGGTTAAAATATAGGTGCAGGTTAAAATGCTGCTTATGCCTTTTTCTTAAAATATTGGATGTGTTCGCACAGAGTTTAAGAATTAACGCCGTCGTGTAATATTAATATTATTTCACAACATTCGAATATTTTTAAATAGGTTAAGATATCCAGTAAACTGAAAATATTATAATGCTCATTATAAAGTTGAAATTTATGTGAAAGTTAAAATATGTACCTGTTACTTTAACTTTTTGTTTCATTAATAAATGTTACACATTTTATAAAAAGTTCATTTAGTTTTTAAAAGTAGTTACTGTTAAAAGTATATTGCATTTTTATAAATACTTATATAATTAATTGTGTTAAGTAGGATGTTTTATTTTTGTAGCGTTATTTACCTTTAGGTAAAATTAGATTAATGTTACACAATTACTATGCAGAGTAAATATTTAATTTCGACCGCTTACTTTCTCAACCTGTGTTGATTTTTTGTATACAATTCGGGTAGATACGGTGTTGAGGAAGTAAGTGGTCGATTTTGTAGTTGTAGTCAGTATGAGATCTAGTCACTTGTAAATACAACCTGCAATATAGATTAAAATCTTAAAAGGAAGGAGACAATAAGTCTTTAACAAGCACTTTGTACTTTTTTACTACTTAAGAGTTGCTTCGACCTACTTAGGGCTTCCGGTAGCTGGCGCGGTTTGCACGTGCCACGGATTGTACCAACAGCCAAATAAGTGGTCATAGGCGTATGTTCTACAATACATATATTATGCCCCGTTTACCTATGAAGCAGGATCCCTTGCGGGTGTTTGCCCTACACACTACCATATACCTTGTGTTTCATGCAGGTGTCTTTGTGTAGTGTGTATGACAAAACAAGCGTGGGCGATCTGACCTAAAATATCCGACTTCCCCCCCCCCCCCCCCGCAACATTGAAACTTATTTATAGTAATAATAATAATCAATCACACAACACAATTTAAATAAATAAATAAATGTCACGGGGACAATTCACACCAATTGACCTAGTCCCAAAGTAAGCTTAACAAAGCTTGTGTTATGGACACTAGGCAACGGATAAACATACTTATATAGATAAATACATACTTAAATACATATTAAACATCCAAGACCCGAGAACAAACATTCGTATTATTCATACAAATATCTGCCCCGGCCGGGATTCGAACTCGGGACCTCAAGCTTCGTAGTCAGGTTCTCTAACCACTGGGCCATCCGGTCGTCAAATGTAAAAAATCAAAAATTGGTTGCAGAAAAAAATATGATGTTAAAACAAAATGTGTTTAGAAAAATATCTACTGTTGTCTTAGACCCAGTTTAGGGCCCAAGGGGGGGTCATTTTAAACATTTACATTTCTGTATTGAAATACACTAGGGCGAATATTCAGCGTTTTTGCAGCGTTTTTTTTTTGTCATTGGCGTCTTCGCAGGCGTTATTAAAAAGGGTGATGCCCAGTGTTGTTTTTTATGAAAAATTAAAACAACACCGATACTGAATTTAGCGTGATTAAAATTCTTGTGACTTGTCTTTCCGTTGTGCTATATGAACGTGGGACGCTAATGACTTTTGACCGCGCGGTCAAAACGCTCGAAAATTTGCCTACTAGTCTAGTTTGTATTACAATAATAGATAAGTAAAATGTTTAAAATCCTTGAATGTACCAAATCTGACAGTGGATTTTTTTTTTACGTTTAATTAAATACCTATCCAAACCAAGTATAGAGCGAACTAGCCTTCCATAGAAACCCTCATGCAATAAATACGTTGAAATGACTCTAGGGCCTTGAGGTCCGCAAAATAGATTAATATTAATTGTATATAAACAATGTTCATCTTAGAGATGAAAAATATTTGTAGTCTTATAGTTACTCCTCATTATTGTAAGTATATTGTAAGTAGTTGTTGATGTAACTGATAGTAATAGCTTTTACATATTTGTTAGTTTTTCAAAATGTGATAAATAAATTAAATATGAAATAAATATGTTTTTGTATTCTATCTACCTGGATGGCAAGCTGCCATCTACTTTAGTGTAATACAGTAAAATACAAAATACCTGCCTTAAACTAGGTACTGTTAAGCCACATTGATCCTTGACCTGTGGTTTGGAACCCAGTCATAGTAATTGTCACAGCAATTAAAAATGACAAGTAAAATTCTCATGAAATTGAACAACTATTAAAATTTTCTTCGTTAAGCCGTGAATCAATTACTTTGAACTTATTTAATCTGAAAATAAAATGACCTTGAGTTACTCTAAATTATACACATCAATGGTAAATAAAAAAATATTATTGTTTTTAAATGACATTAATACAATGTTGGCCTCATTCTAAACAAAAAAATAAACATTAACTTTAATTAATTAACATCATTTATTCATGAATCGTATTATTTTATAAAATTAAAATTACTTGTGCGGTTTTGTATTCATTACGACGTGATTACGACTGTATAGGTAGAATCATTTACTGACGCGTGCCATGATTCTTAATACAATGTCAATTAATGTCTAATTTTGACAATATCACGCGTCTTTGTTAATGGCAGTAGTCCATTTTAATTTCTTTGACTGTACCTACTTGCATCACGTACTAAAGTTATGTCATATCTGTGTAACGATGCATAGCGATTAAGTGACTGAGACAGCAGATAAACGGCCTAAGTGTGAGCAGAGCAACGTATATTACGGTACGGCATACTTTCACTTCTTGTTCTTGTCATTAGTTGATTATCTTCAGAAGTTTAATAAAACTGCATTTTACCCTAAAACAAGTATTTATTTGCCTAAAAAAATATGTATTGAGCCGCTTTGTCCTGACTAAAAGAAAAAAAAAACAAATAAAAAAAAAATATGTAGCTGCCAAGACGTTGACATACGTAACATAAGTATTTAATTAAATAATTTCGTTTTACAAATTCTGTTGATTATAAAGTTTTCGTAATTATTCTGTAACGGACAAACCCAGAGCCATTGTAGAATTTTACGAGACTGGTTTACTAAGTAGGTGACCACCATTCTTTCTAGAACCCATTACCACCTCCCCTCAGTTTTGGAACCGCTACGCCGAACATCACACGTACGCTGGCTGTGTACATTTGTGCCGTGGTTTTGTTTTTTTTTCGAAAGGTTTGACAAGTGATTTGGCGGGAGTTTTATAGAAAAAACATGGAGTGCTTAAGGACTTTATTGTTTGTGGTAAGTTTGTGTTATTTTATTATAAGTACGTGTAAATAGTTAATCGTTGTGTTATGAAATAAGTTTTGGGGTCAAAGGATGTAGGTACATATGAAGGTTAGCGATTGATTTCTTTTGCTAGTGGCTATTATTGCTAAATAAACGTAAATTTAACATTAAATACAAACGGATTGGCTGGAGCGACCATAAATAAGTGACTCTGCTTCAATTTACAAGTAGTTAACACATTTTTAAGAAACTATTTAATACCATTGATTCTATTCATTTGAACAAGATGTAAAAAAAATGGTAAAAAAAAAGTTAATTGATATAACTACTAAAATTGGTTAACAGAATATTATGGTCTGCTTGGTGCTATTTATATTTTTCGTTAAAAATTAAAGCATTGTAGAAATTGAGTACTGTGATACCCTATCGAAGAAAAAAAAACTTCGTCAAATCGAGATAAGAGACACCGTTTTCGGTCCCTTATTAGGTATTTTAAACGCCGCTACTTTTAAAACAGTATATTTGTTTGGTTCGTACGTTCTATAATTATGGAGTTATGAGAAAACAGTGGAAAATTGATGAATGAATTTGTTACATGATTATTCTTTGTTATCTCTCTCAGTGCAGTGTGTTTTTAAACTAGGCTGAATAAACTTTCTCTTGGATAATGGCAATTCAAACACCATCTGTATTTTTTCGACAACACTTAATTGTTATGGTTCAGCTACTCTGCAATAGATGTCACTATTACATGTATGTATACAAAACAAAGCAAATGTTGCGAAAATGCGCTACGCAGAAATTGACGATGTTTGTATCGGAAAATTGGTCATGATTATTTTTTAAGTGCCTAATAAATAAATGCATTATGAATGAATTAGCCTTCTGGCTCTGTGCAATATTTATTTTTATCTAATTTTTTTGGGGTTTCTATATGTCTTGTAGTTTAGTTTTTAAGAGTGTTTTTTGTTTCCAGTTGGTGGTAGTCCTAAGTATGTTCATCACAGCAGATTCCACCGTACCTCAGCCTAGAGCACCAAATTTCCAGTATTTTGAAAGGTCAGTACCTACAAGATGGTGATGGATGGAGATGGGAGGACCAAACCAGATACCCCCAACAAAACAAACAAACAAGAGGTTCGCTGGCCCCTTCACTTTTTAACATCTAATAAAGACCTAGTGCTTATTATTTTTTTCGTAAGGAAATTGACCACACAGCACAATAAAATAAAAAGATTTTGTTGATTGATTTTGGGGAGGAGGGGGAAATAGGTAGTTTTACTAATTATAACTCAAAAAAACAATTTGGGACTATTTTAATACAAATTTATCGTAAATTTTCTTCTTTGACCCAAACGTGACATAAATGTCAAACGAACCAGAAGGGTTACTCCGAAACACAAAATTCAAAGTTCGTGTCGTGCGATCCCTCTCGCTCTCGTATTAAATAGTTTAAGTGTCAGATGGACCGCACGACACGAACTTCGAATTTTGAGTTTTTTTTTTTTAATGGAATTTTGAGTTTCGGAGTTGCGCTTATGTCTATACTAGCGCCATCTAATCTGTCAGAAATCTCTCATTCCTATTTTTTTTTCAGGCCAAAATACCGATACCCGTACTACGATGAAAATGGCAAAGGGAAATTGCTATACGGCTATGGAGGACCAGATTTATACCAATACAAATCTTACTCGCCTTTGGAAGGGATACATTGATTTAGTGTAAATATTTTAGGTAAAACAATTAATAAATGAGGTCAGAGTGGTGTAAGATAACATTTGAGGGGGAGCGATGGGCTATCGCGAATGAATTTTCCGCTAGAGGCGCTAGTGTAGCGTGAGGTCAACGAAATGTCAAATCTCATAGTTTTTGGGTGAGCTACGCGGGTTTATTTATAATTAGAATAATTTTGTGAATATTTTGCATTATCTGAAATTAATTATGGCAATAATGCTATAAGGGGCAATGAACGTCTGTAATTTGAGACAGTTTTGTCTTTCGAAAACTTTTGTCCTCCCTTATTTCCGAACAAAACGGGATTATGCAATACTGTGGTTGCTCGATATGTTTATGGCACTGTTTTACAATGTATTAAATATGATTTTAATCTTAACTTTGTTTTCACGGCCGTTATAACAGACTTTTAAAAACCTCACGCAACAGTGGCGCCATCTAGTGAGAGAAAAAACGATAGCCCTCATTATAGTTTCTATCCCGAAAAATTGCAAAGTTCCCGCGGAATAGCGATAAACGAATTATACGTAGACGAAGTCGCGGGTAACAATTTAAGCTAGTAACCTTAATATATAAAAGAAAGTATAATTTTTTGAAAACAAGTCATTTTTGAAAAACAAATTTTAAGAAGTGTCTCAAATAAGTACCAGTTTTAAACACTTGTAAATTTTAGATTAAAATAAAATATTGTTAAAGAAACATAGTTGTTTTATTGACACCCGATAGCTTACTTGCTGCACCTTGGTTGGTCTTTACCTACCTACTGTAGTATTTGTGGTTCGTAGATACATAGTCACATATAGCCTTAACCTCGCAAGGACCGCTATAAAATGTGTGTTAGTACCTACTTAAGTTAAGGAACAGTGTACTGCCTTAAGCATTAATCTCTTCTCCTTTTTTTGAAGTCGGTTAAAATTTGCATGAGCCAGCTTCTTCAAACAATTAAATGTGTCTGGTGCATAATAAATTTTGTGACCAGTGACGTACCGTGCCCAAAATATTGTGTCGCGTACCATTGGTTCGCCACTACCTGTCATAAACAGACAGACAGAGTTTTGTATCGGGGGTAAAAAGCCGTGGTTGTTTGCCCTACACCTATATGGCCTTCCAATAATGCCTCGTGGGTTCGAATCCAAGCTGGCTGCTTTAAGTTGTATTGTATCGTAATAAAATACACTCCACTAGGTAAGTATAAGTATTCCTCAAAAAACCAAGCGCTAATCTATTGTTCCTACCACCCATTGTCATTCTGTTTGGCTTGTAAACCTTTTTCATTGTATTATAAGTCATTTTAGCTAATTAATAATTACTATTTAGGTACCATATTATTACAATGCACAATAAAATAAAGAGATCGACAAAAAATATTGCCACCATCTTGAAAGTTAACTAAGTACCTACCTAGGTACGTATGGGAGAGGTATATTGTATAGTCAACATCATAAATAAGTGAAAACTTTTGTACCTTGTCATTTTAACGCCATGTTTGAAAGTCCATACGAAATTGTGTAACGACTGAAAGCGAGAAAGTACAAAAGTGATCACTTATTTAAGAGGTTGACTGTACAGAAATAGAGAAACAAATACAATTTACAATCGATTACATTGTTTTTTTTTATTCGACTGGAAGGCAAACGAGCAAGTGGGTCTCCTGGTGGTAAGAGGTCACCACCGCCCATAAACATCTGCAACACCAGGGGTATTGCAGATGCGTTGCCAACCTAGAGACCTAAGTTGGAATACCTCAGGTGCCAAAAGAAAACTTATCCCTTTAAGGGATCTATAAGGGTTCTTGCTGATGTTACGTTAAAAATTTTTGAGAACCCGGTGGGAATCGGATTGTTGCCGCTCCACGCCACTTTATTGGCTAATGTGTACTTAAACATAACCAATATGCACCTTAAGCGCAACTAAACCATGACAGCTAACAGCTAAAGAGCCTTGAATTGTGTTAACACACCTAACAATAAATATTTGCTGACACGATCACAAACTCATCACATCATTTGCAACCATCACCTTACAGAAACCAGTCATAATAAGCAGTAAAAAAAACTTTTTTTTAATCATCGTTTTAGAGCTTTGTTTTTCGACCAAGTGCTTTGCCAATTTTTTTTTATTTGATTTTAGCTGTTTGTCGTTTTTGGGTCAAATACCAATTACCTACAAGTTCCAATAGTTGGATTGACTTGAAATTTTACGTAAGTAGGTAGTTACGTAGCGCTTGTCTTATGCTAAAATGAAACGTCCCTCATTGAACTGAGTTGAGTGAGGGACTCGTCTTTTTAGTTAAGACAAGCTCTAAGTGTTTATAAGATTGGTGGTAAACGGGCAGGAGGATCACCTGATGGAAAGCAATCACCCCCGCCCAGGGACATCCATAACATAAGCTGAGTTACGATGCGTTGTCGGCTCTTTGAGAAATGAGTTTATTCTGATGTCAGAACTGTCATAAAGAAATTTCTGTTATAATTACATTTTCAATACGAGCTTTTTCGCTGACTGTACTTGCATTGTCATCCAACAAAAAATATTTATTTAGTTATTTAAGAGAAAATAAATTGTGATCCATGCATATTACCTACTGAGTGTTAAACCTTCAAGTGGCAAAGTTATTGCTTGGTCGACTGTACATTTACCTACATTTATCTGCCACTGCGTGGAACATGCAAAAATATCTGACAAATCTTACTCGCCCTAGAAATAGTCGTATCAGATATTTATGCACGCTTGTTGTGTCAGATATTGAAGCTATACCCTTAGTGTAAGTTTTCGGTTACAAAATAAGTACGTTTCGATCGCGTTCGCGTTAAAATCTCAATTTGTATGGAAGCACGAACAGCGCCTCTAGCGGAACGTTTGCGATGTTCGTGTTTCCATATAAATTGAGATTTTAAGGCGAACGCGATCGAGACAATTTTGTAACCGAAAACTTACACTAAGGGCATTGCTTCAATATCTGACACAACAGAGGTGCATAAATATCTGATAAGACTATTTTTTTAGGGCCAATAAGATTTGTCAGATATTTTTGCATGTTCCACAGCGGCAGATAAATGTAGGTAAATGTACTGGTGTCAAGTTAGTGACTTCCATCTGTGTCAGAACAACTAGGTACTTATTAAAAGTGCAAAAATGTCATTAACATTATTATTTTTGACAACCTTAGTTGTATCCGATAGTGCCTTGTATTCTAGTTTCTGGGCACCCCTGTTTAATCCCAGGATCTTGAACTACAGGGTGGACGTTACATTTGATCCGAAAGAAGGGAGGGGTGGGAGGGGGGAGTATGAGAGGCAGTTTGGGTATAGGGGTGAGAAGTTAATAGCTGATTTGGGCAGCGGGAAAGCACCACAGGGATTTTCTGAGGATAAGGTAAGAACAAACCTACAGACCCATATGATAGCATTTGAAGGGTCCACGGAAAGAACATGTCTAGTCACTTAAGCAACTTTTTGATTTATAATGGTTTGAAAGTTAGTCATCACGAACAATTACTATGGTTGCCATTTCTTCAAAATTGAAAAAAAAAAAATCTTTTCAGATATCCATATTTAATTCAATGGTAAGTCATAGTACTTTGCGAGCTCAACATTTTGAGATTAAAATCTCAATATAAAAAAAAAGGTGACTAGACATGTTCTTTCCGTGGATGCTTCATTTGCTAACATTTGAAATCATGACTGGCTCAGAAATTCAAAGTAATGGGTCCTGATTGTTGAACTTTAAGTTGCTTAAGTTTTAAACTACTGGATTAGTTTTTTAAGGCAGGCCGGTTTTTTTTTATATTTCTTACGCTTTGGATATTTCTGTGAAAATGGTAGCTTTAGAGTATTGTAACATTTATATAATATTCAGAATGAGTTAGTTATTAGCTTTCATTTGATATCCATATTGTTACAATACAATTTTTTTTAAATACTCCTGTCTTATTTTATTTTTGCGGAGTCCATTTCGAAATATTATGTATCCTATGTCATTCTGATGTTATGACGAATTTTATGATTTATAATACATGTTAAAATTCATCAAGACGATTAGGATACAGAGAGGAGCAAAGACGGACGACATACATATTGACCAACTGTCAATATGTATGTGGTCCGTCTTTGCTCGATTGCTTGATAAGATTGTTTTAATGGTACTAACAAAGCTGGATCAATTTTATTATGTCATCTGAAAAATAAATGAATTATTATTATTATTATTATTATATTATAAGGAGATTTTGACTAAGCAGCATTTTCTTACGATAGCGAGTTATATACATGTTCGGAATCAGTCAAAAATGTTGCTTAGTCAGTTTCTCCTTTCAACCATCGATATGCTTGAAAAACATAACCTTCCTTCCTCCTTCCGGCAGTCGAGTAAAAAGGTTATTTTAGCAAGAAATGTTCAAATCTAGCTATTCTTTGTTGCAGATATACAATGATGTGAAGTTTTACTACACATATGGCGCTGATGCAGATGATGTTTAACAAGAGATATATAAATTAAATTATATTTATTTATTAAATAATGGTTTCATTTGGAACTGTCCCAAGTATATAAATTTTCATTTAATTTTCAAGCTTGCATTATCCCTACTAATATTATAAATTCGAAAGTAACTCTGTCTGTCTGTCTGTTACGCTTTCACGTCGAAACCGCTGAACCGATTTTGATGAAATTTGGTATAGAGGTAGTTTAAGCCCCAAGGATAGGGATACTAGGGGATAGGGTACTTTTTATTTATTAATAATTTGACGAAGCATATGGCTGAATATTTCTATGTTTTCAATTATTCTTCTTTTAATAAAAATTGTTTATTTATAATAATAATAAGGGTTAAATAATGTATGTAACCATAAACAAACAAACAGATATGTCAATTTCACTTTATTTTAGCCTTAAACACTAACTTAGCTTTAGCTTACGACTATATCCTTCGTTTCTGTGTGCTGATGTACAAGACATTATTACCTCGGATGAAAGCATCACCATATTTGTTTTTAAGTTGACCGTTGACATATTCCTCCGTCTGTTCTAACGCTATGTTCATGTAGCCGTCTAGACAAGCCAAAACACCTGGAAAATAGTTATAAATATTAAGGAAAATATATTTTTTAAAATTAGTTTCAATTATAACCTCAAAAAATAAAAAATACTAAATTATGTTATATGTATTTAAAAGCTATATGTGGTTAAGACATACTAATAATGTTCCTAATTTTAAAGGCTGTAGTATATTTAACGTGGACATAGTTGAAAAAAAATGGGCAAACATCAGAACTCGCAAAGTTAGTTCTATGAATTATGATTGAAGTTTTCAATAACAAAACTTGTCATATTTTGTGCTAAGTATTCGGTATTGTTAAATGTATTTAAAGAAGAATTGTTACGGTAAATATCATCAATGAATTGTAATAAAACAATTACCTCTGTAGTCAACACCACTGTTTAGTTTCACAACTACAGGGCGACCGTGGATTTGTTGGATAAAAGATGACAGTGCTTCTTTGCGGCTCATTTTGGTAAATTAGATAATGCAATTGTTAGCAAAATGCTCCTTTTTGTTATATGTATCGCTTTTTATCACAAAATTTGCAAAAAGCGATGCCGCACTAGTGATGGACGTTGCAAAGACGAACCGTTTTAAAAGACCGTTTTGTGTTCCGCGACGATAGGACCGTTTTACGTTTCGTTCTAAAGCAGTCTTCGTCGCGCAACTAGTTCTCGCATTGTTTGACGCGAATTCGTACTTAAAGTCTATATCCATAGAGCCTAGAACGTAATGAGATCATTGCGACGTCGTCGCTCGTTCATTTCGTTTTGGTCTTTGATATAATAAAATAATCTTTATTTTTACAACAATATAGTCGAATATCGTGTAAGACAACTTATTTTTTGGTGTTTCGTTCGTCTCGCAACCGTTTCTTCCGCAACCATTCCACTTCACTCGTCTTCGAGACGAACGTCGACGAGATGAGTTTACGTTCCTCTCGTTCGATCGTCCTGTGCAGCGTCTTCCGTTGCCCGTCCCCATACAATGAAACCAGTTGCGGACGAGGACCGTTTCGAGGACTAGTTTTCATTCTAGAGAAAACGGTTGCGTTTCGTTGTCAAAAAATTCGACAACGACTCACGACTATGCCGCACGGAGTGAAATGCAATGTTTTTTTCTTTTCTTTCATTGATTGTCAGTGTCAGCTGCGTTTAGTTATTACTGAATAAATGTTTCAAAGTATGTTTTTATTATTTCTAGTGAATTGTAAATTATAATTTATAACAAATTATTATAGGGTATATTTTTGATCAATAGAAGTCAAACAATTTTACTCTACTTTATTTTTTACGTCAATCTTGTTTTTTTTTAATCACTTGGGGCAAGGACGATTCTTGGGGCGAAGACAATTAAGCCATCATGCTAGGTTTGTAAGCAAAAAATTAGCCCTAGCTAGCTAAAATGAGCTTAAAAGAAGCCTTTCATGGATAGTATTTTTTTTAGTTCAACACCACACTAATCCTTAAGGGCGCTACAGTCTCTGGGTACCGAAATTTGGCGTGGGCAAGAAGTTTGCAAGGCCCTTTGTTGACACACCATTACCTTAGATGACGAATCTTTAAATGAGCAAAAAACGAGAAGCTTTCGAGACGCGATTCCGTCGGTGACCAACGTCGCCTACGCCTAGCGCCATCTCGTGTCTAAAATGACTACTTAATTTTGATACTTATACATTCAGTGCCAAAAACCCGCTAGGCACGGTCTCTGTAGGCAGTTTTCGCTACAAAGCGGTTAGCGGTTCGCTACGAGCGTAGCGAATGAGGCAATGAATCTGTTAAGTTCATAGTTCAAGCAGAAGTGTTTGCTGAATGTGGCCATTGAGTCTTCCAATGAGGCTGGCATAGGCACTTAAGCCTCGAAAAAAATATACAAGAAAAAAAAAGTTCATAGTTTAATTTTCAATAGTAGTACCTAACTATCGCAAATTAAATCTTTCCATGCAAGCATCATCACACGCTAGATACAACAAAATAGTCATCAGATTATGTCAATGAAATAAACGCATTTAATCCTTAATTTTATTATAATTAAATAATAAACCTAAATCTAAAATAATAAACCTATGTCCTTTCTTTAGGCTCCATCGAGGACCAAATGTAGCCAGTGTAGTTATTTACTTCGTTGTCAGTCAGCGGATATGGGCTATTGCTAGCTTTATAGTAATCAGAGGGTGCGTGCATCACAAATTCCATCACTTCCAATTTTCTAGCCAGTTCTTCTTCTGGTCCTGGAATTGAAGAAAAATTATTAAAATTTGTTTTTTTTTGGGAATTAGTGTTTGTAGCACAGATGTAAATTATACTAGATTATGCAAATGCATCTACTTCGCGTGTCTGAACTCCGACCAAACGTCAGGGTTGGCCTATACAAAGACTGATTGCTTACTGACTAATCATGACTAGTGACTGACTGGAGCCCCACGGCGCGGGCTGGCGGCGCATTTGAATCGATTTTGCGCAGACATTGGGGAATTCACATCGCCAATTCGTTCTTGAGACGTCACAGTAGATATAAAAGTGACACGCTTGGTTTTCATACAGATTGAGGTGTTTGAATTATCTAGTGTAATTTATATCTGTGGTTTGTAGTGACGAGACAGGTAAAAATAGTTTATTTAATAATACCCAAGAAAAAAAAAACTGACAAAGAGCTATGGAATGCAGCAATTCAGGTGTCAAAGGGGTAGTAAACTCTGAAACACAACACTGCACTCCAAAACATGCATCATGGACGTAAAAAACCCACATTGCTCAGGGCATGACTGCAATCTAAAACTGTAAATGTTTCAGTATTTATTCCAGGCCAACACATAGAACTCTCTAGGTTAGTTAGGTTAGTTTTATATAAATCCTGAAATATTTACGGTTTCAGAAATATTAAACAGTTGGGATTCTGAGTCATCCACTTTCAGAGGAAGCGATGCTGATTTACAGGTTCATTAGATGGGCCTTTGCATCCAGTGTACTGAAGCCTCATTAAAATATAAGATTAAAAAAAAAAAATCGTTGGGAAATGAGACAGGTTGCCAAACGTTATTCACCGTAACATTAGTAAACCATACTAACCAATAATATAAGTGGCAGGGTCAAACCCACTCTCCGGTGGGGGGCTGGCTTTAGTTGGCAACAACCATGTGACAACTGCGCTCTTTTCGCAGTACTGGTCTGTCATGAAGCCCCTGATTTGTGCATAGTATATACCACCGTCAAGATCTATCATAGACACTATGTCACCCACTTGCATATAGTTGCCCTGGAATATGAAGAATATTTTGTTTTACTTTGTGTATTAAATGAAAATTATTAAATAGTTGCAATTTATTAACAATAATAATTAAAGAATTAACCAAGTTATTAATGCAATGAAATTAACCTATATATGCCCAGTGGTTCGTTTTTGCACCGAAAAATAAGGTATCAGCTAATGCGCGATTTTGCAAAAGAAATTGCTTATTTGTGACGTCTGTGCTAAAGAAGTCGGAGACCAAAAATACTTCTGGGCATATATAAGTTAATTCAATTGCAACTATTCAATAATAGTTATGATTCAATTAGAGTGATAATACTATTGAATTAATAGCTTAATTCAATTATTTACACCCCCCCATTTCCATTCCAATTCCATTGATTAGTGATATTCCAAAATTGTAAATGTAAATAAGCTAATAAGGATTTGAGAAATTTTCACAGTAGGTATAAGAAATAAGACTTTTCTAAGTCTACCACAGGGACAAAGCTGTAGCCACAAGTTTGGCAATTAAATTATTAACCATTCAAGCAGCAATTCTGAAATTTACATTTGTTACTGCTATAAAATGATGTAGACCTTATCAAACAATTTCCACTGTTGCCACAGTGTATTTGCCTAGGAAATGCAACTACTGCATAGGTTACCCATTGTTCATAACAATCTTTATTAAAACTTCCATTATTAAACTTACTTTATAAAATACAGAATCGCTTGTCACAACTGTAGCAGTAGCTGTTGGAGCCTTTAATGGCTGCCTTTTAAAGATGCTTCTCCGGCCTCTACCACGAGGAGCGGTATTTTTTGGGGCTACAGATGCTGGCGTCTTAGGTTTATATCTGGTGGATCTTGTACTCTTTCTAGTTCCCTTCCCTGTGGCTTTAGCGGGTGTAGTTTCACCTTCAGCCTTCTCTGTTTTGATCTCTGGCTCCTTTTCATCCTCCCGAGTCACTTCCACTTCAGTTTTGAACGTAAAAGTCGGGCTACCTTCCTTGAGAGCTGTTTTAGCGAGGTGACATTCGTTGCAGATTTGACCGTTTTCCGCGCTCCGCCAGAGGAGAGAGTCGTCGGTATTGCATTGTACACATGTTGGTTTTGGCATTTTTGAGGTTTTTTTCTTAGTCTATTTTATTTTAAAGGTTTATTTAATACATAAACATACCGCGATTGTAACTCGAAACTAGACGCTACGAATGCCACAATAATAATATGACAGAAAAGTTCTGATTCACGCAGCGTATTCTAACTTTTTTTGAAAAGTTCTGTAAAATTATTTTAAAATACAATAAGGTGCAAAATGTACCACTGAATCAATTTAATATTGAATTTCACATTAAATCACTTTATAGTAAAATGAGGGTTTTTACATGGTTTTAAATAATAAAAAAAAATTAAACTTTTTGCTCTTAAGCCTAGACCAGTTGTGAGTAACGGAGCGTTCAGAAACTTCTCAAAGTTCCAGGATATTTTGCTTTACCTGCCCTCTATTGGCGAGTAGCAGAACTTACACAATGTCATTGTTGAGTTCACGCTGGTACTTCAAAGGTAGGTGTCTCTAGCAACATGAAAAATAGATCTTGATTATATCCAAAAAAATGCAAAAATTTGAACATCCGTTTGTTTGTTTGTTACCGTGAATAGGTAAACCGATTTAGACGAAATTCTTGTGGGAATATCGGAATAAAAAGTAATTTATTATTAAGGAAGGCATAACAAACACGCACGCACGTAGGTACGCATGCATGCACGCACATAATCACAAATTTTCAAAGTATTATACTTACTATTAGCACTTTTTTAACATAGTATTAAGTATTAACGAGCTAGGCGTTTTGGTGCAAACTGTAAGCTCGACTTTTTATTGAATAAATAAAAAAATAAATTACATATTACTAGGATTATTAAATTATTTTTGGAGTCCCTATCATATTATGTACTTTTTAGGGTTCCGTACCCAAAGGGTGCTAACGGGACCCTATTACTGAGACTCCGCTGTCTGTCTGTCTGTCTGTCTGTCTGTCTGTCCGTCTGTCACAGGGCTCTATCTCTTAAGCCGTAAAAGTTAGACACTTGAAATTTTCACAGATTATGTATTACTGTGGCCGCTATAACAACAAATACTAAAAATAAAATAAAGTTACAAATTAAAGGGGGTCGTCATACAACAAACGTGTTTTTTTTAGCGTTTTTTGGTTGCTAGGCGTATTTAGCCGTTGCTAAGGCGGCCGAATCACCTAGCAACGGCTAGCTATATCGTTTGAATATTTACCTTTAGGTTTGCAATTTTAATGATGTTTTATAAAAGTTTCGATAATATAATTAGTGACTGTCTGATTTATTTGTTTTTCTGCAAAATTCATGAAGCAATTTATGAACCACAAACCTCAATGAAGCCAACTTTGAGCGCTCGTCAAATCTGCACGGTACTAATCACTTTGTTTACCTATTGTTTTTTACACTAAAAAAAAATCATACTAAGTATTTAACACTATTTACAAGGTTAATAATACAGTTTAAAATTTATTCACACTAAGTCGAGCTTCTTATTATTTAATTACACAACATACGAAGTACGCCGAATTTCCCGCGAATGAACCGCGCATGACGGACATTATTTTTTAATCCAATGAGCGGGCAATAGTTTCAGAAGCAAACAGCCAGAACCAAAGAGGGTGAGAAATTAAATTATTTTTTATTTGAAATACTTGCACAGGTGCTTACATTTTGGCGATATTTTTAAATTATAAATCATAAATCATTTATTTGCATAAAAACATGGTACATATTTTGTGGTAAGAAAGAAAGTGAAGCTTTTCTTTAGCTTGCCCTGTTTGTTTATTTATTTATTTATCGTGTTTTTGGGTCAGATCTTGGAAGCTAAATTTTATCCACTTCCAAGAGTCCGATTGACTTGAAATTTGGCATACTTATGTAAATTTGGAGACAATATAATAATCTGGTACTGACATCTTGGTGGTCCTGCCAGAATCGCCTCTGCAGGAGGGAACTCCTCAATAGTTAATAGTACCGACTTCAAATTTGGTACAAATACGTAGTTTAGATGACAATGCAAGTACAGTCAACAAAAAGTACATTCGGCAAAAAAAGCTTGTATTAAAAATGAAGTTTTAACAAAAACTTATTACAAGCATTATCTGGGGGCACGGTAGTGCCCCCGCCAAGTCGAGCAAAAAAAAACAAAGGCACGGCCGTTTCATACTTTTCTCGAAGCCATTCAGGCTATTTTCAACACCCTGTATTTTTGTTATGGCTAAAGCTAGAACCCTGAATTTTCAGTTACCTATAGGGCCTAATGGGACTTAGATATATTATCAATTACATTCAGTTCGAACACGTAGATTAAGAACTATCACATGTTAAAGTTCCTCAGTTTTGTCACTGACATACCTATACACTGACTTTTGATCATCATAATTCTAAGGTACTTCTAGCAGACCCACAAGCTCCAAATTTTAAACATAATTAGTTTTTAGCCTACATGGTCACAGAAAAATCCAAAATGTTGCAATTTCAGTCACGTTTCAAAGTTATATAAACTGCACAAGTAAGTTTGTAATCCCATATAAATACTAGCGATTACAAAGTTACACAGCAATGACTTTATTGAACGTAGTCGTATTGTATACGTACGAGGGTCAAACTGAAAGTTCTTAGAAAATCAAAAACTGAGCAAACTAGCAAGTTATTAGTTTTATTATATATTTTCAAAATAGTGTCCATTCACATCAATATACCGCTGCATCCGATGGAACCACTGAGAAAAGCACTTAGCCCAGTCGTTCTTAGGGGTCTCTTCGACGGCCTTTTGAAACGCACCCACTGCTTCCTCGGTGTTCATAAAAAGTTTTCCTCGAAGTGTTTCTTTTATTTTCGGGAATAAATAAAAATCGCAAGGTGCGAGGTCGGGGCTATACGGCGGGTGACCCAGTAATTCCACGTTTGACGTCACTAAATAGTCGATCGTTCGCCTGGCGGTGTGCGACGAGGCGTTGTCGTGGTGAAGAAGGATCCTACTTCGAGGTCGCTTCTCCCGAACTTTTTCCAATACAAGTGGCAAACAATTGTTAGTGTACCACTCTGCAGTAACTGTTTTTTGATCCTCTAAAGCAATTGTCGCATAGTGACCTGTCCTTCCGAAGAACGAGGCCACCATCTTTTTTCCCACGCTTCGACCTCTCTTCACTTTAGTTGGCAACTCCTCGAAAGGAAACGCCCATTGAGCAGACTGTCTCTTGGTTTCTGGATCATAACAGTAAACCCAGCTTTCGTCACCCGTAAGTATGTCGAAAACAGCATTTGAGTCACCTCCGTTAAATCTTTCAATCATTTCACGGCACCAATCAACCCGACGGAGTTTTTGGGCCTCGGTCAAATTATGAGGTATCCACCTCGCACAAAGCTTCCTGACCGCTAAATGTTCATGGAGGATTTTATGCACTTGACTCATACCGATGCCTAAGCTTGTCCGAATCTGCTGATACGTCACTCTTTTGTCAGTCTCTATCATACGCTGCACAACACTGATGTTATTTTCAGTCGTCGCCGTAGAAGGCCGTCCCTCACGCAGATCGTCGGTGAGATTAGTGCGACCACGTTTAAACTCATTAAACCAGTTGTAAACGGTCGCACGAGATGGAGCTTCATCATGAAAGGCCAATCGAAGTCTATCATAGCTTTCTTGTTGCCTTAAATGACATCGAAAGTCATAAAAAATCATTGCACGAAAATTTTCGCGAGTTAAATTCATGTTGACGTGACACAGACAATTTTCAATTTGCCGCCAAATCGTAAAACTAATGACAAATGAATGAAATACATACTCAATAATATTGGCAAAGAGTTCCATTTTCAAAATTTAAACTTACTTTTTTATTATATTGTTTACAAGTGGCCAGTTCTAAAAACTTTCAGTGTCGCCCTCGTATTAATGTTGAGTCTTAATACCTGAGTATTAAGGGTTAAAATGAAATTGTTTATCTTACTAATGTAATAAGTACCAAAGTTCGTTTGTTTGTGAATGTGTGTGCGATGCGAGTGGACGCGAGGATGGACGATGGAAATTGGAATATGGATGATGGACAATGGATAATGGTCGATGGACGATGGGTAGAAAATGGACGTTGGACGATGGAGTGTGGACGATGGACGATGGGCGACGGACGATGGATCATCATCATCATCATCATCATCCCAGCCTATATGCGTCCCACTGCTGGGCACAAGCCTCCTCTCAGAATAAGAGGGCTTGGGCCTTAGTTCCCACGCGAGCCCAGTGCGGACGATGGATGGTGGAGGATGAACGACGGACGACGACGGACGACAGAAAACGACGGACGACGACGGATGACGGAAGTTAGACGGGCGAAAGACGAACGACCGACGAAAAACGATGGATGACGACGGAAGTTCGACGACGGACGACAGACGATGACTGACGAGGGAAGTTCGACGACGGACGATGACGGACAACGGACGATGACAGACGACGGACGACGACAGAAGACGAACGCCGACAGACGACGGACAACGAACGATAGACGATGGCGACGACGGACAAAAGACAACGACCGACGACGGACAAGACAACGGACGACGGATGACGGACGATGACCGACGATCGACGACGGATGATGGAGGGTGGACGATGGACGTTGTGCGATGGACGACAGACGGTAGACGGACGACGGAAGTTCAACGATGGGCGACGATGGACGACGGATGACGACCGACGATCGACGACGACGACGACGACGACGACGACAGTCGGTACGGACGATGGACTGTAGACGATGAACGAGGATGGACGATGGACGATAACCGAGGATAGACGGTGGACGGTGGACGATAGACGAGAATGGATGATGGATAGTGGACGAGGATAGACGATGGATGGCACACGATGGACAAGGATGAACGATGGATGATAGTGGACGATGGACGATGAACGAGAATGGACGATGGACGAGAATGGACGATAGACGATAGACGAGGATGGACGATGGACGATGGACAAGGAAGGATAAACAAATGAAGATAGTAGTGCGTTATTACAAGAAGTAGTACCCGAAAAAAAAAGAACTGCCTACAAAAAGTGATGAGATCCCACCAAAAACATTACATGTAAAAAGCTGCAAGTCTCGCAACGCAATGCAGTTCTTGTAATGCTAAAAAGGTTTGAGATGCAATGTTATACCAAGTCGGTTATTTTTGTCAGTACCGGGGGGTTTCCATAGAACTCGATTTTCACCAACTTGCTTATTTTAAAACCATAGAAAAATACAGTTTATAGTTCTCAAATAAAGAGTAAACCAAATTATTTTTTAAACACATAATGACTTGGCCATCGCACTCAACCTTTAGTCATTCTCGTATTATGTGTATCACTCAAACTGCAAGGCTGGGGCTAGCGCTATCTTTAATTATAATAGAGAATGTTAATAGGTGTGCAAAATCACTTGAAAGCTTTGTTCCAGTAAAGCTTTTACGTATACAAATACACTTGTTTTTATTTCAGTGAAAAATACCAAGTAGTTATGATTTTATACGCATTCAAAGTTCGCATAAATATCGAGTCCCGCCAACAGCCGCGCGACAGCGTGTGACGTCATTTTCCAACGCTCCGCGCTCCGCGTAGTCGAGTCCCTAGTTATCAGCTGTACCAGTAGGTCCAATGCGCCGTGTTTTGTTTTGTTTCATCGCTTCCAGACCTTCCAGTTGTGTACATTTATTTTAAAAAACCGGTCAAGAGCACGTCGGGTCATGCTCAGTGTAGTGTTCCATAGTTCCCGACCGTCAGTCCTGTCACAATAGGCAGACTTAAAATGCGACTTTTTTAGTTATAGATAGGTAATAATAACTTAGTTAAGTGTAAATTTGAACATGAATAAATAAATAAATAAAAACTGTGTATTTCACAATAAAAGTAGGTATAAAAACAGAGACTAAGTAGGTCTAAAATTAACATAACTAAAACTAATTTAAATAGCTAATTAAAAATTAAATCAGTCTAATTTCCAAAAAACATCTCAACTGATTAAGTAGAAAACAATTAACGAATTTTGTTTTTATAGGTTTTAGACGTGCGGTTTAAAAGGTAGAGGGGAGGGGGGAACATTTTTATGATCTTCGGAGACTTCGGAGTGAATATCTCCGAAAATATTCATTTTATCAAAAAATGGTTTTCGCAAACCCGTATTAATTTTCAAATACCTATCCAACAATACCCCACAACATAGGGTGGAACTGAAAAAAAAAACATCCTCTCTTTACTTGTAGGTATGGGAGGTACTTACCCAAAAAAAATTTTTTTTATATACCTATTTCCGCGTAAATTATATTTATATTGAATATACTCACGCTAAAGGCCAAAGTCGGGTTTCTCTAATAAGTCGGCCCTTACATCAAATGGGCTTGGTTTTTTTTTTAAAGTACTTCTTATAGTGAAGAATATTTATGTTGAATATGAAAACCCTACTTATAACAGGAGCATTTTTGATAGGAAGTACTGCCTGGAAAGTTTTGATATTTAGGCAAGTAGTAGACCAATATATAAAATCTGAGAAAAAAATTTGGAGGTGTCACTACACACAATCGTACATTTAATTAAAACACCATGTACCTAACATATTTATAAGTAATATTAACAACTGATGGATCCTAGTTATCTGAATAAATAATTTTTATTATTATTATTATTATTATTACTTCACAATCACATATTCTTTTTATTTTTTTTCAACACACCTGCTCGTAAAGTAGGTCTTATTACAGCGTATTTACACTGATAATGCAGAATATTACCCATGCCGTGCCTTTTACATTACATTATCGCACTAGTGCCTTTTCATTACATATCTTTTTAAATATTAGCAAGAAGTATTAATGTTTCGAAAACAGCTAAGTAGTTATTTGCGTAAATATAAAATTCAATTCAAAATGTGATAAATAATTAAAGAATTTCATGAAACTGCTTGTTAGCTTGTTGGTATTTATAATTTGACGGTGTATTTTTAACTATAAATACCCAATTTCAAAATTTATAAATATGTGGCTGATTAGCTACTTTGCCGGTGCCCTTATCTCAGACTTGCGCGCGCATGCAGCGCTGAGCGCGCGAAAAAAAAAAATTACGGCCGCCATCTTTTAAATGGGTTTCTGTTTGTTAAGTTTATTTAAATAAATGTGAACTTTTATTTACTTTTCCTCGCAAGTGTGTTGAAAAACGTCGTATGAAACACGTGAGCATTGGTCATTACACTTTTCGTCTCCATTAAGCCTTCGCCTTCGGCTCAGGCTTAAAAACCGACTCGAGTGTAATGACCAACATAGCACACTTGTATCATAATGTACTATTATTTGGTCTTTTATAGTAGTTAATTTTTTGCAAATCTATACATATAAAGAACACCATTTCAAAATTTTAAGTAAATCGCTTGAATATATCCAGAAAAAAAAATACATTAAAAGAAATCTTAAAAAAAATCTTAAGTCAAAAACTGCCACAAGTACAATGTCATACTCAGCATAAAAATTCTTCGGTACTCACAAAAAAAAACCCAAGTCCATTTGATGTAAGGGCCGATGACTTACTACGAAAACCCGACTATGGCCTTACAGCTTTCTAGTACTAACGGTCTCTGAACTTAGCCCCAGACAGACAGACAGGCAGATTGACGGACAGACATGGCGAAACTATAGGGGTTCCTGGTTGACTACAAAACCCTAATAATGGATGAAGGATTCAAAAAAGGACAATGGGATTATCTATCTAAAGTAGATAGACTCATGGTGCTCATTATTTAGTGATTTTGACATCCATTGGATCGAGAAAAAAACAACTTTTTTTGGCGCACTGATACAGGTATTTGTACATTTTAGCACAACACATGATTTTCTAGTATTAGGATTGAACATTTTTTTTTAAATATTCATAAATTTGTGAAACGTAACGCAACTGTACGGAAGAGCGCGACCAGACTGAGCGCGAGTGTTGTACTATGACGTCACGCGCATCGAGCGCGGGCTGAACGTCGCGCACTCATTTTAAAATTCAATATCTTCGAAACTAATTGACGTATCGAAATAATTCTTTCACAGAGAATACCGAAAGCCAAAATTCAAAATTAGTGAACATTCTCTATTACTTGAAATAGCTGACGTTGATGATTATAATTCTTATGTCATTATGTAGCCTTGCGATGGCCAAGTCATTTATGTGTTTAAAAATAATTAGGTTTACTCTTTATTTGAGAACTATAAACTGTATTTTTCTATGGTTTTAAAATAAGCAAGTTGGTGTAAATCGAGTTCTATGGAAACCCCCCGGTACTGACAAAAATAACCGACTTGGTATAACATTGTATCTCAAACCTTTTTAGCATTACAAGAACTGCATTGCGTTGCGAGACTTGCAGCTTTTTACATGTAATGTTTTTGGTGGGATATTTATTTGCAGTGTGATGTAACTAGGTATGTTTGCTCTGGTGGAATCTTTCAACTCAAATTTGAAGTGGATATCTTCAACCGATTGAGTTGAAAATTTACACGCATACACGCCAATGCAATATTATTATGACATAGAGTTGATCTGATGATAAGGCTAGCGGGTGACCATAGGAACTCTGTGATAAACGACACGACCGCATCGAGTTTGGACTCGTTTGATTCGTCTTGACGAGTACTTTGGCAACAAGGGACAAAAAGTGCCGCTTAGCAAAAAAACCTTGTATTCGATTTTTTTTTTTTTAAATATTACGGGGTTATTTGTTTTTAAACATTGTACGGAGGTCCGGAACCCTTTATGCGCGAGTCGCTCGCACTCGCACTTGACCGATTTTTTATTATTTTTAAATAAATCTCTCCGTAATTGACCTCTTGGTATCTCACCTGACCACTGACTTTTTACAGGACAATTCATTCCTAAAGTTCTAGTACCTAATTATTATATTGAGTTTCTAGTACTCTACTCTATTTTTACTCGACTACGGCAAACCCAAAGGAAGAGTAATGATGACGCAGTAATATTATTATCTATTGAAAATAAAGTAAATGATTCCTTCAATAAGTAGGAATGTTATTGTATCAAATCAGATTGACAAATGTGCACACTCCGAATATTTAGCTACCCCATTTGACCTGTTTTCACAAACGAACATGTTAACAAAATGTATCAAACTGACAATTTCGCTGTAATAAAGCCTGTTTAAGTAAACAAGCCATTCGATAGCGGCAAACGAGGCTTTCATGCAAATTCACACGTTCCACATTGCAAACGTTCACAGCAATTTGTTTACTTGATTTATGGACCCAGCTCTGGGTTGCGTTTTGATTTTCGCAAATTACAGTTTAAAATCATAGAAAAAGTTGCTTATGTAATTAGAGTAAATTATGTGGCTTTTTATTTGTTTTTATATAATATTAGCTTTTGCCCGCGGCTCCGCCCGCGTGGTATTCGGTTATCGCGCGCTGTTCCTTCGGGAGCCTATGCCACTCTCGGGCCCATAAACTATCTCTATGTCAAAAATCCGCGATCCGTCGCTCCGTTACGGCGTGAAAGACGGACAAACATACATTTTAGCATTTTAATAATATTAGTATAGATTTAACTTGCGATGTGCGTATGCAAAAAGATTTAGTACCTTGTATGTTTCTAATCTGATTGAAACAAAACAAAAAAACAAACTGAGATATGTGATGCATAGGGAAATTCGTGTCTGTGCCGTTGACCAGCAGTGGTGTAGCGGTATAGCACGCGGCACGGAATGCCGAGGACCTGGGTTCGATTCCCAGTGTTAGTCTTATTTTTCTGGTTTTTCTGTGCATCTATGTTTCGGTTTGTATTTTCAATTTAGGTTTTACGGGATGACCGTAAAAGTAAAAATTTGGAATTGAAATAAAAAATACAAAAAGATTCCAAAAAACCAATCATGAATTTTGTCAACTTTCAACTCCTTGTGATTATAATGATGATGGTGATGGAAGTAAAGTTACATTCTAAAGTCGAATGTACCCGTCCAACGCGGAAAGTACCAACCCAATTAAAAGTTAAAATCCATACTTACAGATGATGTTTCAACACATCGAACTCTTTGACGGGAACTTTTAACGAGTCAAATCCGACTAACATTTCGCCATTTTGTCCTTTTGTTGGAATTCGATACGTTAGTTAGTGAAGTTAGGTAATTTATGTTTTTCAACTTTAAATAGGTATTTTCTAACAGGTAAAAAAAAGAAATGCTAAGTTTCGAAGACCCAAATAGACTACGACACTTATGGTACAATCAGTGTATCATGTCAGCCGAAAGAAGTCCACTGCTGGACATAGGCCTCCCCCAAGGCTCTCCACTCAGACCGGTCTTGTGCTTTTCGCATCCACCGCGATCCCGCGATCTTAGCCAGGTCGTCGCTCCATCTTGTTGGAGGCCTACCGACAGCTCGTCTCCCAATCAATCAATCAGTGTATAACGCGTGCAAATTACGCGTTTATAAAGTGACTCGCTTTTGCCCGCGGCTCCGCCCGCTTGGTATTCGGTTATCGCGTGCTGTTCCCTCGGGAACTGTGCATTTATCCGGGGTAAAAAGTAGCCTAGTCACTCTCGGCCCCATAAACTATCTCTATGCCAAAAATCACGTCGATTCGTCGCTCCGTTACGGCGTGAAAGACGGACAAACACACAAACACACTTTCGCATTTATAATATTAGTATGGATACTTCGTGTAAGTATACCTAAACTTTGCATTGTGAAAAATGACGTAGTATATACATACATACATAGCTTAGACTACTCGCTCTCGGTAGGTTTTTCCCTTTGAAGCATGGAACCCTAAACAGGTTGACTGAGGTGGGATTAAAGCAATAAAAATACAGTTTTCAAATGTGTCAAATTTTTATTTCAAAACCGCATTGTTAAGTGAATAAGTTAAGCTTAAACTAAGTGGAATGTCTTAAGTCGAGTTAAGTACTCAGATAATATAAGAAACACTTAAAAATACTACTTTAAAGCCGTCGAGTCTAATATTAAATGCATGACAAATATGGATATTTATAAGAAGTTCGTGTGATATTTACATTTTATGAGTTACGAAATGTTTAATTATTCATACCAGATATGCAAAAGTTGAAACAATAATAACATTTAAGTCGAAATACACTGCCAAAATTACATGACTGAATTTTGGCATAATTAAATTCGCAATGCTGTTTCAGTTATTAGCAAATTTGCTGAAATTATATCGTGTTTAATGTTCAGTCGAACTACGATCGTCAACCGAAATTATAAATCGATGTAACTGAAGTTTCGCGGATCTCACTATAATGGCTTAGCGCGCCCTGCTTTAGGACCTTTAAAACAAACTTTGGCTTTGCCAGCCATATTCGGGCACATAATAATAAGCTTATAGGTTTAGTTTTGTTTGACACGACATGGAGGACATCATCAATATCCAGTGACCACCAGTACAATATACATGGCCAATATTCTGTAAAATGTGACGCAGATTTGACAAATATTTTGAAAGTAATTGAAACAGCATTGTAGGTAATTACGCCGAAATTTCATCGCTTGAAGTTTGAGACCGTGGAAAGGATATAGGAGAGTTTTTATCCCGGAATATTGCATAGTTCCCGTGGGATAGCGATTAACGAATATTTTGGCAGACAGAGTTGGGAAGAAGCTATTGAGGGTCGGAGGCTCCATCCACTAGTAAATCGTATAATTTTAAATAATTACGGATCTATCCTAGATCCTTAGCCTTAGTCATAGATCACGAGGCACACCTTGCATTATTATTGAAGTCCAAAGTTGACCGAAATTTAAAGCTTTATTGATGTTTTGGATAATGCCTCAGAAAATATAAAATGTCAAAATGTACATGAATGAGTGTGAATACTTATACTTATATACAAATGGTGCCAAAAATACAAGTCAGTGATCTCTATTACATGAAACCTATGGCATTCCTTTAAAATTAAATACCGAGGACAGCCCTATTGTTTAGAACACACGTGGAATCACAATATTGTTTTCACCATTTCGCCGGATGACAAGCAAAACTCACTAAAATTTCGGTCACTGCTCTTCAAAAAGTTGTATCTATTTAGTAATTTCATACTGAGATACGAGCTTTGTTTTAAGTAGGTATTTGGTGCTTAGTGACTTGCTTTTCGCCTGACGATTTCTTTCTGTTACATGGCATAAGACGAGGATAAAAAGAGATGGTGAATGCGATGTGAACTATACTATGAAATTCAAAATACGAACTTCGTATCTTGCCGTCCCACTGACGCGAATATTATTTAATACGAGAGTGAGAGGGACGGTACGATACGAACTTCGATTTTCCAATTTCATAGTAGCCCTCCTGGTTTTCGTGGATACGCGCCACTAAGGCCGCTTCAATTTGCCCAAAGCGAAATAAAGGTGGTAATCACATAAGACCATCGAAGCATCCAACGTGCGCTAACCTCAACAGTTTTAAGGACTGGGTATTTAAACGCATTCGCTGAACCACAAATGTTGCTTAATAAAACTCAACAGTCGATTAACATTCTTTCACCAAAGTCATTTAAAATATGCCCGTCGACCGCATTAGGCGAACGAAGATATAACTGCCGCATAACGCATTTAGGAGTGTAGCTAGTGATGCGGCAGCATCAGTGGAACTGACAACGGCTCTGCGTCACCTGCAGGACGGCGTAGTATCTATGGGAATTTCTCTTAGTCTACTTGCAGAGGTGGGTCTCAGTGCGAATGACGCAAGTGTCGCAGGTGACGTGGCAGCAGCAGAAGCAGCAGAGGCACTTCATAGCCTGCGTTCCTCGGACGGCGTAGTATCCACGGACATTGTTCTTAGTCTACTTGCAGACGTGGTTCTTAGTGCGAAAAACGCAAGTATCGAAGGTGACGTGGTAGCAGCAGAAGCAGTAGCGGCACTTCGTCGCCTGCGTTCCTTGGACGGCGTAGTATCTACGGACATTGTTCTTAGTCTACTTGTAAACGAGAGTCTTAGTGCGAATGACACAAGCGTCACAGGTGATACGGCAAAGGAAACGCATTACATTTTTTCATCGGACGGCGACATATCTTCGGGCAATGCTCTTAGTCTACTTCCACACATGAGTCTCAGAGCGAATGATGCAAATGTTGTAGATGATGTGGTAGCAGCACTGCGTCACATGCGTTCTTCGGCGTAGTCTCTGCAGGGATAGCTCTTAGTCTATTTGCAGACGTGAGTCTCAGTGCGAACGACGCAAGTGTCGCAGGTGACGCGGCAGCACCAGTGGAAGCGGCAGCGGCACTGCGTCGCCTGTGACGCTCGGACAGTGTTGTAGCCACGGCCGCAGCAAAGGGTCTCGCAGCCATTTTCGCCTGTTGAAAAGTTTATGGGAATTAGTTGGTAAGAAAGATACTAGTGCAAAGTGGATCTATGTTAATTTCTTTGAGTCAAGAGGCAGAAAAAAAGACTAGATCCAAAGTGATGAAGATGATGATGATTGGTCGTAGACAAAGGCTTTAGGTGCATCCATTATACGTGTCCTTTAACACTTTCCGCCATGTACAGTGAAATTGTGGAATCAACTTCCGTCAGCAGTGTTTCGAGACAACTATAGAATAGGTAGAATAGAATAGAAAGATACAGTCTGGTGACTCTCCTTGAGTTGTTGGTACTCATGGTGGATGGTGATCACTTCCCATCAGACCCACTGAACTAGATAATCATACTTGTTGATCATACTTGTCTCTGTCGTAATGAAAAAAAGCAAACATTGTCTTCTCACCTCGAGAGGTCCTATTGCAGATACGACCGTGGGTCCCCAAAGATCCCGAGGCAGGGTCAGGCTCGCAGTACGAGGGTGAAGGCTCCAGGTAGACCAGCTCGGACTTTCGGGGCGGCCGGCCCACTGCCGTCGTCTGTTTGTTTCTGAAGATAAACAGTTACAATACAACACCTTGACTTTTTATTGATAGGCACATATTCGGAAAAATATTACGGTCGAACAAACTAAACCATGTACAGTGGAGGCCAAAGAAATCTTTTACACTTTAATATCTTGCGTCTTGCATTTACCCTTTATGCTTGCCTTTGGTACGGCTTTTGACAATTTAAACATGAAGTGACAGGGACGAGGTACTAAATTGTAAAGATATCTTTGACCTCAACTGTAACCCAGGTAGAACCTTAACCTTTGTAGCACAGTATGAAGATAATACGAGTAATGAAGAAGCTTCTGCAGTGGACAGTGGAAAGTGGCTCGGGCACGTGGAAAGGTTGGGAGAGGATCGAGCTGTGAAGAGAGAGTAGGTATTTAGGACGACCGAGTGGACGTTGACCGATTGATCGTCCCAGGTACGTCCTGAAAGACCTTTTGGATCTCGGGATCGAAGGCTGGCAAAGGCTGGCTTAAGATCGTAAAGCGTGGCATAATCTGGTGTTGGAGACCAAAACCTACTGTAGGTCACAGCGCCCTGATATGAAGTAAGTGATGGAGAATTTACCTGCGTACAACAAGCAGCGGCTGTGGCTGAGGCGCGACCAGCTTGGCGCGGCGATACTTGTCCCTCAGCGCCGCCGCCACAGCCTTGTATTGTGGCAGCGCCCGCCAACAAGTCCGAAGAGCACAGGACCCAGACACGCCGTGGCATTTGCACTCCCGACGTACCAGGTCTTTCACCATCTGGAGAGGGAAATATAATAATAATAATGGACTTTATTAGGTTCTCGAATGGCGTCCGCGGACCGGGAAACGAGCTGTCGGTAGGCCTCCAATAAGATGGAGTAACGACCTGGTTAAGATCGCGGGATCGCGGTGGATGCGGAAAGCACAAGACCGGTCTGAGTGGAGAGCCTTGGGGGAGGCCTATGTCCAGCAGTGGGCGTCTTTCGGCTGACATGATGATGATGATGATGAGATTTTATTAACAATCTAGTTAATACGTATTATCATTTTATTTTGGATCTTCAGACTTCGGTAAAGATTGTTTTGCTTTAGCATAAGCCTCCCCCAAATTTTTCCATAGGTTCCGATTATGACATTTTCTTCTCCACATTGTCCCTGCGGCCGCTTTATATTGGTCAGATTATATTGGTCATTGATATTTACAGACAGACATAAAAATCATGATTTTCAGACTTATCTAGATTATTTTATCTATATTACTTATTAGTTGTGTTATAGCTATCTTCATACCAAATTTTAAAATTCTGAGTTCACGGGAAGTACCCTGTAGGTTTTGATTCCCTTGCAAGTTTCGACAATTTGCGGAAATTTGCAGCAGTTTCATTTTTTCACAGCTCCAAGGGACAGTAGACCTCAGTATTTAATAAAAAAATCAGTTTGATACCTCTACGCGTTCCCGAGAAAAAGTATCTTGAAAGACAAACAGACAGACCGACAAACGGACAAAAAGCGATCCTGTAAGGGTTCCGTTTTATCCTTTTGAGGTACGGAACCTTAAAAACAACAAACCGGCCAATCATCTCTATAATCCAATACTAGTCAACATATTTATCTCCGCGAACGGAAACTCGAAACACTCAACTCGAAACAGGTTGCACTCGGCATAATAGACCACCTCAGTTGACACTGATCGCCATTGATACCTCGTATTAGCTCAGAAAAGCGCAAATAACTGAATACATTCAATGAAATGGTCAGCGAACAGGGTAATTTCGTTACTAATGCCTTCGACATTCGCTGCGGGGCCCAATTATGGTATTGTGCGGAACGACCGGTTGCATGCAATTATGCCTGCAGCGCTCGTGATTCGGTGTTTTTGAGCGTGTGAGTAGGGGCCCGTGGGAATATGGTGAGAACCCTGCGGTGTTTGAGAAAACTATGCAAATATGTACGCACTTTTTGTTACATTTCTGTGAATTTTGTTGCATTTATGTGTCTTTTATGAGAGTGTTTCGCTCACTTATGCCATAGCAAATAGCAATTCATTTTAATTTATTTATTAGTTTTTATCGTTAAGCTACGTTATTAATCACTCGAATGTGGTTTATTTATCATTTGGTTTTTATATATCAAAATAATCAATGGAGTATTCCATATCAAAAAATAACAAAAACCGGTCAAGGGTGAGTCAAGCTTAGGGAAAAAAATTGAGACTATAATATTTACTATCTGTCAGAGGTTGCAGTTTATTTATGAATATAAATAGGTACTTAGAATTATTCACTTTGATGTTTAGAGATAAATATTGAATCTTCGGTGCTCGAAATACCATTCAAAAATGCTGAAAATTTTGCTTTTCTAGTTAATATCAGTAGAACAGTAAATAATTGCCTCTATTTAATCTTGTTACGTAGTTAAATTCTAAGCTTTATAATAGACGCAGATTTAAACAATCGGTTTCCTAAACTGTTCGAGTTTCCCATACCGAACCTTTGTTATAACTTGTCAAAAATGTCAACTATTAAATACATATAGCAGAATAACTCTTTGGGCTCTGCTCTGTAAAATCGAACATTGTTAGTTACTATTCCTCTGGTAATTTGTTGGGCTCACACAATACAGGCTCGACCTAGTGTGTGAACCACAGTTAAACTTTAGTTCATAAGTAGTATGGCAATTAACATTGCATTGTATATCTCTATGACTGTGAAATCTATTTTGGTAAATAAATCATTATCTATCTATCTAACTTTTCTGATTGGTCTGTATTACCCTTTGTAATCTAATTATTCTAAGCAAATAAAGAATTATTATTGGTTAATCAAAACTTATCATACGGAACCCATTATACATTTATTTTCCCTACTGTCACAACAACGTATACTTCAAAACAAGTGAGGTAGTACTTAAGACAGATATTAACGCTTACAGAACTAGTTATAACCATCAACACATTATTTTTACCCGCTATTTTGATGCCACCATTTTGTTTTCAACTTTTTTAATCGCCCGCTCGCATGCAACGATCATTACGTATTTTATAAACGCACTTAATGATGTCTTTGTTTTGTGATTATTTTTTGTCTGTGGTTATGAGATGCCATTATTTTCGCGGGGGTTATTCGATTTTAAAGTTGGAATTTATTGTTGTAATTACAGATATGTAATTGTGTGTTGTTATTTTGAATAAGACTGAGTTGTAAAAACCCTATTATGGTATAAAAACAAAATTTTGTGCCGATTTCATCCTAGACTCCTCGGTCTCTTTCTTCGCAACAATCCACGTCGAACAGTCGCAAGAGACTAATATCAGAGAGTCTACTACAATATTCGAAAATCGAAGTTCGTATCGCACCTCTCACTCTCGTATTAAAAATATTAGCGTCAGAGGGACGGCAAGATACGAAGTTCAAATTTTGCATTTCCCATCGCATTCACCATTCTTTTTATCCTCGTCATGCCATGTAACAGAAAGAAATCGTCGGGTGACAAGCAAAAGTCACTACCTAATTACCAAATACCTACTTAAAACAAAGCTCGTATATCAGTATGAAATTACTAATTAGATACGACTTTTTGAAGAGCAGTGACCGAAATTTTAGTGAGTTTTGCTTGTCATCCGGCGAAATGGTGAAAATAATAGCGTCAGATAAAAATATTAGCGTCAGAGGGACGGCAAGATACGAAGTTCGAATTTTGGACTTCGTAGTGTCCTGGGCGTAATTAAGATTGTCACTTTCACACACAGGAGCAACCGCCATTGAAGCTACTCAATCTGAGTCATATGTACCTATCCACCGACAAATCGTTTCATTCAACCGCCTCATTTACGTGGCCATGAATGACTCTAACCCCAGCGGTTGTTATTTCAAAATTTTATCCCTATCCCGTGGGAATATCGGGATAAAAATAGCCTATGTGTTATTCCAGATGTCCAGATACCAAATTTCATCACTCTAAGCCCAGCGGTTGATTTTTCGAGATTTCGATATATAATATCGAGGTAAAAAGTAGCCTACCTATGTGTTAATCCAGGGTATATATTACATGATATTACCCGTATGCCCAATTTAATGCAAATCCAATCAGTAGTTTTTTGTGTGAAAAAGTAACAAACATCTAAAAAAATATCCATCCATACAAACTTCAGCGTTTATAATATTAGTATTTTTTTATTTTATTTCATTTTTATTCGACTGGATGGCAAACGAGCAAGTGAGCCTCCTGAGATCACCACCGCCCATAGACACCTGCAACACCAGAGGGATTGCAGATGCGTTGCCAACCTAGAGGCCTATGATGGTATACAAGTGCCTGTAATTTCACCGGCTGTCTTACTCCACGCCGAAACACAACAGTGCAAGCACTGCTGCTTCACGGCAGGATTGGCGAGAAAGATGGTGGTAGCAATCCGGGCGGACCTTGCACAAGGTCCTACCACCTGCAAGTAAGATTAGTACAGACGGTACCGGTACGATACGAACTTCGATTTTCAAATTTCTTCGTAGCCCCCTGTCCTCATACCTCGCTCACCTTCCTCCCGACGCGGTTGTTGTGTAAGTTCATCAGTCCCCTGGCGTCGGCGTCCAACTCCCGCGCATCCAGGAACCGCCGCGCGAACCGCGCGCCGTACGCCGCCTCGCCGCAACCGCCCCACTGGAACTGCTCCGTGGTTGATCGTCGCCTGCGGAAGGAGGAACTACATCAGTGTTATATCACATTTATGAACTATTTAGTATCACTTATAGGAGATATTACATTGGTGGGCGAATACTCAGCGTTTTTGCAGCGTTTTTTTCGTCATTATACTCCATTTATTTTAACATTTGAAACTTAACGGTTAAAATTTCACACGTTTTTAAATGAAACAACGAAACTATTTGAAATTGTGTTAACTTCTGTTGTAAAAACATAATAAATACCGATAATAGATGCACATCTAGGTATTTTTGAACCATTTGTGTTCGAAACACCGAGAAACGTGTGTTACAATTTGACCATTAATTCAAATCTTAAATTAAACGGAGTATAGTGTCTTCACAGGTGTTATTAAAAGAGCTAATACTCAGGGTTGTTTTTTTATGAAAATTTAAGACAATGCCGATGCTGAATTTAGCGTGATTAAAATTCTTGTGTCTTTCCGTTGTGTTATAATAAACGTGGGACGCTAATAATAATAATAATAATTCATTTATTAATCAATTAACATAAATCCATTTATGATGGGCTAGTGACGTTTGACCGCGCGGTATGTTTAATTTCGTGTGGACCTAGGGTAAGTTGGCAGCATTGAGGGTAGCAATGGTAAGCGCAGGTATCGTGCTAGCAGTACGGTCTTGTTCAGGGGCGTACCTAGCTTCTGGCCTAGGGGGGGAGTCAGATTTTTTAGGGATGTCAGATCGCCCGTGCTTGTTTTGTCATACACACTACAAAAAGACACCTACGTGAAACACAAGATACATGTAGTGTGTGTGTAGGGCAAACACCCGCAAGGGATTCTGCTTCATAGGGAATCGGGGCATAATATATTGTAGAACATACTATTCCAGGGGGGGGGACTTGATCGCTACTTTAATGACTTGTTGGTAGCTACGTACTCTGCGAGCAGTATAGTCTAGTTGTAAGGATGGGACGGTATCTTACTGACCTGTTGTTAGCACAGCCGCAGGCGGGCAGGTCGCCGCGCGCGCACGCGGCCGACAGCGCATGCGTGACGCCCGCTGAAGTGATTGCGTACGTGAAGGCAGCTTCGCGAGTCGCTGGAAACAAGGTCTTTTTAAAAAATCCATACTTAGGTACTAATATTATAAAAGCGAAACTGTGTTTGTGTGTTTGTATGTTTGTGTGTTGAGTGTTTGTCCGTCTTTCACGCCGTAACGGAGCGACGGAACGACGTGATTTTTGGCATAGAGATAGTTTATGAGCCCGAGAGTGACATAGGCTACTTTTTATCCCGGAAAAATGCACAGTTACCGAGGGAACAGCGCGCGATAACCGAATACCGCGCGGGCGGAGCCACGGGCAAAAGCTATATTCTAATATTTCCACGGGATCAGGATGTACCAGCATTAATATCTGCCACAGCGGAGCGTGCGAAAATATCAGACACGTCCTTCCGGCCCTAGAAATAGAGTCGTATCAGATATTTATGCACGCTTGTTGTGTCATATATTGGTGCTAGTTACATTTTTATTCAGTTTAGGCCATAACGAGAAATTTTGAATGTCAAAATCTACCACCGGTTCGGAAAACTTCTGCTGAGCAGAATCCGGCAAGAAAATTTGCTGAAACGATTTTTCGATTTAGTGATTTGTTAGCAAAATATTCAACTTTAAAGTGCAAATTTCCATTAAAATCGAGCATTCCCCCCCTTTAAAATCTTAACCGGTGGGTGGAAAAATTTGAAAAAATTCAGGATGGTAGTAAGTATATCAAACTTACAAGGAAAACTATAACGGTTAAGTTTTCTTGAGAATTATTAGTGGTTTAAGAGTAAATAGCAGCCTAAGCCTAAAATACGAAATCTTTAGAAAAATATTACTTAACTTTTTCTTGATGGCTGCGGAACCCTATTTTGGGCGTGTCCGATACGCTCTTGGCCGGTTTTTAATACTTCTTCCGGCTGATGATGATGATGATAATGAACTAAACCATACCTTATTGTTAGCGAGCAAATCCGTGGTTAAGTCTAGTAGTATCATCACTTGTGGTATAATTTAATGTTTGTTTTAATTTAATCTAAGTGCGCGGCGATGGCATAATATCACAATAATATTTACATTCGCGAGACAGCTGATTGAAATGTAGCCTGAGTGCATGAATAACATTAAGAATGGGGCGATGGAGTATTAAAACCTAATACTCGTAACATTGTAAATCTATATATTACACACGAAAACACAAGCTGAAAGATGGATGCACAGAAAAACCAGAAAAATAGACCAGCACTGGGAATCGAACCTAGTGAGGAGGATTGCGTGCTGCGTGCTATTCCCCACACCACCGCTGGACAGGAGCGGACAATTTTTTCCTATACACCAATATTTCAATTTGCATTCCTTTCATAGTCACTTTAGCAGCGAAACTAACGCCATCTAGGTATGAACTAAGTTCTCAACGAGAAACATTTTTCACACCCTTCGGAACTATCCGCTCACCAGGAACAAGAGATGTCGCTATTAAGCAATCAAATCAAGATAACTATTTATCTATAACTATTTATCTTGATTTAATTCACTCCTCACATAATGGGCAGGGAATAATAGGTAATAATAAACTCGCAAAAAGCCGTGGTGGCCTAGTGGTTTAACCTATCGCCTCTCAAGCAGAGGGTCGTGGGTTCAAATCCCGGCTCGCACCTCTGAGTTTTTCGAAATTCATGTGCGCAATTTACCACGAGCTTTGCGGTGAAGGAAAATATCGTGAGGAAACCTGCACAAACCTGCGAAGCAATTCAATGGTGCGTGTGAAGTTCCCAATCCGCACTGGGCCCGCGTGGGAACTATGGCCCAAGCCCTCTCATTCTGAGAGGAGGCCTGTGCTCAGCAGTGGGACGTATATAGGCTGAGATGATAAGATGATGATGAATAAACTCGATGCTATGTTAGTTAACTCTTATGTCTCTGATTTTTACCCTTGCCTATACTTTATAGCTGGTCTCGTGGACAGCAGCCCTAAGCCTATTTCCGTGACAAGCAGCGTGGCAGGACAGCCTAATACGTCAATTAGTCTAGCACAGATAGACATAGACCCGTTTGCTGTCAACCAAGTTGGATGTAAAAGGAAGCGTTGGTGTTGAGACTTTGGTGTCAGGATTCTGTGAGATTTTTTTTCCCGCTGAAACCGTAAATTTTTCATAATTTTTTAAATGGTCCCCTGTAGGTTAGTTAAGTTTTTTTTTATTCAACTGGAAGGCAAACGAGCAAGTGGGTCTCCTGTTGGTAAGAGATCACCACCGCCCATAAACATCTGCAACACCAGGGGTATTGCAGACGCGTTGCCAACCTAGAGGCCTAAGATGGAATACCTCAAGTGCCAGTAATAGTATAGTAGTAGTAAACTCGATGCTATGTTAGTTAACTCTTTATGTCTCTGATTTTTACCCTTGCCTATACTTTATAGCTGGTCTCGTGGACAGCAGCCCTAAGCCTATTTCCGTGACAAGCAGCGTGGCAGGACAGCCTAATACGTCAATTAGTCTAGCTCAGATAGACATAGACCCGTTTGCTGTCAACCAAGTTGGATGTAAAAGGAAGCGTTGGTGTTGAGACTTTGGTGTCAGGATTCTGTGAGATTTCTAATAGGTAACTGGAAATGGATTTTTGCAATCGGGATCCTTTCGACTGCCATAGTCATAGTCTAAGTCGTAATGTAATGTTTGTCATAATTATTGTTAGTCATATTTTTTCCCCGCTGAAACCGTACATCCCTATCCCTATACTAATATTATAATACTAATAGTATACTAATAGTATAATAATATTATTAGGTATAGTTCCCTACTATAATATTATAAAAGCGAAAGTAACTCTTTCCGTCTGTCTGTCTGTCTGTTACGCTTTCACGTCGAAACCACTGATCCGATTTTGATGAAATTTGGTACTTAGGTAGTTTGAACCCCAAGGATGAACATAGGATACCTTTTATTCCAGTAGAGGGCGCCACCGTGCGATAACTTAGATCCGCGCAGACGAAGTCGCGGGCATAAGCTAGTTTTTCATAATTCTTTTAAATGGTAATCCTGTAGGTTAGTTTAGTGTAGGTTAGGTTAGGTTGGTTTGATAAATGGTTTCAGAGAATACGTCAAACGGACCTCACGATACTAACGCCATCTAGAGATATTTCGCCCTGGCACAGTCATCCTCATAAATAAGTGATCACTTTTGTACCTTGTCACTTTAACATCATGTTTGAAAAGCCATACGAAATTGTGTAACGACTGAAAGCGACAAGGTACAGAAATGATCACTTATTTATGACGTTGACTGTACGCAATTTAATTTCCTCGACGTACATGAATAGCTGAGCATTTCTAAAAAAGTTTATTCATTTGATTTGCGACTCCGATTTGGATAAAAATTTGCAGATATGTAGATTGAACGATACTGAGTCGTAATAACATAGTGTCTCAAAATGTCCCAATTGGTTTGTAAGGAAATTTCCTTTTTTGGTACCAAAACTCTATGGATTTGCGGTAACAAAAAAGGAACTTTCCATACAAATTAATTGGGACATTTCGGGAGACTATGTTATTTAAACTCAGTATCGTTCACTCTATCTACCTGCAAACTTTTACCCAAATCGGAGTCACAAATCAAATGTACAAACTTTTTTAGAAATGCTCAGCTCGTATTGCTTGGATGAAGAAGCAAAATTTGTTACTTACTTTTTTAAAACATAACACAGAATAAAAATCTTAAAGTTACAAATGACGAAAACCCCAAATTAACACTACCAAAGCTCTACGGCCTCGAATCGGTTTACCGCCTGTCACGTCATATAAATGTAAACAAACACTCAATTAGCGTGGAGATAAATAAACAAAATCTTAATTGACGGGACAAGCTTCTGGGAAAAGTCGGCTTCCGCAGAATGATTTTGATATGACATTTATAAATATTATCATTAAATTAAGATCTATTGAATCAGGCGTTAAATATACATTAAAACATTAAAACTTTGCGGAGGTCCATATCAATTAACTAAAAGAATTTCCTTGCTCACCCGCGACCTTACGATAGCTAAGCTTATGCAAAATGTGCGTGTTCATGCAGTTCCTGCACCTCCACACTGTAAGAACACACACAAATTACACAAACCCATCTATCACCACCACCACAACATACTGACCACTGGTAGCATGGTGTACGGTTGTGTTACTCTGAAGATGAGCTCTGATTGAGTTCGAAACGCGTCAGTGTGCTGTGGTGGTGGTGATAGATGGGTTTGTGTAATTTGTGTGTGTTCTTACAGTGTGGAGGTGGAGGAACTGCATGAACACGCATATTTTGCATAAGCTTAGCTATCGTAAGGTCGCGGGTGAGCAAGGAAATTATTTTAGTTCATTAACTAAGATCTTTTATCTTGATTTTACGCTACAACTCATGCAAGATAGCTCAAAATTACAATTAAAACTCTTATTTTGTAAGTAGGCTCAAGGGATTTTAACATGTCACTTTTCAGGGTTCCTTAGTTAACTAGGAACCCTTATAGTTTCGTCATGTCTGTCCGTCCGCGGCTAATCTCAGAAACCGTTAGTGCTGTACTGAATGAATATACATATCAGTCACGCGGAAAAAGCGGTCAAATAAAAAAAAACGAAAAGATTTTTTTTAGGGTACCTATTTTATTATTAATTTTAACTGTTACTACAGAGCCTAGGTAATGTGATGTTAGAACTAGCTATTGCAATCACTGAACCGACCAATTGTAAAATTAATCCGTAATCCATACCAATATTATAAATGCGAAAGTGTGTGTTTTTGTGTGTATGTTTGTCCGTCTTTCACGTCAAAACGGGGCAAAGGATCGACGTGATTTTTGGCACAGAGATAGTTTATGGGTCAGAGAGTGACATAAGCTACTTTTTATCCCGGAAAAATGCACGGTTCCCGAGGGAACAGCGCGCGATAACCGAATACCGCGCGGGCGGAGCCGCGGGTTTATGCTAGTTTAACTTAACGTCAAACGTCGAACATTTCGTTTAGAATGACCCAAAACTCTCCCGTTATAGAATAGAATGGAATGGAAATATGTATGTTTGTTTGTGTGTATGGCAGGCTGAACCAACAGTCAATTAGCTCGGGCGTATAAATCACATCGTGGGCGTGATACGGCCTTTATTTGTGGTCACTTCAGCTTTTTATTTAAATGTATGGCTGACGCCGGTAGCCATACAAGTGTTTTAATTTCATTTTTAAAACTTAGATAATAGTTGAGATGATACTAATGATAATAATGATAATAAACCGGTGGTAGATTATTTTGACGTTCATAAGTTTGGACGACCAGATGGCCTAGTGGTTAGAGAGCCTGACTACGAAACTTGAGGTCCCGGGTTCGATTTCCGTGTCGGGGCAGATATTTGTATGAAAAATACGAATGTTTGTTCTCGGGTCTTGGGTGGTTAATATGTATTTAAGTATGTATCTATCTATATAATTATATTTATCCGTTGCTTAGTACCCATAACACAAGCTTTGCTAAGCTTACTTTGGGACTAGGTCAATTGGTGTGAATTGTCCCGTGATATTTATTTATTTATAAGTGCTTGTTATAGCCTAAATTGAATAAAGATATTTTGACTTTTGACTTTAATAAAGAGCTTATCGCTGCTTTTTTTGATAGTGACACAAACACAACTCAAAATTCTAGGGCAAATTTTGCCAAAATTGATGCAGTGTATATTTCATTAGTATCAAAGAGTAGGTAAATGTTTAGCTTTCTACCTTAAAAACTGCAGAAAGCTCCATACAAACTTCCATCCCCTATTTTGGGGGCCTCCTATATAACAAACGTGTTTTTTTTGCTAATGTCTAATACTGTATAGATAATGGTACGGAACCCTATTTAAGACCTTGTTGATCCCTAATAATATTAGTTACAAAAGAGACTTCTAAGCTATGTCAGTAAATTGGGATTCACGGTTCGCGGTAGACGGGCCAATCAACTATTTTACAGACACTTTGGGCGTCTCCTGCGATACCAAAATTGTCTCTGGCGTTACCAAAAAATCGTACTTCCAACAATATATTTCATTGTTTAATAGGGTGAACTTACGTAGGATGGCATGTATTCATGTAAGTACATCATCTATTTAATTACAGAAAAAACGTGTTTAAGTACTTACAAAAATCTGCAATTGTTTGAAAAATATCGCGGACAGATTAGTGTCGGTAAAAAAGTTGATTCAAAGTCAAAGTCAAAGTCAAAATCTCTTTATTCAATTTAGGCTATGACAAGCACTTATGAACGTCAAAATATCTACCACCGGTTCGGAAAAAACCTCTGTTGAGAAGAATCCGGCAAGAAACTCAACGAGGTATTTTTTTTTTAAACAGATTCACAATTCTTATAAATGATATCTATATACTGTACATTACAAGTATTTAACACAATTCTATTTTTAACACAGTAGGATTGGCCCAGACGTGTAGCTATAACGCCCCTCTCTTTGCGTCGGGGGTTGGAAAATAAATATAATGTTTAATTGTACAAGCCAGCGGTTCCGATGGGCCGGGTTAATAAATAAACAGTAATCGATCGAGTTTCGAGAGTTATGTCTGCGAACAGCAAACAAGATTATCGTCTAGGCAAAAATGGAGATTTATCGTACACAGATTGCGGGTGAGTTACGAGGACAGGCAGAGCCGGGTATTTATAAGTTAAATTTACTGTAAAAAGCCGTAGTCGCCTAGTGGTTTAACCCTACGAATAAATATGATGATGATGGTGATCTCTTACGATCAGGAAAACCACTTGCTCGTTTGCCATCCAGTCGAATAAAAAAAAATCAGGAAGCGTAATTCAGAACAAAATCGACACACTAACCTAACCAACAAAAAGTTGGAAAACCCCGTCTTTGTCACTTTAAAGTTCAATATCTCAAAAATGGCTGAATCGATTTTGATGAAACATATCTAAGAAACATCGCTAAAAAACCTGCTATCAAATAAAAAAAACTGCATTCAAATCGGTCCACCCGTTTAAGAGCTATGGTGCCACAGACAGACACACATAGCGGTCAAACTTATAACACCCCTCTTTTGCGTCGGAGGTTAAAAAAGAGGTCATGCAGTGCACTTTAGACCAAAACGACTTATGTTTCAAATGTTGTTGATTGGTTAAAATTCTGAAACATAGAACGATTGGTTTACAAAAAAAATGCATGATCAATATTTTATGATAATCTAAATTTATTTACCCCCGAAACTACCCACTTCTAGTGGCTACGACGGAATTAGAAATTAGAAGTTCGTATTGTACCGTCCCTCTCACTCTCTTATAAAATAATATAAACGAATACGAAGTTCGAATTGCACTTCGTAGTACAGGCGGGCGAATATTCAGCGTTTGTTTTTTGTCATTAGTGTCTTCACAGGTGTTATTAAAAGAGCTAATGCTCAGGGTTGTTTTTTATGAAAATTTAAGACAATGCCGATGCTGGATTTAGCGTGATTAAAATTCTTGTCACGTGTCTTTCTGTTGTGCTATAATAAACGTGGGACGCTAATGACGTTTGACCGCGCGGTCAAAACGCTCGAATATTCCTATATAGCTTGCAGGTGGTAGGACCTTATGCGAGGTCCACCCTCTTGCTCGCTAATCTTGCCGTGAAGCAGCAGTGCTTGCACTGTTGTGTTTCGGCGCGGAGAGTAAGGCAGCCGGTGAAATTACTGGCACTTGAGGTATTCCAACTTAGGCCTCTAGGTTGGCAACGTATTTGCAATACCCCTGGTGTTGCAGATGTTTATGGACGGTGGTGATGTTTTACCACCAGGAGACCCACTTGCTCGTTTGCCATCCAGTCGAATAAAAAAAAAAAATTCGCCCAGGCCAAGTTTTAATTAAAAACCAAACGCTACCTGCTTCGATTTGTTAGGCATTAAATACTAAACGAATAGTGATTTATTATTTAATTTCAGAGCAACGAGTTTTTTGTATTTTTAGCGAAGATCATAGTTCAATGCCCTGACTGCAGGCTATACTAGTAACAATGTGTGTGTGTGTCTGTGTTAAGTTACGATAGTTATTAACTTAACAATATTATTAATTCTCAATCACGATCTCGTAATTGTTGGGTGCAAGTAAAAGGCTGCAGCGATGTTTATATTAAGAGTCGCTAGTGGGCAAATATTCGAGCGTTTCGACCGCGCGGTCAAACGTCATTAGCGTCTCACGTTTATATATTACAACGGAAAGACAAGTCACAAGAACTTTAATCACGCTAAATTCAGTATTGGTTTTGTTTTAATTTTTCATAAAAAACAACACTGGACATCACCCCTTTTAATAACACTAATGACAAAAAAAACGCTGCAAAAACGCTGAACATTCGCCCTAGTACGCTCGGTGCTGATCGCATTTTCATACAAAAGTAGTTTCGTTCTAATTAACAAACACACTGAAACAAAATAAAACTTTGTGACTATAATGGGAGCAGCTATTTTGCTGCTTATAATTAGTTTTAGTTCATATTCAATGTAACAAAATAAAATCACATTAATTTTAAGTTTTGTATGAGAAATGGAAATACGTTATTGTTTTTTTGTTTGTTTGGTTTGTGAATTTCATATACTCGTAGTTCGTGTTTCGAACTTCGTATTATGTTGTCCTGCTCTTGTTAATATTATTCAACAAGAGAGTGAGAGGGACAATACGATACGAACTTAAGTATATTTTAGTTAGTTAAGTATATTTGTCACTGCGTTTGAGCCTTGCACCAAATAAGATGGGAGGTTGCGGTCACGATTAAAATCTTTGACTTCTCAATATGTTACCAGCATTATTGTTTTTATGACAACCGTCATTGTGGTACGTATAAGTAATTGACGTATCGTTAAGCTTTGTTCCATTATACATGAGAACTAAGGATAGTAAATTTTGAAATCTAAAGTTGGTTATAGTATATAAAATATGGTTCTTTACCACTACCATGAGTTTACAGTGACCGTACTCGATAGCGACGCCGTAAATTATTTGTAGAGGCGCTATACAATTCTCCATACAAATAATTTACGCCGTCGCTATCGAGTACGGTCACTGTAAACTCATGGTAGTGGTACTGATCTATGGTTTTTGTTTTACTAGCTTATGCTCGCAGATTCACTTGTTTTTTTTTTATAAAAAATAGGCTTACGTTTGGCCTCAAACTCACTTGATGGAAGGCGAAGATAAGGCCTAAGATGGTACGTTTGCATAGAAGGTGTCTGTTCACTTTGACCTTAAAGATGTCCAGATTATAGCTTTCCGGAAAAACTGAAATCGACAGTGTGTATTTAAATCACTAGACTTTATCCGCGGTTTCGCACTCGTAAACCATTAGATCTGCTTTTAGTTGAAATAGTGGTATTTTTATTAAATTCCCGTGGGATTTCCAAAAAATTACATCATGAATTTCATAACCGTTGCACATAAAGCAACTGTGCCAGTTTTAATAACTCTTAGCCAAGTGGTTGTTATTTCAAGATTTTATCCATATCCCTTAACCCTATTAGAAAATTTTATAAGTTTTTAGGTTATTTTCTAAGAAACATGCCCACGTGATTCTTTTCAGACGAAGTTGCAGGCATAGTATTATAATAGTACTAGCCGTTACCCGTGATTCCGTCCGCATAGAATTCGTCTATCACAATCCCGCTGGAATTATGCAATTTTCCGGGATAAAAACTATTGTATATCCTTCCCCGGTACTCAAATCTTTATCTAAATCGGTTCAGCTGTTTAGACGTGATGGAGTAACAAACAAACAGGCCCACTAACTTACGTATTTATAATATTAGTGTTGTCATGATGTCACATCAACAACCGAGTTTATGGCTTGAAATCATTAGCGACGATGATTGAACACGATATCTATTAGTATAAACAACTATAAGTAAAAGATTAAGAGTATTAATAAAATTGATTAATTCCAAAGCCCAAGGTTTTAGACTTCGGTTAACTGCGAATTATTGCAACTGAAGAAACATCCATACCAATATTATAAATGCGAAAGTGTGTGTGTTTGTGTGTATGTATTTGTGTGTATGTTTGTCCGTCACGCTGTAACGGAGCGACGGATCGAGGTGACTTTTGGTAAGTATAGAGATAGTTTATGGGCTTAAGAGTGACATAGGCTACTTTTTATCCCAGAAAAATGCACAGTTCCCGAGGGAACAGCGCGCGATAACCGAATACCACGCGGGCGGAAGCTTGTAAAACATATTATATAAGCCACGTTTTTCACACTTGCCACTTTAAGGTAGTCTAAAAAAAATTTACGGCTTGGTAAGGTTAGTGATAGTAGCTACTACCAGTTACCTACCCTGGAATTGATCCTTGCACACCAATGTCTGTCGCCATTTCAAATTCAAATTCAAAAAAATTCAAATTCAAATTCAAATCATTTATTCAGTAAATAGGCCGCAATGGGCACTTTTACACGTCATTTTTTTTAAACTACCAGCGCTTTCGGAAAGACCATCATTGCCGAGAAGAATGCGCCGCAAGAAACTTGGCAGAAAGTCATTTTTTCAAAATAAAATAATTAAACAAAAAATTAAACAAAAAATCACAAAAAAAATAATTAAATAATAATACAGGGATGTATGGGGTCCCTTAGTTACAAAATTAAACACTAACTATATCTACGTTAAGCGGAAGTGTAGAATTATAAAGAAAATACTGACCTAAAGGCATGACATGTCCGAAGTCGTTCCCGTCGCCCACTCCGGAGCAATTCCAACGGTGGTCTGAAAGCTGATGACGGCACTCGGTATACGCCATTCTGTTAATAAAAAAAAAACAAATAAAAAAATCATCATCATCATGTCAGCCGAAAGACGTCCACTGCTGGACATAGGCCACCCCCAAGGCTCTCCACTCAGACCGGTCTTGTGCTTTTCGCATCCGCCGCGATCCCGTGAAATAAAAATAAATATCACAGGACAATTCACACCAATTGACCTAGTCCCAAAGTAAGCTTAGCAAAGCTTGTGTTATGGGTACTAAGCAACGGATAAACATAATTATATGAATAGATACAGACTTAAATACATAACAAACATCCAAGACCCGAGAGCAAACATTCGTATTTTTCATACAAATATCTGCCGACAAGGGAATCGGACCTCAAGCTCCATAGTCAGGTTCTCTAACCACAGGCCATCTGGTCATCTGAAATATTAACGGCGTTATTATCTTCATGTAGGTACTTAGATCTAATCTTTCTATCTATCTAATTTAATACCTTCTTATTGTATATACAGAATCTTGGAAACGGTTCCAACGATTTCGATGAAATTTTGGGGGTTTTCGGGGATGACAAATCGATCTAGCTTGATCTTATCTCTGGGTAAACGCTTATTACTGAATTTTAGCCCGAGCGAAGGTCGCTCGCCCAGGTATTAAGACACGTGTAAGTGTAAGTGTGTGTATAGCCGTGGTGGCCAAGTGGTTTGACCTATTACAGCTACGGCCTCTCAAGGAGAGGATCCTGGTTCAAATCTGTGCTCATACCCTCTGAGTTTTTCATCTATATCGCCGCCTGCTGCTTGTCCGTAAGTCTTGGACAGGTCAGTAGAAGTCTACCGGCTGATATATTGAAGTCAGTACCTGAGTCCGTCGCCCACTGCTGCTGCGAATCGCGCGCTGCTTGTCTGTCAGTCGTCGCAGCCGTCGAATGACCAGTCAACGTCTACTAGCTGATACAATGACGTCAGTACCTGAGTCCGTCGCCGACGGCAGCGATGGCGGCGGGCGCGGCGCGACACATCGCGCGCTGCTTGTCTGTCAGTTGTCGCCGCCGTCGACTGAACAGTCAACGTCTACTGGCTGATATGATGACGTCAGTACCTGAGTCCATCGCCGACGGCAGCGATGGCGGCGGGCGCGGCGCGACACATCGCGCGCTGCTTGTCCGTCAGTCGTCAGACTGACCAGTCGACGTCTACTGGCTGATAAGATGACGTCAGTACCTGAGTCCGTCGCCGACGGCAGCGATGGCGGCGGGCGCGGCGCGACACATCGCGCGCTGCTTGTCCGTCAGTCGTCAGACTGACCAGTCGACGTCTACTGGCTGATACCATGACGTCAGTACCTGAGTCCGTCGCCGACGGCAGCGATGGCGGCGGGCGCGGCGCGACACATCGCGCGCTGCTTGTCCGTCAGTCGTCAGACTGACCAGTCGACGTCTACTGGCTGATACCATGACGTCAGTACCTGAGTCCGTCGCCGACGGCTGCGATGGCGGCGGGCGCGGCGCGACACATCGCGCGCTGCTTGTCTGTCAGTCCAGCGACGCGAGCGCACACCAGGTGCGCGCCCAGAGACACGCCGCTTCTAGTGCTGCTGTGGACAAAGGACAGGGTACATTAGAAGTCTCCTAAATATGCTCAGCTTTACCGTTTATTGACGATGAAATTATTCATTTTCCAATTGTTTTATCATTGTCACAAAAATCCCTCACAAAAAACCATTCCTCATCAAACCACACAAGAGAACTAGCTTACTATTTCTCAAAAGCCCCACAAAAATACATAACCATTACGTTTATTTTTTTTATTTTTCAATCCACAGTTCAGCTAAATTCTTACTTACATATTTGCTTTATTACTATTTTATTTTTTTATCATTTTTTCTTTAATTGTATACTTTAGTTTTTAAGTATTTTATTTGTAATTGTTTTATTTTGAAAAAAATACTTTCTGCCAAGTTTCTTGCGGCGCATTCTTCTTGGCAATGATGGTCTTTCTGAAAGCTCTGGTGGTTAAAAAAAAATGACGTGTAAAAGTGCCCATTGCGGCCTACTTTACTGAATAAATTATTTTGATTTAAATACAATGGATGCGATTCTACGCGCACGTCGGCTAAATTGTCTAAATCTAAATTTTCTAAATTTTAATTGACATTTAGGCGGCTGATTTAACAAGTGCTATTCCAGAAAGTCTCGCTGACCGGCTAGATAGATCGGCTAAAATAAGAAACGTCAGATTAAATTAGCGTTGTCATTTGATTATGACAGGTGCTCATAGAATAGCAAAGTGATTTAGCGACGTCTAAATAAAATTAGGAATTTTAGCGGCCGCTGTACAATCGGGTCCAATATTTGAGTAGATCGGCGACCAGTACAACTGTTAATGCGATTGGTCGCTACCAAATGCGGATAAAAGGAACCAGAATGTCATCAGAGCCATTGCAGAGTAAACACTTAAAGAACGGCTCTCACGACGACTGATACGACACGACAATGCGTGCTGCACCGTTATTGGAACACAACACAAATGTTTACTGACATCATCATTTACAGAGTGTCATAGCAATATCGGCGAAATAGTCGACGGCTATCGTAAGTAGCTTAGTGATTAAAGAACCCGTGCCCTTAGTGTATTTTCCCGTTCACATAATACGTCTCGATCGTGTTAGGTTCTATGTTCCAATGTTTGTATTTTTTTTTAGGTTTTTACTCCTATGCCAGTGACACGCATGTGTGTCAAAATAATTCGTGCCTCCTAAAGGCTGGCATAGCGTAAGCTTAGCGGAACGTTAGTAATATCTATTATAAAACGGGCTACGGTAAAAGTAGCATAATATTTATGGGGGCTCGGATTTATAATGAATTACCAAATAATGTGAAAGATTGTGTATTTAAAACCAAATTGAAACTACACATTTATAACACTGTGTAACTTCAACAAATCTCCAACGGTCCTGCTGAAATGTTCAATTTTAAGAAATTATACAATACTATACCTACAATACAAATAACTCTTTATTGTACACCAGAAATAGTAAGCGATACAGAAAACAGGTACACAGAGAAAATTACAAGGTAAAGTAATAGGCGGCCTTATCGCTTTATTATTATATTATGTAAGCTCATTTTAAGTGAACTGTATTGTTCTTATGAGTAAATAAAGCATCTCTAAACCTATTATATAATCTGTGGCGGAACGTTCCCGGAGCCAAATGCGATCCACTAAGCTCTTACGCCAGCGTATTCCACAACAGTCACAAATACGTGTCACTGGCATAGGAGTAAGAACTAAGAGAACTAAAAAGTCACAGACGTGTCACTGGGGCCCGAAAGTCTGAATGAGTCTTTTAGAGACCGTTAAAATAAATATTTGCTTTTAATTTTAATATAAGATTTTTTACTGACTAGTTTTTATCGACTGTATTTGCTTTGTCATCCAATCTATAATCCATCCAATAATACCAAATTTCAAGTCAATCCAACCATTGGAAGTAGATATTAACTTGCAAGATTTATTCCCTGTTTCACCATCATTTATTTGACAGATAAATACGATGCCGTCTCTTTTTGTTTTGTTGGAAATGTTGGAATTGACGCCAGACGGCGTCACATTTGTCCGTCAAATAAAATTAATCAATTTGTGGTGAAACTGCCCCTTAGAGCAAAAAAAGGAGAAGTTAAATGAAAACTTGTAATACTTAATCACGGAACAAATACAATAAAAATAAAAAAAATACTTATGATAATTTTTCTGGGAATTTTGCACTATTGGTTGCCCGTTTAAAAAAACTTTAAATTCCCGTAAAAATACCGTGGGAGAACACGGAAACCCGCAGGGCAAATAGAAACTAACTTTAAAAATTAATAACCAATATTTATATGGCTCATTATTTTTAATAACTATACTTTCCCTACAATCAAGAACACCTACGTATATTAAAAACCAATAACGTTGTGATTATTAATATTAATTATACGTAGGTAATTATCAAGTCCCACCCATTATTATTTCTTGTTCTAATTAATAAACCAATCATACTTTCTAAACGTGTAATAAAACTGATAACGGTTTTATGTCATGGTTTTTATTATGTTTTGCTACCGGCGTTTTTATGATGGCAATTGAATGCTATTTTTATTTTGGATGATGTTATTTTAGTTTTTAACTATCCGTTATGTTTTTAGCTTTGACGAGGCTTGTCACGATATACCTATGAGTGATTCTCACTCCCACAGCAGGGTTGGTACTGCCTATTTTGGCCTACCCTGCTGCCTACACAATGCACGCCACTAGATTACGCTAGTGCATCTACTTCGCGTGTCCGAACCCCGACCAAACGTTGGGGTTGACACAATACAAAGACTGACCGCTAACTGACTAATAATGAGTAGGTAGGGACTGACTGAGCCCCACAGCGCGGGCGGGTGGCGCATTTGAATCAATTTTGCGCGGAAATCCCAGAATTCACATCCCTAATTCGCTCTTGAGACGTCACAGTAGATATAAAAAAGTGACACGGTTGGTTTTCATACAGATTGAGGTGTTTGCGTTATCTAGTGTAATTTATATCTGTGATGCACGCCAATGAGGGTTTTTACAGAGGTGAAATATCGATGGCTTTAGTATCGTGAGGTCCGTTTGACGTTTGCTCGTGATTGGTTAAAAAAATGAGCCAAATCCCGCAGGAAATCGATAAAAGAATTATTCTCAGCCGGAGTCGCGGGCATCAGCTAGTCCTAATTCCTACTAATATTATAAATGTGAAAGTTTGTGAGTGAGTGAGTGATTATGTTTGTTACTTCTTCAAGCTGAAACGGCTGGACGAATTTGGATGAAATTTGACAAAAACTTAGTTTATAACCTGGATTAAATCAGGATACTTTTTATCCCGATATTCCAACGGGATAGGGATAAAATCTCTAAATAACAACCGCTAGACTTGGAGTCATGAGATTTGGTATGTGTGTAGCTGGACGTCTGGAATAACACAGGCTACTTTTTATCCCGATGTCCCCATGGGATAGGAATAAAATCTTGGACTTATAACGCGTGCGAAGCCGCGGGTAAGCTAGTGTCAAATAAATCCTTCGCTTTCGCCCATGCGCTTGCGTTGACAGCCGCGTTTCGCGCGTGTGGGCGCCGCCGGCGACCTGTTAATTGGTCCGTCATTACCGGGCGGGTATTAATGAAGGCTGTATTCTGATGCTTCCGACTATTACAAATATTAATAGACTTTGAAGGATTCGATTTGTGGCATTCGAACATGGCGGATGTAGACAATAACTAATTTTGCTATTTCTGTTTCTTTGACTAGTTAAAGTATAATTTTTATAGTGTTTTATGCGGCGATTAACCTTAACAGTGAACAGTGATCACAAAATTCTATATTGCTCTCGTGTCTGACATTCTTTAATGGGCAAGTTGTCGCCACGTGGTTTCTGGAATTTTACTATCAAGTTACAAAAACTACAATCACAACAACGTTGCCTCTCAATGAGAATCCTTAGACGCTGGCGAAATTGTCCTATTAATTAGGACAGAAAAGCCATATTTTAAAAGAGAAGAAGATAGACTTTGAAGTCCTAGGTACATACTAGTCGAGGCATGGATGAAATAGAGTACTATACTTCGTCCATGGTCGAGGTAACTGCAGGGCTACAATGAAACTCGAAACTCGAAGTTCGTGTCGTGCGGTCCCTTTCGTTCTCTTATTAAATGATGATGCGATGTATGTATGTATGTATGTAAATTCTTTATTGTACAAAATAAGAAAAACAAACATAATTGACAAAAAATTCAATATATGATCATACAAAGGCGAACTTGTCCCTTTAAGGGATCTCTACCAGTCAACCTTTGTTTGAGTGGATGAGAGGAGCATTCAGTCAGTATAAGTGTCAGAGGGACCGCACGACACGAACTTCGAGATTCGAGTTTCGGAGTAGCCCTGCTGAATCATGTAATTTATATATATTTTTTATTTATAATATTAGTGAAAGGCCGTGGTGGCCTAGTGGTTTGACCCATCGCCTCTCAAGCTGAGGGTCGTGGGTTCAAATCCCGGCTCGCACCTCTGAGTTTTTCGAAATTCATGTGCGCAATTTATCACGAGCTTTGCGGTGAAGGAAAACATCGTGAGGAAACCTGCACAAACCTGCGAAACAATTCAATGGTGCGTGTGAAGTTCCCAATCCGCACTGGGCCCGCGTGGGAACTATGGCCCAAGCCCTCTCATTCCGAGAGGAAGCCTGTGCCCAGCAGTGGGACGTATATAGGCTGAGATGATGATAATATTAGTGAGATTAGTAGGATGGTGGGATTTATTCGAAGGGGTAGGCCGAGACTTTGGTGTAATTGGCAAAGCACGCTCACGGTAAAAATAGATTTAGTTTTTTTTTTTTAAATTCCAGAATACGTTTGCTAACGACAGAACATAAAGCATTTTGGTGAAAGAGCACGAGTCGCTAATAACCTTAATACATTTATACGTCTCGTACAAATTAACTGTCACCTTATACAGACAGACGGACAGACGGAAGTGTCTTAATAGGTTTTTACCAGTTATGAATTAACAATTGCCATTTACAGAGGCGGTGCTGCCTACATTCAATGTTTACTTTTACCTCGTTAAAATACCAGACTTACCTGATTTTTCGTTTAATTACAAGGTTTGATTTAATTTTCAATTTAATAGGGTTTTAAATTTTTCATCATCATCATCATCAGTCGGAAGACTTCCACTGCTGGACAAAGCCCCCCCCCCCTTAGAACGCTACAATGTTTAAATTTTTACTTGCTTTTAAACAAATAAATAGTCGATTCTGTTGTTATGTAATAGAGTGATCAAGACATATGGAACAAACTACCAGAACATGTGGTCTCAGCACTGAATGTTAACCAATTTAAGAACCGACTAGACCAACACATTAACGATACTCAAGTATTCTGACCAAGGAACAGCTAGATACAGGCACCTATCAGTTGCTTGCAACTGCCTGTCTGATAAGTTATATAATAATAATAAAATAAATGACGTCATCATTCACTATTCCTATGTAAAATCTATGGGTGACTCTTTTTCAACAGCTCATAAAAATTACATGAATTAACTGGTGGTTTTAAATACTGTAAATTAACGTTTATACCGAAAAGAACCCAGTATTAGGCACAGGTTTCCTTTTAGGACGAGTGAGCTTGGGTTGAAATTCCCGCGGGACCAGTGCGGATTGGGAATACATAATAATTGAATTAATGTACAGTCGAATTCTTAAACTTCAGAGCGAAAATTCGATCAAAAATATAAGCATGCCTCTATGCCGTTAACAATAGAGTCGTATTCACATGTTTTTGATCAAATTTTTGCACAGAAGCTTAAGAAATCGACTGTACTACGCTACGGTTAATATGATAAGAACTATATACAGTCACTTGCATTAATATCTGCCACAGCGGAGCGTGCAAAAATATCTGGTACGTCCTATCGGTCCTAGAAATAGAGTCGTATCAGATATGTATGCATGCTTTGTTGTGTTAGATATTGATGCTGGTGACTGTACACACTATCTATAAGTATAAGAAAAGAAAAACTGACTGGTTCAACAGCCTATCAACTCTAGCCTGAAACAGTTTAGCAACTGTGTTAGCACCAAATAGAATAGAATAGAATAGAATAGAATAGATTCATTTGGTGTCAAAAAGTTTGTACATGAAATCTTAATCTAAATACAACAGTAGTTAACAAAGCACCAGAATGGATGCCACTCAGCAAATGCCGATGTCTAAATTTCTTCAGTCATGTGGCGCTGGTTTTCAGGGCAACCAAGATAACCAAATAAAGTGATCGTATTGTTGAAATTTCGAGAATGTGGTACTTTTATGCAAATAAGAACTTTGACTTTGAATTACTTCGCAGTTAACTTTACCTACCTGCGGAATAAACATAAACAAACAAACGGCCAGCAAAACAATGTCTGCAACTCCGTAGCTAAATTGACACCTCTGAGAACGTGTATTAATGAGTTAGAGAAGCCCCATTAGACGATGCCAGAACTTGCATGCAAATACATTGCGTATTATTGAGGGACAATAAATTCAGTTGGTCAAACAAATACCGTAATGTAGTGAAACTAGTTTAAATTGACGTATCGTCTAAATGGGGTTTAATATTGAAAATGCGATGAATCGCACGGCACCGCCCACTCGTGCGGGGCCTATTAAACGCTGATTTATGGCGGACTGCGAGGTGCTTTATATATTTATTGTTCTAACAAATGAGGTGGGTAATTGGTAAAATTGACGCGACTGAAACTACCGGCACTATCCGGTGATATCCCTTCTTTACCGTGGTAAAGTCAAGGGCAAAGATATCGACACGGCCAAAGTTACAAAAATATGTATACACGACTTTAAGCACTTAACATTAAGGCCGTGTCTACATATTTTTGGAACTTTGGCCGTGTCGATATCTTTGCCCTCGACTGTACCATTTCTTAGTTTGTAAATAGGTATTTTTCTTGCTTTCTCAGGGTTGCTGAAGTTTATTGAAGCCAGTTGAGAAAGGGAGAAATGCAAACTTACTTAACTGACAAAATGCGATAGAAGGACATTATTCACTTGATCTGTACGTTTGCATACGTGGCTTGAGCATTTTCCATCTCTCTTAGCATAAATATTCGGCTACACATGTTTTTTTTAATTAAGTTTTGTGAATTAAATAAAAAATGTTTATTAAAGTAGAAATAAATGAAAACAGAGAAATAATACTAAATATTACAAACTAAAATAAAAAGGTTAAAATAAAAATCTCCCTTTAAAAACTTAACAAAGTGGCTTTGTGAGTTAGTATAGTAAATCTTGTGAGTGATAGCTTAAAATTAAACAGCATTCAAAGATTTTTTATTAGTTACCTACGTTAGGTAGGTACGGCCCTGAACCGCGAATTGAACCCACTAATGGTAAATAAAAAACATTTGAATAAATTTTCCTGAAATCGTAATAGTAGAATTTTGGTTTTCTTTTTATTTAGGATGTTGTTTGAAAAAAAAAAACTAATGCAGTTGACATATTTTACATCGAGAATTAGTAGATGAGGCATGGACTAGGTACATATTTCGAAACATTGTCTCATGGTAGTTTTAATCGGGAGTTTGCACGCCTGAATTAGTATGTATGATATCATGAAAACATCATGATGAAAAGTAGCCTATATTATATGTGTTATTCTAGAAATTCAGCCAGAACTTTTCATCCAAACCGATCCAGCCGTTTTATTGTGAAATAATAAAAAACACACACACGCATATAAAACTTCTAAATTTATAATAATAATTGAATTTACACCAATGAGAACGGTTCGTCGTTAAACCACCGACCAATCAGAACGCCTCTTCATTTCAAACCAACCAATCAGCTGCTACAGTTGTCAACTCTGCACCGGCGCCACTATCTAAAATAAATCATATAATTATAGAGCTGACAAACGAGTGGGTAAAACTGGTTGCTATATTGAAAGATTTACTTAACCGATTATGGTGAAATTATGTTTCCTGGTTGATAACTTATAGTTTTCAAATAGATCTATGATAATAGTAGAAGTTTTAGTGATAAAGGTTTTCAGGTTTTGCCTTTGTAAAGTTTTTTTTATGTTAGAGAGGCCAGACAAACGAACTAGTGGGTCACCTGATGTTAAGTGATCACCACTGTCCATAGACACCCGTAACGCTCTACGTGAAACTCTGAAACTCTGGAATGAACTATCGCCTGCGGTATTCCCGGACCGATATAACCTTCAAGCTTTCAAGAAAAGAGCGTACTTCTACCTTAAAGGCCGGCAACGCACTTGTGACTCTTCTGGTGTTGCAGGTGTTCATGGGCGACGGTAATCGCTCACCATCAAGCGATCCGTCTGCTCGTTTGCCCCCTATACCATAAAAAAAAAAAAAAAAAACGTGATGCCAGGGCAGTGTTCGTCACTGCCCCAATACATCTTTTATCTTATGCCATTAGCAATAGCTTTAACTTTGATACGATTTTTGTAAAAATTTGAGATGGAAATGAAAGGGATGCAATGGAAAAATCCGACCATTCGGCCACTTTTGTAGCAAATAACCATTAAAAAATCATTTTAATACGAATTTTCTGTTGACTGTACTTGTATTGTCACCAAAACTACATTTGCATACCACATTTCAAGTCGATGCTATTAACCGTTGAAGAGTTCCGTCCTGCAGAGACGATCCTGGCTGGACTACCAGGATGCCACTGCCAGATTATTGTATTGTTACGCGATTTATATAAGTATTCCAATCTGACTAAGGTAACTCTCAGGTACAAGCCCTTTAGTTGTGAGATGATGCCTGTGCTCAGAAACGGTCGTAGGTGACCATATAAAATCGTCCAGTAGAATAATAAAATTATTCAAAAGCCCATTTTCTTGTCTTTCATTATAGATTCTAAATGCCCTTTATGTTAAACCTGTTCTAGCCCTTAGAGTATTAAATCAACCGGAGGCGTCGTGCGTGCTACTTTTACCAAAATCTATAAATTTTTATATCTGGCAGCTATTATCGCCGTAAATAAAATAAATGATAATTGAAGCAGAATCATCATCATCTTGTATCTTTAGTCCAGTTAGTTTTAGTTAGTTAAATAAATAAATATCACGGGACAATTCACACCAGTTGACCTAGTCCTAGTTAAGCTTAGCAAAGCTTGTGTTATGGACACTAGGCAACGGATAAACATACTTATATAGATAAATACATACTTAAATACATTTTAAACATCCAAGACCCGAGAACAAACATTCGTATTATTCATACAAATATCTGCCCCGACCGGGATTCGAACCCGGGACCTCAAGCTTCGTAGTCAGGTGCTCTAACCACTGGGCCATCCGGTCGTCAAGTTAGTTGTATGTTTAGAATTTTTTAGGCAATATGCTATTTGCGGGCATTGATTGGCACTAGGATTTCAAGTAAAATATACTCAGCGGCACAAAATTTGGCCCACGCTACATACATTACCTATTACTGCATACATTTAAGGGTTAGATTTTTGCCGCTCAGTATATTATGATGTACCTAAACCATCTTCGAATGCCACAAATCGAATCCCATTACAGGTTATAAATTGTTCTGAAATGAGAGCTGTCAAAACGGGCCTATTACATCGTAATTAGTTTAATGTACTTAAAACCGACGGAATATAAAGTTTTTAGCTTAATTGTGATCGTATCCAGAGTTTCTGCCTGGTTGAATTTTTTTTTCTGTGTATCTATATTTCAGTATGTATTTTCGATATATATTTTACGGGATGACCTTTCTTTCTTTCTTTATTTCTTTCAAAAGTAACAAAATTTCGATTTTAAATAAAAAATAATAAATGACTCCAAAAACCAACCATATTTACTTTGGCAGATGAAGGACAGACATGGGTCTGACGACGACGATGGCGTTGACTCCTTCGGTTGGTTTAGTGCTCTAAGGCTTTGTCAAGTAATTCCCATTCTCTTATCTGTTGCTTGTAAGTAACTACATGCGTTATACCACTTTTGGTTTAGCCTTATCTCAGATGAAATAAGGTTAAGAGGGCTCTGTCAGTTCTGTTTAAGGAATTATGGGAGATGTTAAAATATCAATGAAAGTATTCTTACTTTGTACAGTCCAGCATTTATATCCCACTAATATTATAAATACGAATGTTTGTAAGTCTGTTTGTTTGTTACCACATCACATACCTAACGTCTAAATAGCTGAGCTTAATAGTTTTAAAAAAACTGCGAAGCTGCGGGTAAAAGCTAGTAAATTACGAGTATATTTCCAAAATTTATATTGCAGTCTTCATTGAGGTTGTGTTGTGAACAACTGTACAAAATTCACTCTAAGCCCAGTGCTCAAATTTCAAGATTTTTCCCAATCCCGTGAGAACGTATCCTATGTTTTATTCCAAACGTCCAGCTACCTACATACTAAATTTCATGACTCTAAGCCTAGGTGTTATTCCAGAGGTCCAGGTACCCACATACCAAATTTCATGGCTCTAAGCCCAACGGTTGTTATTTTGAGATTTTATCCCTTTCCGTGGGAATATCGGGATAAAAAGTAGCCTATGTCCGTCTTCTGGTTCTAAGCTAACTTCCCAGCAATTTTCAGACAAATCATTTAGCCGTTTTTGAGTTATAAATATAGATGTTTATCCGTTGCCTAGTATCCATAGTACAAGCTTTGCTTAGTTTGGGACTAGGTTAATTGGTGTCAAGTATCCCATGATGTTTATTTATTTACGTATCGTTCCTGACACGCTCCTATTGTGATCGTGGCATTATACGCATCCTTTAAGCGGTTCATCCATACTTCTATACTAATATTATAAATGCGAAAGTCTCCCTGTCTCTCTCTCTCTCTCTCTCTTTCTGTCCGTTTGTCTGTCTGTTACGCTTTCACGTCGAAACCATTGAACCGATTTTGATGAAATCTGGTATACAGGTAGCTTAATATCAAAGAATCAACATAGGATACCTTTTATTCCGGTAGAGGGCGCCACCGCGCGATAACCTAGGTCAGCGCAGACGAAGTCGCGGGCATAAAGCTAGTTTCTTATACTTGTATTAAAGCAAAAATAGGAACAGAGTCCTCTTAACGCCGTTCGTATTACCATAAGAAATACCGCATCTGGGTAATAACGTCGATTATTCAAAGTAGGACCGTACTTGATTATTTAGATATTTCACGGTCTATATTCAGTTGAAATGATAGCTAAGTCCGGACGAATATATATTTTATGTATACCGGGTGCGGCCTGTAATACGAGCAAATAATTAAAACATAAATCTTACTCGTCAAATTGAACAACATTAGTTCAGCGACTTTTAAAAATAATGAAGTCTTTAGATTTTCCTTTTTCATACAAATTAAATAGAGTTATCGATGTAGGTACGCCATCCTAGAACACAAGTGACGTCGCCTGTCACGCTACAAACATCATGCATTTTGCTTTACACTGCTTCTTCAAATAAACTTTAAAGTGTAATAAAAATAAAGAAACTAATTATTTTTAAAAGACGAGAACTATCTAAGTTTTAATTTTTTGCTCGTATTACAGGCCACACCCGGTATATTTCACAAACCTTTACTTGCCCGAATTTCACTTACCATACTGACGTTTGCCATAAAATACAGCGTGTGTTGATACTAACTCAAACTTTAAGGGTAGTTAGTGAAGGCCCTAATAATCATGTTTTATTATGTTTTAGTTAAAAAATTCGATTTATTATTTTCCTTGCAAAATTAATTAGCACGCAATGTATGACTACTTGATACTGGTTAGGTACTTTGTTTTTATTCAAAGCGTCGCGCTTGTTGACGTGACAGAGCTGTCACAGAACGCTTTATATAGAACCGTGATGTTTTCAGGATTTTTTTAACTGTCATCATATAGATGCAGTAGGTTATGTTAGGTTAGTTTAATGTCAACTCTGAAGAAATTACTAATAGGAGACCGCATTTTACGCTGAGGCGATACCATTTCAGGCACAAGCAATTAAGTATTTTTTTAATATTTTTTTTGTATTTCGTATTCTCATTTTATTTTATTTTACTTTATTATTATTATTTTTATGCTGTATCTGTTTTTTATATTTGTGTTTGTGTCCCGAATATTTTTTTTCATTTTCATTTTCATCATTTTCATTATCAATTGTGTCATTTGTATATTGTAGTTTTGTAATATCCACCCTCCAATTTAACGAGCCGTAAAATCAACAAGTTTATATATCCTGAATGTGTTATTTCAAGCTTTTACTCCGTGTTTATTTTTACTGCGTACTCACCTATTTACAGTAGGTATATAATTACTATTTTATTGCCATTAGGAAGTTATATATCGATTAAATTTACTGTTTGGTTAAAGACCTTCCGTCGTCTACCGACCTACTCTCGTCTGTCGTACAAGATATCGATGAAGAATACATATTTAGTAAATAAGTTCTTTAATTATTTAAAGTTTACTCGCGAACTTCCTTTCGCTGGCGTTCGTGTCGTCATAGTGTATTGTATTTATATGTTTTAGTTTTAAATGGGTCCCACTGAAAAACAGCATTGCGGCTTGCCGTAAAATTACGCTGAGTGGGGCCCAATTTATACTGTTCAATGTTATTTTACCATTATGACTAGGGAACCCTAAAAACGGGCTATTGGAATTCCATAATAATAATTATCAAAACAATTGACTAATTATAGCAGCCTTTCTCCCAGTAATTTCTTTGCTCACATACTTTCTAAAGCCTCCATACTATTAACAAAACAGCATGGGTCCAATAATCATGAGGTCCTTGACCTATTTGACCTAATTTCAATTCGTATGTTTACTATAAATCATAAGGAATGAGGTGAATTTATGTCTACTAAAAGTCCGATTAAGTTATAAATTTACTTGTCATAATTATCGTTATTTAGTGTAGTAAGATTTTTGGTTTGAGTGTTCGATAAGAATGTAGGATATACCTACATACAGTTAGTAAAGTAAAGCAACGTCTTATTTGCGTTATACAGCAGTACGGGTTTTTTTAGATGTAATTTAGTAGGTATTTAGTTAGTTTACAGTTAAGTTTTATTTATGGTTATTTTTTGTCCTAAATATCATCATCATCATCCCAGCCTATATACGTCCTACTGCTAGGCACAGGCCTCCTCTCAGAACAAGAGGGCTTGGGCCATAGTTCCCACGCGGGCCCAGTGCGGATTGGGAACTTCACACGCACCATTGAATTGCTTCGCAGGTTTGTGCAGGTTTCTTCACGATGTTTTCCTTCACCGCAAAGCTCGTGGTAAATTTCAAATGTAATTCCACACACGAATTTCGAAAAACTCAGAGGTGCGAGCTGGGGTTTGAACCCACGACCCTCTGCTTGAGAGGCGATAGGTCAAACCACTAGGCCACCACGGCTTTTGTCCTAATATATCCTAATATATATTTGTCCTAAATATATCCTGAATAAAATAAATACTTTTTCGGCATATTCTTGTTTCAACAAATTTTAGTAAATAAATAAATTAATAATATTTCGTATGCTCCAAAGTTAATGTTCCGATCAATCGTACAAAGTTCTTCGTTAAATTATTCGTCCCTAATATGGACTTCTAAGGAATGGAATTCCTCCTTATTTCAAAAATTTCAAACAATATACACATATTAAAAAAAAAATTGTGTAATTTTAAAATCATACGAAGGACAGCGTAATTATTTAATCCGATGTCAATTTGTTTTTCTAATCAAACAAAGCTAAAAAACTTTGAATATTTCTATCCTACAAAAATATGTAACAAAACATAACCTTCGCATAATTGGTAGAAATAACGTTGACAATAAAAAGCGAAATGGTTTCCGACTAATTAAAAACAACCAAAAAAAAAACAAAGGAACCCTGGTGGTCTTGAAACTAGACGAACGTCTAGGGTTGCGACATAGAGTTAAGAAATCGACTGGTGAATAATCGGTTATTTTTGTCGAAATAAAAATCGATTAGGAAATAAAAACTTTTTTTACAGTGAAATAAAATAAAATATTGCAACGTCGTCAATTAAATGGCTCTGTTTATTTAACCAGTTCGGAATTTGTTATTTTTAATTGAGATAATTCTACTTCTCAGAGTAGGTATAAAGTATCGCATGTCAATCTTTATAATAATAATTTGTGTTCCCTGTTTAATCTTAATTACTTTGGCCGTTTTTGCGTTTTAATTTCAGCCTTCAATTTTCGTAAATAATATCAGAGTTATTATATAAAATAGGTACACATAAATATAAAAATAAAACAAATCTTTTAAGTAATAAAATAACTAAACAGTTACCATTTTAATAGCGTTTGAGGCTCCCTAGTAAGTACTATATAATGGCCCTGTATAAATAAGAACATTAGAAAATTTAATTAACATTACGTAGGCATTTTATGAACAATAACTTATTTTTCTCCTGAGTTTACTAAAAACGTTCACATCTTTTTCCGCCACAGAACAAAAGTCAACAAAAAATGTTTTTCCCAATAATCGATTAACTCACATCCCTACGGAATTCGAAACAGAATTCCTAAGCATTACGTAACAGTCTACGAATATTCCTGTGGCTCGATATTCGATATATTATCATTAGTTGATTTTCCAAATAGTATCATTAAAATGCCGGCCGTGATTTATTCGGGCCCAATAATCATTTACAAATTATACCGATACGGTACTATGTAATGATGTGATAATTTAGATAGTTTGTTCCAGATACGGATAGACACATTTTTAGACGAGCTTGCTGGTACAGTATGGCAGCTAAGCGTAGAAAGTAGGTAGGTTATTGTTGCTTGTTCACTTAATTAAAAATAGTTTAAAAAATCTTTAAATGATATGAACGACCTGTCAAAATAAACGCCACAGGTTAAATTTTGCTGATTTTTTTTCCGTTAAATGTATGGAGTGCTCCCTTAAAATATCAATTTTTATTATTAAACATCCAAAATAAGTATGTAGCTGTCATAGTATATGTGTCGATTACACTATATCAAAATCGTCATACAGTTTTTTAGCGACATGCGGACAGACTACGGACAGGAAGAAACTGTAAAGATTCCGTTTTTGTAATTTTGACTATGGAACCCAAAACATTAAGGATGTTTATTTCATTATTCTAAAGGTGGGTTTTCTATTTTATTAAATAACTTTAAGTTGAATTTTTGATTTTCATAGTATAAGACCTACATTGCATGTGGAAGAACTACAATCCTGGCAACAGCGCTTTATGCCAAAGGATATTATGTCTTATACATTTTGATCAAACTCATTTGGAATGTGTTTTAACCTGGCATCTCCAATTACTACTTTAGTTGTAGATGGTTGTAGGTAATGAGACTACATAAATTATGATTTTATTAAATCGTTTAAGATGATTAGGGTTAGTTCATAAATTGCTTTATTAAGTTACTTTGAAGAAAATTGAACTGTAATTTTGTAGAATTGCTTTTGAATATTTGAACTACTTAGTGATGGAGATGCTAGATTAAATTATCACAGGCTAATAATCCCACTGCAGGGCATAATCCTCTTCTCAGAATAGGACCTTAGTTTCCACGTGGCCCTGTTTGTATGGTGAACGGTTGTGTTTCTCTGAGGATGAGCCCTGGTCGAGTTCGAAACTAGTTAATACCGAGCTACACGTCTTTTTAACGCCCAACACCACATGGCGACCTTGCCAGGATAAACGGTTTGCACACCACATCGTTTTTGGGATTCCGTAGTCAAAACGGCAAAAACGGAACCATGTCTGTCTGTCCTTCCGCGGCTTTGCTCAGGACTATCTCTGCTAGAAAGCTGTAATTTTGCACGAATATATATATACCTGATGCATCCTTACTTGTCTTATCATGTAAACAAACGTGACGTCATAGATGGTAGACATAGATAATAGACAATGACTAGTGATGGAAAATGTCGATAAAATATATTCAAATTCAGCTTTCTACGTCCAGTAAAACGAAAAATTCCCGTTTTTCCCTTTCCCGTGGGAATTTCGGTAAATTATCTCTTTAATACTTCCCTATACTTCTCAAGCAACCTGCATGCCAAATTTCAGCTTTCTACGACCAGTAAAACGAAAAATCCCGTTTTTTCCCGTTCCCGTCAGAATTTCGGGAAATACTTTTGTAGTGCTCCCATACACCCCCCAAGGAATCTAAATAATAAATTTCAGTTTTCTACGACCAATAAAACGAAAAATCCATCTCGTTGAACTGAATATAAAACCCGTTTTTTCCTTATCCCGTGGGAATTTCCAAAAATCCTTCATTAGTGGGTGCCTACATTGTATAAGGTATCTACATATGTGAAAAAATTTCAAGTCTCTCAGTCCAGTGGTTTGGGCTGTGCATTGTATATCAACAGTCAGTTAGTTTAGAATTTTATGTATATAGATTAGTTCTTTATAAAGTACGCAAGGACTTAGGAGGATATTAAGTATTAATTGCCACATTTGTCCACATCGATAAGTTGTCGTTTCCCATCAGTACTTTTCAATCCGTTCCAAAGACAATCTTGACACTGCAATGTCAGACATTTTTGAAGTTATTCAATCGTTCCTTCAATTATTGAAGGCAATCTTATTAGAAATGATATTTTTCAGTGGTTAATCGGTTGATTTCAATACTTTGTGAGTTTCTTTAAGTATACAGGAACATTTTAAGTGATGGTTATTATGTAATCCAAGAGAAAGGTGTGTCTGCGTCTTCGAGAAGTGTTTGTTTACATGATAAGACAAGTAAGGATGCATCAGGTATAGATATGTATGTAAACTATAAAAATGCCGATAAAATGAAACAAAACAAAAAAAATTTTTAGATAACCTCCCACACATCATGTAAAGCGGGGGTGATTTTTTTTTCTCATCCAACCTTGTACTGTGGGGTATCGTTGGATAGGTCTTTTTAAAACTATTAGGGGGTTGCTAAAACGATTTTTCGATGCAGTGATTTCTGTTTAGTATCTGTGAATATTCAACTTTAAATTGCAAATTAAAAAAAATATCAGGCTGGTAGTAAATACATATATCAAACTTACAAAGAAAACTATAACGGTTACGTTTTCTTGGGAATTATTACTAGTTTACGAGTAAATAGCAGCCTAAAGTATAAAATATACCTAAACTTGGAATATTCCGTACAAAATACGAAATCCTTAGAAAAACATTAGGTACTTAATATTTGCGTAATAGCTACGGAACCTTATTTCGGGCGTGTCCTGTCTCTTGACCGGTTTTTTAAAATCCTTCCATCCTACCACTCTTTTCTTCATTATAAGCGACAGGAAATTAATAGCGGTTGAAACGCCCGTAGGACCCATAACCTTTTCACAATGGCAGTTGCAACTGTCTGTATTGTCAGCACGACCATTGTCAAAACCATGCAAAACGCCATTAAGATAATCGTGGTCAATTTACAAAACCAACAATCGGGACGCTACATGACAGTAGGGTTAGCCAAAAGGAAAACTAGTTAGAATTTAACTTATTTCATAATTTAAATAAAAAAAATAAAAATAACTATATACAAAAATTAAAATTAAACTAAAACTAACCTACTTACAAATAAACCCCCCCCCCAGATCACCATCGCTGCTCTTAGAATTTTGAACATGAAACTACCGTGAGACTCACTCATATTAAATGATATTGTAACAGATAACTCACGTCTTAAATCGAGTTTAGCTCGACTGTTTCGGGCTATTTCGTAGCCCTTCTTCACAGGAGCACGCGATCTGCTCGCGCGACTGTCCGACGAAACTACCACAGGCGCACAACTACACACATTTTTATCGTCATTTTTATTGACACTGTCTAATGTAGGGTAGCGTAGTAGTAATGTAGGGTATAACTCTCTGTCTGTCTGTCTGTTACGCTTTCACGTCGAAACCACTGAACCGATTTTGATGAAATTTGATATATAAGTAGTTTGAGCCCCAAGGATCCACATAGGATACCTTTTATTCCTGTAGAGGGAGCCACGGTGCGATAATCTAGATCCGCGCAGACGAAGTCGCGGGCATAAGCTAGAACATAATAATTAATAAGAATTAAAATGAAAATTATTTTACATAAATACATTCATCATCATTATCTCAGCCGTCGGAAGTCTACTGTTGGACATAGGCCTCCCCCATAGACCTCCAATTGCTTCGGTTGGCAGCGGCCTGCATCCACCGTGAACCCGCGGCTTTAACCAGGTCATCCGCCCATCTCGTTGGTGGACGTCCCACGCGCTTGCCGATCCGCGGCCTCCACTCGAGAACTTTTCGGCCCCAACGGCCATCTGCTCTCCGTGCTATATGGCCCGCCCATTGCCACTTCAATAAATACATTATCATTATCAAATAAATAAATCCAGATTTCTAGCTTCCAAGCACTATTCAAATTTTTTTAAGAGTTTGTAACAGTAGACAGCCCTGTATACAGTTACAGCGTGCGCTGCGCGGGCGCAGACCGTGTCGCATTGTATGCGCGTCCGGTGCCTAACTAGAGGTTTCCATTCCGCTACCGAACGAATGCTGTCGATTTATAATTCATACTATACTATATACTATACGAGTATACTATATACTTACTATAAATAAATAAATATCATGGGACATTTGACACCAATTGACCTAGTCCCAAACTAAGCAAAGCTTGTACTGTGGACACTATTCAACGGATAAACATACTTAAATATAGATAAATAAATACTTAAATACATATTAAACATCCAAGACCAGAGAACAAACATTCGTATTATTCATACAAATATCTGCCCCGGCCGGGATTCGAACCCGGGACCTCAAGCTTTGTAGTCAGGGTCTCTAACGACTTAGCCATCCGGTCGTCAAACTATACTATATATATATCCATACTTACTTACTTACTAATATTATAAATGCGAAAGTGTGTTTGTATGTTTGTGTGTTTGTCCGTCTTTCACGCCGTAACGGAGCGACGGATCAACGTGATTTTGGGCATAGAGATAGTTTATGGACCCGAGATTGACATAGGCTACTTTTTATCCCGAAAAAATGCATAGTTTCCGAGGGAACAGCGCGCGATAATCGAATACCACGCGGGGGGAGCCGCGGGCAAAAGCGGTTTCGCACGTGTTAACTATTTGATCTGGTAGTTACAACTGTAATTCCGGGATCTTACGAATTCCCCTGGGAATTCCCAAAATTTATATCGTGATCTTCATTGAGGTTGTGTTAAGTAAAACTGTCCAAAATGTCAACACCCTGAACCCAGTGGTTGAAATTTACAGCACCTACATACCAAATTTCATCCAAAGTCCAGCCGTTTTAGCGTGAAGGAGTAACAAACACACACACACACACACACACACACACACACACAAACACACACACACACACACACACACACACACACACACGCACCCACGTACAAAAACTTTCGCATTTATAAGTAAGATTTATACTTGCCGTCTCCGTCTATTCGAATAAAACAAATAGAGACGGCATCACGTTCAACCGACAGTTAACACTAATATCAATGGATGGTGAAAGAGTCCTTAAATATCTTTATTTTAAGGATAGGTTACAAAAAGCAATTTCTGTTTGCATAATTTTAATTTTACAGCGCATTGGTCTTTAACTGTAATGCTGTAATTTTTCTTGGAATAAATAAATAAATAAATAATAAATAATATTTTCTTATATTAACCGACTCCTACCCAATTTGGGAATACAGGCGTGATGATTGTGTGTACATAGGTGTGTATAAAAGTGGCTATTATAAAATCGTCTTCTACAACAACGAAAACAGCACTGTCCAAGTAATGATATACCATTAACTTAGTATTGAATTACTGCGTTTTTTGTTCATTAATAACTGGGCCAGTAGTTTTAACTAAATACGTGGTACAATTGTCAAAGGCGTGCGAGAAATCTGATATTTTAGAGTATGGTAGTGTTACTAAACTTAATCTATGCTACTATTCAGTTTAGCTATAGGTACCTTCGTGAGTACTCGTGTACTTTATACAGAACAATTAAACACTAAGAATTACAGCCAGATGTACTTTATAAAGCACAATTTGATTAATGAATGAGGAATTATAAGAATTGTGAAATAATATCCAAAATAACGGATTACTAATGTATGGCCAAAAAACTTTTCCCAAAGTATCACATCCCAAAAAAATTTACCCAAATTATCATTTGGCAAAAAATCATTTGGTAAAAAAACCTATCGCAAATTTACAGTTAATAAATTTTTATTTGGCAAATTATTGTTTCGCAAATAATTACTTACTCAAGATTCATATTGCCAAGTAATATTTGGTAAAATGTATCGTTTGGCATAATGTACTCTTCCCAAAATATCGCATAACATAATAACCTAGTTTTCTGGGAACAGTTTGTTTCTGTGGAGGAGCGCAGTTCTAACCTAACCTAACCTACTTTTTTGATAGCAGTTCGTTTTTGCGGGGGACGCAGTTTTAACCTATAATCTAACCTACTTTTCTGGTAGCAGTCCGTTTTCTGTGGGGGACGCAGTCTAACCTCATCTACTTTTCTGATAGCAGTCCGTTTCTGTGGAAGACGCAGTTCTAACATAAGCTACTTTTCTGGTAGCAGTTGTTTTGTGCGAAATGTCATTTTGACCAAACATTTTTTTGGAATTCAATATTTGCCAATATAAAACGTTTGCTTAATTGACGTTTGTCGTAATAAAATGTGACAAACTAAAATTATGCCAAATGATAATTTGACCAAATGAATAAAATGCGAAATGTAAATATGCCAAAGATTAGTTTGGGAAATGAAACTATTGCGAAAAGTTTTTTGGGAAGTGAAATTTGGCGAAAAATATTTTGGCGAAACGGCAGTACACCCAAAATAACAAAACTGGTTTAACTGTATCTGTTAAAAACTTATAACACCCCAAGACTATGGGACATCAAGGGAAAGTACCTAAAATATCGTAGATAGGTTTCACAATATTTTAGACTATCGCGGTCATAATAATTTTATGAATCAAATTCGGGTTTCACATGCAATTCGGCAAAATATCGAGCTTCGGTAAAATCAGGGTACACGGAACAAAACCCGAGTTTAATTCATAAAAATACAGCCGAATAGAAAACCTCCTCCTTTTTTTGAAGTCGGTTAAAAATAGGATCTTTTGCTGAATGAATACTTTATATTATTTTTAAAAGTAATTCTGCATTGAAAGATTTTCTAAGTCTAAGAATTACTTGCTTCGTACGGAATATGGGTGTTCAAAGCATGACAAGTAGGTACAGATTTAATGAAAAATATTTTTCCTTTGTATTTTGTCGGAAAAGTTCGTTTTTGTCTTGCTTTTTCAACTAGCTTACCGAAGTTTACGGAAGTTAATTGAGAAAGAAATATAAATACGATGGAAAAACATTGTTCACTGGATGTGTATATCTATGTAAATACCTTTCAACAAATCTCTAGAAGCATCATAAAACCATCAACTATTTCGTAATGTAAACAAATAAAATGTCAATTTTATAGACACAACGCAGTAATCGTAAAAGATTGACATAACTGTCAATGTTTAATGTCAAAAATTGCACAACTAATGCCCTAAGTACATTAGAGCGTCATGAAAACCTCGGTTTTACATAAAATTATCATGTACCGTCGATCGAGAATAATAATTAAGAATGTGTGTTTTCGCCATGTTTGTCTGCCTGTCTGTCGGTACGCGGATTAGCTTAGAGACTATTAGTGCTAAAACTGTAATATTGATTTGTTGTTTTCTTTTTGTATTACTTTGTATTTTATGTACAATAAAGTATTTACATACATAGATACATATTGCATGGATGTAGCAAGTGGTAAAATAAGAAATAGAAAAAAAAATAGGGTACCTGCCATAGACGTAAGTGAAGGTAATTTTGAACCATTGATGTATATGTACTTACTAGATGCGCTCGTTCATGTCAACAATATGTTCAAATATCGGACTGTCACAAGACGTCAACGCTATATAGATTATACACCGCAGACGTGACACAGCTATTTTACCTACGAAACGTAATCATTTTGCATCTGGCAAAATAGATATTTTCGAAAAAAAAAAAAAACTTTTTAACTGCATTTTTTTAATCAATTGAAAGAAATTATCTTAATAAATAGGCAGATAGTGAATGAGGTTTTGAAAAAAAGCTGAAGCACTAAAATGTGATTGAAACCTGTAATTCAACGGTTCTTAAGCCTTTATCGCAATGGAACCCCTTATTGAAAATTTAAAATTTGCCGGAGCCCCAAAATAGTCAAAAATGGTGTACTGAGTAATATTATATTATTATTTTTTTTTGTTTTTTAGAAGCAATGTATGCTTGCTCAACGAAATTTCAGATTTTTTAAAAGCGAAAAAGATTTTCGGAATGCCGGAGGGGATTTGAATGTTATTAGTTACTGTTTCCGAACGTAACCTGTGTTTTGGGCGCGCTGTCACTGTCACTATATAGATATATGTATTCATGTAGACAAATGAGAAGTAAAAAGCATGTTCTAATAAATTACTGTTTTATTCTTAAATATATCCAGAAACAGTTACTAAAATGCGTATCGCGTGACATATTGACGTTCATAAAAATTTGTACATGGAAAAAGAATGACAGGTATAAATAAAGCAATTAAACGAATTGTCATGCATGTTCAGTCACAATTTTTTACCTACAACCAATTCTGAATGGGATCGTCTGCACGTTTTAGTCTATGATTGAAAGATGGCGTAATGTCAACGACTTTATAACCTTCGATGCGTTACGTCTTATTTTAAAAAATGTTTTTATTGTGGTATTACAATATTATTAGTTGCTTAATCACTTGTACAAGATGTAATTTTACTTACTTGAGTAGTGAATTGTTACTTACGTGCAGGTTCACGCCTATATTCGGTGTCTCAATCAAAAACTAGTTCGTCCGCCGCTCATGAATGTCAAAGTCATACTAAAGTCCTTTGCACAGTGCAAGGTGCAAAGCAGTGGAACACAATGAGTGTTCGGATGGCGTCATCTAGTAAGTACATATACATCAATGTTTTGAACCTAATATTGTGGAGTATTATTGAAAAGAAATAGAGATATTTTTTAATTTGTTTCAATTATTTATTAACACTTGTCTTTTGTCGTTTGTCTTTATATATTTGTTTTAAGGTTGGTCAAGCACAGCAGTAACCTGCAAGGCTACCACGAAATTCGAAAATCGAAGTTCGTATCGTACCGTCCCGCCTACGCTTATGTTATTTAATACGAGAGTGAGAGAGATGGTACGATACGAACTTTGAATTTTGTGTTTCGGAGTAGCCCTTCAGTTCTGTTCAGTGACACTGACATTCGGCATAGGCCACAGATGAGGATATGACATGACAATTGGCAGATTGTGCATATCGACGTCTGTGGTCTATGCTCTATGGACGGTTGAGTGGTGTGTCGACTCTTTACTGTTTTGTTTATAATTTATTATTGTACTGTACATGGTTTTTTTGTCTGGTTTTGTGTTCTGTTTGTTTTAATTATTGTTAATATTATATTACTTTCTGTTTGTTTCTTTTTATTTGAATTTGTCGCCTTCCGTGAAGTCGCCAAGCGGTCACAGCGGAAGACCAGCGTTGGCCTCTACGGCCAACACTATGCTGAGCTGAGACCGTTTCGCGATTTCACAAATAATGTCATTTCTTTATACTTGTTTATTTTGTGTATTCATTTATGTAATTTGTGAAATGTGTGAATAAACGTTTCTATTCTATTCTATTCTATTATATATATTTATTCATGCTTCGCTTCGCACCTTAAAATAATCATCATCATCATCTCAGCCTATATACGTCCCACTGCTGGGCACAGGCCTCCTCTCGGAATGAGAGGGCTTGGGCCATAGTTCCCACGCGGGCCCAGTGCGGATTGGGAACTTCACACGCACCATTGAATTGCTACGCAGGTTTGTGCAGGTTTCCTCACGATGTTTTCCTTCACCGCAAAGCTCGTGGTAAATTGCGCACATGAATTTCGAAAAACTCAGAGGTGCGAGCCGGGATTTGAACCCACGACCCTCTGCTTGAGAGGCGATAGGTCAAACCACTAGGCCACCACGGCTCTAACCTCCCTCCCTTACCCTCCCTTACGGCTCTACCTTAAAATAAAAACAATAAAAATACATAAAAACAATATGCGAAAGCACGTAACGGTCGCAGCTCAGCATAGTGTTGGCCATGTAGGCCAACGCTGGTCTTCCGCTGCGACCGTTTGGCGACTTCACGGATGGCGACCAAAAATTTAACAAATAAAAGAAATTAAATCGAAATATAAAACTCAATTAGAGAAAAAAAAAAAAATAACAAATAAAAGCAAAACACAATTCAACCTAAATAACTACTTAAATACTAACCACCTCCAACTTGCATCATCCATAGACCACCGACCTCGATATGACATGCACAATCTATCGATATTGGATAGGTCTTTTAAAATTATGGATATTATTGTGTACTTATATTATTTATTATTTGGAAATAACGAAATTGTGTAGACGATTTTTTGATACACTAATAATGTTTGCGAAGTTTAACTATAGAGTGGAGATTTTTGTTAAAATCGGGCGTCCCATCCTCTAAAAGTGAATTGTTAATTTGACGGCCAATTTCATAAATGACGCAGTTCTAAGTAAACAAACGTAAAGAAAAATGTTAAATCGAATTGATAACCTCCTCCTATTTTGTAGTCGGTTAATAACACATATCTTTACATTACTTTACAGTAATAGCCGGTAATCTTGTAACAAATGTCTCCATCCTTCGACTCTATTTAAATAAATACGTTCATAAATCACGCGATAAAGTATCGCATGGTTTGATAATAACATGCTTAGTTATAAATAACTTACTTTTAGTTCATCTAGGACACATCCACTGAGAAAACTTCAGGTGTTTATCGAATGGTAGAGACGATTACGGGTAATAAAACATAGTTATTATATTACACTAGACATTGCCCGCGACTTCGCACGCGTACCTAATTAATTACTTCATTAGATTCGGCAGTTGAATTGGCATTGGTCTACAAAAATATTTTTTTTTTATTTTTTTCATAAAATAAATTCGATTTGGAGCATTCTAACATGGCTGATGTAGACAATATCCAATTTTTCTATTTCTGTTTCTTTGGCTAGTTGAAGTATAATTTTGATAGTGTTTTATGCGGCGATTAACCTTATAACAGTGATCACAAAATTCTATATTGCTCTCATGTCTGACATTTTTTAATGCGCAAGTTGTTTCCACGTGGTTTCTGGAATTTAACTATGAAGTTGCAAAAACTACAATCACCGTACAACGTTCCTCGCAAAAAGAGTACTTTGACACTGGCGAAATTGTCCTATTGATTTGGACAGAAAGCCATATTTTAAAAGAGAAGAAAATAAACAGATAAGGGAGAGTTTTTTTTACGACATTTATTTGAAGGATGTTGGTTTTAGTTGGGTTTTAATTTTTTTATCCCATATAGTTGCCATATAGTTGTTTCTTAGACCATTTGCTACTTAGATCAGTTGCTTCTTAGCCCAATTGCTACTTAGATCAGTTGCTTCTTAGACCAATTGCTACTTAGATCAGTTGCTTCTTAGACCATTTGCTACTTAGATCAGTTGCTTCTTAGACCAATTGCTACTTAGATCAGTTGCTTCTTAGACCAATTGCTACTTAGATCAGTTGCTTCTTAGACCACTTGCTACTTAGACCAGTTGCTTCTTAGACTACTTGCTACTTAGACCAGCTTTTTATCAGACCAGTTGATACTTAGACCAGCTGCTTTTATAATATTAGTGGAAAGTGGGAACTGAAATGGCGTCATTAAAGTTAACGAATTAATTTTGACGCGTCGTATAAAGATAATAACAATATTTTCAACACTTTAAAGACTTTTAATTTAGTTTCAAATGGGTCGTAAAACTGGTCATATAAGAAACGGTTGGAGTTTGTGTCCATTGTATGTGTATCGTTCTTAAAATTATTTTGTATCGCCTAATTTTTACCTACGTTGTTTGTTTATTCGGGTCTTGGGTGTTTAATATGTATTTAAGTATGTATCTATCTATATAATTATATTTATCCGTTGCTTAGTACCCATAACGCAAACTTTGCTTTGGGCCTAGGTCAATTGGTGTGAATTGTCCCGTGATATTTATTTATTTATTTATAAATATTTTATTTTATTTTTGATACTTGTTCCACTAATCTCACTAGTATTATAAATGCGAAATTTTGTTAGTCTGTTTGTTTGTTAGTTAGGTTAGATTGTTTGTTACTTCATCACGTCTAAACCGATTTAGATGGAATTCGGTATGCAGATAATTTGAGTCTCAGGGAAGGACATATTATAGTTTTTATCCCGGAAAAATGCAGTTCCCGCGGGATAGAGATAACAGGATTCTATGTGGATGGATTAACAGCTAGTACTTGTAACTCATATTATACGCTGCATTTATAATTATTATACGAACTTCAATTATAAATAGGTATTTTTGTCTTTTTTATCTTTATCTTTCAAATTTTGCACTTCGTATAGGTAAAAAACTTAAGTAAAGGACCTGTTGTATGTAAGGTCCGACCGAGACTGCTTTTTTAATCTCGGCCGAGACCGAGACCGAGACCGAGAAAAAAATATATTCTCGGCCGAGACCGAGACCGAGACCGAGACACAAAAAATAAGTGCTTTTTTTTCTTTATTTTCATTTTAGTATCTAAAAAACCGACCAAAGCATATCGGACACGCCCAAGATAGGGTTCCGTAGCCATTACGAAAAAACCAAGCAGTATTTTTGTAAGAATTTCGTATTGTGTACGGAATTTTCTAAGTTTAGGTATGTAGGTATGTTTTATATCTTAGGCTTTTATTTACTCTTAAACTACTGCTATTTCTAAAGCAATCTTTTTTTGACAAAGTTAGACATTAGGTACCTAATGAATGACATTGGAATAAGAACCACGGCACGCGTCATCGTGTATGACTCTACCTATACGATCTTGATTTTTTTCAAATTTTCCACCATTACGTCTCATATTTCGTTTTCTAGAATTTTATTTACCGTTCAACGGCAAAACCTACTAGACACTGGCAAAATTGTCCTCCAATGGACAGCGCCATATATTTCTAAAAATCAACAACAACAATTTTTTCCACCCAACGCTTGATTTTCAAGTTGAATATTTCGCAAACAGATCACTGAATCGAAAAATCGTCCTAGCGACCAAAAATGATTTTAAAAGACCTATCCAACGATACTTTATACTATACGGTTAGTATAGAATAAAAATCACCCCCACTTTACGTCTATGGGAGGTAACCTAAAAAAAATATTTTTTATTTAACCACTGTCGGCGTGACTGATATGTACCTAATAATATGTATATTCATGCCAAATGACAGCTTTCTAGTACTAATGGTCTCTGAGCTTAGCCGCGGACAGACATACAGACAGACAGACCGACAGACGGACGGACAGACGTGACGAAACTACAAGGGTTCCTAGTTGACTACGGAACCCTAAAAATACGCGTTATGAATGGCATTTTTTTTTCATTGTGGTTTAATTAAACGTTCCACCGGGTCCTACAAACAAACTTAATTATCACGTAAATCAAACTAAAGTATTATATTAACAATAACAATCGTTATCGAAAAGAAATGAACGAGCTGTCACTTGTTACTCTTGCTAGCTGGTGTCAGTGAGCAAGTAGGTTAGGTACCACACGCGCGAGCCTGGGTGAGGCGACCAATCAAAATCCCAAATAAAGCTCGTGCCAACGCGAACACCGTGGTAAACCGCGCGCTAATATTAAAATTCAGTGCCGCCGTGGAGTCTCGGCCGCGGCCGAGAATCTCGGCTGTTTTTGGCCGAGATCGAGACCGAGATCTCGGCTCGATTTTTGGCCGAGATTTGCCGAGACCGAGACCGAGACCGAGATCTCGGTCGGACCTTAGTTGTATGTAGTGGTGCACAGAATTGATATGGAGCTTAAGTCATTTTGCGAATTTGGAACGTCAATTTGTTTATATGGACAAGTTACTACTACATACAACAGGTCCTTTACTTAAGTTTTTCACCTATAGGGCCTGGTAATAATTTAAAATACATACTTATGACGAAGCACAGTGGGCCAGTGGGCACAAATCTCTGGCCAAAAGTTCCTCAGTCAGTAAAAGCATAATTATGATTAGTATTCATATCGTAATGTTGCTTCAATCCAATAAAAAAAATATATTTAATTTTTATTCAAAAAACAGTCTTTACTGCTAGTACGTTGGAATAAAAACAAAAAACGCTGTATTTAGCCATGGCAATTTTTTTTTGCAAAAAAGCACTTATTTCATTGTCTTTAATAAAGCAAATGGATTTCAAGGAACTTACAGCGCGTCTGGAATATAATCTGCTATTATAATAAACGTGCCAGCGTGTATTTTCAGCATTTTTTACAATCACGTAATAACGGTTGTAAGAATTTTATTAAAATTTGGCAACACATAAACAATAACAAAACAAACTACAAAAATACAAAATAACAGAAAAACACCAATCAAACGAACAAAAAAAGTACAACAAATAATTCGTCGTGGCTTTTTATAAGCTTTTTAGAAGGGATGATGAATTTAATCGATATTTTTACAAAGGTGTGATTACGTCTTATAAAGAGCAGTGTCATTCGCAATATCATAAGATAATAAATAACCTAAATACATCCCATGCGAGTCAACTGGTGAAGTGTAAATGAGGCAATCACTATTAATCTTGTATCTTGTTAATTCCGGCGTTGACAGCTTGGAATTTTGCAAGCACGTTAAACCGGAATATATCATAAATGTCACTATATATTGGAACTAATTCAACGATATGGAAACAAAATGCAAGTTCACTTAAGTATGAGCTAAGTGGTTTCATAGTTTGCTAATGTCAAAAAATAAATTGTAATTTTTTTTATTTTAATACTTTCGCAGTAATGGGGATTCTATCACTGATTTAGTCGTATCTTTTGTGAAACATTTCAATATCGCTGGGAGCATTAGCTCTGATATAAATGACTAATCTATTTTACACAGCAGCGAAGAGTAAAAATTGAACAAAAAAAAAACTCCTAAAAGCTAATGATTTCAATGTTTTACTTAAAATGACAAGTTTTCTTTTGTTAACACCACATAAATAAAATTAAAAAAAATGTGTCAGTCATCAATAAAATTTTACCAATTACAACAACCGTTCTCCCACTGGCACATAAAACCGAGTTTCAACCATAATTCCTTTTAAATAGTTCAATCTAATCTTCGTAAAACTTCGGCAGCCTTCGGAGACCGTTAATAGCTTCGTTTTACGGCCCACAAAACGCTTTACATGATTTCGGAACGCAGCTTAAACCCATCATTACCGCCAATCCTTTCAACGGAATATAACTCGAAAGACAGTGTGAAATCACCTTTATCTATAACCCTCACAGACAAAAATAAACCTAAAAACCTCCACATACAAGGTTTTAATTCGTTTAGAAGGATAGTCGGTTATGACAGCCGATCATTTTGAATTTGGATCGCGGCAGCTCCGCCTACTCGCCCTTCGATTCCGTAAACGTCTTCGCTGTTTACGCAAAAGTTAACGTTTTCTATTTATGGTGGTTTGTACGGCGGGGGAACGCTAACGCAAATGTGTGCGTTACGGGTCGAATGGGTGTATGATTAGTGCTGTCAGTCAATTTCCGTCGGTTTCGATTGCGTGAGTGATGTGGTAAAGTTGTGGAGTCACGACAGATGTATTATGTTATGGTCTGGTCGATTAGTAGGTACCTATGAGAATCAGGAAGTAAAATGCGACGATAAAAACGCGAAAGTGTGAGTGCATCAGGAAACGGAAATGGATTTATGTTTGGCAATGACAAAATGACGAGTCACAACGATAGGTTTCAAATTCCAAATGTAAGAACGACTATTGAGTAGTTTGTTTGTTTGTTTATATTCTTTATTGTACAAAAGGAAATACAAAAATATCACACAAAAATAAGTAGTATCATCAAATCAAATTCATCAAATCATCCACTATTAGACATTAGTTAGATTATGAGAAAATATTTGACACTTACTTACTTTTTCTTATGTCAAGCACAGCGGTTGAGATTTCACGATTTTGAGCCACGTTATTGTCAAGTTTCATTAAAATCCATTGAGTAGTTTTTGCGTGAAAGAGTACCTAACAAACCTATCTACAATGCACACCCATACAGACTTTTGCATTCATAATATTCACATAATGCGATTTTTTAGATCACATCAAAGATTGAACGCAAAAAACTATCTATAGTTAGTTTAGCTATCCGATTTCAATACAAAAATGTTCACAGCAAATTTTAAAATTCTTAGAACTTGAGATTTTAACAAGCCTTTATTTCCTCAAAAAAATATAATTGGCCCAGTGGGCGTGCATTGAGTCCAAAATGGGGTATTATTCAACGCACGCGTTAACGTTGCGTTCTCATACAAATTGATATGGAGTTGTGGAGATAACAAAACGTTGCATGAGGCTTTTATACGATAATTTATTTTATATTTGGTACAAGTAGTTTTGAGCTGATTTCGATAAACACTCGTTATGTCACGAGTTCTGCGGTGAAGATAAATTGTCAGAAAATCTGCACTTAACCTGGAGAAATTTGATATCTTATATAGCTTAAGTTTCTTACGCGGATTGAAACGCGACGACTCGCCAGCTATTACATAAACCCCTAAGGGATTTTCAATAGTGGCTTGTAATTTTCCACTCATTTGTACCGCTTGTTTATATAAAAAAAATAAAAAAATAATAATAATAATTCAATAGTACGTATGAAAACCTCAATATACGCACTATACTGCGTGGAAATTACGGCTCGAGTCCTCTCATTCTGAGAGAAGGCCTATTCCCAGCATTGGGACGTATATACGCTAGAATAGTAAAATATTAAAAATACATGTTTTACGTATAAACTAAAAAATACTGGTTGACGTTATCATTGTTTTTTATAGGGGCTCAAATGACCGCTTGTTTACCCCGTATTGTTATAATTTCACTTTACTGTTTTGTTTGCATTGTATTATTATCTGTGGATACGTAGACACACGAGACGGCACGGAAGTAGAACAAAAAATATATATTTCCCTCTTGCTCCTTTTAGACAAAAGTAAGCAAGAGAGTAATATGATTTATTTATTTATTGATAAAAACGTTTACATGACATTACAGTAATGACCAATTCATCATGAAACTTAGACTAATTAACACACACATTATATAGGAACAGTTGAACATCTATCGTCCATCGCCTCACAGTACCTCAAGCATTCGGTACAAACTGCCGCCCATCGCCACGCAAACAAGTCGCACTCAGGTGCCGATGCCAGAAGCGCGTTGAGCTTTGTCAGGGCTCGGGGCAGCGGCGAGTTTCTGCACGACACGGTGCGCGCCGGCGGCACGGCCAACAGATCGCGTCGTCGCGGTCTAAGGGCTATCCTCGGGATATCCGGGACATGCAGTCGCGCAAGACGTCCTACTAGTTCGGGACAGTCCGACTCACCACGCAAAGCTTGACATGCCGTGATCAGAAGCTGATAATTCCGTCTGACCTCCAAGGAGTTGTACCCTAGGGAACCAAGAAGATACTTAGTGGGGTACAGATACGGATATGATAGAAGCAAGAGAGTAATGAGATACATTATTATTATTATTATAGTGATAGGCCATGCAGGTTAACACGCTGCTCCTCCACTGTGATCGCTTGGCGACAATGATTCGACGATCGCGCAACAAAAAAAAAAACTAATAAAGAAAATTGTGTTCTACTATCATGCCGTTTACATATCCTGTTTTATGAAACCTTATTACTTACACTATTTTTTGTGCGATCCCTAAATAAAATAAGACACGTGTAAATACACAAAAACTTGGCATACCTTGCAAAAAACCTTAAAATTACAAAGCACGACAAAATTCCATGTTCCATTTAAGCCAATCTCATTCATACCCCATTTAAAATTATAATGGGGCGTGATAGGACCATTTTAGTTTTTTCTTTTTATTTGTATGATTTTTGTAGATTCGCGAATTTATTGGGCGTAATTATAGTGTACGGGTAAATGTTTAGTCCCCTTTTTCGATGTTTCGTACCCACTGGGTTTTTTTACTGGAAATAATTTTGGGTAGGACAAAGCATTTAAAAATATCTGATGAATTCTAACGACTTTAAGGGGCTGTTTCACCATCCATTGATTACTTAGCTGATGGTTAAATGTGATGCCGTCTCCGTCTATCAGAACAAAACAAATAGAGACGGCATCACATTTAACCGTCAGTTAACACTAATCAATGGATGGTGAAACAGCCCTTATAGTGTGATCGATTCTAGCTTCGATTCTGAAGAAACTAAATACTTTCAGGTTTTCAGTTAGTTAAATACATGATGAAGGCCTTGTTTACGTAGCATTGTATTGTAGTTTCTAATATTTTTGACTTTTAAACTTACTTTTTTCGGCCCATCACTGATTGCGCCTCTCAACCACTCAAAGCTCCATTGGTAGAGATCCCTTAAAGGGATAGGTTTGTCAATGGTTTTCGTTTCTTTTCCCTTGTACCGTAAATAATTTACATACATAAATAAGTGTAAATATTTTGGAGTGCCTTTTCCTATTAGAGATTAATTAAACTTCCCAAGTTGGCATTAGTTCACGTTTTTCACGAACAGTTTGTCACCCTTCGGGCACAGAATCCTGGCAATGAATTTTGAACTATACTTGAAACGTTTAGGTAATTAAATAAATGTAAACACACTTCAGCTGCCAAATTTGGTACATTCAAGGATTTTAAACATTTTACTTATCTATTAGTATAAATACAAAATAGACTAGTGTATTTCTATACAGAAATGTAAAAATTTTGATAGTTTAATGGGGGAATTTCACTATTTAAGACACCAATGAGGGCTATCGCGAATGAATTTTCCGCTAGAGGCGCTAGTGTAGCGTGAGGTCAACGAAATGTTAAATCTCATAGTTTTTGGGTGAGCTACGCGGGTTTATTTATAATTAGAACAATTTTGTGAATATTTTGCATTACCTGAAATTAATTATGGCAATTATGCGATAAGGGGCAATGAACGTCTGTGAGTTGAGACAGTTTTGTCTTTCGAAAACTTTTGTCCTCCCTTTTTTCCGAACAAAACGGGATTACGCAATACTGTGGTTGCTCGATATTTTTATGGTACTGTTTTAAGATGTATTAAATATGATTTTAATCTAAACTGTGTTTTCATGCCCGTTATAACAGACTTTTAAAAACCTCACGCAACAGCGGCGCCATCTAATGAGAGAAAAAACGATAGCCCTCATTGACTTTGTTTTGTTTACATTTTTTTTAATACCTACCTGAACCAAGTATAAATATAATCGTACGTTACGGAACCCTAAAATAATAATGATGTGTACAAATAAAGCATGACGACTAAGTGGTAATTTGACGTATATTGGAGTAATTTATTACAGTGGCTCTTGTCAGTTAGGGAAGACGGTCGTTATGCAATTTTGGCAACGAGTTGGTCGTTTAGGCATTTTGCATAAATATCATTATGGTGCTTGAGAATTTTAAATTAGGTATGGTAATAATTAAGTAATTTTTGGGCATGTTTTTTTGGCTTTTTAGGTCTGAGCGAAACTAGTATTTGTAATTTTTGATGAAACGAAATAATATTCGGTTTGTTTTAGCAACCTTAATAAATAATTTAGAAATATTTTCTGTTCAGAGAAGAGATTATTCGACAAATTAGTTGTTTGTTAGATCTAAATAAGTTATTGTTAAAATTTTAATTTTTAATACATGTTTTATTTGATGACTGTCCTTTTTGTCGACTGTACTTCTATTGTCATTCAATCTACCTACAGACCTACCAAATTACAAGTGAAGTATAGATGAAAATTAACTCTCCCATGGCTCGCCACTGAGCACGATCCTCGGCCACTCTCATCCAGCTCTTGCCAGCCACCCTGCGAAGATCATCGCTCCACCGAGTCTGAGGACGTCCTACGCTACATTTGCCGATCCGTGGTCTCCACTCAAGAATTCGTCTACCCCAACGGTTATCGGTTCTTCGGGTTATATGGCCGGCCCATTGCCATTGAAACAATCCATTCAATATACGGGCATGGATTGATTATAAAAGCTTGTAACTTAATTTAAATGTATTTTTCTTAGAGTAAAACGCGTTTATTGAAAATAAAAGACAGAAATCTTAGCCTTCTAGGTGAGTTAGTATTTTTATGACGACTTACCGCACACAAAGCAGCAGAAGCAGCAGCGCCGTGCCTGCGCGCGCGCATACCGACATGCTTCACATCCTACTTAGTTGCGTTATCTCACACACATAGTGCACTGTTGCCTTCGCTGGAGAGACACTGGGGTGTTGTTGGTGGAACGACTGTTACATCGTTGGGACCTTGGGATGTTCTGAAAAGGAAAAGTTTCAATTAGAGCCATGTAGCTTCAGGAAAATTCAAAAGTTGAGGAGTGGAAAGTTCGTATCTTGTCGTATCGCTGACGCTTATAATTTAATACGAGAGTGAGAGGGACGGTATGATACGAAGTACGAAATTTGATTTTCGAATATCGTAGTACGAGAGTTTATACCTGCTGAGCTGGAAAAGTTGCGTTTTTGTTAATTTTTCTCGATTATTCCATAAAAATTGAATGAAAATTAAAAATGTGATATGTTAGAACTGTTCATATACAATATATAGGTATGTAGAATTATGAGTATGGTCCTTGTGTATGGTCATTACCATGTGTGGTTTATTAAGGTTAGCATTATAGCACTTACGAAACGCCAGTGTTGCCATGCGTGGCGCGCTTGACAGAGCCTGAGATCTGGACGCGGGAAAAGCGATCGTCAATTGTCAGTTTGTAAAGGAAGTTTGGCCCGAGTCGACAGTCTCAGGAACTGTTACGCGTTTCTTTATTATTAAGTAACTAGGCTTTTTCTTAAGTTATTGTAAATCGTTATGATAGTTGCATTTCTAAGATTTCAGTGAATGAAAGTCGTATTATTTTGGTTGTATCTTGACCACAATTAGTGGACTTTTGTTAGTTCTTCAAAATAGTTTCATTCTCTGCCCGAATCCCACTTGTTATGCCCACATTGATCATATCAGGGTCAGATCCCGGCTCTCTCAGTCCTATCTCACGACGTATATTAAAAACAGTTCTGTTAGTCATATTTTTTGGAATAATCGAGAAAAACTAACAAAAATGCAACCTGCTCAGCAGGTATAAACGCTCGTTAGTCCCCTGAAATTACCACAATTAATCGACTTCTCGAAGAATCGTTCTGTGACAAACAGGCTAGTTGGCTCAAGTAGGCTCCGATCGTAAACTGTGAAATGGTTACCGCATCCGCTCGCTCGAACGGGCTACGCGTTTGACAAGATTAGGAGCCTCGAACCGTGGTACTCAGTTCGCACGTGCAGTTTGCGATAGTTAAGGCAAAATTAATTCCGTGATGTTATCATAAACTTATTTAACTCCTGGTGAATCTCTTCTTAGTCGTTCACTCTTAACAGAGTGGTCGTGGTCATGCTTCGGTCGATCGATTCCTGTGCCACTGCTGCTCTCGCGACGCGTCGTCAAGTAGCCCGATGTCTAGCAGAGTGGGAGCAATCGTTTACATTATGAGTGCGTCACAGATTTGATGAGGTTTGTCCACCGAGTTGGAGAGCGCCCGCGAGATCTTTTGCCCTCGACTTTCCCCTGCACCACAAGCCGTTCCATGGAGTCCTCATTACGGGTGATGTGTCCAAAGAACTCGGTGAATATGACTTTATAATGATTCGATTTGTGGCATTCGAACATGGCGGATGTAGACAATATTTAATTTTGCTATTTCTGTTTCTTTGGCTAGTTGAAGTATAATTTTGATAGTGTTTTATGCGGCGATTAACCTTAACAGTGAACAGTGATCACAATATTCAATATTGCTCTCGTGTCTGACATTTTTTAATGCGCAAGTTGTCTCCACGTGGTTTCTGGAATTTTACTATCAAGTTACAAAAACTACAATCACCGTACAACGTTGCCTCTCGAAAAAGAATACTTTGACATTGGCGAAATTGTCTTATTAACTAGGCCAGAAGCCATATTTTAAAAGAGAAGAAGAAGATGACTTTATAATAATGTAGAAATACTCTTTTGTCCTATATATCACTATGTATATTTAACATGTGACTGCATATAGAGCCCAATTAAGTACTTTATGTGTTCACCAGACCGATGCGGCTAAATGACATTCAGAGATAATGTATTGTGCTGCAGACAAAAAGATTCATGGCGCTATGATATGTTGTACTTCCATGATGATCTCTTCACACTATACCTAGACACAGCCAAGGGGTTAGAGAATCAGTGTAAATTATTTGTATGGAGAATTTTACAGCGCCTCTACAAATAATTTACGCCGTCGCTATCAAGTACGGTCACTGTAAACTCATGGTAGTGGTAGGTACTGCAACAACATGAAAAAAAAACCGGCCAAGAGCGTGTCGGACACGCCCAAAATAGGGTTCCGTAGCCATTACGAAAAAATTAAGTAATATTTTTCTAAGGATTTCGTATTTTATACGGAATCTTCCAAGTTTAGGAATACTTATTTTATACCTTACGCTACTATTTACTCATAAACTACTAATAATTCTCAAGCAAACTTAGCCGTTATAGTTTTCCTTGGAAGTTTGATATACTGACTACCATCCGGATTTTTTTCAAAATTTTCCACCCACCGGTTTAGATTTTAGAGGGGGGGGACGCTCGATTTTAAAGAAAATTTGCACTTTAAAGTTGAATATTTCGCAAACAAATTACTGAATCGAAAAATCGTTTTAGCAAACCCTTAATGGTTTTAAAATACCTATCCAACGATACCCCACACTTTAGGGTTGGATGAGAAAAAAAAATCACCGCCACTACGTCTATGGGTGGTATAGTAAAAAAATTGTTTTTGAATTTTTAATTGTACTATTTTGTCGGCATAGTATACCTATATATCCGTGCAAAATTACAGCTTTCTAGCATTGACAGTCCCTGAGAAAAGCCGCGGACGGACAGACAGACAGACAGACAGACATGACGAAACTATAAGGGTTCCGTTTTTGCCATTTTGTCTCCGGAACCTTAAAAATGTACCTACGTATCCCGGTGGGAATCGAGTTGTTACGACGCCACGCCACTGCTAAACACGAAATGATGAGTTTTAAGAGATTTTCAATAGAGACGCAACTGCCAATGACAGAAAATTAAAGCTGACAACTACTGGGACAGTGTCGAGCACAGTAAAGGTAATGTACCAGTGTACATTACCTTTACTGTAAAGAAACGTTAGCAAAACGCCAAAAATGTCATAAAACAAATTCGTTTCTCTATGATCCCTCTTATTGAGAGGATGTAAGTACAGATACTAACTACAATGTATACACGAAAGTTGTTATCTCCAATAGTTAGCGTGGGTGGGCATGTCAGTTATTTTGCAATCCCAACACTTTGGCACTCATGTCGAAATGGTCACGATGCGTCCTGAAATGCATTGTATTGAAACTGGCACAGCCATAGAGCTAAAGAGGAAATAGAAGCGTCATCGTTCGTAATTCCTGTCACAATCGATTGTTTTTCCTTTTTTACCTCTCCTCAATGAACTCTCGTTTTTGCATGTATTTCACTCGCATCACAAAACGAGAGATGTTATAAGTTAACATCAATGTCTGTATGTCTGTCTATAGCATCATAGCTTTCAAACGGATGAACGGATTTCGAATCTTTTTAAAAGGGAATTTCTCAGCGGTAGTTTTTAGCTATGTTTTATTAAAAGCTGTTCAGCTATTTTCAAGGCAACTTTGAAAGGACAAACCGAAGGTTTCAAAATGTTCTAAATTGGTTAGGTGATTAGCTATAAGCGTGGTCGCATTTTAAGCGCGTACGACATTTCTATATCATTTGTAGTTCTATGGTCACAGCGCAGTGAGGAAACTAGTGTTGGTCTATTTATAAACGCCGCGTTTCGTACCTGGGAGTACGTTCGTAAAGAATTTGCGGAAATTGCAAATGTCATTCGTTATTTTTAGACGTTTGTTAAACAACTAGCTTTTAATAGTACTTAAGCACTCTTGACTTCTCTACTTATACTAATAACACATTCATCATCATTATTATCATCGTCATCCCGGTCTATATCCGTCCCACTGCTGGGCAGCTCTTGAGATGACATTACATTGACTTTTTCTTTGGCTTGATCTATAACCGCACCGAGAGGTCTTCCCCTGCATCTCCTGATCTCTATTTTCTGTTTAATTGTTGTTCTTGTAACTATCATGTCGAGTGTGTGCTACTAAGAGTAAAATTATATTAATAATATGCCTTTAAAGGATCGAGGGTTCCAATCCCGGCTCGCACCTTTGAGTTTTTTAAAATTTATGTGCGGAATTACATTTGAAAGTTACCGCGAGCTTTACGGTGAAGGAAACCTGCACAAACCTACAAAGCAATTCAATGGTGCGTGTGAAGTTCCCAATCCGCACTGGGCCCGCGTGGGAGCTATTTCCCAACCCCTCTCGTTCTGAGATGAGATCTGTGCCCAGCAGTGGGACTTTAATAGGCTGGAATGGATGGATGGATGATGCTTTTAAAAATCAAATTATAATACAAACTTACTTTTTTTATGTAATAGCAGACAAACGAGCAAACGGTTCTTCTGATGTTAAGTGATTACCGTCGCCCATAGACATCCAGTTGGTTAGGTTATTATCCTTATAATCCTACTAATATTATTATAAATGTGAACGTTTGTGAGTGAGTGAGTGAGTGAGTGAGTGAGTACTTTTGTTACTTCTTCACGCTGAAACGGCTGAACGGATTTGGATGAAATTTGGTTAAAAGTTAGTTTATAACCTGGATTAAAATATAGGATACTTTTTATCCCGATATTCGCACGAGATAGGGATAAAATCTCGAAATAACAACCGCTGGGCTTGTCGCAAGTCATGAAATTTGGTATGTAGGTAATTGGACTTCTGGAATAATACAAAGGCGACTTTTTGACCCAATATTCCCACGGGTTGCCTAGGGATGAAATCTCGAAATAACAACCGCTGAGCTTAGGTATATACAACAAAGTGCTCTATACTGTAGCGAAATTATTTCGCCGTCAAAATGTTTACTTTGTCATTATTTATGCGATAACGAGACTCATTTATATACAACATTCTGCCGAGCCTTAGGCATTTCGGTAGTTACTTTAATTCACCGGTCTGTTAACTTAACCACGTAAATATAGTTATTATTATAATGGTGGCGTATAAAGACGTTATGAAATTGTTTCGCATTTTCGATTAGCGGGTATTTGTGGAGTGGATTAGCTGATTATTTTTTATCTATGATTTTATAATTTATATTTTATAATCACACGACTGCTTAAAAATTTAAATAAAAACTTAGGTGAAAAAATAATTGCAGGCTGCCTGGAACCCTGTTAAGTCAAAATTTTGTAGTTGTGACCCATTAAAATCGTGATACGGTCAAAAATCTCCATTAAGGGACTGTTATAGTTATAGTTTTTGCTTCTTAAGAGTGCTAGACTTTATTAGACTTGTTTTTACTTTTTTTTAGGGCAATCGCGTTTTAGATTTTTTTTTCATGTTTTTTATGCTCTTGTAAAATTGACAGTTTAAAAGTGTTATATTATGGGGCACACATATATTTGTAATGTAATAATGATTAGCTTTTGTTTGATACCCATTATTGTTACTATAAAAATATAATCCTCGAGATCCTTTCGACTGCCATAATCTTATAAGTCATAATGTAATGTTTGTCATAATTATTGTTAGTCATAATTTTTTTTCCCGCTGAAACCGTACATTTTTCATAATTTTTTAAATGTTCATTCTGTAGAACTCTATAGGTTAGGTTAGGTTTGTTTTATAACAATTCTGAAAAATAAATGGTTTCAGAGAAAAAAAAAGAGTTATGTCAAACATTACATTATAGCGAACAATACATTATGACTAACAATTTTCTAACAGTCGATATAGACCCATAATCCTCCCCCTCAATATTTTGGCCAGTGCCGATTAGCAACTAAAAAAACAAAAATAAATATTGTACCAAATTAAAAATCAACTAATAACCTACAATTTACTGTAATGGAAAGTTTTAGTGAAGCGTGACTTGCTCTTTATTTTAACCAACTCAAAAAAGAACAATTCTTATTACATCACAATCTTTTTTTAGCCAAGCCAAATGTCAAAACCGATGACCAACCCGTTTACGTCTCCTCGAAAAGATTCTCATGTATTTCTTATCAGTACACGTTGACTAGCTTATAAAGCTTTTTAAAGACGATAGGCTGTATAAGCGACGTGTTTAGAGTTATAAGTGTGTTTCAAGATATACATATAAGTATCTTTTGGTACATGGTATTGCTGTTAAAATAATTATGCTGAGTGTTGACTCGACGATGTTTTTGTTTGTAATGTTTCTCGTTGTAGTTTCGTAAGTTTGTTACTCAGTATTTTTCTCTTGTTCCCCGTACATAACCGGCACTGATAAGGGCCACATTATTAACTATTTAAAATAGATTTTAATCTTGTAATTGGTCACTTCCCACCCTCCTTGTCTCACCTTGCTTCTTGTCCTTCCTTCTTTGGTTAGATTCCTGGCCGGTGCAGATATTTCTATGAATAATATGAATGTTTGTTTCTCGGGTTTTGGACGTTTAAAGGTATTAAATTTATGTATGCATTTATCAATACAAGGTGTTAATTACATAACTGAAAAGCAGAAGGTATCGATTACACTGTTTTAAATCAGGTTGTGTTTGTGTTTTAAATTCCTTTTTTATTGTGCCTAGTCTAAAAGTTACGAATACAACATGCGCCAGTTAAAATTGCAAAAGAAAAAAATGAAATTGCAACAATGTTGCACAAAATACAAGTAAGTGTTTATTAAATAGTTCACTTTTGTAACTTACTGAAGTAAAGGACATACGGAAGCGATCATTCTGTTTCTAGTAGCATTTGCGCCTCGTAAATTGCGTAACTGCTGCTGCGGTCGCAGTTTGAGGTTACAGTAGCCCGTTAAATAGCTATAGGCTGTATTAGGTTTAACACTTCATTGGTTCGCTTCATCCTTCTGTAGGTAATATGAACTGACTAATTTGACAAATTGTTTAGTCATAAAATTGTGGGGTCCTTGCAGGATTTATATGTCTAAATTCCCACTAATAGTAGAAATACAAAGGTGTGTAAGTCTGTTTGTTTGTTGCCTTTTCACGTCTAAACCGCTGAACTATTTTAGATAAAATTCAGTATATAGATAGTTTGAGTTCCGGGGAAGGCTATAGGATAGTTTTTATACCGGAAAATTGTATAGCGAGGGATAGTGATAAACGAATTCTTCACGGACAGAGTCGCGGGCAGTCAGAGTGCCACATAATTGTAATAAAGTATATGACTATAACAATCAGTCTTATTGTTAATTTTTATATATTGGATCTTTTTTTTTTTTTTATACGACTGGAAGGCAAACGAGCAAGATTGAATCTGTTGAAATAAAGAGATGAGAGAGGGAGATAGAGAGAGAGAGAGAGAGAGAGGGAGGGAGAGAGATTTACACATATATGATACACAAAAAACACATTAGTAGGAAAGAATAAAAATGAACATTGAATAGTATAACTTGGGCCCCACTCAGCATATTGTTACGGCAAACCGCATTGCTTCGTGCAGTGAGTTAGGCAGTCGAGCGCAAGAATATGGACTTCCATAACTCTTCAAAAATATGTAGGTACCACAGATATAGATTACACTAGATTACACAAATGCATCTACTTTGCGTGTCCGAACCCCGACCAAACGTTGGGGTTGGCCCCACACAAGGACTGACCGCTAACTGACTAATCATGACTAGTGACTCACTGGAGCCCCACGGCGCGGGCGGACGGCGCATTTGAATCGATTTTGCGCGGGCATCGAGGAATTCACATCGCTAATTCACTTTTAAGACGTCACAGTAAATATAAATAAGTGACACGGTTGGTTTCCATACAGATTGAGGTGTTTGCGTTAGGCTTGAGTCGGTCCTGAACTAAGAACTAAAAATAATGAATTCCCATTGCGGACCGAAAAGAACTAGTTCCTCGTAAACGATCTTAATCGGTCTCGGTTCCGCTCCCGGTCCGCGGTACTTAGCTTCGATCGGTCGGAGTCGGAGCTAAAACGGTATGGGAGCGAGCACTGGGAGCTGGGAGTGAGTGAGCGATAGATGATAGAATGAGGAAACGAATAAAGAGCGGAGCGGACGGCATTGCTCGGTGCTCGGTCTAAACTCGCTCCCCGATCTTAAATATTGTTTCGGTCGGAGCCGCTCCTCTGAGCTAAAGGAACTAAAAGACCGAACCAGTTCATTTGATCGATTGACCGAGATCGGAGCGCTCCCTTTAAAGACCGAGCGGGCGCAACTCTAGTTTGCGTTATCTAGTGTAATCTATATCTGTGGTATGTACCACAGACTTATTCCGACGTAATAAGGCCGTGGTAATATTTTTAGTGGTTTGAATAGATAGGTACCTACTTATTTTTGCACTTGAGTGTACATTCCAGATGCACATTTAGCAAGCCCATACTCTCCAGTACCTAAATGGTGATTTTAAGTCCGACATTATCGTAAAATGGTCGTAAAAATAATCTGAAGGGCTACTCCGAAACACAACGTTCGAAGTTCGTGTCGGGCGATCCCTCTCGCTCTCGTATTAAATAGTATAAGTGTGAGAGGGACCGCACGACACGAACTTCGAACGTTGTGTTTCGGAGTAGCCCTTCTGATTCCATTGCAGTCCCAAGTGAACTTTATTACTGTTTTGAAAGCAACAGGAACAGAAAGCGTTCAATAAAAAAAATGGCAAAGTGCGAGTTTTATTCGCACACGAAGAGTTCCATATCCTCGTGTCTACATCCTTCCTTTGGGAAGGACATAAGAAATAATTAAAATTGGACACTGATGTCTTTTGTAAAGTACATCGTGAAAACTAGTGGGTAGGAAAAGCTGAAGATTTTATCCTTTATTTTTCTTGAACATCTTAAGCTCTAAGCAATATCATTTGAAAGTTTCCATGAAAAAAATCCGAAAAGTCATCTTTGGTGGGCAGGAGGATATGGGGTTCTCTATCGTTCGTTAAAAATATAATATAGCTTTTGCCCGCGGCTCCGCCCGCGTGCTATTCGGTTATCGCGCGCTGTTCCCTCGGGAACTGTGCATTTTTCCGGGATAAAAAGTAGCCTATGTCACTCTCTGGCCCATAAACTACCTCTATGCCAAAAATCACGTCGATCCATCGCTCCGTTACGGCGTGAAAGCGTAACAAACCAACAAACAAACTCATTTTCCCCTTTATCCGTACTTAATATTATAAATGCGAAAGTGTATTTGTGTGTTTGTATGTTTGTCCCTCTTTCACGCCGTAACGGAGCGACTTATCGACGTGATATTTGGCATGGAGATAGTTTGTGGGCCCGAGAGTGACATAGGCTACTTTTTATCCTGGAAAAATGCACAGTTCCCGAGGGAACAGCGCGCGATAACCAAGCCGCGGGAAAAAGCTAGTATTACCATAAAAAGGGGTCAAAAATTCAAACCCATGATTGTCAAGAAGATTTTCGAACTAGATCAATTTGGTGTAAGTGTCTAGTGGTTTTATTTATTATTTGATTTTAATTAATATTTGTAAAGAGTTCGCCTTAATCGCCTCGCTCCTAAGAGATAACCAAATATTTGTGCGTCGATAATTAACCAAATTTTTCGGTTGGTAGTTTAACTTGGCGGTGTTTGTTCTGGGGACCTTGTTGAACCGGCTATTTGTTTACGTTTAATTAATCTCGGTTATTCGCGGTCAATTAACGACTCATGAATTTTGTTACGGTAATTAAAGTTATGTGAGCAAAAAACAGTGCTCTTATTTTTTATGATTATATAAATATGTTAACTCTATACGTATTACCTCTATGAACCAGGTGAACTGATTACTTTTAAAGTTTTTTTTTATTCGACTGGATAGCAAACGAGCAAGTGGGTCTCCTGATGGTAAGAGATCACCACCGTCCATAAACATCTGCAACACCAGGGGTTGCAGATGTGTTGCCAACCTAGAGGCCTAAGATGGGATACCTCAAGTGCCAGTAATTTCACCGGCTGTCTTACTTACGCCGAAACACTACTGTGCAAGCACTGCTGCTTCACGGCAAGATTAGCGAGCAAGATGGTGGTAGCAATCCGGGGGGACCTTGCACAAGGCCCTACCACCAGCAAAGTTACTGATATTTATATTTAGTAAATATATCTTAGGCTAGTTCTTTTTTCTCGGTGTATCGAATAATTTTACTGGCTCATGCATACATATTTACCGTCTGGGCTCCACAGAAAACCAGCGTTGCTGCACATAATGTGCGGCAACACATGCTGAGTGGAGACCCTTTTTGGGATCCTGTCGTGTCACCAAGTACCTAATATAGTTTTAGTGCTAGTTTTAGTCTTAGTCTTAGGTGGTACTTATGGAGCCAAATAAATATTTCTTTCTTTCTTTCTTTCTTTTATCCGAGAATCTCACAACTTCTCGCCAAATCGACAAACTTCTGGGTTGCCTTCCGAAAAAAATATCATCTAGTGCCTGCATATTTGAAGTCATGATAAATTAAATTAGGTACTTTTGTTTTATGTAGATAAAATATCCAACCTAAAACTATCCTGTTTACATATGTTATGTAGTAATGCTTTGTGTTGCCAATTAACGAATTTACAGATAAATTTACACTGTCAGTGATCAGTCACAGTCAGTTTGTTTTACACCACGTCCGTCAGGCGGTTGTAAAATTTGACACACGCGTAAATCTGTACTGATTTATCTATTGCCAATGAGGTTAAGTTTGGTTTCATGACTCGACAAAATGGCAACTTTTATGGTAATTTGACGTCTAAACGCGACGGTCTTATTTTATAATGCACTCGGAATCACAATTAAAATTGTATTCACTGCTTTTTTTTCTTATTTACTCATCAAAGCAGGCATTACTTAATATATAATATGAACGAATGAAAAAAGTTTATTCGACACACAAAAATTACGAAAATAGTAGAAATACAAGATAAGATATAAAATATTAAAAATAAATAATATAAAACCAAGAGGAGATCGCGGGACGACCTGATCGCTTGTCAGCTCGATTGGGAGGTACATGCCCAGGACAGAGAAGAGTGGCGAAAGAAGGGGGAGGCCTTTGCCTAACAGTGGGACATATTACAGGTGGAACACACTACTACTACTACTAAAAATATATATACAATTTTGTATCTGTGAGCGAAAAGGTGTCGCCTTAGCATAAATGCGGACTCTTTAATTAATGAACTGATTTAAGAGAAACCAAGAGTCGTTTTAAATCCCTTTCACATGATATGCGTTTGGAAACTAACAAAATGAGAAATCCACGGAATCCATTTCTTAGTCTGCCAATTATTTAATTAACTGGAGAATTGGGGATGTCTATTTTTTTGCAATGTACAGTAAATCGAAAACCATTTCGAGATAAATGCTTTTTAACTCGGTTTCTGTAGTTATTTAATTTTTATATAACGTAATGAATTTATTATTTAACAAATAAGGAATGACCTTCATTTGACATTGGTGTAAATTACGTGACCGGTCCAAATCGTACTTTATTATGTGTGGTTAGAATTCTTCACAATTTACGCATGGATTGTACTACGGAGTTTGATTTAGACCGGCTGGCAAATCTGACATCTGGCACAGACAGTGCCGGTAATGTCATTACTGTCAATTGTCATTCTTGCTTGTTTTGCGACGAATATTGTATTGAGATGAATCAAGATTGAGATGAATCAAGTAAAAATACCCTGGCTGTGTTTATACCGGATTCCGATAAGCTGCTCTTAATGAATTGTACCTTTCTTTAACCCGGACGCCGATCATTCTGCACTTACGACAACCTACGCATCCCTTTGAAAACAACTTGGCTTGGCCCCGGATACCGATCTTTCTGCACGTACGACAACCTACGCTTCCCTTTGAAAACTACTTGGCTTGGCCCCGGACACCGTCTTTCTGCACTTACGACAACCTACGCTTCCCTTTGAAAACTACTTGGCTTGGCCCCGGACACCGATCTTTCTGCATTTACGACAACCTATGCTTCCCTTTGAAAACAAATAATAAAATACATATGCTCTGGGTTAATTATGAACAGGACTATATAGATGAGCTTGTCAAAAAGTCCATAGACTTCTAATAGAAATACATATTTCCAAAACTATTGGCAAGTGCTCTATCCTAGATTAAGTGAAAGCCTGTTCTGTTATATTAATAAAACAGGGAAAAAGCATCCTAAAAAGTATTTTCTATTTTCATTTTGCTAGAATAAATAGCCTCTTCAAAAGTTATAATATTAAGTACTTTTTTCATAGCTTAACTGAAAGCTATCCTATTAAGGGACAATTTCACCCTTCTACAGTCAAATCTACTGGATCGTAACCCACTATGAAAGGAACCTTTTCACTGAAAATATCAGTGACATTGCATTGCTTGACAAAGAAAAATCAACATGACTCTTACTTTGAAAATGTTCTATGATGGGTCAGACAACAAAAGGTTCGACTGTAGACAGGGAAACTGAATTACGTCCTGCCCTAGCCTTCTAAACCTAACCTATCAGAGTCGCTTCTATTCCGAACTGTCTTGCTCACTCGTATTATCGTTGGATCTTTTTTTTTTTTTTTTTATGCGACTGGAAGGCAAACAAGCAAGTGAGTCTCCTGGTGGTAAGAGATCACCACCGCCCATAGACATCTGTAACACCAGGGGTATTGCAGATGCGTTGCCAACCTAGAGGCCTAAGTTGGAATACCTCAAGTGCCAGTAATTTCACCGGCTGTCTTACTCTCCGCGCCGAAACACAACAGTGCAAGCACTGCTGCTTCACGGCAGGATTAGCGAGCAAGATGGTGGTAGCAATCCGGGCGGACCTTGCACAAGGTTCTACCACCTGCAACCTGATCTTTGAACGTTATAGTTAAAAATGTATGACTTTTGTGATTATAGGATTTAATATTATGTGCCATAAATATTAGAGCTAATAAACATTATACTGCACAAAAATTATGACTAGTGATGTTTATGTTTATAAATTATATGGATATCAATCGAAATTCAGAACAAAAAAAAGTGTGGGAAACAAAGGGATCCCTATTTTTTTTTAACACAGATCTATGGAATGTCAACATGACATTTGCAACAATAAGGTTCCACTCTGGTACGCGATTATAATTAGGGTCTCTAACCACTTATAAGCCATCAGTCTGGTCGTCAAAATGCTATGCCTGAAAAAAGTTAACTAGACAAGGTGATACTGAAGAAAATATGTGAGTAGTTTCAAGATTGAAAGTACAATAAAACTATTTTGGCTGTTTATTCACTTTTTATTATTTCACTTTTTTCCTTTGCGTCCACTACACTGACTGAACAGCAGCATTTATTCGATATCGTATTTATCCGACGAGGAACTATTTTGCGAGAACGAATTTCAGATGGTTTTTAGAGTACATTATCTTGCAGAAAAAGTCTTCGGAGTTCTGATGTTTCATGCTGTAAAAATAATTTGTGATTAAAATAGGTAAAGAATGGTCAACATGTTTTGAAGATCTTTGGAGAGAGTATTAAAAGAGATGTTTTTAGAAATTTAAATTAACTGAGATTGAGGATACAACTACCTACAAAAAAAAGCTCTTTAGTTAGCACTCGGCTAAGATAACAATTTCAAAATCATACCTGTGATGATCCAGGGATTTCAACACCTGTTGTAGGTATATTACTAATATTGCTTGACCCAAATGCCACAGAGGCTTGCTGTACATTTTAGTTAGGGCCGTCCTTTCATTAACTTCCAGTATTGGTAATTTTCTTAATCTTCTTCCAGCTATAAAAAAAAAACTAAATTATAAGTAGATTCATGGTACAGAAGCTTAATAGGATGAAAACTAAATTACATTACAATTACATACATAAAAAACTGCATTATTTACTTTACCTCTTTATAATATTAGTATAGAAATGTAAACTGAACCCAATCTAAAACAATTAATTATAAACCACCCCTGTGGCATGGACCCAGAGATGCTGGTGGATTTTCCTCACTATACAGCAATATTATGTTATGCGAGAAAACTGCCAGCATAAGTACATTACTTATTCTAATTTTTATTATTAAAATAATACTATAACATTTTCCAAAGTTGGTATTTTGTGACTCATATACAAAATCATTAATTAAGTATGTAATATCTGGAATTCTCGGCCCTTTCTACTGCACTCCAACACAAATCAAACATAACTCAAGTTTCATGTATGATAGTGCATCTTCTACAAATACGACAATAGTTATATTCGAAGGTTAGTAAGTGTATAAAATAAAATACTTACATTGAGATGATCTTCACAGCAATAATACTGGCGTTTTGAATCGACATCGATATCTAATTTATAACACCATAGCCTTTTCAAGTTCTTGTTTACGTGCACAAAAACTTTTTTGCTATTACGACTAGTGTTATAGTCCGCGCGACGGTTAAAGACGGCTCGGGAAAAGTGGAAGGGGCATGCGCAGAAGTCATTTCTTCGGTCTGCTTTGCGGGGGCACAGGGGTGAAGGGCAGGTGGGCGTCGACGCCGTCACGTTATTGGTTAGTCGTCGCTCTCCGCCGCGCTTATTGGTGCATGCGTTTCGTGTTCCATTACGTACTGTCGCGCACAAATTGTTTAACTTTATTTTCATTTCGTCGTAGTGAAAAAAATGCCGAAAAATAAAGTTTTAACTAGGCTAGCCAGAAAATTGGTTTACGACGCGAACTGTTCTTCTTCAATCTTTTATCTCCATTTTTGTCTAACGGATTTTGAAAAAAAAATGAATACTTAATTTTGTATTTTTTTTAAACATCCATACTAATATTATAAATGCAGTAACTCTGTCTGTCTGTCTGTCTGTCTGTTACGCTTTCACGCCAAAACCGCTGAACCGATTTGGATGAAATTTGGTACAGAGATAGAATAGACCTTGGGAAAGGACATAGGCTATCTTTTATCGCGAAAAAGAGGCTTTAAGGGGTTAAAATAGGGGGTGAAAGGTTATATGGTGGAAGTTCGTCGCTGTCGAAAATAAAACTATGAAACTTGGCATTTAGGCATTTAATATACTATCCATGTCCATACTAATATTATAAATGTCAAAGTGTGTTTGTATGTCTGTATGTTTATCCGTCTTTCACGCCGTAACGGAGTGACAGATCGACGTGATTTTTGGCATGGAGATAGATAGTTTATGGGCCCGAGAGTGATATAGGCTACTTTTTATCCCGGAAAAATGCACAGATCCCGAGGGAACAGCGCGCGATAACCGAGTACCACGCGGGTGGAGCCGCGGGCAAAAGCTAGTTGTCTATAAAACACTTGTTTCGTAGTCAAAATACCTTAACGGGACTTATCACGCTATTTGACTCAATTATTATTTACCTCGACGTTTCGGCAACATTTCACTTATTTCGTATCTCTATTGACGTGAAAGATCTAATATACACGAAATCTACATAATTTTAATTTATTCGATGTAAAAAGTTCAATTAATAATATTCCGTTATTACCTACTAGCTTTTGCCCGTGGCTCCGCCCGCGCGGTATTCGGTTATCGTGCGCTGTTCCCTCGGGAACTAACTGTGTATTTTTCCGGGATAAAAAGTAGCCTATGTCACTCTCGGACCCATAAACTATCTCTATGCCAAAAATCACGTTGATCCGTCGCTCCGTTACGGCGTGAAAGAGGGACAAACATACAAATATACAAACACACAAACAGACTTTCGCATTTATAATATTAGTATGGATTTCATTATCTTATTAAAATTACACTTACCTAAAATTTACTTGTGTTCTTTTTTCTGATATATGTATTATTTTGTTAAAAGATTTTGTGCGCGATTGTACCCATGCGCCATTTACCCCCACCAGATTCCCTGAGCCGTCTTCAACCGTCGCGCGGACTATATTCATCTCGGTATCCAGAGGTAAGGCAAGTTCAACGAATAAGTAGATTCAGTCCAAGGTACTAGCACAGGTCGACGAGTATAATATTAGGGTAATCGGAATCCGGGGAAAAGCAGTTCAGTGCGTTATACGATAAAAAATTACGAGAGGATAGAACGGATTGACATTGACAATAGTGAAAGTTGGTTGACACTAAGTTTGACCACAGATAAAAACAAATTAAAAAAGAGGTTGCCACATGGCAAAGTCATGAACCATAATCAACTATGTGGTAGCGCTTTATCAAACTGTGACGTCATCAACCAAAATAGTTTCAATAATTAATTTTGATAAAAGTAGTGAACTAAATGAAAAAATATTGAAATTAGTTTCTTATAATTGACTATTCTATACAAAAAAAATATAAAAACTATGGGTAATTTTTTTTAGACATCCCCAATTGGCTAAAATTGTGCAAACAATTGACCTAAATGGTTTCGCATTGTCTGATCATCCGTGAAGACGCATATAACTATATGGAAGTAGCTAGCTCCCATAGAACTAAGAATATGAAGAATAGAAGTACCTGTCAAGTGTGTCAAAGACGAAGCTACTACGAGTATGTGACTTATCAGCCATTTGATAAAAAGCCACATATATTAATTTTCTCTGTAAAGGAAATTGCTCAATAAGACCGGCCAAGTGTGAGTCAGACTTGGGCACCGAGGGTTCCATTGAACTCCTAAAAAATGAAACTGATTAATTATAGGTAAATTACAAATTTGCCTACATACGAGTAGTTGTTTTCTGAAGATCTACCGACACTTGACCGGTTTTTATTATTTGTTGAGGTTTATCCCTATTATCCAATAATATATTATGCTAGTTTAAACTTACAACGAAAAAAGGAAATAAATTTTTCTACGTGAACCCAATTATTATAATATATATATTTTTTTAATTTTAGCTCCCTATTTTATTATGGTTCTCGAAGTTACAGTGCTGTGACAGAAATTCAGATGGACAGCAAAGCGGCAGTAATAGGGTATGTTTGAACTACGACATTTGAATATTGAAAATAATTAGCAAAACCGAATTGGGCAAGATATAGGTTTCACTTACAGTTTGTTCTGGCTCTTTTCCTCAGTCCTTGGGACACATTTAAGACACAATCACAGCACTTTCAGAGTTTTTATGAATAATTTAAAAGAGCGCGCGCCGGCCGGCATTCATTTCGAGCTGTCAATTTTGCGCAACTGACTGGTAGCGCCGCCGTGCGGGAGAAAGCGGAAAGTTCATTCAGCCAGTATGTTTTTGATATGTGCAGGAGGTTTTAATGCACATATTACTAATTATATCTGCCCAATGTAACGTACATAAACCCCCCACCGGGAATCTACCCCAGATTCCCCAGTTTACAAACAAAACCAGGGATGGTATTGAATAAGGTAAGTGGACTGTATAGTGTAAGTATTTGTTGACTTAGTGAACTAAACGCGTGTAGCTGTAAATTGAGTAAAATAAATGACTTATTTCGAACCTAAAATTGTCATAAATTTGACACCTTCTTGCGTCAAATTCATGCAAAGAAACAAAGGAAAATAAAAATTATGCTGAATCCAATTCCATTGGAAGTGGACTAAGCTTTACAACGGGTCGCGTGTATTCGCCATTCTGGATTTTTACTTTTACCACCCGTACAACTCCATCAGCTCCTGGATAAAGTTCCGTCACACGACCGAGAGGCCATTGAAGCGGAGGAGCGTCAGCATGCATAAGAACGAGTTCATCAACTTGAATATTACGACAATTCCTATGCCATTTTTGTCGCTGCTGCAGCGTGTGCAAATAATCGTTTAATTGCAATGTACGCGGACCGATATGTAAATAAATTTTATGGAAATAGTCGATAAGAATTTTTGTAAAGTTGCACTTTTTAGGAAGCAATAATGGATACTTCTTTTGATACGGTAGTTCGGCGAAAGACAACCTACCCCCCACCCTGAGAAAACCGAGGGGGTCGACATAAGGTGCTAACCTTTTAAGTGAAGAACTACAGCTGTAACCATTGGAAATTGCTTGGATATCAGCTGCAAAATGCTCTCGCTGAACGGATTTAATGAGCACATCGTGTGCGTTCTTTAAATCTGATAGAGACGAAGGACCTGTGTTCCTATTAGACTTCGTCGATCTACAATTGTTAATAAACTGAAAACAACGCGCTAAGACCTTTTGAAGCTTGCTAAAACTCGAATATTTTTCGGTTAAATCATAAACAAGGTTTGAATCACGTGTTGTGTCTTGCACGCTAGTTTGAGCCAAAGTCGCGCATGGAATTTTGAGTTCTGGCACATTTGCCGATTTAAATTGATCTATTGATTTTACTGGCCAATTCTCTCTTGGTGCGTCTAGCCAGTTCGGTCCTCCGAGCCACTCCGCTGTCGATAACAGCACGGAAGGTAGCGCTCCGCGCGAGCACACGTCAGCGGGGTTGGACGCGCCGCTCACGTGAAACCAACAATCGCTTTGCACGGTCTCCAAAATTTTGGAAACACGCGAAGCCACAAAGGTTTTGAGATTATAACTGGGTGTATTCAACCAACTCAGCACCACAGAGGAATCGGTAAACAAGAGTATTTCATGAACAGGAATTCGTTCAGACAATATTGACTTCGTATATTTGACTAACTTGACTAACAAATGCGCAGCCATTAGCTCGAGACGTGGAATGGTCACTGTCTTCAAGGGTGCAACCTTGGATTTTGCAATGACTAGACTGACCTTCGAATTACCTTGATTGTTAAAACTACGCAAATAGATGACCGCAGCTATTCCTTGAACTGAAGCATCGCAGAATCCTAGTATCTGGTAGTAGCTGTGCTGTTTGACAGTAACCTGGCGCTCGTGGCTAAAATTCGACAACAGCGGGAGCTCTGACATGTAGGTGAGCCACTCCTTTTCCAGTTCCGGAGGCAGCCGCTCATCCCAACCCAGCTGTTGGAGCCAGAGTTTCTGCATGAAGCATTTCGCGTAGAATATGCAAGGAGCCACGAAACCTAAGGGATCATACTGACGACCTATCTGTGACAAGACACTACGCTTGGTGATCGCCTGTGAAGCTGGAAGTGGATGGAATACGAAGGAAAACACATCTTCGGCGGGTCGCCACTGCAGACCTAAAACTTTTATGGATAGGTCCTTGTCATCCTCGAATGCAATGGGCGTTTCGCGGTGATCAGCTGGAACCCGAGCCAGTACCTGGGGACAGTTGCTGGCCCACTTACGAAGCAGAAATCCTCCTCCACTCAGCAACTCTAACAGTTCATCCTGTAGCCTAGCTGCTTCATCATAGCTGCTCACTGACCACAGAAGGTCATCGACGAAGAAACCCTTTTTTAGAACCTTGCTCGCTAAAGGATACTTCTCGCAGTCGTCGTCAGCCAGTTGATGCAGGACTCGGATCGCTAGGTACGGACTGCTAGCAACGCCGTATGTGATCGTGTTTAACTCATACACCTTTAAAGGTTGATCAGGTTGAAACCTCCACAAGATGTGTTGGTAATTGCGTTGAGATTTTTCGATCAAGGTCATTCGAAACATTTTACAAATGTCACTTGACAAGCAAATTTCATGTATACGAAAATTTATTAAAATCTCATTAATATCTGCTTGAAGCTTAGGACCGGCGTAAACGACTGAATTTAAAGAATTATTATTTGTCGTTTTGCATGAGGCGTCAAAAACTACTCGGAGTTTTGTCGTGGTACTTGACGGTCGGAGAATACAAAAGTGAGGAATTATGTACTTAGAATCCACAGTACCAAAATCACCTACGCAAGTCATGTGACCAAGGCTTTCATATTCGGACATGAATTTATTATATTCTTCCTTAAGTTCCGGAAGACGATTCAGCTTTGTTTCTAAATTGTTGAAACGACGTAACGCTTGTGGAGTCGAATCGCCGAGATCAAAACTGGGTTTGAACGGGTACTTCACTGTATAACGTCCCGTAGTATCGCGACTGTGTTCGTTTTGGAACAATTGTTCGACATACAAATCTTCTGGTTTTTTAGTGACGTCATACGGCACTTTTTCAGTCTCCCAGAAAGAGTTCATGATTTTATCGATACTACTAGTTTTATTAGCAGAGAACAAGTTGAGCGAGGCTGTATTTGACTCACAATCGTCACTCAGTACTGTCTGACCAGTAATGACATATCCGAATATGGAATGCATCGCGACGGGCAAACCCGGGTCACGTGGTAGTATATTTTGACCGTCATAAATGTAGGGAAATAAGTCACCTGCGATCAACAAGTCAACTGGAGCCGCCGAAAAGTAGTTCGGGTCAGCTAACTCGAGATTTTTGAAATTATTGATAACTTTGTTTGACAAGGTTACTGTAGGTAAGTTGCTAGTTATATTACTTACGACAACAGTATCAGTGCTAAGCACCGGACCAGATGAGTTTCGTGGTTTAATTGAACATGTAACCAGACCGAAATCTTGCACTGGCGCACCTCCCAGACCCATGGGTTCAAACTGACACTTGCGTCGAGACAAACCCAGGCGCTGGGCACACTCTTTTGTCATATAACCGGACATGGCACCGCTGTCAATGACTGCACGTACGGCGTGGTAAGTTCCCCATCGATCTGCGACGTGCACCATGGCAGTGCCTAACAGCACGGTTGAATTTGACGAACAAGTCAAGCCGACGTTTGGCATTGACCTTTGACTTTGATTTTGACTATTTGAAACGTTTTGAATACTTGAAATGTTTTGACCACTTGAAATGTTTTGACTACTTGAATCGTTTTGATTCATTGACGAATTTTGAACAGTTGGAACTGTATCTAAGTGAATACTGTGATGATGCGGTTGTTTACACAGCACACAACGCACTTTTGACGTACACTCGGACAACGAATGCTGACGAAAGCAATTTTCGCATAATTGAAGCTGTTTCACTTTGTCAAGACGCTGCACCGGTGTTAAATCAAAAAACTCGAAACATCGATACGTTGAATGCGGCTTGTCGCAAAATAGACATCTATTTGATCGTTCGCTATTATTCTTACTCACAGCTGACAAGCACGGCTTTTGGAACTGCTTCGGTGCACTACTGTAATTAGCAGCATTATTATTATTTGTTCGAACAAAATTCGGCTTTGCAGAGGTGTTAGGAACACTCTTAGGCGTAAACTGAATTTTTGATGTACTAATTTTAACCTCAGACATTTCCAAAACACGCGCCTGTTTCTCCACGAAATTAATCAGCTGTTCGTAAGTAGGTATATCGGTTTGATCTACAGATTGTTCGAATTCGCGCCTAGTGACGGGGTCTAAATTTCGCAATCCCATATAAAACAGTATGAAACTCGATAGGTTACTGATTTTCAAAAGTTTCAATGCTTTAACACACTCTTGATACGTTTGTAAAAATGTGTTTAGACCAGTAGCCGACTCAGTTGACAAAGGCTTAAATTGAAACAGCCGATCTAAATAGCTCGTAGCTAAGGCACGAGTGTTCTCAAATTTTTTGACTAGCAAAGCCCATACTATCGGATAATTATCGGCCGTCACTGGCATCCCTTTGACCACAGTCAATGCCGAACCGCTGACTGCGGAGAGCAGGTAATAAAACTTCTCAATGTTCGTAATATCATTGTTGTTATGAATTAAACTCGTAAACGTGTCATAGAATGTTTGCCAGTTTTCTAATTTGCTATCGAAATGGAACAATTCTAGTTTAGGCAGCCGCGGCTTAGCCGACCGCGAGTCTGGCCCGGCAGCGCCCGGGCCGCGGCCCGCGGAGCGCGACGAAGGTCCGCTACCGCTGCCGTCACACGATTGCCAAGTGTCGCTATTAGCCTCCGCTACACTCAGAATACGGAAATACATGTCGTCAAAGGTTTGAATTTCTTGATAATTTGGTTTAAATTTCGGGTTTTGTTTCTTATTATAAGAATTTAACTCGAATATGCATTGTTCGAAACATTCCCGAGTCGAATGAAGTTCTTTAAGTCGCAAATTAAATTCGGTTAAACGCTCTGGTGGAGTTGATTTGGATAGTTCAAATAACGTTTGACATCGTATAAAAAGCAGTTCTTTTTTGTTAATAAGTTGTTCGACATCAAATTCTTTTTCGTCCATTTCGAATTAAAAAACAAAAGACGCGCGCGACGCGTTGCAAAGAACGAAAATTGAAAACGTTTGTTTTATACGTATTATTCTAGGTAAATAACTTAGATTCGAAATAAGCCTGTTACCTTAAAACTGCATGAAATGTGTGTTTTATGTGTATGAATGTGTATTTAGTTTGCAAACTGAGGATACGGTTCGATTGACCAAAATGTTTGAACTACGACATTTGAATATTGAAAATAATTAGCAAAACCGAATTGGGCAAGATATAGGTTTCACTTACAGTTTGTTCTGGCTCTTTTCCTCAGTCCTTGGGACACATTTAAGACACAATCACAGCACTTTCAGAGTTTTTATGAATAATTTAAAAGAGCGCGCGCCGGCCGGCATTCATTTCGAGCTGTCAATTTTGCGCAACTGACTGGTAGCGCCGCCGTGCGGGAGAAAGCGGAAAGTTCATTCAGCCAGTATGTTTTTGATATGTGCAGGAGGTTTTAATGCACATATTACTAATTATATCTGCCCAATGTAACGTACAGGGTAAAAATGGATTATGGCACACACAATGGTTCAAAAATTATATTTCATTGGTGTATATTTCATTGGTGATATCTATAATCTAATAAGTAAATTTAGTTTGCGTCACGCTCGGGGAAGGACATGATGGTTTCTATCCCAGAAAATTACATACCTAATGCCCGCGCGTACTGATAACCAAATTCCACGCGGACGAATTCTAGTTGAATGGCGTCCGTGGACCGGGAGACGATCTATCAACAAGATGGAGCGACGACTTGGCTAAGATCGCAGGATCGCGGTGGATGCGAAAAGCACAAGACCGGTCTGAGTGGAGTGCCTTGGGGGAGGCCTATGTCCAGGCAGTGGACGTCTTTCGGCTGACATGATGATGATGATGAATACTAGTCCTCCATATTTTAAGTTCTGTGCCAGTTCTATCCGATATCGTGAGCTCATACACTTATTTATTGCGACATGGTACGGCGGCTTCCGTTTGCAGTTTTAGTGAGACCAAAATAGACTTTTGATGAATCCTTGTTTCCGTTGTTTGAGTCTGTAATTGACTTAAATTACTTCGGAATTATCTATAGGTATAAAGACACGCTTGTAGACACTTTCGATCTTACTACGAAAACTTATGTAGATATGTACCTATATATAAATCAAATATAAATATAAATTTAATATAATTATAAATATAAATTTAGTGTAATATAAATCATAATTGTAACAAAACCCCCACAATATTTTAGGAACAATCTGGAGACCCTGTTTTTACAGCTCGGAATCATGGACTGAGTCTACCTCCCAAATTTAGTTGAAATCGAAGAGATAAATTCAGGGTACAACTTCAAATAGAAATGCCCAAGAAAATGGTAAGATTTTTTTTTTGATTCATTTAATATAATCGAAATAAATAAAAAACAATGAATTTATTATGCCACTATTGGAAAACCCACTGGGGGTTTTTGTAATAGTAGGCGAGTTACAGCGGTTCACATCTATTTTGAAAATCAAAGTTACTTGATTTTGTCTGAATAAAGTAAGTAAATAAAGAATAAGACGCCTAAGCGTGAGTCGGACTCGCGCATCGAGGGGTCCGTACAAAATAAACACCTATCCATGAATATTCAATCTAATGTTTGTAGAGTCCTCTCCAGAGCAAAATGTACGCAGTGAGACGTAATTTAATTTTTTTTAAATTGTTACTTGTAATAGACACTGACATAAAAAAATAAAGATTTTCAGATTATTTAATCCAAGTCAAAGTTCGTGTCGTGCGGTCCCTATGACACTTATACTATTTAATACGAGAGCGAGAGGGAACGCACGACACGAACTTCGAGTTTCGGTGTAGCCCTGCTGATCTTTGTCTATCTGTACGTCAAGTTTCATGTAAACCCGTTCAGCCGTTATTGCGTGATTGAGTTACAAACATCTTCACAAACTTTCACATTTATAATTATTAGTAGGAAGGATGGGAAGTAGGATAGGATACCAACTCGTCTAAAAAGCTTAGGTATAAATTTGTCATCTATAATGACGTTATACTTAGTGCAAAAAGTGACATTTAGATTACATTAATTATTTTTAAATTAATCCGATACCAGTGGCACCTTAATAGGTTTTTTACCAGCCTCATCGATTTTAAAATCGTGTTACGACTGTAGTTGTAACCAAAGTATAATCAATTAAAATATTGACAAAAAATTAATGTATCTGACATCACATAAAATTACTTACGCATAAAAAAATAACCTACTCGCGAGACAAATTTGCTATCAAAGAATTAAATACCACCATTACCAAAAAAATACCAGTTTCTTGTATGGAGGTCTTCTTTTTAGGATTCCGCATTTAGAATAGAATAGAATTGAAATGTTTGTTCGCACTTTACAAATTACATACAAAACAAAAAAGTTCTAGAAGGAACCTTTATAGTTTCGCCACATTCGTTCGTCCGTCGATCTGTCCGTTTGTCGTTACGTGTCTAGTGAAATGATAAAACGAGTTGACTTGGTGAGTTCATTTCGTCAACTCGCTGACCTGTTTCAGGGATTTTATCAAATCACTAAACAAATCTGCTGAAAAAAGAACAGATGGCAGTTTTCATCATATTTATCACGAAACGGTTTAAGGAGCCATAGCCGAGCGATTTGGCTCGTTGAAGTGGCAATGGGCGGGCCTTATAGCATGGAGAGCAGATAGCCGTTGGGGCCGAAAAGTTCTCGAGTAGAGGCCGCGTATCGGCAAGCGCAGCGTGGGACGTCCACCAACGAGATGGACGGATGACCTGGTTAAAGCCGCGGGTTCACGATGGATGCAGGCCGCTGCCAACCGAAGCAACTGGAGGTCTATGGGGGAGGCCTATGTCCAACAGCGGACGTCCTACGGCTGAGATGATGATGATGAGTTTCAAGGATTTGATCAAATGACTGACTTTTTCGAGACAAATAATAAAATCTATTGGGGTTTTTGATCATATCCCTAATAGATTGGTGCAAATCTTTGTTTTGGGCATTTTCCTGCGATATTTGTACCATATAGTGACTACGGAGCCCTAAAAACAACCATGTTGACCACAATATGACATACACAAATCGACCATGTCATTAACAAGTTTCACTCAAAACATGTCCAGTTCTCCAATTATTATAACGAGGTGATACACCAATACAGCATTTTTACAACCTACAAATCAAGCAACACAACTAGCTGTAAAACTGGCTACTATACAGCTTGACGCGGAAGAGTTTACGACGTTGTTTGATCTATAACCATTATACAGCCTAGTCCAGTCGACGTGGCGTCGATGCTTGACGATAATTCAATTGTGAAAATGTGTTATGACAAATTATTACCAGACTGCACCTACACAAAGAGAGATTGCATTTGTTTACTTGCTAAATTAGAACACTGTTCTTCTACTCGCGCAGTACAATGTGCTAAATGATGTCGCCGCAAAAATAAATAAAACAGGCGGCAATTGAAGTGAGCAGTAATTTGCTACCTATAAAATCGAAAAAAACATTTATTGCCCGTTATGTAAGTACTAGCTTATGCCCGCGACTTCGTCAGCGCGGATCTAGGTTATCGCGCGGTGACGTCCTCTACCGGAATAAAAGGTATCCTAAGTTGATCCTTGGGGTTCAAACTACCTATATACCAAATTTCATCAAAATCCGTTCAGTAGTTTCGACGTGAAAGCGTAACAGACAGACAGACTGACAGATAGAGTTACTTTCACATTTATAATATTAGTAGAGATTCATTATTTGTTAATTGTTTACGTTTGAGCTCGTAGAAAAAGTAATGTATGCAACAATTCATAATCAGTCATTGAGACACTACATGTCATAAACTCGTTATAGCACGCATCACGGAATGCTAAGGACCTGGGTTCGATTACCAGCGCTGGTCTCTTTTTCTAAGTTTTTTCTGTGCATCCATGTTTCAGTTTGTGTTTTCGTTGTATTACAACACAAATAAAATTATTGTCAGGGGCCATACTAAAAGTAAATCTTTCTTGATCGGACTACAAACATTGTGGTGATCTATTGGCTTGCCCATTATTGAATGTTGACGTGTTGATGGCTGTATAAAGTTTGCATAAGGGTTGTAAATCGCGAGCTTCCTGACTTATGAGCCAAGTACGCTGTAAAGTATAGTTTTACTACCTACATAATTATGTACCTATAACATAACGCAGTCGGAAGCAATTTTAAACATTATTTTTTAATAGGACTGGGCCGGACATTTTTGCCGCATGCACCCGGACCGATGGGCACGTATCGTAACCGAATGGGATCCGAGGCATGGCCATAGGAGCAGAGGCAGACCCAAGAGGAGATGGCGGGACGACCTGAGCGCTTTTCAGCACGATTGGCAGGTGCATGCCCAGTACATGGGAGAGCAGCGGAGGAAAGGGGAGGCCTTTGCCCAGCAGTGGGACGTAATACAGGCTACATAACAAAAAACTCTAATATTTACACACATGTATCATATCCAGTCTATACCTACATGTTCTATTCTTTGCCTCAGGCTTCCTCTCAGATTAAGAGGGCTTGGGCTTACGAGTAGTTCCTAATTACGCCTGGTACCGATTGGAAACGTCCAGATAATTATTATTTGTTTTTAGGGTACTAAGACTTTGTTGTCCGTCCGAACGTCCGTCACCACTGTCACCAGGCTGTATCTCATGAACCGTGATAGTGTGACAGTTGAAATTTTCACTTATCATGTATAACTGTGGCCGCCATAACAAGTCGTATCTCAAAAAATATAAAAAATCTGAGTGAACTTTATGACCATTCTTTCAAGGATCAATTTTTGTTGACATATTGATTTGAGAACGAGATTTTTTCAAAGTAGTGACGATATTATTTTTTTGTGATGTTCTTTATAGTCAGGAGAAGGTTTTTATGGGAGAAAATTCAGAAATATTGCAACGGGGCGAAGCCGGCAACAGCTAGTTTATATTAGTAGAATGCTCACAATATACTAAAGTTCTTTTGACACTTGACAGGCCTAAAAACGTAACAGATCCCGTTATAAGTACAGCAAAAAACGTAAAATTAGTTCCGACTTCTTTTTACCGAAGGTTGGGTAACATTTTTTGTAAGTATATCTGTAAAAAGCGTTGTTAAGGTTGTTTACATCGCAGTTGTACTCTCTTCGATGATTAAGCTGAATGAATTCAATTCAAACAAGATGACTGCGATTTTTATAAAAGTAAGTATTTGTCTAAGTTCACAATCCGCACTGGGTCCGCATGGGAACTACGGGCAAAGCCCTTTCATTTTGAGAGGAAGTATGTGCCCAGCAGTGGGATGTATAATGTATAGAGCTGGGATAATGATGATGAAGTATTATCAGGAAAATATACGAGTATGGTAGCTTTTATTGAGTCTTTATTAATTAAACAGTGATAAAAAGGTCACAAAGTATCTTGCAAGTATACAGGGTGTGGCAGGGTGTGGGGGGTGGGTGATCGAGCCAAATGGAAAACTCTTCTACGAGACCTATGTCCCTAGTGAGGGATAACAGGATCACATCATCATCATCATCATCATACAGGGTGTGGCCTGTAATATCAGCAAATAATTAAAACGTAGATTATACTCCTCAAATTGAACAACATTAGTTCAGTGACTTTTGAAAATAAATAGTTTTTTTTTTAATTTTCATTACAATTTTAAGTTTATTTTATTTTTTGCCTTATTTAAATTTTATAATTAAAATTGTTGAATGTATATTCACACTAAAACTAATTATAACGCAAATTACTTTTATCGCCAACCTCATTTATAGAAAAACGCTATATTTTTCCGTTTTTTGAGTGTGTTTTAGTTTCGACCTTCATAATTACGTTACAATCCTTCTAATTATAGCTTTAATAACTTAAAGCCTCCACAATTAACTTCAAATTATTAATTGGCGACATTTAAACGCTCATTAAAACCTAATGACGGCGTTAGTGTTGTAACTTCGGTCATAAAATTAATTAAATTTGACAATAAATTATATTGTTAACAGTTAAATTCGGTTTTGGGCATAATTACCGATCGTGGATGGTAGGTTAGGGTTTATGGCCAATTAGACTAAAATGGCTGCTTCTGTTTTGCCATAGTGTAGACTGCAGAGCGTAAGTGGTTTTCACAATTCTGTTAAATTGCTTTATTTTAAACTAGGGCTTCCAATACCGGGATCCCGGAAAATTTTCGTCATTTTTCAATACTGGTATTGAAAAGTCTAATACCGGGATCCCGGTATTAGTAATTTTATGATTTATCTGTTATTTATTTATATTACACTATTACAGGTATAAAATTGATTACAAATTGCAATGTAATGAAATTATTCTCATTTTAATGCACTTCATAAGTAATATTTTATCAGACAAGTATTCTTTCAAATACGAATTGGTAAAAGGTACCTTAGTTTTGTTCTTATGTTGATTATCTTGTTTTAATTTTTTGTACACAGCACTTCCAAAAAAATAAAAGCATAATCCCACGAAAAACATTACATGTAAAAAGCTGCAAGTCTCGCAACGCAACGCAGTTCTTGTAATGCTAAAAAGGTTTGAGATCCAATGTTATACCAAGTCGGTTATTTTTGTCTATCTCATTGGTAGACGCACTACGCTGCGATAAAAACTACAAAACAACACTCCTAATTAGTAACAAAACACCCAATAACACACACCAAAACACACAACAAAAGAAAATTAGAATATTATGCACTTCAAAGAAAGAAAGAAAACATTTTTTCGTGACAAAAATAAAAAACTTCAATTGCATGTACAGTCACCAGCATTAATATGTGCCACAGAGGAGCATGCAAAAATATCTGACACGTCCTTCCGGCCCTAGAAATAGAGTCGTATCAGATATTTATGCACGCTTGTTGTGTCAAATATTGGTGTTCGTGACTGTACCTCTATTACTCGCGAAACATCTGTGATTGCACCTTAGTAAACCGCCTCATTATATTTTATTTGTACTTCTACGTGATCTGCGTACAGTCAGCTAAAACAAGAGATAGAAATGATATGTGTCTATTAGATGCTACGGCGAATTTAGGCTGAGTGTATGAAGGCGTAAGTATTTTGATGAGTAATTGTTTTGGAATTATTATTGCTGATGTGAACCATGCTTAAAGCTTGATCTAAATATAGCCTATCAAAGCAGAGGTTCGCAGGTTCGAACCTGGGCTCGCACCTGTGACTTTTTGGAAATGTGTGTTGCCCACGACTCCGTCCGCGTAGAAATCGTTTACGCCGCAGGAACTATGCAATTTTCCTGAAATTATTGATATACCTGACGTGAAGCAGCAGTGCTTGCACTGTTGTGTTTCGGCGCGGAGAGTAAGACAGCCGGTGACATTACTGGCACTTGAGGTATTCCAACTTAGGCCTCTAGGTTGGCAACGCATCTGCAATACCCCTGGTGTTGCAGATGTTTATGGGCTGATCTATTACCACCAGGAGACCCACTTGCTTGTTTGTCTTCCAGTCGTATGAAAAAAATGAGATTAACTGAGTAAACTATTGCAATTAAACTATTTCACCTTAATTACTTCAGGCGAAATAACATTATGAATCAGTGATAATCCATCTATAAAGATAGCCCGATCTAGACCTCTGGGTTTATCCGAATGACCTAGACTGGTAATTCACACCGTCTAGCCATTGATAAAGAACTAGTTATCTAGAACCGCAAAACCACCTTTAAACTGTTGGAGGTAGAGATTTGAAATTTAGCAGATATATTTACTTAAATATTTGACATGTAAAATTTTTAATTTTATGAATATGAATATGCGTTGACCAGGGGGGCTTAGATGGTGCTTACGTCAGCAATATTTATTTATTATTTCTTGTTTTTTTACCCGACTATTTGCAAAATGTAGTAGGTTTTAATTCAAGTAAATATGGCTACCCTACTTGCAACAGATTCACATGAAAAACAATAAAGTAACCTAAATAAATTAAAAAATCTATAAAACTACCAAAGTTTACGTAAGCAGGGGGGAGGGTAGGGTTTTGCTGACTTTCACTGACAAGGGGGACGGGGGGGGTCCGTGATCTTGACACTCGAAAGACGCTAGTACGGGGGTCTTTTAGTAATACCCGGAACCCCCGAATATATATAAGCTAAAGCAGTATGGAAGCTACGAAACCACGATCGAAACGAACACACTCACATAGACGCCGGCGGCCGTGTAGAGCGCGCGTCTGTATGAGTGTGTTCGTTTCGATTGATTTGTTCGTAGCTTCCTTACTGTTTTAGCTTATATAATTATATACTGTGCCCGGAATGTCATCGCTTGATCTAATGATATTCGCGTGCGAAGCCGCGAGTAAAGACTATAGTGTTTAAATACATTAAAATATCAAATCAGCAATCTCCAAGCCCACAGTCATACGGCATTAGCAATAAATAATAAAATTATGAGTAGCCACAATAAAATGGTAATATAAATAAGTTTCGTTTTATCACCAATAAAATCATGCCAATTAATTTACAACTGTTTTATTGATCTGCTTATAATAAGCAGGCGGTTTAAAAGATTTGAAAACAAGCGCATTCAGTTTATAGCAGATTTTATAATATATTTTGTAATAAAAGCTTAAATCTCAGTTTCTAGGTCAAAAGTCAAAGTCAAAGTCAAAATATCTTTACTCAATTTAGGCTATAACAAGCACTTATGAACGTCAATCTACCACCGGTTCGGAAAAAACCTCTGTTGAGAAGAATCCGGCAAAAAACTCAACGAGATTTTTTTTTTAAAAACAGATTCACAATATTTATAGATGATATCTATATTATCACAAGTATTTAACATAACTTTATTTTTAACACAGTAGGTTCGCTATTTGAAGGGATCGCTAATGCGGATCGGAATTATTTCCAAATATCCCTGTAGATTATTTATTATGAATAAAAAAGCAAAATTACCTTGTAATCACAACTGTGGGTTAAAATAAGAGTAAATTAAGCAGAAGTATACAAATATACTCCTATGCCCTCTCATTATGAAAGGAGGGCTGTGCCCAGCAGTGAGACGTATATGATGATGATACAAATATATGGGTCTCGTTTGGCGACATTTGACAACTGACAGACCTTTTATTTTTTAAATCAAACAGACCAAGGCACTTATTGTTAATCCCATGAAACGTGTGGTTTGCCGAAATAAAGTTTCAATTTATTACGGCCGGATGGCTAAGTGGTTAGAGAACCTGACTACGAAGCTTGAGGTCCCGGGTTCGAATCCCGGCCGGGGCAGACATTTGTATGAATAATACGAATGTTTGCTCTCGGGTCTTGGATGTTTAATATGTATTTAAGTATTTATTTATCTATATAAGTATGTTTATCCGTTGCCTAGTACCCATAGTACAAGCTTTGCTTAGTTTGGGACTAGGTCAATTGGTGTCAAGTGTCCCGTGATATTTTCACAAAATAACGGCAAATTAAAAAAAAATCTATCTTCAGGAGTGAGCTTCATTATAAGTCTGCTACCGATAAAAATATTATAATATAGATCATCCCAGAAAACTAAGGTACCCAATGAGAGTTATCGTTTTTTGTCTTACTAGATGGCGCCACTATTGCGTGAGGTTTTTAAGTGTGGCTTCCAAAGTCTGTTATTAAGGGCGTGAAAACAAAATATAGATAAAAATTATATTTAATCTTAAAACCGTACCATAAAAATATCAAGCAACCACAGTCTTGTGCAGTCCCGTATTGTTTAGAAGAAAAAAAAAATACAAAAAAGTAAAAACGACTCCAAAAAAATAATAAATGAAATCGACTACAAAACCCTTGAAAATATTTTTCTAGGTACCTACTAGCTCGAAGTCGGTGTCTCAGCACGAGCCAGCAGGAGTGGAGCAATGGGCGTCTATTTCACCTGCATACAATGGGTTTAAATTTTTTTGTTTAAATAATTGATAAAAGAAAAAAATGCATGTCCATTACTTACTTTTTTGATAAATCAACTCACGGAAATATATTATTTCAAATTATTCATTATCCATACCTACTAAGTGTATTATTTTTTGGCTTAAGATGGTAGAGTTTAGACAACAAGTTTGATGAATAAGTCTAGATCGACTCTGAGTCATTCTTTAAACGACAGCATAATTAATTTACTTGTGAGAAAAACCGCAAAACGGAAGGATTATCTTTCTAGTTATGTTAATCTCATGTACCTAATGATTTTTTAAGCGTACAGTCACCGACGACAATATCTGACACAACAAAGCGTGCATAAATCCATACTCATATTATAAATGCGAAAGTGTGTGTATTTGTATGTTTGTCAGTCTTTCGTTCTTGAGGGAACAGTACGCGATAACCGAACACCACGCGGGCGAAGCCACGGGCAAAAGCTAGTATCTCATATTTACGACTCTAGTGCCAGTAGGACGTGGCTAATTTGGTATTTTTGCACGCGACTGACTGTACTGATGTGGTGACTGCACTTACTTTATGTTTTACCTAATTTTATTTGTGGTTTAACCTGTGACCGACATGCTTTTATTTTACAAGCTTATACCGGGTGTGGCTTGTAATACGAGCAAAAAATTAAAACATAGATCGTCCTTGTCAAACTGAGCAAAATTAGTTCGGTGACTTTTTAAAATAATGGAGTCTTTAAATTTTCCTTTTTTCATACAAATTAAATACTATCAGTGTATGCCATCCTAGAACACAACTGACGTCGCCTGTCACGCTACAAACATCGCTTTACATTGGTTATACTAAACTTATTTCTGCACTGGACTGTACTAGGCAACGGATAAACATACATACTTAAATACATATTCAACATCCAAGACCAGAGAACAAACATTCGGTATTATTCATACAAATATCTGCCCCAGCCGGGTATCGAACCCGGGACCTCAAGTTTCGTAGTCAGGTTCTCTAACCACTTGGCTATTTGGTCGTTAACAAAAAGTGCAGTTAGTAAAAAAAAATGTTAACAAAAACAGAGTTCGCGAAAATTCTATAGATTAGTAAATTGTATAACTTTGTATAGGTACAGTTGTGTTGGTAAGTCCCATCAGCGAAATAATTAATATTCCCATACATTAAAGCACTGACATTTGACACCTGTCACTTCGAATGCATAATAAATGACATTAAAAGTAAATATTTGTTAACTTTGTCCAATTAATTAAAAAAACGAGACGACGACGCAATTAATGTCAATATTCAGCTACTTTACAACCACTAGAGGACTACCAAGTTATGCATGCAGTTGGTAGTTACTTAACCTTCTAAGAGTATTGTCAAATTAGTATCAAAAATTGTTAGTGTTTTTTTTCATCAACAGCATTAAACAAGTTTGTCGAAGTGAATTAGTGGCACCTCATACACAGTCTAATCTATTCTAAATTTATATCAACGTATAAATATTTATAAGAAGATAAGAATTTCATTTATTTCCATGCACTTATTTTGATAGCGGCTCGTATTTCTATGGTTTGAGAAAATTGTGAGAAAATCTCGTATCGGCCTTATTTTAGTTGAATAATTAGATTTAGTACTTTTATGCACGACTATAATTTTTACTGTAAAAGTCGTTGTCTTGTGGTAAGACTATTTCTTCTCAAGCAGAAGGTCGTGGGTTCGCGTCTGGGCCCGCATCTCAGAATTTTTGTGTGAAATTGGATTAGAAATTTACCACGGGCTTATGAAAAATTTATTTTGCAATATTTAAAAAAAAAACTTATTTCACAAATAGCTATGTTCATCTCTTCACGATTTTTCGTGAAATTTACTTCCTTCTGTTAAAATTAATTTAAGTATCAAAAGTAATAATAATAAAAATAGGAGCATTAAAAAGCTGTTTAATAGCTACATAGCAAAATAGATATTTAACTACTTCATACATACCTACTAACTAACAGAAATACATACTAAATAAACGCGCAACCAAATTTAAATTGTTACTGCAATTTCCTTAAAATTTTCCTAACAAACTAACCCAAAAAATATAAAAAAAAACAAGAATAACTTACAAGTACGATTTTCTTGCACCAAATACACAAACTTAACCCCAAACACACACTAACACAAGTCACTCGAACTAATTATTTTCGATAAACTTTTTCGAAACTTTTTAAAGCGCGGTCAAACGCGTGCGTTCCGTTCGCTTACGCAGCATCCACTGAATGTAGCAAAAGCAAACCGGCACTGGCTGGAAAAATTGTATACTGTGGTCTATGCGATGCGGTTTGAAGCATTTTTCTGGATGCCGTACTGGCCAGTAAGAAAATGGAATGGAATTACTGGCTGTTATGTTTTTTTTTTAATCTGGCTGTCAGCATTCAATTTTTTTTAAATTATGATTTTGGATGCCAATTGTTTGCTGTCTGTATGTTTTGATTACTGCGTTGTTTCATCGTCTATCTTTTATATGCATCATCATCAGCATGGCGGCCTTTTGGTTACCCAATACTTACAGCGAATTTTAAGTCAATCAATATTAGAAAAGGGTTAAATTCGACTAAAAAGTTAGTTAAAAATGTGCACCGCACCGGAGTTTCTTTACATTTATTGATTATTTGACTTAGTACATTTATTGATTATTTTGTTTTGATTTTGATCTTATGTTAATGATAATGAAAAACTAACCCTTTAAAATAAGACTTTTACTAACAAACTATGGATCCTGGTCTGCAATAAATCATTTTATTATTATTATTATTATTTACGCATGAGAATCCGGAATACAGAAATTTGCTGAAGTCCTAAAGTCATCGACGTAGCTTGAAGAAAACGCAAGTCGAAGTGACAGTGGGCTGGTCACATTGCTCGAAGATCAGACAGCCCTTGGGGGAGAAAGGTTTTGACCACGAACCGAAGGCGATGTGTTGGCTAACAGGCTTCCCACTAGGGGGGCTGACTACATCACGATAGTTGTGAGCAACTGGTGAATGCAAGTGACAAATTAACGTGAACTCCTTTTTGCTGATGATGTATGAAGGTTAATTAATTAGTTATTGATATCCACAGTAGAACTAAGGTTACCAACATAGCCCGAAGAATTGCGAAACTGAAGTGGCAGTCGGCAGGGCATATTGCTCACAGGACTGATGGCCGATGGGGTCAGAAGGTTTTGGAATGGCGTTCGCAGATCGGGAGACGAGCGTTGCCCTCTAACAAGATGGAGCGACGACCTGGTTAAGATCGCGGGATCGCGGTGGATGCGGAAAGCACAAGACCGGTCTGAGTGGAGAGCCTTGTGGGAGGCCTATGTCCAGCAGTGGACGTCTTTCGGCTGACATGATTATTATGACCGGGTGGCCAAGTGGTTAGTTAAACATAGATCGTCCTTGTCAAACTGAACAACATTAGTTCAGTGACTTTTAAAAATAATGGAGTCTTTGAATTTGCCTTTTTTCATACAGATTAAATTTAGCTATCAATGTACAGTCAGCTGCAGAGAAAGGGTACCCCCCTGTAATGGCGGTAGTATGGATACCCACTCTAGAACACAACTGACGTCGCCGGTCACGCTACAAACATCAAGCATTTCGCTTTACATTGCTTCTTCGAATAAACTTAAAAGGGTACAAAAATTAAAAAAAACTAATAAATGTTTTAATTCTTTGCTCACATCCATACTAATATTATAAATGCGAAAGTGTATGTGTTTGTATGTTTGTGTGTTTGTCCGTCTTTTAAGCCGTAACGGAGCGACGGATGGACGTGATTTTTGGCATAGAGAGGGAGCCGCGGGCAAAAGATAGTTATACTATATTATTTTCTCATAAATCACAAATTTAGCCCGCAATGAACACATTACTGCAGGATCTCCATCGACTTATAAATAAAGAATGTAGTCAAGAAAACTCGTACAAATTAGGTGTCGTTCTCGAATCAGCTTTTCCGCGCAAACCTTTTCTAGACTTGTCTTACTAATAGGAATTCTCGGAAAATGTTTTTATAAAACTTAAAAGGCTAAGAGACAAGTGTGTCACTTCATCATCATCATCATCGACGAACATCATTATAGACGACCAGATGGCCAAGTGGTTAGAGAACCTGACTACGAAGCTTGAGGTCCCGGGTTCGATTTCCGTGTCGGGGCAAATATTTGTATAAAAAATACGAATGTTTGTTCTCGGGTCTTGCGAGTTTAATATGTATTTAAGTATGTATTTGTCCATATATATTTATCCGTTGCTTAGTACCCATAACACAAGCTTTGCTAAGCTTACTTTGGGACTAGGTCAATTGGTGTGAATTGTCCCGTGATATTTATTTATTTATCATCATGTCAGCTGAAAGACGTCCACTGCTGGACATAGGCCTCCCCCAAGGCTCTCCACTCAGACCGGTCTTGGGCTTTCCGCATCCACCGCGATCCCGCGATCTTAAACAGGTCGTCGCTCCATCTTGTTGGAGGCCTACCGACAGCTCAGTGTGTCACTTGATACTAAGTTATTAAAGCTAAATTTAACTCTATCATCATCATCATCATCATTTTCGTCCTATACATGTTCTGCTGGGCACAGAACTCCTCTCAAGTTGTAAAGTCTTGGGATATTATTCCCACCAGCCAGTATGGAACGGTTGTGTTGCTCTGAGGATGGACTCTGGTTGAGTTCGAAACGATCAGTTAAGTATGGTGGTGTTGATAGTTAGGTTTGTGTGTGTTATTACAGTGAGGAGGCGGAGGAGCTTCATGGACCACATTTGTTGTATATACGTGGCTATTGTAAGGTCGGGAGTAATTTATCATTTCACACTTACCATTCTCTCTACTCTATGAAGTTTTCTTACTTGATATTTTTGTGATTTCCAACATAAATTCTGAAAAACTCTAGATTATTTTGAACCAACAATCTTCATCTCAGATGCAATGGCTCAAACCGCTAAGCTACCAAGGCTGTCTGAACTTGACGCCCGTTTATGTCTTTATCAGACGTTCTTGTTGCTTCGACGCCATTACTTTGGCTTTAGCTTATAACTCCTTATAAGCTATGGTAGTACTTCTGTTCAGCGGTGGTGTAACGGTATAGCACGCGGAACGGAATGCCGAGGACCTGGGTTCGATTCCCAGCGCTGGTCTTATTTTTGTGGTTTTTCTGTGCATCTATATTTCAGTTTGTATTTTCGATATGTCTTTATTGTATTAAAATCTCATATAATTTATTCAATATCCTTACAGAATCCCAATTAACTGCAGCACTAACTTTGTAGCTAGTTGTATGCTAAAATACTGATAGGGTATCAGAGTATAATCTAAAATTCAAAGCCTAACTTTAGACCTAGAAAGTGTCAGAACTGTGCTTGCACTGGAGCTAGGTTTTTACAATTATGAAAAATGTATTATCTTCGGTCTATGTACTGTTGGGACAGGCATACTATTGGGACAGGCATACTATTGGGACAGGCGTCCATTTAGAATGAGAGAATTTGGGCAGCAATTTTTTTTTTATTCTGACGCAAAAATTTCAAAGTGGTTCGAATAGATACATCCTTTTACACTTGACTCCATTATTTTTAAAAGTCCGTGAACTAATTTTGGTCAGTTTGAAGAGTTACTAATGGAGTTAATTAATATGTTTGAGGAAAATAAGAAAATATTATACACACTCCATTCCCTCCATTTGTACCGCTTGTTTATATAAAAAAAAATTAAAAAAAAAAAAAATATTTGAACATTTGAAACTTAACGGTGAAATTTGCACACGTTTTTAAATGAAACAATGAAACTATTTAAAATTGTGTTAACTTCTATACTAAAAATATAATAAATATCGCTAATAAATGTACCTAATAAATACAGGTATTTTTAGTCAATTTGTGTTCGAAATACCGAGAAACGTGTGTTACAATTTGGCCGTTAATTCAAAACTTAAATTAAATGCAGTATAGCAATTGAAATAACCTAACTAACAAAAAGTTGGGAAAACCCCGACTTTGTAACTTCAAACTTATCTCAAAAACGGCTGAACTGATTTCGATAAAACATATCAAAGAATTATCGCTAGACAACCTGCGTTCAAATTGGTCCATCCGTTTAAGAGCTACGGTGCCACAGACAGATAGACACATATAGCAGTCAAACTTATAACACCCCTCTTTTTGCGTCAGGGGTTGATAAAAGTAGGTAAGCTAAACATGCCTAAACTTAAAATACCTGTTATAATTATTTGCTCGTGTTACAGGTAGGGAATGCAAACCGGTTAACTGAAACTTTTCGACCTCGGTTAAAAAACGGTTTTTTATAACTTTCACTGGTTACTAACCGAATTGAAAATAGTCCTAAAAAAACTGTAAATTGCCGTAAAATAGAATACCCTAGAATATTCTATAATAATATCACACTATAAACACTAACAGACTATAAAACGACGAATATTGCGTGGAAACGTATTTTTATTGTAAAAAACAAGAATAGCTTTGTTCAACAATTAAAATTTTTCATTAACGTGCTGATAAAATAGACGAGCCACAAGAAATATTTACATTGCAGAAGCTACACTACCGGTCAAAAGTTTAAGTTAACTGTGAAATTAGATTTTCATATTAAATTATATTCAAACACAGCATATACTTTGAATTTTAGACTTCTAATTGGGTCCATGACTACCCAATAACAATATAATACTTCTTCAAGGAATTGTTATTATATTACAGGCCGCACCCGGTATTTTCCTTTCTGTAAGTTCCCTAGCCCCGGTCGAGTTATCACATTAATTTGGCCGATGCTCGTTCATGAATGCATTCATCGTGTACCGTTAGCAGCGGCAGCCAGCCGGGATCCGTTTCAGCCGCAAACCGCAGCTTTCCCTAATATCTGGAGGGGTAGCGTCGGCAAAACAAATTTCTTAGACAAAAAAATACAGATTTTTACTGTTATTGTATTTAAGTGTTCATTATCATACCAGCCGTAGGACGTCTATTTGGATGTGATACTTTGGGAAAATTGTGTCGCCCTTATATAAGTAATCCGCTACACACTCATTAAAATTAGAGTCCCATATGTCAACATTTTGTGAAATGAAATGAAATGAAATGAAATGTTAGTTTATTTGCTGAATATGCGAGTAAACAGATGGACAATTACAGTGTTTCACTTATTTGGTAAGTGGTAAGTACTTATTCAACCGGAATTCCGGTGTAAAATTGTTACACCAGTATGTGTTTATTACACATTACATGAGATTATTTATTTTCATTATGTCAATGTACTAAATTTGTTAGAAAGCGGATTGCGGATGTGCGATTTTATTATACACGTGCGGAAAGAGTAATACCGAAAATCTCTTTGCAAAAGCGGTAATAACGTGGGGTTTAGGGAATAGATTTTTCTTAGTCTAGCGGCACGTTGTGCATTTGCGTAATCTAATGTAATCTATATCTGTGTTTTCAATGATGATGATGATGTATCAATCAATTTAAAACTAGACATTTTAATGACTTTCTTGCCGATGCTACCTAATCGTCAACGTAATACAACACCGCCACTCACTATGTCTCTAGCTATGGCCACAGACACAGGTTCACACGCGGTGGCTTACGAAATGCATTCCTAAAATACATTAGTAATATTTTGATTATAAAGAAATTTACATTAAAAATTTACCTTGAGCTTTACGGGGAAAGAAAACATTGTGAGGAAACCTGCATACGCTGGCGAAGAAATTTAATGATGAGTATGAAGTTTCGTGCCCTATTTGGACACAGCAATACACAAATTATAATATATCCTGTGCGAGTATATGTGTCTTATGATTCTTACTCCTTCATGCGAAAACGGCTGGATTTGGATGAATTTTGGTATGTAGACAGCTGGACATCTGAAAAAAAACACAGGCTACTTTTATCCCGATATTCAGACAGGATGGGTATAAAATCTGGCAATAACAACCGCTAGGCTTAGTCATGTTGGCATGGTTGTTTTCAATGCAACGTCAATGAAAACCACGATGCAATTTTCGGGAATCCCTACGAGAATTTTGTAAAATCCAGGAATTCAATTCAACAGCCGGAGCTTATTTTTTATGCATGCAAAGCACTGGATAAATACTAGTTCGCATATAATTTATTAGCGCTCTGTAGATACATATAAGAAGATAATGAAGATGTCGTTAAGAGAAGTTTCCCTGCCGGCCGCGCGGCCGCGTTAGGTATTCGTTTGGGATATTGCTGTCTTTATCGCTCGTGACACAAGCGCTCGCAGCCATCCCCCCATGCACATCCCCTCCCACTACTCCGCTTCCCGCTAATGTATATGTCAGCGGCCGATCGTAAAATCCGCTAGATCACGAAATTCCTATAGGTATGTCTAAAAGTTGTCCAGGCATATCACGATGTGTCTGAGAAACAATACGGCAGATCGATTAGAGCAACGCATTCGACGATATTCCTAGCTTTAAACCGGGCATATCGTGATATGCTGAAAAAAGAAAAAAATAGGTACGACGAGCGAAGCGAGGAGTGGTTAGTATGAATTGTGACCACGAAACGATTTGGCGGCGTTTCATGATATGCCTAGGAATTTCGTGATCTGGCGGATTTTACGATCGGCCGCTGACATATATAGAGATAGCTGTAGGCTTTTCAAGATTTGGGCGGTTGAATTTTGGGTTTCGTTGTCCTCATATTATACGAAAAATATAACATAGAAATCAACGATATTTTACAATCAAGATCTTCATTATATTTTCTATGCCTGTGGTTTTTCGATTTTTGTAAAAATGCTTTAATAGTCTGTCATTCTCCTACAAAGTAAGTAAAGTTGACATCTTTTTTTTGTTGACTTTTGAGCTCCTGTAATTCTGATATTACACATTTAAAAACCACAGGCATAGACAATTACGTCTAGTCCATATTTACAAATTTTTATCTACTTTTGTTGACTAGTTTTCAAATGAGACCGGGACCACGTTTGTATGGAGAATGGAACGAAGAGATTTCTCTTAACAAGTCCATAGCAAATGTAGCGTCGCTAGATCATAATGGCCGACGCATGTTGACAGGGATCGATGAGGCTCGCGTTGGTCATCGCTGCGCACGATTCGCTGGCTCGCTGCGGCAGGACACACTCGTCAAAGGTACGCTTGACACAAGGACGGAACCAGTATTTACCAAAAAAAACATTGCAAGAAACAGCTTTTAATTTTATTAAAAAGTAAAGCCGTATTAAACAAACGCGATTCATGAAAGAACATGTCTAGTCACTTAAGCAACTTTTTGATGGTTGCCATTTCTTCAAAAGTGAAAAAAATATATACTCTTTTCAGATATCCATATTTAATTCAATGGCAAGTCATAGTACTTTGCGAGCTCTACATTTAGAGATTAAAATCTCAATATAAAAAAAGGTGACTAGACATGTTCTTTTCGTGGACCCTTCAAATTATTTGTATGGAGAATTGTACAGCGCCTCTACAAATAATTTACGCCGTTGCTATCGAGTACGGTCACTGTGAATTCATGGTAGTTGGTGCAGGATACTTTTGAACCCGATAGATGGCGCTGTTCTAGAGCGAGACGTGAACAAACTCGCAAGCAATGGCTAGTCTATCCGTACTAATATTATAAATGCGAAAGTGTGTTTGCATGTTTGTGAGTTTGTGTCTTTCACGCCGTAACGGAGCGACGGATCGACGTGATTTTTGGCATAAAGATAGTTTGTGGGCCCGAGAGTGACATAGGCTACTTTTTATCTCGGAAAAATGCACAGTTCCCGAGGGAACAGCGCGCGATAACCGAATTCCACGCGGGCGGAGCCGCGGGCAAAAGGTAGTTTATTTAATAAATGACCCATTACATTACATAATACTGTCACATAATAATTATAACAACTTGAAACACTAGTTATAGCCGACACATTAATCTAATACATAAAATGCAATTTGAATATTAATTATAGCGAACGATATTATGCGACACTAATGTGTCGAAATATAGATTAAGACAAACATCCTTGCCGAAATGATTTACATTAATTGTTTACATAATTAATGTTATTCCGCTTCAATTGACTAATTTTACTGTACAGAAAACCAGTTTCTACCCGCGGTTTTTCTCACATTAGATATTTCGAAGGCCAAGACCCTCTTTGGGTCGCTGAGCCAAATTAGTTAGTTAGTTAGTAATTTATAAAAATTCCTCAGTGCTTTAAGACGAAGGCCTCTAACCACTGTGTGTTGTCAGTGATGACATATGGATCCCAGCAATGACATTTAAACCAGGACGCACATTGCCGAACAAAATCCCCTTCAAAGAATGTCAGAACTATTGATTTGTTTGCGTGACAAATAAAATCATCTCACACAAAATAATTTAAATAATACGAGACGAAATTTGAACCTAGTCTTTACTCTATTACGGGCGAATTTCACTTGACACCAACGCTTGACATTTGACAACAACGTACTGAGAAAAAAGAACACCAGTTTTACCAAAGTGGCAGGCGAGCATTCTACCAACCTATCTACCTACTATCGACCTACCGATCGACTTATCGACCAACCTATCGACCTAACCTATCCCGGTGATGAACCAGTGATTTTAGGCCAGTGATTACCAAAGTGGCGCTCATTTGGCTCGGACATATTTGGGCGCGCGATTGTGAATCTACAGGTATAATTCATCAAAGGATCCCAGACGTGGTGCTTTACTGTAGACCTTATAAATAGGCTCAGAGTTGCTCAGCGAGCTATGGAGAGAGCCATGCTTGGGGTTTCTCTAGGCGATCAAATCAGAAATGAGGAGATACGTGGAAGAACAAGGGTCACCGACATAGCCAAGCGAATTAGCTCGTTGAAGTGGCAATGGGCGGATAGCATGGAGGGAGAGCGGATGGCCGTTGGGGCCGAAAATTTCTCGAGTGGAGGCCGCGGATCGGCAAGCGCAGCGTAAGACGTCCACCAACGAGATAGACGGATGACCTGGTTAAAGCCGCGAGTTCACGGTGGATGCAGGCCGCTACCAACCGAAGCAACTGGAGGTCTATGGGGGAGGCCTATGTCCAACAGTAGACGTCCTACGGCTGAGATGATGATGATGATAGCTATTTTGATCTGACGTTTGAAATACTAGATAATAAAAATCGACCCTTATTGTTCTCACCAAATGTTACCAAAAAAATACAGTCCATACCAATTAGATATCAATTTCGTAAACAAATAGAGCTCAGAAAAAAAAAACAAAAAAGGGACGGCAGAAAAACTTCACACCTAAAATGTGACGATAAGGTGAAAAAAGTCAAAGGGTTCAGTAGAAATAAAATACGAAGTGGTTTTCTAATTACTGCGATTGTATTTTATGGTAAAAAACTAAAAAAGCAACACGAAATTTCATGTTAGATTTATATTAGTTTTTAATTAACTTAATAAGTTTTTATTATGTAAATTTACTTAAGTATTTCCATGAAATAAACAATTGCATTGCATTTAATTTCTTGTAAAGAAGTGACTACTTTCTTGGGCCTTTTTCGAACTTTTTTGCTGAATTACTGCCTATAATAGTAAGTATAGTATTATATAGTTTCCTAATTCTGCAACTACAAGACAAAAATGGTATATGTTCATTCGTGAAAACTTCGTGAGGAAACTGCTCAAACCTGCGAAGCAATGCAATGGTGTGTGTGAAGTTCCCAATCCGTTTGAGAAATTTTCGGCCCCGACGGCCCGTGTATAATATGCACGTGGCCACTTTCGCGGCCTATTTATTTTTACGTGGGACCCTAAAAAGCTTTGCTCCCATTGTGTCCGCCGGTAGCGATCTGTCACACGTTTTATAGATTTAGATACGGGACGTGACGCTTTTATCGGTTTTGACGAGACTCACTAATTCGCCATTACCTTTTTTTAACAGTGGACACGGTGAGTTTTTTTTTTATAAGACAGGCAAAGGAAAGCTGGCGAGTCAACTGACGAGGAACGTTATTGGATTGAAAATTAATTTTACTAAAAAAAAATATACAAGAACCCATAGGTCTTTTGCGAGTAGTTACCTATGTACGGATTTTTAAGTTCAAAAATAGTTAGGTATTCTAATAAAAATAAAGTTACTAGGTAGTATCTTTTGAGAATCGGTGATTTTCTTAGCTCTTCTTTTAATATGTAATGTCAACGGGTGAAAAAAAATGCATATATTTTTTTCTATACCTCTTTTGCGGATAGCGGGACGACCTGAGGCCGTAATGTCTATATTTTCGACACTCGCGATCACAATTAAAATACAGTTTTTGTTTGCGAAAACTGTCATTTTATCATGATTGCGAGTGTCCTAAACGTTACGTAAGGATCTGGATGTATTTCTCAACGACTGGCCTCAGACTGATTTAACGTTTACTAAAAAAAAATATTTTAAAAAAAAATATTTTCTTTGAATGTTTTGAACCTTGAAAAACTCGCTACGCACTGCGTTGTATGTATTCTTAAAGTGTACGTGGCTATTCTCGGTAGCACTAAAACACCTTTTTGAATCAATTAAACATCTTTACGTTCATGAATGATGCAATAAATGCAATATTAATGAAGCCACTTAAAAATTAATGGTTCTCGAATTAATGTATGGCCACTTCCAATGCCATTTTTTATTGTTTTTCTGCATATTTAGCACTATTTTTATTACTAGGCATACTCCTTCGTCGTTAATCTCGTGGTAAATTGAATTTTGCACATTTATGAAAATCAGAGGTGCAAGCCGGGGTTTGAACCCACGATCCTCTGCTTGAGAGGCCATAGGTGAAACCAACAACCGTGAGGAAAATGCACAAACCTGCGTAGCAATTCAATGGAGTGTGTGGAGTTCTCAATCCGCAATGGGCCCGCGTGGGAACTATGACAAAAGCCCTCTCGTGTTGAGAGGAGGCTTGTACCCAGATGGGATGATGATGACGATGATGATGACTACGATAGTGAGTGCACGGTCAGCTCGTTTGAGCCTTGATGGAGCCTTGCGAGTACTGCCTTCTGGCTGAAAGACGTCGTGTTCCTAAGAGTCCTTTGCTCCTTGCCCCTTTGCTTTGCTTTGCCTTCCTTTTTTCTCTGAGCATGAGCTCCGGTTGAGTTCGAAACGCGTCGGTGGTGGTGGTGGTAATAGATGAATGTGTGTGATTTGTGTGTGTTTTTACAGCGTGGAGGTTTAGGAACTGCATGAACCATAGTTAGCATAACGTCGGGGGTGAGACAAGTAATTGGGTTTAGTTTATTCAATTTTGCTATCAATAAAATGCAGGTGGTGGGACCTTGTGCAAGGTCCGCCCGGATTGCTACCACCATCTTGCTCGCTAATCCTGCCGTGAAGCAGCAGTGCTTGCACTGTTGTGTTTCGGCGCGGAGAGTAAGACAGCCGGTAAAATTGCTAGCACTTGAGGTATTCCAACTTAGGCCTCTAGGTTGGCAACGCATCTGCGATACCCCTGGTGTTGCAGATGTTTATGGGCGGTGGTGATCTCTTACCACTAGGAGACCCACTTGCTCGTTTGCCTTCCAGTCGAATAAAAAAAAATAAGCTTACTTATTAACTATAATATTAATCGTATTAATCTCAGCATAAGTAAAATGAACTCAATATTATGACGGCTTTTAGTACGAGCTACAAAAAAAGCTCACGACTCACCAGTCCCCTGACATTCAGATGGTACCGATAGCAAAATAGTTCTGAGTTCCAAGAATTTCGAGATGCAAACAATAGGGCTGTAATATATTAGCCGCTAATAGACGGCCAGCAAAAAAAAAACAAAAAAACTTTTTAGTCATTATGTTTTTGAAAATAGAAAAAGAATTTCATTTAGGATTTTATCGAATTATACCTAGTGCCATCCCCATCCACGAAGACGCGTGATTTTGACAAAATTATACATGAAATTGTAATAAGAACCACGGTACGCGTCATCGTGAATGACTCTACTTACCTATATTTGGTCGAAAAAAAGTGTTATTTTAGTTAGCGAAAGTTAATCGCATATTAAAAATTGTCGCGGGTAACAGAATTTTACAAAAAGCCCCGTGGGAATTTCCAAAAGATTACATCGCGGTCTTCATTAGCACTGTTGTTTATGTGTCTTTGTAAATGTTAATAAATGTCTTTCTTTCTTTCTTTCTTTGATTGTGTTAAAAACACCCATATCCAACTACGGTTGCCAAATATAGATATTTTTGCGAAATGCTTCTGGCAACTATGGTTGTCAGACATACACTGCGTCGCTATTGCAGCGCAAGGCAAGAGCAATTATGGCCGTTTTTTTCACGCGAGCAACTGAGTGGTTGTGTATGTCTTAAACCTCACAGTTGAGAATATTCGAACGTTCCAATACTAAAAATGCATACCACTATCTACTCTATAAAAACCCATAGGGTAGGGTAGGTTTATTTGGCGTGCAGTGGGTAAATTCCAGGGTAGACAGCTGCTAGTGTGCGCTTGCGGAAGCGCGTCAGTCCACCGCAGCAGAGTAGGCAGCACTAAGCGTTGCCTAGCCTCAATTCATACCCCAGAGTCTAACCCTTTGTCTACCTATAGGAATTACGAGTAATAGATCTACTAACAAAACTGAAAATTTAATAATTTTTGTCATCAAGTACGCGTTTATTATAGGTAATGTGTTTTTAAGCGTTTTGATTCTCAATAACAAGTTTTGTGCTGACGCTACATGTCTGCATAATCCAAAGAAGGCCGACAGACCAGGCAAGCCTAACAAGGGAGCTTCGCGGAGAAATAATAATAACTTCACCATTACTTAACGTTACTCTGTGATTCGTAATATTTACATACGGCTGAGCTTTTGACCTTAGATGTAATACATTATTAGAAGCGGGATGAGAAGCTTTAGCTATAGGCACAGTATGTGTCGTCACTACTTTGAAAAAAATTCGTATCTAAAATCAATTGTGTTAACAAAATTGAACCTTGACATGGTGATCATAAAGTTCACTCAGAAAAGTTATTGATTTCGAGGTAAGTTATTGATTACGAGTTTTTTTTAAAGTAGTGACGATATATTAGCTAAAGCAGTATGGAAGCTACGAAGCTACGATTGAAGCGAACACACTCACACTGACACGCGCTATACACGGCCTCTGAGGGGGTCTCGCGGTACTGCCTCGGCGGTAGTTTCAATCGATTTGTTCGTAGCTTCCATACTGCTTTAACTTATATATATATATATATATATATATATATATACTGTGCTATAAGTATCATAAACAGGCTCAGAGTTGCTCAGTGAGATATACGAGAGGGCTATGCTCGGAGTTTCTCTACGGGATCGAATCAGAAATGAAGAGATATGTAGAAGAACAGTCACTGACGTAGCCAAGTAAATTAGGTTGCTCATTGAAGTGGCAATGCGCGCGCACTGGGCAGGCCATATATAGCACGGAGAACAGATGGCCGCTAGGGTTGAAAAGTTCTCGCATGGAGACCGCGGATCGACAAGCGCAGCGTAGGACGTCAACCAACTAACTACAGTCTATGCCCATCTTATTCTGAGAGGAGAACTGTGCCCAGCAGTGGGATGTATATAAGCTGGGATGATGAATAATTAGAAGATTGCAACTAAATTATGTATGATGTGCGTAATAATTCAAACTTACATCATAAATCACGTGCTTTACTTATCTACCCGTGTGGTGTCGGGTTAGAATTACACTTCTCCATTTCTTCCGTGGATGTCGTAAGAAGCGACAAAAGATTATAGGTTATTAAGTTATACCGTAGGCTATAGGCTAGCAACCTGTCATTATTGTACCATTTTTGTCAAACTTCAAACCTAAAACTGCTAAAAGTGGCTCCAAAACGGTAACGATTTGTGTGCTCTGCCAACAACATTTGGGAAGTGTTTGGGAATACATGCGTGATATTTGTGTGTTTAAGTGTGTTAACTTATCTATTTTATAAGTATATCTAAGTATACGACTTGAGTATGTTAGTTATCTGATAGTTTGTCTAACTCCGTTAGCTCTAACTGAAGGTGTGTCAGGTTTGTCAGATCGTTAAAACCTAAAATAGAGAAAAAGTTATTTAACACGCCTTTATTACTTTGTAGTTTCTGCTGTAACTTATCAGCAATGACAAAACATACTTACATTTTATTTTTATTTGCAGTAAGTATTATAATAATAGTGAAATCTTGTTATAAACTTTGTTCACGAGTATTATCAATTTGAATGATCTTCGTAAGACATAAACAAGACATCTTTTTTTTTTAATGAGATGAAAATCTAAACAAGCAACAGTAGTACACTCGCGGTCAAATAATGCGGGTCAGTGACGAAAACCTTAAAATTTTAAAAATGAAAAGGTTTACTTATACGAAACTGACTCTATATTAAAGATAATTTAATATCGTGTTAAATACAACCTTCAAATGTTTTACATGGTTGCTGGAAAAAGTTAAAATTAAAAAAAAACTCTAATTAGGGTCTAAATTAAAATTGCACTTGTTTTACTTTTGCCTGTTTTCTCACTTTTATTTTCAATCTGTCAAAGCATAATGATAAAAGGCACTCATTATTGTCTTTCTTGATCATTCTTGATTTACTATGATGTGGCTGACACCAGAAGAATGTAAACGTATCGTCACTATGTTAGAATAAGGCGGAATTCAGAGAAGAACAGCGAGAACTGTTGGCATGTCACTTTCTACCGTGCAGAGAGTCGTCCAACGTTTCCGAGAAACTGGGCAAAACATTAGAAGACCAGGAACCAGCAGACCGAGATGTACTGCAGCTCAAAAAGATCAATTTATTGTTACAACCATGCTCCGAAATCGGCACCTCACGGCTGTTGAAGTCCAAAATCAACTTCGAGAGACTCGAAAAGATGACATAAGCGAGTGGACTGTAAGGCGGCGGTTACAAGAAGCTAATTTGACCCCACGTAGACCGGCAAATGGCCCAAAACTTGAAAAGGGGCAGCGAACAGCAAGATTGATTTACGCCCGCGAACACAGATGGTGGGCAGACGAAGAATTGGCAAGAAATATGTTTTTTAATGAATCCAGATTTATGCTCTATGCACATGATGGGCGGCGAAGAGCTTACAAACGGCCAGGTGAACGTTTTACTCGAGCTTATTTTGAGGAAAAAGTGTCGTTTGACGGTGGGTCTATTGTGGCCTGAGCTGTAATCTCTTCAGAGACTCACATGGAGTAAGTCTTCATAAAAAATGGTACGCTAACTAGTGCAAGATATGTAGAAGAGATTCTTAATGAGCATGACGGTCCATACTTAATTAATATGGGTGAAAATCCCATGTTCATGCATGAAAACGCCAGGCCATACACAGCTCAGATTGTAAATGATTACTTTGACGACGTTGGTATCATTTTTATGAACTGACCCTCGAGAAGTCCGGACTTAAATCCGATCGAGCATGTATGGGACGAGCTTGGAAGGCATGTAAGAAATCGAAATTCCGCTCTAGCTACACTTAGAGACCTGAAACATGCGTTAGTGGAAGGATGAATCAATATCCCGCAAAATCGCATAAGAAACCTAATGAAGAGCATGCCCAATCATCTGGAAGCTTTAAAAAGAGCCCGTGAATGCAATACGAAGAATTAATTTGTTTTAAAGTTAGTTTTTCCTGTTGTAATGTGAGGTACCAAGTGTTAATTTTTCTACGTAAAATTTGTAAATATTTTGTTTTATACGTAATTAGAATAAACAAATGAATAACTTTCACACCTATCATGTCGTTTAATTAATTATAGAATTATCTACAATATACAGTTTAATTCATGCTCCTAGCTCTATTATTTTACGAATCGTCTCGCACGCAGGCTTGACGAGTTCCAGCCTCCCGAACAAGCCGGCTTCCGAAAAGGTTATAGTACCGTAGACCACATACATGCGTTGCGGCAGGTTATACAGAAGACCGAAGAGTATAACCTCCCCCTTTGCCTTGCATTTGTGGACTACGAGAAAGCCTTCGATTCGATCGAGACTTGGGCTGTGCTGCAGGCTCTTCAGCGGTGCCAAGTTGACTACCGGTATATCGAAGTGTTAAAGTGTTTGTACGGAAACGCCACTATGTCCGTCCGACTACAGGACCAGAGCACGAAGCCTATTCCTTTGCAGCGGGGAGTCAGACAAGGAGATGTCATCTCTCCGAAGCTGTTCACCGCTGCATTGGAGGATGCTTTTAAGGTTTTGGACTGGAAAGGACGAGGCATCAACATTAATGGCGAGTACCTCACTCACCTTCGATTCGCCGACGATATTGTAGTCATGGCTGAGACCATGGAGGACCTCAGTGCTATGCTCGCTGACCTCAGCAGAGTTTCCGACCGAGTTGGCCTGAGAATGAACATGGACAAGACGAAAGTCATGTCTAATGTTCATGTAGTGCCAACTCCCGTAATAGTCGGAGGCTCTGCGCTCGAAGTTGTTGACGACTATGTATACCTAGGACAGACGGTCCAGTTAGGTAGGTCCAACTTCGAGAAAGAGGTCACTCGTCGAATCCGACTCGGCTGGGCAGCGTTCGGGAAGCTTCGCAGTGTTTTTTCATCCAAATTACCGCAGTGTTTGAAGTCAAAAGTCTTTGACCAGTGTGTGTTGCCAGTGATGACGTATGGATCCGAGACGTGGGCGCTAACGATGGGCCTCATAAGGAAGCTCAAAGTCACTCAAAGGGCTATGGAGAGGGCAATGCTCGGGGTTTCTCTGCGGGATAGAATCAGAAATGATGATATCCGCAGTAGAACTAAGGTTACTGACATAGCCCGAAGGATCGCGAAACCGAAGTGGCAGTGGGCGGGGCACATTGCACGCAGGACTGATGGCCGATGGGGTCAGAAGGTTCTCGAATGGCGTCCGCGGACCGGGAAACGAGCTGTCGGTAGGCCTCCAACAAGATGGAGCGACGACCTGGCTAAGATCGCGGGATCGCGGTGGATGCGAAAAGCACAAGACCGGTCTAAGTGGAGAGCCTTGGGGGAGGCCTATGTCCAGCAGTGGACGTCTTTCGGCTGATATGATGATGATGATGATGATGAGTAGCGCCACCATCAACTGAACCGTTAACATTGCAACACGCAGTACTAAAAAGCCATAGTGTGAACAGTGCCGCAAACCAATTGCAACAAGCACGTAAATAGACCACCATTCACAACAATATATCTCCTCAACCAATGCAAATATAACGTACCAGTTTATTGAGTTTACCACCATAAATATCGGTATATAAGTCTATATTCCACAATTCAACGCACCAAGCGAAGCCTGTAAGCATTATACGCAATTACAGTCATCATTTATCAAGAGTTATCACCGATTTGAATAATATAATAACCGGTGAGCGAGCCAAATCAATTATGTGGGTTGGTGTGAAATGCGTGTAGTGTGGTGCCGCGCCTAGAGACGCTGGCTTGAAAAGTGGACAGGTTCCTGCGCTCGCGCGCGCGCGGCCTCAGTCCACATGGGGTGCTTTTGCTTTCTTATCTGTCAGTTGACACTTATGATTTAAACGCTTGACTACCGTCCTGCGTTATAAATTGCGGTGTCCATGCAGATCTGACTAATGTTTGATTTAATCTGGTGTTTTGGTTGGCTAAGTAAATAAATTGCTTACGATTATTTTAGCTAGTAATTCAAGAGTAATTCAATTTAACCCTGAACGTAAATTTTGTATTTTGCACACCTAAAACAACAATGACATTGCTATTTTTTTTTTCAAAAATCACTCAATTGTCGCATTTTACTTATCTAGGAAAGGCGAAAATTTCCATTTAACTACGTCAGTGTTATATTAGAGGTGCAATTTGCTGAAAATAATGTGTTACGTTTTTTTTTTTTTAAAACCACGTCGGTGGCAAACAGGCATGAGGTCCACCTGATGTTAAGTAATTACCGCCGCCTAGGAACGGTGGTAGATTAAAAAAATGACGTGTAAAAGTGTCCATTGCGGCCTATTTGCTGAATAAATGATTTGAATTGAATTGAATTGAACGCTTGCAACACCCGAAGTATCACTCGCGCGTTGCCGACCCTGCATTAACCTTTTTATACTCCTTTTGAAGACCTCCATGCAATTGTTTGTTTTATTGAAAAATTGTAGATTGTATATAATGTAATTTATATCATTTTCTTGCGGCTTTCTATGACAGAGGTTTCAACTGTCTATGTACTATTTATTAATTCGTGGTTGTTCGGTATCGAGAATTTGTCTAGTAAATTATACTACGGCTTGTATTAGGGTGCTTAGCCATTTACAGAGCATAACTCATGACCATATTAGGGGAACATCGGGAAGAATAGTTTCTGCATCCACCGCTCATTGCACTCAGTGATTTGAATCACTGAGAATGGTAGGATCTCAAATGTATATTTGCTTAAATATACCTCGTTGAATTTCTTGCCAGATTCTTCTCAATAGAGCAGAGGTTTTTCCGAACCGGCGGCAGTTAGAGCTTGCTTGCTTGTTAGACCCTAAATTGAATAAAGATATTTTGACTTTGACTTTGACGTGCTTTGATAAGACTAAGAACACAGTGGTTTCGTTGCTGTGTTCTGGCTTGGGGAGTAAGACAGCCACTGAATTATTTCCAGATGTGGTATTTTAATTAAATTGAAAATAAAAACTGAAATATACATGCACAGAAAAACCAGAAAAGCAAGACCAGCGCTGGGAATCGAACCCAGGTCCTCGGCATTCCGTGCCGCGTGCTATACCGCTTCATCACTGGTACTTTCCTGAAAATTCAGCAAACAATTCAACTTGGCTTGGAGCCTTAGAATTTTTTGACTTTTAACATTGTAGGCTCGAGTGTTTTGGGACTTTCGTCTTAATCAGCTTCAAGTGTCGTTCTAGCCCACGTTTCCCCTAGACTGAAGCCAGCGGAACCCGATGTAGTTGTTTTTGCATTGATTTATCGATTACCTTGGAACGTCGCGTATTTCATTCCTGATTCCAAGGAATTATACAAAATGGTTTCATTATCTTTATCATCTGTTTTGACATGAGTTTCGTTCGTAACTTTGTCAGGGCGGGTTGGATTTGTTTATTTGTTTTAGTTGCACAAACAAATCATATTAAAATGAAAACATGAATTTTGATGAAAAAAAATGGCCTACGGAGTTTGGATTAATTTGTTTAAATAATAATTAAAATTAAGAAAAAAATAATAATAAGAAATCGCTCTTAAGCGATAAGGCCGCATATTGCTTACCTTGTAATTTTCTCTGTGTACCTGTTTTCTGTATCGCTTACTATTTCTGGTGTACAATAAAGAGCATTTGTATTATATTGTATTGTATTGTATTGTCCATTGACCTAAAAAATTAAATATATATCTGCGGAAGATAACTTTGTATTAAACGCAATGGAGTCAAATAAAACCTTGTTAAGTAAATAATTTTAACAAAAAAAAAAAGTATTTAAAAAACTTCATTAAGATTTCTTTTTATTACATTATAACCAAACAGGAAGTACCCAAATCAGTTCATCAACAACATAGTTCTGTTCTGATGCACCAAAACACAACCGAAATTAGAACCTCCTTTCTTGTAGTCGGTTAAAAACCGTCAACAACTTGTTGTCCAACCTAAACCAGTAAACCACTGCATTTAACAGGGATCAAATAATCATAAAACGTATCCTGGTTATTTTTTATCTGTCTCCATTATAAAGGTTCATGGTCACCGACCATAAACATGTCAGCGGACGATTGTGGCGCTGTGACGGGGTCCTTTGAGTTAGCGCGGAGGCTAGCACGAGCGAGGAGGAAAACAATCCCACTTACATTATAAAAAAACAAACAGACTTATAAACTTTCACATCCCGGTAATATTATAACCAAACAAACAAACAGACTTATAAACTTTTGCATCCCACTAATATTATAACCAAGCTGAACCGATTTAGATAAAATTCGATATACAGACAGTTGAAATCCCGGGAAGGACATAGGATAGTTTTTATAGCGGGAATTTGCAGCTCCTGCGGGATAGCGTTAAACTAAACGTGGGCAACATTTATAAAATTTCTTCCAAAATTAATATCAATGAAAAAGATCTCCTGAAAGTATAGAAATCAGTCGAACCGTTCCAGCCTTAGTATATTACCGGGTCCATATTGCCTCGCGTACTTATTGGAAGTCCGAATGTAATGTTTGTCAGAACTATCGTTTGTCATTGTTAGTTCTGAAATGTTATAAAACAAACCCAACCTAACCTATAGTTTTCTGTAAGATAACCATTTAAAATTTTCAGATAACACGCAAGATTTCAGCGGGGAAAAAATTATGACAAACGATGATTCGGACAAAAATTACGGTATGACTAGCGAAGAGTATGCGAACTTTGGCGTTTCTGTTATAATAATATACATTTTCACAATGGAGTTATCATATTTTTCTTTTAGGTAATCTAATCTGTAAATGAATAACACACTTTGTTTTAAAATTACAAGATGAGGTAAACAATATTTTTAACCTTAAATACTTGTGATGTATAAGTATATAGATATCATTTATTAATATTGTGAATCTGTTATAAAAAAAGTGTCGGACATAAAACTACCGTGAGACTCACTCATATTAAATAAATGTTCCGGATAACCCACGTCTTAAATCGAGTTTAGCTCGACTTGTTTCGGGCTAATCCGTAGCCCTTCTTCTTCGGAGCAACGCGACTGGGCGGCTGCTACATGTCGAGCTAAACTGATTTAAGACGTGAGTTATTCGGAACATTTATTTAAAAAAAATCTCGTTGAGTTTCTTGCCGGATTCTTCTCAACAGAGGTTTTCCGAACCGGTGGTAGATTTTTATGACGTTCATAAGTGCTTGTTGCAGCCTAAATTGAATAAAGATATTTTGACTTTGACTTTTTTATGTAGAGTTGAAATAGACAAAAATATCATGCTAGGCACGCGGCGTTACACGGGTTAGATCTAAAAGCCATTTTAGTTTGATTTACGAGCTCGGGGTGGACGGCAGGCTTTATTTCAAATATCAAACGAAATATAGGTACAGTTAAACATGTGTATTAGGATTATGATATTTTCTATACGTAAAAAAGTCCTTATTTAGGCAATATTAGAGTTGCCTAGTATTCGGCTCTTGAAGTAAGTAGGCACATTTAAATAGCTTATGTAAAAAACATATAAAACTAAAATTCATAATGTGAAAACCCATAACGAAAATACGCATAATTATAAATCAGCATAATCTTAGTAACACATAAATACAGATTGGGCCCTTATCAGTGCTGGTCAAACTGAACGATACTAATTTAGCGAATTTAAAAATGATAGTAATTTTTGGAGTCTTCTTTTATTTTCTATTTCAACTCCAAAGCCTATACGCTTATATGGAGCTTTCTCATTTCTGGACTTAGAAGTATAAAAATAGGTGTATAAGTTCCCGATTACAATTAAAAATTATCTCTGTAGGTGAAATGGATAAAATTTTCCTCCAAAGGGGTAAAATGGGGGGTAAAGTTTGTATTGAAATTTTCTCATTTCTGAAGTATGAAAATCCGTACGAATGCGAAAGTGTGCGCGTGTTTGTATGTTTGTGTGTATGTTTGTCCGTCTTTCCCGACGAAACGGACCGACGGATCGACGTGATTTTTGGCATAGAGATAGGTTATGGGCCAGAGAGTGACGTAGGCTACTTTTTATCCCGGAAAAATGCACAGTTCCCGAGGGAACAGCGCGCGGTAACCGAGTTCCACGCGGGCGAAGCCGCGGGCAAAAGCTAATGTTGTTATAAAGGTGCAGGACAAAAGTAGCATACTCACGCGAGGGGAATAGAACCTTGCGTTCAAAGATCCATGTTCAGAGATACCCTGTATAATCGTAAACCATTATAAGAATTAAGCTAACTTACTTTAATTGCCTAGTTTCTAATGTATTGGAGTTACACAAAGCCAAGAACTAAAGTCTTCGAAATTACGCAAAAGTGGACTTTGTTACTGCGGGTTTAGTGCTGTGCGATGTGTATTATTTTCGTGGTTTTTGTGCCGTGTGGTCCCGTGATCTTTGTTTGTATGGACCATTGTTAGGAGTGCGCGGGCGCGTTATATTCAGTCACGGGAATAACCTAACCAACAAAAAGTTGGAAAACCCCCGACTTTGTCATTTTAAAGTTCAATATTTCAAAATTGGCTTAACCGATTTTGATGAAACATATCTAAAAACCGTCGCTAGAAAACCCGCTATCAAATAAAAAAACAGCATTTAAATCGGTCCACCCGTTTAAGAGCTACGGTGCCACAGTCAGACACACATAGCGGTCAAACTTATAATACCCCTCTTTTTGCGTCGGGGGTTAAAAAAGAAGTTTAAAGAATATCCCACTAATATTATAAATGTAGTATAAAGTCTGTTTGTTTGTTTGTTACCTTATCATGTCTAAGCCGCTGGACCGATTTTAATTGAATTTCGGTTTACAGATAGTTTAAATCCCAGGGAAGGTAATAGGATAGTTTTATTCCGAAAAATTGCTTAGTTCCCGCGAGACAGCGATAAACGAATATTACACGAATGGGCAATGGCTAGTCTAATCCTATAAGCTTTTTGTTGAATAAAATTGAGACCAAAACTCTTTAGAAGCCGGCCATAAACTAGATTTGATAAATTCACCGGTATTAAGTTTTTATTGAGGTAAGTGTACAAAAAGGAAAAAGAAAAATGTTACACAAAACATTGACATATATATATTGATAGCTAATGGTGGACTGTATGGAAAATAATGGAAAGAATGATGGAAACACGTGTTTCAATGGTAGTAATTTAATAAGAAAGCACAATATTATTTTATAGGAGACGACAGATCGGGCAAACAAGTCACAACTGACAATTAGAGTAAAAAACATATTAATAGAGCAAGACATTGACAAACTGTAAAAAAGGTCGCATCGCAGCCAGTCGCCAACATTTATGTATGTAAAATTGATAAATTACTATCTTATGATTGCAGTTTTGTCCATGTCTTAAAATAGTAGTTAGGAGTATGAAGTTTAAGGAATATCTGTCAAAAAATTAACGTCCGTATGCTGTATGTATTTACAGTACTGTTTGAAATTACCGTGATGAGGGTTTCCGTAGGTGCGTTCCACGAAATATATTAAACTGGAAGAATACGCTTTATGGAGTATGTTTGTCTTTGTACATTTCTTTCTCGTATTAATTGTTAATTTTATGTACTTGTTGTAAGTACCACCTACAATTAAGAGTTATACGATTATTAAATTTTGCATGTATTAAACTGTTTCTACTCATACCAAATTTCATCTTAATCGCAAAGAGGTAACAGACAAACAGACAGGCATACAGAAAGATAGACATACAGGCAGATAAAGTTATCGACATTACAACATTACGAATAGTAGGACTATTGCGGCAGCATATGTGTTAACAACCTACGAATAATATTCACCGTAACTGTCTAGTTTCGATTATTTGCTGCATATTTCCAATAGTACAGATCCATTAAATAATGTTCTTCAAGCGTAGTTAGTTTGATAAGTTTTTTTTTATCTGGCTTTCTCAATTAGCTTCAGTAAACTTCGGTAAACTAGTTGAGAAACCAAGATAAAGACGAACCATTCCGATAAAATACGGCGGCAAAAAACTATTCACTACATACCTACTACTCGTACTACTCTAGTAGTAATCTCTTTAAATATTTTCGTCCGTCAATTGTTTCCAATATCGTTTGACAATGGAAACCCACCACCCAACTCGTAAACTAATACATTTGACACCTAATACTTCCTGGGGGTTGAGATTTTGAATAACAACAATATAATATGACCCATTTGTTTGAGTTATTGAGGCTGTGTTTATTCAAACGTTTTTTGTCGACTGTACCTCACCAGTCAGTTAAATATCAACCAAAGCTTAAAGAGTTTAAGGTTTAGTTTCAATTGGGTTTGGTTCGTATGGAAATGGGTCAGTAATTGGTTTTTTAATGCGTTTTTAATACGAGGGTTGATGTATGATATCATAATTAACCGGGATGAAAGTTTCCGAACGTTAGTTTTTTTTTATTCGACTGTATGTTACTGGACTAGAGTTAATGTTTTTATAATATTAGAGTTCATACAATTTTTTTACGAAGAGGTAATATTTATTTTGTTGTTTTTTTATTATCGTGTGCTAGTGTGTCACAAAAACAAATGAACATGAAAATACGAAATACAAATAATGTTAAATTAAATCAACATAAAATATCAAGTATACCACTGAAATAAAAGCTAATACATATCAAAAAGCCGTGGTGGCCTAGTGGTTTGACCGATCGGCTCTCAAACAGAGGGTCGTAGGTTCAAACCCCGGCTCGCACCTCTTGAGTTTTTTGAAATTCGTCTGCGAAATTACATTTGACTACGGGCTTTGCAGTGAAGGAAAACTGCACAAACCTGCGAAGCAATTCAATGGTGCGTGTAAAGTTCCCAATCCACACTGGGCCCGCGGGGGAACTATGGTCCAAGCCCTCTTGTTCTGAGAGGAGGCTTGTGCCCAGCAGTGGGACATTATATATATGCTGGGATGATGACATTATCATGAAAGATTATAACGAAGAACAAAAAAGTGGTTATAATAAATGAGAGGTAAAAGTAGGCACGCAACTCAATGGTGTGTACGTGAAGTTCTCAATCTGCACTGAGCCCGCGTGGGAACTACGTCCCAAGCTTTCTCATTCTAAAGAAGCCTGTGGCCAGGCCAACAGCAGTGAGACCTGTATTGTATAGACTGGAACACAAACAAAGTAAACATGACGAAAATATTTTTTTGTAAATTCATACAATTTATTTGACGAAATTTTTCCAACCGGTCTTAAATATAATTCAACTCACGTCTTGAAGTTAGTAATGTTTGTCCGTGCGTCTTCCTTATATGAAACTTTTAACAAGCTGTGGCATTTTAATAGAGAATTATAAGCTTTTTGTTTTATAAAATCGCGACCGAAACTGCTTGTTAGCTGGCCCTTGACCGGTAGTAAGTTTTTATTAATATGTATAAGTAAAAGTGAATCTGCTAAAAAAAATGTGTTTAGAATAAATAAATGGAGTTCCCCTATCCCGTGGAAATCTTTAAGATTTTTTTTAGCACGCTTAAGAGAAGCTTATAAACACTGCTAAGAGATTCACTTCATATATTTATATTTTATATTTATAATTTCACAAAACTTAATCTGTCATTACAGAATCCGATATGAACTTTACGAAATATGTTTGTCAAAAGTAAAGTTTGTGGGCTATTCCTTTATATTGTGTGAAATGGACAGGGATTTCGATTGGTGCGTTCCACGAAATATCAATCATTACATACTCAATCATTAGATATAAAAAATCATAATTTCATATTGTGTAACGTTCATTTAGCATTTAACCTTTAATTTTATTATTTTTTATTTTTTTATTTTATTTTTTGTTTAACCTTTAATTGGCTTTATTGTTACATGTTTTGTAATCCACCTGTATTAGTTAACTTAAGCTGTTGGTTTTCTGAATAAAATAAATAAATAAATAAATAAAAGGTTCACCCTCACTAGACCGAATTTCATAAAAGCTAATTTCACTAGACATATCAACGTTAGATATAATTTTCATTAGCCCTAATATCATGACAGCTAAACTTGTATGTCCGAATTGCTTACTAGACCTAAAATTTTACATCCTAAAGTTTATTAGTACTAAACATTAAATGCTCTAATATTACTAAAACTAATTAGATTATTCCTAATGATTAATACACCTAAAGTTGTAAACCCTAATCTTTACTTGTACTAAATATTAAATGCTCTAATAATACTAAAACTAATAATGATTACTCCTAATGATTGTACACCTAAACTTCTGAACCCTAACGTTTACTTGAACTAAATATAAAATGAAATTTGTGCGAGCGAGCGAAGCGAGCGAGCAAGACGGTTCGGAGCAGAAGCGACTCGGATAGGTTAGGTTTAGAAGGCTAAGGCGGGAGCGAAGCGGAGCGTAGCTCCCGCCTTAGCCTTCGATGTTAGGTTTTTTTTTATAGCAGCCCAGATAACTCTCACTCGGAAAGTAGGTTGAATGCCATTATGCCATGCCAATATGTCGCTAAATTAAGGTAAGTATTCCAATCAATACATTTGCTGAAAAATTGTTTCAGGTTTTTGATGTTAGGGCTAGTGAAATTAGGTACAACGTAAATTCGGAATGCTAAAATTAGGGCTAAAGAATAGTTAGGAAAATTAAAAATTCGGCTTTTTGATTTTAGGGCTAGTGAAATTAGGTACAAAGTAAATTCGGAATGCTAAAATTAGGGCTAATGAATATTAAGGAAAATAAAATTTTGGCTTTTTGATTTTAGGGTTAGTGAAATTAGGTACAACGTAAATTCGGAATGCCAAAATTAGAGCTAATGCATAGTTAGGAAAATTAAAAATTCGGCTTTTTGATTTTAGGGCTAGTGAAATTAGTGGCAGTGAAAATAGGATTAAAATTTTTCGGGCTTCCATAGGAGAACCAAATAAAACGTTTACCTACTTTAAATATATATCACTTTATGCATCATTTACATGTTTTAAAGGAAAATAAGGTTAGGTTATATAAGTTAAAATTCGTTAAAACTTCGTATATATATTGTTTTCCCTTCTACGATGCAGAACTAAAAAAACAATAGCACCAGGTAAAGGTAAAGATTGACATCAGACAGTAAATTGATCGCAGCAGATACCGAACAATATGCCATTTGTGATCTAAGATCGATTAGGATAGATCGCATGCACAGATTGTAATGAACTTGGACGTTAGGGACGGTGAATGATTTATCATAGGGTCAGACGTGCAGTTAGATTTGACCTTTATGTACCTACAGTCGATGAGAAATTTATGTATTTTTTTTATTACCGACCGGATGGCCCAGTGGTTAGAGAATGTTTGTTCTCGGGTCTTGGGTCTTTAATATGTATTTAAAGTGTATTTAAGCATGTATTTATCTATATAAGTATATTTATCCGTTGCCTAGTGTCCATAATACAAGCTTTGCTTAGTTTGGGACTAGGTCAATTGGTGTCAAGTGTCCCATGATATTTATTTATTATTATTTATTTATTTATTAAAAAATTTCTAATTCCGCGTATGAAAAATAGTTTACATTCTATTCTCACTCCTACCGAATATACACAAAAATACATCCTACTAATATTATAAATGTGAAAGTTTGTAAGTGCGTGAGTGAGTATGTTTGTTACCACTTTACGCTGAAACGGCTGGACGGAATTGGATGAAATTTGGTTAAAAGTTAGTTTATAACTTGGATTAAAAAATAGAATACTTTTTATCCCGATACTCCCAAGGGATAGGGATCAAAAATGTAAACAACAACCGCTGGGCTTGGAGTCATGAAATTTGGTATATAGGTAGCTGGACGTTTGGAATAATACATAGGCTACTTTTTATCCCGATATTCCCACGGGATAGGGATAAAATCTCGAACTAATAACCGCTGGACTGAGAGTCATGGAATTTGACCATTATTGTCTTTAATGTAACGTCAATGAAATCAAGGATTTAATTTTTGGGAATTCCCACGGGGATTTTAAAAAATCCCAAATTTTCAATTCAGCTGCTGGACCTAATGATTTACGTGTGCAAAGCCGCGGGTAAACACTAGTATTATATAATCCAAACTACGACTAAGACTAAGTAAATTGCCCACTTTGCGAAATCTCCCACGGGATTTGTTAATTATTTGTGAAAGGGATTATCCATTTATTAATCCCCAATAAGCACTTCATCATCAGTGATCATGATAATCACGCGCACGATTCACTTCCGCCGGTCGTTAGGACGCATTACGGCGTCAGCGGCCATTTATCCAGGCTTTATGTGAGAACCACGCCCACAGATTAAGGCGGCATCGAAACCTAAGGGGCTGTGTGTGAGCTATGTGTAAACTATTTTATATACACTAGATAACCCAAACACCTCAATCTGTATGAAAACCAACCGTGTCACTTTTTTATATCTGCTGTGACGTACTGTGTGAGTGTAATCGCACAGACTTCGCTGGTTCGGCCACCTACTACGAATGGGAGAGGATCGGGCTGCCAAGAGAGCGTACGTGGGATGACCGACCGGTTGGGCGACCCAGGTACCGCTGGGAGGACAGTGTCGAGGCGGATCTGCGACGTCTTCAAGTCGACGACTGGCAAGAGGCTGCGCACGATCGGGACAGATGGCATGCTCTCGTTTCGAAGGCCAAAACCCTCGTTGGATCGCTGAGCCAAATTAGTTACTTACTGTGACGTCTCAGGGGCGGATTAGCGATGTGTATTCTCCGAAAATTTAAAGTTTTAGTGGAAAAAATTATGACAAACGATGATTCGGACAAAAATTACGGTATGACTAGCGAAGAGTATGCGAACTTTGACGCTCCCGTGTTAGTCACTTTTTGAGTATACTTTATCCTATTTTTGTTCTTGTCTGAGCACTTCCCCTTATACTAGAGGTGTTAAGTTTACGGCCCATAACCAGCCTACATTTAGGCCTAATTTGCAACAAAATAGCACGGTTTAGTATTACGAGTATAGTTATACTTACTGAAGGTTCTAGTGCCTGATTGGTTAGAATTATTTTACAGCCAATAGCTTCCTGGGAAGTTACAAGGTCATTCTCAATGGTTCTTGAACACATGATAGAGGATTTAATATGAATGTAGATAAAATATTGTATGCAACTGTACGTAATTAGGCTTTAAAACACTAATGTGACCCTTTTATGATGAAACCACACTCGTGTTTTAAGGACCTCTATTACGATACAGTTGCATAAATAGCTATTATTTATTTTTATATGAATTTATGAAGTTTTTATACAAGAATCAAAATCTTCGAGGTAAAGTAGAGTGCTAAAACATATGGTGAAAAAATAATATAAAAATATTCATAAATGTAAGAAACTAGCCCATATCGAGTTTTTAGAGGTATTCGAGACTGATTAAACCACTTTTCTTTTCTCCATACATAGACATAGACGCTGTCTGTGCCGTTGACCAGCAGTGGTGTAGCGGTATAGCACGCGGCACGGAATGCCGAGGATCTGGGTTCGGTTCCCAGTGTTGGTCTTATTTTTCTGGTTTTTCTGTGCATCTATGTTTCGATTTGTAAGTATTTTCAATATAGACGCTTCACCCTATGTGACATGGCCAAAACTGAAAGGCGATGAAAATTAGGATGTTGATGTGTGATGTGATGTACTAATGTTTGTGTGAGTGTGCGCGTGTGTGTGTTTATGTGGGTGTATTTGTATTGTGAAGTGTGACTTGGCAGTGTCCCGGTGCAATTCGTGTCTAGTTTCTGGTTCTGTTGCCATTGTACGCGTTGCAGAATTAAATTTATTTAAAAATATCGCACATGACATTAAATAATGTATTAACTCGAAATAAAACTGTATTGAATAATAATTTTAATCTAACCTCTGCAAAGAACTCATTATGTAATACAGAATCATTTCGAGTTAATATTTATTTATGTTTGACATTTGGAGACCTTATACATCTCACGTACCTATTGCGGCCTATTTACTAATTACTTTTTGAATTTGAATTTGAGATGGTCCAGACAGTGTCTGACTCTCACGTGGACAAAAACTCAGGTTAAAACAGGCACGTGTTATCTGTGTGCTAGCTAGTAAAGCCCAGCAGGGCTACTACGAAACTCGTAACTCGAAGTTTAAATATTATCTCTCGTATTAAATAGTATAAGTGTCAGAGGGACCGCACGACACGAACTTCGAGTTTCGAGTTTCATAGTAGCCCTGCTGTTTGACATAGCTCAAAGACATGTTAGCCTTCAGCGATGCATTAAGGAAATTGTCTGGGAACACACACTGAGCAAACCCGGTAGGGCACACAAGGCGATGGTTAACCCAACAATACGCGGCAAGGATAACAATCACGTTAAAGTGGCGTTAGTTCACTCACGCTTTATTATCGGGAAAACAATAGAATATACAAGCATTCCTGTTATTTAATGAAATATAAATAATTACTCTGCTCACCCGCGACCTTATAATAGCTACTTGTATGCAGCCATTGTGCCTTCAAGCTACTCCAACTCTACACTTCTCACAAATAGTTTACGTCCCACTGCTGGGCACAGGCCTCCTCTCAGAATGAGAGGGCTTGGACCGCAGTTCCCACGCGGGCCCAGTGCAGATTGGGAACTTCACACATACCATTGAATATCTTCACAGGTGTGTGCAGGCTTGCTCACGATGTTTTCTAGCGCCGTAAATCTCTTGGTAAATTTCAAATGTAAATATATATTTTTTTTATTCGACTGGATGGTAAACGAGCAAGTGGGTCTCCTGATGGTAAGAGATCACCACCGTTGCCAACGTAGAGACCTAAGATGGGATACCTTAAGTGCCAGTAATTTCACCGGCTGTCTTACTCTCCACGCCAAAACACAACAGTGCAAGCACTGCTGCTTCACGGTAAGATTAGCGAGCAAGATGGTGGTAGCAATCCGGGCGGACCTTGTAAAAGGTCCTACCACCTAAATTTTGTTGATTTGTGTGTGTTCTTACAATGTGCAGGTGAAGGAACTACATGAACAAGCATTTCTTGCATAAACTCAACTATCATAAGGTCGCGGGTGACCAAAGAAATTATTTATTCAGTAAAAAGAAGTAATTCAATAAAAAGTCATTGTATTGTAGACCGAGTAGTAAAATTTAAAGAATGTTCCGCTTGGCGCTAACCGTCGCAGCCTGGGGCTGACAAGTGGTTTAGTAATCAGCACTGACAGGTACAAACTGCGGGCGATACGGCGAGTAAGGTTTAACTGTCAGCGTGTACTTGGGGTTCCACTTGGTGCCTTCTCTTTCTTTAATGCAGTCAGCATCATGAGAACTCTGCCACAGGCAGATCTTTTGGACGGGGTGTTCTTTTTATAATTTTTATATTTATAGTAACAATTATATTTAGTTAAGGTTTCTTAGGTAAGTTTTCTTTGTTTTCTTATTATTATTATATTACCCACCATCTTGCCGCAATAGCGACAGAATATGTGATACTACTTACTATTATAATATCTACTTTACCTACCATGTTCTTGGTGAATAAAGAATTTGTTTGTTTGTTTGTTGTTTGTTTGCTTGCTAAACCTGCCGTGAAGCAGCAGTGCTTGCACTATTGTGTTTCGGCGTGGAGAGTAATAAGACAGCCGGTGAAATTATTGGCACTTGAGGTATTCCATGAGGCCTCTAGGTTGGCAACGCATCTGCAATAGGTCTAGGTGCAATAGGGTAGGTGGTATAGGTCTTAGGTGGTACTCATGGAGCCAAAATAATTTTTTCTTTTCTTTCTTTTTTTTCTTTTTTTTTCTTTTCAATACCCCTGGTGTTGCAGATGTTTATGGGTGGTGGTGATCTCTTACCACCAGGAGACCCACTAGCTCGTTTGCCTTCCAGTCGAATAAAAAAAACATTTAATTGTGATAAAAAAATACTAGATCAATATCAAAATTTGGTTAGATAACATCACTCGAGTAACGTTTTAAATGAGGCAGCAGAAATAGAGAGTGTTGAATAGCTATTTATTGATGCGCTAAAGAATTTTGCGGTCACCAGTGGACCAAACCTTTGTGATCTGGTAATCTACACCGCATTCTTTACTGCAGTTTTGTATTTTACTGGTGCAACATGACTCTGCCTGGTTTGCGGGCGTCTGGTAACGATCTGCAAAATAAAGGAATTAAATTGAGAATAGGTAGACCATTTAGAACTCATTACAAGGCATTGTAAACTTTAAGATTGATTTTTGGAAGCTTTTTGTATTTTTTATTTCAACTCCATATTTTGTTACTTTTACAGTCATCCTGTCAAACGCACGTATCGAAAATACAAACTGAAATATAGATAGATGCACAGAAAAATCAGAAAAATAAGACCAGCGCTGGGAATCGAACCCAGGTCCTCTGGTCAACGGTATAGACACGAATTTCTCCTATGCACCACTTATCTCAGCTTGTTTGTTTCTTATTTAGTCTCTTAAGCAGCGACACTAGCGACATCTATGCTGTAGCCCACATCGAGAAACTTTGACCACTTCCCAACTTTTCCCAACGCTGGTCTTATTTTTCTGGTTTTTCTGTGCATCTATATTTCAGTTTGTTTTTTCGATTGTAAACTTTGTTTCGTTTTAATAGATAAACACATTTTTTATCATATTTCATTACTATGATTTATTATTATAATAACGACATATTGTGCGAAAACTTATTCAAGTGTACCTATTTTATACTCCATGGCACAAAATTTGCCCCACTCTGCCATACAAAATGATCTATTATTGGGTACGTGGGCAGATTTTTTTGCCGCTCTGTATAATTGACACACACCTGACACTGATTAATTTCTCAACTTTTCATTTCCCAATTGTTTAATATTTCTGAAACTGTAAATATTTCAGGACTTTCAAAAAACTAACATAACCTAAAAGGTTCTACACGACGGCCGTGAAATAAATCCTGCAATATTTACAGTTTTAGAGTTTGCGTAATGAAACAGGTTGCCAAACGTTAGTTGCGAATTGAACGAATACCCTTGGCGAGACGCACCGACAACAAAGTGGTAAAAGGCGACCAAGACTGGGTCGAGAAACGATGGGTAGACATTGGTTGGTAAGCTGGTACTTTACTGGATCGGGCAGTGTTCTGAAAAGGAAGACTTTTACTTAGCAGTGTGGATGTAGGTCGATTTGATTTTTTTTTATTCGACTGGAAGGCAAACGAGTAAGTGGGTCTCCTGGTGGTAAGAAATCACCACCGCCCATAAACATCTGCAACTCCAGGGGTATTTTATTTTGAATTAAAAAAAAAGGGTTTTTAAATTAAGTTTTGACAAAATATTTACGCACATATTAGATGTCGATGAAAAACAGCGTCAGGAATTAAAATATTAAATCTTAATCGATATTATGGTATCCGTTCATTTCCCAACTAACGTTTGGCAACCTGATTCATTTCGCAATCTCTAAAACTGTGAATATTTCAGGATTTATTTCAGGGCCATCCTATAGAACCCTTTAGGTTAGGTGAGGTTATTTTTATAAAAATCCTGAAATATTTACATTTTCAGAAATATTAAAAAGTTGCGAAATTAAAAGTTGCGTAATGAAAATGAACCCGATATTATATTCACCGACTCATAAAGATCCTATAATCATCATCATCTCAGCCTATATACGTCCCATTGCTGGGCACAGGCCTCCTCGCAGAATGAGAAGGCTAGGGCCATAGTTCCCACGCGGGCCCAGTGCGGATTGGGAACTTCACACGTGGTGGCCTAGTGGTTTGACCTATCGCTTCTCAAGCAGAGGGTCGTAGGTTCAAACCCTGGCTCGCACCTCTGAGTTTGTCGAAATTCATGTGCGGAATTACATTTGAAATTTACCACGAGCTTTGCGGTACGAAGGAAAACATCGCATAGATTAATAATTTAAAACTTAGTCATAATTTGAAAACACACAATGATAATTATAAACACCAAATTAGACTCCAAACAAATTCTATTAATCACAGCAATAAATATTTTGTTGTAAAGCGATTTGTTTTATATGGTCTCAAGTTACTCATGCGCACAATATAAACATTCTGTTATTGTTTATAATAAAACGAATGACTAGCTGAGCTATATAAATACTCTATTTATTTTATTCGTGTGATGCGTAAACGCATAACGTGTGTGATTATAGTTTGAAGTGATGATTTTGCGTTACGGATTATTGAGTGCCATGCTTGCTTTTCAGGGTAAGTGATCAATCAATTAAACCTATAGATAATTGTATTTTAAATGACCGAAACGAGTTGGACTTAAAAGCAAAATTTATTTACTTTAACAGGATTTTTTTATAAAAATATAATTTATAATTTATTTGTCATTCTTTATTCTTTATTTATTTTTCATTGTTGTTGTTTATTTGTTATTTTACTTGTGTAAAATAGCGTGATAAGTCCTGTTATGGTATTTTGACTATAATTTGTCATTTTTTTCGCGATTTCGCAAATACTTACTTAATACTTGTTCTTTTTTAATTTTATTTTGTGTTGTCTGTAATTTGTGAAGTGCGAATTAAATATTCCTATTTCTATTTCTATTTTCATTTTTAAAAGTTTACTTTATTATTTTACAAATAAGAAATTACACAAAAAAATCATTAATTAAAAAAAATTAAATAACTAAAATGAAACTAAGATTAGAACACGAAAGTAACTCTGTCTATCCGTCTGTCTATTACTTTTTCACGTCAAAACCGCTAAATCGATATAAATTAAAATAGAAAATAGTTTCAGACCCTGGAAAGGACAAAGGTGGGGCTTATCACAGAAAATTGCATAGTTGCCGCGAGGTCTATGTATTTGTGATTCTGTCTGAGGCACCAAACGGATATAGTGATTACGAAGTGGTTCCTTATAAAATTTTTACAGTGAGGTGCCTGAAACCTGAGAACTGCGACCCAAGCCTGAACAGCTTGTTCCGTGAGGGTATACTCGGGTCAGTCGGCATGTTCCCGTGGCTTGGGGTCATCCGCGTGGAGTTGCGTGAGTTAAGACTTTTTGAATTGTGTCACTATTGCGTACCTGCGCAACGTTTTAGAACATTAGACTTACTTTGTTTTTAAATGTTGGAATTTTATTCCGGTCTCGTGGAACTATCGGGATAAAAAGTAGTTTTAAGGTCGATGATCGAAGTTTTCGAGATCTAATTATCAAGTTTTCTCTAAAACCGTTCAGAGATTTTAGTGGGAAAGTAACTAGTATTCCAACTTAGGCCTCTAGGTTGGAAACGCATCTGCAATACCCCTGGTGTTGCAGATGTTTATGGGCGGTGGTGATCTCTTACCGTCAGGAGACCCACTTGCTTGTTTGCCTTCCAGTCGAATAAAAAAAAAACTTCCAACAAAATATTTCACGGTTTCATAGGTTAAACTTACGTAGGGTGGCATGTATTCATGTACACCATCTATTAAATTACAGAAAAAAAACGTTTACTCACAAAAATCTGCAATTGTTTGAAAAATGTCGCGGATAGATTAGTGTCGGTAAAAAAGTTGATTGGCCCAAATAACACGCACGTACACAAGGTACTTGGAAACTTTCGTATTTATATCCTATCAACATTATAAACACGAAAGTATGTGCGCTTTTTAAAAAAGCGCAGATGTGAAAATACTAGGCTACCATTTATCACGAAATTTCTATGAGATTCAATGTAAAATCCCAAAATTTCAACCGCTAAGTCAAGTATTATGATACTTTGCATGGATACTCTTTGTATAACTTAACTAGATGAAACCAAGATGAAAGTTTGTAATTCTGTTTTGTTTGTTACTCCATCACTTCATAACCGCTGAATCGATTGAGATGAAATTCGGTGCACAGATAGTTTTTATCCCGGGAAATTGCATAGTTCCCGCGGTACAGCGGTAAACGAATTTTACGCAGACGGAGTCGCGGGTAACAGGCTAGTAATACTTCGATAGCGCGATGTAGAACATGTTTGGAGTTTCTATATGTGCTCACTAGATGGCGCTAGGAGTAGCTACACAAGTAATGCATAAATGTACATTTGTTTTGCAGATGAAGGCGAAAACGTGAGAATAGCCCTAACTGGAGCCGTTTTAATAAAAAAAAATTATGCATTAACTATCGCTGACGATATAGCTCGAATGCCCCGGATTATCTTTGAGTAAGACATCTCTCTTCTTAAATTTAAGAGCTACACTTTTGAAGACATCTCTATTCTTAAATTTAAGAGCTACACTTTTGAAGACATCTCTCTTCTTAAATTTAAGAGCTACACTTTTGAAGACATCTCTCTTCTTAAATTTAAGAGCTACACTTTTGAAGACATCTCTATTCTTAAATTTAAGAGCTACACTTTTGAAGACATCTCTATTCTTAAATTTAAGAGGTACACTTTTGAAGACATCTCTCTTCTTAAATTTAAGAGCTACACTTTTGAAGACATCTCTCTTCTTAAATTTAAGAGCTACACTTTTGTCGCAAGTATGTTCTAAGCTACCCTTTGGAGCAGTAACACAATCAAACTTCTAAGTCAACTCAGCCAGAATATCCATACTAATATTATAAATGCGAAAGTGTGTGTTTGTATGTTTGTTGTTTGTCCGTCTTTCACGCCGTAACGGAGCAACGGATCGACGTGATTTTAGGCCTAGAGATAGTTTATGGGCAGGAGAGTGACATAGGCTACTTTTTATCCCGGGAAAATGCACAGTTGCCGAGGGAACAGCGCGCGATAACCGAATACCACGCGGGCGGAGCCGCGGGCAGCTAGTATAGTCATAAAACATTTGTATGGAAGGAAACACCGTTCTCTAAAGCCTACAAAATTTTCAAATGCAAATGTTGCTATCGACAATATTCCAGGCGAGACTCCAAAGCTTTGTTTATCCCAAATGACGGCGAACGCTGGCTCTGCAAGCTGAAAAACTATACCACGCATCCTGAGTATCCAGATGTTATGAACACGATAGCTATTATAGAGTTGGAGCTAGAAGAAAAGGAACCTGGTTAGTGTGCAGAATGTTTACCTACTTTATGCAGTCATCAAGGTCTTGTCACAGTATATATATAAGCGAAAGCAGTATGGAAGCTACGAACAATCGATCGAAACGAACACACTCACACAGACGCGCGCTCTACACGACCTCTAAGGGAGTCTTAGTACCGCGAGACCCCCTTAGAGGCTGTGTAGAGCGCGCGTCTTGTCATGTACTCGTATCATCAGCCAAATAAGTGCCCATCAATTTTTAAACAAGATCATCAAATAATGAATATGTCGCTAAAGTCGAATTTTCTAGTTGACAGACACGTCTATTGGCATTATTGTTTTATGATATGCAAATGATTATCAACTTTAGGGTGTTAGACCACATATTTGACTGATGGTACATTGACTGTGGGTCCAAGCTGGAGAAGGGTTGCGAATGACAGATGCCAGTGGAAGGCTTTGAAGGAGGCCTATGTCAAAAGGCATACTGAAATTAGAGATATTTATACTTAATAAAATTAAAATCTTTATGTAATAAATATAAAAATAATTATCTTAGTGTACCTACATGTAAAACTAATTTCAGAATATATGGCTCTATTATTATTATCATTATTAAGCCAAGCGGAACCTTTCATGGGCGAGTCCGACTCGCACTTGGCCGCTTTTTCATAACAAACGTACCTATTTAGATAGTTATTGGGACATTTGTTACTTCCTATTGATTATGTTATCTATCTACTTTTGATGCATCACCTGTTGTAAACTAGTTCTTCCTTCTTTCTGTAAAAAAGGTTGCCTGGAAGAGATCGCTCTTAAGCCTTAATACCTTGTAATTTTTTTCTCTGTGTATCTGTTTTCTGTATCGCTTACTATTTCTGATGTACAATAAAGAGTCTTTGTATTGTATTGTATTGTATTGCATTGTATTGTATTGTATGTTAGTTTTTATGAAATAAATGTTGTTCAATACATGATTGAACATTAATAGGAACCTTTAGTTCCATTTTTATTTTTATTGTCTGTAGTTGTCCACCTGGCAACAGTTAGTTGCAGAAAAGTTTGCAATGCAAGCTCAACGTTAAAATAATGTAAAAATTGTTTGTTCCATAATAAACAAGTTTACAAAAATAATCTACTCTGTTCTTTTACTTAACAGAGTAAGTGGTCCTTCGTACGGTAAATTCAGTGCATTATATATTCGCGAAACTCGCGATTGTTGCAAGTGATCGTCGGTTAACCTAGTGCGCGATCCAGAAAATCTACGAAAAGACTAAGTCCACGGTCATATTTCTCAATCGTAAGGCCGTGCATTACGATAAAGTGGACCCAGTTCATTCCAAGAAGGAGAAGTTTACGTTCTCGTACATAAATTATATAGTGCAAGATTCGGCGTGCCTACGTGACCGGGCAAAGAAGTTGTCCGATCCGCATCAGGGTGCACCATCTTAGCCAGAAACAAGCTGCCTGCAAGTTAAGAAGGATCCCGAGATCCTCAGGAAACAGCAAAAATAGCAATTGGAAGAAAAATACCAAGAGCGGTAAATTCAAAATTTTCCGAATAGCGTGGTCTTGTATTATCACTGCGGCATTTATCGTCTGACAACACAGAATCGTGCGTTCGAAACATAGACTTCGAAGTGAAAGCGCGCGAGTTGGGAGCGGTTGACGTTTAACGTCAAATGTCAGTTGGTGTCACTGTCAGTGAGGTGACAAGCAATCAAAACACGTTAGTTCGCGATGTTTATATAAACAAAGTGCGGTTATAAATTGTGCGGTAAATTAATTGTGCGCGACAAAATGGAAGAAAAACTCTCTACCTTACGCACTAAACGTGGTCTGCTCAAAGGGACAATCACGCGTATTGAGACCTTCGTCAACGACTCTGTAAGTTTTGAGGCTGCCAGCGCAGCAGAGTTGGAGGCGCGAAGAAGCAAACTCGTAAGTACTTTTAAGAACTATGAGGACATGAACGTGGAAATATTCGTGCTGGACGCGGAAGATGCGGAAAAAATTGATGTGGTCGAGTCAAAGTATTACAGACTTTTAGCTATGCTCAGTGAATCGATTAAATGTCGTACTTCTAATACAAGTGAACAAAGTAATAATGTGTCTATGTCAAAGCTCCCAAACATTGAAATCTCAACATTTGATGGCAGAGATTTCACTCAATTTAAACCATTTATGGATCTGTTCACAGCGCTAATCGACAAAAATAAATCATTGTCAGATATTCAAAAACTTTTCTATCTCAGGAAATATGTCTTAGGCGATGCCTTAGCAGTAATTGTAAATTTACCAATGGTCAATGAGTCTTATCCTGAAGCATTAACCCTTTTAAAGAAACGTTTTGACAATAAAGCTCGACTAATATCAAACCACATCAATCATCTTCTGGACTTACCTCCAATGCAAAAAGGCACAGCTGCCACTATAAGGTCGTTCATTTCTGAGGTGCAACAACAAATTTATGCACTAAAAAATCTTGAGCAGCCCACAAAACAATGGGATATGTTATTAATCTCTATATTGAGTCGTAAATTAGACTCTTACACATGCAGGGCATATCACCTCGACAGAGAGGACCCTGACAATTTACCAACAATGGATGAATTTGTGTCATATTTGGAACGGCGCGCAATCGCGCTAGAAGATAGTCCCGCATTAAAAAGTACTCCATATGAAGGTGCTCGGGGCAAATCTGGTTCATACAAAGTTACTAATGTTACTACACAAGAAACATCTAAACACATAATGTGTATATATTGCAACAAAAATCACCCTATCTATTTGTGCCCTGTATTTCAAACAGCGGCCATAGGCGATCGGATTGAGTTTGCACAATCTAAACATTTATGTAAGGTATGCCTTAAGCCTCACAAAAATAAATGCAAATTTCATTTTAGATGCAAAATCTGCAAACTTGATCACAATACTCTTATGCATGAGGAAAGTCCAGAAGATGAGAAGGTTGGTAATCTGTGTAACCAGCAGTCAACGGGAAACATTTTACTTCCCACGCTCAAGGTAAAGCTCACTGACATGTATGGACAGGATATGTATGTAAAGGCTTTGCTTGATACTGGCAGCCAGGCATCATTTATACAAAAGGATCTAGTAAATAAATTAAATTTGCCTCAATTAAAAACAAATACAAATATAGTAGGTATTTGCAACAATCCTAACAAAATTGATAGGTGTACCAATATTGTATTGTGTGCTAGTAATAATGTAGAGTTACCTGTTTCTTGTCACATTGTTGACACAATCACATCAAAATTGCCACAACAATACATTGATATGTCAACTATCAAACTGCCTGGAGGTATCAAGCTCGCTGATCCTGACTTTAATGTCCCTTCTAAAATTGAGTTATTACTGGGTGCAGATTTTTATTTTAAAATTATACAGGATGGTAAAATAAATTTAAATAATGGTTTAGTCCTGCAAAATACTTTATTTGGACATATAGTAGGTGGTAGCCTGTCATTCACCACTGCTCAAGAGCAGAACAATTTGGTGACAAATTTTGTAATGCAAACTGACAAAGAGAATTTAACTGAAGTCATGAATAAATTCTGGCTTGCGGAGAAAATCCCTGAAAAAGCAGAGGTCACCTCGGAATGTCAACTAGCTGAAGATTGTTTTCAAAAATCTGTGCAATTAGTTGATAAGAGATTTTATGTTGACATGCCGCTTAAAGTTCCCATGGATGAATTAAATCTGGGAGATTCATTCTCAATTGCTCTTCAGAGATTTTACTCCCTTGAAAATAAATTCAAAAACCACCCTGAATATTTCCAAAAATATAAGACCTTTATTGACCAGTATATCGAGTTGGGACATGCCAAGACTGTTGACATCGGTGATTATGATGTCCAAAATGATCCCATCTATTTTTTAACACACCATGCTGTCAGTAATGAGCACAGTAAGACTACAAAATTAAGAGTGGTATTCAATGGTAGCCAGAAGTCTAAAAATGGGGTCTCTCTTAATGATAAAATGTACAATGGACCTACAGTACAAAATGAACTGTTTGATATACTCACCTTATTTAGAACTTACCAGTACACATTAATATGTGATATTGAAAAAATGTTTAGGCAGGTACATTTAAATAAAAGTCAACTAGGATTGATAAATATATTATGGAGAGATAGTCCACATAAGCCCATTGTTTGCCTTCAGCTTCAAACTGTCACATATGGTTTAAAAGCCTCAACTTTTCTTAGCACCCGTTGCCTGGTAGAACTTGCAATGCAGTTCCACGATGAGTATCCTCTGGCATCAGAGGCCATCATGAAGAACACCTATGTTGATGATGTCATTGCTGGTTGTGATGACATGAAGGAACTGGCCAACCTGAAAAAACAACTCATAAGCCTATTGGATTTAGGGTCATTTAAATTACATAAATGGTGTTCCAATAATGAAAATATACTTAACGACTTAGAAGGGGAACAAAAATATTTTGATGAATTGGATTTAAATGGGGATAGTATTGTAAAAACCCTGGGTATTAAATACAACACAAATGAGGACTCATTTAAATTTCATGGCCCAAAATGTGACCAAAATAAATTAAATTCAAAAAGAAAAATTCTAAGTTTCATAGGCAAGATATTCGATCCTCTTGGGTTAATTGGTCCAGTAATAGTTAAAGCAAAACTTTTCATGCAGGAATTATGGACCTTGAAAATAAATTGGGATGTTATAATACCTCAGAGGCAACTTCAAGAATGGGAAATATTTTTAAAAGATTTGCAGGAAATGGGTACTATTTCCACCCCGAGGAGTGTCCTAGAGGGTGAAAGGAAAAGTATAGAACTAGTAGGCTACTGTGACGCATCATTAAAAGCCATTGGATGCTGTCTCTACATGCGAGTCTTATATAACGATGGTACTGTCAAAGTCCATTTATTATGCTCCAAGTCAAGAGTAGCTCCTCTGAGTAAAAGTTTAACAATACCTAACCTGGAATTAAATAGTGCAGTACTACTCTCTGAACTTGCAAATAGAGTGCAAAATACTTTACAGTCACGATTTCCAATTAAAATGATTTTTTACTCGGATTCTCAAATTGTTTTAGCCTGGCTTAACTCAAGTAATTTAAAGAGTGGAAAATATGTATCAAAGAGAGTAGGTCAGATTAAAAAATTGACATCAGGTTGTACTTGGGCCTATGTCCGAAGTGCTGAAAATCCTGCAGATTTATTATCAAGAGGTGTAGCTCCTCAGAAATTACAAAATAATACTTTATGGTGGCATGGTCCTCAACACCTATCTGATACAAAGTATCAGCACAAAGAAAATGAATTCTACTTTCAAATAAAATCTGATATACCGAAAGAGGAATCGCATGTAGAGGCAGCGGCAAATGTTGCTAGCAATAATACGAATACACCTGATGATATAATATTCAATAAATACTCAAATTCAAATAAGCTTCAAAGAGTGATAGCTTATATGCTGCGGTTCTGTAATAATAGTAAACAGCCAAATTCTAAAATAAAAGGGGCATTGACACCTCTAGAATTAAATAATGCTTTAATGGTCATAATAAGACAAACCCAAAGGCAGCACTTTTCAAATGAAATTGAGTGTTTATTGAAAGACAAGCCCATTAAAACTGGTCTGAGTGCTTTACATCCTTTCTTAGACCAACAGCTCATACTAAGAACTGGAGGTAGGTTGCAAAATGCAAAAAATATTTCATATGACAAGATGCATCCAATAATCATGCCCAAGTCATGTCATGTTACTCAGCTGTTTATACAAAGAGAACACTTGCGTTTATTGCATGCAGGTGCAAAATTAGTTTTGAGTTCATTGAGCCAGAAATATTACTTAGTTAATGGGATAAGAGAAATTAAAAAAGTTTTGAGTAAATGTGTGAGGTGCTTCCAGCTGAAAGCTACAGCTGCTAAGCAATTAATGGGTTCCTTACCTGCGCAAAGAGTTACAGCTTCTCGTCCTTTTGAAGTGACAGGTGTAGACTTCTGTGGCCCCTTTGATCTGAAAATAAGCAGAATTAGAAAACCGTTACTAACTAAATCCTATATAGCTATATTCGTTTGTTTTACCACTAAAGCGATACATGCAGAGTTAGTAAGCGACTTAACCACCGAAGCATTCTTGGCATGTCTCAAACGATTCATTTCTAGGCGTGGACTACCTAGGCAAATATTTTGTGATAATGCTAAAAACTTTAAAGGTGCATCCAATAAGCTAAATGAATTGTTTAAATTAAACTCATCAAAAGAACATGTAGACACCATTAAAAATTATTGTTCCAGTAACTATATTTCATTCAAATTCATACCTAGTTATTCACCAGAATTTGGTGGATTATGGGAAGCGAGTGTGAAAAGTCTAAAATATCACTTAAAAAGAATAGTAGGAAACTTGGTACTTACCTTTGAAGAACTGTACACGGTGATAACTCAAATCGAAGCAGTTTTGAATTCGAGGCCTCTGCTACCAATGAGTGCTGAGATATCTGACTACAGATATCTAACGCCTGGACACTTCTTGATAGGTGCTCCATTAACCAGTTATCCTGAAATAGATTACACTAATGTAAATATTAACCGTCTGAAATTTTGGAAAATTTGTGAAAAACTTAAACAGGATTTCTGGAAAGTATGGTCCTTAGATTATTTAAATACATTACAAAATCGCCCTAAGTGGAGGCAAGACCAGCCCAATTTAAAGGTTGGAGATTTGGTTATAGTTAAGATGAGTAATATTGCACCTCTTGGTTGGCCCATGGCCCGTATTGTAAAGGTGACACCTGGTCCAGATGGGAAAGTAAGAGTCGCAGATATAAAAATGGCTGACTCAGGCAAAGTGTTTCAACGCTCATACTCCAAATTATGTCCTCTACCTATTCATGATAATTTGTGATTTTTATTATTAAGTAAGTGTAAAACTTTAATTTCATATACTTAAGTATAAATGGAGATATATTAGAAGTATAAAAATGTTAATTTAAATTTTTAAATCTAAAAAGAAGATGATTGTTATGTTAAATACTTACCCTGGGCTTAAGGTAAAGTCAGAATGGCTGACATTAACTAGTAAAACTTAGTATCTATAAACCTATAATTATATATAAAGCAAAAAGTTAAATGTTAAATGTGTAAACCTTTAAAGGGAAAATAATTCTGTATAATTCATTAATTTAATCTATCCATTCATATATCAAAAATAAGCAATTAAAAGTAAAAATTACTTACCACTAATCATACTCTAAAATTGTATATCTAGACTAGACTTACCTTTAACTCTACCTAAAACAGTTAACTAAATATTGTAAAAATTGTAAATTTAAAAAATATAAAACTTACCTTTGGCCCCGCCCAACTATGTTCAATACATGATTGAACATTAATAGGAACCTTTAGTTCCATTTTTATTTTTATTGTCTGTAGTTGTCCACCTGGCAACAGTTAGTTGCAGAAAAGTTTGCAATGCAAGCTCAACGTTAAAATAATGTAAAAATTGTTTGTTCCATAATAAACAAGTTTACAAAAATAATCTACTCTGTTCTTTTACTTAACAAATGTTACTTATTCTTATTATCTCACTTTACTAAATATCAATTCTGGCTTTCATCTTGCACCTTTGTGTATTGATGGGTAGTTTTACTAGCCTGTAGGCGTAATGTCAACTATTTCAATTCAGTCTGACAATACACTTAAAGGAGACTACTAAAGGTTTTATTTATTTATCTTCCAATTTAACCCGGACGTCATTTCTGCCCTGCCACATTCATGTTCTGGAGCACGGACGTAACACATCAGTATGTGTTCCGTTGATACGGTAACGTTGGTACATCTCTTATGTATTTTTTATTGTCATTTTCCAGTACCACTGGTCCCCATATGCTGGCCGACACACCCTTATTTATACAATGAATCAAGTCAACTATACGTTTTGGGAATAACTGATGGTAAGAACTACAAGGGTGGTAAGTGCAAGAGCTAAGGAGCGAGCTATGCTCAGAGCTTCTTTACGTGATCGAATCAGAAATGAGGAGATACGAAGGAGAAAATTCACTGACATAGCTCTGAGAGTTGCTATATTGAAGCAGCGTTTCCACCAATAATGTGCGATGATGTGTGGCGATGTGTATTTCATTAATCAATAAAAACACTGCTTTTACATATCCTTGCACAGCACTGCACATCTCTGTTGGAAACAGCTGAGCCGAGCGAGGCGAGGTAAATAAAGCGTTTCTATTGGTTAATGATAAACATATTCCTCGCAACTCATCCTCGCACATCTCTGGTGGAAACGCTGCTTTGAGTGGCAATTGGCAGACATTGCTCGTAGCACCAACACCTGATAGGACAGTAAAGTTCTAGTAGTAGACTGGGAACTAACTAGGTTTTCCATAAACGAGTATAAAACTAATTCATTGAATCAGGCGTTACTTTGCGGAGGTCCATATCAATGTACTAAAACTGTTTTCAGTAAACGACATTTTGGAAAAAGAAGCGTACAAAGTTAAACACGTGGGACAAACTCCATGTATACAATGGTACAACAGAGAAGGGGTGAGTTCAAATGAAACCATCTTTATTGCGAAAAGGTATTCTTTACAACAATCCGGTGGTCACGAAACTTTGCCACGCTTGGTAAAAATATTTAAGAAAAGCTTGCAGCGCCAAAATTATTTCCAATTCCAATTCTATTGCCTAAGTATTCTTTTTTCCAAGGGCTCATAATGAACCCATTCAAATTATATCAGATAGTCACACTTTTACCTTACATTTCGACAATATTTTACGTTTAAACGTGGCGGAAGACGGAAATTCGCCGAAGAACTATAAAGTCATCGACATACCGGTGAGATACAGGTGACCGTTAGGGAGAAAGATCCTCGAGTGATGAACTGATACAGGAAGCATCGCCGCGTCGGCAGGCCTTCAACAAGGTGGACTGACGACATCGGGAGACTTGCGGGCAACCGGTGGACGCAAGTGGCCAGTTGTAGTTCATTGTGGCATTCTAAGGGGGAGGCCTTTCAGCAGTGGACGTCTTTCGGTTGATGAAGATGATAAATGAGTCAAAGAAAATATCAGCATCGTGGTCCAGATGGTGGGTATACCCACTAAAATCCACACTAGTTCCCTTTTGGCCATTGTGAGACGCCATGAGAGCATGAAGAGCCACCGTGATGGCTACTGGCTGTCATAGTTTGTTATGGATGTGGGTAGGAGTGACAAAGATGGGTAGACTCAAAACAAGAATAATAAACACCAGTAGATTGCTTGAACCTGTGTTTGTCAAAGTTGTTCTTCGATTTTTATTTAATTTTATAACCTAACCTAACCTAACCTCTTTATTTTTGTTTCCGTTCTAGCTCATCACCCGGAACGATCCTTGGAGAGCCTACCAGTGTGTCTTTACGAAAAACAACAAAAAGTCATGTTTATTTGAAACTGGGATGATATTGGCCTCCAATGCTACGGGCACGTGGACTTTGGTAAGACTGTTAACATCATAAACCATAAAATGGTACATCTAAGTAAATACAAAATCGGAAAATACTGAAGCCGATAATTTTTTTCACAATGGAAGCACATTTCCACTGAACTAACATTGCTACCTATTTGTATAAGTAATCATGATTGGTAGATCTCAAATACCCCCAAAATTTATGTATTTTTTTATTTTAATTATTAAATTTCACTCTATTAGCTTTAATAACTAGTTAAAAGAATAATAAATGTAATAAGTTTTTTTTTATTACTTTTAGCCAAGTTCCAAAGCAATGCCAATTTTCGTTCTTCTTGTCAATGATGGTCTTTCCGAAAGGGCTGGCAGTATAAAAAAGTGGCATATAAAAGAACCCTTTATGGCCTACTTATTTACTAATAAACACAATAATATTTTAATAAACTAATTCTCATTGTCTTTTCGAATTATTTTTGGAGCACCACTTCTAAATTTAAAATACGCAACACAGCAATAGAAAACTACACAAGATACAACAAGCATAGATAAGTAGTAAGAAGACACTGCAAACAGTTAAAAATTCGTGCGGTAAAAAGGAAAACTAAACACTCAAACGAAAAGCAAAATTAATACAAAATTATATACATTAACATCAACATAAAACAAATATGTAAATCATCATACAAAAATGGACACAGTCTCGCCTCAGGTGTCAGTGTTAAGCCACATTTTATAACTCTCCCATTGGTTCTGCCGTTTTTCAAGGTATTGAACATAGACAGAAAGAAATAAGACATTTATTCACATTCACAAAAGACACAAAAATACAACAAAATCAAAACAAAAAAAAAATAGGAAACACAAGAAAAACAAAAAAGAAATACAAAAATTAGGTTATTTTTAGAATTTACATAGTTACGAAGGTCAACTTTTCTAACTTTGTCATTTTCAGGTTGCTTTTGGCATCCACGGTCCTGGCTGTGCGTTGCCCTCCCGCTTCATAGATTTGTACAAATACCTACCCTGGATAGAATCCACGACGTCAAACGTCCGATTGAGGGGAACACCGGGTAAACAAAGCTTAAGAGAACGGTTTGAGGACGGCGAAAACAATGTTCCCATGCACGAACTGTTCAGGAGTGACAAGGAAAAAGAGCTCAGTAGTAAAATCACCCCTTGGATCTTTGATAGATACGAGAGCGGATTGGTACCAGAAATAGTTCGCATTGATAAAAATGCCATCGTTCTTTGTAAGTTGCCATTGATATTATGAGTTTTATGAGTATCATCAATTACTATACTTTCATTTTCCCAGCAGGGCTACTACGAAACTTGAAACTCGAAGTTCGTGTCGTGCGAGATTGAGAGGGACGGTACGATACAAACTTCGAGTGTCGAGTATCGTAGTAGCCCTGCAGCTCATGTACCATCAACCAAATATGTGGTCTACCTTAAAGTAGATGATCGCTTGCATAATATTGTTGATCGCTTGCATATGTTTTTGAGATATTGAACTTTAAAGTGACAAAGGCGGGGGCTTTCCAACTTTTTGATGGTTAGGTTAGTTAAATGTGTAGAAAATTGTCAGATTCTATTGAAATGTACTTTACTATACAAATTTTTTTTGCAGTCCTCAATAAGTACGAGTTAGACAAGGGTGACTGTTCGAAGAGATCTAAGCTGATTTACACTGATTCCGTCAGACTCGTCGCTGATAGGCAAGGGGGGAAAGCTTACTACCAGGTACCCACCAATATAGAATAGAATAGAATAGAATAGAATATATATATATATTCATGCTTCACTTAGCACCTTAAAATAAAAACAGAATAAAAATACATAAAAACAATCTGCGAAAGCACGAAACAGCTCCTCTTCTTCAGCTTCTCTTCTTTTAATCAGCTTCTCTTTTTAACTTCCGACGCAAAAAGATGGGTGTTATAAGTCTAACAGCTATGTGTGTCTGTGGCACTGTAGGTCTTAAACGGGTGAATACATATCGACGCTTGCAAGGAGAAAATGACTAAGCGACATTTTTTAAGGTGGTGAGTTATATATCTGGAATTGGTAAAATTTACTGATTCCAAATATGTTTATCGTCACTATTTTGAAAAAAATCACGTATCTCAAATCAATACGTCAACAAATTTGAACCTTAAAACAATGTTCATTAAGTTCACCCGGAAAGATGATCGATTTTGAGATACCAGCTTTTTTCAAAGTAGTGACGATATAACTCACTATGTTAAAAAAATGTCGCTTAGTCAATTTCTCCTTTCAAGCATCGAATTTTTTTTTTCAATATGTACTTACTAAGGATTCATGTACAGTCAAGTGCAAAAATAAGTATCTATTCGAACCACTAATAAATATGTTACTACGGCCTTATTGCGTCGGGATAAGAGTCTGTGGTACTTATTTTTGAAACTTTGAACAAGTTGATATTTTTGTACGTGACTGTACACTGGGAGGCGAAGCGACGCGCGTTTCGTATGCACGTTCGTGTGCACTAGGACATATGCACCCGGTTCTGCGAGTGCCTCAAGGAACCGGGTAACCGGGGTCCTTTGAGGTATTCGTATGTATTCGTGGAACCGGGTGCAAGCCCTACTGTGCACGGTTCTATGTAAAAAAAAAACATTTTTTTTTTAATAAAGTTCATCTTTAATTTAAAACTTTTTAAGGAAATTTCTAAAAGGTTAGTAGACGTCACAGGTGACCGAAGAGCTGGCAGCTTCCTCGGACAAAGAATTAGCCTAGCTATTCAAAGAGGAAACGCTGCCAGCATCTTCGGGACCTTGCTTAAGGACTCTTTGGACAATTTGTTTTAGTTTTAGGTTAAATTTTTATTTTATTTTAAGTTATTGTTAGAAAGTTATGTTTAATATGTATATTATTTAGTTTCTTTTATCAATAAAGTAATATTTAAAACTTAGACGACATAATTCTAATAAAAAAAAACGTATTTGCGACAAAATAAAGTTAATGCAAACTTCTGTTTCAGTTGTCGCTTATGGATCTGTCTGTGTTCAACTACACGTGTATCTATATACGAGTGAGTTACTTTTTTTCACATAATATATCCAAAATCTATTTAAAAAAAAAACTGCTTATGTAAAGTTCTGTATAATACTGTTGTCCCTTGTCACCTTGCCTTGAAAGTGACTTGAAAATAAAGTGCACAAGACGAAGTTACAGTCAAGGGTATAATGCACAGTCAAGTGTAAAAATAAGAACTTATTCAAAGTTTCAAAAATAAGTGCCTACCACAGACTATTATTCCGACGCATTAAGGCTGTAGTGACATATTTTTGAGTGGTTCGAATAGATACTTATTTTTACACTTGACTGTACGTTACCAAGGCGTCAAAATATTTATACACCTTCATGCCATAGGTCGATATATACACATACTTGATGCTATGGCTGTACAGATATTTATTTCCTTAACTGTACTTCACCCTTGTCTGATACCATGATACCCCACTATTATCATTTCATCAATCTTTCTTATCTATAAGCATTAGGGATGCTTATAGATAAGAATATATTTTCTTTTGTCGTTCCAATTTCACTCAAGTTTTAATTTTATACTTATTTACACGTTTAAACGAAATTGTAGGTGGAATCTAAACGAAGATCAAAAGCTCAGCTGTGGTACAATTATGGCAGTTTCATTGACCCCCTTGAAGGTGTAGACGAGACTCCACAACGGGTAGTAAAGAAATATCCGGTACCAGCACGAACAACCGCAGAACCGGACCAAGAGAATTTCGTAAGGTCGGCAACTGAAGCACCAAAAAGATTTGAAAGGCGTGTAATAGAAAACAGTAGACGATACAAAAAGCTAGTTTCAGATTCCGTAATAAACGAGCTACTAGCAATAAAAAACGAACTAGAAACAACAAGAAAAGAACTAAATATTACTGGTAAAGCCGATATAAACAAGACATTTAAAAAAATGTTTGCAGTAAAAGATAAACTAGTAAGTGTAAGAGATAAATTAGGAAGCCCAGCTCCAGATAGTTTGAAGAACTCAATTGATGTTTTAGATAAAACAGCAAGTGAATTACGGGCCGGGCAAGTTTTTTATCAAGGGAAACTTATGGATATAAGAAAACAAGAAGTACAAAAGTCGATAGATTTGATTAAAGAATTTAGAGAGACACCGGAATATATTGAAATAGCACTAACGACAAACAAACCAGAAGTGAAAGTAAAAGAAACAATTAAAAAACCAAAAGCTAAAGGGAGAGAAGGAAAGAAAAAACCTTGGAAGCCTCATAAATTTCTTGAGCCGGAGTACATAACTGACAAACCTGGATGGTGGTTGTACCATCCACATCTGAATTTAGAATTTGACTTTCAATTTGATGATGAAGCAGAGTTGTCACTTGAGATATGGTCCCATCTTACGAAAATTCACGGTACACGTGCGCCTAAAACCAAACCCACTAGGACTCGAAACATGACTGAAGATGAGGGTGGCTTCCGAAGAGTCTACGCTGATGATGAGGTTGAACGAAATGATGCTGAGAATGAGGTTGAGCCAAATCTAGACGAAAATCTTAATAATCAGCAGCCAAGTACAAGACAAGATCAGGAAAAAACTGGTACCGAATATGCTACTTCTTTAAGAAAGAATAGTAAATTAACTAATCCATATTCAGAGTTAAAACGAGCAGAATATTACGACCTTGAAGTGTCGATGGATGAAAGTAACATTGCTAGACCGGAAAAGTGGTTTGTTATAGCTACAGTTCTCTGTATGTTTATATAATATGTTATAATTCAGTTTTATTTTAGATTTTATGAAATCAGCTTGTTGACATTTTTTGTTTTTGTTCATACGATAAGAGACGTTAAAATATTACAAATTAATTTCACAGAAACAAAAAATACGGTTACAGTCTAATTACATAACATTATTGTGGTTTCGTTTTTTAAGTTTTTAATATATATGTTAATAGTAAAGTGTAAATACTTCGTTAAATTACAATTTTTAAGATGTAATTACGTACAATATCTTCATTAATATTAAAACTTTGAAAATGCTCTCGATTACCATTATATTTTTATTTTAAAAATAAATGTTTTTATAAAAAAAAGTTAAGTTCTGTTAGTAAAAACCTTATAGGATATCCTAGAATCCTTAGGTTGCAAACTATCATGCTAATTTTTGATATTTAATCAAATTGCGGCTATTAAAATTTAATATACCTCACGTATTTAATGTGTCGTGATATTCAGCTATTTGTTTTTAAATGGTTTTCGGTTACTTATCCCAAAATATAAACATTTGTGTTGATGTTTATAATAAACCGAATACCAGGCAAGCTATATAAATGCACAGTTTACTCGAATCGTACGACATGACGTACGTACACTGCAGTTAGTGATGATTGTGTGTTGCGTATTTATAACGGCTTTGTTTTTTGTTCAGGGTAAGTGAATTTGATTTATATTCTGATAAAACTTTCAGTAGTTTGGTCGCACATTGGGGTTTTGCTAACTTACGTCTAGTAAGGTAAATGTTCGAGTGCTCGACAAGCTAATGCCCAATAGCCGTCACCCTGCTGTCATCTCTATTGCTAATTACATAAGATTAAAGATGACAACTACTGGGGCAGTGACGAGCGTACGTTTACCTTATTGTGTAAGCATAAAAATCCTCGACAGTAATGAGAGTTTTAGTACAAGCGAAATATCGCTAGATGCCGTTAGTATCGTAAGGTGGCGAAACTAATAAGGGTTCCGTTTTTGCCATGTTGGCTACGGCACCCTAAAAAAGTGATCCGCAACTTTTCATGCTGAATGTACTACAGATTCCTGAATAAATTATCTTATCATCTTTAGAAGTGAGGTGCCTAAAACCTAAGAATTGCGACTCGAGCTTGAACAGCTTGTTCCGTGAGGGTATCCTTGGACAAGTCGGCATGTTCCCATGGCTAGGGGTCATCCGCGTGGAGTTACGTAAGTAACTTTTACTATTAGACGAACTCGTTTACCATAATTTTATTTGGCATCATGTGCGAACCCGGGGGGCGGGGGGCAGAGGAGGGCAGCCCCCCCTGGAAATTGTATATTCTACAATATGAAGGGAAAGAACATGTCTAGTCACTTTTTTTTAATTGAAATTTTAATCTCGAAATGTAGAGCTCACTAAGTACTATGAATTACCATTGAATTAAATAATCTGAAAACATTATAAGACGTATTTTTTTAACTTTGAAAGAAATGGTAACCATAGTAATTATTCGTGGTGACTAACTTTCAAACCGCTATTACTCAAAAAGTTGCTTAGGTGGCTTGACATGTTCTTTCCATGGACCCTTCATATTATGCCCCGTTTACCTATGAAGCAGGATCCCTTGCGGGTGTTTGCCCTACACACACGTATACCTTGTGTTTCATGTAGGTGTCTTTGTGTAGTATGTATGACAAAACAATCGCTGGCAATCTGACCTAAAAAATCTGACTTCCCCCCCTCTGGCCAGAAGCTGGGTACGCCCCTGTTTGCCATAAAATATAAAGAATTGAACCGTCTGCAGGATTTTTGAAATTAGTATAGGTAGAGTCATTCACGATGACGCAAGCCGTGGTTCTTATTACAATGCCATTAATGTCTAATTCTGACAAAATTGCGCGTCTTCGTGGATGGCACTGGATATACCCAATTAATGCCGTAAAAGTGATTTATGAACTAAAGAGAAAAATAAGTCGTCCTGAACATTAGTAGGCATCTTCTGGTTGATAATGATGTTGACGATGACAATAATATTCGGGCGTTTAAAAAATTTTTAGATTTCTTTTTTTACATTTTGGAAAAAATATGGTTTTCCTACTAAGAATCAAGAGCACAATCGATTCCAATCGTTTAAAAAATGTCTAATTATTAAATTATTTTTTCCAAAATTAAAAAAAAGAAAGGGTCACTTTTTTTGAAAACGTCCATTCAATAAACATGTTTTTTTATGTTAGAGAGGCCAGACAAACGGACTAGTGGGTCATCTGATGTTAAGTGATCACCACTGTCCAAGTGTCCATAGACACCCGCAGCGCTTTAAGCGATGCCAGTGCGTTGTCAGCACTGAAGAAAATTGTTCATTGTTGTTTCAGATGAAGGTGTAAATATAAGAGTAGCTCTAACCGGAGCGATTATAATAAAGGAAAAATATGCTTTAACTATCGCTGATGACATAGCTCGCATACCAAAAAAGATCTTTGAGTAAGTTTTTTATTTTGCTAAGCTGAGATACTACTATTTTTGATTTTTTTGTGTATATCATGTGTGTATCGAATAAACACTTTTTAATTTATACATTCATATCCGTATGATACTACGAAGGTTAATCAAGTGACTTATGATATCATAGGTCTTCAAAGCTTAATACTCGTTTTTGTAAAGCATTAAAAAAAAGAAAAAAAAAACATTTTCCTGTAATATTTTTTGAATCCGTCTCAAATGCACAACTTGATATTAATGACGTAAAAATAACTCACCCCCGCCGACCTCTGATTATTAATTACATGTTTATTAGCTACTCTCAGCTACTTCAATTTCAACAGCTTTATGTAGCCTGATACAAAAATATTTTTGGGATGATTCTACACAAAAGTCACTGATAGAAATTTCATAGAACTTGAAAGTTTCCGGTAACCTAATAGAAATTTCTTAATTTTGATATTCACCTGGTGCATTCATAGTGCTAACGTTGTTTCAGACGGGACTCCAGAGCTTTGTTCATTCCAAGAGACGGTGAACCCTGGCTCATTAAACTGAAGAATTATATAACCCACCCAGAGTATCCTTATATTAAGAATACGATAGCACTTGTAAAGTTGGAGCTGGAGAACGAAAGAACCAGTTAGTTTTTTATTCATCTCTCGCCTTGTTAAATACTTAGTTTAGTCACAGATTAAGTAATGTTTAGTTAAAGTTCCGCGTCCACTGCATTGGAATCGAATCGTATGCATCGTACGGATCGGACGGATTCGATTTTGGATTATATCATCATCATCATCATCATCTCAGCCGTAGGACGTCCACTGTTGGACATAGGCCTTCCCCATAGACCTCCAGTTGCTTCGGTTGGCAGCGGCCTGCACCCACCGTAAACCCGCGGCTTTAACCAGGTCATCCGTCCATCTCGTTGGTGGACGTCCCACGCTGCGCTTGCCGATCCGCGGCCTCCACTCGAGAGCTTTTCGGCCCTAACGGCCATCTGCTCTCCGTGCTATATGGCCCGCCCATTGCCACTTCAACGAGCTAATTCGCTTGGCTATGTCGGTGACCCTTGTTCTTCTACGTATCTCCTCATTTCTGATTATATGATTGGATTATATATTTTTTTCATAATCCAAATTCTTATTTTACAGTTTAAAGACATTAGGTAATATATTAATTGTCAGCTGCTCACCCTAGCATATTTTTTTCTGTCATAATTCTATTTTGCATAATCTGTTTACGCATAAAAGTATTTATGCCGAAACAATTTTCGTATAACATTTTCCATCCATCCAAGTATCAATTTTTTTTTTAATTATGTTTGTTTTTTACATGCGGGGGGATCTGCCCCCCAAACCTGCTGGCAGGGGAACTTTGCCCCCTCCCCCCTTCTTTATGCCCGTGCCTTTTTTACTGGTGGCTGCTCGTTCCGTTTGGTGGGAATCATGCTTAATGCTGACATGCTGAGCTGAGTCCTTTTGGCATCACACTACAGCACAACGTCTCTAATTGTTCTTTCTTCTCCTATTTATGTTTATAATGTTTTCTTGTTGTGATGTAGTGTGTTTTCGTTGTCAATAAATGTTGTGAGTTTGTGAGTAATGCTTTTTTTTATTTTACAGTGCCCCTGATTCCCATATGTTGGCAGACGTACTCATACGATGCTTCCAGTCAATTATACGTTATGGGTATTACTGATGGTAAGAACCACTAAATTTTATAAATACTGCTAAAATTCAGGACATCACCTTTAGTAAGGTTTAAATAATGATTAACATCATTGAATGATGGTGTAAAATGTACCGATGTACACTTAAAATTTAACGTAAGTTTTTTTTTACAAAAGATTTTTGCAAAAGATGCATATACTTAGGTACCAAAATATACTTTAGGTACAAATACATAAGTACAGTGGGGGTAGGAAAACCTTCGTCATTTATTAAATTCATTCCTTTGCTAAATCATAGACTCTTAGTACGTTTTGAAACCAAAGTACTAAGTAGACAAGTGCATATCAAATTATACTTACTTGACATGATAAAAAGGATCAAGTAAAAAAGGGTCAAGTAAGGGTCAAGGGTCAAGTAAATTATGCAAATTTTAATGAAATAAACAGTTAAAATTTTTTTTTTAATTGTATACACCTCTGACATATATCTAGTTTCATATCAATACAAAACCTTTTTAATAAACAACAACAAGACAAGTGTTTGTCAGTGCCAAGGTGTAGTTGTAGGGTGTCTATGGTCATCTGATTATGTTTAGCAGGTTAGCGTCAGGATGACGCAGTATGTCCTATATACTCAACCGGTAAAGCAGATTAGCGCTCATACTGAGCAAAGGAAAATAGGTCTTAGGGTGACGAACCTTTTTTTTACTCCGACTGTACTTATCTGTTATTTTTGTGGTCCTGTAACTTAGTTTTCCGTTTTTAATACTATGTAAACATACTATCTATTATAAGTGTATGACAATCCGATTAGTTTCGTTATTTTTGGAAGATATTCACCACTCATCTATGAAAAAGACCTCCGAAAGGATCGAAACTAGTCGGACCGTTCCTGACTTATAATTGTGAGTTAGAAATTTTTCACTTCGTAATTTACCGTCCTCTATTTTCACATAAGTAATTACAACTTTTATTCCAGTAAATGATGTTCTGGAGAAAGAAGTCCACAAAGTTCAGTATGTACAACAATCAAAATGTATGGAATGGTATGAGGCAAAAGGGGTGAGTATTAATCAAAGTAAATATCTTCTTGAAGAGAGGGAAAAAGCCTTTTACACCTATTTTATTTTGTTTTGTTTTGTATCACTAATATAATTTTAATATTATTAATATTACTGCCTTGTTTCCTTTTAATGACTTGTGTATGTACTATTGTACTAGATTAATGTTACTTTCTTGTCTTTTAAAAATTATAGGTGTATTATGTACCTGCAATAAAACAAATTATTATTATTATAATTTATATATCTCTATCTCAGATTAAAATCTAAATTTTCTAGCATCGAGAATGTACTAAAACCTTACCTAGTTCATACATACCTAACACATTTTCCTACCACCCAACAATCATCTAATCTTAGACACTTTATTTTCTTTTTTATTTATATTTCATTAGTGAGTGTGAGGTCCTCACTGAAAATCAGCACCACGGCTTGCCATGGCATTATGACGATAAAGTTCCTACTTACTATCTTGTATATCTTATGTTTTTTCTTTTGTTTTTGTAATGTTTGTATAATCATGATTTTTTTTCTTTTTCCTTTCTTTCTCAAATCTGACGATACTTCTTTGTTGTAGTTCAACACCGAAGGTGATGAATCGACAGACTACCAATGCGTGTCTGCAGTCAACAGCAAAAAGCAGTGTGTGTTTGAAACAGGGATGGTGTTGGCGTCCAATACCACGGGCACGTGGACTTTGGTAACATTATTCATATCATTGTCTTCTTCTTCTTATGGCTCTCCATTACTGGAAGTCTCCGCGCTGCGGAGAACCAACAAGATGGACGGATGACCTGGTTAAAACCACGGGTTCACAGGGCATGCCGGCCGCTTCCAACCAAAGTAACTGGTCTATGGGAGAGGTCTATGTCCAACAATGGACGTCCTACGGCTGAGGCAGATCTCTAGCCAAGCGTATTTAGCTCTTCAACGGTGTTCAATTCTATTCCAATTGCGTATATTGTGATACCAGGACTTCTTTCTTTTCCCAGCACGCCTAAATGAAATGAAATGAAATGAATTTGAAATGAATTTATTAATCAACCAGAAGTACATGCGAGAAGGTTAGGGATCTTCTAGTAGGTATGCAGGATACCTGTATCAGAAGACTAAAACAGAGGTACATGAAAAATTTCAAGCTGTAATAGGTTTCCTTATCGCTTTACGCCTACTCTTCCAGGCAACCTTTACAAAAGAAAGATGTAAATATATTTACGAGTACATCGTGGATAACAATTAGCAAACCTTATTATAGGATTGTTGCAATTGACTATTACAACATCGAATCTGCCGGAGTGTCGTTCTACTTCGAGCTGTAGGGGCGACAACACCTGGCTAATGATTCTCCCAGTTCGTATATCGATTAGCTCTTATATACTCTGAATTGGTTTTGTAATTTAATTATTATCGGCTAGTGAAATAAAAAAACTGCATTCTAAATGAAGTTATTACTGAAGCTTTCACTCAAGTACCTACATACATCATGAATGGAGAGACGGAAGTACTCTTATTCCATCCATAATCATCATCTCATCTCTCCTCTCCGCACTTGTCGACATATAATATTACTAGCTTTTGCCCGCGGCTCCGCCCGCGTAGTATTCGGTTATCGCGCGCTGTTCCCTCGGGAACTGTGCATTTTTCCGGGATAAAAAGTAGCCTATTTCACTCTCGGGCACATAAACTATCTCTATACCAAAAATCACGTCGATCAAACGCTCCGTTACGGCGTGAAAGACGGACAAACACACAAACATACAAACACACTTTCGCATTTATAATATTAAAATAGTATGGATATTTTTTGTAACAAAAAATATACAAAAGAAAAAGACAAGTCATGAAGAGGTAACAGACCGCACTACTTACAATAATTAAAAATGTATTTTTTAGAATAGAATAAGCCTTTATTAATACACTTAGAGCAACATAGACATTAGTAATAACGGAAGATATGTATTTTCTACATTAAACTTATAACTATAACATAAAAATAACTAAGTGCTAACTAAGTGTGATAAATGGATTGGGATCAGCGTATGCTGTGGCGTGTGTGTGTATGTGTGTGCAGCTTATGTGTGTTTTACAAAAACTAACAATAATAATTCATAAATTATCATTTCTTTCAGCTTGGTTTTGGAATCTACGGGCCAGGATGCGCTTCTCCCTCCCGTTTTATAGTAATGTACAAATACTTTCCCTGGATAGAGTCAACGACCAACGAGCAAACTGGAAGAAGCTACGGGAAAAACAAAGGGTTCAGGGACCAGAATGTCCCCATACATCAGATGTTTAGAAGTAAATCGGAACCTGAAAATATCGTTCCTTACTTTCCATTATATTACGAGTTTGGATTGGCACCTGAGGTAGTTCGCGTTGATAGAACTGCCATCGCTATCTGTAAGTTATTAAACTAGACTTTACCCGCGGCTTCGCACGCGTAAACAAACTATTCGATCTTGTAGTTACAATTGCAATTCAATTTTACAAAATTTCCCTCGTAATTCCCAAAATGTATGTCGTGGTCTTCATTAAGGTTGTGTTAAGAACATTGTCCAAAATTTCAAGACCGAAACCCATATAGCATTTTTAATATTTTTTATCCCTATCCCGTGGGAATATCGGGGTAAAAAGTAGCCTATGTGTTATTTCAGGCGTCCGCAGCTATCAACGTACCAAATTTCATCCAAATCCGTCCAGCCGTTTTAGTGTGAAGGAGTAACAAAAACACTTTGATAGACTTTTATATTCTTTAAAAACGAATTAATGTTTATTAACGGGTTTTAAGGAAAATAAAAGTCTAACGAATAATGATTGGAGTAGACACATCCATCCATACTAATATTATAAATGCGAAAGTGCGTTTATATGTTTGTGTGTTCGTTCGTCTTTCACGCCGTAACGGAGCGACAGATCGACGTGATTTTTGGCATAGAGATAGTTTATAGGCCCAAGAGTGACATAGGCTACTTTTTATCCCGGAAAAATGCACAGTTCCCGAGTGAACAGCGCGCGATAACCGAATACCACGCGGGCGGAGCCGCGGGTAAAAAAGTAAAAGCTAGTATTAAATAAATATTAAATATTTTTCAAAAGTAGTAGAACAAAAGTATCTCAGCTATGCGAGAAGAATCGAACCTGTTATTTAAAGCCCCGCGGTTAAAGACTCCTTGTATAATAATTAGTAGGATTAGTAATGTAGGATTTACAAATGCTATATATTTCACACGAAAACACAAGCCGAAACATGAATGCACAGAAAAACCAGAAAAATAGACCAGCGCTGGGAATCGAACCCAGGTCCTCAGCATTCCGTGCTGCGTGCTATTCCCCTACACCACCACTGGACAAAACTTGTCCACTTGACTTGACTTGTCCAGTGGTGGTGTAGGGGAATAGCACGCAGCACGAAATGCTGAGGACCTGGGTTCGATTCCCAGCGCTGGTCTATTTTTCTGGTTTTTCTGTGCATTCATGTTTCGGCTTGTGTTTTTGTGTGAAATATATAAACTTTCACGGGATGACCGTAAAAGAAACAAAAATTTGGAGTTTGGAGAGAGAAATAGAAGAAATAGAAAAACGTTTATTCACATTTCACAAATTACATAAATAAATACACAAAATAAACAAGTATAAAGTAATGACAGTATTTGTGAAATACAAAAAATACAAAAAAAAAACAATAAAAACTCCAAAAAATAAAAAAAATACTAAAAGACTCCAAATCGTAATCTTGATTACAAATGCTTATTGCAGTCAGTACTAAGTACGAGAGGGATCAGGGTGATTGCTTCATAAAGTCAAGCCTAATTTACAGTGACTCATTCAAAATTCGTGCTGACTTTCAAGTAGGAAGAGCTTACTATGTGGTACGTACTCTTAACATTTTCAGACAACTACTCTAACCAACAAAAAGTTGGAAAACCCCGACTTTGTCACTTTAAAGTTTAATATCTCCAAAATGGCTGAATTGATTTTGATGAAACATATCTAAGAACCATCGCTAGAAAACCTGCTATCAAATAAAAAAAGCCGCATTCAAATCGGTCTACCCGTTTAAGAGCTACGGTCAAACTTATAACGCGGGTTAAAAAATGAGTACCCTCCCTCCCCTTCTAAAAACAAAAACTTTAAAAAAAATTCATCATGTCAGCCGAAAGACGTCCACTGTTGGAGATAGGCCTTTCCGACCATTGCGTTATGTAATATTTCAACGCTCTCGTTTTGCTAAATTTGGTTTTTTAATCCCCCACGCAAAAAGAGAGGTGTTATAAATTTGATCGCTATGTGTGTGTCCATTTGTGGCACCGCAGCTCTTAAGCGGGTGGACCCTTTGGTGGACCGATTTGAATGCGGTTTTTTTATTTGGAAGCAGGGCTTCGAGCAATGGTTCTTAGACATGTTTCATCAAAATCGGTTCCGCCGTTTTTGAAATATTGAACTTTGAATTCAAAAAGTTGTGGGTTTCCCAACTTTTTGTTTTTTACGTTCAACGAAAAAAAGATTTTTTTTATAACATTTTTCGTTCGGATGGACTTTTTTTTTTAAATTTATTTTTATTTCTTGAAATGTTGCTTTTAGCGTTCGTAGTGTGTAGTGGATATCACAGATACAGATTACATTAGATAACGAAAACACCTCAATCTGTATGAAAACGTCTGTGACGTTTCAAGAGCGAATTAGCGATGTGAATTCCCCAATGTCCGCGCAAAATCGATTGAAATGCGCCGCCCGCCCGCGCCGTGGGGCTGGAGTCAGTCACTAGTCATGATTAGTCAGGTTAGCGGTCAGTCTGTGTATGGGGCCAACCCCGACGTTTGATCGGGGTTCGGACACGCGAAGTAGATGTATTTGCGTCATCTAGTGTAATTTATATCTGTGGTGGATATTCAGAATGGATTTTTGCTCCAAAATCACAAAAGTACAGCATAATCTCATGATTAATTATTATTATTTTTCAGCTGTCGCTTATGGATCTAACTGTGATGAACTATACGTGTGTTCTTGTACGAGTAAGTTATTATTTTCGCATAATTCAACCACCAAGTTACTTTAATGTTTTTTTTTTATTTTTCTCCAAATTTCTTGTGAACTATATTCAATTTTTTCTAACATGATACAAATGGCACATGCCAAACTGACGTAACTAGAGTCCCTTCTGCTGTTACGCAAACTATCGATACTTTTGCATGTACCTAGCGCTAAAAGTGGCAATAGAAATTATTGGTTGGTTTAAACGTTACGTTAATGAACTGAAAGTCTTATTTAAATTTTAAATATAATTTATCTAAAACTTGGAGAGTCACTTACCGACTCTGATGAACAATCTTGAAAAATTAATTTAGCGACTTTTATAGGATCCCTTATAGGATCACCATCCGTATGTCCGTCAGTCTGTCATGACTTTTTATCTCAGGAACGCGTGGAGATATCGAGTTCAAATTGAAACCATTTATACAAGTCTACAGTCCCTTGAATTTTCTGAATTAAATTTGGGATTTGTTTCGCGTACCTTGATACTCTTGATTCCTTAGTCTCTTGAACTTGTGAAAAAAACAAATTTCAAATTTTCCATTATAGAACAAAGATATTAACAGGTATACAAATATAAACAAAAAAGAAATAAATCAAAAAAGAAGAATCCGTCAACAATCGCCAGCGCATGTGTGTGTGTGTGTGTGTTTGTGTGTGTGTGTGTGTGTGTGTGTGTGTGTGTGTGTGTGTGTGTGTGTGTGTGTGTGTGTGTGTGTGTGTGTGTATGTGTGTGCGTGCATGTGTGGGCTGCATTCGTACCTAAGGAGATCCAACATGCACTAGATAGAAGGGCCTCCGTTATCGTATATGTTAAAGGCGAAGCCACTCTTTCAGAAACGCCTTCAATCTATCTGCAGTGCAACACTGAGTGCCATGAGCTTTGCAAATATTATTGTAAATACGGATGTGCATAAAATATAATTCGGTGAACGCTTAACAAAAACTGTTCTATAATTAGAAAGAAAGAAGAAAGAAAATACATTTATTTAACGCCATAAAAAAGAAGAAAAAAAAAACATAGAACAAATACCAGACATAATATATAACGCTAATTAGGCAGAGGGGCTTTCAAAGTAGGTACCTTTAGTCAAAAGTTGTCTGTAATTTGGTAGCTTGGTATAAGAGAGCACAAATAGGTGCCTTTAAAATGTAGAGACGCCTACCGCTTAATAATTTCTTAAAAGAAAGAAAGAAGACGTTTATTCACTAACACAGAAGACACATATACATCAAAATGTATACACAATTAAACCAAAAAAATAATAATACATTGGGTAACTGTTGGAACTATAATATTAAGTGATCTTTTGTACACAGTTTGACAATAAATAAATTCTATTCTATTCTATTCTATAATAATGAATCACACATGAAAAAAAATACCTACACAATTTTGTGTGTCTGACACTTAACATAAATGAAATTGCAGGTTAATGCTAGGACAAGATCGAATGCTACGCTATGGTACAACTACGGCGATTACATCGAACCTCTTGAAGGTTTGGAAACTCCAAAAGAGTTATTAAAGAAATATCCGTTACCAAAGCGAGACGAAGAAATCGAAGATCAAACTTCTAAAACAGAAAAGTCACGAGGAGATCTTAATCCAACCACTACACCAGTACACACTGGCGAAGATAAAAACCCAAACACTATACCAGAAAATTCAGAAGAAGATAAAAATCCAAACACTATACCAGAAAATTCAGAAGAAGATAAAAACCCAAACACTATACCAGAAAATTCAGAAGAAGATAAAAATCCAAACATCATACCAGCAAACTCAGGCGAGGATAAAAATCCAAACATCATACCAGCAAACTCAGGTGAAGATAAAAATCCAAACATTATACCAGAAAACTCTGGAGAAGATAAAAATCCAAACACTAGACCAGAAAGCTCAGGAGAAGGTAAAAGTCCAGACAGTTCACTAGAAATTTCTGGAGAAGATAAAAATCCAAATACTGTACCAAAAAGCTCAGAAGAAAATCTTCGTCGCCATACTAGACGGATAATAAATAGCAATAGGCGATACAAGAAGTTAATTTCAGATTCTTTAATACATGACCTTCAAGCCATAAAAAGTGAGCTAGACACAACAAAAATGGAATTAAATACCTCTGGAAAGGCTGATATAAACAAGACGTTCAAAAAAATGTTTGAAATAAAAAGTCAACTTAACAAAGTTCAGGACAAACTCGGAAGGCATGTCCCAGCTAGTTTAAAGGACTCAATTCATATTTTAGATAAAGCAGCTAGTGAACTACGGGCTGGACAAGTATATTATGAAGGAAAGCTTATGGATATAAGAAAACAGGAAATACAGAAATCAATAGATTTGATAAAGGAATTTAGAGAACAACCAGAAATCGACAAAATGAAAACACAACACAAAAAAGAAACGTTTGAAAAACCAAGACCAAGAGGAAGACAAGGCAAAAATAAAGGATGGAAACCCCATAAGCATCTTGAGAAGGAGTACATAACTGACAGGCCTGGGTGGTGGATGTACCATCCACATTTGAATTTAGAACTGGACTTTGAATTTGATGAAGAAGCAGAGATGACAATTGAGGTATGGTCGTACCGTAAAGTAATTCCACCTACAGAAGAGCCCAAAGTGGAATTTATTACTAGAACACGAACTGCTCCGTCGACTACTCCACCTGAAGAAATTAATATGGATATTCTTATCGCTAAGATTGATCGTAATAAACTTCCTCCAAGGCTTAGTTTTGACAATGCTACAAGTTTGTTTAAAGCCATTTTTCCTAAAAAAGTGCCTGGAGATACGACTCTTGAGACACTTCCTTCATTCATTGATTCTGATAAACTGCCCCCAGACCTGGATCATTCAAACGCTACTTATTTGGTTTTAATGGTTTTTGAGGGTCTGCTTCCTTCTGAATCTTCTGATGCAGGTAACGACACCCTCACCTCACCTGATGCAGGTAAGGACACCCTCACCTCGCCTGATGCAGGTAAGGACACCCTCACCTCGCCTGATGCAGGTAAGGACACCCTCACCTCACCTGATGCAGGTAAGGACACCCTCACCTCACCTGATGCAGGTAAGGACACCCTCAACTCACCTGATGCAGGTAAGGACACCCTCACCTCACCTGATGCAGGTAAGGACACCCTCAACTCACCTAATGCAGGTAAGGACACCCTCACCTCACCTGATGCAGGTAAGAACACCCTCACCTCACCTCACGGGCCCTTACCTCAAAATGTGGACGATACTGTGCGTTACAAAAGTGAACTTAAACGTTATTTAAGAAAAGATAGTAAGTTTGAAAGATACTCAGAGCTAAAACGAGCACAATATTATGATGATATCATTAACATACGAGGAATAGATTTTGATGACAATCAGCCAGATAAAAGTGATATTAACAGATCAGACAGGTCGTTTTTTGTAGTTATAGTTCTCTACATATTGCTGTCTAATTTGGATGTAATGTAGGTTAAAGAAAATCGATACTTTTAGTTAATTAAGTTCGCGTCTTTGACGATCTCAGGGCTAGGTTTTTCTGCCCAAAAGCTGAGCTTGATCGAACAGTAAAGAAATATAAAAATTTTTGCACGCTCCTCCGAGTATCTAGGTGAAGTACAGGTTATTAATGTTGTTTGAATTTAAATTTTGTTATTAGGTTATTGTTTCTGAAAACGATAGAAATAAAAGCTTACCAGTTTTTAGATTTTAATAGATTTTAATAACTCACACACCTTTAAACATAACACGAGCAAAAGGACACTGACATAACAATAAAACAAAAGGTTTAAAAATTTACACTAAAAAAGAGTACAAAAACATGGTTAGAATAAGAGGTCTGTCGCTAACAGTTCCAATATCATCGGACTAGCGTTTACCCATGGCTTCATACACATAAATCATTACATCCAACAGCTGAATTAAAATTTCGAGATTTAAAAAAAATCAACACAAACTTTCTCATTTAAAGTAGGAAGTAGGGTGTATTAATTTTATAGCTTTTAATTTAATTTGTACTTATTTATTGTTTTAAATTTAATTTACTGTCAGTTTGCATTTTGACTTTTTTTAATTATTTTATTTTGTTGTACTGTAAATTTTGTACAAAGTCCCAATTTTTTTGAATTTCTTAATATGGCTAAATGCCTTAAGTAAATAGTGTAACCTAGTGGTAGTGCCAGAGATGAGGTATTGTATTGTAAAACTCTTTATTGTGCATACAAACATATGAAAATAACAGAACACAGGATAATAAGATACACAAAAGCGAACTTATCCATTAAAGGGATCTCTTCCAGTTAACCTTTGTGAGGTCAAGCACACAAGATGTCATGTAATGGGTTCACTAATGTTCAATAATTATTAATTTCGCAACTTTTCATTTCGCAACTTGTTTTATATTTCTGAAACTGTAAACATTTCAGAGAATCAAGTTGGCTGAACTTTAGTTGCGAAATGAACGGATACCCATGTAATACAAACAAACTGCAAACTATTGAATAAATATCTTATTATTATTATTATTATTATTTTAAATATGGCTTCTGTCCTAATTAATAAGACAATTTCGCCAATGTCAAAGTATTCTCTTTCGAGAGGCAACGTTGTACGGTGATTGTAGTTTTTGCAACTTGATAGCAAAATTCCAGAAACCACGTGGAGACAACTTGCGCATTAAAAAATGTCAGACACGAGAGCAATATTGAATATTGTGATCACTGTTCACTGTTAAGGTTAATCGCCGCATAAAACACTATCAAAATGATACTTCAACTAGCCAAAGAAACAGAAATAGCAAAATTAAATATTGTTCACATCCTCCATGTTCGAATGCCACAAATCGAATCTATTATTATTATTATTATTAATGACTGGGATTTTGACATTCATTCATTTCATTCATTCTTCGTTAATGCAATCAGTTCGTCATGTAGCAGTTCTTCATTCAATTTAAGTCTTGTGACACTACCTATACTTGTTTATTTAATACAGTGTTTTATAGAAATAAAGATTTTGATTCTGATTCTGAATGTGTTTTTTAATCCTGTACTCGTATCCATAGGGTACATAGGTTCCCGGTGACATAGTGTTATGAATTTGTGGGAAGAACGAAGAAGTAAGGCAAAAATATTAAGTACCGACTATACTTGGCTATACTTGGTTTCAGTGTCTCCAACCACGCTGTTGGAGTTGTAAATAGTTTTTATATTGTCTATGACTGTATTTTGAACTTGCTTTTTTAAGAATCTTTTTGTATGTCTGTCAGTGTCTTGTATTGCTTTTGGTATTGCTAAAAAACTGGTGCTTATTATAAATGTTTATGTCAGCTGCTTTGATCCTTTACTTTCTTTCCACTTCTTCTACCCCTTTCCTGTTTTAGCTAACGTTTCCGCTTCATTTTTTGGTCCTTCTCCCGTTTTTTTGCGTAATAATGAACACGCGATCCAAATCAAAGCAGTTGGCGACGCCAGCAAAGAGCGTCCAGGAGACACGCTCGAGATTGGGTAAGTCCATTACGGGTGGGCTCAGTCGGTCCTCAAAATCGGACCTCGTAATGACTGATGCCTCCGAAACACCCGCGACTTCCGACCCTAAAGTTCCCGGGACGTCTCAGCAGTGCCCCGCTACCAGCACTAACGCCGAATGTATTAATACTCCAAAGAGTTACAGGTCACGCACTTCCGGTTCTACGCGATCATCGGCCACTATAAAGGCACAGCGACTGATCGCCGAAGCCCAGCTGGCCCGTAGGAGCATAGAAAGAGAACAAAAGCTCTTTGAGAAAGAGAAAGAACGTGAACGGACACTCCTTGATCAGGTAAAAAAGGTAGAGCAATTAGAATTAGAGGCGTCACTCGCCGCTCAAAAAGCCGAAGAACATTCAGGACAATCGGTCAGTATGTCACGTACTACTTCATGGGTTCGGGATGTAAACCAGTACAGGCATTGCAAAGAGCCTGAACCAGGTGCTACTGGTGCCCCGGTCACAAACACCCTGTCGCAAGCCTTGGACGCTGTTGCCCCAGTTCCGCTTATTGATCACATAAGTGATCACAATAAACAGGATAACTCTTTTACCGTTCATTTGTCACCTGAAAACGTCAACCTCGGTAGCACAAATGCAGACGTTGATTTTCTTCTTCGTCCTGAAAATCAGACTCGTCACTTAGATCAGCCGTTAAACGACTCTACATTACTTCTGAAAGCAATCGCTGATACCGCCACTGCAGCCAAAGCGCTCGCTACTGCGCAGGATAAGCCAATTAGAGCGAAAATTGAGCTGCCGAAATTCTTTGGCGATACTTCAGAGTGGTTACAGTTTAAGTATTTATTTGACAGCACTAAAAATGCTTATTCTCCTGCAGAAAACACGGCGCGCCTCCATAATGCGCTCCGCGGGCCCGCCCGTGAGGCAGTCACCTCTTTGCTCCATACTGCAGCAGCTGCGAATGAAGTCATGGCCGCCCTCGAACGGACATTTGCGTGCCCTGAAATGATTGTCTTTCGTGAGGTACAGGTGTTGAAGTCGCTGCCTCGGCTCAGCGCCGATATAAAGGAAATCGGTATTTTTGCCAATAAGGTACGAAATAGCCTGTCTACTATGAAATTACTAGGCCTTCGAGAATATATACATTCACCAGAATTATTTCATAGTATTTTAGGCAAATTTAACCCTGTAATGAAGATGAGATGGTCTGATTTTGCGGCGGAAACGTTAAACCCTCCCGCCTCAAAATTAGAGCTTCTGTCAGATTTTCTAACACGTGAACATGAGCGTTTTGTGAAATTTTCTTTGTCGCCTGAAACGGGACTTTCTTCACACACACAACAACCCGCTACTAGGGAACTTGCACCGGTGATAAAATCTTTTAAACGTGAAAATATTCATTCATTGACTCACGATAAAAATAAAGAACACAACAAAAATGAATGCATTTTTTGTCAGAAAAATCACAACATAAAAAATTGTACCGAGTTCACAAAATTGGCAGTTGATGATAGGTGGCGCTGGTTGCGCGAGCACAAAATTTGTTACAAATGCCTAAAGCGCAATCAACATCAATGGAAATCTTGCAAAGTGAACCCTTGTGGGGTCGACGGTTGCACGTTTAGGCACCATCCTCTTTTACACGGAAGGCAGGATACGTTTTCGTCACCGCAAACACCCGATACACAGTGTAACAATGCTGTGTGTGTATCTGCGTCACCAAGTGATGTTCAGCAAACGTCGCACTCCTCGCCGGCCGTCCACGAGTCACCGAAAGATAATTTGATGGTGTCTAATACAGGTATTAAGCGTGAAAAAGACACAACCCCAATTAATTCACACACTTTGCTAAAGGTAGTACCAATAACAGTTTTTGGACCAGCTGGCAGCTGCCCAACCTACGGACTCCTCGATGATGGTAGTACTGCAACATTGATTGACGCCGACGTAGCTGCCCGTATTGGGTTATCAGGGCCTGAAGAGTGTATAACTGTCAATGGTGTAGGTGGCTTACAAAAAACTACCAAGATCTCATATGTCGATTTTTACATACAAGGCAAACATGAGTCTAACAGGTTCCTAGTTAAGCGTGCCAGGGCTATGCCATCACTAAACTTGAACACCCAAACACTGTCCAAACAGACCGTGGAGTCCTACGAACACTTGCACGACATAGCTGATTTTTTGACGTATTCTGATGCCACACCAACCGTACTCATTGGTGCCGAGCACTGGCATCTGTCAATATCTCGGGATGTTCGTGCTGGTGGACGTAATGACCCTGTGGGCTGCCACACTTGGCTAGGTTGGACGTTGTATGGGGTTGTGTGTGGTAAAACCAAGCCCGTCGAGTTTGTAAATCACTGTCAGATGGATCGTGCTCAGTTATCTGAACATGAGCATTTGGAATCCCTTATAAAGGAACATTACAAACTTGACTCGCTAGGTATTACCAAGCATGAAACTCTGCATAGCAAGCTCGACACTCGAGCCATTGAGATTTTGGATAGTACTACCACACGTTTACCCACTGGTAGGTACGAAGTAGGGCTCCCGTGGCGTGATAATATTCAATGTGTTCCCGATAGTTATCCACAAGCCTTATCACGATTTTTGAGCCTGGAGAGACGAATGATAAGAGAACCCGATTTTGCCAATGCGTACAAAAAGTTTATTGACAATATGATCGCGAAGGGTTATGCTGAAGAGTGTGATCCTGTCACTTATTATTGTAGTTCTAACAACATGGGTACTAATCTTATTTCCCAAAATAATTTACACAATTGTTCTAGTACAGTCAGCCTGAATAAATTGCAACCAAACGTTGACAGTCACCTGTCAAATGAAAATAATAACATAATTAAACGAATAAGGTGGTATTTGCCCCATTTTGGCGTGTACCATCCCCAAAAGCGTAAACTTCGTGTGGTTCATGATGCGGCAGCAACGAATCAGGGCGTTTCGCTGAACTCGTTGCTTCTGCAAGGCCCCGATCTTTTGGAAAATTTATTAGGAATTTTATTTCGATTCAGAGAGGGCGCTGTTGCAATAACTGCCGACATCAAGGAAATGTTTCCTCAAATTCGGATTCGTGACCAAGATAGGGATGCGCTTCGTTTTTTATGGCGCGATGTTCAGTCAAGAGATACTACGCCTCTAAAAGAGTATCGTATGACAGCCGTCATCTTCGGAGCCTCATCCAGTCCATTCACCGCGCTGTACATAAAACATAAAAATGCGATGTTGCATCAAGATTCGTACCCAGATGCAGCAAACGCAAGCATTCATAGTTTTTACATGGACGATTTTTTGGACAGTCTGGACGATGTTGCCGAAGCCGCACGGCTAGCATCCGATGTAGTAACTATCCATCGTGACGCTTGCTTCGAAATGTGTGGCTGGATCTCTAATAAACAGGAAGCGTTGCGTCTTGTACCCGTTGAATTGCGCGCCACCCAGCCTACTGAAGTTCCACTTGGTAGTGAACCGAGTTGCATCCGAGTTTTAGGTGTCTCTTGGGATCCTATAACAGATACCATTGGTTTTAGGACTGGATTAGAAGGTGTTAGCTTACAAGGCAGTTTAAATAAGCGTTAAAGTGTTGTCCCACCTTATGAAGGTATACGACCCCTTAAATTTACTTGCACCAATAGTGGTCAAAGGCCGTATACTACTCCAGGAAGCATGGCGGTCAAATATTGACTGGGACACTCCGTTTCCATCATCACAAGTTTTAAAATGGAACGAATGGTTTAAGGAACTGTCTGACGTATCAAGTATTAAGATCCCTCGTTGGTATGCTAAATTAAACGGAGAGCCTGCGCATAGAGAGCTGCATATTTTCGCAGATGCGAGCGAGCTTGCCTATGCCGCCGTTGCCTATTGGCGCCTTTTATATGCGGATGGTATAGTCAAGCTCGCACTTATCACCAGTAAGGCTAGAGTCTCACCATTACGACCCTGTTCCATTCCGCGTTTAGAGTTGCAGGGCGCTTTAATTGCCTCTCGCCTTGCTGTCACGATTAAAGAATTTCACAAGAAAAAGCCTATCCGAACGTTCCTTTGGACAGATTCGAGGACTGTCCTCGGTTGGCTTAGAAGCGACGCACGAGCTTTCAAACCCTTTGTGGCCCATCGAGTCGGCGAAATTACCGAAAATACGTGCGTACATGATTGGAGATGGGTCCCAACGGACTTGAACGTTGCGGACGACGCCACACGAATCAAACCACTTCACCTCCATCCTAACCATCGTTGGTTCACGGGCCCCTCATTCCTTCTGGATCCTCCGGAGGATTGGCCTGTGCCTGTGGAACCAGCTGGCCAGCCTACAACTCTTCCTGAATGCAAGCAGTCTTCTACATTTGTGGTTGGTCATCTGGTTCTCACCGCAGATTTTAGTCGTTTTAATGACTGGCTACGCCTTCTCCGTGCTACTGCTCGCGTTTTGCAGGCTGCGGCCAAATTTCGCTCGGTATTGGACCGCGTTAATGTTACTGTCCCTAACACCGATGTTAGGACTCGTCGTAGTACGAACGCACCTACGTCCACCACTCTCATACCTCTGACAGCGGAATTAATGGAAGCCGCAGAAAGGCACGTCCTAGAGAAAGTACAGTCAGAAACATTTGGAGAAGAGATACAAATACTTAAACGAGGAGAGTTACTACCCAAAAGTAGTCGCTTAGCGAAACTATCACCCAAGATGGGACCGAATAATTTGTTACGCCTAGCTGGTCGGATCGATGCTGTACAGGATGTTGGTACGGAGATTAAGTCACCCATTATTTTAGACGGTCGCCACCCAGTCGTGCGCATGTTGGTTCACTTTTATCATCGTAAGGCTGGACATATGCAAACAATGAAATGGTTGTCAATGAAATCCGACAAAAGTTTTGGCTTAAGCGCCAAACCCGGAAGTCTTAGTGACACTCTTGCAAGAAGCTGAGGCAATAGTGAATTCTCGACCTCTAACTCACGTCCCAGTTGGCACCGACGACGATGAGACCTTGACTCCTTTCCACTTTCTAATTGGTTCGTCATCCAATCAAGTTTTGCCTACATGTCTAAAAAAGGAGAAAAGCTCTGCGACTGGCTGACCATTTTTGGAACCGCTGGGTAAAGGAGATTCTTCCGACAATGCAGCCCCGTCAAATAGGCGAGAACAGGGAGCGTAATTTGGAAATCGGCGATTTAGTACTGATCGTAGATGAGAATCTACCCAGAGGGGTATGGCCACGAGGCCGCGTTACTGCAACCTTCCCTGGAAGAGATGGTATTGTTAGGGTGGTGGACGTAGCCACATCAGGTGGCCTCCTTCGTCGACCCTCCAAAAAACTAGTCAAGCTGGACACTTAAAGATAATTTGCAAGATCTTGCTTAGCCTAGCTAGTTTGTGTGCTTTCTCACACAAGGGGGTGGAATGTTGGAGTTGTAAATAGTTTTTATATTGTCTATGACTGTATTTTGAACTTGCTTTTTTAAGAATCTTTTTGTATGTCTGTCAGTGTCTTGTATTGCTTTTGGTATTGCTAAAAAACTGGTGCTTATTATAAATGTTTATGTCAGCTGCTTTGATCCTTTACTTTCTTTCCACTTCTTCTACCCCTTTCCTGTTTTAGCTATCGTTTCCGCTTCACACGCCGTAATTACGGTAGATCTCCCGTATTTTTTTCTAGATCTACCACCTACCGTGGATACGGTATATATCATTATGGCGTTTTCAAAAAAAAGTGTATCCTTTCTTTTTTTTTGAAATTTTGGAAAAAATATATGTTTTCCTACTCAGAATTCCAATAGTTTAAAAAATGTCTCCCTAAATAAAATATTAATTTTGCAATGTTTTTTTCACATATTCAGTAGGTATATGGGCGTGACAAAACTGACTCATAAAATGTTGTATGAAAAACTGTGGACATTTTTTTAAACGATCGGAATCGATGTGCTCTTGATTCTGAGTAGGAAAAACTATTTTTTTTCCAAAATTTCAAAAAAACGGAAAGGGTACACTTTTTTTTGAAAACGCCCCCGTCTATTCTCGTCTTCATTCAATGCGTTTTGTGGCAATAAATGTTTTTTTCTTCTTCTTCTTTCTTCTTCTTCTTCTTCTTCTTCTTTTGTTTGAATTCCAAACAATTTGAAGCGGAGACGAAGCGACGTATAACGTCATTTAACGTCGAACAGGATATTTTGCCCCACGGCGGCATATACGTCTCCGATATTTTATCCACTCACGCTGAGGCTACTGCATTGGCTGCTATAATAAATATCATGGAACAATGATCTAGTGTCATAAAAAATCCTAATCAGTCTGTCAGGTAGATTATCAGAAAATATTGAATATGTATTTTTTGTCGATTGAGCCAAAAATTATGAAGATAATAATAATATAGCGGGTTTAAGAGCCGCGTGACTTCATGTCGTGCAACATTAGGCCCCTTACTGCTATAAAAAAATACTAAAAACAAAATAAACATTTAAGGGGGCTCCCTTGTAACAAACGTGATTTTTTGCCGTTTTTTGCGAATATCTAATTTTGTATAGATAATGGTACCGAACACTTTGTGCGCGAACCCGACTCACACTTAGCCGGTTTTTTCATTTGATTGACAACAGAAAACATACATGTCAAATTTATTGATCAATTACCAATAATCCAACTGACAGACTAAGCATTTTTTTACCCAGGAAAATACCATACGAGGTTCTCCGACATGCGCCATATCGCTAGATGGCGATACTATCGTGAGGTCCATTTGACGCTTCAGTCTTGCTTACGATTGGCTTATTTAAATATTTATCCAATCACAAGCGTAGCGGAAATGTCAAACAGATTTCACGATACTAATGCCATCTAGGGATACCTTGGAAAACTGCCGATAACTATTTTAAAACTTGTATCGTTTCGGGTCATACGCAATATGCGCAATGTGAATGCATAGTCATTAATATGCAAAGAGGTCTGGGTACAAAATGATTCTACCTTTTTGTTTCTGTCCTTTTGAAGGTGTTAATTATATTAAGATACTTGTAACAGGATAAAATATCCCCCCTGCTCGCAAGTGTCACAGCATACAGATTTTTGGCTGACTTCTCGAATTATTATATTTATTATATATTGAGCGTATATATCTATGTTTATTTCTATAACTATAAGACTGCTTCATATCACGATATGCCCGATATAGAGCTACGAATATCGACAAATGCGTTGCTCTTATCGATCTGCCGTATTGTTTCTCAGGCACATTGTGATAAACCTGGCCAACTTTTTTTTTCGTGGGAATTTCGTGATTTGGCGGATTTTGCGATTGACCGCCGATATCTACATAACAATTCCTTATGTCATTTAAATACCTAAAGCCGTTTTACCGTCAAGTTTCTCTCATTCATTTCAGCTTCAACTCTCGTTCTACTCATAAAACGAAGCGCGAAATAGGAAAGACACACTGTTTTCTCAATATTTACTGGGTAAGTGACGACGAAGGAATTGATATTTCAATGAATGTAAAACGGCTAGTGTAGTTTATTGCAGCATGATTAATGCAGCATGTTAACATGTGAGATTAGCTGTCGACAAGTTATTTATTAACTGGACTATACAATCATCGACATACCTGTTAAAGTGTGATGGTTAAAATGACAATGATTATGTTTGAGTTACAAAAATAGGTACAAGCTTTTTGCTGAGGTGTCCGTGCATTTGGTATAAATTCACTAGACATTTGATTAAAATGTATGTTTCTTTGAAATAATGCATTTTTTATCAAGACGATATTTTCATAGCGTAATCCACAGTTTAGTTTAGGTGTAGGTAAATTTAGTATCTTCATACCTTGTATAGTGAAAATACAATTGAGAGATTCCTCACCAGGCGGGAGAAGTGAGGTTTATTCTAGTTTATTTTGTACTCCTGTTGTGGCTACAAAAGACGTGCTCAGGCAAGACGCTAACACATTAATCGCAAGATTGATGGCCGATGGAATCAGAAGTTTCTCGAAGCACAAGACCGCTTTGAATCCTATGTCCAGCAGTGGACGTCTTTCGGCTAACATGATGATGATGATGAACTCGCCAAAATTCGTCAAACAGGAGCGTTACAGGTCTAAAAATAAATAAAAGTGGAAAATATAAACTGGAAGGTCTTCTTGAACTAACAGACTATCCTATTCCCTCCGACATGTTATATTTTTGAGTGGGTTGTGCCAGTTGCAGTGGGTCGTCTCTAAATCCTCCAGTTTTGTAATTGTAATGTTTTATGAATATTCCGTTTCGTTATCTGTTGACAGGCCGGGAATATCATTCAAGTGTTCAGCCCTCCACTGTCTCGAAAACACAAAGAAATTCTCCTTAATCAGGCGTTATTTTGCGGAGGTACTTCAACGAATTAAAAAAAAATTACTCATCCGCGACCCCATAAACAATTTCAAGTCGCAGGTGTACTTTAATTTTTGGTGTATGTTTATAGAGAGAAAGAAATAAATTAAACACTTATTTGGACAAAGCATTTTCACTTAAAATTATTTAACTTTCAAAAGGTTTAAGTATACGATTTTTAGGTCACCGAAATCTCTGGTAGAATAAAATAAAGTTATTTTCTGCTTCTGTCTGTACCTAGTCCACAAAGCCCTGTTTAAGCACTAGGTAAAAGGGTAGAAAGTTCGAAAATCGAAGCTCGTATCCTTCCATCGCTCTCGCTCTCGTATTAAATATTTTATGTGTCAGAGGGACCGAACGACACGAACTTCGATTTTGGAATTTCGTAGTAACCCTGCTGGCGTCTAACCTATAACGCAATTTTTGCGTCGAGGCTTTTTTTTATTCGACTGGATGGCAAACGTGCAAGTGGGTCTTCTGATGGTAAGGGATCACCACGAGGGGTATTGCAGATGCGTTGCCAACCTATAGGCCTAAGATGGGATACTTCAAGTGCCAGTAATTTCATCGGCTGTCTTACTCTCCACGCCGAAAAACAACGCTGGCAGGATTACCGAACAAGATGGTGGTAGCAATCCGGGCGGACCTTGCACAAGGTCCAACCTGCAAAAGGCTTAAAAACATTAAAGAAAAAAACCTACGCGAAGCCGACGCTGATCGTTAGTAGTAACTTACTTAATTTGGATGTATCCAACGGTATTTATATTATGTGTCTTTTGACGCTTGCCGATCGAAAAACAAAATGTCCGCTGCAACTCCATCTTAATTTAAAAATTAGGCCAAGCGCGAATCTGGCTTGAACACTGAGGTTTCAAAACGAATTAAAAAATAACAAAAACACAAAAAAATATGTGTAATTTACTGACTTAGGCATTATTTTGCAGAGTTGTATATCAGTGAATTATAAACAACTAGCTTATGCCCGCGACTTCGTATGCGCGGACCTAGGTTATCGCGCGGTGGCGCCCTCTACCGGAATAAAAAGTATCCTATGTTAATCCTCGGGGCTTAAACTATCTCTATACCAAATTTCATTTCATCAAAATCGGTTCAGTGGTTTCGACGTGAAAGCGTAATTGCGTAACAGACAGACAGACAGTTACTTTCACATTTATAATTTAGTAGGGATTATTTTGTTTATGTCCTCTAAGCGGATGAGGAATGTAAGTAATGGTTTTAATTCATTCAAAAACAAAAGATATAGTGAAATGTTAATTATAATCGTAAATTTGATGTCAGTAGTTTTTGGATTTTATTTCTTTCGGTTTTTAATTCTTTACTTGTGTAAGATAAATTGTTCTAGTGTTTGGACATGCTACTACTATAATATGTAGATACTGCCAAGGACCATATATTATTATCTTCTACTATATAAAAATAAGTCGGGTTTTCCTTCCTGACGCTATAACTCCAGAACGCAAGAAAAGATTTCAAAGGTTTTGCATTCGTTGGAAAGGTCTCGGGCTCCGTGTGGTTTATAGCAAAGAAAATTCAGGAAAAATTTAAAAAGAAAAGCGGGAAAATATTTTTTCACATAACCGAATACCACGCGGGCGGAGCCGCGGGCAAAATCTAGTAATAAATAAATAAATAATAATAAATAAATATCATGGGACAATTCACACCAATTGACCTAGGTAGTCCCAAAGTAAGCTTAGCTTGTGTTATGGGTACTAAGCAACGGATAAACATAATTATATAGATAGATACATACTTAAATATATATTAAACACCCAAAACCCGAGAACAAACATTCGTATTTTCCATACAAATATCTGCCCCGAGACGGGAACCCGGGACCTCAAGCTTCGTTATCAATTTCTGTAACCACTAGGCCATCTGGTCGTCAATTATTAAAGGGTCCCACTGGCTAAGGAACCCTAAATCAGTGTGAGCGCCCTGATTGCTTTTTTGTACTAATGACGAATGCTTGAACACCTACAACAAGGGCCCGGATTCTGCAGCCTGTAGCGACAGCAAAACAGGTTTAGAAAGTGTTTCTTCAGGTTTTTTTAGCGCATGTTAGGAGAAGTCTCTTCGTTCCATTCTCCATACAAACGTAGTCCCGGTCTTATTTGAAAACTAGGCAACAGAAGTAGATGAAATTTTATAAGTATGGACTACACGTAATTATCTATGCCTGTGGTATTTGAGATTTTTATATAAATGTGAAATATCAGAATTACAGGAGCTCAAAAGTCGATAAAAAACATGTCAACTTTGCACGAGAGTTACAGACTATTCTAGTCTAGTCTCCTGTCCGGCGGTGGTGTAGGGGTATAGCACGCAGCACGGATTGCTGAGGACCTGGGCTCAATTCCCAGCCCTGGTCTATTTTTCTGGTTTTCTGTGCATTCATGTTTCAGCTTGTGTTTTCGTGTGAAATATATCCCATACGTTTGCCAAAGAAACCATACCAAAATTGATTATGAAAACTTTCTACTCTGATACGTAATTCAGTTTCATGGATTGTGCTATTAACATACAGGGTTTTTTTCTGTTTCTTTGACATTTTTTACGTCAAAACTAACAAAGTAAACAAACAGCCAAAATTATGTGTTGTAAAAAAACAGTCATAGGTACCAAAAAAAAGGTACCAACTTATCTGCCGGCGGTACCGCGTAAAAACCAATGTTTATGAATGCCGGCTGAGTTACTGACAATTGTCTTTCTAAGTAGTTATTTTTAGTTCATTCAGTTAATTACAAAAGGTTGCATTTTGCAAACAAAGTGGCAGAACCTTGTTCACAGGGGCACAGAATGATTCATGTGTGTCGGCAACGCGTTTTGCTTCTAGTATTGTGGGCAGTCATAGGCAGCGGTGATACATACAAAGATACATAAAATCACGCCTCTTTCCCAACGGGGTAGGCAGAGACTACATCGTTCCACTTACTACGATCCTGGCATAGAACTCTCGCTTCCTCTACATTCATCAATCTTTTCATGCATGCACGTCGGTTTAGAGTAAAATGTTCTAAAAGGTTCCTCAAAATGATTTTTTACCAGAAATCATCATAATTTTAGGCATTTCATATGTGTAGGTCCCCCGCGCTCACCCGCGACCGATATGATATATGATAGCTACGTTTATTCAAGAAATGTGTGTTCTTGCAATTCCTCCACCTTCACAGTGTTAGAACACACACAAATCACACAAACCCAACTATCACCATCACCACGCTACGCTGACGCGTTTCGAACTCAACCAGAGTTCACATTCAGAGCAATACAGCGCTCACCTTGCTACTAGATGTTAGACTCAGTTTCCAGAGAGTCTTACAGTATGGAGGTGCACACATGAACACACACATGAACACATATTCCTTGCAAAAACCTGGCCATCAGAAGGTCGCGGGTGAGCAAAATAATTGTTTTGGACAGGGGTTGCGACCCCCGCTCCGGGTCGTACCTGGTTCAGCAGGTAGCGCTGGCCATTCAGCGGGGTAATGCGGCCGGCATTATGGGCACCTTTGAGCCGGGTACGACGCGGAATGGTGGGTTTTAGGTTGTAGGTTAGGTTTTAGTTTGTAGGTTTAGTATAGTTTGATTGTTTGAGTAATTTGGAGGTTTTTGTGATATTCCGTAAGTAACTTTGCTAAGTTGTACAGTCAGCTGCAGAGAAAGGGTACCCCCCTGTAATGGCAGTAGTATGGATACCGTCGTTACAGGGGGGGTACCTTTTCTCTGCAGCTGACTGTACATAGGTATATCAAAGTTTAGTAAAGCGAGACGAAAATTATGTAAATTCATTTTGTAATCTTCTTAAAAATAAATAAATAAATGAAAATACTATAGGTAGTTCATAGACACTTCCGTGTTAAAATGAGCAAAATCTCTTTCTGCTAGTAAATTTTAACCCAAAAGGTCAAGTTTCCCGGCTCGATATCACACAGATTTTAATAAAGATAACCTTAATATGTTATCTATGGATAACAAACAGAAAATTGAGTGAAGCTAAAAAAGACTCTAAGACAAAGGGACTAAGTTGATATTTAAGCATTATCCCGAGAGGAGGATTTTAGATAATCTAGATAAAAATGAGTTGTTTTTCAACTGCAGTAAAAATAACACTGTGTACGGCGAGTGTAGCAAATGTACAGTTAACAGCAATGTTGGTATTAGTAAGAGTTGTGCGTTATTTAAATTTAATTTACACAAAATTTAAAGAATCTAAATATAAAATTTTAAATAAATTGTCTAGATGAAGATTAACAAACGTTTTTTGTTATTGAAGTAAGCTTAGATCAATAATTACTCTATATAGGATGCCATGTTAATTGCAAGGGGAGATCTTAGTTCAACAGTGGTCGTCTTCCGGCTGCTGCCTGCTGATAATGATGATTATATTGATATATTTATCATTCGAAGTATATTATGTTAATTTAGTCAATCTTTCAATTGTTTTCTTGCGTTATACAGTATGTAACCAGCAGCCAGGCTTTTTTAAAGGGAGGTTAAAGTAACGTATGTCTTAACCATGACATAAATTTATTTAATAAACTAAAATTCAGACTGTTGACTTTTAAAAAATATATAATTGCCAGCAATATACTTCTTCTTCTTCTCTTTTAAAATATGGCTTCTGTCCTAATTAATAGGACAATTTCGCCAGTGTCAAAGTATTCTCTTTCGAGAGGCAACGTTGTACGGTGATTGTAGTTTTTGTAACTTGATAGTAAAATTCCAGAAACCAAGTGGAGACAACTTGCGCATTAAAAAATGTCAGATACGAGAGCAAATATTGAGTTTTGTGATCACTGTTCACTGTTAAGGTTAATCGCCGCAATCTAAATTATACTTCAACTAGCCAAAGAAACAGTAATAGCAAAATTAGATATTGTCTACATCCGCCATGTTCGAATGCCGCAAATCGAATCCCCAGCAATATACAGCAGTCATTTAACAAGACAAGGAGCGTAAATGACAACCGACAGGCACTTTGATTATTACTTGTCAATTTACTTTGCTGTACATTGCTGGCAATTATAATTTTGTTAGAAAGTTGACAAAGTCTTACGTATACGTTCGTATTTTAGTTTATTTATTTATGTTTAGGTTAAGTTACAGAAATACGTTACTTTAACTTCGTTTAAAACATCCTGGCTGCCTGACTGTATAAAGAAAGATTACTAATACTGCCAAGTTTAGAAACTAGAACCGCCTTCAAGTGTACACACAGCAAGCACACGTTATCTATAAAACACATATTTATCTCCCACACATGATCAATCTGCCATATTGAAAACTATTATCCAGCCAAAGAAAAAAACCCCTAATTTCTCCATCCTTCTCTAACGACACTGACTTCTCAACTTGACTGCATTACTTCCCTGTCAAAGTTAAGCCCTCAAAACAATAGTTAAAAAAATGTTTTTGGACGAGAAGGAAACAGTGTTCCTATTTTTTATTGTAACCGTTTTGTTTTTGGTGTTCTTGTATCTACAAGTGTGCGATTGGATCATTGGGAGATATGTCTTCAAAATTTTTAGTAAGTACATACAATTTTTCTTTCTTAGAAGTTCGGTTTTAGAACTGCTAGAAAAATTGTGCCTGTCGCATTATATTGTAAAGCTAATCGTCGGCCTAAATTGTTAACCTTCTAAGTCCATTTTGAGTAACTTTACAGGACATTGAAAAAACGGCATAAAATCTTAAATCGTTGACTAATCAAAATTTTGAAAATCCCGTTGGTAGCTATAACTAAACTTGATATTTTAAAGATATAATTAACAGCATATCTTACACAAATCACAGGAAATTAATAAAAATGAGTATTTAGCAGGTTTTCGTCTCGAAGGTTAAATTGAATGTAGGACTTAGCAGTTATTAGACTTAAATTGAGTATGCTGGAGAAAATATCCATAGTATTTTGTTTATTATTATTTTACAATAAAACCAATTCAGCCAGTAATAAAAATTGTATTTAGTGTTAATCAATCACTCTAATAATTATGAGATGTACTTACACCTAAAATTGACTCTCTTTACTAAACAATTTGCAATAGGTAATTAACGAGCAAATAATGATTAAAATATATGTTCTCGATGTTAAATAATATACATAGAAATATGAGAAATAACACAATAAATTTACGCTGTTGATAATTTTCTGCTGTCATACTCAAATAAACCGCATTTTCAGTAAAATATCGCATGACGCAACAGCACGTGGCATCGCAAATAACTGTCAGTGCAAAACTAAGGCCCGAAGTGGACTTAGCAGATTTTCTGTGTTCATTTCCACACAGCAGTTTTTCGGGCATAAGATTTGACACTTACTTTATGCTGATTTCGCCGTTATTCCTTTACCAAACGGTAGAAAATGGTGTGCACTTTTTGACGAGTATGAAAAGTAATTTTCGCCTAAAAGTGGACTTAGCAGGTTAACGATTTAGGCCGACGTAATGAAGCCGTGGAGGCTTAGTAGTTCGACCTATAGCCTCTCAAGCAGAGGATCGTGGGTTCAAATCCCGGCCCGCAACTCAGACTTTTTCGAAATTCATGTGCGAAACCGAAACCGAAACCTGCATAAACCTACGAAGTAATTCAATGGCGTGTGAAGTTCCCAAGCCGCAAAGGGCTCGCGTGGGAACTACTGCCCACGCCCTCTCATTCTGAGAGGAGGCCTATGTCCAGCAGTGGGACGTGTACAGACTGGGATGATGATGATGATGATTGTAGTGGTGATGATGATTGTGTAATGTAATGCAACTTGCAAAATTTTTCTTGCAAGTCTAATTGGGCTTAAAAAGGTACTGGGGTCCTAGTGAAAAAGGGGTTAAGTCTGCAGAAATTACACAGCTATTTTCTATTTTATGTGTATAGGGGTTTAAGTCGAAATCAGCTGTTCAACTTCTGCAGAATTAACCCCTTTTTCACTAGGACCCCAACTTGGTTATGTTAAGGTTAAAATTGGATAAGTTCAGGTTAAACTTGGTTAAATTAAGGTAAAACTTAGTTAAGTTAAGGTTAAATTTGGTTAAGTTAAGGTTAAACCCGTTGTATTCTATTGATTTTTTGGTTAAAACTGTCCCGTGATTGACCCCTAACTCACCAAAATTTCAAGTGTCTAACTAATACGGCTCAAGAGATAAAGCCCTTTAACAGATGGACGGACAGATAAGCAGACAGCGGAGTCTCAGTTAATAGGGTTCCGTTGGCACCCTTTGGGTACGGAACCCTAAAAATGCACTAATGAAGGTCACATATAGTCCATACTTGGTACAAGTTTGGTGTAGCTTGGAGTAAATAATTGCTTATCAAATACAAAATCCCTAGTGCAATCTGTTTTACATCCTCTATCGCTGTTTATCAGCAATTATCCCTATCTCTACACGAATTACTGTACATTACTTTTTATAACAGAGTAACTCTACAATCACTTTATAATCATGCAAGGGGCATAAGTTGTTAGGGTAAATGGAATAGTTCCGCTATTCACCGGTAGATGGCGCTGTACGGCTTTAACTTACGGTAACTATGTGTCGTAGTTATAAAAAGCTTACAACAACAGATAGGGTGAACGATTCTATTGGCTTTGTAATTGTCGTAGAAAGTTAATGTTTTTCGATACTTAATAAAATCATCAACGTATAGGTCACCTACGTGTTTTTAACCCTTAATAAGACCCTATTTATTAGATTAAAGCTTACTAACACAGAATCAAAAGTAGCTATCGAATACATACCTATTATTATATATCAAATACATTACCTATTTTCAATTATTACTGTGAATATTGTAACTTATTACTATAACAATAAGGTTGAATTTCAAAATCAATGCATGTGGTCGCTTAACCGCCTCTACCTTATTAAGTGTTATTTACTGTCTCTTATTAAGAGGTCTATTATCTAATGTTTCTAGAATATTGTTCTAAAGCTGAATATTACCTATAGCCCCAAATGTAAACGTAAAATAAAACATGTTTAGAGTTAAGTAATTGCATTTATGATGATGATAGTGATTATGATGACGACGAGGTGCATATACAGGATGGAAAAATCTATGGGCCAAGGAGGGCAACAGTACTACAAGGAAACATGAAATAAAACTGCATTCAAAATTCTTCTAAATTTCGCATGTCTCACCTGGGAATAGAACCAACAAAAAAATAAAAAAAAATAAGCACTCGTTATTTTATTATACAAAACGACAAGATTATTGTTCAGGATAAAATTTGTCTAATAAACATTTCGCCTTACACTCATCTGTTGTACGAGATACCATGATATGATATTTACAAAACATGTTATAGTACTGAACTGGAACTAAGGGATGCGGTAGAAAATATTATAAGACCATACACCACAACACTTTGCAGTGCTTCACGAAATTAATTTCAACGAAGACTAAATCTGTGTATCTAGGCCGAGGGGGATCATTACGAACACAACTGACCAGTTAAATTATTAAAACATTCTCTTTTTAATATCCGTTCTAAGAAAAAAAAATGTTTCATGTTTGCGTGTTCTGCATATTGATGATAAAATAAAATTAATAATAGTTTTAGATTTTTCTTAATTTCAAACAATCCTAGCGACTGTTTTTTTTATTTAATTTTTAGTTGGTTCGATTCCCGGGCGAGACAAGCGAAGTTTAGAAGATCTTTGAATGCAGTTTTGTTTCATTTTACAAATAAAGGAATGTTTTCTTTCAGCTCAATTAGCTAACTAAGGGATTTAAGGTAGTTGCCCCCCAGGGCCCAAAGATTTTTTCACACTGTACCTATATTGAGAAAGTCGCCTTACCAGATATGTTATCGTTTGTTACTCTCCTACACGTCGACAACTTTGGGTACTCTTGTTTTTAGGATGTCCATGTTTTGAATAATTTTCACAGAGAAAAATCACAAACATTGCGCTCCTACAAATTTCGGGGAACGCATCTGAATATCGAATGTTAAAATATCGAATATATTAAAATATCGAATGGGTCAAAATATCGAAAGGTTTATTTTCTGAAACCGTAAACTTCTCAGGATTCATTAAAACGGCATCGTATAGAACCCCTTAGGTTAGGTTAGGTTAGATTTATAACGATCTAAAAAAAATAAAGTCTTAAGAAAGATACCTTTCGGGTAAGATACCCACGGGTTTCTGACAGAATACCAGCACTGCAGGTTACTGCAGTATATGCTGAGTCAGCGCCTATTCAAGACATCGTCGCAGGGCTCTCAATTTAAAGAATAACACGTGAACTTTATTTTGGCACTAGTTTTAAGTTAAAAGGTATTATTGTATATTTTCTATTGTACTTTGAGCTTTGTATGCTGTTTTGAATAAAGATTCTATCTATCTATCTATCTATCTACCTTTTCTATATTATGACCGATTCGATATTTTAATACATTCGGTATTTTAAAATTCGATATTAAGATACGTACCCAAATTTCGTCATAGTAAGGGCAAAGTTGAGTTGCTTTTCAATGACGTATTTTAAGCTAGTACGTCTAATTTCACCATACCTAGCATTTATCACAGTGACTTGACTTCCCCATCCTTATCATTAGTAATTAATACCTATCGAATCAGATAGGTCGTATCAATTTGTCGGTATTTTCGATAATATTGTTTCGCTAAGATAGTTCTGTTCGTAACGTTCCGCCATGGAGTCTCTTGTGCTATTTCTACCATTTTTCATGATTGTTGTGCTCTATTCTCTTACTTGTGTGTGTTTGAGATGCTTCGAGTTGTTTGGTAAGTACTTTTTTAGAATACTGTAAACCAAGGGTCCAAAAGGAACCACACTGCTTTGGCTCATCTGTTTTTCAATCACTCTGTCACAGGGTTGTATTTTTAGAAGAATATTTATCGCGTTAATATTACCCACTTATGGTAATTGAATTGACTTGAAATTCGGTATGAATATGCAAGTACAGTGAGCAAAAAATACTGTATTTTTTCGTCAAACTTATTTGCCATCCGTGCTAACAATGCCCTTACGTGTTTTTAGCCATTTTTCACTCAATTTTAAAAATGGCAAATGTAGAATGGTATACGCCATTTTCCGTGCTATGTGTATGGTGTTAGGTACGTCCTCTGCTGTACATAGAGTCTCTACCATTAACCACCTCAATCACGATTATGGCTAAATTAACGGTTCATCGTCGAGGTGGTTAAAATTTGTACCCCTGGATTGTTTCTAATCATAAATATCTAACCACAATAGCTAATAATATAAAAGCTGTATCTTATTATAATAGCTAGAATCTAGTTTTAAATCTAAGCAAATACTTAAGACTCTGATATTATATGCATTTTGTGACTATCTCTAGGCTGAAACAATTAGAAATTGATAAAAAAATTACTAGAGAAAGATTTTTTAGCAAAACACATATCGCTAGTGGTTCGGTCGGTTCTTGCGATTTTTGGCGATTAAATAACTAGTGCTGTATTATAGTAGTCAATTAAATCAAAGCAAAGTTTAAGAATCGACTAACTTCACTTTACTTTTGCGGTAAAAGCCCTAAAAATTTGCTACTCTATCATTTTATTTTAGCGCCATCTAGTGACAAGTAGCGGAACTAAAAATACGCTCTGTATAACTTTCTGGCTTCCGTTTCAATCCGTAGTTTTAGAAACCAAACATAGATGTCGCTGTACAATACATTCTTGTAATTATTTAAAATCATTGTGTAATGTAATGTTATTAATCAATCAATAATAATTTATTAAATTCACAAGCTTCGTCATAAATGTATTTTTAATGTAACGCTTAACCTCTGTAGCTACAGACATCTGGGGTTCGGAGACCTGGTGATCTGACATGTAGGTACAGGTTTCCCCTAGTTCAGGCACTAAGTCTCCACCGCATAATTAATAAAAATAAAAATAAAATAGGTATGTAAAAAAGGAGTGTGACTTTTTAAGAAGGAACGCAAAAAAGGTTTTCGGATGTGTCTGACCGAATTAAAACCTATGTCCTAGTTTTAAGGTAAGTTACAACTTACAAGGTGTGCTATCGTAACAGAGCTATAATATCCGACACGCTGCTTGTGGCCGATTTTTATTAAGTAGTTAACAATACGGGTGTTGTTCTTACCATTTGTTGGATTTGTTTCCCGGTTCAGACAAGGATCGGAGAACAAAGATTCGTATTATTCACACAAATATCTGCCCCGGCTGGGAACCGAACTCGGGACTTTAAGCTTCGTAGTCAGGTTCTCTAACCACTTGTCCATCAGGTTGTCTAAATAAATAATTTTAATGTAGTTTAAATTAGTGTGTAGTGTTGTATTGGGGGGAGGCCTTTGCTCAGCAGTGGGACAAAACGGGCTAATAATAATAATAATAATTTATTTATTTATTTTAGGGATAATAAACGTAATAATAATAATAATAGTTTAAATTGTTTCCAAAACGAAAATAATTTCTTCTTTTAGCAAAAAAATTCTGCCTACCATAATTTAGATACTTTTCAACCTCTCTAGATGTGGCATAACTGTGGTCGCCCTGTATTAGCTCTGTAGGGGATCATTAAACATCCAACATTCGAACATAAATATTCTTATTTTTATTAAATGGTAACTATCCCGATCGGGAATTGAATAATAAATAAATAAATAAATTTCACGGGACAATTCACACCAATTGACCTAGTCCCAAAAAGTAGCCTTGACTTCTAGCTTCATAGTCAGGTTCTCCAACCGTTTATGAGTACCTACCCAAATATGAGTACCTGGGTGACCGAGATTTGCTCTGGCTAAAACTCGATAATAAGTGTTTTCCCAGAGATAAGACCGAGCTAGATCGATTTGTCATCCCCGAAAACCCCCACACGCCAAATTTCATCGAAATCGTTCCAAGATTCTGGTCATATATTATATAAACGAATTGCTCGCTTATAGGTATTATATATATACTTATAAGTATATTTATATTATATAGTATAAAAAAGGCCTTAGCGGATTAGTGGTTCGCCCTACAGCCTCTCAAGTAGAAGATCGTGGGTTCCAAACCGCGAAATTACTTTCAAAATTTATCAAAAGCTTTACGGTGAAGGAAAACAACGTGATGAAACCTGCACAAACCTGAGAAGCAATTCAACGGTGCTTGTGAAGTTCCGAAACGGAAACGTTCGGAAACGGGGCCTACTATGCTACTACAGGGGCTTATTAATAGGGTGAGATGATGGTGGTGATGATGATGATGATGATATTATAAACAGGATACTTCTCTGGTCGAACAAAAGAATGCAGTTACACAATAATATGTTTAGTACTTAAGTGGTTAAAATCTCCTTGAACTCAGGACACTGCGCTGTAAACAAATATAGTACAAATAAAGCACCCAGACAAGGAAAACTGAATCTAATATAAAAATTCTCTAAATGTTATGTTACTTATTTTAGTGCCTACATCTCTTCGGAACGGATAAACATATTTGGCTGATTCATCTTGTTGTTTTTAACTCCCGACACAAATAGAGGGGTTTTAGTAGTTTGTCGCCTGTCAGTTTTCTGTGACATCGTAGCTTTCAAATGGCTGAACTTATTTCGATGTTTCTTTACTTTTTTTCTCTTGTTAGGGATGAGAAAGGTAAAGGAGACTGGCCTATGCCTATTTCTTTTTCTTTTCTGGCAACCCAATTTATAATGATAGTACTTATTTTATTTTAATTAAATAGGAAAGTATTTTTTTAACTGTAAAGTTGTATCGGTCTCACTTAACTGTATTTTTTTAATGTATGATGACCAGATGGTCCAAAGGAAGACCAGCGCCAATCGCAAGTCCGGCAGATTGCTGATTTGGGACCATTTCGTGACATGCATAACCTATTTTTATTTCATTTTATTTTTATTATTATTCTTATCCATGTCACATCACGTCATGTCATGTCACGAATAAATGTTTTCTTTTTTCTTTCTTTACGTGAAAGCGTATTTCTGTGCAATGGTTCTTAGCTATGTTTAATAAAAATCAGTTTTGATGTTTTTAGAATTTGAACTTTAAATCAAAATGAATAAACATAATTATTACACACAAGTCGGGTAAAAGAAGTGTGTGCGAAGCCGGGGCGGGCAACTAATCCATACTACTCTATTCAAACTTACCCTACATGGGCCTATAAATATTAATTCGCATAAAATCAAATGAAATTTACAAAACTTACAAAACAATGTTACCTATAAAAAATAAATTAAATAAGAAGGTAGGTATCTTAAAATTTAATAAAATCCATACTTATATTTCAAATGCGAAAGTGTGTACGTCGGTCTTTCACGCCGTAACGGAGCGTCGGATCGACGTGATTTTTGGGCCCGAGAGTGACATAGGCTACTTTTTATCCCGGAAAAATGCACAGTTCCCAAGGGAACAGCGCGTGATAACCGAATACCACGCGGGCGGAGCCGCGGGCAAAAGCTAGTTAGAAATAAAATACAAGCAAGTCAAGTATAATCTCAACAAGACACAATTTTTTCCGTTACAACATTTTCCCTTTATTTTTCCGTTTGAAGAACTTCAGGTAAGTGAACTCGCCAGGTATTTTATTAAAATCGAGAAAAATAACATCAACAAATAGACTCGTTTTCGTCAGCGAATTCCCGTTTAAATCTTGTTGTTATGATTTTTATAGCCGCAGTAACACAATTCGTAAAAGCTTGAAGTGTAGACTATAATAATAAATTTCCTTTTTTTATACCCATACAATTTACAGTTCAAAATTAAAATAAATAATCACAATTAATATACTATATGTCATAATCATAATAATTATCATTTCATTAGGATTATATACTTTGAACTTGGAACCTCCGTAAGACTCACACAGAGTGAAATTCACCTGCAAAACCCACGTCTTAAATCGAGTTTACGAATTAACCCGATACAAGTCGATTTAAACTCAATTGAACACGTGATTTACCTATCCGGGTTAATTTCACTATAAAGGTACCTACTTGTTAAATGAAAACCAAAATGTTGAACCACGTTAAACGTTAAATGGTAATCATACAATAGAGTCATCTAAAACAAAAAATGTTACACGCACCGGTCAAAGTACTTACGAAAAAAACGAGCGGTAAAAACCGATCACGCTTGACCTCAGCCACCAAGGAGACAAGCCTGTGAAGGTTTTTATCAATGAAAGAATCACGCCGTCATTTGCAGACATCTCTACAGATTAGTTTAGTTACTCGAACGCTCCATTCATGCCGCCAAATAAACGGCAATTTGCGATAGCTTTATCAATAAATAAATAGGTCTTTTCGATACTAAGTAATGGACACTTAGACATAAGAACGGTCACCTCGAACGCGACAAGACGCTTAAAAAGTGACAAATTCGAAAATAGAATCGCGAGTGGTTTTTAATTCAAATGTTTTTTTAAACGAATCTCCGAAGTTGCCAGTATTTTAAGGGTGCCAGTATTTTTAATAGTGTTTCAAAATGGACGATCATAATTCGATTGAAGTTAAAATTGAAGATTCCAGACCGGACCCTCACTATTTGGGACTTATCCCAGTTTTTGTTCTATTTATTATAATTTTTGTGCGAGTAACTTTCGTTTTGTGCAAAAGCTATGGTAAGTTTTTAATTATTATTTATTGTTTTTTTTTTCATACTATTTTTTTAATCTGGCAGCTGCAACTAATCTTTGAGTAATGAGATACACCTAAATAAAGACGCAGCCCAATTTTTTTTTATGTTGAATTTATGTAATTTATAAAGATTTAACAAAAAATTGTTTTAAATAATTATGAGTAATAATAAAGATCTTAATCTCGTTGCTCACAGGCAAAAGGATCACCAATCGTTCAATTTAAAATAGATAAAATATTTTTGGAACAATTACGGGCAATATGAGTAGGTACCTACGCTTATTTTGTGTGCAAACTTAATTACCGATTTAAATGCAGTAGCAAATATTAATTGCTAGATAGATAATTAAAAAGATAAGATTTTTAATTATTACTAAAGTAATTATCGTTTATATTATTAAACATTCTTCTTCTTCAATATTAATTAAAATCCAGTTATGTTAAACGAGCTAAAAATAACTAAGTGAAGGTCAAATACCAGTTTTAACTATAAGTAAATATTGTTACGTTAAAGTACCAAGTTACAAACAAACAAACTCAAACTCATAATATTTATTGACAACAAAAACGCACTGTATCACAGCAAAAACAGTAAAAACATAAATAGGAGAAGAGAGAACAATTTGAGACGTTTGTGCTGTAGTGTGATGCCAAAAGGACCTACCTACCTACCTTACCCTTCCTTACCTTAGCCTTCTGGGTTAAACAATAACTTAAGGAGTCTATATTGGTCGTTAGGGTTTTAGTCTTTCTTTTTTTAAACCTAGGTATCATCGATATAATCCTGTTTAATAAATGAGGGGGATTTGGAATCTTATTGTGTTTTGTAATAAAATTTGTTCGGGCGTTAGTTTGCGGAGGCCCATAATAATATAATCAAAGAATTAAAAACAATTACATCGCTCAGTCGTTTTCTAATTAGTCATTTGTTCTTCTTCTTCTTCTTCTTTTTTAAAATATGGCTTCTGTCCTAATTAATAAGACAATTTCGCCAGTGTCTATGTATTCTCTTTCGAGAGGCAACGTTGTACGGTGATTGTAGTTTTTGTAACTTGATAGTAAAATTCCAGAAACCACGTGGAAACAACTTGCGCATTAAAAAATGTCAGACACGAGAGCAGTATAGAATTTTGTGATCACTGTTCACTGTTAAGGTTAATCGCCGCATAAAACACTATCAAAATTATACTTCAACTAGCCAAAGAAACAGAAATAGCAAAATTATATATTGTCTACATCCGCCATGTTCGAATGCTACAAATCGAATCTAGTCATTTGTTTAGAATATGCAACGGTCGTACTTGAAGTTTCGGGCTTTTGAAAACGCGGTCATATTTATATGGTTAAAAGATAGTTTCTTCTCCTCTCCTCGGCGCGACAGACAACGGGAGCTACTACGAAATTGGGAAATCGAAGATTGAATCGTACTTCACTCTCGACGGCAAAATATGAAGTTTAATTATCGAATTTTGTAGTAGCCTCTCTGGTCCGATGTAGGAGAAAGCAGTCATCCATGCCAGTGTATTGGTGTATATAGACGATGTTCTATAAATTCGATATGGCACTCAAATTTTACATCCGTCAGATAAAAAATTACATGTATACAAAGACATTCATTTATTGGCGGTCCGTTGTACTGTGAAAACAATGGACGTAGACCAACGGCCTTAAAGGTAGATCTTAGAACCACTAATTACCAGAAAAAATATCGTTTCCTACAATTTAAGCCTTGAGTACACTCCATGAATTGACTACGACTTGGTGTCTTGTCGTCACATAATTAGGGTGTGATTTAGTGTGAGAAATATTGTGACGTTGTTATGCAATACGTGATGTTTGAGAATGCGTTATATCGCCATGTTTGTGTAGTTTCGGCCTTTATCTGTTATATCATATTTGCTTTGATAGGTCTATATCACATGCACTTCTGATAATTGTTACCATCATCATCATCAGCCGGAAGACGTCCAATACCTACACAAAGTTTTCCCACTTAGAATGCCACAATGAACGATTTGCTACTTATATCTACCGGTTACGTTTTACCGTTGTCATTAGGCCATCTAGTGGGAGGCCTGGTAATGCTTCGTCTTTCAGTTCGTAGTTGCCACTCGAGGACCTTTATCCCTCGAACCAACAGTTTCTGTTCTTCAAGCGATGTGGCCCGCCCACAGACATTTTAGCTTGCATATTTTTCCAGCTATGTTGACGACTTCATCGCTTCATCAGATTCTACCGCGCAAAGAAAATTTGAGGAGCTCTGATAAATATGCCTACATTTAATTTTGCTCTCTAAAAGGCTTTTTTCACCGCTCATTGGCAAGTCTTATGCGACAGATATCTATGATGCCTTCTTTGTTTATTTTGTCCGAATAAAATGAGACAACACCTACCTAAAATTGATCTATGATTGATTGGTGAGATAGATCCCAAATAATATATTTTTTATCGATTATTTAATTCATTAAAAAAAACTTTGATCTTTTAAATTTAATTTAGCTTAAACTCGCTGTTTCCTGTGACTACATCTGCGAAAAGAATTCGTTAATCGGTATCTCGCAGAAACTGTGCAATTTTTTGGGATAAAAACTATCCTATGTCCTTCACAGAGTTTTAAAATATCTCTCCATGTGATATTCCAACCGTCGGTAGGCCTCCAACAAGATGGAGCGACGACTTGGTTAAGATCGCGGGATCGCGGTGGATGCGGAAAACGCAAGACCGGCCTGAGTGGAGAGCCTTGGTTGAGGCCTATGTCCAGCAGTGGACGTGTTTCGGCTGACACGATGATGATGATGATATTACAAATATATAAAGAGGCTCAGTAGTTTAATAGTGAAAAGTTTCACATTTATAATACTCGTATTATAGTAATAGTTAGACGACCAGATGGCCTAGTGGTTAGAGACCCTGACTACGAAGCTTGAGGTCCCGGGTTCGATTCCCGTGTCGGGGCAGATATTTGCAAGAAAAATACGAATGTTTGTTCTCGGGTTTTGTATGTTTATCCATTGCTTAGTACTCATAACACAAGCTTTGCTAAGCTTACTTTGGGACTAGGTCAATTGGTGTGAATTGTCCCGTGATATTTATTAATTTATTATGATTTCTTAGTAAAATTACTATTACTTACAGAATAACCTAGGAACCCTACATTGTATGAATACCTACTATTATCTTCTAAACAAACTATAGTTATATCTTCTGAGCAAATATGAAGTGGAAATTACGTGATTTCATTCCTAAAATTGCTGTCGCCTACTTTGAGTTTAAGTAAACAATATGCCGTAGACATAGTACCGCGGAAATGTACCATTTTATTGCTACAACGTAGATTTTCTCTTCTCTGGTGTTCTAGAAAGCATATTTGTATAGTGATTATTGAAAATGAAAATTTATTTCGGGTGTTCTGGTCGGAAGTTGTACTCGCAACTCTTGGTAACCATGTCGTACTAATTACAATCACATGACCGCTAATCAGTCCACTCAAAAACATAGGTGATTCGGGAGACGAGAGAAGTAATTATCCTACCAGATTCACTTAGTTATCACTTAGGTACCATAATTATTGTACGCAACATTAGTAATATTAACTTTTTTAAAGTTGCAAACAAAAAATATTAAATCCCTACTAATATTAATATTATAAATGTGAAAGTAACTCTGTCTGCCTGTCTGTTACGCTTTCACGTCAAAACCGCTGAACCGATTTTGATGATATTTAGTATAGAGATAGTTTAAGCCCCAAGGACTAACATAGGATACTTTCTATTCCGGTAGAGGGCGCCACCGCGCAATAATCTAGGTCCGCGCAGACGAAGTCGCAGGCATAAGCTAGTTCCATATATGTTTAACTTAAATATGATAATGAGCGGTCTATTACTAACTATCGTGGGTGTAGGGTTGGTCCTGCTAACATCTCCCGACGCAAAAAAAGGGTTTTATAAGTTTGACCGCCATGTGTGTATCAATCAGTTCAGCCATATTGAACTTTGAAGTGCCAAAGTCGGGGGTTTTCCAACTTTTTGTTGGTTAGGTTATAACTGTATGAGGTTCAAATTCCGCTCAGCAGGATTACTACGAATCTCGAAACTCGAAGTTCGTGTCATAGGTACAGTTACACAAGAAGTAATTACATTCAATAAGTCTCTTATCTACCCCAATTCTAAAGACGAAATAACTGCCTTATGGCACGAGATTAAACCTTTCTTTTCTGTCAACTCTAACTTCATTTAATTTAGAATTGGAGGCCACAGCAACATTATATTGCGTCTGGTCAACTATTTCTTACCTAGCAAATAGTCCGGTACAATAGTCTGGGAGCTGCAAAATAAAATTGATTTAATGCCACTTTATTTGCGTGTCGTCAATTGTTATTCTAGTACAAATTGTAAAGAGATTACAGTTCACGAGCCGCAATACAATGTTGCTATGGCCTCCAAATTCAAAATTAAATGAAGTATATGGTAATTATAAAACCTGACTGTCACGTTATCAAACAAAGTAATAAACCAGACACCGTATTGTCTAAAGTCGAGTTTAGTTAGACTTGCAAGAAAAAATGTGCAATTTGCATTAATTAAATTGTGGTGGGAATGCCCTATGTTTCAGCATCTCTATTTGTTTTGTTAGAATAGACGGAGACGGCATCATATTTAACCGTCAGTTAATACATTTTCTGCGAGTGCGAGTAAAAAATGTATGAACTCGCACTAATCACTTATCAATGTGTAAATGGGGCCTAAGCCCAGCGGTTGTTATTTAGAGATTTTATCCCTATCGTATGGGAATATCGGGATAAAAAGTATCCTATGTTTAATCCAGGTTATAAACTAAGACTTCCACTGCTGGCCTCCCCCAAGACTCTCCATTCAGACCGGTCTTGTGCTTTTCGCATCCACCGCGATCCCGCGATCTTAACCAGGTCGTCGCTCCATCTTGTTGGAGGCCTACCGACAGCTACGTGCGATATTGTGGCCCAAATATGTGTTGTAAAGGTACTAAAATCAGTTTTTAAGATTAACTATCTTGTTATACTTTTTCTACCAAAAAATATGATATACACATCAGATTAAGCGGATAATAATACAATTAAAGAGATTACGTATTTGATGTCAACGTCTGATTTTGTATCTTTGACCGCTTTAGGAAAACGACTATAAAAACTCTTTGTCTCCATTTACGAAAACAAATTAAAATTCCTAAGCATATTATTGAAAAACAAAACACACCTACTTATCGTGAATCTTGCGATGGCACGTTCAAACAGCATTTATAAGTACCTACTAGCTTTTGCCCGTGGCTCCGCCCGCGTGGTATTCGGTTATCGCGCGCTGTTCCCTCGGGAACTGTGCATTTTTCCGGGATAAAAAGTAGCCTATGTCACTCTCAGGACCATAAACTATCTCTATGCCAAAAATCACGTCGATCCGTCGTTCCGTTGCGGCGTGAAAGACGGACAAACACACAAACATACAAACACACTTTCGCATTTATAATTTAAATTACTAGTATGGACTAGTATGGATTTAACTTGCCTTGTTAGTTTGGATGAATTCTTAGAATTAGAATTTAAACCAACTTCCAACAAGTAGGTAGTCGGATTACGTTAAAATTTGGTATTAGGTATGTATGAACAATGAATGACAACACAGTATAGTCAAATCTGTCCAGCCGTTACAGCGTTAAGAAGCAACAAACACTCACTCACAACCTTTCACATTCAAAAACTCAAATCTCACAACATTTATTGAAAACAAAAACACACTACATCACAACAAAAACACAGTATAAACATAAATAGGAGAAGAGAGAACAATTAAAGACGTTGTGCTGTAGTGTGATGCCAAAAGGACTCAGCTCAGCATGTGCCGTAGCCCTGTAACCAGAGCTGCAGCGCTGGTTTTCAGCTGAACCCCGGTGAGTGTGCACCCACGTAACTAAAAAAATCGTAATAATACCTAGTAGGAGATTTGCTTTGAACATTGACTTTCTGCCAAGTTTTTTGCAGCGCATTCGTGGCAATGATGGTCTTTTCGATAGCACTCGTATTTTAAAAAGTGACATTTTGAATTTGATTTAAACTATTTCGTGGCCATTTTCCTCATTCCTTTGGCTTTGCTTATTTTATGATAATAATAAAATATAATCTCAGTAGATTGGCAGTATATGCACTTATAACAAATTTATCTCGTTACTTCTGACTAAAGAGGGTTAGTCATTTTATTTGTAATCAGATTTGTTTTCCTTTCCACGTTATGACTCTTTTTAACCGAGTTCAAAAAAAGGAGGAGGTTATCAATTCGGTTGTTATGTTTGTTGTTACATCAGAACTCCGTTGTTCTGTTGTGGCTGTTAGTTGAAGATTTTCCCTTCTTAGTAACCTTCGCTCTGTGCCCTTAGTGTAAGTTTTCGGTTATAAAATTCGTCTCGATCCCGTTCGGGTTAAAATCTCAATTTGTATGGAAACACGAACAGCGCCTCTAGCGGAACGTTTGCGATGTTGGTGTTTCCATATAAATTGAGATTTTAACGCGAACGCGATCGAGACGTATTTTGTAACCGAAAACTTACACTAAGGACACTGGTCGTTTGTCCGAATTTTATCCCTACTAATCTTATAAATGCGAAAGTAACTCTGTCTCTCTGTCTTTCTGTCTGTTACGCTTTCACGTCGAAACCACTGGACCGATGTCTAATGGGCGGAGCCGCGGGCAAAAGCTAGTATAGTAATATATTAAAGCTATAAATAAACTAAATCACTCGTATTGCTTCCACATCTCAAAAAAGTGGTTAAACCACAAAACGCCTAATCATAGATATCAAAAGATGAACAACAAAAAAGTCACATGTTTCCTCAACCCACAAATCTATTTATACTCTCGATAATTCACAAATAGCACTCATATAGGATTTATTTTTATCATCAAAGAGTGCGCGAGAGTTTATCTCGATCACAAAACGCTCACATGCTTTTAATTTAGCCAGTTGCGTCAAATAAAGTCATGTGATGGTGATGGCTTCACCACTTGAGTATAATCTAAGGCGATGCAGTTTTTATCGATTTATCAGTACCTAATTTAAGATGACTATCCATACTAATATCCATATACTTACTAATATTATAAATGCGAAAGTTGTTTGTATGTTTCTGTGTTTATCCGTCTTTCACGCCGTAACGGAGCGACGGATCGACGTAATTTTTGGCATAGAGATAGTTTATGGGCCCGAGAGTGAAATAGGCTACTATTTATCCCGGAAAAATGCACAGTTCCCGAGGGAATAGCGCGAGATAACCGAATACCACGCGGGCGGAGCCGCGGGCAAAAGCTAGTTGGTACTTATATTGTTTATCAACATCTGCCAAAGAAACCAAAGTGGAATTGATTGTGAAAACTTTCTTTTTATTAGGAGAGCGTTTATTCATCGAAATACTACGTGTTTTTATATGTACTTAAAATGTTGTTAGTTATATATTGCTGGTATATTTTTGATTGTAACAAAAATATTCCAGTAACGTAAAGTTATTACGTTATTAATTAATTTAAAGTTATTAATTCTAGTAACAGAAATAATAAAAATAGCATCGAATAGCATAAAGTGGGCCCCACTCAGCATAATGTTACGGCAAGCCGCAACGCAATTTTTCAGTGGGACCCATGTAAAAACTAAAACATGTAAAGAACACAATACACTATGACGACACGAACGCCAGCGGAAGGAAGTTCGCAAAGAAACTTTCAATCCGGAAGCATAATATTATTATGGCAACACTCGATCACACACTTAACACACACACTTTTACAAGTCATTTTTTTAGACTACCAGTGCTTTCGGAAAGACCGTCATTGCCAAGAAGAATGCGTCGCAAGAAACTCGCCTATATCACAAAGTAGATAATCCTATAGATTTATTATAGAGAGCGATGACAACAGGAAGGGAATTAATTGGTTTTACAAAGTAAATATTACACAATGATGACGAGCCTCAGGTATTGATGTAGTTTGGCTGCCAATAAAACTGTGTCCCAAAAAAAATCACGTGCGGTTCACTTACTTGTACTAATGTATGGAATTTCTCAATCAGCTTTGCCTTGACCTGGAGAAAAACCGGCTGAGAATGTTCTATTGACATTGGTTTGACATTCTTCAATCATTAGACTTGAATAGAGATGTGCAGGTTGCGGAACGTTTCCAAAAAATTGGAAAAGTTCTCGGGAATCTGGAATTTTTCACAGGATCCCTACTAATATATTATTATAATATTATAAATGCGAAAGTAACTCTGTCTGTCTGTCTGTTACGCTTTCACGTCGAAAACACTAAACCGATTTTGATGAAATTTCTTATACCTAGGTAGTTTGAACCCCAAGGATCAACATAGGATACCTTTTATTTCGGTAGAGGGCGCCACCGCGCGATAACCTAGATCCGCGCTGACGAAGTCGCAGGCATAAGCTAGTATATAATATATACCCTCTTCTTAATACTCTGTACTGTGGTATAAGTAACTCAAAAGAGTTTCTGGAGATACCGCTTTTTGGCTAAGAAGGGCAGTATAGAAATTTTTAAATGTAAGAAACTGAAAATTTAAATCCCCATACCTACTTATAGGATAAAAACCCGCAATTTTTTAAAGTTTCCTTTATCATATCACTAGATTTATGGCCTGTTTCACTACCTGTCATCAGTGATGCCGTCTCTGTTTTCTCCGAATAAACAAAGAGGGCATTACTTTTATCTGACACCTAAAGTTAGCCGAGAAGTGGTGAAATAGGCCCTTAAAATACATAATGTTGCTAATTTTATAACTGGGAAAAGGTATTATGTGAAAAATGGTCGTACATGATAACGTGTAAGAGCCCTTCGCGGATTATTTTCAGAATAAAGGTTTTGTTTTTTGATTCTTTTTTTAAAGTTATCTCAGACTAAAACTCGTTAATAAGCATTTTCCCAGAGATAAGACCAAGCTATATCGATTTGTCACCCCTGAAAACCCCACATACCAAATCTCATCGAAATCGTCGGAGCCCTTTCCGAGTTCCCCGAAATATAAATATACAAGAATTGCTAGTTTAAAGGTATTAGATAGATCATCATCATCATGTCAGCCGAAAGACGTCCACTGCTGGACATAGGCTTCCCCCAAGGCTCTCCACTCAGACTGGTCTTGTGCTTTTCGCATTCACCGCGATCCTGCGATAGGTTTGAGTCGGTCCTGAACTAAGAACTAAAAATAATGAATTCCCATTGCGGACCGAAAAGAACTAGTTCCTCGTAAACGATCTTAATCGGTCTCGGTCCGCGCTCCTTAGCTTCGATTGGTCGGAGTCGGAGCTAAAACAGTATGGGAGCGAGCATTGGGAGCGGTAGTGAGTGAGCGATATATGATTGAACGAGGAAACGAATAAAGAGCGGAGCTAAATAAACTCGCTCCCCGATGTTAAACATTGTTTCGGTCGGAGCCGCTCCTCGGAACTAAAGGAACTAAAAGACCGAACTAGTTCATTTGACCGATTGGCCGAGATCGGAGCGCTCCCTTTAAGACCGAGCGGGCGCAACTCTATCCTGCGAGCTTAGCCAGGTCGTCGCTCCATCTTGTTGGAGGCCTACCTACAGCTAGTCTCCCGGTCCGCGACGCCATTCGAGAACCTTCTGACCCCATCGGCCATCAGTCCTGCGTATTAGATAGATAGATACATAGGCAGGTTTGCGTGCCCTACATAGAAAGGTCGCCATTAAAAAGGAGCTAACTGTAGGTAATAATAAACAGGAAGAAAGTTATTTGCACTATTAAGTTATTAAAATCTTATTAAACCAATCAAATTATATTGTTACTGTAGTTTTTCTTTTATTTGCGCTTTTTTTATTGGAGAGGCAATCAGCGTTATTAATTTCTACATCAACAGCTGTTTGTGATCTTCATTAACTGATGGACAGGAAAACGTTGACTTTTTGATTTTTTCCTTGTCGTTTACCAGACACTTAAGGCCTGTTTGTTTCTCTACTTGTCAACTAACTTTAAGTAACGGATATCAGTGATGCCGTCCCTGTTTATTTTGTCCGAATAAACAAAGACGGCATTACTTTTATCTGACACTTAAAAGTTATTCGACAAGTGGTGAAACGGGCCAAAATGATAAGCTTTTGCTAAAAATCTCTCGCTTAAGTTAAAATTACCGCTTGATGTTAAAGTAGGGTTTATAGCACATCAACTGTTAGAATTATAGTCTTCTCTAATGAACGCCATAACTTTTTGCAAAATGTCCCTAGATTAGGGGAATGTGGCTTTTTACGGAATACTACGAAGTCAATGATAGAGACAGTGATAAAACTTAACACGGTTTTCGTATTAAGAGTTACTGTATATGAAAACTAGGTACCTATGTATATTATTGTCTGTCTGTACTGTAGGTATATAATTAATGTTAGTATAGGTTAAGTAGGTATAGGTAGTATAGGGTAAGTAGGTGGTAGGGGTAGGTAGGGAGGTACAATAATTTTGTTAAAAAACTCAAAAAACCCGGCTGCCTTGAGAAACTAAAAAGGAGTAAAAACAACTCTACATAGCAGTCTAGAACTCTGCTAAGTAGGTAACTTAAATTTTAGTTACAGCACTTTTCAAAATTTGTGTTCCTTGTATAAATAAATAAATAAATCTTTATTGCCACAACTTCAAATTACACATTGTTAAAAAAAAATAAAAAAATGTGGCAGAAAAATAAAAACATATATACATATTCTTTAATTGGTACCTATTGCGATTTATTTTATGTAATGGATATTAATTACATACTTAATAATAAACTATAATGCTCAATCATACATCAAAGCAGCGCTATAAACATAGTGTAGTAAAGACTAAATCACGATAATTTGTGATAAAATAGTACGAACGAATATTAGGACACTGTAGCTGTTTTATAATATGACTGCAATATACTTACCTAGTTATAATTCCATAATTATCAGTTACTCAAACTGTGACCCTGACGATTTGGACTGTATCAAAAACGAGTCAGTGAGAAGAATTTGGTTGAAAATCACCGTTTTTACGCCTATTGTTGTAATGTTTCTATTCCTGGCCTGTCTTCTATGGTGCTGTTATAGGAGTAATAAAAAAATGTGAGTACGTTCCATCCATTCTAATATTATAAATGCAAAAGTGTGTTTGTATGTTTGTCCGTCTTTCACGCCGTAACGGAGCGACGGATCGTCGTGATTTTTGGCATAGAGATAGTTTATGGGCCCGAGAGTGACATAGGCTACTTTTTATCCCGGAAAAATGCACAGTTTCCGAGGGAACAGGGCGCGATAACCGAATACCACGCGGGCGGAGCAGCGGGCAAAAGCTAGTAGCTTAATAAAGTGTCGATGTGGCGTGAATGATCTCTATTGGATGGAGGTCTCAATTTAGATTTAGACAGAAGTCGGTAGTACCTACGCTAGTGCCTCTAGGTAAGTTTCTGACACAAATAAAATGTGCAAATGTATTTTTGATTAGGTACCTACAAGTTTTTTTGCTGTTTCTTTGCTTCAACTTCATCCAGTGGAAAACCCCTGACTTTGTCACTTCAAAGTTCAGTACTTATCTCAAAAACGGCTTTACCGATTTTGATAAAACATGGCTATAGTTCTTAGCTAGAAAACCTGCTATCAAATAAAAAACTCAACTGAGGTATTTCCGAACCGGTGGTAGATTTTTTTGACATTCATAAGTGCTTGTTATAGCCTAAATTGAATAAAGATAAGTATTTTGACTTTGACTTGACTTTGAAAAAACCGCATTCAAATCGGTCCACCCGCTTAAGAGCTACGGTACTAGAGACAAACAGACAGACACACATAGCGGTCAAACTTATCCCCCCCCCCTCTTTTTGCGTCGGGGGTTAAAAAAAAAGAAATAACATATTCTCACAAAATTTCGCCTTTGTGATACCTTAATTAAATAAAAATATATCTAATCTTTCTTTTATCAATGAGGAAATAAAATATCACAATTTAAGTTATATATAATGTTGAACTAAATCTCCATATATTTCTGGGATTTCGGCTGTAATGGCGAACGATTGTGATGCATATAATAGTTTTATTTATATACTAGCTTTTGCCCGCGGCTCCGCCCGCGTGGTATTCGGTTATCGCGCGCTGTTCCCTCAGGAACTGTTGCCTTTTTCCGAGCTAAAAAGTAGCCTATGTCACTCTCGGGCCGATAAACTAAGTATCTCTATGCCAAAAATCACGTTGATCCGACGCTCCGTTACGGCGTGAAAAGCGGACAAACATACAAACACACTTTCGCATTTATAATATTAGTATGGATTTTAAGAGCCAATTTTGTTGACGTATTGATTTGAGATACGAGATTTTTTCAAAGTAGTGACGAAATGTGTTAATTTGACAGTGTAAAATAGTATCAGCTACTTTTGATGCTGACCGTACCCATCCTCGCATAGCACATCTGGTGGAAACAGTCACACTGTTCCAAATCCTCGCACCGCTAAGCTAGCGCACGCACATCTCAGGTGGAAACGCTGCTTTATTGTTAGATGTTAGATGAAGGTGGTAGGACCTTGTGCAAGGTTCGCCCGGATTGCTACCACCATCTTGCTCGCTAATCCTGCCGTGAAGCAGCAGCGCTTGCACTGTTGTGTTTCGGCGTGGAGAGTAAGACAGCCGGTGAAATTACTGGCACTTGAGGTATCCCATCTTAGGCCTCTAGGTTGGCAACGCACCTGCAATACCCTTGATGTTGCAGATGTTTATGGGCGGTGGTGATCTCTTACCATCAGGAGACCCACGTGCTCGTTTGCCATCCAATCAAGTAAAAAAAAAAAGATCTGTTTGTCAAACTTTGAAAATATTTGCACACGACAATGTAGAAGCGATAAAATTAAACACGGTTTATCTTTTAACCGTAACATCAACCTACGATATGAATTATTGTGTATGTCCGTCCAAAAAGTGCTAAATTCAACCTTCGTATCTCGCTGTCCCGCTGACGATAATATTATTTATAGGAGAGTGAGAGGGACGGTACGATACGAACTTCAATTTTCGAAATTCGTAGAAGCCCCTACGCTCTGTATGCGATATTTTGGGAAGAGTACGTTATGCCAAACGATACATTTGACTAAATAATACTTGGTAATATGAAACATGACCAAGTTATTATTTCTGAAACAATAATTTGCCAAAAAAGAATTATAATATAATTAAAAAAACTTATTCCAATTTTACAGTTAATATTATTAACTTATTCCAATTTTACAGTTAATATTATTAACTGTAAAATTGGAATAAGTTTTTTGCCCATAGGTACATTAGTAATCCCACAGACACTGATGTTATATAAAAAAAAGACAAACATTGGAACATAGAACCTCCCCTTTTTTTGAAGTCGGTTGATAATAATAGTAATAAGTATAACTTAACTAAGTCACAACAATTAGTGATGCCAGATCATTGAAAATGGCTAAAAAAATATACTGTAACACAGAATAAGTGATATGTTTAATGTTTAATGTTTATTTGGGCAAAAAAACGGTACAATATGAAAAAAACTTAAGAAAATAAGACTTAAACGAAACATAGACCAGCAAATATGCCACTATTAATTTACACAGTAGAGTAACACGTACAAAGAATAAAAATTACCAATTAAACAATAATTTAGTTAAACAAAACGAAACTAATGCTTTAACAGTGCAGCTTTAAACCTGTTAAGAGAAAGGTTGAATATATCTAATTCCGAAAATGAATCGTTGTAGGTTTTACAAGCTCTATGTATGAAAGCATTGGAAGCATATCTTCTACGAGTGAACGGGACATGAAACAGCTTTATGAGTCGCGTATTAGGACGCGGTACCCTAAGACATATTTTATATGATATTGCTACTCGTAGTAGCTGTAGATAGTTAGTAGGTTTTTTTGGAAAAAATTTCCTCATTTCCCGTAATAAGAGCTTAATCAAGTTTCTAAAGGCTAAAAGCGTGTACTGTGATTGACTCATCCTGATAACCACAAACACCCGATAAAAATGCGATATCCTATTATACGGCATTTTATCCTAGAGCACATCCTAACGATCATATATCTAGTAGCAACATTATAATATAAATATATTAATTCAGATATTTTTATAATTATGAGTTCTTGTGAACCGGAAGATATAGAATGTGTGAAAGAAGATATAGTAAGAAACGTGTGGGTTAAAATAGTAATAACGCCAGCCGTTATAACTATTTTTTTACTTCTCTGCTTGATTTGGAATTGCTACAAGAGTAATAAGAGAATGTGAGTACCTAGTAACTTAATTTTAATTCAGCAAATACGACCATTATTACCATATAATACGGCATAAAATCAGTTCGACTAAATTAATTTGCTATCTTTATTTATTTGCGAAACAAACAGCATATTTGGGCCTATCAACTTTTTTAGAAAATTTTCAAACAATTGCAGATTTTTGTAAGTAAACATGTTTTTTCTGTAATTTAATGGATGGTGTACATGAATACATGCCATCCTACGTAAGTTCAACCTATTAAACCATGAAATATTTTGTTGGAAGTACGATTTTTTGGTAACGCCGGAGACAATTTTGGTAAAGCAGGAGACGGCCAAAGTGTCGGTAAAAAAGTTGATTGGCCCATTTAACAAAGTTAAATATTAATCCTATCAAAACATAAATGTGAATGGGAGCCAAGTTCAATATCATGATTTATGTGCCTTGATTTTTTACTTTAACGACAAAAGGAGTGAGATCTAAATGGGTGCCAAGCCAAGTGCCAAGGTGCCAAGTACAATGATCAGTCCTGAAATTTATTTATAACAATATAAAATATTTTATATCAACTTAAAATATCATTTCTTCTTATAACTTAGGATAATATATTGAAGCCTGACTTGGCTAGTTCTCATATACCTATACGAATTATTATTAATTACCTACTAAGAGTCATGGAAGAGCCTATTAATATTATAAATGCGAAAGTGTGTGTGTTTGTATGTTTGTCCGTCTTTCACGTCTAAACCATAGTAAAAGTGATATCTGGGGGCACGGTAGTGCCCCCGCCAAGTCGAGCAAAAAAAACAAAGGCACGGCCGTACCATACTTTTCTCGAAGCCATTCAGGCTATTTTCAACACCCTGTATTTTTGTTATGGCTAAAGCTAGAACCCTGAATTTTCAGTTACCTATAGGGCCTAATGGGACTTAGATATATTATCAATAACATTCAGTTCGAACACGTAGATTAAGAACTATCACATGTTAAAGTTCCTCAGTTTTGTCACTGACATACCTACACACTGACTTTTGATCATCATAATTCTAAGGTACTTCTAGCAGACCCACAAGCTCCAAATTTTAAACATAGTTAGTTTTTAGCCTACATGGTCACAGAAAAATCCAAAATGTTGCAATTTCAGTCACGTTTCAAAATTATATAAACTGCACAAGTAAGTTTGTAATCCCATATAAATACTAGCGATTACAAAGTTACACAGCAATGACTTTATTGAACGTAGTCGTATTGTATACGTATTAATGTTGAGTCTTAATACCTGAGTATTAAGGGTTAAAATGAAATTGTTTATCTTACTAATGTAATAAGTACTAAAGTTCGTTTGTTTGTGAATGTGTGTGCGATGCGAGTGGACGCGAGGATGGACGATGGAAATTGGAATATGGATGATGGACAATGGATAATGGTCGATGGACGATGGGTAGAAAATGGACGTTGGACGATGGAGTGTGGACGATGGACGATGGGCGACGGACGATGGATCATCATCATCATCATCATCATCCCAGCCTATATGCGTCCCACTGCTGGGCACAAGCCTCCTCTCAGAATAAGAGGGCTTGGGCCTTAGTTCCCACGCGAGCCCAGTGCGGACGATGGATGGTGGAGGATGAACGACGGACGACGACGGACGACAGAAAACGACGGACGACGACGGATGACGGAAGTTAGACGGGCGAAAGACGAACGACCGACGAAAGACGATGGATGACGACGGAAGTTCGACGACGGACGACAGACGATGACTGACGAGGGAAGTTCGACGACGGACGATGACGGACAACGGACGATGACAGACGACGGACGACGACAGAAGATGAACGCCGACAGACGACGGACAACGAACGATAGACGATGGCGACGACGGACAAAAGACAACGACCGACGACGGACAAGACAACGGACGACGGATGACGGACGATGACCGACGATCGACGACAGATGATGGAGGGTGGACGATGGACGATGTACGATGGACGACAGACGGTAGACGGACGACGGAAGTTCAACGATGGGCGACGATGGACGACGGATGACGACCGACGACCGACGACGACGACGACGACGACGACGACGACGACGACGACAACGACGACGACGACAGTCGGTACGGACGATGGACTGTAGACGATGAACGAGGATGAACGATGGACGATAACCGAGGATAGACGATGGACGGTGGACGATAGACGAGAATGGATGATGGATAGTGGACGAGGATAGACGATGGATGGCACACGATGGACAAGGATGAACGATGGATGATAGTGGACGATGGACGATGAACGATGAACGAGAATGGACGATGGACGAGAATGGACGATAGACGATAGACGAGGATGGACGATGGACGATGGACAAGGAAGGATAAACAAATGAAGATAGTAGTGCGTTATTACAAGAAGTAGTACCCGAAAAAAAAAGAACTGCCTACAAAAAGTGATGAGATCCCACCAAAAACATTACATGTAAAAAGCTGCAAGTCTCGCAACGCAATGCAGTTCTTGTAATGCTAAAAAGGTTTGAGATGCAATGTTATACCAAGTCGGTTATTTTTGTCAGTACCGGGGGGGTTTCCATAGAACTCGATTTTCACCAACTTGCTTATTTTAAAACCATAGAAAAATGCAGTTTATAGTTCTCAAATAAAGAGTAAACCAAATTATTTTTTAAACACATAATGACTTGGCCATCGCACTCAACCTTTAGTCATTCTCGTATTATGTGTATCACTCAAACTGCAAGGCTGGGGCTAGCGCTATCTTTAATTATAATTACTTGAAATAGCTGACGTTGATGATTATAATTCTTATGTCATTATGTAGCCTTGCGATGGCCAAGTCATTTATGTGTTTAAAAATAATTTGGTTTACTCTTTATTTGAGAACTATAAACTGCATTTTTCTATGGTTTTAAAATAAGCAAGTTGGTGAAAATCGAGTTCTATGGAAACCCCCCGGTACTGACAAAAATAACCGACTTGGTATAACATTGCATCTCAAACCTTTTTAGCATTACAAGAACTGCATTGCGTTGCGAGACTTGCAGCTTTTTACATGTAATGTTTTTGGTGGGATAATTTTTACTACTTATGTCTAAACGGAGCGACGGATCGACGTGATTTTTGGCATAGAGATAGTTTATGGGTCAGAGAGTGACATAGGCTACTTTTTATCACGGAAAAATGCAGTTCTCGAGGGAATAGCTCGCGATAACCGATTTCCACGCGGGCGAAGCCGCGGGCAAAGGCTACATACATAGTTGAAAGTGTGATCTTATTTGATTTGATTTTAAGATAGCCACCGGAAATGCCAACTAAAAGATTTGAGAAAACTGCATTGCGAGATTATTTTTTGATAGTAGTTCCTATTTATATTTATTTTTATCGATCGAGGAGCTACTTAGGTATATCTGAAAAGATAATGCACTGTGTCATACCATGGTCATACGCATGATCATTGATCAGATTTGATTATACAAATCTATTTGTGGTTGTAATTTTTTAGAACGCATCCGTAAATCAGCTTATGTTATAAAATAAATAAATAAATATCATGGGACATTTGACACCAATTGACTTATAGGTGACTATTGTAGCGACTCCTAGCGCCATCTAGTGAACAACGATAGAAACTCCATACATGTTCTACTTCGCGCTATCGAAGTTTCACAACTCGGACGCGTATATACAACTACCGACGCTCGTCCTTCGGACTTCGGTCCCCAGGCATGACACCTGCCTGGAGAGAGATCTCTCTATTGGAGCCTCCCCCCACACTATTATAATCCCAAAGTAAGCATAGCTTGTATTGTATAGTCACCTGCATTAATACCGTATACTGCTTCAACATTGATTGTGCATTTAGTGTAAGTTTTCGGTTACAAAATACGTCTCGATCGCGTTCGCGTAAAATTCAATTTATATGGAAACACGAACAGCGCCTCTAACGGAACGTTTACGATGTTCGTGTTTCTGTACAAATTGAGGTTTTAACGCGAACGCGATCGAGACGTATTTTGTAACCGAAAACTTACACTAAGGGTACTGATTTGATTTAGAGTCGATAACTTAACACCGTTGAACCGATTTAGACGAAACTTAACCGTTGAACCGATTTAGACGAAATTTGGTGCACCGATAGATTGAGTCATAGGGAAGGGCATAGGATAGCTTTTATCCCGGAAAATCGAATAGTTCCCGCTGATAGCATAAACAAATAGGTACTACGCGGACGGAAGCGCGGGCAACAGCTAGTATTATTGTAAATTCGAAAGTTTTAAGTCTGTTTATTTTTTAACTTTTCACATATTAACTGCTGAACCGATTAATATGAAATTCGCTATACAGAAAGTTTGAATAGGATAGTTTTTATCCCGGAGAATTGCAAAGTTCCCGCAGTATCTCCGCGGGCCGAGTCGCGGACAATAGCTATACACCAGTATTTCCTATTCATATGAATAGATATAGGATAAACGACACTTATCTGGCAGATAGGTATTAAGATAAAAACAACAGTTCTTAAAGATTTATTTAGTTTAAGTCATGCTATACAGAACATCTCTATGGTTACGCTTTAAGTGCTCATCCCACAACTCTCTGTGAGATTTCATTGATAAGAACGCAGCAACAAATATCACTTGGATGAACAATATAACGATAAACAATATGTCAGATAACTCAGGGAAATACTCAATAACTTGCAGGATAACCAACATAGCGAACGCGCTGGTAACGTACACGAAAATGCGGACAATTTGGCAGGAATTGTCATTGCTCACCATTCGCACTAGAGTAAGCTTCACCAAAGCGTAAATGATGCTGAGGTAAAATCCCAAAATGACGTACGACATGACGTGCAAGATGTAAATGACAGTCGGGCACAATATATAAGTTGAAATGACACTTTCAAATACCGACATGCCCCAGGCAAAGGCGTTGACTTTCAAATATCGATTCTGCAAAGTCCCGCTGAATACTTTAACGATTTTCGTGTAGATCACGATGCACATCACTAATAGCCAGTTAGAAAAAGAGGCCATAGACAATTTGTACATTAAGTCAACAATGTGATTTTTTGGTGTTGGCAATACTGCATAGTAAACGATTTTTGATATGTCCAGCATTGTTACAGTTATAATTATGTTAAGGAATATGTAGTTTTTGAATTGGCGCCATAGCTTTATTTTGTACCAGGATATAGCTATAAATGTTAAAGTGGCCAATAGTAACAGAAGATTAAAAACGCAGAAGCATAGACACCATATTGCGATAGAATCAGGACCTGTTGCCACAATTTCTACTCTGGTATCACTGGAGTGACTAGTGATGTTTACATTAAACATCATTTTTAAATATATTTTTAGATAGCAAAGATATGAAGAGCAATTATTTACAAATGTTCAAAGTCTTAAGAAAAACAAGTAAATATACCTGAAGGCCGATTTCAATGTAAACAATTCAAAGTACACTTTGATTAGGCCGTTAATTGAAATTGATTTAAGATACTTTTCTTAATTTATACTATAGCTAGCTAGGCCTTATATTTTTCTATCAATTTTAATTATTATTAAACATTGGTCTTTAAATACTGAAAAGATTTTAAAATACTTTGAAAAATTTAAAATACATTCTTTGCCACTTTATTTTTGATTAAACTATTTTACAAGTCAATTTTTTTATACTGAACAAATTCTTATACACTCATAACAATTTAAAATAGTTTCAATACTTACTGTTATAATATTTTAAACAATATGGATTTTTGAAAATTTATAACATCCAAAAATAGCCTCTATACAGTGGTTAAGACTAGAATAATTCTTATTGTAGCAACAAAAACTTAATTGTTTTTGTAATTAAAGCAGAATTTCTTCTTTGGTATAGGTATACCAGCATAACATTTTTCAAAAAAAATATGTTTCATTCCACCTTATGTTTGTGATTATTGTTTCAATCAACACAAATGCACTGGAAAACCACTAATATTTGGTTGGGTTGGGAATTTTGGTGTAATTTTTATTTTGTAATTTGTTCTTCTTTGTTCTCTCAAATTAGCTTTGCAATCTGTAAAGAAAACTATATTATTTCACCCATTTAAATTTGATAGGAAACTGAAAATTTACAATTATTAATTTCACAGACCAGATTAATAATTAAAGTTATAAAAATATTTTGGGAAAGCACAAAAGTAACTGAAAGCTAACTTCTTTGTTTATTAAACCAATTCAGAGAAAATATGATACAAAGATAGTTTGAGACACTGGGAAGGACTTATAATAGTTTTCATTCTGCATAATTGCATTATTCATGCAGAACAGTGATAAACAAATGCTTCATAGACTTACCCCCTTATTCATAAAACTTAACAAGCCTATGTTAACTAACAAATGCTTTGTCCCTTTCTAACAAATACAAATGTCGAAGTGACAGATAAGGACAAACGAATTTTAGCGGCTTTTTAACTAAAATAGGTTTGATTGTCGTTTATGAATAAGGGGGTTAGTCGCTAACAATATAATCATCCCAGCCTATATACATCCCACTGATGGGCACAGGCCTCCTCTCAGAAAAAGAAGGTTTGAACCCACAACCCTCTACTTGAGTGGTGATAGGTCAAACCACTAGGCCAACAATTAATTAATTTTGGATCTAGTTTCAGTAGCAACAAAAGCAAAAGTTAAGAATGACAAAACAGTGCTTCAGATCCATTTTTAATAACTACATACTACATCCTGTTACGAGTTGTGTTAGACAGTCAGTACTGTTTATAGTGACACCAGTATAAAAACATAGGTACCGTAAGGTAGGAGTAGTTTGAACTATTTGAAGGGTTACTTTGGCCCATGTGAAAACCAAATAAAGTCCAATAGGTAATAACAATGTTATCATGTCATGAGGCAATCAATTACCTAACAGTCACCAAATTTTTTTTTTATTCAACTGGATGGCAAACCAGCAAGTGGGTCTCCTCGTGGTAAGAGATCACCACCGCCCATAAACATCTGCAACACCAGGGGTATTGCACCAGGGGTAGTCATCATCACCATCATCATCATCATCATCACCATATGGCAAAGAGCCATATTCTCAAAGCAATAATAAAACTAAAACCAAGTTAATCCCAAGGGCCAGTCACCCTTTAGGGCCAAAGTACTTCAACCTACTCAGATCAGATCTAAGACTAATCAGAAAAGAAAAAAAGTCCCAAAACAATCTTATATAGGTACCAAAATAACACTGATTGTAACAGCCAATTGTGTTTATCAATCAAAATATTGCTGTCCCTTCAATGTCATTATAAAAAGTTTTGAATGTAGTTATTAACAGTGTAATTATGAGTGAAAATCACGAAAAATAACTTACCAAGCGTCCGTACCAATGGAATGCCACTGCATGAATCATATACGAGTAAGTACACCAAGTACCCAATTTGTGTCTATGGGTTTTTAATAATTCATTATCGCGGTAATGAGGTTAGGTATTCATTAGCTGCCGATTAAAATTCAACTGTTTAGTCATCAATTGCATGAATTATTGTTTTAATTTATAATACCGACAACAAATTAATGTTTATGGAAATTGTTTTAATTTTCAATGACACGATTGCTGTGGTCTACATGTTGAGAATAAATTGTTTTCTATGCATCCTCCTTTGATGTTCACTTGTCAACATCCCCAAACACTATGACATTATAAACAAAAATTTAAGACCTAGAATCTAGTACGCAAACTCGGATCCCACTGGGTTAACTATCGATTTCTAAGCTATTATTAGAGGACTAGATATTTTCAAGGACACACATTTTAAGTATGTAACAACTATCAATTAATAAAGTTAATTTTAACTGTTTATGCAATGTAAACAAAAACAATAACAAATTACTGCTTCAAAATTCTACATCGTCCGTGTCTTTAAATAAATAATAGAATCAAATGTCAATGTCACTTTCGCTTTTTTTCTATCTGTTTAGGACTCATGCTTTCATAATATTGTGCCACAGAAGATCAACTCAATAAAAATATGCCGATTACTCATAAGTTTACACCAACACTGGATCGGATCTTTTCCATAAAATAAGAGGAAAACAAACGTATTACGTTTTAATGACTGAGCGGGTTTACATTGAACTGAAAGCACCGAGCGCCTAGTAAAATAAATTAGCAAAGCAACACTGATAGCGTTGCGTGATTTGGCGCGAAACAGAATAATTTTACTATATCGATCATGGCGCTAAGTGATTCTTTGTTCCTCAATTAATCTCTAATTAGAACTCGCTCAAGATCAGGTCAGTTATTAAAAATGTCTGTCTGTCAAATATGGCCAGTTTGAACTTGAATTTATTCAATAAAGTACCTCATGGTACTTAACTGATTGTTTTTTTTTTCTTTAATTGCCTTGTATGGAGTCGATACTCGAAATTCATGATGAGAACATTTTTTTTAATCCCCTAAAGTATTTATTAAATAATAATAACTAAATTAAACAAAACAGTGTCAACTAAATAAAATTACTTACAACTCATACATACCTACTCTACTCATTGATATTTTTAAACTGACGTGATTTTTATTGGGACTATGGTTTCCAAATACTCTGTGACGTAACAAAAAACCGGCGGGAAAACTCAAGGCGTTTTACTAATCCGATTATTGAGAAATGATTAAGTATTAGACCGTAAACTATGTTACAAATAGGGGTTAAAATAGCTTGCAGGACTTCAGCATTATCCGCTTCAGTGATAAAACCATTTAAAGCCCTAAAAAGTTTATTTCGCATACTGTTTGCTTAGCGCGATTTTGCTCTTTTATTTGTTTCTTCAGTTTTATTGGGCAGGGTTTTTAGTTGCAAGTCATATTATTTTGTGGCCACTGTACCGTTTGTGGCCATTTATTGTTTAATTTAATATAAATTTGAAATATTTTCTTAATAAACTTTTGAAAACTCACTAAACATGTTATTTTAATACTATAACTTTTTATAATGACTTCAAATTTCAACTGGCCAAAAACTACGAGGCACTATGATGCTGTCATGACTGCTAGCAATGAGCTTCTACATAAAATATAACATCATTGACTGCTAGGCGATAAATATTTTGTATTGTTTTGTATAACATTGTAGTGTTTTATTATTTTATTATTATTTTAACGGTACCAACAAAGCTGGATCAATCATGTAATCCGATAAACAAATGTATTATTTATTATTATTATTATCTTAGATGCATAAACAGTTAAATTAATACAAACCTAATTAGCAAAGGAAATGAGGTTGTTCTTCAAACATAAAAACCCAGTAACATACCTGTTTGTGAACGTTATTTTCGAACTATGTATGTAGGTACATAATGAATACTAAGTATTTACTTTGTTTGCAGTGAATTCCTAATAAATCCCAGCAATAAATTTCGCTTCTGAATTAGGGATCCGTATACTAAAATTGTGATTTATCGGCACACAGCAGTAAAGTAAAGTTTATAACGTTTGTAAGTACTGCAGCATTACAATGCTGCATGAGTGTATCGTGTTGCAAACTTTTCGGTCGTTTTCCAGGCGTTTTTAACAGCCAGCACAAAACCGGCCTGTAAAAACGCCTGGAAAACGACGGAAGAGTTTGCAACACGATACACTCATGCAGTGTTGTAATTCTGCAATACATACAATCTTTATTGCATAAATAAATCTTTATTGCATAAATAAATAAAAGTATTTTACACAATTGGCAACATCGACTGTAATTAAATTTGTCCTATTTTTTTGTTGTTAAATACAGTACCTATAGAAGTATTCATCTTTAATTAAATACCTACATTCATTGTCATTTATACTTAAGTACTAGCTTTTGCCCGCGGCTCCGCCCGCGTGGTATTCGGTTATCGCGCGCAGATAAAAAGTAGCCTATGTCACTCTCGGGCCCATAACCTATCTCTATACATCGAAATAGTAAGTAGTACTTACTATTTCGATGTCTCTATGCCAAAAATCACGTTGATCCGTCACTCAGTTACGGCGTGAAAGACGGACAAACACACAGACACACAAACATACGAACACACTTTCGCATTTATGATATTAGTTTAATTATGGATTTTAAAAAGAAATACAACAACTGACATATGTTTTTTTTAAGTACTTTACATTCGTTGTGCCAGGACTTGCAGACTATAATATCGATGGATGCTATGAAAGTTCTTCTAGAAGTTACGTTTAGCTTTATCAATCTTTAATAATTAAATCAACACCGAAAGACAAGCTAATTCTTCTATACATAGTAAAACTCCTAATACCTCATTACATCACGAATTTACTTTCTTAGATAACATTGTGCCTCTGTGACTCCGGTATGTCCGTCGCTTCAATCTACGTTTCGTTTCGCGCACGTTCTATTTGAACTTGGAATCGGCGGTGCGATTTTGTTTCGTGTTCCTAATTTTTAAAAATGTCTGCGGAATTCATTGAAATTTTGTGCGTTGTGCTCATACCTGTGTTTACGTATTTATTGTATTTGACGCTGTTTGGGATTCTTTATTTATCAAGATGTCTTGTGACAAGTAAGTAAATAAACTAGGTTTCACGGAATCACGGCACGATTATTGGATTAATTTCTCGTTTTAACCTGAGTGTTGGAATTTCTGTTGTAGTTTTGTATTCGATTAATGTGTCTATCCATATACAATGTACTCTATGGTGTCTATCTACTTGTTTTGTTTTAAAATGACTGTTAGTGTTTTAACGCCAACTTGTGTGGTAGCGCCACCTATCGTCGAGTAGCCAAAGCATATTGCAATTGTGCTGCGGCGATAAGACAGGCTAGCTATGGACACGTTAGTTGCAGCAATATCTGCTAGATGGCGTTGTTATCTATAGTTTTTTTCGCTAAATCTGATAAGGTGAAAAAATTGCTGAATTTGAAATGGGATTACAAAAATTAATCTTGTCAACTACATACCTGGTGCTTCGCAGCAATAAATAAATTGTTACCACTTCGAATGACACATTTTTGATGTGATTAAAAAAAACAGTCTTCAAGTCTGTTCTAAATCAAATTAATTTTATCGCTTTTTTAACGACAAAAATATTCTATAAAATCCGTTAAGAATTTAAGTAAGCAATCTTTTTTTAAAGTTTGATGTAGGTACTCATCTCATGTGACTGAGGTAGGTACCTAGGTATTTTAGGTACTTAAAGGGGGGTCAGTCAGTATTGACGTCATAACGTAAAGCACTTTCAAGCTCTCACAATAAGCTCTACGGCTATCAGATAAGATAAAACTTATCAAAAGTGGATCACAATATCGACCAGTAAAATGTGATTCCCTTTTGATGTAACAACGTTTGAAACGCTTTGTCTATGGCCTGAAAAGGATTGAATTTAGAATGTGAGATTGCAATTTTTAAACGGTTGAGTGCTGTGCTTTTTTCTTTTGTTTTATTTTTGACGTTTTAAAATACGTTTACGAAGGTCGTTAACGATTGGATGGTGGAATGTTTTTGAATAGCGTTGAGATTGAATTTTTAGTTTGACAAATTGAGAAAGCCAATATTTTATTGGATTCAGTTTTTGGTTACGCATAGTATTTTTGGTTACGAAAGTTGAAGTGCTGGTTTGTGCTGGAGAATTGACCATTATGGAGCACGGGGCGCTTATGTTCTTCCCTGGAGTGTTTGCCGGGATTCTTTTTATCTGCGTGATGCTTCGTTGTTGCATTTTTTGTGGGAGTAAGTTTTTTTTATTAATACGTTGTTTGATGTTGCTTATACGTGTTAAAAATGATAACGTCCCTTAACAAACAAATTTAAATCAAATTAAATATGAATCAATTTGTATGCGATCAGGGTCATGTCAACAATCAACATGTACCTAACATCATTGGACTGATTGGGGTAGAAGCTATTAAAATAATTAGTCACCATGAAAAACTTAGAAATTACTAGCCTGTTACCAGGGACTCCGTCCGCGTAGAATTCCTTTTTCACTATCCCGCTGGTATATGAAATTTTCCGGGATAAAAACTATCCTATGTCCTTCCCCGGGACTCAAACTATCTGTATACCGAATTCCATCTAAATCGGTTCAGTGGCTTAGAAGTGATAAAGTAACAAAGAAACAAACCTACAATCTTTCGCATTTATTACATTAGTAGGATTAAGGACAGAGATGACGTCGCGGTTGAAATAGGTAGTATTGTCACCTTTTTTTTTAAATCTATCGCAAGCTTAGCTACAATTTGCTTACTGCAATGTTTTGTGTTCTATATTTACATGGAATCATCTATCTCACCAACAGAATGATCCACTGTGTATAACCTTTTCATTTCACACAGAAAGAGAGAGAGAGAAACATTTATTTACACATGTTCGATACACTAAAAAATACAATGCGATGGAAAGAAGAAAATAAAATAACATCGAATAGTGTGGGCTCCACTCAGAATAATGCTACGGCAAGCCGCAAAGCTGTTCAGTGGGACCCGGAAAATGATAGTTACATTGTTTTACATCTAATAAAAAACTTACTTTGAGAACGCCCTACGTTAGGTCATGAAACAATTGGCTCTACAGTATGGCACGTCTTGCTCGTGCTTGATATAGAATTTCACTTCCACAAAGTACTCTCGTACGCCTTCAAATTCAATGAAGGTTTTCTTAAATAGAACATCTCACAAGATGGTGTTAGTATCGTAGGGTTCGTTTGACGTTTCCGTCATACTCGCGATTGGCATTTATTTTAAACCATACAAATGTCCATCGGAGCTCATGATGCGCCAACTAGCCTGTTGTCATAGCCCTCACAAAAATTACTTTGATACAAAAGAACAATTTTATTTTATCGCTCGTTTCCAACAACACATACTAGATGGCGCTGGTGGGCTCTTGAGATTTCATAAAAGGTCTGCCAGATGTAGTCCCGACATTCAGTTATTTACTCTGTGACTTACCTTTAATTGAATTACGTTTAAACATTTTAGGGCCACTTGCAGCATTTTATTAAATCCCGATTTAGTAACAAATAATCTCGACTTAAGCTGAAACCTAGTCAAAGAGTGACAAGTTATTAAATTAATAATACGATTAGTAGGATTAGAACTGTTCTAAAATTAGAATTGTTCTTAAAAGTATAAGTAGGTAATGTCCAAGAAAATTATCAATTTTTGTTGTTGTTGTTGTTACTTACCTCAAACTAACCCTTAGAGCTTCCTATAAATAGGAAGCCCGCATTGCTCTAAGAACTAACCTTACCGTTTATAATACATAATCTCGACTCAGATGATACTTATTTGTAGTTTTTTGAACATGAAACTACCGTGAGGCTCACTCATATTAAATGATATTGTATTTCATCTCAGGCCTCTAGGTTGGCAACGCATCTGCAATACCCCTGGTGTTGCAGATGTTTAATGGCGGTGGTGATCTCTTACCACTAGGAGACCCACTTGCTCGTTTGCCTTCCAGTCGAACAAAAAAAAAACTAAGGTGTTGCAACCACCTAGCTAATATACGCTTCTCTATCCCCGGTTTGTCTAACAAAATGTTTACTCTACGCTATTGGGCTATTCACGTGTAATATACGGGTCAGCAGGGCTACTACGAAACTCGAAGTATCGTGCGGTCCCTCTGACACTTATACTATTTAATACGAGAGCGAGAGGGACGGTACGACACGAACTTCGAGTTTCGAGTTTTGTAGTAACCCTGCTGGGTTCATGATCGTCCCACTCGAGCCAGAAGTCAATTGGTTAATGTATCCTGGCATACCGACGGACAGCATGCGGTGAGTGCCTATAATATGCTATAATATCGTCAAGTTTATAATGTACTAGCTTTTGCCCGCGGCTCCGTCCGCGTGGTATTCGGTTATCGCGCGCTGTTCCCTCGGGAACTGTGCGTTTTCCGGGATAAAAAGTAGCCTATGTCACTCTTGGGCCCATAAACTGTCTCTATGCCAAAACTAACGTCGATCCGTCGCTCCGTTACGGCGTGAAAGCGTAACAAAAAAACAAACAAACAAACTCACTTTCCCCTTTATAATAGTAAGGAAGGATAACGCAAAATCGAAGGTGAAAAGTACTGGGACATTCATTATTATCATAATCGATGTTATCATAATGTATATTCAGCACAAAATGTTTCTACCCTCTCAGGTTAAGATTTGTTAAATATAAAGTGCACTTTGTCTATCTGCCGTCATTAGACTTTCATATTAATCTTATGTAGTTCTCCACTGTAGCAAAAAGTGTCGACACAATTTCGTTCAAATAGGGAATATGAAAGCATTTTTTTTTTTTGGTAAAATGTCTTTATTGTTTGACAAACTGAATTGCGAATGAATTTTTGAAGTACTAATCTTATTTTTTTTTCTTTTTCATGCTATTTTTTGTTGTTAAATTAAATAATATAATAATAATAATAATAAGACAAAGAAAACTTACTTAAGAAACCTTAACTAAATTATATCTAAATGTTACTATAAAAATAAAAATTATAAAAAGAATATCCCGTCCAAAAGATCTGCCTGTGGCAGAGTTCCCATGATGCTGGCCGCATTATCCCTTTGGATCGCAAGTGCAATCCGCTGGGATAAATACGTACCAGCGAGGAAATGAGAGAGAAATGAGACTACAACATAGTAGGTACTATTATCGAGTGTCCAGGTTTACTTACGATGGTGAACTAAAGCTTGTGGTAATTTTCAAATGTGATTTCGCACATGAATTCCGAAAAACTTCGAAAAACTGAGGTGTGCGTCTGGGTTTGAACCGACGGTCCGTTTCTTGAAAGCAGGTTGTCAACAGCTGGTAAAAAACAGTGAAATCTTACATTTTATTTATACAGAAAAAAAGAGTAAATAACAATTAAATTAAAATAAAACTAACCTAAACTTAAAATAGCTACATAAAATAAATTGAACTAAAACTGAAAACTAAAAAAATATATTTAAGCCAGACTCCTTAGGCAAGGCTCCGAAGATGAATTTCTAGTTAATAAATTACTAAATAGTTAATTATTTTGCAATCTAAACTCCCGGATATAGTGATTTGTTCTAATTTGAACCAGCATGTGCACAATCTAATCATTAAAATTCATTCGGATAGTCTAGAAGATAAAAAAAAGTAACAATGATAAACGTCTATTTTGCACCTGATAATTTTAATTGTTGTTGTGGATGTCGCCAAAGCAAGTGAACATTGTGATTATTATGTGAATATGATCGATCTTCTGGCATGAGGGAAACTACTTATTTGCTGTTAGTGACCACTGTGCCAGCAGTCATGATTTTGTTGATATTTCTTTTGGTTATGTCCATCGTGTCTCTCTACTTTTATTTTGGTGAGTTTGATGTTCTACAAGTAATGTGTAGCTTATTGAAATCACAATATTTGTAAATGCGAGTTGTCCTCAAATTCTGCAAGTTGCCTATGTTCCGTTGATGAGATTGACTTCAAATGAAGCTCTGTATTTTATTAACAATCTTCAAAAAATAAGGACTCATTAAATGATAATTTGGAGTAAGTCTGGAGTATTAAACCGAGAGTGACTAACTTTCGTTTACGTCCACTTGCAGGCTTTTTAATCTAAGTTTAAGTGGTCTTAAGTCCTGTCAGAGCCATACAAGAACTGTCAGTTTAAGCCTTAAATCGAGATTTAAAAAAGCCTACAAGACGTCCTTAATAGTTGCCTAGGTAGGTACGTACCTATACCTACGTACCTACGTGTTGTATGTAGGGGATTTGCAAAAACCCTTAGGTACGACTACGGTTTTATTTATTTATTTATTTATTTATTTATTTATTTTGTTATTTTGTTATTTTGTTATAAAAATGCACTGACGGATCGACTTCTTCTAAAATACCATTAGAAAGTGAGAAACAGTGTATTGTTTTTTACAAAATAACAGATTTATTTTTTACTCTTCGTCTCAAATTTAACGCTTAACTCCTTTTTCATTCTCTAATGAGAATTTATGTAATGTTTTAAAAAAAATTTGATCGACTGGATGAGAGTCTTCTTCCTACGTCTTCTCACAATGAATTTTACAGATAATGTCAGACTTTGCATTAAATACTTATAGAGTTAACTTGTTTGAATTTGCCCGAATGAACAAGCCTTATATTTATTAATTTACGCCGTGCATTTTGAAACAGTGTGGCTTACTTTAAAGTGTATCAGTAACAGTATCTAATTGAACTACTATCTCGAGTGGATAAGCCCCTACTAACTGAATAATACTTAAAGCATCTTTACCCCTACTTTCATTAGTAAGGTCATGCTCCTTTAAATTTTATAAATAAACTCAATCCTTGCCTAAACTGCTTTAATTAGACTAAAACCGATCAGCAGACGTGAGGTTATACCTGATAGTAAGACATTTATGACTCCTACAGCACCATTAGGATTGCATTCTGGATTTTTTAATAAATTTTGAATTTTGAAACGATGCAATCGTCTTTTATACCCACCCATTTGTTAGTAGGTCGAAAAAACTCCAGTCTCCAGTTGGAAAAACTTTATTCCCAATTTTGGAAGTGGGGGGTAGGAAATACCGCTTAAACCACACAGTGGAGGAGCACCATCCATCGAAGTAATGGTATTTTTCTCACTACAATTTCTTTAGGCTGCGTTATCATATAAACGAAGCAGAGTAAACTCGAGTCATATCCTCGAGCAATATCGTATCGTCCCGGTCAGTTCACCAGTACCAATATCTGCCACAAGCGTGCATAATCTGATACGATTCTTTTTAAAGAGCCGGTAGGACGTCTTAGATACTTTTGTACGCTGCGCTGTGGCAGCTATAACTGCAGGTGATTGTAGTGTGGCGATTGATCGATTTTGCATGTGTTTACTCCACTCCTCAATGAAAGCATAGCCTTGTGTTTAAAGCGATAAGAATTTACTAATGTCTCCAAAACCTCTCTAACCCAATCACCCAATGTTCACATTTTATGACTTATTCCTCTCAAGCTTGCTAAACTTTGGAATGTTAAAGAGTGTTCTAAATGTGATTGCTTCGCTTTCTTCTTTTTGAAACAAAGATAACCGTTTCATTAATCAAATGAGGATAATTAACATTATCTTTATGCGAAAGTCTAAAGTCGATAGGAGTACGTAAAATTTATCTAAATCTTGTTGTTACTAGAGTGACATGAACAACTCATGATTTCACAATCGAGTGAGAAGTGACTTTTCATGCAATAGTACTTCTCATCATGACTCTAGATAAAGTGATAATTGTTATCTACTACGTGTTAGGAGAGGCCATTGTCTGGTTACATTACAACTCGGACAAACCCACGCATTTGAAAGGCAGAAAGGACAAAGTAAAAAATAAAATAAGCCTTTGCAAACCCGTATTCAAATCAGTGATATTTCAAAGACTTCAACATGTTTCTAGACTCAAATCATTGTCAAAAATCAAGAATCTAAGTTCATTGTGGCAGTGTTTATTATACCTTTGTACCTTGATGTGTATTTTTCTGAAACAGTATCGGACCCTACGTATTTTTTCAATGCAGTGTTGGTTTTCTCTTCATTCTGATATACATTATTTATTGGATTATAAACTATAATAACACCACTATAATAACTTCAGCTTGTTCTTTTGATTTTGTTGCATACATGGTCGCTGTTATCATTTTGAACTTGTTTCTTCTAGAATGTTCTAAACATCTGTGGTGCCCGATAGTAAAGAGTGTTGACTTTATCAGAGTGATGTAGATATGTGACAGTGAACAATGGCAGTGACTTGGCATACTAAGAAATCATTGACTATAGCAACTGTTACTCCCGCTGTGTGTTTGTTCGTTTTAATGGTTATATTATGTTCCTGTATGATCTATCACAGAAGTAAGTACCTTAAGTTTTATATGATTCTGGTATTTTCTTTCTTTTACACGTTCTTTCTACGAGAAGTAGACAGCTAGTTATTATTTTAACTGAGTTCCTTATACTTATATAAAATCGATGCATCTGCCAGCGCTGTGACCACGGCTAGACTGTTTGGGATATTCTTCCAATGATTTTTTTATTAAAAAAATAATGCAATTAATCGTTACAGGCTGTTAAAAGGTTAATTCAGAAAGTCAGCAGGTGGTAGGACCATGTGCAGGTTATTGGCAATTGAGGTATTCCATCGCAGGCCTCTAGGTTGGCAACGCATCTGTAATACTATAATATAATGTTGCAGATGTTTATGGACGGTGGTGATCTTTTACCATCAGAAGAGCCACTTGCTCGTTTGGCATCCATTTGAATAAAAAAAGTCAGATAGGCAAATTCAGAATGCGTAGAAAGTATTGATGATATACAACGAGACTTTTCATCAAATTCTATTCGAAATTGATCAGTTCATCACCTCTAATGAATGTCTTCTGAGCATACCTGGGATAACTGGGGGCAAGTTCTAGGGATTTGATAGATAAAAAAAGATGTCGATATAATATTAATAAATTATGACACCTTGAAAAAAGTATAATATAGTCTTATGAAAGGTGAGGAAATTTGATCTGTTTGGTCTGTCGATAAAATATTTTGCTACATCGCTATCGTATAGATGCCCCGAGTTATCCCAGATATGCTTCTGAGACCTCTAAGTCGATGCTTTGTTACTTCGTATTAATTCAGTAAGTAGGTACTTCCCTACCAATATCGTTGACGCGTAATATTTCTATGCTCTTTGGCAGTTGACACTTGAAAATTTACTCTGTGACTGTTACTTTTATTATAGTACATGGAAATCGTACCGAAAAAGAAGTGTTGCCTTGCATCAAATGAGGTAGTTCTAATTTTTATATGAGTTGGTAGTGGTGAATTTGGTTATGTCAAATCCAAGTTTTCCACCTCGAAAGCCTTCCGGATCATTGTTAAATACTTGAAAAATCATTAAAATTTAGTAGTTTTTTCCATTTTTGACAATTTTTACCACCAAAGACTTACGTTACGGCCAAAGTCACTAAGGACAATTTTAAGTAGACTGAATTTCCAATCAAATGAGACTAATTTTATTTCGGTAGTTCAAATAGTTTCTATGATATAGCTATTCAAAAGTTTGCGAAAATTACAAAAAATTTAATAATACAGTTTTTTTTAGTTTTCGACCATTTTTACCCCTGAAGAGTGGGCTTATGCGAAAAGTTACTGTGCAGGTATTAAAGTCCATTAAATTCCCAACAAAATGAGATCAACTATGTCAACTTACACTTGATAGTTCCTGAAACACAGTTGTTTAAAGTAGTTCAGATAAGTAAACAATTATGTACTATAAGGGTTTACAAAATGAAGTACGCCCTGTTAGTGAAATAATTATAATTACTTATATTGCTTATTTCACTAACAGAGTGTACGTAATTTTGCAAACCCTTCTATACTCCATTTAATTTAAGATTTGAATTAACGGTCAAAGTGTAACACGCGTTTCTCGGTATTTCGAACACAAATCGACTAAAAACACCTACATGTACATTTATTAGCGGTATTTTTTATATTTTTACTATAGAAGTTAACACAATTTTAAATACTTTCATTGTTTCATTTAAAAACGTGTGCAAATTTTACCGTTAAGTTCCAAATGTTAAAAATAAATGGAGTATAGTAAATACTTGTTTACTTACCTCAACCACTTTGAACAGCTGTGTCTCAGGAACTCTCAGGTCTAAGTTGACATAGTTGATCTCATTTTGTTGGGAATTTAATGGACTTTAATACCTGCACAGTAACTTTTCGCATAAGCCCACTCTTTAGGGGTAAAAATGGTCGAAAACTAAAAAAACTGTAATATTTCCTTTATTTGGAAATTGGGCAAACTGTTCAATAGCCGTATCATAACGGTATTTATTATATGTTTAGTATAGAAGTTAACACAATTTTATGTAGTTTTATTGTTTCATTTAAAAACGTGAGCAAATATCACCGTTCAGTTTCAAATGTTAAAATAAATGGAGTATAGTATATAATTGCTTGCTTACCTCAACCACTTTGAACAGCTGTGTCTCAGGAACTCTCAGATCTAAGTTGACAAAATTGGTCACATTTTGTTAATAATTTAGTGGACTGTAATAACTTTAAAGTAACTTTTCACATAAGCCCACTTTTTAGGGGTAAAAATTGTTAAAAACTGAAAAAACTGTAATATATCCTTTATTTGGAAATTGCGCACACTGTACAATAGCCGTATCATAGCGGTATTTATTATATGTTTAGTATAGAAGTTAACACAATTATATGTAGTTTCATTGTTTCATTTAAAAACGTGTGCAAATTTCACCGTTCAGTTTCAAATGTTAAAATAAATGGAGTATAGTACATAATTGCTTGCTTACCTCAACCACTTTGAACAGCTGTGTCTCAGGAACTCTCAGGTCTAAGTTGACAAAATTGGTCACATTTTGTTAATAATTTAGTGGACTTTAATAACTACACAGTAACTTTTCGCATAAGTCCACTCTTTAGGGGTAAAAATTGTCGAAAACTAAAAAAAACTGTAATATTTCCTTTTTTTGGAAATTGCGCAAACTTTTCAATAGCCGTATCATAGAAACTATTTGACCTACCAATACCAAATTAGTCTCATTTGATTGGAAATTTAGTCTACTTAAAATTGTCCTTAGTGATTTTGGCCGTAACGTAAGCCTTTTGTGGTAAAAATTGTCAAAAACGGAAAAAACGACTAAATTTTAATGAATTTTCAAGTATTTGACAATGATCCGGAAGGCTTTCGAGGTGGAAAACTTGGATTTGACATAACCAATTTCACCACTACCAACTCATATAAAAATTAGAACTACCTCATTTGATGCAAGGTAAAAAGTACCAATTCCATGTACTATTAATCACTGGAATAATGGTAATGACCCAGTCAAGTGACGTGGTGACTTATTTTATTATGGCCTATTAAAACGCGATTTTCTTGTAGAATTCGTATGGAAATAACTAATTATGACAATCAGCACTTATTTGTCAACTCGACAGCTCTAAATCTATTTTGCAATTACTTAATTAAAACTAAATCTGGTTTTAAGGTTTTTTTTTACTAGAATCGCGTCTTCAAATTTTTATTTTATGGCGTCATGTATCCTATTTATTTCAGATGACGTAAAATTTTTGACGCGTTACACTTTAATAGTCCGAATGTAATGAAAAATTTGTCAATCTCAATTACAGCAATCTCAAAAGACTTACCATGGCACTCAGCTGCTCTTGCCAGTAATGTTATTTTCTACCAGTTTGAATTCCGTACCTCAGCATGAGCCAGCAGGGAGTGAGAGATGTGTAATAGGATAACATGTAAATTGACTATAGGTCTACTCCTGCTGACTGTAACTGGCAGAAAATTACTTGCATATTTGTTTGTTTATACTCTTTATCGTACAAATAGGATGTTCATTGGAATCGGTTAAAAATTTTGTTACAAATTTCTCTTGGGACTCCTATTCATATTCATATTCATTTATTCATTCAAATTCATGTTCATTTACAAAGATGGTCATTACACAGATGGTCAGTACATGAAACCCTGTTCGGGTATAGAATGTCAGTTACTTATAATTATTAATTATACATTAGTTTATCAATTACCCGATGATACAGAGAATGTGCATGTACAAAGTGCAGTCCTAAAACGTGTTATGTCCTAATGTGTTACGCTATTACCACAGACTATATAATAGAAGTAACGTATTACTTGCCGACACAAACCTACCCACTGGCCAACAACGTATATTACCATTTAGTCACTTAACGACACTTGTTCCCCGCTCTTGCTCGCTCGCCGCGTACATTTTAAATTCGAAATATCATTTTAAAAATGTGGAAGCCAAGATAACTTTTGATTAGATAAGTCTGTGATATTAGGTTGATTGAAAGTGATATTAGTGCGTTGAACGACCCGCAAGATGGAACTAGTGGCGAAAGTATTGATGGGAGTTTTCATGTTTATGTGCTTATATTTGTTTTGGTTCTTTTTTTGTTTTGGCAGCTGTGTTGAGAAACGTAAGTTTTTGTTTATTTTCATAATAATTATGCGCTTGATTCACTATCTACGTGGATGATATATTTTTTTAAATTAGAAAATGGTTAAACTTAAGATTCTAAGTCAGAAACGTTCCGATTACTTATAATCGTGAGTTGACCCTTTTTATACAGTGATTTTATAAAACATTATCTCACGATAGCTTAAGTGTTATTTTTTTGGTTATAAATGACGGTTCAGGTATTAAATATTAACGGTAGGTTTAACTATTATTATTATTAGCGTCCACTTGTAGGCTTTTTAATCTAAGTTTAAGTGATCTTAAGTCCTGTCAGATCCACACGAAAACTGTCAGTTTAAGCCTTAAATCGAGATTTAAAAAAGCCTACAAGACGTCCCAGGTTTTATACAATATTAATCTTCTTAAAATGGGTAAATTAATACTGAAAGGGGTCCTTATAAGACGAATACTCCCATGTATATTTTGTGCATACTATAACCTCTTGTTATATCTACTGTGCTATGACTCATGGTGTGACCAAAACATTGCAGCATTGGTGTGTTAAAGAGTGCTTTTAATTATAGGCATAGTAAAAGTACACTTTACACTTTTACTATGATATAGGTGTAATAGTAAATGCCGCATTAAGATTGGTTTTCGGAGTCTTTTAAATTTTTTATTTCATCTCCAAATTTGTGTTTGTACTAGCACAGTATATAAATGTCGCTGCTGAAGTGACTAAGAAACCAGCAAAAATAAAAAAAAACGCCCGAAAATAAATGCCCATCACGACTTCATCTGCGAACAATTCGTTTATCCCTATCCCGCTGGGATTATGCTGATTTCCCGCAAAATTAGCCTAAATTACTATTAATAGCTAATTAATACCTAGTAATATTTTCTAGTAATGTTTTTTTTTTGGGGGAGGTCTATGTCCAACAGTGGACGTCTTTCGGCTGACATGATGATGATGAATATTTTTTATATCTAAGCGGCACACGTGTACCGCGGCACAAAGTTGAAAACCTCTGCTGAACTGTATACAAAATTGTATTTAAAAATGATAGAATTTATCAATGTATGTTTCTGATACTAATTACATTATGTATTTACTTATCGGCGATGTAAAATCGTTACTATTGTAACTCGCTGCTTTCTCACTTCATTTCTCAACTTCGATTAAAGTTACTTCGATTCGCTTTATGTCAAAGGAGTATCGTGGTATCACTGTCTTATAAGCAGGTGTTTAGGGTTCTGTATCCAAGGGTCAACAAATGGAACCCTGTGTGTGGAATAAGAGGAGGCATATGCATGAATGACAGTTCATCTTGTGACAAACTATAAAAATAAAACAAAGAGTAAATAATTTATCTCGTTCTAACATATATTTTTTGTCATAAGATAGAACGAGATCAAAAGCAGTTCCGGAATTTCTATTTTAAGGCGGTTTTTATGCTTGTTTTTCTTCTGAGAAAAATCCGTATACTACATACGCACGCGTATTTATTTACACATAAAGTGGTACAAATGCCAGTAGGGCATATAGTTGGGCTGTTCATACTTTCTGTTATGTCAGTACTTTGTAAACATACAATTTGGGGCAATATCGTTATGATAATAAAAGGAAAGTAGACTAAAATAATATTAGAGTATCTATTGTCATAATTCCAGATTATGTGAAGTGACTATGAAGCTTAACGTTACTTGACTACACGTTAGAAAATATTATTTCTTTTTTTCTTATAAATTGTACAAAATCTTTCTCAATAAGTTATAGTCCGGGTCACCGTCTCGATATGGAGGACTGAAGGACTATATAAATATATTAGAAGAAAGTAATGAATATTTACAAATTAACATTGAATATAAACGGCCCCCCAAAGCAGCAGCCTTGAAGACGTTTTCTATTTAGTATACAACACATCCTCGGACATTATTGGTGGAAACACAACTTTAAAGTCAGCGCTGTAGTCAGCGGCAAAATACCATTGTAGTTCATTCTATAACACTCAACAGTTGAGTACCATGGACATGTTCTTTTCTGAAAACAACGGAACCACGATAAGAAAGCGGAATTTGTTCTTTAATCGACATCTTATCATTAGAACAGGAATCATCCAAAACAAAGCATTATGTCTTCCCAAATAGAGACGAAAATGGATCACATTGTCGCGAATCACAGATAAGCACAATCTTGCATTAATGTTGCCAATATCAATTATTAATCGATAAAACATCCAGTCGCTCCGGTGCGATATTAGGCGCTAGTCTTTTTTATCTGTGGCAAAAATGAATGAACTAACGGGTGTTCTAATTTTTATGGGATTGAACATTTTGCTCTTTTGGATTATCTATGGTGTGATGGTGCGGTACTTTGGTAAGTTATTGTGAAACTATGGCTTAGGCTGATGGCAGAACTAAAGCATCATGACGATACAATTGCAACAACAGAAGAAATACTACGTAATAGTAAAAATTACGAGTATGATTTATAAACAAAGAGGCAGGAGCACTTGTGAAATAGATATCTGTCATCTCTAATATTATAAACGCAGAAGTTTGTACGGATGTTTTAAAAACTACTGAATGGATTTTAATGAAACTTTATTATAATATAGCTCATATACGTCAAAATAACACAAAGTCTGTTTATCCAAATATTTTCACGAGATCGGGATAAAATCTTGAAATCTCAACCGCTGGGGGACGATCTCTGCTTCAGTTGTTGCTAGAATAAGAGATGGCAAAAAAAGCACGAGCTTTCTGAGTTAACAAAAAGGGGTATTTAATATGTGGTAATTCCACAGGATAACTCCAAAGAATGGAAGGGAGAATCATTAAAGATATGGTGGGGTTAATTTATAGGAAGTTAAAAAGAAAAAGAAAATGCAAAATGTTAATTTCCAATGGGTATGAAGAAATAGGGGTTGTACCAAAATGTGAAAGAGCTCTCACTGAGATGAATAGATGGAGATAATTGCAATGACAACAGCCTTAACACGAAGTTAATTTTGATAATGAGAGATGAGCGATGAATCCAAAAAGGGCAAACAAACAAAGAAGACAGCTTAGAGCATCCTACAGAGGACTTCCAGCCATCTTGTTTTGATCGGAAATCCACTAAAAAGTTAAAGCAACACAAAATGCATCTTACCATTTTTAATTGTTTATCCTAACATACTTACTTAGGTACTTTTTGAACTTCCTTCGTATAAGAACATTCCTCTTTTCGTAGATGCCCTTTTTGTAGCATGTGACGTACAGGAAAACAATTATCTTTTATTTATTTGCCAAAACACCGGGCTTATAGATAAAATAGCTGGAAGATAGTATGATTAAATTATGTTTTTATCGTAAGTTTATCGAATGGCTTATAGCTTGTCGAAATGAAGATCGGCGACGTGGGTGCCTAGGAAAATCTAATAAGCAATTTTATCCTAGTGATAAAGACATGAATCATGTTAATGTAAGTTTAAGTCGCACGTAGCCATTTTGTCCTGTACCCTTAGTGTAAGTTTTCGGTTACAAAATACGTCTCGATCGCGTTCGCGTTAAAATCTTAACTTGTATGGAAACCGAACATCGCAAACGTTCCGCTAGAGGCGCTGTTCGTGTTTCCATATCTCTTATCATCAGGAGACCCACATGCTCGTTTGCCATCCAGTCGAATAAAAAAAAAAAGAGATTTGAACGCGAACGCGATCGAGACGTATTTTGTAACCGAAAACTTACACTAAGGGTACTTGCAAAGGGTCAAAACATAGGGTCTAGTGTGTACTCGCGCATCGAGGGTTCATCTTACTAATACCTATTATAAATGTGAAACTTTGTGATCGTGTTTGGATGTTTGGAGGTTTGGATGTTTGTTAATCAATCACGTCTAAACCGCTGAACCGATTAATATAAAATTCTATACACAGATATTTAGTCCCGGGGAAAGATAAAGGATAGTTTTTATACCGGAAAATTGCATAGTTCCCGCGGGAAGCATTTAACGGATAATACGCGGACGGAGTCGCGGGAAGAGTTAATATTTCTATAAAATCAAAGTCACTACCTTTATACCTGTTCATAAAGCACAACCGCTGTCAGATAAAGCACAAAGTATTAGATTTTCCCTAAGACCGGTTTAAGCTTGACTGGTTTTTAATGTTTTTGTCCGCCGACTAACTTTGCCTAAAAGTTCATTACCAAAGTTCAATATCTGATGCAACAAGCGTGCATAAATATCTGATATGACTTTTATTTGTAAGGCCGGATTGACGTGTCAGATATTTTTGCACGCTTGTTGCATTAGATATTGGTGCTGGTGACTGTACCACAAAAACTATAAAGGTATAATTTCGCGATCGCCAATCGAGACTTATTTTGTAACCGAAAACTTACACTAAGGGCACTGCAAAGGGTTAAAACATAGGGTCTAGTGTGTACTCGCGCATCGAGGGTTCATCTTACTAATATTATAAATGTGAAACTTTGTGAACGTGTTTGGATGTTTGGAGGTTTGGATGTTTGTTAATAAATCACGTCTAAACCGCTGAACCGATTAATATAAAATTCTATACACAGATATTTTGAGTCCCGGGGAAAGATAAAGGATAGTTTTTATACCGGAAAATTGCATAGTTCCCACGGGAAGCGATTAACGGATATTACGCGGAAGAGCTAATATGTCTATAAAATCAAAGTCACTACCTTTGTACCTATTCATAAAGCACAGCCGCTGTCAGATAAAGCGCAAAGTTTTAGATTGTCCCTAACACCGGCTTAAGCTTGACTGGTTTTTAATGTTTTTGTTTATACCTTCCGCCGACTAATTTTGCCTAAAAGGTCATTGCCACGACTAATACCACAAAAACTATAAAGGTATAATTCCAATAATTGAATAGGCACTATACCAAATTCGATTCGAACACAATCCGGGAGTAACGTAAAGACGTCGCATAAAAATTTATCTCAAAAATGCGTCACAACTGATTATTAAGTAATGAACTTTTAGGCAGATTTATATGGCGCGTGGTATAGTCACCTACATTAATATCTGCCACAGCGAAGAGTGCAAAAATATCACGTACTACCGGCCCCACAAATAGAGACATGTTAAACGTCAATAGACTCTTATCAATAACATCTCTCTGTATCAAATACTATCCCTAACAATACTTATACGTACCACTTTTATCGTTCATGATTGTTTATTACAGCAATGCTTAAAATAAATTATATGTAGGTATGTAATGTGGCGCAATAATAAAAAAAAACGAGCACGAAAAACAATCGGCAATAGCTTTTATGAGGACAAAAATGCCTATCTAATCGACATAATGATAATGATACACGAATGTGCTAGAAATTAGGTATCAATTAAATTATGCTAATTTCATACGCCATCTTTAAATGTGTTGAGATATAGACAAAAAGCATAGCTTACATTTACCTAATTTTTGTAACTAGGTGTAGACACGATAATAAACAGCGCCATCTAGTGAGATAACGAAGGTTAACATGAAGTTCTGTAGGTGTTTTCACGTAGAACAAATAGATGGCGCAAATTCCTGTTTCAAAGCAAAGTTTTGTTCAACTGAGACAATATCACTTGCTGATGCCAGTGACTTTGTCTACGAAGAAATCTATATATTATATCCTATGAGGAATATATAGGTACAATTTACCGGGATAAAGGTGTTAGTCCAGGATAGTTACTATATATTAGTGTGACATCACCCAAATCCGCTGAGCTACTTATTTCACGTCACAATTATATTTAAAAATCTATGAATGCAGTTTAAATTGTTTTTTAAATTAAATTAATGTCTTCTTTCAGTAAAATGTTCCATCTACAATATTTAAGGTACTAATTCCCTCCATGTGGCATAGCCGTGGGACGTCCTGTATACTCTGAAGTGTGGCGAATTTTCTCTGTGTGAACAAATCGCTTACGTAGGACATAGTCACCGGACGATAAGGAGAATAGACGGTCAATAAACTTATGAGTATCATACCCCACGCCCCACTGCTGAGCACAGGCCTCTGAGTGAGAGGGCTTGGGCTATAGTTCCCACGCGAGCCCAGCGCGGACTGGGAACTTCCCACACACCATTAAATTGCTTCACAATCATGCAGGCTCCCTCACTACTTTTTCCTTCACTGTAAAGCTCGTGGTAAATTTGAATGTATTTTCGCACATGAATTTCCAAAAACTTAGATGCGAGCCCGGGTTTGTACCCACGATCCTCTGTTTGAGAGATCATAGGTCAAACCACTAGGCCACCATGGCTTGTTACCAATCTATATTGATAATCATTATCATTGTAGTGTTGACGTAGTTCCCATTTTTTGTGTAAATATATTATCATTGATGTCTAAACAGAACAATGAGAAATGCTGTTGCTTTATTCTGCAGTCCATATGCTATTAATAGCAACGAAGACAGAGATTGGTTATTTTTAAAATACTTTTTGTTCTATAGCTTAAACTATGAAATCACATGATTTGTTACCAATTAAACTTACATACTGGAAAAATTACGGTTTTCTGAATTTGCCACCACTTTTATCAGATAATTAGCCGTTTATCTGAAAAACTGAGATAGGCGAACAAATTCAGCGATAAAAGCTCTTCGAATGAGGATTTATCGAATACCTTTCCATTAATTATTAAGCCTTAAACCAGCCACTGTGCTGTTTGTGTGTAAAAAATGTACTACATGTCTCCAAGTTTCTTCTTCTGGATCGTGTTCTTCATTCTGCTTATGATGGCCATATCTTTGGCTAGGTTCAGTAAGTTTTTTGTTTTATTTTACTGTTACTTCTGCACAATGTTTTGTTTTATTTTTAATATCATTTGTTGTCATGCATTTTCCTAAAAGTTCCATAACTGATACCGATTTAAAAAGGGTACTGACAGAGATAGAGGTATCATCGTCCTCTGTGAGGGACAGGGATATGAATACCTCTATGGTCTATCTTAGGGAGAATGTTATTATTTTTGTTGTTTATGGCATTTTTTATCTTTGCTAAGATATCAAATGCTTGGTTCGAGTAGTTCTTACTAGTTTTAAGTGGAAACAAAGTATTAACATTTACATAAAATAGTTTGACCAATCAGAGCATCGTATTCGGGTCTTACGATGTTCACGTCATTTTTATCGCTGGGATTTTAATTAAAAATTTGAAGCTTTAATTGATTTTATTAATCACAAGGATCTTAGATTAGAACAAAGGAACCTGAAACATTTACAATGTTTCAATTCAGATCAAACCCTTCTTTAAAAAATTTGGTTGATCGATAGAATTTTACGTTAGAAACAAATTTTGATTTGGTTTGACTAAAACGTTATGATCTCTTCTTCTCTTTTCACTCCTGGCGGAGTGATCGTATCGTGGTCATGAATCGTCTTGTGGATTGATTGTTCTCCATCTCACTCTATTTTTGGCACTGCACGCACATACGTTGATACTGTCTCTAAATTTTTGTTGCTGTCAGGGCGTGGTTATATTTGCTGCTGGTCTTCACTTTAGTCTACTTCTTTAGCTTCAACTCCATTTTTGCTACATCTTTCACAGTGTTACAAACAAACTGTCCTAAGTTTGACCTGCAGTACATACAAACCTTGCTTTAATAAGCCATCATTAGGAAATCAATAAGATATTTACATATATTTCATTCAAAATTGTACTGCGGGACAACGGTTTATTTTGGTTAAAACATCCTTTGTTTTTAATCGCGTCTCTTTCTGTATCATACCGTCAGAAAGAGATGCTATAATCGATAAGATAAATTACATGTCGTGCAACCGATAAAATTTTACGAAAAGTACTTTGACAGCTGTCATTTTGCAATCTCGCCTTGGGCTGCGTATTTAGATTGTCGCTATCATGCAATCGGTATTTTTGCGAAGATTTCTTTTAATTATATATTAAGAATTATTCACAGAATTTTAAAATAAGTTAGGTAATGTCAAGATTGTTTATTGATTAATTCATCATCATCATTATCAGCCGTAGGACGTCCACTGTTGGACATAAGCCTCCCATATAGACCACCAGTTACTTTCGGTACGGTTACGGTGCATCCACCGTGAATCTGCGGCTTTAACAAGGTCATCCGCCCATCTCTTTGGTGGACATCCTACAGTGCGCTTGTCAATCCGCGGTGTCCACTCGAGAACTTTTCAGCACCAACGGCTATTGTTTATCTGATTAAAAACATTAAAATATAATTGTAAAAATGTATAAATGTCTCACTGTTATCATCATCATTGTCATATCAGCAAGAAAGACGCCCAATGCTGGACATAGGCCTTAATCAAGGACCCTGACGACAATTAGTCTTGCGCTTTTCGCCTCCAAAGGCTTTCTTAAATCATTATTAGATTGTGTATCCTCTGGAGGCTTGCCATCATTTTGCCCTAAAGTACCGCTACTCCATAACTTTGTAATGGTTTTTCTATCCATGCATCGGTTGAATACTGAGACTGTAATTTAATTACTAAGATCTTGTAGACGTATTTTAGCAAATAAAGATTTCCTTACTTACTTACTTACTGATTCAGCGTTAGTTTAAAAGATAACCCAACAAACAAACAAACTCAAGATGCACTGTTTCAGTTATTATATAAAGTATGAAATATTTAAATAAGCTGTCTCGATATAGAAACGATTAAGGACGTCGATAATATCAAAAGATTATTTTAGTATCATTTTCCTGGTAATAGTACAGTAGTATCAAAATAGCACAGATAGGCTTTGTACATTTATTCGATAAATGAATTGAAAGAACATGGATAGATGATGTAATTACTCAATGGGTGGGCTGTATTATTGAGATGTTTGCTATAAGGCAAGATAAAATTATAAATTTGGTGAGTTTAGAACATAAAGAAATTTTATTCACAATGTTTTTTAGGTCCAGAAACTACATACATTTTGAGGCTGTTTCACGATCCATTGATTAGTGTTAACTGACGGTTAAATTTAAATCCGTCTCTATTTGTTTTGTTCGGACAAACGGAGACGGCAGCACATTTAACCGTCAGTTAACACTAATCAATGGATGGTGAAACATCCCCTTAGTCTACATTTTTAACGTTTAAAATATTATTTAACTAGCTCAGCGGTTCTTCACCTTTTAGTTAGGAGGGACCATTTACAAGTTACTAGCTAGTTGCCCGCGACTCCGCCTGCGTAGAATTCGTTTATAGGTATCCCGCGGGAACTATACAATTTGCTGGGATAAAAAAAGGATAAAAACTATCCTGTCCCGAGACTCAAACTATCTGTACCTATACCGAATTCCAGATTCTAAATAGATGATAAAACGTAAAAAAAAAACAGACTTACAAACTTTCGAATTTATAATATTAGTGGGATAATACTTCATGACACAGCAAGAAAACGTGCTCCTGTTTCACATTACTAAAACTTAAATGACATTGTATTATCTGTATTTGACCTAATAACGACAAAGAAGAATCCGGTTGTATACAATTGTTGTCTAACAATACATTTACTGATATTAGCACGATATCAATACATCATCATTCTTATAAATCTAGACATGTCAATGATAAAACCCACTTTAAGATAATTTGAGATCGCACTGTGCAAAGGAAAAGATTTGCAACTTAATAAGAAATAAATGAACGTAGAGTTTCAAATTGAATAAACTTTCTAAACATCTAGGATAATACAGTAAAACGAGGTATTAAATATTCACCAGTATGTACTACAGTTTCTGCAAAAACTAACGAATCGCAAGAATGTTACGAATAAAGTGTTTGATTTAATTGAATCGAAATTGAATGCAGCAATTAAACACAAAACACTTGAAATAACTAAAGATCGTGTGTTGAAAATCATCGAAACTTGCAATTGTTTGTAAAAAACAGTTATTAAAGTTGAAGAAACAACAGGAGACAAAATTTACACTGTTTCTAATTGAAACAGTTGATAAATTTTCGTAGAGAAAAGGCCAGTTTGAACAAAAGTGCATCAGTGATTCAAAATGGTTCCTCGATCAGAATTCGAAGTTGAACTGGCAGAAATGGTCAATGTCATTGATCACCCGGAAAACCCTGACAGTATTGGACCGGGAACAGCTATATCTTTGGGAGCTGCAGTGTATTTGTCCGTATTCTTTACCTTGCTGATCATGTCCTTCCTGATTATGTGCATAAGAATATCGTACTTAGGTAAAATTTATTTTGTACCTTTTTGTCTATAATCGCTCTGAAGCGATAAGATCTTACCTAGTAATTTTCTTCCCCTGCACTGTTTTCTGTATGCTATACTCTTGTGGTGTTAAATTTTGAGTCGTTTTATTGCATTGCATTGTAAAATGTAATGTAATTTAGATGATAAGGTGATCTACTAGTGAATTTAAATGATTGTGAGAACCGCCATCATTTTTATCTGTATATTTATCATATTTACCTACACCATATGATTTATAAACTAGTTGTTGACCGTAACTCTGTCCGCGTAGTCCGCGCGTTTATCGATATTACAGGGGAACTATGCATTTTTCTGGGATAAAAATAATCTTATGTCCATCCCCGAGACTCAAACTATCTGTATACCAAATTTCATTTAAATCGGTTCAGCTTTTATTGCGTGATTGAGTAATAAACATCCAAACACCTTCACAAACTTTCACATTTATAATAGACAAAAATTCCGAAAAAAAACTTCTTTCTTCGAAGCAATACAACTGGTGTATTTAAAGTTTCCAATCCACACTAGACCCGTATGAGAACTGCAGCCTAAGCCCTTTTAATCTGATAGGAGGGCTGTGCTCAACGGTGGAACGTGCATAGGTCGTAGAGTATGATGTTCTAACACTTAGGTCCTAAGGGTTCGAACACCATACCCTATTGCTTTGGAAGACGAAGGTGAAAATCCATGCCCAAATAGCATCTTTCACTTGTTAATATGATTTTTTTTTTTTACCATTTCTGTTTATTCGTATTTATTAAATTTTACGGTTACGGTTTGATTTCACTATAACGTTGTAATGTTTTTATTGATAAATAAATAGTAAATGATAATGACGATTAACCGCGAAATTACTAATTCGAGAATAATGTCATTTGAGTTTTTGATATCAATTTCATTATGAATCATGATAAATTCAACATTCTAGTTTAATTGAACAAACCATTTTGAACCACAAAATTTAAACTTTATTCATTATATTGAAAATAGAAAATATCTACAGTAACAGTTTCATAAAATCTTTATCATCGCTGTACAAGATTAAGATAATTCATCCCAAGATGATAAACAAATAATTTTTTATTTATATAAATAAAAATCGTTGGTAAAACTAAATTAAAATATAAGTTCTAAAATTAGATAGAACTGATCCGAGTGGGCATTTTAGCTGAAGATTATTATGTTAAGAACCGTTTTGTTCTTCAGTCTCGTGTATTATGAAATCGATTGTAAAAAGCAAGTACCTCTTAATCTAGAGATAGATGGTGTCAACTCATCAAACTGATATAGATATCACCAAAAAACTCAACCACTCGCACTATCTCGAAGTTTTTACTCCAATGTGCCAAGTTTCAGTGCGTCTAGTGAAAATGTAAAAGTATAAAATCAAAACAGTGATCTTTTAATTACAAAACGGAGAACATTCTGATGATTTGTTGACTCAAATTGTCTTGAGTGGTTAAACAGAGAACTCGACCGTTTTTAAATAAACGGCTGCAGTTTGAAATGTATAAGAAGCTGGCCATTTATTGATTGAAATAATGGCGCCTATGTTTGGTGAGCCGAATTATTTCTGGTCAAACGAAGATTTGACTGACGAAAGCAATTCGGGTTCCGAAGAATATAACGACGATCTTGTAGAGAGAGACGGTGTGAGAGAAATGGCGTTCTGGTATATGATTATGCTGGTGATGATATTCCTCATCTGGCTTTTGGTGTTCTTCTGCCTCCGGATCATAGCGCTAAGTATTTATTCCTTATCCAAACTCTACTTGATGCTTAATGATCGGTTTCTTAGAAACACATACACACACACACACAAACAAAAATCACGCCTATACTCCCAAGTGGGATAGGCAGAGCATACGAAACGTTAGCGGTTTGGAGCCACTTTTAGCTATTTTAGGTTTTAAGTTTGGAAAAAACGGTACAATAGTGACAGGTTGCTCTCCTGTCACCTACGGTATACCTTTATTACCTATAATCCTTCGTCGCCTCTTACGACATTCACGGAAGAAATGGAGAGGTATAATTCTAACCCGACACCACACGGGTAGATAAGTAATAATAGTGATATACTCAAAATAAACTATTATCTTTAGTTTATTAGCCTGTTTATGGGTACTGGCAAGATTACTTTTATAGGGTTGGTATCTTGGGTGCATAATATTGATTTTTTTTTCGGAAGCTTAGTCTTGTTCTAGGGGTTCTTTCTTTTATTGATACCAGGGAGATGTAAGTGCACTCTATTTACCCTCATCTCTGCGCCCATGGCGTTTGTCTGTATTATATCAAAACATTAGAACCTTCTGATTAGGTATATCTATCTATCTATAAAAAATTACCATAAAACTCTTCATTTTTAATTTTTGACAAAATTTTCAGAATCGATTGTGTGAGTCATGTACATTTGATATTTAATATCTTATCCAAATCATATCTTCAAGTTATGTTATGGATGTTTTTTTATTTAAAATCGAACATGCACGTCATTAATACGTACAAGGAAGATAAACACAATAGTAAAAGCCGCAAATGGATAAGCTCTAAGAGGCATAAACTAGTGACAACTTTTATTGCCCCCTTGTCCTTTTCTCACGATAACGTTATGACAATATTACACCGTTATTTCGTTGGAATAGGGATGAAAATTGCCTGACTGTATCGCAACGTCGTTCTTCAGTACATATTAATATTAGATAAGTTTTAAGGCAGTTAATCTCAAAGATAAATGCCCCACGCTTAGTGCAGTATTAATAATCATACTTTTAGATTATTAAGTATCGAGATGTGTATTTGAACAAACGTTGTTTTAAAGAAGTTCTATTTTAAAATTGACGTTTTTATGAACACGTTTCAAAGTTGATGTTTTTTTTGAACTTTTGAAAATGGATGTTCAGGAAGTGACCGGAGGCTTAAACCTTGATGATGATAGTGAAATTAGTGTGTCATTTAACGAGTTTGCTAAATATTTAATTTATTCAGTGCTAATGACTATTATCGTAGTTTTTATAACGATCATAATTCGTGTTGTGCAAATAGGTACTTATTTATTGTTTTATTTTCATTAAAACAATTTTAAGCGTAAATAAGTTTCGTTTTCATTAAAGTAAATCGAGATCATAGGACCTAACGCGCTGACTTTTACGATCGCATTCAACATTTCTTTCTACCCTCGTCTTTTGCTGTGTGACAGAAAAAAGTTTTGCATACGATTGTGATTCCGAGTGTTTTTAGATAATAAGGCCACAGCTCAATTTGTTTTTAATTAACTTTTTGTTTACCAAGTAATCTTAACTGAGTACGTAACAATTCAACGAGGTTTCATACTTTATTTTAAGAGTGGGAAAATTTACATTTTGGAAACATTTCGTTGTATTAGTTTTTGATGCTGATTTCATTTTTATGCAAGCATGTAAATGATGTATATTCATAGTGATTTTTAGATAAGTTGTAATGAACATAAATTTTACATTTTTTATTGAGCTAGAATAGTCTTCTCTTCATTAAAATCAGTTTACAGTCACCAGCATTAATATCGACCACAGAAGAGCGTGAAAAAGTTTCTGACACGTCCTTCCAGCCCAACAAATAGAGTCGTATCAGATATTATTATTTAGGCACGCTTTTTGTACTAGATATTGGTGCTGGTGACTGTACATTACGCCCACGACATTACGTATATTTTTATTTTCTTAAGCCGTGTTGGCCTAATGGTTTGACCTATCGCCTCTCAAGCAGAGGATCGTGGATTCAAAACCCCGGCTCGCACTTCTGAGTTATTCGAAATTCATGTGCGGAATTACTTTTGAAATTTACCACGAGCTTTGCCGTGAAGAAAAACATCGTGAGGAAACCTGCACAAACCTGTGAAGCAATTAAATTCAAGTTCCCAATCCGCACTGGGCCCGCGTGGGAACTATGGCCCAAGCCCTCTCATTCTGAGAGGAAGCCTGTGCCCAGTAGTGGGATGCATATAGGCTGTGATGATGATGATTTTTATTTTCTTAGCAAATACGCTCGCTCATTGTTGTTGCTGTCATTGTTCACAGAACTCTTGTTCAACGATTTTTTTTATTTATTTATTTATTATATTTTAACTGACAGTACCGAGCGTGCTGAGTCCAATTGCACTAAAAGCAAGGTTGTTTGATGCTCACAAATTCTTTTTTTTAATTCCAGGGCAGAAAACGCGCACGCCAGCGCAGAGGAGAATGTACGCGGGGTCCCGGGCACGACCGTCGCTTTCACAAACCGAACCCACTATATACGTCAGCCCCTCCAATTTGCCCCCGCCTCCCAAATATGGTAAGTCAAGTTCAAGTTAAGATATCTCAACATTGCCAGACTTTAGGAAAAAAGAAAGATTTATTTTGGTTCGATTAATACACCTTACAGTATCAAAAAAAACAAAACTAAATTGATTGGTGAAACAAAAAGTTGGAAAACCCCCGACTTTGTCACTTTAAAGTTCAATATCTCAAAAACGGCTAAACCGATTTTGATACAACATGTCTAAGAACCATCGCTGAAAAACCTGCTATCAAATAAAAAAAAACCGCATTCAAATCGGTCCACCTGTTTAAGAGCTACGATGCCACAGACAGACACACAGTACACATAGCGGTCAAACTTATAACACCCCTCTTTTGCGTCGGGGGTTAAAAAGGACACACAAGGCGTTGTACAGCAACGCTGGTTTACTGTTGAACCCAAACATCAAACTACGCCTGTATGCGTGTACGCATGTATAGAACAAATGAACCAGTCCACAAAGTAGGTACCTACTTATGGACTAATTAATGTGTTCCTTCGCTTCGGTCTTTTCCAGTCTCCAGCTCTTGTGGTTTAGGCTTAGCGTTGATCGTCCGTCAGTCAGTGATATTGCTCTTTTATAGGTTTAGAAGACGGGCTTGTTTATCACTTCCTGCCACGTGGGTGAAAAAAATTAGAGCTCAATGCCTTCCATGTCCACGGAGGTCAAGCACCTATATCATAAACGTGGTGGCAATAATTGAACATGATAATTCGAAATAAATGTATCACTAACACAAAGAGTCCTGTGTTTGACTGGAATTATTGTGTTAGTCCGTATCATCTGTTACTAGTTGCTTACGAAATCGGGGCCAGATTGCAGCATTCCTGGTTTCTCTATTAAAATCACTTCATTTACTGCCTTAAAATGTGTTATTGATACATTGCAAAGCCGCTGTCACAATTAAACGTAACGTAGTTCAAGGCACTCCTAAATTCTTACAATCAATATTGAATGGGTAATAGTTGACTAACTTTAAATTTTCCACTGACTATCAACAATAACAAAAACATTTTTTTTTCATCAAACTTGCTCATCAATGGTGTTATTCCATGCTCGTATACTAAAGGACAATGGCCTAAATGGTTCTTAGGGGAGTTATGGATGTACGAATAGTTTTTCCTCCCCAAGGAGTTATGTATGAATTCAATTTTATTTGCAAACAAGTTAGAAGGTACGTCATTTGAGACTAAGGAGGTTTCAAGTCAGACAACGTTTTATTTATATTTTTAAAACTTAGCTGTAACCCAATTTTACACCACAAAATTTATATACGCTTCGTGAAACTTCATTATTTTCATATTTTAAGTATAATAGCAAATTGTTTTGCAATAATTTTAGTTCTGAATAGAATCTGGCCACTCGAATTCTAAACTAAACATGGTTCTTAGCATTATCTATGTTAGACGACTCGAAAAAGTGGCAATTAATATTGTTGTTGTATATATTTTCTTAGCGTCTTTGGCCAAGCTATGAAGTGTTTAAACACAAAATAGCTTAATATTTTATATTTTTTTTCCTTGTAATGTGATGAAAATCATTGTATGACGGGCATCAAGGGGATTACAAACTCGAGTAGTTAAAGCGCCCCCCGCCTTTGACGTCTAGCTTCTAGTAGACTCGTTAGTAGTACCTAAATTATCCCCTTTACACGGCCCTTAATGCACAATGTACTATAATGCAAATTCAGAATGGTAGTTATAAAATTCAAGTAAGTAGATCTTTGCCCAGCTATAATAGGCTATTTAAAAAAAATACATCGCATTTTGATAACCTATCTTTCGAGGCTTAAGTAATAAAAATACCGGATGACTTGTATGTATTTTTGTATTTCTTCCTATTCATTGTGATGGCAATCGGAATGAACAGCACAATAGAATATACAAATGTTGTTTGCAATTAAGTAACATTTTTATCAATTAACCTTGTCTCCTGATTACTTATCTACTAAACAATTTCAATTTTATAGAATACTAGCCGTTACCTGCGACTCCGTTCGCGTAAATTTTGATTTTCACTATCCCGCGGAAACTATGCAATTTTCCGGGATAAAAACTACACTATATCCTTCCCCGCGACACAAACTATCTATGTACCGAATTATATCTAAATCGGTTCGGTGGTTTAGACGTGATGAAGTAACAAACAAATAAGCAAACAGACTTGCTAACTTTCGCATTTATTATATTAGTCGGTTCATTCGGAAAGTGCAAGGGTAGAAAAGAAATCGAGGGTATTTTGACAAAACGGAATAAGTGTAAAATAAAAAAAAAATACTTACATACATCATCATGTCAGCCGAAAGACGTCGACTGCTGGACATAGGCCTCCCCCAAGGCTCTCCACTCAGACCGGTCTTGTCCTTGTTGTTACATACATAGGCATACTCAATTTTTTCTGCTTTATTTATCTAGCTAAACCACTCATTCGTTCACTTATTCGGTTCTGCCAGAATACCCTCTTAGAAGAATATTCTACAACTCTAAGTTATTCCTGCAAAAACTGTTTAGTAAATATATTTTTTTTCTCAATTCCAGAGTGCCTAGCGCCCCCAAGCTATGAAGAGGTAGTGGGTATTCACTACCCCCAATACCAAGTCCAGCCAATCACTCAACCCATAGCCACCGCTATGGCGCAGAGCTCCAGCAACGTTAACGTCACCGAGTCACCCTCCACGGTCATCACCGTGACGTCCGAAGCGCGAACAACATCAGTACAAGTAGCTGCGTCATGAGTACCTCTCAAAACCCAACGTTCTTTTAGAACATACGTCAAAGCAAGCAAATTTTCATATTGATTGATTACTAAGGTAGTTTCAAGAAAACGTCACCGAACGTTTTTGAACGTTGTTTTTAAAATAACGTTTTCGAACGTCGTTTTTAAGATAGCGATATCTTATGATGTTTTGACTTTGACGTTTATTAAAATGTTATCTGTTTGCGATAGATTTCAAAGTGCAATATTATTTTTAATTATCTTCAATGGTATTTTCAGTTTGAAGATTACCTCAAGATTGTAAACATTCCTTTGCTTGTTTTTAATTATCTGTTCGCATGTATATTTTTAGTAAGTAAATTTGGGATTTACTTATTCTTATTATTGCATGCTTGTACTTCGATTTCGATGTTATTCTTAAAATAAATTTAAAATACTGCTGGTCAGTAACGGTAATAATGGGACTTATGCTAGCTGAGGTGGTTTGCACTTAGCGGGTGGTCGCCTATCGAATAACCTAACCAACAAAAAGTCGGAAAGCCCCCGACTTTATCACTTCAAAGTTCAATAACTCAAAAATGACTGAACCGCTTTTGATAAAACATGTCAAGAACCATCGCTAAAAACTCTGGTTTTAAATTAAAAAAATCGCATTCAAATCGGTTTAAACTAACTAACTTAGCTTAGCAGTTTGGCGTAAATATTTGTAAGTTGTCATTTTGTAAATTGTGGCTTAGTAAATAAAAACAAATTAAATAAAAGAGCTACAGTCTCACAGACAGACACACAAACGCACATAGACGAAAAACTTATAACACCCCTCTTTTTGCGTCGGCGTTTAAAAATAGTACGAGCAGCGCTAACTGCAGTGCTCGAAACTCGAAGTTCGTGTCGTGCGGTCCCTCTGACACATATACTGTTTAATACGAGAGTGAGGGGGACGGTACGATACGAACTTTGAGTTTCGTGTTTCGTAGTAGCCCTGCTGCGCCCGCCCAGTGCACCCGTGCCAGCAAGCATAGACCCTAAGTACATTTGATATCTTTCAAATATGAGAAGCAACCTTTATAATTTATATACCTTGTGATACTAGAGTGCCAAAATCATTTACCAAAAGAAATGTTATTAAAAGAAATTCTTAAGATCCAGATATAGTAATAGTCCGTTGCGTCTTTCTGCTGTGATTACTGCTTGCCATTTCAATATTTTCTAATATTTCTTTTTGAACAAAATCAAGCTAATTATTACCTATCTGGAATTTAATATTCAACGATAATAATCTACATGATCAAATCAATAATTTTACCAATCCATATTTGTTTTACATGAGGACGTAAGACTGAAGTGGTTTGGTAAATATCATTCACATATTATTTTAATAAAGAAAAATAATTATTTATCGGTAATTATTCGTAATTTACCGCTGCCTAAATATAGACGAAGATTATGACAACTAGCATCACTTTTTAATGTTTCTCGTCACAGATTATGACGTGACCAGAGCTAGTCATCGTTTTCGCCATAGCTTACGACACTGCCATAAGTTAATGCCAGTAAGTATCGTTTCCGTCATTACTTATGCAACTGCCATAAGTTAATGCCAGTCGTCGTTTCCGTCATTACTTATGACACTGCCATAAGTTAATGCTAGTCGTCATTATTTCAGCTAATCTGCCGTGAAAATATACATTCCTGTTACATAATTTTGTACAAATTACGGTACATAAAATGTAAATATATTTTTATATAAAAGTACTTGTGCCTTCGCGTACAATTTAAGTAAGTAGGAAAATAAATTTTAAATGTAGGTTAAGTTTGTTTTTATGTTAATACAAATAAAATTTATAAAATACATAGACTGTGGGTGATGCAAGATAAAAAACCTAAATATTTATGAAAATAAAAGGTTGTTATTACTTATTTCAGTGTTTGTTCATTTACCCAATTTTCAGGTCAATAATCATGTCATAACCGCCCGAATGCAGCAGTGTAAATAGAATCATTAAATATACTGGCTGATTCCTGGGTCATGAGCAGGTGTGAAGGGGGTGATGGGGACATACACACTGGGCAACTTTTACTATGGGACCAGCCACGAAATGGCAGAAAAAAATCTGCTATTACATACATTTCGGATAGTTAGCGATCGATTATCTCTTGATTAGATGGTTTTTTTTTCGCGATTTCGGGGCTGTTCCCATAGTAGAAGTTGCTCAGTGTGAATGTCCTCATCACCCCGTTCACTCCTGCTCATGACCCAAGAATCACCCAGTATATCGATGCTTGAAAGAAGAAATTGACGAAGCGATATTTTTTGAAGTAGTGAATTATATACATGTTTGGAATCAGTAAATTTTACTGATACAAAATATGTATATAACTCACTACCTTAAAAAAATGTCGCTTAGTCAATTTCTCCTTTTAAGCGTCGATATACATACAATCATTTTTAATCAGTGATTAGGTACCAATTTTCAAACGACTTCAAAAAATGGAGTAGGTTATCAATTCGGTGTTTTTTTTAAATTCAGTAATTGATAGTAGTTAAAATTAAGTCACACTTAGATGGGAGCGCAGACTTTTTCTTTAATATACTTTCTACCGAAAATAACTTTTAACAAAAATTCATTAGCACACACCACATTAATGTTTAGTTCTATGGTCTCATAGACCTAAGTAAACATCCATTAGTGGGGTGTGCTAAAGAATTTTTTACTTCTGAGTTGTATGTGTGTATGTAGCTAAACTCAATAAGAAAAGAAAAAAACAATTGGTAAAACTTTTTAAGAGTTGTCACTGTCAAAGTTGTGAATTATTATTATTATTATTATTATTTGAAGCCTGTAGAGGTGTCCCACTGCTGGGCAAAGGCCTCCAAGTTGTGAATATTGATGTAAAATCTGCAACTTAATAATTAATGTACGATTATCAGTAGTTATTAGTTTAAAAAAAATAATTTACTAATTGTAGGTAATTAATTAAACAATGAGCTAATTGTAGACCTCGCCTGTTGAACTCAACTTTACCTGTCTATTAATATTTTCTATTAAAAATCAATCTTGTGTGCACACTGACGTCGTGAGCCGTGGAAAATGTAGCGTAACAGCTAAATTTCGCATGTTTTCGTCGTGATTTCACGGATTACGACGTTAGTTTGAAACTGGGGCTTCAAATGAACTAAGAACTACATGATACGAGTAGTAAATTTTGTAGCAGACCGACAAATTTAGCTTTCTGCTGTGTATTTTACTTAGCTATCATTTTTGGATTTGTACCAGCCAAGTGACTTCTTCATTGGTCTTCCTTTAATAATAATAATGTTTATTTGTCAAAGAGGGTTACAAAAATGATCTTAAGCTATGAGTACAATATGGATCTCCTCCTTGTGCCTACAGACAGGCGTACAAATTTTGATGTCAACTGCTTCATGGACACTATAAACTGAGTATATTAAATAATGATTAAATACTTAAATAACATGCTGCACATCTTACTCCATTAGGAACTCGCTTATACTATAATAACATTTGTCAGATAACCATGCTCGCAACATTTTTCGAAATATTTTTAAATTCATACTTTTGAATCTGTCTGGAAGTTTATTATAAATTTTTATATACATCACATAGCTGTTTTTAGATGTCAGCGCAAGTTTTACCGGTGGTTTATACAATTTATATTTATACTGCAGTCTAACCTTGCGAGCGCACATATCTTGTGTTTCAGTAAAAAGATTTTTATATTTATGTACAAATATGCAACTCTCTAATATGTATAGGCATGCAAAAGTCAATATTTTGTATTGTATGAAGTAACTACGACAAGAATCTCTTCGCCTAATTCCGAAAATTGCTCTGATGCAATACTTCTGTGCAATAAAAATCCGGTCAACTCCTGTACCATTTCCCCACACAACCATACAATATCTTAATGTTGCACCCACGTAACCATGATATGCTACCAGAGCAGCCTGTTTAGAAACCGTTTGACTTATTCGCCTTAGTGCAAATACGAAGCTGTTAACTCTAGAGCAGACCATATCTATGTGCTCTTTCCATTTGCAGTGACTTTCCATCCAACTTATGCCTTTCATTCTCCAATGAAGACCAATGAGGGAGTCTTGGGAATGGTTGAAGAACGGAGAACAATCTTGTACACTATAGATGCTAGACGCGGGAATATGATCAGGTATTTGATACCTACGACACGAACTTTCACTTCAAAACAATTTTGTAAGGAAAGATCGAGGGGAAGAAAGGAAGAGGTCGACCTAGGCGCAGCTAAATCGATCAGATAAGGGTGAAAGTCGGCGTCGCGTCGTATCAAGAGGTCAAAAGGATGGCTCAAAGGAGGGATGGAGTATAACTCTTAAGTTAAAGAACCAAGCCAAGTGACAGTAAATCTTCTTAACTTTATTCTATACATTTAGCCATTATAATGTGGAATTAATATTTCATTTCCTCTGTATGGCCTAAAGGATTAATCACTAACATTAACACTCACGAAGCTTTGTTTACTTTACAACCGTGAGTCAGGATGCATCATGCTTGGCAGCGTGCCACAAGGGCTTGTCCTCGGCAGTAAAAATAAGTTTCATTAGCAAATCCATTTCCAAGGATTCGTCAGCTAAAAGGATTCGCAGAAAATAACTTGCAGTAAGTATATTTGCGAATTGAAGAGGAAAACAAATTTAACTTACTTGTATATGTTTAAAAGAGATTTTTTTGTTTTCCACTGAAATCCAACAATGATAGACACTAATTACGTCAAGTAGGTAATTAATGATGGGAACTTATTCTAAGCATTTAAACTGCTATGATTGTTTTTTTTTTCTCTATTTTTTCTTTTAGGCTTAAGTGCACCTGTGTGACTATGCCAGCCTCATTGAAAGACTCGATGGCCACATTCATCAAACACTCCTATTGGGATGTCCAGATTACCTGGCTGCAAAGGAGTGCTGTACTGTGATTGTGAGTTTAGTCATTTGACTCTGAGGTCACTCAATCAACCAAAGATTGCACTTATGATTTTTTCAATTAATATGAAAATTTACATTTATTTAGGCCGTTCAATGATGTATGTATAGTTCCCAATCCGCACTAAACCCGTTAAGAAGTACAGTCCAAGCCCATTCTGTGAGGAAATCTGTGCCAAGCAGATGGGAAGTATATAAACTGACATGATAAAAGGGAGAGAGAGAGCGCTAAGTTTAGATTATTCTATAATCCTTAAGAAACACTGAAAATACCAACTTAGCAAAGTAAGGCCACCAACTACAGCTTGAGTCTAATATAAAATGCCTGTTTGAATACAGTAGCAATACCTTTAATAGTTTCACAGGTAATCAGGTCACGACGGATAATGTTGCAACACATATTGCCACTAGTTATGTCAGTTTTAGATACAATTTCTCCATTTGAAACGGAGCAACATAGCACCTTGTTCCCCGTGCATACATAACCATCTAACAATCGGCAATGGAAGAAGGGCCCAAATATTTCCGAGCAAAGCGAGGAGTGTAAGGTGCAATACAACAACGCGCGAGCGAGCGAGTGAAACGAGGGCGCCTTGTCAGCCGCCGGCAAAACGACAAAACCTAATTAAGGTAGGAAATAATTTGGCCCCTAATTGTGCTAGTTATGGTAAGACGTATGGGGAACAAAGGAAATAATTTGCATATAGGGAGCATAAAATTAAAAAAAATTAACATTATTCACCTAGACAATCTTTATTTTTAGAGATTCTAAGTGCTAGGCTATGAGTTGCCCTTAATAAGTAAATTCTTGATGGTGTTTTTGTTTTCCAATCACACCCGTAAACAATATCATTCCAAAATAAATTATGAAAAGCAAATCTTTTTCTTTGAGCAGTTGTTTAATATTGCTCCAATTTTGGAAAAATTCGTCAAGTCAAAATCGAGCCAAGTTTTTGATATAGGTAAGGGCTAGCTCTTCTCTTTTATCTCGACTATTCTCAACCCTAAAAACAAAACGTAAGCCATGTTGATTTTATAGAGGCCAGAGGCCAGTTAAACTTGCTTTTTCTTATTATAAATCGACTTTATTGCGGCATCACACCGTTGCAGTTTTAGTGGGAAAACGAACAGAGAGAAATGTCATCTGTCACAATAAAAAAATTAAAGAATAAAGTAAAGGAACTATCGTCATACAATTATTTATCTCAACAAGCCAACCCTACTAACAAGGCTCGCCGAGCGATCTGTCTTGTCAATAGTTAATTTAATCTTAATACGAGCAAAGAATGCCAACACGTCGCTTGCGCAAGCTGGCATCCCAAACTCGTGTCCTGCGCACCTTAATGATCTAAAAGTATCCGTGATAATGCGCGACTGACGAGGATTTTTCTAATACAAGGCTGGCCAATAGATGCTATAGACGGGCATTTTTTTTTTATGTGTGACGGCACCAGGCTAGAAGTACAATAGGTAAAATACCCTCTCTCTCTTTCTGGACTCTTTATTGAACACCAGCAGACCAACACACTAAGCAGTACAGAAAACACAGGTAAATTGAGATTTTCCTAGGTAAGTAATGTAATAGGCAGCGCCTTATTGCTTCAGAGCGGTCTCTTCCAGTTCAGGCAACCTTTACGATGGACAGAAGTAAGAATTACATTTTAGCAGGAGGCGCAATTTACAGTCGGTTAGAATAAATCAAAAACACACATGGACCGTGGACTTTTCATCCATCCCAGCCTATATACGTCTCACTGCTGGGCACAGGCCTCCTCTCAGAACAAGAGGGCTTGGGCCATAGTTCCAACGTAGGCCCAGTGCGGATTGGGAACTTCACACGCACCACTGAATTGCTTCGCAGGTATCTGCAGGTTTCGCACATGAATTTCGAAAAACTCAGAGGTGCGAGCCGGGGTTTGAACCTACGATCTCTGCTTGAGAGGCGATAGGTCAAACCACTAAGCACCACGGCTTCATATATTGGCCATGTACTCGTAATGTATAGAGAACATATCTGCCACATCGCTGATCCATAGCCTGTAGTAGCGGCCAGCCTGTTAGTCTAGTTGCCCATCATGGTGCGTAAGGGCATAGTTATTATAGCTTTTGTACTGATCTATGGTGGAAATAGATCAGATGTAGCTGTATTTGGTGTCTTTTATTAACGTGTTTTATCTGCTCTGGTTTTTAGCTATATCTATAGACAAAAGTAACCCCCTTACAAAGTAAACTATGGATTACTTTTCTTTGTAACCATCAGAATCTGTATGCAGACTATGTTTTTTTTTTTATTCGACTGGAAGGCAAACGAGCAAGTGGGTCTCCTGGTGGTAAGAGATCACCACCACCTATAAACATCTGCAACACCAGAGGTATTGCGGATGCGTTGCCAACCTAGAGGCCTAAGTTGGAATTTCTCAAGTGCCAGTAATTTCACCGGCTGTCTTACTCTCCGCGCCGAAACACAACAGTGCAACCACTGCTGCTTTACGGCAGGATTAGCGAGCAAGATGGTGGTAGCACTCCGGGCGGACCTTGCACAAGGTCCTACAACCAGCAATGATGAATTATTGGTATAATTCATATTAATATATTATTCGTATGTACGTCCCGGTCTGTTTTCTTGTCATCCTAACAGATACATTAAATTTTTTTAGGTATCCGATTATACTTTATTGACATTCATAACATCATCATCCCAGCCTATATAAGTCCCACTGCTGGGCACAGGCCTCCTCTCAGAACAAGAGGGCTTGGGCCATAGTTCCCACGCGGGCCCAGTGCGGATTGGGAACTTCACACGCACCATTGAATTGCTTCGCAGGTTTGTGCAGGTTGCCTCACGATGTTTTCTCTCACCGCAAAGCTCGTGGTAAATTTCAAATGTAATTCCGCACATGAATTTCGAAAAACTCAGAGGTGCGAGCCGAGATTTGAACCCACGACCCTCTGTTTGAAAGGCGATAGGTCAAACCACTAGGCCACCACGGCTCATAACATAAATAGTCAAAATACTACCAACGGGACTTATCACGCTAACACACAAAAGTAATATTTACTTCGACGTTTCGACAACATTGCAGTGGCCGTGGTGGCCAAAATTATACTTAGTAAAGATAATACTTCTTCTGTTTTTGTTCTGCTCTGAATAGGATTGAGACTAATTTGTTTGTAATAGGTAATGGAGTACAACTACTTAATTATAAAATAAATAAATAAATTATAAATATCACGGGGCAATTCACACCAAAATTGACCTAGTCCCAAAGTAAGCTTAGCAAAGCTTGTGTTATGGGTACTAAGCAAGGGATAAACATACTTATATAGATAAATAAATACTTAAATACATATTAAACATCCAAGACCCGAGAACAAACATTCGTATTATTCATACAAATATCTGCCCCGGCCGGGGTTCGAACCCGGGACCTCAAGCTTCGTAGTCAGGTTCTCTAACCACTTAGCCATCCGGTCGTCTACTAGGACCTACACTACTTGGCAGTTTACCCTGATTAAAATTGCCTGTTATTGAACGATACCATAATTACGAGAGTCATTTTTAACCTTAGAATCCTTGGAATTCATAAATTGCGCGGTTGAAACTTGTTTGGCCATAAAAATAAATGTATCAGACCACACCTGGCTATTAGGCTGCGTTTCCACCAGAGATGTGCGAGGATGTGTTACCATGAAGCAATAGAAACGCTTCATTTACCTATCCTCGCACAACTCTAGTGGAAACACCTCAGCGGAGCAAGATTTTGTATATACAAAACAAGGAAAGGAAAAAACGAGGAATATGCTGACTGTACAGTACATTTTATCAAAAATCTGTGAATGTCGATTGTCATCACTGTAAAAGCTAGTAAGTCTCCTAAGAGCATTTTCGCGTAGCAGCAAGGGATCTAGTAGCTGCCCTTACTGCCCTATCTCAACTTTCCACCCTGTATACCAGTATACTTACTTGCAATTCTACAGTCGTCTTGTAATTATGGGGCATGCAACTGTACCGAAATATCGAGCTGCAAGCATGCTGCAAGGCTACCACGAAATTCGAAAATGGAAGTTCGTATCGTACCGTCCCGCCTACGCTTATGTTATTTAATACGAGAGTGAGAGGGATGGTACGATACGAACTTCGAATTTTGTGTTTCGGAGTAGCCCTTCTGGTCTAAAATCAAGGTACGCGGAACAAAACGCTACACATCAAGTTTGTTTTTGGAATCTTCTTGTATTTTTTTAAATAAAACCAATTTTAATTTATTTTGATTGCTTAACAACGATATCTCTTGTCCGGGTGAGCGGTTAGTTCCAATGGAGTTCCGAAAAGTTTCTCGATGAGAGCTACGGCATAGATGTTGCTAGTGTCGCTGCTTAAGTGACTAAAATAATAAAAAGAAAAACAAGCTGAGGTATGTGGTGCATAGGAGAAATTCGTGTCTGTGCCGTGTAGCGGTATAGCACGCGGCACGGAATGCCGAGGACCTAGGTTCGATTCCAAGCGCTGGTCTTATTTTTCTGGTTTTTCTGTGCATCTATATATCAGTTTCTATTTTCGATACGCTACATATCCTCGCACCGCTCAGCTACTTCGCACAACTCTGGTGGAAACCCAGCCTTAAAGTACTATAATCTTATAACCGAAGTCATAATTATCACACGTTATGACAGCTTGCTTAAATTTACTAGCGCTTTTCTATCTTAAGAACCTTATGTTCAAGCAGTAACGTTGAGAATAGACGCAATTTTATTTTTTGAGCGATCTTATTAATTTGGTTATCCTTTCTGACAGCCAATTTAACTTTACTTACGCTTTAGAGATGTTTGATTTCTAATTCCAAGTGATAGAGCTTTAAATTGATGCTATTTTGATTTTAGAGTGTGTTTTTGAAGTTGGTTATCCCATGTGTTGATATTGGTGGTATAATAAGCGCAATGATTGTTCAACTGTTTATGCTTTTAGAGCAATAAGTTTTGCATTTTTACTCGTATTTGTTATGTATGAATTATGTTTGATTATTTTTCAATTCAGCTTTAAAAGTATTCTTTGAAATTTCACGTTTAATCCCAACAGTTGAAATTGCGAGATTTTATCACGATTCCGTGAGAATGTCGAGATGGTGTTATATTGCCTATGTGTTATTTCAGACGTCCAGCTATGTACGTACTAAATTTCATCCCAAACCATCCAACCCTTTTAGCGTGAAGGAACTAACATACACATTTTCACAAACTTTCGCATTTATAATATTAGTAGGATTTTCATCATCATCATCATCATCATCATCATCAGGATTTTAAAGACTGCACTACATTTTTAATTTAAATCATCTTTTTATTTTTATTTTTTTGTATTTTCTATTGCCATTTCAATGGTGGTACATTATTAATTCATTTCGTAATTCATACATATCTAATTAAAATGGACTAGACCGATTCCAAATTTTACTAAATTCCAAAAATAACTTAACATTTCTTAGAATAGGCTCACAATTGACTTGTTTATACATAGCACATTTTGCAGGTGGTAGGACCTTGTGCAAGGTCCGCCCGGATTGCTACCACCATCTTGCTCGCTAATCCTGCCGTGAAGCAGCAGTACTTGCACTGTTGTGTTTCGGCGCGGAGAGTAAGACAGCCGGTGAAATTACTGGCACTTGAGGTATTCCAACTTAGGCCTCTAGGTTGGCAACGCATCTGCAATACCCCTGGTGTTGCAGATGTTTATGGGCGGTGGTGATCTCTTACCACTAGGAGACCCACTTGCTCGTTTTCCTTCCAGTCGTATAAAAAAAAAAAGCATAACGAAAACAGAATATGCTCCTGAGTTCTTGCGTCCAGAACAATAAAAATTTTAAAAATTTAAAACTATCGCAAAAAACTAATGTTGGTACGGTGTAAGCTATGTATTGTATTCTTTAGAAGCCTTATTTACCACCGTATGGTTGATTCGCCTTGTATTACTCGGTCCCAAGTGGTACCTATTTCATTATGTGCCATACTATGTATTAACCGCGAGACCAGTTACTTTCAATTGCTTGATATGTTAACCCACATCGGAACACATTAACAACCATTGCAGTTAATCTATAAAGACAGCCGTGACATTATAATTCCGTATAGTGGTGTACCAGGGTAAATATTCGAGCGTTTTGACCGCGCCGTCAAACGTCATTAGCGTCCCACACTTATATAGCACAACGGAAAAACAAGTGACAAGAATTTTAATCACGCTAAATTCAGTATCGGTGTTTTCTTAAATTTTCATAAAAAAACAACACTGGGCATCACCCCTTTTAATAACGCCTGCGAAGACACCAATGACAAAAAAAAAACGCTGAAAAAACGCTATTAATGTATGGGTAAAAAACTTTTCCCAAAGTATCACATCCCAAAATATTTATCAAAAAAACTTAAACTTATCACAAATTTACAGTAATTTTTTTTTTTGGCAATTATTGTTACACGAATAATTACTTGGTCATGTTTCATAATACCAAGTATTATTTAGTCAAATGTATCATTTGCCATAACGTTCTCTTCCCAAAATATCGCATGACCTAATAACGTAGGTACTTTTCTGGGAGCAGTTAGTTTCTGTGGGGGGGGGGGGGGGCGCAGTTCTAACCTAACCTAACCTAATTTTCTGATAGCAGTTCGTTTTTGCGGGAATGCAATTTTAACCTAACCTAACCTACTTTTCTGGTAGCAGTTCGTTTTTATGGGGGACGCAGTCTAACCTCATCTACTTTTCTGATAGCAGTTCGTTTCTTACTATTTGAATAGTGCAAAAATACAGGGTGGAATGTTGAGATGTGGCAGCAAGGGCAGCTACTAGATCCCTTGCTGCTACGCGAAAATGTTCTTAGGAAACCTTTCCTAACTTTTTGAGTGATGAAAATCGACATTCACAGATTTTTGATAAAAAAAATTTTTTTTAATGCCAATCGGTCCCATTTCTACAAATGATTAAAACACTCTTTGAGACCAACTGAAGTTAAAGTACAAATCAAACACTCACAAATCAAAGAAAACTATTTCCATACAGGTAAAAGTTAGTAAGGGTCTCCTAAGAGCATTTTCGCGTAGCAGCAAGGGATCTAGTAGCAGCCCTTGCTGCCCCATCTCAACTTTCCACCCCATAAACTCGATTTAACCGTGTGTCCGAGTATTTGCGAGTATCTAGTAAGTATTAGAGTCCGTACTTAAATCGGCTTGACTCGGTCCCTCACTAATTCTGGATCTAGCCTTTATTTATGTGCACGCGCAGGGGTCGCGTGAAGGTTACGTCACGTGCGTTAAGGGCTCGCTTGCCTAAAGATAGAGTTATCTAATAATTAATCTTCGAGGTTTCAACTTCTACCAATTGGGAAGTTTCCTGAGTAAAGTAATATATTGAGTAACAAACATCCAAACATCTTCACAAACTTTCACATTTATAATATTAAGTAAGTAGTAAGATTTTGTCCATCAGTTAGATTATTACAAATTGGCTTTATCCTAGTTTATTTATTTATTCATTTATTTATATGTATGTGGCTGTTTATCTCATTGCCTATATATTTTTTTTATTATCTGACAAAGTGATAACCCTTACACTCGAGTTGGCGAGGTAGGTATGTTCAGAACAAAAGCCCGCACTGTAGGCTGTTAAAACGGCGGCTTTCTTCAAGATCAAAGAAGTGCAACTGCTGTACGTAACTATTATTTACTAGCTTATGCCCGCGACTTAGCCTGCGTGGACCTAGGTTATCGCGCGGTGGCGCCCTCTACCGGAACAAAAAGTATCCTATGTTGATCCTTGGGGCTTAAGCTATACCAAATTTCATTCAAATTGGTTCAGCGGTTTTAATGTGAAAGCGTTACAGACAGACAGACAGAGTTACTTTCGCATTTATAATATTAGTAGGGATTCTGTGACTACACAGTATTCCATTTACCCTTAAAATCGTGTACGACACCATACTCAGTTACGTCTTAATTAAACAGACTAAGTTTTTATACCAAACAAGAAATAACTCGCCCACAGCGTTTTCTCGTGCGTACATTTACACTTTACATTTTAGATTTATGTTAATTAAAACTTTAAATGGAATTACACCGAGCCGCTTTAAAGTGCGAGTAGTTTACTAACTAACCACTTTAAGGTAGCTTTTACATTAAACATTTACTTAGCAAATGTTATAGTCACACGGATTGAGAAAGTTATGCTTGGATGGTTTGGGCATGTGGAGAGAATGAATGAAAACAGATTGACTAAGCAGATCTATAAGACGAGCGTGAATGGGAACGTTGGGAGAGGAAGGCCTAGACGAACGTACTACGATCAAATCGGGGACATTCTGAAGAAAGGTCGGGTCAGGAGTACTCTAAACCGACGTGCATGCATGAAAAGATTGATGAATGTAGAGGAAGCGAGAGTTGTATATATGCCAGAATCGTAGCAAGTGGAAGGATGTAGTTTCTGCCTACCCCGTTGGGAAAGAGGCGTGATTTTATGTATGTATTTACTTAGCTCGGGTATGTAATGGTTCACTATTTATTTATTGACGACAGGATGGCCAAGTGGTTAGAGAAACTGACTACGAAGCTTGAGGTCCCAGGTTCGATTCCCGGCCGGGGCAGATATTTGTATGGAATGTTTGTTCTCGGGTCTTGGGTGTTTAATATGTATTTGGGCTACTATTATTAGGCGTCTAATGCGTTACCAAAATTGTCTCTGGCGTTACCAAAAAATCGTACTGCCAACTAGATATTTCACGGTTTAATAGGTTGAAATCACGTAGGATGGCATGTACCTATTCATGTAGGTACACCATCAATTAATTTACAGAAAAAAACATGTTTACTTACCAAAATCTGCAATTGTTTGAAAAATGTCACGGACAGACGACAAAAAAGACGGCGGTAGTGACGGTAAAAAAAGTTGATTGGCCCGTTTAAGTATGTATTTCTCTATAGGTATAAGTGTTTTTATCCGTTGCCTATTATCCGTAGAACAAGCTTTGCATAGTTTGAGACAATATCAATTAGTGTCAAGGTGTCCCATGATATTTAATATAAAAAAAACCATACAAATAAGTTTGAAGTAGGTTGTAAGAATAGTTTATTTGGTTACAATGGTTCACCCTATTTGATATATACCAAAATTCCAAGATTCCAATAATTTTTCGACGTAATTGTGTGGAAGACGAAGCGTTCACAGACTTCCCCACTAACACAGAATAAAAAATAATAGTACACCACTAGGTATATTGATGATATCGCGAGAGTTACAGGTAACCGATGGATGCAAGTAGCAAGTTGTATAGTCAGCACCCAGATGTGGATGAATAGTTACGGTGCTCAAAATGCCAAGACTCTATTGCCAAGATAATAAAGCGTGTAGATTTTAGCAACACAACCTGCACTATCTGCTTCCGCTGCTGACTGTACATTGTGGCGTACGGCTGATGATGATGACGATGATGATGATGATGATTTATAATATTGGTAGGATTTCATTCTCCATACAAACGTAGTCCCGGTCTCATTTGAAAACTAGGCAACAGAATTAGATGAAATTTTGTAAGTATGGACTAGACGTAATTACTATCTAGGCCTGTGGTTTTTCAGATTTTTATATTAGAAATGTGTACTATCAGAATTACAGGAGCTCAAAAGTCGAAAAAAAAAGATGTCAACTTTGCACGAGATTTACAGACTATTAAAGCATTTTTACAAAAATCGGAAACCACAAGCATAGAAAATATAATGAAGATCTTGATTATAAAATGTCATTGATTTCTGTGCTATACTTTTCGTATAATATGAGGACAACGAAACCCAAAATTCAATCGCCCAAATCTTGAAAAGCCAACAGCTATCTCGATATTATAGCGGGAAGTGGTGAAGCGGGAGGGGATGTGCATGGGGAGGACGGCTGCGAGCGCTTATGTCACGAGCGATAAAGACAGCAATATCCCTAATGAATACCTTACGCAGCTTTGATGAATTATACCTGCAGATTCACAATCGCGCGCCCAAATAATGTCCGAGCCAAATGAGCGTCACTTTGGTAATCACTGGCCTAAAATCACTGGTTCAGATCACAGGGATAGGTTAGGTCGATAGGTTGGTCGATAGGTCGATCGGTAGGTCGATAGTAGGTAGATAGGTTGGTAGAATGCTCGCCTGCCACTTTGGTAAAAGTGGCCTTCTTTTTTCTCAGTACGTTGTTGTCAAGTGTCAAGCGTTGTGGAGTTTTGCCGCTAGCGAAATTCGCCCGTAATAGACTAAAGACTAGGTTCAAATTTCGTCTCGTATTATTTTAATTATTTTGTATGAGATGATTTTATTTGTCACGCAAACAAATCAATAGTTCTGACATTCTTTGAAGGGGATTTTGTTCGGCAATGTGCGTCCTGGTTTAAATGTCATTGTAACGCAGGGAAACTTCTCGTAAGTCATGGACAAATACGAATATTTTCTTTAGTAGCTAATGACGCAAAATACCAAAGCAAACGGTTAGAATCCTACGAAATACATAAACAAACAAATCAAGGTGTCAGAATAAATTTAATTTACAAACAAATATAATCCCATGGAAAGCGTGTTTGTATATTAGTGTTTGTATATCTCACTTTTATCAGGTATTGATTCAACATACTGGGAAATTTGGAACGATTCATTCGTGGAGTTACTTGGTACTTATTTAGATATGAAGTTCCTGGATAAAAACACTTTTTGTTAAGTGAATGAGAGGGCTCGGACCGTAGTTCTCACGCGGGCTCAGTGCGGATTGGGAACTTCACACACACTATTGAATTACTTCGCAGGTTGTGCAAATTTCCTCACGATGTTTTCCTTATGCGATGTTTCATCATCATCATCATCTCAGCCTATATACGTACCACTGCTGGGCACAGGCCTCCTCTCGGAATGAGAGGGCTTGGGCCATAGTTCCCACGCGGGCCCAGTGCGGATTGGGAACTTCACACGCACCATTGAATTGCTTCGCAGGTTTGTGCAGGTTTCCTCACGATGTTTTCCTTCACCGCAAAGCTCGTGGTAAATTGCGCACATGAATTTCGAAAAACTCAGAGGTGCGAGCCGGGATTTGAACCCACGACCCTCTGCGTGAAAGGCGATAGGTCAAACCACTAGGCCACCACGGCTTTTAATGCGATGTTTAGCTCATGGTAAATTTGGAATGTAATTTCGCAGATGAATTTTGAAAGGATGACATCTTGTTTATTTTGGTATATTTTGTAATGTCCGAAACTTAGTACGCATAACAGGTTTCGCACTTAAGCTCGCCGAAGTTTAGTTCGGCATAATTCTATATAGGTAAGCCGAATGGTTGTTTATCCAAATCTACGTTCGAAAATAAATTAATTACTATTTCTTGATTAGCGTAAGTAATGGTAAATACATATAAAAACGGTAAATGGTAAACATAGATAGTAAAAAAAAAACAAAACAACGTTGAGAAAACCATTGTTTCTGTTGTAATATACCTAATGTAATTACTCTTCCCAGGAAAATTACGACGAAACTGGCTGAAATTTTGACATAATAATATTATGTCAAAATTTCAGCCAGTTTCGTCGGTTTCGTCGGTTTTCTCAACGTTGTTTTGTTTTTTTTTACTATCTATGTTTACCATTTACCGTTTTTATATGTATTTAAATATTATTGTCCATGTTTTTATAATTTTATCCGGTTAGCTAAAGTCCAACCAGCCAGTACCGTCTGTGTACCAACATAAAAAAAGCATTCGTTCCGTAATGAATCTTCATTAGCGGCCATTAAGCCGCGTCCACACGAGCGTCGTCACGCTCGCTGGCCGCGTGAAGGTCGCCGTCTCAAAGAACATATAACGGGAGCTAGCACTAAATACACGCTTCCAGGTTTAGTGTAAGGCTGTAAAGACAGCTAATATCAACTCCCGTCGTAAGTACTTTTTGACTGTCACGCTATTTATAGCTGTCATTATTTTGGTTTTGGAATAAATTCGTAACAGTCACGGACTTAACTACAACTTAAATTGAGATGTTTCACAAATCACAAAGAACATCCTCATCATTAGGTATCAGTCCACTGCTGGACATAGCATCCTATACCCACTTAAGGCCTTCGCTAGCTGATGCGGTTTAGACGGAGCGGGTGGACACCTATTAAAAAATTAGTATCATCATCATCATCACCATCAGCCTACAGTAGTCCGCTGCTGGACATAAGCCTCTTCCATGGCGCGCCACAACACTCTGTCTTCAGCCCCTCGCATCCATCTGCCGCCAACGACCCTCTTAAGGTCGCGTAAAAAAATAGTATGAGCAGATGAGCAGCGCTATCCGCACGCGTAGGTATAAAGAATTTATACATACTTACACTTAGCATTCAACATTAAAAGTTCCAGTTTTCATTTCTAAATGTTCTACTTTAACAAATTCTAAACTACAACAGATGCCACCAGTTTCAAGTAATACGTAAGAAACTCGACCTCAATACGCTTCCTATCAATGAAAGTATTAAAAATTTACGCGCCGATTCTTCCGAAAAAACAAACAAACACTTCTTCGATTGTTCCTATTTCAGTTGCATACCGCGACCGCGGCGACTGCTCGTGTGTAAGACGCTTTAATTATTTATTTATAAAAATCGAATTTCGAACTTTGGAACGTTGCGATTCGAAGTTTTTGAACTTTTTTATTTTTAGTGTGCCAGTGATATTGTGTGTTGTTTATTTCGAATGCCCGAAGAAAGGAGTGTTTTGTTTTTAAACTGAGTGGGAAATCCCTATAAAATAAGGTATTTATAAAAAGTACAATTATTTTGTGACGATTAGATAAAAATCGTAGGTACTATTTTTCTATTTTTAGGTTAATTATCGATGAAATCTAAATTACTTTGTAACTCTGCGCAATTCTATTGTTCGTTGCCTAAACAAACTTGTAACAAGTTTAATTAAATAGTGACTAGAAAAAGAACACAATAGAGAATATAGGTGCATTAAAACGAATGGCCCCAATTGAAAGTATTATTTTATTGTTTATTTTGTTAGTACAGTCTTATTGTTAGTACGAGTATCTAGGTCCTTAATTTATTCTTTAGGTATTAGAAATATACGTACATAACCTTTTATCGCCGTTATATCTTATCCATAGCTATTATTTACAAGCTTTTATTTAATTTTCCCCGTTTGTTGTTGTTGTTTTCTTTTGGGTGAAATCTTGCAAGTTAATTTCGACTTATTTCCAATGATCGTATTGACTTGAAATTTGGTATAAGATGGTAATGCACCACCTGCTATAAACTAGTCCTTCCTTCTTTCTGTTAAAAGGTTGCCTGGAAGAGATCGCTCTTAAGCGATAAGGCCGCCTATTGCTTACCTTGTAATTTTATCTGTGTACCTGTTTTTCTGTATCGCTTATTATTTCTGGTGTACAATAAAGAGTATTTGTATAAGTCCATAATGTTAGTTGGATGACAATGCAAGTACAATCAATGAAAAGTACGTTCAGCAAATAAAAAGCTTGTAAGTGTTAGAAATTTAAATTTTAACAGAAATTTATTATAAACCATCGTTTTATTGATTGCGTCCGCAAAGTAAGTCCTCAATCAATTTTATTTCAGGCCGTCAGAACATCAAGCCTTGGTCGCTTTTATTTCAAAAGAATAAAAATTCCAATTACAAATTAGAACTACTTCTTTTAGACGTTAAATTCTTGTATATTCAAGTGTAATCGTACTTATTTATGAGCTATGACATAATTCACTAATCGTGTTGTATTGGTGTCAAAACTCTCAAGAAGGCTTAACGTCAAAGTGACAGCTGTCAACGTCTGAATTACCTTGTATCCGTTGCATTTAAATAATGCTATTTAGCTATTTAGGGAACACGTTCAATCAACATAGCTTAGGATAGTAATACTTTGACATTTAGACATGACCAATTGAATTATACGGGTCGTTCTCGTGAGTCGTTCAAATCACCATTCCAGGCGACAAATCGGTACAAAAAATGTTCTTTTTTGTAAAAGTTGTATACAGAAAGAACGGTCTGAAAAAGATAGTAAAGGAGTCTTTTGCGTTGAAGGCCTTTACCTAATATTAAACTTACGCGGTTAAAAAAATAGCGTCAAATCTCATTTCCCTCCCTTTCCAAATTACGTACTGATAAATTGTTCGATGTATTTAAGCACTTTTAAAAAGAAAAGTTTTAAATGTTTTTAAGCGATGTGAATAACTAACTATTAAGGAATAAATCTGTAAGTTTGCACAATTTTAAGACTACTTCGTAATAGAAAGAATGAAGATTTTGATTTTGTCCAGCGAAAACTATCATTTCCTTCCGCGATACCAAAACATTAAATAAATGCCCAAATTCTTCCCTGTATGGCGGTAGTAAGTGTACTGTTCCCGCCCCGCACCGCTTCAGTGTGCCGCCGCATCTAGTCAAGGGAGGACATACGTTCCGCTAGCAAGAAATTCTGGATTTACGTGCGCAAAAAGTACTTTGTCACAGTATGGTCATCATTACTTTCCAGCATTTTATGCAATAAGTACTATTTTAATTTTTTGTTTAATTTCACATTAAAATGCTTTATGATAACTTATTTAATGATATAAATATAAAATATACAAACTGCGTTTGGAATTTATTAAACGAGAAAAACCGCCAATATCTCATTCCTCTCCATGGCATTACCATCCTTACCCTCCAATTTTGCGCTGGATGGTAATGAGCATGTTTGGAAGGTAGTGATTGTTGAAAGTAATATTTATTTTTGTAGTTCTGGTAAAGCCTATTTTGATGAAAACCTATTTTAATCATAAGATATATTGTTTAATAGTCATAAAAATGTAGTATTTCTTTTTAAATCAGCATAACTATTATGCTACACAAAAAAAAAGCTAACTAGGAAAGAAATTTTAGGAAAAGACAGATTAATTAGAAAACAAGAATATATAAAGATGAAAAGAGATCCTTAATTACAGACTTCAAAAAGAAAAGGATAGAAGAAGGTATATAAAAAAAAAATCAGAGTAGGTATTAAAGATAAGAGTATCAGAGCACAAAGGGAAGAAAGACGAAGATGGCGTATAAACAGTCGTAAACATTCGAACAAAAAAGGAGCAATTTTAGACAAGAAACTACCGTGAGACTCACTCATATTAAATGATATGGTAACGGATAACTCACGTCTTAAATCGAGTTTAGCTCGACATGTTTCGGGTTATTTCGAAACCCTTCTTCCTTCTTCTTCGAATTTTAACCGGGATTGTACCCCCAAGTTGGAAAACAGTATTAAATACTCGTGCTGCGTCATCGGTTTGTGTGAACGTGCCTTCACGGAGCGATGTTGTTAGTGTTGTGTGCTCCCTACATTTGACAGTGACAGTAAAAATGACGATAAAAATGTGGGTAGTTATGCGCCTGTGTTAGTTTCGTTGAACAGTAGCGCGAGCAGAGCGGTGGCGCGTAGTGCGCGTGTTGCGGCAGCCGCCGAGTCGCGTGCTCCTTAGAAGAAGGGTTTTGAAATAACCCGAAACATGTCGAGCTAAACTCGATTTAAGACGTAAGTTATCCGTTACCATATCATTTAATATCATTTAATAAAAAAGGAGCAACATATAATACAACGAATTTTGTTGGAAAACTCACCACCAACCACACTATCTGTTACTGACAACGAAAACAATTTAATCTGGTCGTACCAGCACTTGAACCAGATGTAGACCCTTTAGCACAAAATCCTGCGTGCGGGATAGAAAAAGAAATGCGTGGCATACGTAAATAATCCACTTCAGTCAGAAAAGTTTGCTATAAAGCCATGAAAGTAATAAAAAACTTAAAAGAAGAAGTAAGAAAATTACAAAAAGAAAATATATTATGAAAGCAAACCCAAAAACTAGAGTTACCACAGAAGAACGTAACTAAAACAATAGAATTTGGTAGCGTGGAAAAAAGTTAACGAATTAATAAAAGACTTGCCAGAAGAAAAAGTTCAAGAAGTTGAAAAAATATATTATTTGATGAAACTGTTTCAAGAAAAATACAACAAAAATATTAAGCTCTAAAGCAAACAGAGAAAAGATAATATGTAAAAGAAAATAATTGTAACTGACTTCGAGATTGAACAGATATAAGATATCATTTTTGATCTGTTTATTTTATATACCTATACCTAATCGTGTAAGAACCTCTAATAGAGGTAATAGGTAGTTAGGTCCTTACAATGCCTGTCTATTTTTGTGAATTTTTATAATAATTAGTGAAGAAACTTGATTTTTTATAAAGAACTGATAAATACTATTAAAAACAAGTTTTATTTTATAAAAACATCACTTCACACTAATTAGCTAGTTTTAATATGTATAAATAGCTCTATTACAATTAAATCATTAAAAATTATTACGGAAAATCTCATTACTTTCCATATATACTCACTACCATCTAGGCATATTTCATTAATTTTGCAATAAATCTCATTACCTTCCTGACGCACTCATTGCCATCCTGTCATATTTCATTTCCATCCGAGCCTTCATTACTTTCCTTCAAAAAAATCCTAAATCAAAAGCTGTAGAATGACGCCTTTACTCATATATTACTCTACGCGGGTATGTGAACCATTTAAAAACATAAAATTCTCGAAAATCGTCAATATTTTGAAAATTAAAAAAATGACTGAATTTGAACGACTCGCGAGAACGACCCATACTAATATGAAGGGACAATATCGCAGAAATTTTTAAATTATTACTACGAACCGTTGTTTTTTTAATTTAATTTGTTAGTTCACTGATTTCCTTGGTGATGTTTAAAAAATCTCCGTCTTCGTCTATCCGAACAAAACAAATAGAGACGGCATCAATTTACAATACAATACAATACAAATACTCTTTATTGTACACCAGAAATAATAAGCGATACAGAAAACAGGTACACAGAGAAAATTACAAGGTAAGCAATAGGCGGCCTTATCGCTTAAGAGCGATCTCTTCCAGGCAACCTTTTTACAGAAAGAAGGAAGGACTAGTTTACAGCAGGTGGTGCATTAACAGTAGATCAGAAAATGAAAAGGAAACAAAAACACATCTACACATAGGTACACATTTAACCATCCAACCATACCATACCATTTAACCATAAGTTAACACTAATCAATGGATGGTGAAACAGCCCCTTAATCGTGAGATACTCACGGGATTGGGATTTACATATTAATGGCCACTTGCTGGAAACACATAAATCGCCAGTTAGCGTTAAGCTTAGTTTAGTAGTGTCAAAATGTATGGAACTGTCAAGCTTAAGCCAGGCTTAACAACTAAATCGGATTCGATTTGTGGCATTCGAACATGGCGGATGTAGACCATGTCCAATTTTGGTATTTCTGCTTCTTTGGCTAGTCGAAGTATAATTTTGATAGTGTTTTATACCTTAACAGTGAACAGTGATCACAAAATTCGATACTTATAGCTCTCGTGTCTGACATTTTTTAATGCACAAGTTGTCTCCGCGTGGTTTTTGGAATTTTGCTATCAAGTTGCAAAAACTACAATCACCGTACTACGTGAAGAAGAATATATTTATCTTTTTTTAACTGACATTGGCCCAAGCCTTAAAGGCCGCCATTAAGGAGAATAATAATAATAACAACTAAATCTAGATTTATTTTTACTTGCAAGTGGGTCTTAACCCTAAAATCCCAACTCCTAAGTTTAAAGCAAATGCCCACCCGGATAACATATTATATTGCAAGCACATCCGCCTATTGATTCAATCAAATATAATTCCTAAATTAATCAGTTTAAGGTTGTTATTGGATTGATTAAAAAGCATAACATAGGACTTTGTTTCACGATACGTTTCGCACGGAAGAACGTACCTTTCACTGGTCTTAACTATCTTTTTAAAATAAAATGATTATATCGAAACATCGCGGAAACTAGTGTTTAGTAATGTTTTTGGAAACTACTTGAGTTATTTATGTTAGGAATCTGTATTTCCTTTATATTATTAATAGCTTTTGCCCGCGGCTTCGTCCTCGTGGAATTCGGTTATCGCGCGCTGTTCCCTCGAGAACTGTGCATTTTTCCGGGATAAAAAGTAGCCTATGTCACTCTCTGGCCCATAAACTATCTCTATGCCAAAAATCGCGTCGATCCGTCGCTTCGTTACGGCGTGAAAGACGGATAAACATGCATACAAACATAAAATATAATAACAACACACACTTTCGCATTTATTAATTACTAAATAGCTTTTGCCCGTGGCTCCGCCCGCGTGGTATTCGGTTATCGCACGCCGATAAAAAGTAGCCTATGTCACTCTCGGGCCCATAAACCATCTCTAGGTATGCCAAAAATCACGTCGATCCGTCGCTCCGTTACGGCGTGAAAGACGGTTAAACACAAACATACAAACACACTTTCGCATTTATAATATTAGAATGGAAGTATGGATAATGGACTTCCGTAGTCATTTACGGCGTCAAAGGCATAATCCTGAGTCAATGGCCGTTTCTTTTGCAGGGACACACGAAATGAGTACCTAATATTTAGTTAATACACATCTACCTACATCTGTTTACTCACATTTTAAGCAAATATATTGTCATTTCATTTCATTAGGTACTTACTGTATTTTTTTATTTGTGTACAATTGTGTATTTTTTTTTGTGTTGTGTCTCTGTAAGAGTGAAATGTCTTCTTTTTTTTTCTTCTTTAATGGGGTAACGTCCCTGTATGTTTTAAACCAACACAAAAAGTAATCAGACATTGGACCCGATTCTACAGCGGCCGCTAAAATTCCTAATTTTATTTAGACGTCGCTAAATCACTTTGCTATTCTATGAGCACCTGTCATAATCAAATGACAACGCTAATTTAATCTGACGTTTCTTATTTTAGCCGATCTATCTAGCCGGTCAGCGTGACTTTCTGGAATAGCACTTGTTAAATCAGCCGTCTAAATGTCAATTAAAATTTAGAAAATTTAGATTTAGACAATTTAGCCGACGTGCGCGTAGAATCGCATCCATTGATTTTAGTGCTGTGTGTGTGTTTAGGGATGTCAACATGACATTAGTAAGAATAAGGTTTCACCCTAGTTACGTGGTTCATCATCATCATCATCATGTCAGCCGAAAGACGTCCACTGCTGGACATAGGTCTCCCCCAAGGCTCTCCACTCAGACCGGTCTTGTGCTTTTCGCATCCACCGCGATCCCACGATCTTAGCCCGGTCGTCGCTTCGTCTTGTTGGAGGCCTACCGACAGCTCGTCTCCCGGTCCGCGGACGCCATTGGAGAACCTTCTGACCCCATCGGCCATCAGTCCTGCGTTACGTGGTTCAATCGCAGAATAAATAATAGTACTACGTGGTTCAGTTTCCTGTACCCTTAGTCTAGCGATCGAGACGTATTTTGTAACCGAAATCTTACACTAAGGGCACTTTACTGTACTCGCTTCGATTTGAGAAAATTTTCCTTTGTTTTAGCCGATTATAAACTATTCTGTGATCAATTAACCAGCGCGTCGCTCGCGCATGACAGGGACGATTGATCGCGTGATACACGGCACATGACCGGCGCATACGCAGTTTTAATAGCTACAGTCATTACCCGAATGACGAATACAGCCTAAACTTTCCTCTTTAGAATTAATTGACAATATTTCATTTTTTCGACACCTGTAGGTAAATTACTACAGGAATCGAAAGAGTTTTGCATCCTGAACATGGGAAAATATTTATTATAATTTAGTTCACCATATTTAAAAAAATACTAAAAAAATAAAAAATGTATCTGAATTTGCCAATACTACGACAGAATAGATATGTTTCCTTTGCCTTTTTCACCAGAAAAAGGAGCTGTCATAATTTTGACAACGTCTACGTCAGTTTTAGGCTGATTTACGTAATTTTTTTTAATGGAGGCTAGACAAAAGTAATGGATCTATTTGTATCGTAGTTTTGGAGTTTATGCCCTTTTAGAATAAGCATATCTTAAAAAAAATTAATAAATTAATTAATAATCGTAGCGAAATTTTAAAAATATCAGCGTTTTTCGATTTCCAAACAGAATACAGAGAACGAATCAAGTTATAGTCTTAGAAATATGAAATCTTGTAAATTATGTATACTAAAGTACATTTCAATAGAATCTGACAATTTTCTACAAATTTAAGACACCCTAACGTGGGCACTCTTGATTATATGTGTCCCTGTTGTTGTGATTATCATCTAAAAGGCATCAAAAAAGAATAATAGTCCCATCACAAAGCCCTAGGCAGCCCAGTGTTCTTATTAGAAGGCTGGAAGTGTCTACAGGATTGTCAAATTCTATTGAAATGGAGTTTAGGTTTCCTCGCGAAGCCTATGACCAATTCAGTACAAATATAACGTTTTTCCACCAATCTCTCCATTGAGTTCTCATTCCTGAAGGTGTGACCAAAGAACTTCAGTATTCGTAATAGCACAGTCGACGAAAACCGGTCTTTAATATGAAGCTCTTTGAGGATAGAAACTTTGGTGCGAAATACCGCAACGCCTCTAACCGGCAGAAATGGAAGCACTTGCTAAGAGGGCTGTCCTCGAAAAAGTCTGCGACCCACCGAACATCTCTCCGTGTACCTCGTCTGCGGAACCACGGGTTACGTATCTGAATACCGAATGTTAAAATACCGAATGTATTAAAATATCGAATGGGTCATAATATCGAAAAGGTATTCTTGTTAAGACGGATTCATGGATGGCACAGCTATAGCTGTTCAGATAAATCCTATGGCATAAACATGGAGGTTATTTTGTATGTTACTATTGTTCGTATAATTTCCACGAAGGCCAAACATTTGTAACGGAGTTATATCATAGTGGTCGTGACATAATATGATAGATAATATACTATGTTGGGAAAAGCCTTGTTCAATATGTTGCATTCCATCGTTCATAATATACCTATTGTGTATAAGAAGATTCCTAAATGTCTCATGGTGGCATTAGTAACTTCTTTATTGAGTCAATTCAATGACTTGTTGTTTTGCCGTGAGCTCTCTTGAACCATCAGTTTCTTCATCGAGTACACAACCTTACACCATGCTACCGGAATATCTATCAAGTAGACAGTGATGTAGTTTAACATATAGTAGCATAGTGTAAGGTTGTGTTGTCCTGAAGATGAGCTCTGGCTGAGTTCGAAACGCATCAGTTTAGTGTGATGGTAATGGATGGGTTTATGGTCTATATTATCTAAGGGTTTATGTGATTTGTGTGTGTTCTTATAGTGTGGAGGTGGAGGAACTGCATGAACACGCATATTTTGCATAAACTTAGCTATCTTAAGGTAGCGGGTGAGCAAAAATTTTTATTTTTTAGTTCAAGGAAATTGCAGCCCAGTCCTCTAATACTGCAAAAAGGCCAGTGCCCATTGGGACGTATTTAGGCTTGAAAGATGATGATGATGATAATGACGAGCAAGCCAACGATGAAGGGCGCACCATTTCAAATTACAATCGTGACTATTTTCCAGCAAATTTAGCTTATCTTCTAATTATCTCGTTTAAAAACTCATGATGGATGAGGTAAACAGACTCATTATCGGAGTCATCTCGTCATTGGCAAGATCACGATCTTAAGACATGATGATGACTTGTTGATTGTTGGAGCTACTTAGAGTGTATCATCATCTTCAGCTTATTGTAACAAATATAAATATGTATACTACCTATGCTACGAATAAATAATAAATTAGGAAGCGCAACTCAGAACAAATAGGGATGTTGACACCACCAATCAACTGACATACTTTTTATGAGCTGTCAAAACACAATTCTCCCATAGTTTCAATGGAAATAGCGTCTTATGATTATTTTTTAATAGCCTCAACAACCTTATTCCACACAAAAATCGGACATAACTAAAACAAAACGCTAATAATTCAAATGCGAATCATTTTCGGTACGCCAAAAAAAGCTGCACATGGTGTTAAAAGCATGAAAATCAGAACGGAAAATATTTATTTATATTTAGTATTTTTTATTATTTTTTGATATTACAAAAGTGATAAAATCACCATTAGTTGAAACAGAAAACCCATGCCTTCCGCACCACAGAGCTTGGAGTCCGGAGTTCCTAATAGGGATGTTGACACCACCAATCAACTGACGTACTTTTTATGAGCTGTCAAAACACAATTCTCCCATAGAGTTTCAACGGCAATAGCGACTTATGACGTCATAAGTCGCTATTTATTCGCCAACTCAATCAACTAACTATTTATTTGTTTTAAAGCAACAAGAAATCTAATTTTACAGTAAATCGAAAATTAATCTGGTTTCCAGGGCTAAAATATAGCGTTTTTTTTACTGGAATCGTGCCTTCTAATTATTTTTTAATGGCGTCAACATCCCTATTGGCAATAGAGATAACGCTGTACACTCTCACGTCAGCAGGGCAACTACGAAAATCGAAGTTCGTATCGTACCGTCCCGCCGACGCTTATATTATTTAAAACGAGAGCGAGAGGGACGGTACGATACCAACTTCAATTTTCGAATTTCATAGTAGCCCTGCAGGTCCCTTTTACGATGGCCACGGAAGGAATGGGTCGGTCCTATTCAAAAACCGAGCACGGCACACAGCTAGGATCAGTATCACTACCATGAGTTTACAGTGACCGTACTCGATAGCGACGGCGTAAATTATTTGTAAAAGCGCTGTACAATTCTCCATACAAATAGTTTAAACCGTCGCTATCGAGTATGGTCACTGTAAACTCATTTTATGGTAGTGGTATCATCGTCATCATCATGTCAGCCGAAAGACGTCCACTGCTGGACATAGGCCTCCCCAAGGCTCTCCACTCAGACCGGTCTTGTGCTTTTCGCATCCACCGCGATCTTAACCAGGTCGTCGCTGCATCTTGTGGCCTACCGACAGCTCGTCTCCCGGTCCGTGGACGCCATTCGAGAACCTTCTGACCCCATCGGCCATCAGTCCTGCGAGCAATGGTAGTGGTATAGCATAAATTATTTACGTCTGTAATCTTTGAACTGGTTTCGATTGTCATGTTAAATATAACCTTCTATACACCTACTTTAGTATGCTGCTCCAAAACGCGTGTGACATTTATCAAACAATGACAAATTATAGTTATACGTATTATAATATAGTTATAGTGAAGATCATGATTTGATTGCATACCTACAGCCAGAGTCACTAGGGAGATGATTTTTGAAGCCATATCTGTAAAAGTAAAATAGAAAAATTCTCGCTTAAACCTACCTCTTGAAACTCTCCGATTTTCTTTTATTTTTTTTATATTTTTTATTCGATTGGAAGACAAACGAGGAAATGGGTCTCCTGGTGGTAAGAGATCACCACCGCCCACAAATATCTGCAACACCAGGGTTATTGCAGATGCGTTGCCAACCTAGAGGCCTAAGATGGAATACCTCAAGTGCCAATAATTTCACCGGCTGTTTCGTATTTCAGAAGAAAAAAAACATAAACTATCTTTATGCCAAAAACCACGTCGATCCGTCGTTCCGTTTCGACGCGAAAGACGGACAAATACACACAAAACACACACTGTCGCATTTATAATATTAGTATGGATTATTTTTATTTATATTAGTATTAATCTGCACTGGTAAGGAAGTGAAGAAATAGATAGTATTATTAATTATTATCATACTTTTCTTTTTTTTTTATATATAGCTACTTTAAATAATGATATAGGTACGATTAAATAAAACTTAAATAAAAACTATATAAATTCGAACAGTTTAAAGTATTTACTTTTATTGTTTAGTTTGTAAATTTTCTTAAAAATTTATTTTGCATGCTATTACTTGTAACGTACGCTCGCTCGAGCAACAAAAATGTAACTGATTTATAAGTGGAAACTGTTTTGGCTTATGTACCATCTAAGTTATATTTATATCCAACTGTATAATATAATGCTGTTTGTTTCCCAAATAAACAAATAAATAAATAAATTAATTAATGAAACAGAGGAGTGGTCAGGTCACGTAACCGAGTAAAGAACATTCATTTTTAACATCTGAATCACACCAATTAAGATAAACGTACGAGCAAACTGTAACATAGTGATCAGTATCGCATGCGGCATTAACCTACTGGTAGCTTATTAATCCATAAACGACCACCAATTATCTGTAACTGGCATAGATCGACATAATCTTAGATAGCTTAGGTATGGTATACGTCCGTTTGTTTGACAAGAAAATATTTTTTGTTAAAAACTAGCTGTTGGCCGCGGCTTCGCCCCCGTTGTAATTTTTCTATATTTTCTTCCAAAACCTTCTCCTGACAAAAACGAACATAATAAAAAAAAGAATTAGCAAAATCGGTCCAGCCGTTCTCGAGTTTTGCGCTTAGCAACATACTTTAGGATTAATTTTTACTTAAGCAGATTACATTTTTAGTACATACTTTATTGGTGACTATACTTTTTGTTGTGCTTACTTTGTCATCTAAGCTACATTTCCATACCTAATTTCAAGTCGATGCTGTAACCGTTGAGGCGTTCCGTTCTGCAGAGATGATCCTGGTCGATCTACTAGGATTTAACTATCAAGATTATTGTATTTTCACCAGATTCACATAAGTAGGTATGCCAAATTACAAGTTAATCGGATCACTAGAAGAGGGTCAAATTTAGCTTCTAAGATTTGACCTAAACAAACAAATAAATAATAAACAGGGCAAGTTAAAAAAAAGTGAAATGATAGTATATTTTCTATGCGATATCTATTTAAATTCATATCTATGGCAACCAACCTGATTTTATTAAAGTGAACAGCCAAGTAATAATGTTTTTACATGCAATATCATGCATTAAGTCTAAAGCAATACAGTTGAAGGTATATAACCAACCCATTAGCCTAGTTTCAGTGATTTAATAGTAGATTATTGCCTTCTATATGTGACACAGGGTGACATGTTAAGTAAATGGATTAATGAAGATTCATGTCTTGATTATAGTTCTTGTGTTGATTTGGATTATTTAATTAATTACAATCTTGACTTAGTTTAATATAGATGTAACACAGACACACAGATAGACAGACAAACAACAGACACGCACAGAGACTGAGATGTACAAATGAAGATTGCTTTGTTACGAATTCAGATAATATTAAGAATAATAATAAGTACATCGCGAGGAAACCTGCAATTCAATGTTGTATGTGAAGTTGGGAGGCCTTTGTCCAGCAGTGGACGTCTTCCGGCTGATGATGATGATGATGATGATGTGAAGTTCCCAATTCACACTGGATCCGCGTGGGAAACTGTGGTTAAGCCCCCTCATTCTGGGAGGAGGCCTGTACCTATAGCTTTACAGTGAAGGAAAACATCGTAAGGAGAAATGCAAAAACCTGCGAAGCAATCAATGGTGTGCGTGAAGTTCCCAATCCGCACTGGACCCATGCGGGAACTACACCCAAAATCCTCTCATTCTGATAGGAGGTCTCTGTCCAGAGGTGATTTCAAATTCTTACACAATATCATTAATTACATCACCGTCTCAAAAATAATGATTTCACCATCTCAGACTTTGATGCCCATAAAATTTATTGCCATCAACGGAAGCAGCGTTTACTGAAGGTTTAGAGAAATTACGACCGGGAATATACGAATGATATTACTGAACGGCAATTTTATTGTGTTGATATCATGCCGTGAGAGGGTAAACATAATGTTAAGTCAACAATGTTCAGTACCGTTGCAGTACAGATCTATTCAATAATGTTTTTCCGTAGTATTTTGTTGGATATTCTCGGATCTTCGCTCCCGCCTTAGCCTTCTGAAGCTAAACTATCAAAATCGCTTCTACTCCTCACACAAATTTTGAACAACGGCTTCGTATTATAAAAATTGGTCGAATGTTATTTGACAATTTATTTGTCGAAGCCATTTTTTTGGTACATAATTATTTGCCACATAAAAGTGTGACGAAGTAAAATTTTGCAAAATAAAAATCTTGCGAAATAAAAAAAATGCGAAGTAAAGTTATGCCAACGATTGGTTTGCCAAATGAAACTTCGGCGAAAGATTGTTTGCTAAGTGAAATTTGAATCTGAAAAGGCAGTAAACCGGTTAGAGGTTCTTGATGCAATACAATACAGCAGTTTCGTAGCGACAGATATATCCGTGGTAAAGCCGAAGCAAAGATGGCATACATTACATCTTTTATAAATCATGTCATGTATGTCCTGTCCTATTTTGTAAATATTGAGCAAGCCAATGGGAATGACATTCTACAGGGCGCTTCGTTACAGCAACACAGTACAATAAAGCTGGAGATGCAGCATCAGCAAGCCTCTCACACTATGGACTGACGATATCACAAAACTACAGGTGGTAGGACCTTGTGCAAGGTCCGCCCGGATTTCTACCACCATCTAGCTCGCTAATCCTGCCGTGAAGCAGCAGTGCTTGCACTGTTGTTTCGGCTTGGAGAGTAAGATAGCTGGTGAAGTTCCTGGCACTTGAGGTATCCTATCTTAGGCCTCTAGGTTGGCAACGCATCTGGAATACCCCTGGTGTTGCAGATGTTTACGGGCGGTGGTGATCTCTTAACATCAGGAGACCCACATGCTCGTTCGCCATCTATTCGAATAAAAAAAAACTAACGGACAATTGGCGGCCTTTGTACAATAATGGATGTCTTCCGGCTGAAGATGATGACATTGAAACTGTAAAAAGCAAGTCTGCTTGAGTTCCATTGGCTGCTTCCACTAACTATTACAGATCTGTTCGCTCACGAAGGCGCGCCCCATTTTATAATTGTAGTACTTATTTGTAGTTTTAAACGTATCTGTATGACAAGACAAGTCTATGTGTGCGTAGTTCGAACGTGTCCTCAGTCGAAAGCGTACCGTCAGTCACGCACACTGACACCAAGACAACGTGTATGTACGAGGTTTAAAGGTAAAACCTTGAGACTAATAGAATGCATCTAACGCGATTAACCCCCGCTTTCTTTATTATGATGAAAAATTTAATAGCCACAATCGTAGCGCAAAGTCATTTCCGTAGGAAATAATAAGCCAAAGTCAAGGCGATGTCCTCAATAAAGATCAATGTCGTATATTTGCAGTGAGCTGATAATTGACTGGATAATACGGTTTGAATCGTTAATATCAAGATCAGAATGTATTTAGTTCAAGTTTTTTTTACAAAGGAGATCATAGACCAGCAGGGCTTACGAAACTAGGAATTCGAAGCTCGTGTCGTTCCGTCCCTCTGACACTTATACTATTTAATACGACAGCGAGGAACGGTACGATACGAACTTCGAGTTTCAAGTTTCGTAGTAGCCCTGCTGAACTACTTTTCACCGAAGAGAATTTTCCAAGAGGGATGTTGACACCAATCAACTGACGTACTTTTTATGAGCTGTCAAAACACAATTCTCCCATGTAGTTTCAATGACAATAGCGACTTATGACGTCATAACTCGCTATTTGTTCGCCAACTATTTATTTGTTTTAAGGCAACAAAAATCTAATTATACAGTAAATTAATCTGGTTTTCAGGGCTGAAATAAAGGGTTTTTTTTTACTGAAGTCGTGCCGTTGAATTATTTTTTAATGGCGTCAACATCCTTAAATTAATGTACAAAATGTCTATCACCATCCCTCATGTACATAATGTCTATATGGAAAGTTACACAAAGGGATCAATAAAGGTACAATGCCGTATTTAGTTATTGCAACATCATGACTTAAAAATGTCTCATACATAAAATTATGTATGTAGAACATTTACCCTAACTAACTAAATATAAAATAATAGCTGCCGAATACACAGACGAAGTCACGAGTGAATGATAGTAGTCATTAATAGTAATGACAACCAATTGACCGAGTAAATTTTAATAGGCTATAGAGCCCGGCTGCTAAGAAGGCAATCCTGACACATTGCGAAACTATGAAGATTCTGAATATTAACAATATGAATCATAGACAAAAATGTAATGCTAACTTGTTGCGTGCGACAGAGTAGTAAGTTAAGAATGTTTTTCAATGGTTGGCATTAATATAACTTTATTTATACCTTCTTAGCAGCTGGCAACGTTGCATTTTTGTTAGTTTTCTCGATTATTCCATAAAAAATGAATTAAAATTAAAAATTTGGTCTGATAACTGTTCTTAAATAGTATATCCATAATAATATATGTGTCTACTCCAATAATTATGCGTGATAGACTTTTATTTTATTTAAAAACCGTTAACAATTTATTTATTCAATTCAATCTATAGTTAGATCCTTTGTTTTGGACAAAACTTCTATAGAAAAGTAACATAAGTACTACATGTTGCTATAGTACATATTGTATTGTACAATTCTTTATTGTACATAAGTCATATGAAAATAACAGTTAAAAAACAAACCAATGCACAATCCAATCATATTCTTGTATTCTTGTATAAGATCACGGAAAACTTTAACTGTAAACTTTAACTGTATGTATATACGTAACTTACTTGTTTCCTCTACTATACTGTAAACTATAAATACTACCTTAGATATTAAGTTTCTCATGTCAGTGACAAATTGTTTTTAATGAGAAATAAAGATTCTATAAACCGAACAAACATGTTTTGTTTTTAAAGAGTATAAAAGTCTATCACGAATAATTATTCCGTAAAAAATTTATAAATATTAAAAATGAGGTCTGAATCAGATAGAACTGTTCTTAATAAGTTAATGTGTCTACTACAATTATTGTAGGTAGGTACTCGTAGTATTTTTAATTTTTATTAAATTTTTATAGAATAATCGATAAAAACTAACAAAAATACAACAGCAAGCAGGTAGGAACTTCGTAGCTGTGCAATGTGTCAGGATTTACTTCATTGTGGCCGTTGATTATAGTGAAAAGAAAAGAAAGAAAGAAAACATTTATTCGTGACAAAAACAAAAATACCAAAATTATTATTATTATTATTATTATTATTGTTAGCCCATTTTGTCCCACTGCTGAGCAAAGGCCTCCCCCCAATACTTCCACTGCTCTCTGTCCCCTGCATACAAGGGCCAGTCCTTCAAGAATACCAAAATAAAAAACAAAAAAAAATATGTCACGAAATGGTGTTAAAAATATAAATAGTGTTATAAAAAGTGTAATTAAGTCCGTCAATTACTTTATCTTTGTAAATATTGGGTACGTATTTTTCCTTTAGTCGTTTAAAAAAAAAAAGATTTAAACAGTTAGTTCCGTGTGACGTCTTCTTTCGCTATTTTTTCTTCTTTTAAGATAAAATCGTTTTTCAGTATTTCTATAAATTATAGGAGCCATTACCTAGGACCTGGCTAAGATCGCGGGATCGCGGTGGATGCGAAAAGCACAAGACCGGTCTGAGTGGAGAGCCTTGGGGGAGGCCTATGTCCAGCAGTGGACGTCTTTCGGCTGACATGATGATAGGAGCCATTAATAACGATAAAAGCCATTTGATCGAGTCTATTCTACAAGCTTTTATTTAGTTTCACCTGTTCCGTTGTCAGGCTGTCTGGCTGTCTGTCTGTAGTCAAATCTTGTAAGTTAAATTTGACCAACTTCCAGTAGTCAGATTGACTTGAAATTTGGAATACTTATGTAAATCGCGTGACAATACAATAATCTAGTAGTGACATCCTGGTAGTCCAGCCAGGATCGTCTCCGCATTACGGACCTCTTCAACTGTTAATGCATCGACTTGAAATTTTGTATACATACTTAAAAGTTAATTAGAACAATAAATACTTTTTACTTTACTTTACTTTACTTTCATCATCATCATCATCGCAGCCTATACGTCCCACTGCTGGGCACAGGCCTCCTCTCAGAATAAGAGGACAGAGGGGGGAATGAGGGACTTTACTTTACTTTAATTAAAGACTATAATTGCCAAAAATAAACTTAAAATAAAACTTAAAAAAGGAATAAACGAAATGTCAACAGCTGGAACCCATTAGTAGGATTGATTTTATGAGCTGGTCACGATTTCTAATAAGTCCAAGAGCGTCTCATCTTGCCCTTCCGCTACACTTATGTTATTTAATCCAGGAGTGAGAGGGACGGTACGATGCGAACTTCGATTTTCGAATTTCGTAGTAGCCCCCCTTAGTACCTAGCTAGATAGTTCCTTGTCCATGGACTAGATGGCGCAACGTCCGTGGGGAGGCCGATGACCGTATCGGACGCGTTTCGAAGCGACGCCCTTGCGCCGATGTATCAATCAATAGGCTGGTCGCAGATTGTGGATTTTTTGCGGTAAATTACGATTTTTTTAAAATACTCATTTGCCATCCAGTCGAATAAAAAAAATACCTAAGTAAGACTTCTTATTATTATTTTTCCTTATCTGTGTGATGTGTCACTGCTGCTATAAATAAATTAGTAACTTTGAATAAAAAGTCGTGGTAGCCTAGTAGTTTGACCTGTCGCCTCTCATGAGGGTCGTGGGTTCAAGCCCCGGCTCGCACCTCTGAGTTTTTCGAAATTCATGTGCGGAATTACATTTGAAATTTACCACGAGCTTTGCGGTGAAGGAAAACATCGTGATGAAACCTCCTCAAACGTGCGTGTCAAGTTCCCAATCCGCACTGGGCCCGCGTAGGAACTACGGCCCAAGGGTAAATAAAGTGTATTAGTATCATAAATAGTACCTGGGTGACCGAGCTTTGCTCGGGCTAAAACTCGACAATAAGGGTAAACCCAGAGATAAGACCAAGCCAGACCGATTCGTCATCCCCGAATACCAACCCCACCCCACATACCAAATTCATCGAAATTGTTGGATTCGTTTCCGAGATTCTGACGATTGATTGATGATGATGATTCTGCCCATTTAAAGGTATTAGATAATAGGATATGGCAAATTCAGGAGTAGTCAAACAGTATGTTGAGTCGTTGACGCATAACGTGTCCAATTTTAGTCGTCAGTATGCGAGAAGCCTATGAACGCTGTCGCAAACCGCGATGTGCTAGTGACAGTTACTTACCAAAACAGATCGGTGGCTATATTTGGCCACGTTTTACATTTCATAACCTACGCGTACCAAATAAGGCATACTTTTGTTTGAACATAAACACCATTGTTGTGCGTTTCGGAGAAATGTATATGTAAATTTGACTTTTTGATTCGATTTGTATCAGATGCTGGCCTTAATAAATTTATACGTACAATATTGAATCTTGTGATAAAGAGAAAGAAGTTAAATTTGTTTGAGAAGTGTAAGTGAAAATGCCAATAGGGAAATAAGCCACAACGTTTATATAATTGTCTATAGTTAAATAATTTTAAGTTAGACTAGCTATCTCATCTTAAACGCTTCTCATTTTTATGTTACAAAGTTAACAATCTTTTGTCTTTACAGCAAATTTATTTTAATTTTCAAAATTAGTTTCTGTTAAAAAAAATTATTTAATACAAGATTTTTATTTTCTGATTGTACTTTTTGTCAATTGCACTTGCATTGTCATTAAATATAATTATACCAAATTTCAAGTCAATCTGACCACTAGAAGTGGGTCCAAAACAACTTGCAAGATTTGACCCAACGAATACATCAAGTTGATTATAAAATTTTGATCTGTAAAATTTTCCCTTTTAATGAACAGAAATAAAACTAACATAGTGTACAAACTTATATTTTAATACTTTTTTTATTATAAGTAATTTAAATATGGATGGTATCGCAATTTTAAAGGAAAAACATTAGGAGGAAAATTCTTATTCCTTATATTTATGTAATGATTGTCCTATTATTTATCCTTTATAAATACAATTACAATATTATCTTTTTAATTATAAAATTTATAACAAATGGTCTTTGGTATTTGGAAATAAACTCAAATAACGTACGTGAATATACGATAGACTAGGTATTTAGATGCTTTTTTATAACATACATATACGTATACATACTTAAAAAAACTCGTACCTCAAAATCAATAATTTTTCTGAGTGAACTTTATGATCATTAATCTCAAAGTTCAATTTTGTTCACACAATTGATTTTAGATACGACATTTTTTCAAAGTAGTGACGACATTATGTAACAGGCTTTCGTTTGTCACAATATCATAAATAATACACAAAATACGAGAACCGGGAAAACCAGCTTAGTCTTTAAATAACTGTAAAAATTCGTTTTTTACCAAACTCAGACGTAACTTTTAATTACGTATTAATCCGGGATCTCCCGACGTCATTGTAACCTTGTAGTAAATTGTTATAGTAAATGTGGTATTTGGTACAAGTAATAAGCGTTTGCGGATACGGATTAATATCCTTTAGACAAATTAATATCAGTCTCATAAAGACAGATTAATCTATTTTGTGAGTCCTCGTGTACTTTATAAAGAAACTAGTTTTTGCCCGCGGCTCCGCCCGCGTGGTATTCGGATATCGCGCGCTGTTCCCTCGGGAACTGTGCATTTTTCCGGGATAAAAAGTAGCCTATGTCACTCTCGGTCCCATAAACTCTCTCTATGCCAAAAATCACGTCGATTGAAAACTGCGGAAAGTAACGGAGCCCCCCAACAACAGTACTCGTATTCTCATACCAGGGAGTGCTGGCTATATTTTGATATTACCTATCTAGGTATTAAGTTCTAAAAATGATCTTTATTTTTGATACATACATTAAAAAAAAATTACAAAAAAAAGCCGTGGTGGTCTAGTGGTTTAACCTATCGCCTCTCAAGCAGAGGGTCGTTCGTGGGTTATAACCCAGCTCGCACCTCTGAGTTTTTCAAAATTCATGTGCGGAATTACATGTGAAATTTACCACGAGCTTTGCGGTGAAGGAAAACATCGTGAAGAAACCTGCACAAACCTGGGAAGCAATTCAATGGTGCGTGTGAAGTTCCCAATCCGCACTGGGGCTGCATGGGAACTATGGCACAAACCCTCTTGTTCTGAGAGGAGGCCTGTGCCCAGCAGTGGGACGAGGCTGGGATGACGATAATGACTTACATTTTTGATACTAGCGTTCGAGACGTAATTACGATAAAAAAAATTCGTGCCACTTGACTTACCTGCTATCGGCAGTCGAGCAAAAATGCAGCACGCTGCCTCTCCTCGCCTAAACCAATAGCTATTCATCACTGAATCACAACACTGCCGTTGCCAGTTTCGTATCACACTCCAAGCGCGTCACTCACTTCAATATTTAGTGCAAGTGAGTAAGTCAGTAGCTTATGTTTGTGAAATTAAGTGCGCTTATGAATAGAGCGAGTGATTTGTTTTTGTGAGTGTTACAAAGACGTTGTGATAGTGTTTTGGAACAGGTTGGTATTTAGATATAGATACAGTAGCATGCAGAAGTGAAGTTATCGTGGTAAAGCACCGTTCTTCTTCGTCGTCATCGGCCGTAGGATGTCCACTGTTGGACATAGGCGTTCCCTATACGGGAAAAAAGGAATTGTTTGACCAAGAATATTCATAGTCTCAGGAATATCGTTTAAATCCAAGTAATTATTCTCTTTAAGTTTTATTTAACCCACTAACCCACGACAATATTTGTCTTCATCCGATACAATATGGCATCCTATATACGAAATAAACGCAAAACATCCTCTAAGGCATTATTTTTTTCCGTGTACCTATAAAACTCCAGTTGCTTCATTGGAAGCGGCTACATCCACCGCGAACCCATGAATGTAACCAGATCATCCAGTGCCAGATTAGCTCCTAAGCAAATGAAACAATTGCAAAAAAAATTGTTAGCACATAATAGGTAAGGCTGTTTGAAAATCCGCTCGCTCGTGTCCCCCTATAATCTCTTTTTTTTTTGGGTATTTTTGTGTCCCACTGCTGGACAAAGGCCTCCCCTCTCTTGCTCCACTCCTGCCTATCAAAGGCACTCCCGCCATCCCACATTATAGGCATTTCAGTATCTAAGTCGTCCCTCCATCCACCCATCCATCTTCTCTTCTTCATCTTATACCTCTTATAGTCTTTCATAAATATTTTAACGTAGGTACGTAAAGATCTATTTCGTTGTAATAAATAATTTTTTTTTCGTTGGTATGGACGTCCTATGCTGCGCTTGCCGATCCGCGGTCTCCATTCGAGAAGTTATCGCTTGACTATGTCAGTGGTTCTTTCTTCTACATGTCTCCTCAATTCTGATTCGAAATGTTTAATATACAAAATTCCCGTGTGGTACCTATTGTATGATTGTATGATTATATTGTATGATTAAGTGACAGGAAAGTGCTTAACCGCTTGTTGACAACCAGCTGTGCGGCTTAATGACGGTATCCCTTAACAAAATAATCATCATTATCATATTATTATATGCCATAGTCGTCCACTGTTGGACATAGGCCTCCACCATAGACCTCCAATTGGAAGTGGCTTGCATCCACCGTAAACTCCACGGCTTTAACCAGGTCATCCGTCCATCACGTTGGTGGACGTCTCGTATCTCCTCATTTCTGATTCGATCCTGTAGGTAGAGAAACCCCAAGCATAACTATCTCCACAGCCACAATACACACAACTTAAACTGTTACGTTTATTGTGCCATATAGCTCACTGAGCATCAACGTTGAGGAAAAAAAGGATAAAATTATTTATAAAAAACAAGTCTCTTCCCAGGTATTGCCATAATTTTACCCCGAATCGGACACAAATCATACTTTTTATGTTTTTATGACTCCTTTATCCTGTGTCATTGTACTGTACAGTCAGCTACCGAGTGACCGCACCTTATTGCAAAGTGACAGGGTGCACTAACGGAGAGTTGTGTTGATCATTGTACTTACAATACCTTCGATAGACTTCCTTAAATACATTAAATGTTTAAATAAGGAAATCGTATCGTTAATGATTTTAGTAAAATACAATCGTAAAATGAAAATAAATTAAGAATTACAACAGTTGAAATAATTACGTTATAAATTCGGCAACACGTTATTGTCTAAAGCTGGGTACTGATCAACAACGTTACGAGGTATAATGTACATTTGTATCAAGCGGTTCCCCCGGTTTACGCATAATTTTTTATGTCATACATTTATATACTATTTTGCATAATCTGTTTACGCATAATGTTTATGCTGAAACTGTTTTGGCATAACAGTTTACGTCGAATTCTTTTACGCATAACCAATGTAAGCCGAATGGGCTTTACTTTCGCATACTTAATCTAATTTTGCCAATATAATATTATACTATCCCTTAATATTGCAACAGCCTTTAATATTACCTAATACCTAATCCAATCTACTTCTCTGGAAAGTAGTAACTAGTGGCTGGTAGTATTTTTATAAATGGGGACATGACTGTGACAAAGCCGACAAAGCCTTGCTTCGCGGGGCTTCTATTTTTGCTCTGAGGGATATAAGGTAACTAACGAACCTATCCAGGTTAAAAGGGGGGTAGATAATGTTTGTTTTTTACATGCGGGGGTTCCGCCCCCAGTGCCCCCCTGCGGGGGGCTTCGCCCCCCGTCCCCCCACGCTTTGTGTCCAGGCCTCTTTTACTGGTGGCTGTTTATTCCGTTACAAATACAATTCCAACCTAACCTTTGATCAACAAGTATGTAATTGTTGATCGAAGAACCTAACCTAATAACCTATTTTTCTAGTCATAAATAGTAATTAGGTAATTTATTTTCATATACGTACAAGAATTACTCGTTTAGGGATATTTTATAGTTTTGTGGATGCGGTTAGGAAAAAAAAGATCTGTGGTAATTACGTCACTGCGGTTTCAAACAAACCTAGGAAAATTTGGTAACAAAAATAATCTACGCATATTTCCTCTAGGTGCATTATTGTAATCAATGGCTTGATTTAAAAAATCGATACCTACAAATCTGGTCGCTTTTACAGCTGATTTATAATTTTTTGATCTAGGTTCCCTGATATATTCTTTCTCTGTTGTATAGCCATTTTTCCTTCTCAAGGGTTCCCTGGTCAAACCCGATAAACCGAAATAATTGACTGTTGAAAAAATAACATTATATGTAGAAGTTTAAATTCGATTTTTTTGTGAATTATTATTACATCGATTTGGGTTTGACCAGAAAACCCTCGCTACCTATGTTCGTTTCAGTTTTTATTTAAAGTAATTTTAAGGCAGTTGGTTTCTTTATTATCATTTTAGTGCCGATGTATGTGTATGTGTAACAAATCTATAAAATGCAACAAACCTTAGATAGGTACGTATGTCCTCTTTCTCAACGGGGTAGGCAAAGACTACAATCCTTCCGCTTGCTACGATTCTGGCATACAACTCTCGCTTCCTCTACATTCATCAATCTTCATGCATGCACGTCAGTTTAGAGTACTCCTGTACCCTTAGTGTAAGTTTTCGGTTGCAAAATACGTCTCGATCGCGTTCGCGTTAAAATCTAAATTTGTATGGAAACATGAACAGCGCCTCCAGCGGAACGTTTGCGATGTTCGTGTCCATACAAATGGAGATTCGAACGCGAACGCGATCGAGACGTATTTTGTAACCGAAAACTTACACTAAGGGTACTGACCCCACCTTTCGTTAAACGTTAGATATATCGGAACAAAATTGAAAGCTAATGACAAACCTCCAAGAAAAAGTGTATTACGGTATTACGTCGCAATCGCAACTAAACCTGTCCGGCGTCACGTAAACCACGGCAACGTGGTCATTAGAGGATACTCATCGAACCGGTATTTCCGAATCATTTGAGCTCGTCATTATCATTCTATAGCAGCTATTATGTTACTAAACAATCTGTAGATGATATTTATTTTTTACTGGTCAGTAATGTTAGAAACATTCGCACACGTAAATGATTAAGTTTTTTTTTTGTATTTGGCTGGATGGCAAACGAGCAAGTGAGTCTCCTGATGGTAAGAGATCACCACCGCCCATAAACATCTGCAACACCAGGGGTTTTGCAGATGCGTTGCCAATCTGGAGGCCTAAGATGGGATACCTCAAGTGCCAGTAATTTCACCGGCTTTCTTACTCTCCACGCCGAAACACAGTAGTGCAAGCACTGCTGCTTCACGGCAGGATTAGCGAGCAAGACGGTAGTAGCAATCCGGGCGGACCTTGCACAAAGTCCTACCACCTGCAAAGTCTCAGTTAAATTGAAATTCTGAGAGTTTCAGATTTCCAAATATTTACCTTTTTCCTCATACGTATTAGCTTACATAATCAGCAGAAAAGCCGGCTGTCCTGGAATCTAAACATTTCGTATAAAGGTTAGATTAGCACAATCAATATGAAAAGTCTGAAAATAATAATTCTTCATGTCATGACTGATTGTCGATGTCAATTAAGCATTATCTTCATCCATACTAATATTATAAATGCAAAAGTGTGTGTGTGTTTGTATGTTTGTCCGTCTTTCACGCCGTAACGGAGCGACGGATCGACGTGATTTTTGGCATAGACATAGTTCATGGGTCCGAGAGTGACATAGGCTACTTTTTATCCCGGAAAAATGCACAGTTCCCGAGAGAACAGCGCGCGGTAACCGAATAGGTACTACGCGGGCGGAGCCGCGGGCAAAAGCTAGTATCTTCTATAAGGTATATATATTATTAATACTTCATTGTAATTTAAACTTATCACCGCCTATAACGACATAATTTTACGCAAATAAATATATTTCATTTCATTTCATCTAAAATGGTCTCACACTGCAAAAATTTTGCTTAGGAGAGCGTCACTGCTAACAGATATTCATAAATACCTACAAACTTGTACGGAATCCTCGGTGCGAGACTCCGACTCGCACTTGGCCTTTTCAACAGTGGACGTCTTCTAGCCGATAATCATGATGAACAAATTCCTCTTAGATATTTGCATGAAATATTATGTTATCTAGAGATATATAAAGCTGATGTTTAATCTTAGAACTTAGCGGGGCCCTAATCTTATCATACCTTTTATCAGTTATAGCTAGCAAGGCCACTATCAGTTTTGCAATATCAAATGCAGTTGTTTTATCCTTTAAGTCAGATGTCGACAATACAATAATAAAATAATATATATGACTATTTATTCAGGACTACTTAATATACTTACAGAACTGAGAAGTTTCCAAAGTTGCGGAAGTTTATATACGAAAAGTTCTCAGAAATTTGAATTTAGTAGCTAATTGACAGGAGTTCATTAATATATCCCTAATTAATTATTAGAACTGCTTGCAGTCAATTTTAATTAGATACCTAATTATTTAAAATACACACATAAAATAATCTTGAGATAAGTAGTTATTATCCCTAGACAAATTTGATGTTTTGACTCAGTAGTAATAACTATGCCTATATTGAAATCTAACCCCTGTTACACCATCCAATTTATTTGACGGATAATGTGATGCCGTCTCTGTGAGTATTTTTCGAAAAGACTGAGACAGCATCACATTTATCTTAACACTTTTGATGAGTGTATTTGATTATAAGTTGTCAAAAAAAATTTTTTTTTTCACTTTACAAACTTTATGACGAAAAAACTTCTAAATTACAAAGACATTGAATTTATAATAAAAGACCAAGAATGTATTTAATGTGCCGCGATCCGTAATACAATACCAAGATCAAGGTTTCTTCGTTAGTTTTTTGTTGTTTTTTTTTCGTGTCATTGTTTGGTAAGTGTTATTAAGCTGCCACAAGAAATTTTCCTATTAATTCGTGACTTTGTTATTTTTTGAGTTGTTCCGGATGACGGCTGTGTATAAGTCTGTGTTAAAACAAATTATTTTAAGTTAATTTCCATTGCCTTCTAGTAAACAACAAAAAATATATTCAGAAGCTAGGTATTCTTCATTCTCAGACATAGAAGATCATAACATGAAATTCCATCAAAATTTAGTTAAAAAAAGTAATAGTTTGAATTAAGAACACAAAAACACCTAAAGAAAATTTTGTGAAAATCATAATTCAAATTATAATTTACTTCTATTTATAATAACTCTTCGACCAAAAACATTTTAGAACAATAGTATAAGGTACATTTGAAATATTTACACGATATGCAATATTTTCTAATTTTTAATTTAAAAAATTTAAACCACAAAACCGCAGGTTTTTGCAGGTGGTAGGACCTCGTGCAAGGTCCGCACGGATTGCTACCACCATCTTGCTCGCTAATCCTGCCGTGAAACAGCAGTGCTTGCACTGTTGTGTTTCGGCGTGGAGAGTAAGAGAGCGGTGAAATTACTGGCATTTGAGGTACCCCATCTTAGGCCTCTAGGTTGGCAGCGCATCTGCAATCCCCCTGGTGTTGCAGGTGTCTATGGGCGGTGGTGATTTCTTACCATCAGGAGACCCACTTGCTCGTTTGCCATCCAAACGAATAAAAAAAAATCCACTGGTCAATTCTACTCTGTTGTATGTCTATGTTCGTAATCAACATTTTTTTACACAATACCTATGTATAACTTAGTTACCTTTTTAGGGTTCCGGAGCCAAAATGGCAAAAACGGAACCCTTATAGTTTCGCCATGTCTGTCTGTCTGTCTGTCTGTCTGTCTGTCCGTCCGCGGCTTTGCTCAGAGACTATCAATGCTAGAAAGCTGTAATTTTGCACGGATATATAAGTAAACTATGCCGACAAAACAGTACAATTAAAAATTCAAAAACATTTTTTTTAGGGTACCTCCCATAGACGTAAAGTGGCGGTGATTTTTTTTTTCTCATCCAACCCTATAGTGTGGGGTATCGTTGGATAGGTATTTTAAAACCATTGGGGTTTGCTAAAACGATTTTTCGATTCAGTCATTTGTTTGCGAAATATTCAACTTTAAAGTGCAAATTTTCATTAAAATCGAGCGTCCCCCCCCCCCTCTAAAATCTAAACCGGTGGGTGGAAAAATTTGAAAAAATTCAGGATGGTAGTCAGTGTATCAAACTTTCAAGGAAAACTATAACGGCTATGTTTGCTTGAGAATTATTAGTAGTTTATGAGTAAATAGCAGCGTAAGGTATAAAATATACCTAAACTTGGAAGATTCCGTATAAAATACGAAATCCTTAGAAAAATATTACTTAATTTTTTCGTAATGGCTACGGAACCCTATTTTGGGCGTGTCCGACACGCTCTTGGCCGGTTTTTTGTTACGTCGTCCTGTGTACGAAATTGCATACAATTATGTTCGGACAGAATATATTATACTAGAGACCTAGATAAGATACTAACATATTATAAATCGCGTGCGCAGTTAGATACAAATAGAATGCAATAACAATGTGTGGTTGAATGGGTTGATAATAATAAGTTGAGATGTAACATTATAATTATCTCATAATACCTATTTATAATACCGGGTGTGGCCTGTAATATAAGCAAAAAATTAAAACATAGATCATACTCCTCAAACTGAACAACATTAGTTCAGCGATTTAAAAAAATAATTAGTTTTTTATTTTTTATTACACTTTTAAGTTTATTCGCAGAAGCAATGTAAAGCAAAGTGCTTGATGTTTGTAGCGTGACAGGCGACGTCAGTTGTGTTCTAGGATGGCGAACATTGATGGCAGTTTTTAACGCGAACGCGATCGAGACGTATTTTGTAACCGAAAACTTACACTAAGGGTACAAAGCTGCGACCGTTTCGTGCTTTCGCATATTGTTTTTTTTTTTTGTTTTATGTATTTTTACTTTGTTTTTATTTTAAGGTGCGAAGCATGAATAAAAATATTTCTATTTCCTTTTAATATTAACGGACTACAAAGAAGTGGTCAAAGTCAAAGTCAAAGTGAAAATCTCTTTATTCAATTTAGGCTATGACAAGCACTTATGAACGTCATAAAATCTACCACCGGTTCGGAAAAAACCTCTGTTGAGAAGAATCCGACAAGAAACTTAACGAGGTATTTTTTTTTAAAAACAGATTCACAATATTTATAAATGATATCTATATACTATTCATTACAAGTATTTAACACAATTTTATGTTTAACACAGTAGGTTCACTATTTGAAGGGATCGCTAGTGCAGATCGGAATTATTTCCAAATATCCCTGTCCATGATATAATCGTTGACTTTATAATAAGCCTTAGATATTAACGTCTTTCTGACAGAAGATTTAAAGGGTATAACCCTGTAAGGATGGCGAAACTGCCTTTGACGAGAAAGTGGTTTTCCTTTGGCTCGGATAATTGTCTTTACATACGTTGTAATTTGCCCAAATTTTAGCCCCAAAATGGGCGTGGTTTCTGAGATAATTAACAAAAAAGGAAAATCGTTTTAATTTTTTATTTACCAAACTAGTGGCCCGATTTTCGCGAAATTTTTATATATTATGTAGAAAATTAAGAGCGTTTTTTTTCTAAAAAAAAAATCCAATTAATTTTATATTTAAGTTAAAAAAAAACATTTTTTTAATATTCATAATTTTTTTTTTTTACTTGCGAGATGGCGACACCTACCAATATCAGATATATTATGACCCATTTAATACTCTAATACATATATTTTTTTCAAAAACATTCATTTGGATCATCAGGTTAAAATAAGCGAATTTGTAACATCTCATACATAGCCTTCCCTTTACTACGTACATGGGCGTTTTCAAAAAAAGTTGTTGAAATGACTTTTTTTTTAGAAGTGGATGAAATTTGGTATTCCTACTCAGAATCAGGAGCACTTTCGATTATAATAGGAGAAAAAAAAATGTCTCAATATTTTTTATTCCATTACGTTACCGTTTTCATACGCGTGTCTGTGGCGGTAGTGTCATGGATAACACAAAATTATATGAAAAACCTGGGACACTTTTTTTTTCCTATTGCAATCGAAAGTGCTCCTGATTCTGATTAGGAATACCAAATTTCATCCACATCTGACAAAAAAGTCATTTCAACATCTTTTTTTTGAAAACGCCCACCTACGTAACATAGGATTCAATAGTAGGGTGGGTTGAAAAAAATTTTTTTTTATTTTCTTAGCATGGGGGTAGAATTTGTACCTTATGAAAAAAGAAAATTTTTCAAAAAAAAAAAATTACTTAATATTTTGAGGTGGCCCACTCCCTTTTAAAATTAATAATCTATTAAATGAAGTAGTACCAAAAAAAAAATATATTAAAAGTGTTCTAGAACCTGTAGGGTCTCCCCTCGAAAGCCAATTGGAAATCAAAAGTAAAAAAAAATAATTTTCTATTATTTTTGTAATTAATGTAAAAAATCAAAAAATGACTTCTCTTTCTTTTGTATTAAAATGAAAGTTATAAGTAAAAAAAATCACAATCGACAATTTTTAGACGTCTTCCACGATGATTGACCGAAAAAAATTTTTTTTGTTGGAACTACCTCATTTGATAAATTATTAATTTTAAAAGCGAGTGGGCCACCTCAAAATATTAGATAAAAAAAAATTTTTTTTTTGAAAAATTTTCTTTTATCATAAGGTACAAATTCTACCCCCATGCTAAGAAAATAAAAAAAAAATTTTTTCAACCCACCCTACTATTGAATCCTATGTTACGTAGGTGGGCGTTTTCAAAAAAAAGATGTTGAAATGACTTTTTTGTCAGATGTGGATGAAATTTGGTATTCCTAATCAGAATCAGGAGCACTTTCGATTGCAATGGGAAAAAAAAGTGTCCCAGGTTTTTCATATAATTTTGTGTTATCCATTACACTACCGCCACAGATACGCGTATGAAAACGGTAACGTAATTGAATAAAAAATATTGAGACATTTTTTTTCTCCTATTATAATCGAAAGTGCTCCTGATTCTGAGTAGGAATACCAAATTTCATCCACTTCTAAAAAAAAAGTCATTTCAACAACTTTTTTTGAAAACGCCCATGTACGTAGTAAAGGGAAGGCTATGTATGAGATGTTACAAATTCGCTTATTTTAACCTGATGATCCAAATGAATGTTTTTGAAAAAAATATATGAATTAGAGTATTAAATGGGTCATAATATATCTGATATTGGTAGTTGTCGCCACCTCGCAAGTAAAAAAAAAAAAATATGAATATTAAAAAAATGTTTTTTTTTTACTTAAATATAAAATTAATTGGATTTTTTTTTTAGAAAAAAACGCTCTTAATTTTCTACATAATATATAAAAATTTCGTGAAAATCGGGCCACTAGTTTGGTAAATAAAAAATAAAAACGATTTTCCTTTTTTTTTAACTATCTCAAAAACCACGCCCATTTTGGGGCTAAAATTTGGTCAAATTACAACGTATGTAAAGACAATTATTCGAGCCAAAGGAAAACCACTTTCTCGTCAAAGGCAGTTTCGCCATCCTTACACGGTTATACCCTTTTGTATCAGTTTCTTCAGTAATATTTTTTGGAATTTTATTATAAAAACGTATGCAACTTCCCAAAAACGACTTTTTGGTTTTAGCCAGTCTGTAAGATAGAACTTAAGCTTCCCTGTGTTTCTAGTCAAAGGTTAGGTCAAAGGGTTCCGTTTTTACTGACTTAAGTATACGGTATATGGAACCCTAAAAACACGCTTCGTATGGCTCGTATGTCAATTCCTCGTATGTCACGCCTCGTATGTCAATTCAAAGGTCACAATATTCATCGAGAACTGTACCGCCTTAGAACATTGGGATATAGCACTATGCCATGCCATTGTATGTAAATGCCATTCCACGTCGCAAAGGGCAAGCCAATGACAAAACCGCTATAATTAAACTCATTAACCACTTAAGGTTATTAATTAGCCTGAGACATTTTAAATGGTTTAAAATATCAAGATATCAAAAGTCGTCGTTTACCTTAGTTCTAACGCAATAATAAATTAAATACTTCAAAAATTGGCCATTTTATGTATATTATGTTATCATCATCATCATCATGTCAGCCGAAAGACCAAGGCTCTCCACTCAGACCGGTCTTGTGCTTTTCGCATCCACCGCGATCCCGCGATCTTAGCCAGGTCGTCGCTCCATCTTCTTGGAGGCCTACCGACAGCTCGTCTCCCGGTCCGCGGACATTCGAGAACCTTCTGACCCCATCGGCCATCAGTCCTTCGAGCAATGTGCCCCGCCCACTGCCACTTCAGTTTCGCAATATAACTAGAGCCACTATATAACTATTATATTATGTTATAACTAGAGTTTACCCGCGGATTCGCGCGTGTACACTATTCGATTTGGTATAATTGAAATTCCGGGATTTTGTAAAATTCCCCTGGGAATCCCCAAAATTGTGTTAAGAACAACTGTCCAAAATTTTAAATCTCTAAGCCCAGCGGTTGAAATTTCAAGATTCTATCCATATCCCGTGGAAATATCGGGATAAAAAGTAGCAGAATAAGAGTATATTATGTTAGGTTTTGGAACAAATATTGACATTTATATTTATATTTAATTGGTCATTGTACTTTTTAATTGTATAACAATACTGCTTACCTGTGTAACTGATTTGTGTGTCGTCCATCTTCTATGAATTGCTCGTATAAAACATCCACAATGTACATCGACCACATGTTGCACGGTCTGACACTTTGTATTTGTTTTTTCATTGCAACTGCACTGAAACTCTTTTCCCGTCACTTATTTGTGCCTATAGTTAGCAATAGCTTACGGTTTATTGCTGTTATTAAGAAGATTGAACTGGGAATTGTGAGATGAAGCGAGGGAATCATCAGAACATGAGTTGTAAACAATTATAGAATGTTAGGTTGGTTTCGTTTCGTTTCCCGTTTGTTGTTTATTCCTTGATTCGTTTCTTTCTGGCTATAGACAAAAGGTAAAGGAGTGTAGCGCTTGCATGAAAGCCATATTTGTTATAAATGTCTTGTGTTTTATTTTTATTTTATTTTTTCTCTGTTAATCGGAATATTGTGTCGGTTTTCACTGTTTTTTTGATATATATTTTAATGTGTGATAAGTGAACGGATGGTCCCAAAGGAAGAACAGCGCCGCTCGCAAGAACGGCAATTTTTGCTGATTTGGGACCATTTCGTGACAACAATTTCGTTCTTTTCAATATCTTTTTCTTTTGTAATGCTTTGTACATACTTTTGTCCCGAATAAATGATTTCTTTCTTCTTTTCTTCCTATGTGTACACACACAAACTTTCGCATTTATAATATAAATAAATAGGATAGGATTTAGTTTATTTATTAATTTAATATAAAATTACATCACAATTTATATAAATGCCAAGTTACAAGAATTACATACGGATTATAATAGAATACAGGGTGTAATGTTGAACGTGATCCAAAATAAGTGGTTCTAATTCAGTTAATGCAAGGCGATATCCATAATATAATGCGAAAGTGTGTGTGTTTGTATGTTTGCTCGTCTTTCACGTCGAAACGGACAAATGTTTTTGGCCTAGAGATAGTTTATGGGCCCCGGAGTGACATAGGTTACTTTTTATCCCGAAAAAATGCACAGGTCACGAGGGAACAGCGCGCGATAGCCGAATTCCACGCGGACTAGTAATGCATAAACCCATTGCATTGCAATTATCAGATAAAATTTGCGTTTTCAATATAATGATATCAAGTTCGTGATTTAATTTTAATCATCATCATCATCAGCCGGAAGACGTCCACTGCTGGACAAAGGCCTCCCCCCTAGAACGCCACAATGAACGACAACTCGCCACTTGCAACTAATGCCAAGCAACTTGCAACTTGCATTTCATTTTAATAAGGTATGGAAACCGCAATTTTTACTGTCCGGTTTCTGAGCTAGAAACACTAATTTTGGGTCACGTTCAAAATCACACCCTGTAGGTATACTATAATTATACTCGTATTATTTAATAATCACGCGCGGTATTGTTGTATAAGCGACGAAATGTTATTTTGTCATTAAGGCCCACTTGCAGTAAACACATAAATCTCGAGTTAGCGTTAAGCTCAGTTTAGTAGTGTCAAATTGTATGGAATTGTCAAGCTTAAGCCAGGCTTAACAACTAAATCTACATTTATTTTTACCTGCAAGTGGGTCTAATGGCCACTTGCTGGAAACACATAAATCTCAAGTTAGCGTTAAGCTTAGTTTAGTAGTGCAAGTCAGTTACTTAAGTTTAACTTACCTAAGTTTTTTTTTATTACAGAAATGCCGGCGCTCTAGCTCCAGGGTTCGGGGTAACGAGCGAAATAAACAGACAGACACGATATGCAAACACACGGCGCGTCACAATGATGCTAAATATATGCAAATCATGCCAATAGTAAGTGTTATACCAAATATTATAATTATGTAATGAGTATTATATAGCAGGGTTTCTCAAAGTGGGGTCCGCGAACCCCGGGGTTTGCCATTCGATGGTAGGGGGTTCGCGACTAGATTTACGTAATGGTGGCTGCACGACTAGGAAGATGTTTCTTACCTGTATTTGTTACCTTTTATTGAAATCTATACTAATATTATAATTGCGAAAGTGTGTGTGTTTGTGTCTATGTTTGTCCTTCTTTCACGTCGAAACGGAGCGACAGACCGACGTGATTTTTGGTACAGAGTAGTAGAGATAGTTTATGGGCCAGAGAGTGACATAGGCTAAAATGTAGCCATTTAATGAATTGGCTAAAAGTTGGCCAGGTATATCAAGATTCACCATGTGCCTTGAGAAACAATACGGGAGATCGATTAGAGCAACGCATTCGTCGATATTCCTAGCTCTATACCGGGCACATTGTTATAATATATGCCGAAAAATGATCTGCCTAAACGTCACTAGGGTGAGTTTTGAACGATTTGGCGGATGTCCCTTACCCAATTCTCAATTTTACGATCGGCCGCCGACATAGATAGGTATTATCAACAAATATAGCAAAATTTTCCGCTTCATTTTAACTGATATTGACAAAATGAGTTCTCGTAAAGCGCTTGTAAATTATAGTACATAATTTGTAAATCATTCGCAGGCAAGACAATAACTAAGTGGCATATTAATTTCACATACAATTCCTCCGTCCTGTCAGCATGATAAACTTGTCACTGTCATCTGTCAAGATAAAGTGATGGTAAAATGCCATGTTTGCTTTACATGTGAGTGTGGCGCTGTCGTCAAACTAAACGGGTAATTTTGTACGGAATTCTATTAGTTCCGAGTTTCGCCACTGGTGAAATTAAGTTGGCAGCGTTTGAAGAAAATGAGACAGTTTTCCTCAATCTAGAAGCGAGTATGACGGGTGCGTTTTAAATTCGCAAGTTAAAAAATTGATAAAAATGTAAAAAAACGTGTATAAAACGTTACGAATCGAAGTGATGACATAGATGTAAAACTATTTATTGATTTTATAATACGCGATTACTTCGTTTCATTTATGCACTCAAAATTAATAGTTAAAAAGTTCCTACGTTCTTTTTGAAAAAGTGTAAACATTTTAATATTACCATTTTAAAGGAGATTGATCTGAATCGACTAAATGCAGTTCCTAGTGTTCCTACTTGTTATATTTATAATAATAATTGGAGTTATGTAAGTAAACCACCTAAAACTTTCCAATTCAGGTTATGATTCATCTATTTCTCCATTCAAGCGTCTTCTCTGATTAAAACTTAGTTATTTTTAACCTTCTACCCCTACACAAAAAAGGGGGGGGTGTTAAGTTTGACGCCAACACCTGTCTGTCTGCCTGTCTGTTGCATCGTATTTCTCAAATGGATAGACCGATTTGGATGCGGTTTTTTAAGTGAAAGCGAGTTTTCTTGCAGTAGTTTTTAACTATATTTGATAAAAATTAGTTCAACCATTGAATTGAACTTTGAAATGACAATATCAGGGTTTTTGTCGGCGTGGTACTTTGTCTAAAGAGTAGCTAGTCTAGTTAAGTAGCCAATGGTGACAACTTACCAACTGGTCTAAGCAGCTGGTCTGAAAAAAAAATTCTAATGTCCGTTTATCGTTAATTGACCGAAACCACGCTTCGCGGAGCTCCTATTTCGCGTGGCTGAAGTTAGAATAGAATAGAATAGAAAAACGTTTATTCACACATTTCACAAATTACATAAAAATAAATACACAAAATAAACAAGTAGGTAAGTAAGTAAGTAAGTAAGTAAGTAAGTTGACGTAACTCTAACCAAACCTTTCCTATGTTTTTCATGTTTCCAACCACGAACCGGTTAGGATTAGTTGCTTTTTAGACCTCTTGCTACTTAGACCATTTGCTACTTAAGCCAGCTGCTTTTTAGACGAAGTGCATGGTACTATGCCATTTTTTCAACTTTTCTTAGTTGGTTAGGTTTTTAGAAATAAGACTCTGTCCACCAGGGGAACAGAACTGTCTTAATGTTTATTATGTTTTCCCTTATTTAAAACAACAATTGTAGAAAATGAAATAGAAAAGGTAATAAGGGATTAATAAAGATTGCGAATCCTCTAAAAATGTTTAAAACGGCTGAGAAATTTATCGTGACAGCTAAAATGTCCTCTAAGATAAAGGGACAATGATATTATTTTATCACAGCTGGCATGCGTCACGTTTGAGTCACAAGTACCTGTAGCATTGCCCTTTGCAGTTAAATGTCCGAAACAATCATGTGAACGATAAAGATGGTTGTAAAGGTCTAGGAAATCCGGTTCAATGGATGTATAAGTCTTGAAGTTGGTAACATAAAGCCTTGTCCAAGGTACTACCAATCCATACTTCTATACTAGTATTATAAATGCGAAAGTGTGTGTGTTTGTCCGTCTTTCACGTCGAAACGGAGCGACGCATCGACGTGGTTTTTGGCATAGAGATAGTTTATGGGCCAGAGAGTGACATAGGCTACTTTTTATCCCGAAAAAATGCACAGTTCCCGAGGGAACAGTGCGCGATAACCGAATTCTACGCGGGTGAAGCCGCGGGCAAAAACTAGTAAGGAATAAATGCTTGAAACACAAGTTATCTTCTAAATAGCTTACTATGATAAAAAGCTAGACAAGAACGCAATTTAGAAAAGTTGAAAAACGAAAAAAGTTAAAACGATTTTTTTTTAAAGTTAAGGACTCGTAAAAAACTCGCTTTCACATTAAATAACCGTATTGAAATCAGCATTCGTGTTGTGCGGTCCCTCTCGCTCTCGTATTAAATAGTATAAGTGTCAGAGGGACCGCACGACACGAACTGCCGAGTTTCGAGTTTCGGAGTAGCCCATGTGCTTGAGACATACGATGCCACATACAAACAGATAACGGTCTTTCTGCGTGTTTTTTTTAACATGTTCATAAAATTCTTCCACAATTCGATTTGTCAAACAATAAAAATGTTTTAATGAATAATAAATGCTCGCATATTTTTACTAGGTATAATTCGCATTTTATAATTATTTTATGCTTGTAACATAATATTTTTTTATTGTTTCAGTTGTCTGGAGACATTATACTGGAACTGCTGCGAAGAAAGATTTTGTTTTGATAAGAAAATAGCTACGTATAGGTAATTATAACAAATGATCATTAATGATCTAATCAGGTGCATAATTTATAAAGCCATAATGTAATGTTTCTTTTAATTTTTATTAGTCATACCAAATTTTTCCCACCGAAACCGTAGTTTTACAAGTATCTATGTAGGCGTAGTATGTAGGTATGTGCGGGTCAAATTTTGCGAGTTTAAAGAAGTCTCTTCGTTCCATTCTCCATACAAACGTAATCCCGTTCTCATTTGAAAACTAGGCAACAATAAGAGTAGATGAAATTTTGTAAGTATGGACTAGACGTAATTATCTATGCCTGTGTATTAAGATTTAGATTTTCATATAAATGTGTAATTTCAGAATTACAGGAGCTCAAAAGTCGACAAAAAAAGCATTTTTACAGAAATCGAAAAAACCACAGGCATAGAAAATATAATGAAGATCTTGATTTTTTATCATTAATTTCTGTGCTATACTTTTCGTATAGTATGAGGACAACGAAATCCAAAATTCAACCGCCCAGATCTTGAAAAGACTACAGCCATATCGATATACCTACATTAGCGGGAAACGAAGAAGCGGGGGAGGATGTGCTGGTGTTAAAATATCGAATGGGTCATAATATCGAAAGGTTTACTTTTCTAAACCGTAAACTTTTCAGGATTCATTAAAACGGCATCATATAGAAAGAACCTCTTTATAGGTTGTGTTAGGTTAGATTATAACAATCTAAAAAAAATAAAGTCTTTTGGGCCGTGGTAGGTATCGGGAATGAAAAACTAGGACTCTCCTTCATATGCGTATACTGGTGAACTTCTTACACTTAGTATATAATAATATACTTGCGAGAAGGTTGCGTGTTCAAATCACGTCGGGGTCACCATTTTGGGCCGTGGTAGGTATCGGGAATGAAAAACTAGGACTCTCCTTCATATGCGTATACTGGTGAACTTCTTACACTTAGTACATAATAATATACTATCGTACATTACTAAAGGCACTGGGTTAATAATTACACAAAATAATATGTGGGAGCGACAAGTAACGAACGCTTGAAAATCTTCTTGTGTGCATAGACAACTTTTTCTCTCACTGCCTAGAGTTGCCATGACTATGCCCTGGATTCGTGGCGTTTTCGCCACAGTCTTAAGAAAAATACCTTTTTGATATTATGACCCATTCGATATTTTATTACACTCGGTATTTTAACATTCGATATTTAGATATGTACCCGGTGATGATGTGATGTAGAGTAGCTCTCTGTGGGTTACTTTTGCGTCATGTTACAGGAAAATAGGTAATAGTTAAACCACCTAATTCAAATTGGTTTATTTGTATCCATGTGTCTAGTGTGCTTTTAACCATATATTCCGCAGATGTCGATTCCACATGCGTCGTACGTAATTATAAGATGACAAGTTAGTGATTATGTATCTATAATTTTCCTTGACCAGTCCACGTGTATTTTTATTACAAGTTTTTATTCAACTTGCCGAGTTGTTATGAGAAAACTATAAATGTCACAATTACTCATCCTACTAATTTTTTAATGCGAAAATGTGTTTGTATCTTTGTTACTTCTTTACGCTGAAAAGCCGGACAGATTTGGATAAAATTTGGTATATAGATAGCTAGATGTTTGGAATAATACAGCTACTTTCAAGCTTTGTTCTAACGGGATAGGGTACTTACATAAAATCTTGAAATATAACTCCTGGGTAGGTCATGACGCACGTTTATTTTTAATCTAACATCAAGATTTTTGAACATTCCTACTGGAATTTAAGTTTGTTACTTCACTCTAGAATGACTGGAAGGTGAAAATCCCGAAATTCAAACTGCGGATTAGATGCATCAAATTTGGTGCTGGTATTTTATAATCATCATCATCATCCCAGCCTATATAAGTCCCACTGCTGGGCACAGGCCTCCTCTCAGAACAAGAGGGCTTGGGTCATAGTTCCCACGCGGGAACGTTGAAAAATGCAACGTTGCTAGCTCAGCAGATATAAAAGCTCTTAATAATATTATTACCAATAAGACCATTGTTACGTTCGGCTAATGATGCTGATGACATTTTTCTTTACAGATTGGACGATGACGTCTATTCCAACGGCTATGCGAACATGGGAGCCAGCTTAGACAGCGTGGTCACTGCACAACCAACGAACAACAACCATTTGCCGCCGAGAGATGGTGCTGGCAGGCAGTTGAACGACCTGGTTATGCACGCTGACAAAATTTACGAGGTAACGCCATCTAGTGAGCATTATGTGGTATTATTTTAGGGATGTTGACACCACCAATCAACTGACGTACTTTTTATGATGTCAAAACACAATTCTCCCATAGAGTTTTAATGGCAATAGCGAGTTATGACGTCAAAAGTCGCTATTTGTTTGCCAACTCAATCAACTAACTATTACAAAAAAAAATATATCTAATATTACAGTAAATCGAAAATTAATCTGGTTTTCAGGGCTAAAATAAATCGTTTTTTTATTGGAGTCGCGCCTTTGAATTATTTTTTAATGGCGTCAAAATCCCTATTATTGTTTCTTTTAAAACGACTTAACATAATGTAATTTTATAACTTCTACTTTTATTAAATCGAAAATTAATCTGGTTTTCAGGGCTAAAATAAATCGTTTTTTTATTGGAGTCGCGCCTTTGAATTATTTTTTAATGGCGTCAAAATCCCTATTATTGTTTCTTTTAAAACGACTTAACATAATGTAATTTTATAACTTCTATTTTTCAGGTATTCTCCAAATCGATGATATTCAGAGACGACTTCGAAATGAAATCAAAAGGCAGCAATGACACATTAGATGAACTAGAAACAAAATCAGAACCAGACTACCTTTCCGAGAAGCCAAACAGAACCAAAGTATACTTTGAAGACGAAGTGGACTCGCCCGTAACTGACTTTGAAATTATGTTCAAGGATGAGCTACTAGCAAGCCACGAAATGTTCAATATCGAGGAAGAAGAAGAAAGTGACGGCAAAAGCCAAGATACGGAAGAAGGGCTAGTTATGAACGTAGCAGTTATGAAACAAGACGTGATAAAACCTAGCACTGTCACAGTAAAAGACGAATCTAAAATAACAACACAACATTCAGTTTATAAGTATGATCCTGTGTCACATGTATCTTTACCTTCATCTCTATCACTGCCGAGAGTAGAAAATGTCAAAGGTATTTTAAGATTAAAAGCAGACAGCATGCCTAGAAGTTTCAGTGCTAAGACTTTAGACAGAGTAGACAGTGGTAGTAAATTAGCTAGACCGACACTAAGTAGAGTGGAAAGTCTTAAAAATATAGATCCTAATAGAATAAACAAAGTTCTATCTAGAGTGCCACATAGAAGTGCTTCATTCTTGAATTTACCGCAACATTTAATACCAGAAAAACCTCCACTAACAAAATCAAAATCTACCATAGGAGTAACATCTATGGATGATAATGAGCTTAAGCTAAGTATGTTGCCTGATACACCAATCATAAAGAGCAATAATTTGCCGAAGTTTTTCGCTGAAAGTCCTTCTTTAGGCGAATATAAAGGGGACACAAGCCTTCAAAGCATCCAATTAAAGTCAGCTCTGATGATGAAGGAAGATTTGAGTATGCCAAGGTATTATGGAGCCCCGGTACCAGCAGATCCTGTGCCAGTACATGAAAGTAAGTCGATGCCAGATTTGAGGAACCCTACTTCTTCTGGCAAAGTGAGCAAGAGATTAGTGAAATTGAGAAGCAAATTGAAACCTTTGGTGATAAGAAAGAATTCGGATGAGAAGTTGTGAGTTTAGTCCTTTTGTTGAATGTGATCGCATTTGCGTTTCGCCCTATATTAGTATCTGTAAATTGCCTATTTGGATTCTTTATGAGTCTTAGCAGTTTTAATTTATATATCATGAGTATATGATTTTCCAAAAGTACGAGTATTATAAGAAAGATCAAAAAGTTATTCCAATATTAGTTAACTTTTTCAACGATAAGTAATTATAAAACTTTACTACAAGTACTATTGGTGTCGACTATTTTATAATTGACACACAATAATATGGATGGACATGTAAAAGGTAAAAAAAAACAAGTTACTTAAAATGATTGTGATTATTTAGTACTTATATTTAAGTATAAGTTTTATCTACCCTTATTAATGTGAAGTTACCTACCTGTGCAGGTTGCCATTTTGCCTTAGGTTTTACCCTTGCTATGTTTAATTTGCGAATAAGATTGAACAATTGTATTAGTATTATTTTTATCATTTTTGTGTTCGATAACAAAAAATGGATCTTTATAATACTTACCGTTTATTAAAAGTACATTCTTCTGACAATACATTTTGTTTCCACTTACTGACATTATTTAATCGAATCACAGACGCTTCGCTCATTTGTTCTGATCTCTTGTTTCTTCGTTCTCTTCGCCTTTTATTCTTATATCTTTATTCGAAGCGAAGCGAGCGAAGTAGTCCAGTGTTTTGTCTTGAATGTCGAATTTATACTGTGAAAGATCGAATTAGTGATAATCGACATAAATATACTTAAGTAGGTATAGTAATAAAATAATTGTCTAATTTTATGTGAAATTCGTCACAAGATAAAATGTAACACTTATTAGAGTGAGATTTTGAAAAATGATTAAGTATTATTAGAATTTAATTAATCAGTATTTATTGCTCAAAATTGAATACATGTGATTGAAGAACAAAATCAAATTTAGCACGATTAGATATACCTAAGTTTTCAGTACATAAAATAATGCTTCAAACACATAGACCATAAGAAATAGCAATTTGAGTTTCTGATATGCCAAAGGGAACTTTCCGAAATTGCGGAATTTTTCATTAAGGAAAATTTCGGAAACTTCCCGCAATTTTGTATCAGAATTTTCGTTTCTTAAATCGAAATTACCTATGTATCATGTGAATATTTACATAAATATCCGAGAGCTTTCAATTTTTTTTTGGAAACTTTCCTTAACTTGCATATCTGTTATTTTAGTAAAATACTTAAATGATGTAAATGGATTCAATTTGATTTGAATGCTTTAATTTCTCTAAACGTTGTTTTTCTAGTCATCTCACATCACATTGTTTAGAAATAATTTTAACATTATTATTTCAATGTAACTACTTCACCATTTGAAGGATCTGCCTTGTGAAATTTACTAATGGTTGTTAGATACAAGAATGAAAATTATAAATAAATGTATCAATACTTATAATTTTTTTCACTGACCCACTCATTATTTTACTTAAAAGTTGTGTAAAATGAACACATTGGAAAAAAAATAAAAAAAATGTTGAAGCTGGGAATCGAACCATATAGGAATGCTGTACACCCTTACACCACCTCGATACAGTTACTATTTTTAAAATATTTGATGCCAAATAATCCAGACGCATATTAAGAATTACGTGGGAAGGTACAAAATAATTAAATCCGCCACGTTGTTAATCGCCTGTAAATAAAAAGAGATTTTTTTTCATTAAAAAAAATTAAATAATTTAGATAAATAAATTTTGCAGATTATTAAATTAACTAGGACTGAAAAAAAAACGCCTACAAAATGCGGTCAGCAATGCTAAGAAAATACCAATTGCTATTCAAAATAAACTACACGCACATACATAAAAAGTGGAAAATAAAGAACGAGGATCCAAGTTTTTTGCAAAAAAAAAAAATATATATATAATAAATAATAATTAATCGTATGGAGTCGGTTATTTTTCTTTTATTTATTCTCAAATTAAATACATAATTATCGATGAAATATATATAATTATATCACACCAAACGCAGAGCTCTATAAATTGCCCGCCTTCCATTCTCATTTTATTGTGCACCTGTCTAATTATCGTACCGTTTCTTTCCCGCACTAGTGACACGGTAATTTGAATTATTTACTTGTTTATTAGACTTATTTACTTGTTATTGGACTTATTTATTATATGATATTTAATAATAAATAACCTATCTGCTTAGATAGTGTTGGAATATCTATAATCGTTGAAATGATACCAGTGCCCCTACTCAAAGTTCAAAATTATCATAAAACCATCATTTATAACCTATTTAGATATAATCACTCACGGAACTGGATATATTTTTTTGCAGTCTCATCTTTTTAACAGACTAGCAGGTGTTAATAAGTAAGCAGAACTTAATAAGTAAATTATTATTCTAACTAGCTCTTGCCCGCGGCTTCGCCAGCGTGTAATTCGGTTATCGCGCGCTGTTCCCTCGGGAACTGTGCATTTTTCCGCGACAAAAAGTAGCCTATGTCACTCTCGGGCCCATTTATAAACTATCTCTGTGCCAAAAATCACGTCGATCCGTCGCTCCGTTACAAACACACAAACATACAAACACACTTTCGCATTTATAATATTAGTATGTATGTCGTTGCTCTGCTACGCGTCAATGGTAGCGTTTACACTAGGATCAAAGTTTATCGTCGCATACATAAATATCAAACGCGTACAAACTTCTCAATCCAGTTTTGATCCAGTTGAAATGCTGACGTTGACTGAGGCAGTCTTCTGTCTTTATTTTGTTTAACGTTTTAAACTTTCGTGATTTTCACTCATAGTCAAAATACTTACAACACAGAACTCCTTCTAGGACAGGGCTACAATTAAGTACTTGTGTGTTTAGCGTAATAAGTCCTGTGTGTTGTTTTTATTTTGTTTGTTTCTGTTGTTTACAATGGTGTAAATTCCGCAAGTTATTAGATAAATAAAAAATTGCGTTGTGATTGAATATTGAAGATGTAAATTGAGGTTTCGATGTAAATACTGATTTGAGTTTATTTATGTGATGTAAAAGTGTTGAAATAGTAAATAAACATGAGCGTATTTACAATGTAATAGGAACTGAACTTTTAGTGTAATTTAAAACAGATACGTATGCAGAAATTTTAGATTAAGTTCGTTATCTTGTTTGAGTCTTTTAAGTTCTCCAATCTCTAAATTGAAAAATAGCAGGTGAAGAAAACTCTGAAATCGCAAATAGTGCAAAGATAGTTAAAATAAAATTTGAGAAAATGACTGAAGACTCAATTAAAGAAGTATCGGATGCTGAAGCAGATAGCAATAATGGTGCAAGCAACAAAAGCACAACATCAAGGACTGAAATTACTCTAGACTGGGTTCTGATTCACGAGCTGGGTCAATTCGGCCGGTTCCAGCTCATCAACTTCCTCCTGATAGCAATCCCTGTAAGCATGACAGCGTTTATGAGCGAGTTCATCTTCTCTGCTGCTGCTATTCCACATAGGTAAGTATCATTTATCTAGATTCTACTTAGGACTTCATCTTTACATTGAAAATAATTTATTTTATAATATACATTAATTTAAGAAAAAATAACCATTTAAAACTTAACTATAAACTAACTACCTAATTTAAAAACTTAATAACCTACTAAATTAAATCTAAAAAAGGGCCCCGTGGCATGGTGCCCAAGAGGCTGGCAGCATTCCCTCGTTGAATGTCGTAGTAGTATCGACCAGGCGCTTTAGTACTTCTCTAATTAAATTTTAGGGTCCCCCAAGGACCCAGGGTCTCAAATCCGACAGCAACAAAATTTTATGCTGAGCCGAGACCCTGGTATTTTAATATTTTCCTGCGTCGGCCGCTTCAGCCACTGCGCCGTCTTTTTTAGTTGTACCCTGGAGGTGTGAAGGGGCTAGGGTATCGACGCAGGTGGTGTCCCAAACTACCGACCCATCCTCCAGGGAATCAGAGACATACTGTCCGGCCTTTTGCCATCATCTCGCGCAATGCCATTCTTCATCTTTATGGAATGGTAAGTAATTTGCTGAAGATTGTCAGAATAGCTTGTAATGTGGAATTATTTATCCTGACTCACCGTAGAAAATTCTCAAAGAAAGTTTCTTAAAATTAAAATCACATTCGTGATGTGTTAAATAATTTCAACCTCTTTCATTGTATTTTAGTGAGAGAGTTCCACCAAATATTACTTCTGACGCAAGATAATAAATTCTTAATATATTCTTTAGTCAAGAAACATAAGGTTACAATAATCTTTTCTCTAAAAGAGTAATTAGTATTAATTATATTTGTGAGAATATTATGTTATTATTACCTACTTCTAAGCACAGCTGAGACAACTGAACCTGACCTTGCTAGAACTTTTTGACGATCAATGTTACTATAATACGTTTAGCAGATATAGTTATGGAATGTTAAATACGACATTTGTGAATTCACGATTCATTATCTTCGACTGTACTAGATTGTAGCTTACCTCCGTTCCAATTTTCATCCCAATTGTCAGTCAAAGAAACACACAAGATCTCCTTTACTCATGGAATCTCTTATCTAATTCAGATGTCGAATCCCCGAGTGTGGTGAAACAGCGGCTTCCCACGATTATATGCCTGAATGGATATACAATGCTGTACCAGAAAGAGGTGGATCTCCAGTCAGCTGTGACCGTTACGTGTCAACGAGCAATGGATCGCTTTCTCATTGTCCTGTTGATATCTTCGACAAGACCGCTACCCAAGGGTGTGATGGATACGTGTATGAAAGAAAAGATTCAGTTGTCTATGATGTAAGTATAACTTTTCTTATTCTATACACATGTATAGAACACAGAACAGCAGATATAAAATTAAAGCACATGCTGTAATTGCAACCTAACTATAGATCTCAGTTCTCAAAGTCAAAGAAAGTAAACTTATAACATTTAAGTTCAGAAAAAAGTGATATCAATAAAATATAATAAATGTGAAAGTCTACCAAGGATGTTATTATGACATTGCGAAAAAGTCAAACATAAAACCACATGAAAATTACAAAAATAAAGTAAATAACGTCGGTAAGGTAAATTCTAGTGCTAGTCACTGTTCTAGTAATTGCCTTTAATTTTATATCTTGGCAATAGAAATGACAGCAGTGTGTCGTTAACTAGGATTAGGTACCCTACTTAACAAGACTTCAATTGAAATTAATGTTAAAAATATAGCTCCATTGATACTATTAATGCCTCCACCAATTTAAAATTCAGACACCATCAGCTTTTGTTCAGCCATTTTTAGTATCCAGCAGCTAGTCTCCAATGCAGAATATAAAACCCTCTATTTGGGATCTTCTGCCAGAAAGAAACCATCACGCACGAACTCACACTAAGAAGTTATCCGATATGCACTGCACCCAGACATCGCGAGATACTATAAACGATAAGAGTGTATGAAGACATCTAAAAAACGAAATACTATTGATAGCAATATCTAATAAATAACTGACAGATGATTACACTATCGATATAAGTACATAATTTATATAAATTACAGTCTAACATATAATGTCCAAGGTTGTGTCAAATTGCGAGAACAATGCTGGGGTCCTAGTGAAAAAGGGGTTAAGTCGGCAGCAATTACACAGCTATTTTCTATTTTATGTGTTTAAAGAGGTTTAAGTCGAAATCAGCTGTTCAACTTCCGCAGAATTAACCCCTTTTTCACTAGGTCCCCAGATTATTTGAACGATAGATACTTATTTATTAATTCATTATCAATCGGAAAACTACATCTGTTTACTAAAAATATACAAGATACTATCAGTGAAGTATATAATCTCCTGCTTCCAGTCAAAGTAAATTCTTATGACATCAAATTCTTATTTAATTACTAAGGATTGTGTAATCTATTGAGCAAAGTTGTCAATTAATGTAATACTCCTTGCAGCTTATTTATCACGAACTGTTAATTTCATCATCATCATCATCATCATCAGCCGGAAGACGTCCACTGCTGGACAAAGGCCTCCCCCTTAGAACGCCATAATGAACGACAACTCGCCACTTGCATCCACCGGTTTCCCGCAACTCTCACGATGTCGTCAGTCCACCTGGTGGGAGGCCTGCCAACGCTTCGTCTTCCGGTTCGTGGTCGCCACTCGAGAACTTTTCTCCCCCAACGGTTATCTGTTCTTCGAGCGATGTGGCCCGCCCATTGCCACTTCAATTTGCATATTTTTCCAGCTATGTCAGTGACTTTAGTTCTTCGACGAATTTCCGTATTCCGGATTCTATCGCGCAAAGAAACTCCAAGCATAGCTCTCTCCATAGCTCGTTGCGTGACTCTGAGCCTCTCTAAGAGGCCAACAGTCAAGGACCACGTCTCAGCGCCATAAGTCATCACTGGCAACACACACTGGTCGAAGACTTTAGTCTTCAGGCATTGCGGAATATTGGACGAGAAGACATCACGAAGTTTCCCGAACGCAGCCCATCCGAGTTGGATGCTTCGGGCGACCTCTTTTTCGAAGTTGGACCTACCCAATTGGACAACTTGTCCAAGGTAAACATAGTGGTCAACAACTTCGAGTGCATCGTTCCCAACGATAACCGGCACGGGTGTGACATGGACATTTGACATGATTTTAGTCTTGTCCATGTTCATCTTAAGACCCACCTGTTGGGAGACGATACTGAGGTCACTGAGCATAGTATTGAGCTCCTCCAGCGACTCTGCCATTATAACTATATCATCGGCAAAACGAAGATGGGTGATGTACTCGCCGTTGATATTGATGCCGAACCTGTTCCAGTCCAAGAGCTTGAAAACGTCCTCCAACGCATTTGTGAACAGTTTCGGAGAAATAACGTCTCCCTGTCTCACACCTCGCTGCAGTTGGATTGGTTGTGTACTCTCGTCCTGCAACCGGATCGACATGGTGGCGCTGCTGTACAAACTCTTTAACACCTCGATGTATCTATAGTCAATATGGCATCGCTGAAGGGACTGCAATACAGCCCAGGTCTCGATTGAATCGAAGGCTTTCTCATAGTCCACAAACGCTAAACATAGTGGCCGATTATACTCCTCGGTCTTCTGTATAATCTGGCGGAGGGTGTGAATGTGGTCTATGGTGCTAAAGCCTTTGCGGAATCCAGCTTGCTCGGGAGGCTGGAAATCATCGAACCTTCGCTCGAGACGATTCGTAATGACCCTCGAAAACAACTTGTATACATGACTCAGGAGTGAGATGGGTCTATAGTTCTGTTAATTTGTTGTGGTTAAATTGTCTTGTTCTCAAAAACATAAGTTTTTAAACTTTTCAATCTATTTTTTTTTCATTCGTTTTCATATTCGTTGGGAACTCGGTTCCCAGGCATATGATTTGCCCGAAGATTTTTTTTTTCTATTATGGTGTCCTCCACGCAATACAAGATTACTAATACGAATTCTGAGTATTAATTACTTTTGACAAGCTTTTATTTAGCTTACGATGTTCGTATGTCCTCAATGTACGTTTCTTCAATGGCTCAACCAGATGTATCATTCACGCCAATCCTGTAAAAACCCTTTTATACCCCCTGTTCAAGTCCCTGTTGTACCTCTATAAGAATATCTTATTAGGCAATACATTATACAGTTTCCCCGTTAAGATCAGACAATTCAATGCTATTGCAGTTCCAACGTGTCAGGATAATTTCTATGTTGATGACTTCATACTTCTATCAGTCGTATTTTTCTTCTTACAGTTCGACCTGGGCTGTCGAGAATGGCTCCGAGCACTGGCCGGCACACTCAACAGCTTAGGGACCCTTCTAGTGCTTCCGATCACAGGTTACATCTCAGACAAGTACGGTCGCCGCACCGCCCTCATCATCAGCGTATTCAACATCGGCGTCTTTGGCCTCATCAGAGCTTTCTCCGTCAACTACCCCATGTACTTGGCTTTCCAGCTTCTACAGACTACGTTTGGAGCTGGAGCATTAAGTGCTGCTTATATTTTTGGTAAGTTACACTGCAGATATTGCACCAATCTTAAGACTGGGAATTATTTAATTTAAGACCGATTCAGCTATAGTATACGTACCTACAGTCAAAGTATTTAACTGAATCATGTACCAGGCGGGAACCTTTGTGATACTAGTGTTATAATGACAAGATTCAAAGAAATCATAGTGAAATTTATTATGAAAGGTTTCTTCAACTTGTACACGTCTGATCTTCTACGTTGTCTTATATACATAGCATATATTCAGCAGACAACTCTTTAAAAGAGTTTTCAATTGATTTTGTTTCTTTTATTATTTATATTTTCTTTTGCACAATAAAGAATGTACACACATTACCTTTTTGGCGCATTTTCAACCACCTGTTTGCACAGAAGTATTCCAGCTTTCCGGAATTTAACTCCTCTGATAAAACAAACATTAATCCATGTTTTAGCTGGTGAATTGGTCGGCCCAAAGTACAGGGTTGTGATCACGGCCAGCTGTTCATCCATGTTTGCTTTCGGCCACGTGATCTTGGGTGGGATGGCTTGGCTGGTAGGGTCCTGGCGCCATCTGTTGATGGTATTGAACATACCTTGCTTCATCATAGTCGTCTACTACTGGCTTCAGACTGAAAGCGTGAGGTAACTCGAACTGTAAATTAAAAGTTTATCAATTACGTGTCTCATCATCATCATCAGCCTATGTTCGTCCACTGCTGGACATAGGCCTCTCCTATGGCAGGCCACTGACCACGATCCTCGGACACTCTAATCCAGGTCTTGCCAGCCACCTTGCGAAGATCATCGCTCCAACGAGTCTGAGGACGTGCCTAGTTCAAAATAATGTGTTCATGTAGGTATATTTAATGTCTCAATGGTAAGCGATTAGCTGATTTTCGATTCGCAGAAAGCGTTTCGTCGAGTAACACATTCACAGATTGATTAAGTCGCAGATGAGTTGTTATGTAACTTTATAGTTCTTTACGTTTTGGCAGCTAAATGTTACGAATCTGCTTCAACTGGCATAGGAGTTGATATATCTTTGATTACATTTATTTTTTGTTTTACAGATGGTTGCTCTCAAAACAAAAGTTCCCAGAGGCAAAGGCAGTGCTGGAAAAAGTCGCAAGAATAAATAAAAAGAAAATTAGTAACAAGTCAATGGAAGCGTTATTGACGCCATCAGTTCAGAATTATCAGGTATTCTTTTGATACAATTAATTGGGAATCCCCACGGGAATTTGGTAAAATCCCGGAATTTTAGTTTAACTGCTGGGTCAAGTTTACACGTGCGAAGTTACGGGTTAAAACTTACCGTAAAACGGGATATAGTTTTAACAACATGTCCCAATTTTTTAGAATACCTGTGGCAGTGAAATACCTACCTTCATAAATTACCTAACTTTTTACTTCATTTGCTCCATCAAGCTATGAATATTTGCGTTTTTATAACCACTTTAATCTACCAAAGTAGCCTCAAGTTTTCCTAAAGTAACCAAAGTTACGGTACTTACTTCCTATCAGGACACAGTGAGCAAAACTGGCTCTTGGCCTCCATCACCAGAATACGCCATGTTCTATGATTTTGAGCCAGCTTTTGCCAGCCTACGACCCTGAGGTCCATAAGGTTTAACACTCATCATCATCATCGGCCTATGTTCGTCCACTGCTGGACATAGGCCTCTCCCACGGCACGCCACTGAGCACGATCCTCGGCCACTCTCATCCAGCTCTTGCCAGCCACCCTGCGAAGATCATCGCACCACCGAGTCTGAGGGCGTCCTACGCTACGTTTAACACCAGTATTTCTAAATTTCAGACGCCCAGCAAGCACCTGATTCGTACAATCTGGCGTTCGCCGGTCTTACGCCGCCGCGTATTCACAACTCCTGTCTGGTGGATCACAGCAACTTTCGTCTACTACGGTCTTTCCATCAACTCTGTGGGGCTGGCCGGAAACATGTATGCCAACTACATGCTGATCAGTGCTGTTGAGATCCCTGGGTTTTATTCAGCGGTGTTGCTCCTGGACCGCGTGGGGAGAAAGGCTACTATCTCTGGTAGCTTCTTCTTGAGCGCAGTTTGCTGTATCGTGTTTGCGTTTATTAACAAAAATGGTATGTAGATCTCGTCGTAAAAATGATTGTAACTAAAGTAGCTCAGGGTTGCTCAGTGAGTTATGAAGGCTATGCTCGGGGTTTCTCTACGGGATCCGTTGATGTTAATAAACTAACATAAATGGTAACTTCAGGGTTAACTTCAGATCGTGTGGTAACTGTGATTGTGACTACAATGAGGATCATGTGGGCAAAATGGTATTCAATATTTCATTAAAAACTTTTTTTATTAATTATTCGTGTCACAAAAGTTTCATTTGGCGCAATGCATTTTATTTTGAAACTGTGAACTGTATGTGCGTGTGCATGTGTGTGTGTGTGTGTGTGTGTGTGTGTGTGTGTGTGTGTGTGTGTGTGTGTGTGTGTGTGTGTGTGTGTGTGTGTGTGTGTGTGTGTGTGTGTGTGTATTATTGCGTGCGTATCAATACAACGCGCGTTGACGGCGTATTTATAAGACTTTAACCTATTATCGAGCCGGTTTTTTTTTTTCAGAAATGGAAACCTTTGGCCTCATACTGTTCTTGATTGGCAAGTTCGGCATCTCGACAGTTTTCACGTCACTCTACGTGTTCACGTCTGAACTGTATCCAACACAGCATCGCCACACGCTGCTGGCATTCTCGTCTATGATTGGTCGAGTCGGGTCTATTACCGCGCCGCTCACCCCTGTGCTGGTGAGGTTCATATAGCGTCTTAAATGACGAATTTATTTTTGTAATTTTTACGTCAAGTGTCACATTTTTCACTTTTCATGCTCTAAAAGTACCGAGGTCAATATAGCCTTACGAGGCGGCTGTAAAGTGAGTACTTTAGTCCCAAGGGAGTAAGAGTAATTAATTTTTTAATGTACTTCGAGTGACTGAAGTCTAATTAGACCATTTCGCCGATGCAATTTTGTTATATCTGTGTCTGGTGTGAAAAAAAAACTTACCGCGAAAACTTTAAAACTATTGTAGAGCGGAGGTAAATCGTAAACGATTAATATAAATTGATTATTCTCACAATGTCGTCAAGGTGATAGTGAAAATTATGATGACGAGCAAAGAGCAAAAGACATATAATCTTTTTGTACTAAGCTGACTATTTTTTTCTCGCAATTGAAGTGAAAAGTAGAGTTTTCACCACGAGACTAAAAGAAAATGGGATAATGGGATAAGTCCGTCTTTGTACTTAGCACTTTCTTTTGTGTGTTATTTTTGTACCTATTTCCTTTTTGTACAATAAAGAGTTTAAACAAACAAACAAACAAAATATAAACCCTCGGATAAATAGATAAACCACTCCGGGTATATTTGGCTATTTTAGTCCCTCAATAAAAAATATACTAGAGAGAGTATTTCTACATTATTATTGGTGAGGTTTTATTGACTGGATTCTTTATTCAAATAGTTTGCTATGCATATGAGCTATAGGTATCAAAAGAATGCTTTTTGGTGTCAAAAATCAATTTTTTTCCTCATCATCATCATCATCTCAGCCTATATACGTCCCACTGCTGGGCACAGGCCTCCTCTCCGAATGAGAGGGCTTGGGCCATAGTTCCCACGCGGGCCCAGTGCGGATTGAGAACTTCACACGCACCATTGAATTGCTTCGCTGGTTTGTGCAGGTTTCCTCACGATGTTTTCCTTCACCTTCACAATTTTTTTCCTAATTTACCAATTTTACTATATTACTTTTTATTCTCATATTCCCAATGGGATTCCCACGATTTTTTTTTTAATACCGAAGTATTCATTGAAGCGCTAAACCAACCAAGGCGCCGGTTAAGGCCTGTGAACACATACATTTTTGAATCCTAACAATCTATATTTTTCTAGATGCAGTACTGGAGCGGTATCCCCTCCCTCATGTTTGGTGCTATGGGCTTGCTGTCGGGCTGCCTCGTCCTGACGCAGCCTGAGACTTATGGGACCAAGATGCCTGATACCCTCGCTGAGGCTGAGGGGATCGGGAGACCAGTTAAAACCAAGGGTTGATAGGAGTGAATATAATAATTAAAAAAGTATGTAATGTTCTCAGAGGGACAAAATTTGGCGCAATGCACCGATATAGATTACAGTAGATTACGCGAATACATCTACTTCGCGTGTCCGAACTCCGACCAAGCGTCGGGGTTGGCCCCATACATACGACTGACCGCTAACTGACGAATCATGACTAGTGACTGAGTTGAGCCCCACGGCGACAATCGGTTTTGCGCGGACATCGGGGTATTCACATCGCTAATTCGCTCTTGAGACGTCACAGTACATAATAATATAAAAAAGTGACATGGTTAATTTTCGTACAGATTGAGGTGTTTGCGTTATCTAGTGTAATCTTTATCTGTGCATTTTACGTACAAAATTATCTACCACCGTTCAGTATATACTTATCACAAAAAAAAACTTGACACCAATTGACCTAGTCCGAGATTAAGCCAAAGCTTGTGTGATGAGCAGAATACTAGGGAACGGATAAACGTACTTAATTATTATAGGACCTCATTGGTCTACTCGTGACCACGGCTACTGCAAATGTGGCTGAAACGTAAAGGTACCTATTACTCGTTTTGTTAGCGTGATAAATAAATGATAAATAAATCGTAGTACCTAGACGAGTGTGGTAGTTATAAGTAGGTTTAAATTGTTTAAGTTTGTCTTGGGATTGATCTTGGAAGAAGTTCAAATTTAAAAACGTCTCAGTACCCAGTTCCGTATTAAATTAAGTAACATTCGATATTATTAAGTATAAATTTTGATCTACTTATACTCGTTAACCAGTAAAGCCTAAACGCTGTGACAGTTTTCTTTTATTTTGTATAATCTACGCTAATTTAACTACAAAGAACGACTGTCTTGACTTTTACAAAAATTATGGATTTAACTATTGATTGGATTGATGTCAAAAATGTAGTCTTTTCTTGTGAAAAGTCGACATGGAAATACAAAAGGTACTGTCTTGTAAAAGCCATAAGCGGTATCTAAAAAAAATTTTTTTTTTCATTATTTATGCCATTGTGTAACTCAACGATGCGATGTCACGCGATAGTATAAATAACCCAAAAGTATTTTTTCCTTTCAGAGACCACTTTAGTATTTAATTCTTTAAGAGGGCAAAATAAGAGATGTGAAAATAAAAATGCTAATGAAAAAAGCGCACAATTTTATTTAATACATAATCACTATTTCATACAATCTCCAGTGTACATTATTTAAGTATATATTTAAAAGTTCAACGGTAAAATTGTAAGAAATATTTTTTAGTAAGTTTTAAAAATTACAGCCACTAAAATGACTTGGAAAAGTGAAGTTTCTAATAATAATGTATTGTTCATTATGTTCATCTAATTCTCTATTTTATATACTTACGCTATTATGAACAAGGCTTCTTTATAATTTATTAGAAAGAGGGATAAAACAACTACGACGAAAGTTACGAATTACTTAAAATACTTAAAACTAAATCGCAGGGGATAGAAATGTTTCCCGGCTAACCACGGACATTCTTGTCTATTCCTACCTTTCAGGATCTTTCGTATTCTAAAAGTGAAATATCTACATTTCGAATATTTCCATATATATCACAAAGGACTAAATTCATTCCGTGTAACTAATATTGCAGGAATTACATTTAAATTTAGATAAAAATATATTCACAGTACTCCTCTTTATAAAGATTACAAATGCATTTTTTTAAACGCCTACAAAAAAACTATAGCAACGATGCTCACGTTACAACATAATTTTAGAAACTTTTTGTCAGGCGTTTCATAATAATGACGATTTCCAACTAAGAAAACATTCATTTTCACCACAAGCCTGCTTTTCACAAACCGCCAAATATACGGCAAAAGTCTGGCGCTCAAACATATGCAATAATAGGTAATTTTGTATGCAGAGTGAGCCAAATTGTTTGCCGTCTAGTATAGTTACCTTATCTATGGTCTGGCGATAAAATAACTGAAGTTTTTGCTACTAATTAATTATTTTTTAAAGTCGTTGAACTAATGTTGTTCATTTTGACGAGTATGATCTATGTTTTAATTATTTGCTCATATTGCAGACCACACCCGGTATTAAAATCAACAATAGCAATTAACCTTCGTCTACTTCTTTTGGAAATGTTTTTTGTGTCAACAAAGATATTAGTTAAGAAACTACATTAAATAAATGGATTAAACTTTTGGATACCTAATTTGGGCCGATTAGATGGCTTATTTTCAAACAAAATACCTATCCAAAATAATAACGCTGATGGCTCCCTATATTTGTGTAAGTATCCAAAAGTTTACCATTTTATGTACATTTTGAAATTAGCTAATTTTGACACGTTGGGAAACAGTTTATACTTGTATTGAGATATTTATTATGATTGTTTTTTTTTCATGTTTTCTTTCATCCTTAATCTTCATCAAACATGCTGTCAACTTAAGCTGACACAGTTCTAGTTTTATTTTAAGTGTGAATTACATGAAACCAATTGCAACCACCACCATTCTAAATTATCCTATCAACATGTTTCGCGCTCCGTGCGAGGCATCCTCAGAAGATTTTTGGGTGATAATTAATATTACTTACTACTTACTATACAAACTACTTGTAAGTAACAAATAATTTAACAATCAAAAGTTATAAATCAGTAGGTAAATAAAAAGCCAAAACTAACTTTGACGTATCGAAACTAACTTTGCATTGTTATAAAACTACTTATTATGAAACAATATCACATTTACATAGGTTTTCATTTATACAAAGCTCTAGGTACCTATGTGGTATGGAGGCCATTATAATATTTCTACTAAAATTTAAATATCGTCTTCACAGTTCGTAAATTCATGGTGGTCTTACAATTTGCCGTAATAAAGTTTAGAATTGGTCTTATATCTAATTATGCTATTATTATGTTATTCTGAGAGGAGGTGTCCAGGAGTGGGACGTATGATGCTGGGATGATGATGATCTAATTATATTAAACGTAAGATCACAAAATCATAAATTACAAAACTTTGTTGCTTTAAAGTTTTCAAACTCATCATGAATTTACATACTGATATGAATATTTTGTTTATTTTATCAAACTAGTTATTTACTTTTAATTTCGAGAAAACACTTTATACACTTTACAATGATTTAGAATTATGCTACGCAACTTTACAGTTTTACATAACTTTTTGCAATTAAGTTTAGATACATAGATATACTGCATAAGTGTTATGCGTTAACCGTCTAATAAATTACCCGCCAACCTTAATCCCGCAAATAAGAACAATCACTATAAGAACTGAACTGAACAAAGTTATCGCTTTTTCTGGCATTTTGAAAAGCATGGAATGGTCAGTAAAGTATTTAGATTCAAATCGAAAACCAAAGTCGTCAATTTTTTACGTTTCCCGATATTACAACAGACGTTGTCTTCTTTTTTTTTTTGTAGACTTTTTTTTAGATGTTGTCCATTTAATAAATATTATTTGTTACGGGATGCAGACCATGATTACATTCAGTCTACCCGTGATCATGTTGTACAGAACTGCGTCGTAATATCAGGAATCATTTAAAGGTATATCATTGACATTTCATTCATCTGTTAACTACTCAAATCATCGTAAAACGAGCCCACTCTGGTATACAATTCAGTTTCATTAACTGTATACATTCGTACAAAATGGATGACAGGGTTTCCTTGACAAAAGTATAGAACATCAACATGACATTACATTTGTTCTACTTTACATCCCAAGGCAAAAATGTCAAAATATCTGTTCTGTCAAGCTAGAGCTAACTAGAACATTCAATCTGGGAACTACAGTCAACTTTGTAGTCTGCCCGAGCTCACGTATAAGCAACAATGGACCCTGAGAGATCATCCGTAGAAGGGGCATGGCTTTGTAGAAGGCACTTTTATCCAAACCACTACTACCCCACGGGTGATGATTACTGTTCCATTATGCGGGCTGCATTCGTTCAACAAGACCGCGGGACAAACCAATTTAAGATAAGTTCCAGGGAGTTGCGACGTGCAGTCGGGATTTTTAGCCCGTGAGAATCGGGCACTGTCTGGGTCCTCCCTTTTCTGTCATTGATAATGGAGTTTTCCCAATTGCACCCCACCATAAAACACACTCCTAAACAGATAATACATTAAATTATACTTAGAAATCGTACTATCATTGCCCGATCTAAAGAGAGGGGCAAGCTGGTCATTTTGCCCAGAGCGACGAATAATCAGGAGTGGCAAAATTGACACACTCCTACCTTCCAACCGAACAGTTAGCCGCACCATCCATGATTAGTTTATGTAAAGGGCGGCGAAAATTATCTTTGCCCGGGGCAGCTAAAAAGATAGATTTTGCCCTGCATACTGTTGCCACAAAACATGAATTTAACATCAACATTCCAGATGCATGTGCGATCCGATTTTATAACCATATCGTTCGACAATACTATCAGAAAGTAGTAACGAAGTGATCTATTGCGGCAGAACGACAGTTTAAATTAAACTTCGAATTCTAACTGACTTCGAATTAAACATCGATTGACCCAACTGACTGAAAGAAATTAATTGCTTTCAGCAGCTAACCTGAGGCCGTATTGCCAAATGTTTCTGACACTCGTAATCGCAATCAAATGACAGATTTCGCATACAAAAGCTGTCATTTGATTGCGATCGCGACTGTCAGAAACGTTAGGCAATAAGGCCTCTGCTGTGACTACAAAGAAATGCCATTATTCATGAAGCCTTGCAAACTAGGCTGTATTGCCTAATTTTTTTGACACTCGTGATCGCAATCAAATGACATATTTCGCATACAAAAGCTGTCATTTTATTGCGATCGCGAGTGTCAGAAACGTTAGGCAATAAGGCCTGACTCAATATTACTTTGTCTTCATCTGTCACATTGCCATTTGCATTTGCTGGACATAGACAAAACATACCTATATTTTACAAGGAGGAGGATACAAAGGAGTGTACTTGCACGCCCCTAGCATAAAAGAAATTACACAGAACAACGCTAAGATATTAAATAAAACCAGAAAAACTTTTCTGTTCCGTGAATAAAACCTAGAAAAAAATCTGATGCAATGCACCCCTTCTTGAAAATAAGTGGAGGCAGTTTTGTAAAATCAAAATCGCAATTAAATAATAACATGATAATGCTTTGGAACATTTTTGCAAAATTACGTCCAATTCTGCTGGTGCTTTATTCATATTTCCAGCAGATTTTTCATTTCCATGAACAAAGGTGTTCAATTCAATAAAGCGCAGGTAGACCACGAATTAAACTTTGCTTTCAGTTAAGTGTCTAAATATACAATTCCATCTAGCCTCCTAGCGATAAAAATATGGCTATTTGTAAATAGTGCTATTTTATTCTAAATGTATCGACTAGATACTCAATTTTAATATATTCAAATAACGCAGGGCATGTAGTGTATGGCCAATTTAATCTAAATAGGAGTAGTCAGCTTAATCAAGACGATGTTCCAAAAAATAATAATTAATTTAAAGATTGCCGTTATTTCATAATAGGTGGCTTGGCTTATGAAATCTTACATACATCATTATTAGAAGATGATGATGTTTGACGCATGATATACGAATTTTTCATAGACGAAGTCGCGGGCAAAATCGCATATATTATTATTTCAAATATCCCTGACTAGTGACTACCCCATATAGAAAAGTAGCCAACACATTCAAAAACGGAAAATCATTTACTCTGAGAAAAATATCTATTTTATCCTAATACTGAGACAAAACTACAACCAAGGGTCAATTCGGCCTGTCTTAAAAATAAACCTAGATTAAAATTAAATAATCAGATCTAACTGCATTCAAAATACTGTTACCTAGTACTTAACACGATATCTATCAACAACTTAAGTAAGGCCAAGAAATTGCAATATTCAACATTCGAATTATATTTTATTTCCAAAACTAAGATGTACTTACTACTTCTTTACATTTTCAAAGAAGCTTATGAACGTTCTTAATATTCATGAAAATCGGTTAAAACAAGTTTCAGATAGTTTTGCGAGGGGCCTGATTTGAAAGCATGTTTTTTAAGTGAAAGTCAGCATGAGAGCGTTTTCACATTATTCGATACGATATCGGATATCGGAGCCGACACACCGATATGTTGGCGGCACCATCGGACGCCCGTGGGCTGTCGGAAGATAATATTTGTATGTGTGCTATGGGTGTACCTAAATTGTCTCTGTGTGCGCAGAGCCCGATGCTTGGCGGCCATTTTGAGCCGGCCGTATCGGAACGATTTTGTCAGAAATATGTGAATCCGTCCGATACTGATATCGGATAGGATAATGTGAAAACGCTCTAAGACTAAAATAAAGTCTAAGTAACAAAAGATAATTATGATTATACAACCAAATAGTAAACTTACTCTTGAAAAAAATTAAACTTTCAAATCAACTTTTGCTTAATTTGATGACGTTTAAAACATGTTTTATCCAATATTCGTGAAGAAAATACCTTGACTGCTTGGTAATAAACAGTAATCGGAATAGGAACAGTTAATTTACTTATAATATATAAGAAGAAATAATATAGAGTTGTTAATACCACTCAATTACTAGATTCTGAGAACGATAAATCTGCTACCTATCTATTTATCCATTTGTTTTTTAATCATAGGATCACACAATAATTGTCCTATAAATATTTCAAGTTTATTATTATTCAACATTTTTCGTTTTAGGTAAATCGTTTTGTTAGCTGAGTAGTTTTTTGTTCTATAAAAGTTAATCGACACAAGTCTAGACTTTTATATGCCTATCAAAAATAATTTGTCTTGATTGTAAGATCTCATTAAAAATTGGGCACGTATCTGAATATCTAAAATTGAAATATCGGTACTTAAAATATCGACGATCAAAATATCGAACCTAACCTTACCTAACTACTTATGATATCTTCACTGTCGACTTTTTAACATTTGATTTTTAATTTTCGATATTCAGATAATTCTCTTAAAAATTTGTATTAACTTTCAAAATCCCGGGATTAGGTGGTATTAACAACTCCATATTACTTCTTCTCACAAAGCGTTAGGTAAATTGATTCTACTTATTCCGATCACTGATACTAATAAAGCAGACGTTGCTTATAACGTTTAACCGAAAACCATGGCCTAATACAACAAATACGGTTAGCACGTTATATTCGAAACAGTTATTTACATTGAAATGCTCCAACAAGATAATTTTAAAACCGTTAACGTAGAACGCGAGCGAAACTCCATCCCACTCTACCCGTGAGGTTTGGAAAGGGACAGAATTTCGCTTGAAGTTTTAGTAGGCTTACTGTGTAACTTGAACCGTTGTTGTACTGAATACTCGTGTTCTGCGACCTTTGGTCTAGTCAAAGTGAACGTAAGCATAAATTAAAACCACTAGTTTTAAGTATTCCGTACCATAAACGTAAGTTTTATAAGATCACTAACTGTTTGTCCGTCTGTCACAGCCATTGTTCGGAATCTACTGAACCGATTAAATTGAAATTTGATTACTAGAGATTCTAAACTATTCGATCTGATAGTAACAATTGGAATTCCGAGATTCCACAAAATTCCTCTGGGGATTTCCAAAAGTATATCGTCTACATCGAGATTGTGTTAAGAACAACCATTGTCCAAAATTTTATATTTATTTAAAAAAAAGCTCTGCGGTTGTTATTTCGGGATTTTATCCTTATCCCGTGGGAATATCGGGATAAAAGTATTCTATGTCAATCCAGATTATAAATTAACTTTTTGCCAATTTCATCCAAATCGGCTATTTGTCGTTCATTGTGGCGTTCTAAAGGGGAGGCATATTCAGCAGTGGATGTCTTCCGGCTGATGATGATGATGATGATGACAGTCATGTTGGTAGACACAAGTGGGCTGTTCAGTTTGACCAAACCGCAGATCGCTAACGAATTCAGTGTGACAACTTTCTAAATGAAAAGGTACTAAGATATCAAAACTGTGTATTGTCAATCCACTTTTTTGAAATTACATAAAATTTGAAACAACCACTTGTTTGCATTCGATATTTTAAAGCAACGGATTGCTATAGGGTTGCCTTGTGCACAGTAATCGGAACAAGCAAATTCAATTTACCTACGATTTGCGAGAAGAAGTAATGTAGAGTCGTTAATATCATCCAATTACGGAATTTTGCAAACGATTAATCTACTACCTTATCTCGGTATTCTCAAATCCATATTGTTTATCAATCCTACTCACTCAACAATTACGGTTTAATCATTTTAAGTTTACTCTATTTTTCATTTTAGTCAAATAAGTTTTGTTTTGCTTATTAATTGTTTGTTCAGAATCCCGGGATTAAGTGGTATTAGCAACTCCATATTACTTCTTACCGCGAAGTGTAGGTTGACTTAGCCTATTCCAATCACTGCCTTATCAAAAACATCTCAAAGGCATTTCCCACTTTCATGAGATATTTTCTTAAATGACTTCTTGTCCGGCACATTGATTATTACTTAAAATAAGTATTTATAATACGCTGTCATTTGTTCGTTTCATTCAACAATCAACGGACAAAATCGTCATTTCAAAAATATGGTACCTAGTCATAGTTTATAGCTGTCACAATTTCTGACTTTTAAACTCGCTATTTGCCTGTCCTTAACTATTATGCTAGAATCTACAAAGACTGGTAGATATCCTTTTGATCCCAGACCAGATTTCAAAGTCAGCTTTCAAAAACTCTTTGTCACATTTGGCAACCCTAACAGCTTCTGAAAGACCAGTTTAGGCTTGCCCAAAACTGTGCAAGTTGCATTACATTACGACTTCGTAAAGCAAACAAATTCGAAATAGTCAATCGAGCGCCGCAATGTAATACAACTTGAACGATTCTTGCAGGTCTCAACTAGCCCTTATAGTTCCTAAACGGTGCACTTATTACCTAACTATCTTAAACCGTTTGACCTTGAGGGTCGTTTTGTTCCCGCACAGTTTGAGTGCTGTTGCCGCGGCCACGTAGTCCCCTTTGGACACGTCTTTGCCATCCACGGACACCAACAGGTCACCTTTCTGCAGCCGTCCATCTAATTCTGCTGGTGACCCTGGGAGCTGTAAATAATATGACAATTAATTTCGTTACTAACGTATACGTACGTTCTGAGACTGAGACGAAATAAATAACGAAGAATAATACAGTGTACAATCTAACGATGATCTTTTACTTAAACCAGGTGATGTTGCTTAAACTGAATAACATTCTCCAAGGAACATAGGTCGAAAAACGAAAAAAATATCAGACTCTCATACAAAATGTATTGGTTAGCTGACCGACTAGTTTTTCGACCTATATTCCTTGGAGAAAGTTGTTCAGTTTAATAAGTAACACTATCACCTGTTTCAGTAAAAGATCATCGTTAGATTACATACTGTATATGCGGTGTTAAAATCCTGTACGAAAATTTAACACACTTTGAGACTACTGATTAGTATTACGATACAAGTGGATCTTTATGATAACCAATGGGGGAGGCTTATGTCAAACAATTAACGTCCTACAACTCTGATATAATGATAAGTAAGGTAAAAAAGGTAAGTAAAAAAAAAAAAAAAGGTAAAGGTAAAGGTAAGTAGGGTAAGTAAGGTAAGGTAAGGTACCTTCAATTGGTGAACTGGATCATAATTTGTTCCTTTGTTTATATACATCATCATCATCATGTCAGCCGAAAGACGTCCACTGCTGGACATAGGCCAGCCCCAAGGCTCTCCACTCAGACCGGTCTTGTGCTTATCGCATCCACCGCGATCCCGCGATCTTAACCAGGTCGTCGCTCCATCTTGTTGGAGGCATACCGACAGCTCGTCTCCCGGTCCGCGGACGCCATTTGAGAACCTTCTCACCCCATCGGCCATCAGTCCTGCGTGCAATGTGTGCCGCCCACTGCCACTTCTGTTTCGCAATTCTTATATACCTATATATCGCTTAATTGTATTTACCTATGTTGACGACATAAGTTAATTTGAATTTGGAGCACACAGCATTAGGTGTCTTATTCGTTCGTAAGCCATCCTACATAAAAAACAACTCACCAACTCCCCAAGGTAGACTCCCGTACCCTCGACAGGCGCTATACATGTGATCCCGAGGGTCTTGCCAGCCTTCCGGGATAGTTCCACCTCCACTTCCGTGAAGGGGATCGGGTCAGGACGAAATACCGTCAGTTTCAGCTGAAACATAACTTATAGTTTATTTAGGTTCTTTACGTAGACGATATTATTTATTTATTGTGTATAAGTCATGTACATAAAAATTTTGAGATGTACAATTAGCTCGGTGTAGTCAGAGGACAGTTAGCAGAAAAATTATCAGAGAAAATAATGAGAATGATATTGATAAGTGGAATAAATGAGGGGGCAAGGTGTAAGAGCTTTAGAAAAATCCCTTAAAAGACAAAATACGACAGAGAACCTTATGACTCAATTAAACGGGTTTATTTAGCTTGCCCTGTGTGTTGTTGGGTCAAGTTTAGTTATTAAATTTTACCACCTTTCTGTTGACAGCATTTTTGGTTCATTTTTTTCACAATTCCCTCAATATGGGTATCAAATAACTGGTAGTGCCAGCGGTACGAGTACACCCCAAAATTCAGTAAACTTTCAAGGGGTGTTAAAAGCATATAAATCGGAACGATTGATCTATAGGCCATAAGTATCTTGACCCTAGAACTATGGTATGATCACTACATAGTATAAAACAAAGTCGCTTTCTCTGTCCCTATATCCCTATGTATGCTTAAATCTTTAAAACTACGCAACGGATTTTGATGCGGTTTTTTTAATAGATAGTGTGATTGAAGAGGAAGGTTTATATGTATAATAACATTCATCATCATATTTAGTATCAGGATTGCACCCGTGCGAAGCCGGGGCGGGTCGCTAGTAGAGTATACTTTAACAAAAAAATGAACACATCCAATATAGCAGCCAGCAAAATGGTGGATTACCCCTGCATATTTTTTGCAATAAAACCGTTTAAAAAAATCTATCTTCCTTCATCACTACCACATCTACCTTCTTCATCTCATCATCATCATCATCATGTCAGCCGAAAGACGTCCACTGCTGGACATAGGCCTCCTCCAAGGCTCTCCACTCAGACCGGTCTTGTGCTTTTCGCATTCACCGCGATCCCGCGATCTTAGTCAGGTCGTCGCTCCATCTTGTTGGAGGCCTACCGACAGCTTGTCTTCCGGTCCGCGGACGCCATTCGAGAACCTTCTGACCCCATCGGCCATCAGTCCTGCGTGCAATGTGCCCCGCCCACTGCCACTTCAGTTTCGCAATTCTTCGGGCTATGTCAGTAACCTTAGTTCTACTGGCGGATACCTTCTACATCTACCTTCTCTCTATGCAAAGCCTCACCTTCGGCGCTCTCTGCTTGATGCTCATAGCGACCCGCTCGTAGGTCATCTCTTTGGTGATGTGGATCCCGTTGCACTCCACAATCTGGTCTCCGACCCTCAGCCGGCCGTCCTTCGCGATGGCGCCGTTCTTGTAAATATCTAGTATCACTGCTGCTGCACCCTATGAAGAGATAGAATTTTCAACTTGTGACTTTACATAATTTATTGAATCAGGCGTTAGTTTGCGGAGATCCATATCAATCATCATCATCATCATCTCAGCCTATATACGTCCCACTGCTGGGCACAGGCCTCCTCTCGGAATGAGAGGGCTTGGGTCATAGTTCCCACGCGGGCCCAGTGCGGATTGGGAACTTCACACGCACCATCGAATTGCTTCACAGGTTTGTGCAGGTTTCCTCACGATGTTTTCCTTCACCGCAAAGCTCGTGGTAAATTGCGCACATGAATTTCGAAAAACTCAGAGGTGCGAGCCGGGATTTGAACCCACGACCCTCTGCTTGAGAGGCGATAGGTCAAACCACTAGGCCACCACGGCTTCCATCCATATCAATGAACTAAAAGAATTTCCTTGCTCACCCGCGACCTTACGATAGCTAAGCTTATGCAAAATATGCCTGTTCATGTACTTCCTCCACCTCCACTCTGTAAGAACACGCACAAATTACACAAACCCATCTATCACCATCACCACAACACACTGAGGCGTTTCGAACTCAACCAGAGCTTATCTTCAGAGTAATACAACCGTACACTATACTACCAGTTTGAAACGGTCGTTGTGGTTTGTTGGTCTAACAACTAAGCATAAGGTTCATTTACTTTTCTACTAATATTTCCGGGTATTTCCACGAGCGTCCCAACCGCTGTCAGTCCCTTGCCTGAGATTTTAAGAATTGGAAGGCAGATTGTTTTTTTATTTATGACGTAAATAGCTTCTGTACTCAGGCCAGAATCTAGTTCAATACAAAAATCAATGCATATGAATTATTTACTTCTTAATATAGGTAAACAGCTAGGGACTGACAGCGGTTGGGACGCTCGTGGAAATACCCTTCCCCTAAACTTACATTGATCAAAGTGTCGCTACCGCCAAGCAGCACCACGCCCAAGATTTCGTTGGCCGAGGCGATATCGATGACGACGTCGTGATTGGGAGTTATTGGACACGTCGCCGGATCAGGAGGCGGCTCGGCTGGAAAGAGAATTATCTAATATATATAAAAATAAAAATAAAAATATTGAAAAAGTATCGCATTACAAAAATTGCATTGCCGTTGGTCCCACACTAGGCAAAGCCTGTCACGTGGCAACCGGGATTCGGGTACAAAACACTTTACATGATTTAGCTTAAAACTTAAAATTTAATAATAAATATGTGTAAAAATAGCTGTTTCCCGCAACTCTTCCGCGTAGAAATCGTTTATCGCTATCAAAGCCAAAGTATCTGTATTTGTCCCCGTTATCCCCCAGGAACTATGCAATTTTTTCGGGATAATAACTATCCTATGTCCTTTTCCGAGACTCCAGCTACCTGTATACCGAGTTTCGTCTAAATCGGTTTAGCTGTTTTGACGTGTAAACATGACAAACACACAAAAAAGGTTGTCTTATTTTTAATTGTAATTTTTTTTGTCATGCCGAATTTAAGCAAATATAAATTTACTTTCATTCTTTTCAAACAAACTTACAAAATTTCGTTTTATAATTATTATTATACTCGTACTGCAATAAAGAAAAAAACTTTATTTTTTTACCTGACTACTGATTCGTAGTGTTCAATAACAGTACATTGCAGAAAAGTTCACAAAACTCGTCGTATTGTCCGAGGGGTAACCCCACCCGAGCCGCAGGTGAGGGTTGCTAATCAAGTCGAGGTCAAAATGTGTTTCACGAATGAATTTCACCTTGATTACAATAAACTTAAAGCACGAGAAATTACAAGAATATTTTGTATTATATCGCTTACCTTTGACAGGCGAAGGCGCGGGCCGTGGAGTCTGCGGCCGCGAAGCACCAGCTGGTTTGCCAGGGTCCGGGGTTTGATTCCTACTCGAAGGGCGGGACGTTGCATTCGCTGTAACGGACAATATAATCATTTTTTTATTTTCTTTTACAGAAGTTCTTATTCTACCCAGCTGTGAAAGGGTGGCTTACTGCTGAAGGCTTAAACTACCAGCTGCCTGCCCTGGAATGAGGGTTTTCACAGAGACGAAATATCGCTAGATGACTTTAGTATTGTGAGGTCCGTTTAACGTTTGCTTGCGATTGGCTCATTTAGTTATCCTCCTGCGGCCCACCGTACAACAAAAATTTACATCGAAATTTAAATCTTATAATCTCTCATAGAAAAAGTTTAATTTCTTTTTTTGTTAATTTGAGTGATACAGAGAAAATTACACTTTATTCTTTTTTCAAAAGATATAAATTCTATTGCTAACAATATGTACTAGTATTATCACTTTGAACCCCAGGTAGTCATTTAACCAATCACGAGCAAACGTCAAACGGAACTCACGATACTAACGCCATCTACCGATATTTTGCCTCTGTGAAAACCCTCATTGACCTACTGCACGCCAATGTCACAATATACATAAGCTAAAACAGTATAGAAGCTACGAAGCTACGATCGAAACGACCACACTCACACAGACGCGCGCTCTACACGGCTTCTGAGGCGGTCTCGCTGTATTTGTTCGTAGCTTCCATACTGCTTTAGCTTACCTATATATACTGTGCCAATGATGTGGCCTATCCTAACACTTACTTGCAGCAGAACTACCGGCGTCATCAGTCTTATCATCCTTCTGGTTGGGGCTACACACTGTCAGTATCACTACACCTTCTGTGTGCTTCAGCTTTGCTGCCGCCTGGAAACAACGCATTAGTTTAATATTAAGAGAGAGAGAGAGAAAAAGAGAGAGAGAGAAACATTTATTTACACATATTCGATACACTAAAAAAGACATTAGATGGAAAGAAAAAAATATAACATAAAATAGTATAAAGAGGCCCCACTCAGCATAATGCTACGGCAAGCCGCAATGCTGTTTTTGAATGGGACCCATTCATTAAGGAAGGAACATAGACACATGTAATTTGCAGGTGGTATGACCTTGTGCAAGGTCCGCCCGGATTGATACCACCATCTTGCTCGCTAATCCTGCCGTGAAGCAGCACTTGCACTGTTGTTTCGGCGTGGAGAGTAAGACAGCCGGTGAAATTACTGGCACTTATATATATCCCATCTTAGCCCTCTAGGTTGGCAACGCATCTGCAATACACCTGGATGGAAAACGAGCAAGTGGGTCTCCTGATGGTAAGAGATCACCACCGTCCATAAATATCAGCAACACCAGGAGTATTGTCGTTGCCAACCTAGAGGCCTAAGATGGGATACCTCAAGTGCCAGTAATTTCACCGTCTATCTTCCTCTCCACGCCGAAACAGAACAATGCAAGCACAGCTGCTTCACGGCAGGATTAGCGAGCAAGATGGTGGTAGCAATCCGGGCGGACCTTGCACAAGGTCCTACCACACCTGCATAAGTCTCAAATTAAGATGCCTTTTACGAAAACCACGGGAGGCGATGGGTACGTCCTATTCTGAAATTGGGCAGGGCACGGACCAACTCAAACAAATAATCTCACCGCATCATAACTGCAGCTCAGCAGGGAATCCCTGTTCACAGCCAGTATCATATCACCAATTTGAAGACCGCCCTGAAACACAAACAAGACAAAACATTCAAGATGCAAGAAGTATGCTAAAAAAGAAAAAAAAAAGTAAAAGTGGTGTAAGTGTGTGGGACGGTAGTTTAATACGTCGGTACTACACGCAAACAAACAAACAGCCTAAGCTTGTTAATTAGTAACTTGAAACTTGACATCGTTTGCCAGAAAAACCCAAGATGGGTTACTACCTAATTAAATACTCGCATATAAAAGCGCATGTATTGTCTGACTCTTGTTAACTTCATCATCATCATCATCTCAGCCTATACTTATCTCAGTCTGTTAACTTATTTATAACTTAATAACTTACTTACTTACTAATAAAGAAATACAAATTCTTCACGCTTAAACCACTGAACCGATTTAAATGAAATTTAGCTTGATGACAGTTTTAGTCCCCAGGAAGGACGTTTGCATGATTCGTCCGGGATAGCGATAAAGGAAATTTTTCAAACAGAATCGCGAGAAAAACCAAGTAAAAATGTGCAATTAAATTAGGGTACATAATGTCTTAAATTACATAAACTTTGAAAATAAAAATGTACAAATACATAATGACGAAAGAAATAGTGGCTCATTGCTAAATTATTATAGTGACAGTGGGTGTATTTCATAGTTGCAATGAAAATTATATTGAATCAAAAGAATTCTATGTAGATTTATATTATTATTTCGTCGTCATTAGGTAATTCAATCGTTTGTGATTGTAAAGTCATGTAACTACATAGTAATCAGGATGGTTTAAAACTAAAATATAACTAAACTAGCTTTTGCCCGCGGCTCCACCCGCGTGGTATTCGGTTATCGCGCGCTGTTCCCTCGGGAACTTTTTTTTTTTTTATTCGACTGGAAGGAAAACGAGCAAGTGGGCAACTGTACATTTTTCCGGGATAAAAAGTAGCCTATGTCACTCTCGGGCCCATAAACTCTATGCCAAAAATCACGTCGATCCGTCGCTCCATTACGGCGTGAAAGACGGACAAACACACGAACACACTTTCGCACTTATAATATTAGTATGGATGGATATAAAATAGAAACTAAACATTATCCATCCGTATCGTACTTAGCCCTAACGAACCCATCTCCCCAGTGACTCCGTCTACCCCGCCGTATGTCCAACAAGATCTGCTAGCTGAACCAAGTACGAACAGGATACCAATAAATAGATATAGATCCCTACTAATATTATAAATGAGAAAGTAACTCTGTCTGTCGGTCTGTTACGCTTTCACGTCTAAACCACTGAACCAATTTTGATAAAATTTGGTATATAGATAGTTTGAACCCCAAGGATCAACATAGAATACCTTTCATTCCGATAGAGGGCGCTACCGCGCGATAACCTAGATCCGCGCAGACGAAGTCGCGGGCATAAGCTAGTTTGAAAATAAATATATAAATTAGGGGGCGTCCATAAATTACGTGAGGTGTTTTTTTTAATTTTCTGTCCCTCCCTCCCTCCCTGGTGAGATGTCGTGAGATTTTATTCAACCCCCTCCCCCATCCCAAAATCTCACGTGAGATTTTTCAAAATGTGGGTTTCTTACATAAACGTGCTGGATTGTTATTGTAAAAAGAAAAAAAATTGAATAATCTTAATCGTATTACGATTACGCTTAAGATTAAATCTTAAGCATGTACAATCTGGGTTAAATGGACCAAAATAGTATTTTTTTTTTGTTTCAATCAGAAAAAAAATTGCGTGATATTTGCCGAGACCCCCCTCTCTCCAACGTAAGATTAGATGAGATTTGACTCGACCCCCTCCCCCCTTTAAACATCTCACGTAATTTATGGACGCCCCCTTACCTGCTCAGCAGCACTGCCCTCCTGGAGATCTGACACGAAGATACCCCTCCCAGCTTCTGTGTGCCGGCCTTCGATTATCATGATGCCCAGACCAGAGGGACCCTGAAATTAATACACGTTTATTTTTAGTACATTACTTGTACTAAGCGTACCTTTTACCATGTACAGTCAGCTGCAGAGAAAAGGTACCCCCTGTAACGGCGGTATCCATACTACCGCCATTACAGGGGGGTACCCTTTCTCTGCAGCTGACTGTACAGTCGAGGGTATGTACACAATACACGAGTGAAACTTGAGAAAAATTTCCAAAAAAAAAATCCAAGTTTTTGGAAAATTTCTGGAAATATTCACAAGCTACGGAAAATTCCAATCCCCATACAAAACTGTGAGAATTTTCCGAAATTTTGTCATATTATGAAAAATTTCGCAATTTTGGAAAGATTTCTTTGGCACTTCAGTAGTTGAGAGCATTTAATATCTAAATAAGAAAATACTAACATAGCGTCAAATGTGTATTGTATGAGTATTGTATACAATACTCGTATGTATACACATTTGACGCTATGGTAGTATTTTCTTCATAGCGTCAAATGGATGGATGTTCTTATTTGGATATTAAATGCTCTCAACTACTGAAGTGCCAAAGAAATCTTTCCAAAATTGCGAAATTTTTCATATGACAGAATTTCGGAAAATTCTCACAGTTTTGTATGGGGATTGGAATTTTCCGTAGCTTGTGAATATTTCTAGAAATTTTCCAAAAACTTGGTATTTTTTTTTGGAAATTTTTCTCAAGTTTCACATGTGTATTGTGTAGGTACCCATACAAGGACATTGTGGTTATATCAGATATTTTTGACGTCTTGGTAACGTAGATTATGTATGACCTTGACCATATATTTATACAGTTACCTACATAATTTATCTACTAATTAACCTTCTGATCTCTATAGATCTATTTTAAGCAATGACAACTTAACCCATACTTTTGCAGACAGTACTATTTCCATTTAGTGGTATCTACAATATATTATTTATTTATTTTGAAAAAAATTACTTTCTGATAAGTTTCTTGCGGAGCATTCTTCTTCGCAATTATGGCCACTCTGAAAGCGTTGTTAGTTTGAAATAAAAAACTTATAAAGGAGCCCATTGCGGCTTACTTACAGAATAAATGATTTGAATTTGAATAACATTAGATCCTTCGTCATCAGTAAATTTGTGCAGGAACCAGAACCAGCGGTAAAGGAATACCTACGAGTATATCCATATTGGTTTTCATTTAAGTTCCTATTCAAATTAAAGAGAAAGAATAATTAAAGAAGAAGAATTGATGTGTTATGATCTTATGATTCTCACCATCAACAATAAGAACGAAAAACTGAGCAAAATTTATAACATTATTGACAGTATGAGAGACAAAAAAAAAGTATAATTTTTATTAAATCTAAAATAGACGCCATGGTTCCTAAGAACAGATTTCGCTCTGTATTGATTAGGTGATCACCTGTATGATACACAAAAGTAATTACTGACGAAGGAATCACGAATACAAACTATTCTGTAGTAGTTTCGTCAATAGGTACTCGAGAAATCGTTTCTAGCATTGGCAGAGATTATCGACGGAAAATGGACAGACGAAAATCTTAACAAGGTCGATAGGGACATTCTTATTAATGTTGATGACATCACGGGCTATAAAGAATTCAAAACATACATACCTTTTTGATGGTGATGTCTCGAACACCTTTGTATGCCGCATATTTGTCCTCGGACTGAAATAACAGAAAAGAACGGTGTTTTTCAAACAGTTTAAAATAACGCACTGTAGAATAGTTGGATTTACCAACAGGTTGTGTTAAATGTAAAATACCGTCGATAAATCCTTATCCATCAGTTTATTAGTTTTTTGATCTGTTCGATGTTAACTCGTGCGTCGTTCTAGGGGATACTTGTCAATGTGAAGATAAAACTACCTTCAGAACGGTTAATATCAAACAAGATTATTATAAAAATATTGAAGGTAGTTCGCAGTAAATCTTATAAACCCAGCGACATCCATAGACCAAATATAATATATTATAGTCTTAGTTTATTCTTTGTACTAACCTACTCGGTCAATTAAAAAATAGAATAGGTACCTATGTAGGGACGACCAAGGTGCCCAAAAAATTTCAGATACTAGGATGGGTAAGGTGACACTTGCGTTTTTCCATTCCACGCCATGAACGTTTCAGGCCAATAATTTGTAAAAAAAATATACTTGAATCCCGTAACAACAAAAAAAAATACCAGTTCAAACAGAAAAATAATTTAGTACCTATTAGAAGGCATAAATGGTCGAACGCTTGTTTTCACAACTTATAGGTACGTTCAAATATGTTATATATTGGATATTAATTAACAGTTATTTTGTAAGGAATAACGATCGAAATCCAGAAAACGCCTTTACCATAATCGTCGAAATGTATAATAATTTTAACTGTCATGTATGTATTTTGATTTCAAGTTAATGAGTTCAGAACTTATCTCAAATAACTGTATAAATTTTGAATTTCATAATATTATGTTTTACCGTATTCTTATTATTTGCGACAGGTTGTATTTGAAATTTATGTATTTACTAGCTTTTGCCCGCGGCTCCGCCCGCGTGGTATTCGGTTATCGCGCACTGTTCTCTCGGGAACTGTGCATTTTTCCGGGATAAAAAGTAGCCTATCTCACTCTCGGGCCCATAAACTATCTCTATGCCAAAAATCACGTCGATCCGTCGCTCCGTTACGGCGTGAAAGACGGACAAACATACAAACACACAAACATACAAACGCATTTATAATATTAGTTTGGATAATTCAGTGCTCTAGTATATTTCGACCTCTAGCATATAAGTTTAAATTGCAAATAGGTACATTCATAAACTACCTAACAGTGAAATATACCCAAAGCTTATTCAAACCTATCTAATTCAAGAGATCCCGAAAGGTCAAGTGAATTCCGATCGAATATAAAACTGACCTTTGGGTTAAATATAACCAGAATGGCTTGCATTCTTTATTCACTTTCTGACTCAGCATGCCTCTTTCCCGCGTAATCAATTAGAAAAGGAAGCACTGATTAATAAAAACAATCACATCGAGATTCCACATATTCCACATCAATGTTGTTAGAAATTATCTGGTACTTAATTAAATTTTAATTAATTCATAACATGGTATTAACTTCACAGTACAGTCAAGGGCCAAAATATGTATACACTTTAGTATCAAAGTATAAAAGTATTTAAAAGAACTTTATTAAAATTTTTGAAAGATAATGTATTTTATGATATAAATGAATTCTTAGAACATGATTTTACGGTATGTTATGTTAGTTAGTAAGTAAATAAACTATTATTAATTATAAGAAAAATAATATTTTACGCCTAAGAATCAAATTATAGCAGTTCCTTTCCATATGTTTTCCAACTTCACATGTACCTATAATTAACAATAAATAGTTTGAGTTTGAGTTTTGAGTTTACCTTGTCTATTTTCGACATATTTGAACTGCCATTGTATGAACTGTCACAGTGGTTAAAGTGACAAGGTAATGAAGTGTATACATATTTTTGCCCTTGACTGTACTTAATAAAAGTCAAATTATAAAAAAGACAAACATGGCTCGATTTGTACTTAGGGATTTATCTGTAAAACATTGTTCTTAATTGCTAATTTTTACTAAAGAATTGCCTTGAAAAATCTTGAAAATTTTTGTAGGCTTTATCGAATGATAGTCAATACGAAATAACACTTGGCCAGTTTTTTTAATTATATAACCCTATAAACTTCTCGTACATCCGTACATCCTCAATAGGGATGTTGACACCACCAATCAACTGACGTACTTTTTATGAGCTGTCAAAACATAATTCTCCCATAGAGTTTCAATTGATTCGATTTGTGGCATTCGAACGTGGAGGACGTAGACAATGTTTAATTTTGCTATTTCTGTTTCTTTGGCTAGTTGAAGTATAATTTTGATAGTGTTATATGCGGCGATTAACCTTAACAGTGAACAGTGGTCACAATATTCAATATTGTTCTTGTGTCTGACATTTTTTAATGCGCAAGTTGTCTCCACGTGGTTTCTGGAATTTTGCTATCAAGTTGCAAAAACTACAATCACCGTACAACGTTGCCTCTCGAAAGAGAATACTTTGACATTGGCGAAATTGTCTTATTAATTAGGACAGAAGCCATATTTTAAAAAAGAATAAGAAGAGTTTCAATGGCAATAGCGACTTATAACGATACGTTTGAGGACCTGGCAACCCTATATGCAACTGTAGGTACGTAATTAGGCCTTAAAACGTGACAGTTGCATAAATTACTATATTTTGTCAAAAATAAATGTTTTCCTTCTCTCTTCATCATAAGAATCTACAGCACATTCATAAAAAAGGTGAAAACGAGGTGGTTAATTAATACGCACAAAATAATGACCCAATATTATTATATTTGAAAATCGCTAAACATCAAACCTGAACTCCTACAATGCACACAAACAAAAAAACGTCATACACCTAGTTGTCAAATCGGTTAGCAGCAAAAAACAATGTTAATATTCTGTGTACACATGACAAACTTATTTATGCAGCCAATAGTGTTACTAACGCGTAAAAAAGTAGTAAAATTAGTATAGTGGTTGGTTATATCTTGATTTTCCCCGCCGATATTTGATAAGTTGGTAGTTTTTGTTTGCTGAACAAACTTGAGGTAGACTGAGCAACGTTTGAACAACTGGGCAACACTTGTACAAATGGCACGGGCTGCGTTGTTTCCTACCAGAAAAATATGTTATTTTTACCTACTGAGCTGAGGACATAGCTAATAGCCTAAGATTTTCACTTATTTTTATAAATAAACACACCATATTAAAATACTCGACCACATGTCACAGCGTTTTATAATTTCTTTGTCGTCCACATCGGTTTCGATATCGGCGGCCCTAACTAAAACGCTATAATAATTATAAGTAACTATTTATTTTATAAAATTCACAAATATAAGTACTTATTCACAAACATACACACACGCACACACACAATTTTGTATAAGTACCTACTTGTTGTTGTTGTAAGTCATAAAACATATTTGTATGTACAACATAGTAGTTAGTTTGTAATTATTGATAAAGGTTTTTTGTAATTGTTTGAACTACGACATTTGAATATTGAAAATAATTAGCAAAACCGAATTGGGCAAGATATAGGTTTCACTTACAGTTTGTTCTGGCTCTATTCCTCAGTCCCAGGGACACATTTAAGACACAATCACAGCACTTTCAGAGTTTTTTATGAATAATTTAAAAGAGCGCGCGCCGGCCGGCATTCATTTCGAGCTGTCAATTTTGCGCAACTGGCTGGTGGCGCCGCCGTGCGGGAGAAAGCGGAAAGTTCATTCAGCCAGTATGTTTTTGATATGTGCAGGAGGTTTTAATGCACATATTACTAATTATATCTGCCCAATGTAACGTACATAAACCCCCCACCGGGAATCTACCCCAGATTCCCCAGTTTACAAACCAAACCAGGGATGGTATTGAATAAGGTAAGTGGACTGTATAGTGTAAGTATTTGTTGACTTAGTGAACTAAACACGTGTAGCTGTTAATTGAGTAAAATAAATGACTTATTTCGAACCTAAAATTGTCATAAATTTGACACCTTCTTGCGTCAAATTCATGCAAAGAAACAAAGAAAAATAAAAATTATGCTGAATCCAATTCCATGGGAAGTGGACTAAGCTTTACAACGGGTCGCGTGTATTCGCCATTCTGGATTTTTACTTTTACCACCCGTACAACTCCATCAGCTCCTGGATAAAGTTCCGTCACATGACCGAGATGCCATTGAAGCGGAGGAGCGTCAGCATGCATAAGAACGAGTTCATCAACTTGAATATTACGACAATTCCTATGCCATTTTGTCGCTGCTGCAGCGTGTGCAAATAATCGTTTAATTGCAATGTACGCGGACCGATATGTAAATAAATTTTATGAAAATAGTCGATAAGAATTTTTGTAAAGTTGCACTTTTTAGGAAGCAATAATGGATACTTCTTTTGATACGGTAGTTCGGCGAAAGACAACCTACCCCCCACCCTGAGAAAACCGAGGGGGTCGACATAAGGTGCTAACCTTTTAAGTGAAGAACTACAGCTGTAACCATTGGAAATTGCTTGGATATCAGCTGCAAAATGCTCTCGCTGAACGGATTTAATGAGCACATCGTGTGCGTTCTTTAAATCTGATAGAGACGAAGGACCTGTGTTCCTATTAGACTTCGTCGATCTACAATTGTTAATAAATTGAAAACAACGAGCTAAGACATTTTGAAGTTTGCTAAAACTCGAATATTTTTCAGTTAAATTATAAACAAGATTTGAGTCACGTGTTGTGTTTTGCACGCTAGTTTGAGCCAAAGTCGCGCATGGAATTTTGAGTTCTGGCACATTTGCCGATTTAAATTGATCAATTGATTTTACTGGCCAATTCTCTCTTGGTGCGTCTAGCCAGCTCGGTCCTCCGAGCCACTCCGCTGTCGATAACAGCACGGAAGGTAGCGCTCCGCGCGAGCACACGTCAGCGGGGTTGGACGCGCCGCTCACGTGAAACCAACAATCGCTTTGCACGGTCTCCAAAATTTTGGAAACACGCGAAGCCACAAAGGTTTTGAGATTATAACTGGGTGTATTCAACCAACTCAGCACCACAGAGGAATCGGTAAACAAGAGTATTTCATGAACAGGAATTCGTTCAGACAATATTGACTTCGTATATTTGACTAACTTGACTAACAAATGCGCAGCCATTAGCTCGAGACGTGGAATGGTCACTGTCTTCAAGGGTGCAACCTTGGATTTTGCAATGACTAGACTGACCTTCGAATTACCTTGATTGTTAAAACTACGCAAATAGATGACCGCAGCTATTCCTTGAACTGAAGCATCGCAGAATCCTAGTATCTGGTAGTAGCAGTGCTGCTTGACAGTAACCTGGCGCTCGTGGCTAAAATTCGACAACAGCGGGAGCTCTGACATGTAGGTGAGCCACTCCTTTTCTAGTTCCGGAGGCAGCCGCTCATCCCAACCCAGCTGTTGGAGCCAGAGTTTCTGCATGAAGCATTTCGCGTAGAATATGCAGGGAGCCACGAAACCTAAGGGATCATATTGGCGACCTATCTGTGACAAGACACTGCGCTTGGTGATCGCCTGTGAAGCTGGAAGTGGATGGAATATGAAGGAAAACACATCTTCGGCGGGTCGCCACTGCAGACCTAAAACTTTTATGGACAGGTCCTTGTCATCCTCGAATGCAATGGGCGTTTCGCGGTGATCAGCTGGAACCCGAGCCAGTACCTGGGGACAGTTGCTGGCCCACTTACGAAGCAGAAATCCTCCTCCACTCAGCAACTCTAATAGTTCATCCTGTAGCCTAGCTGCTTCATCATAGCTGCTCACTGACCACAGAAGGTCATCGACGAAGAAACCCTTTTTTAGAACCTTGCTCGCTAAAGGATACTTCTCGCAGTCGTCGTCAGCCAGTTGATGCAGGACTCGGAACGCTAGATACGGACTGCTAGCAACGCCGTATGTGATCGTGTTTAACTCATACACTTTTAAAGGTTGATCAGGTTGAAACCTCCACAAGATGTGTTGGTAATTGCGTTGAGATTTTTCGATCAAGGTCATTCGAAACATTTTACAAATGTCACTTGACAAGCAAATTTCATGTATACGAAAATTTATTAAAATTTCGTTAATATCTGCTTGAAGCTTAGGACCGGCGTAAACGACTGAATTCAAAGAATTATTATTTGTCGTTTTGCATGAGGCGTCAAAAACTACTCGGAGTTTTGTCGTGGTACTTGACGGTCGGAGAATACAAAAGTGAGGAATTATGTACTTAGAATCCACAGTACCAAAATCACCTACGCAAGTCATGTGACCAAGGCTTTCATATTCGGACATGAATTTATTATATTCTTCCTTAAGTTCCGGAAGACGATTCAGCTTTGTTTCTAAATTGTTGAAACGGCGTAACGCTTGTGGAGTCGAATCGCCGAGATCAAAGCTGGGTTTGAACGGATACTTCACTGTATAACGCCCCGTAGTATCGCAACTGTGTTCGTTTTTAAATAATTGTTCGACATACAAGTCTTCTGGTTTTTTAGTGACATCAAACGGCACGTTTTCAGTCTCCCAGAAAGAGTTCATGATTTTATCAATACTACTCGTTTTATTAGCAGAGAACAAATTGAATGAGGCTGTATTCGACTCACAATCACCACCCAGTACAGTCTGACCAGTAATAACATAACCGAATATAGAATGCATCGCGACGGGCAAACCCGGGTCACGCGGTAGTATATTTTGACCGTCATAAATGTAGGGGAACAAATCACCTGCGATTAACAAGTCAACTGGAGCCGCCGAAAAGTAGTTCGGGTCAGCTAACTCGAGATTTTTGAAATTATTGATAACTTTGTTTGACAAGGTTACTGTAGGTAAGTTGCTAGTTATGTTACTTACGACAACAGTATCAGTGCTAAGCACCGGACCAGATGAGTTTCGTGGTTTAATTGAACATGTAACCAGACCGAAATCTTGCACTGGCGCACCTCCCAGACCCATGGGTTCAAACTGACACTTGCGTCGAGGCAAACCCAGGCGCTGGGTACACTCTTTTGTCATATAACCGGACATGGCACCGCTGTCAATGACTGCACGTACGGCGTGGTAAGTTCCCCATCGATCTGCGACGTGCACCATGGCAGTGCCTAACAGCACGGTTGAATTTGACGAACAAGTCAAGCCGACGTTTGGCATTGACCTTTGACTTTGATTTTGACCATTTGAAACGTTTTGAATACTTGAAATGTTTTGACTATTTGAACCGTTTTGATTAATTGATGAATTTTGAACAGTTGGAACTGTATCTAAATGAATACTGTGATGGTGCGGTTGTTTACACAGCACACAACGCACTTTTGACGTACACTCGGACAACGAATGCTGACGAAAGCAATTTTCGCATAATTGAAGCTGTCTCACTTTGTCAAGACGCTGCACCGGTGATAAATCAAAAAACTCGAAACATCGATAAGTTGAATGCGGTTTGTCGCAAAATAGACATCTATTTGATCGTTCGCTATTATTCTTACTCACAGCTGACAAGCACGGCTTTTGGAACTGCTTCGGTGCACTACTGTAATTAGCAGCATTATTATTATTTGTTCGAACAAAATTCGGCTTTGCAGAGGTGTTAGGAACACTCTTAGGCGTAAACTGAATTTTTGATGTACTAATTTTAACCTCAGACATTTCCAAAACACGCGCCTGTTTCTCCACGAAATTAATCAGCTGTTCGTAAGTAGGTATATCGGTTTGATCTACAGATTGTTCGAATTCGCGCCTAGTGACGGGGTCTAAATTTCGCAATCCCATATAAAACAGTATGAAACTCGATAGGTTACTGATTTTCAAAAGTTTCAATGCTTTAACACACTCTTGATACGTTTGTAAAAATGTGTTTAGACCAGTAGCCGACTCAGTTGACAAAGGCTTAAATTGAAACAGCCGATCTAAATAGCTCGTAGCTAAGGCACGAGTGTTCTCAAATTTTTTGACTAGCAAAGCCCATACTATCGGATAATTATCGGCCGTCACTGGCATCCCTTTGACCACAGTCAATGCCGAACCGCTGACTGCGGAGAGCAGGTAATAAAACTTCTCAATGTTCGTAATATCATTGTTGTTATGAATTAAACTCGTAAACGTGTCATAGAATGTTTGCCAGTTTTCTAATTTGCTATCGAAATGGAACAATTCTAGTTTAGGCAGCCGCGGCTTAGCCGACCGCGAGTCTGGCCCGGCAGCGCCCGGGCCGCGGCCCGCGGAGCGCGACGAAGGTCCGCTACCGCTGCCGTCACACGATTGCCAAGTGTCGCTATTAGCCTCCGCTACACTCAGAATACGGAAATACATGTCGTCAAAGGTTTGAATTTCTTGATAATTTGGTTTAAATTTCGGGTTTTGTTTCTTATTATAAGAATTTAACTCGAATATGCATTGTTCGAAACATTCCCGAGTCGAATGAAGTTCTTTAAGTCGCAAATTAAATTCGGTTAAACGCTCTGGTGGAGTTGATTTGGATAGTTCAAATAACGTTTGACATCGTATAAAAAGCAGTTCTTTTTTGTTGATAAGTTGTTCGACATCGAATTCTTTTTCGTCCATTTCGAATTAAAAAACAAAAGACGCGCGCGACGCGTTGCAAAGAACGAAAATTGAAAACGTTTATTTTATACGTATTATTCTAGGTAAATAACTTAGATTAGAAATAAGCCTGTTACCTTAAAACTGCGTGAAATGTGTGTTTTATGTGTATGAATGTGTATTTAGTTTGCAAACTGAGGATGCGGTTCGATTGACCAAAATGTTTGAACTACGACATTTGAATATTGAAAATAATTAGCAAAACCGAATTGGGCAAGATATAGGTTTCACTTACAGTTTGTTCTGGCTCTATTCCTCAGTCCCAGGGACACATTTAAGACACAATCACAGCACTTTCAGAGTTTTTTATGAATAATTTAAAAGAGCGCGCGCCGGCCGGCATTCATTTCGAGCTGTCAATTTTGCGCAACTGGCTGGTGGCGCCGCCGTGCGGGAGAAAGCGGAAAGTTCATTCAGCCAGTATGTTTTTGATATGTGCAGGAGGTTTTAATGCACATATTACTAATTATATCTGCCCAATGTAACGTACAGTAATGGAAGAGTGGGTCTCCTGACACAGGTATTTTATACTTACTAGGAGACTCCAACCTTTGTACCGTGAACCATGTACTTTTAACATAAGTAATAAATATGTCCACAAATGGACAGCCCAACAGCAAATAAGCAGAAATCTAATCAATTATTAATTTATGAAAATAATTTATTAAATATGTTATTACTTACAAGAAAAAAGGAAATCTTTTACGCATGAAAAACATGAAAAAAAAATGTAATTCAACTTGCTATTGGAAATAAAACAGGCTTTTATTATTATTAATAAAAATATTTTTCATTTTTTTTATAAAATTTACATAATTACACTACATATCAACGCGAACGCTAATTATAATTAGTAATTATGACTTGCTAGAGCAAACTTAGTTTTAAAAACTTTAAATAAGAACAGAGTGCACAATAGAGTTAGCCTTGTGAATTGTACGTCAATATACATTTACGAGGGTCTAATTTTTTTCATTTTCACTAACCGACTTCAAAAATAGGAGGTTTAGAATTTTTTTACGTATGTTCTCCGATTACTCTAAAACGCTAAATAATGCTAAAACCGATTTTGTTTTAAATAATTATGTGGCGTTTCAGACGAGTGTCTTCAATGGGTTCCTTTCGAATATGCCGATGGATCTCAAGATGGTAGAGCACAATTTTTTGCTGCCAATAGAGTATGAGGGTAAGGCCCACAAGCGTTTTGCCTGCCCGTTCCAGTGTGCATATAAACGATGGCCCGTTTCTACTAATATAAGGATGAATACTTCACTTCAAAGAGAAACTACTTGTATCAGAAGTTGACGCAAATAGTTATTGTATGCATCAATATACGTAGCACACTGGAACGGGCGGGCGGAACGCTCGTGGGCCTAATATTGTGGTATTGGGTCATATATTTGCCAGCAATGTTTGCTAACGGCAGCGTACGCACGGCAATAAGGCTGCGTGTGCTAACAACTCTAACTCGGTTAGCGGAGCTGTTGCCGAAATAACGAATGACTTATTGATATTAGAACTATGGGCAGGCGGAAATATCGTGAAGTGGAAAAATGAAGGACGTAAACTTTTTTTTTTATTTGACTGGAAGGCAAACGAGCAAGTGGGTCTCCTGGTGGTAAGAGATCACCACCGCCCATAAACATCTGCATCACCAGGGGTATTGCAGATGCGTTGCCAACCTAGAGGCCTAAGTTGGAATACCTCAAGTGCCAGTAATTTCACCGGCTGTCTTACTCTCCGCGCCGAAACACAACAGTACAAGCACTGCTGCTTCACGGCAGGATTAACGAGCAAGACGGTGGTAGCAATCCGGACGGACCTTGCACAAGGTCCTACCACCTGCAAATCCCTCCATTTCAATAAAATCTGTCAATCCTGTAGACACTTCCAGCCTACTAATATGAACAGCGGGCTACCTAGGGCTTTGTGATGTGACTATATATTATTCTTTTTTTGATTCTTTTTAGATGATAATCACAACAACAGGGACAATGTAATCAAGCGTGCCCACGTAAGGATGTCTTAAATGTGTAAAAAATTGACAGATTCTATTGAAATGTACTTTACAATGTTAGATATAGGCCCATAGACTTCTAGTTGCTTCGGTTGGAAGCGGCCTGCAATGAGGGAACCCGCGGCTTTAACCAGCAAGGCTATTACGAAATTCGAAAATCGAAGTTCGTGTCGTTCCTTCCCTTTGACACTTAAGCCAGGGACTTAAGTCAGGGGTGGGGGGTAGGGGAGGGCAGCTGGATGAGCTAACAAGCAAACATACAATTTCGCATTTATAATATTAGTGGGATTATTTTGTGTGGCCATTTACGGGCTTTTACCGTCACACATTTCTATTTTACTACGAGCACTATAATGTGATAGTATCGCTATATCGTGTAAACATGGGATTATTCTGATACGGTTATTTTAGCAGATAAGTTATCTAATGGAGTTGTATCATTGGTATCGTGTTGAGATTCTCCCCCATCCATTGTTAGCTTAGCTGACTATTTCATAACGTCACCGATAAAATTGGTGATTGGTCAAACAGTTTCATCATAATGTGCAGGTAGGACCTCGTGCAAGGTCCGCCCGGATTGCTACCACCATCTTGCTCGCTAATCATGCCGTGAAGCAGCAGTGCTGGCAGTTGTGTTTCGGCGTGGAGAAAACAGCCGGTGAAATTACTGGCACTTGAGGTATCCCAACTTAGGCCTCTAGGTTGGCAAGGCATCTGCAATCCCCCTGTTGTTGCAGGTGTCTTTGGGCGGTGGTGATCTCTCACCATCAGGACCACTTGCTCGTTTGCCATCCAGTCGAAAAAAGTCACGTTTTTAGGGTTCTGTAGCGAAAATGGCAAAAACGGAACCCTTATAGTTTCGCTATGTCTGTCTTTCTGTTTGTCTGTCCGTCCGGGGCTTTGCTCAGGGACTATCAATGCTACTTCAAAGTGCAATATCTCACAAACGGCTGAACCGATTTTGATAAAACATATCTAAGAACCATCACTAGGAAACCTGTTTTGAAATACATAAAAAAAAACTACATTAAAATCGAATCACCCATTTAAGAGCTACGGTGCCACAGACAGACAGACACATATACAGGTCAAACTTATTACACCCCTCTTTTTGCGTTAGAGGTTAAAAATTGGTGAGATCGGAAAATTGCAGAATTGCACATTTTAATTAAAATTCATAATGCAATCGCCAACACCGGGGTGTCGGACAATAATAATATAATAATTAATTAATTTATCCAGATAATTACATCCATTTTGTTAGTAGAAAGCATACAAATAACTTATCAATCTATTGTTAGTAAAATTACAGTACAATGTCATGATTTTAAAATGAAAATAAAAATTGATTAAGTACAAATACGGCCTCAAATTCATTTCAGTGGATTTTTCGCAAAAGAACTTTGTTATCACGATAAAGATGTAATCTCACACATTTGCTAAACAAAATGATTCCCCTCAATTATGAACACAAACAGCCCGAAACCCGGAACTTGTCGAAATAAACCGAACAGTGTGTATTCAGTGAGAATCCAAGTATTTATAGCATTAGATTCCACTAGCTAGCACTTGATCGCATGTCTGCAGCTAGACAGGATTTTTAGAAATAGAAAAATAGAAACAGAAATATATTTATTCATGCCATTCAAACCTTAAAATAAAAACAATAAAAATACATAAAAACAATATGTGAAAGCACGAAACGGTCGCAGCTCAGCATAGTGTTGGCCATGTAGGCCAACGCTGGTCTTCCGCTGCGACCGCTTGGCGACTTCACGGATGGCGACCAAAATGGAGACTTAAATTTGAGAAAGGAAGTGGGATCAAAATGAACTTGCAAGTAGGGATGGCGATTCTTTCCAGAAAAGATCGATATTCGAATCGATCCGAATCGAGCCCTGAAAAATCGATTCACGAAAAAATCGAAGTTAAAAAGATCGATTCTCCAAAAATCGATCTTTTCTTGATTTGCTTTTTTAGCTCGTATTTTAAATATATAAATCCAATTATGGAAGAAATGACTTTGTAATCGAAATCCGCAGTTTGTATCGCACCTTTTACTTTCCTATCAAATGCTATTAGCGTAAGCGGGGCGGCACGATAGAAGTTCTACTTACGAATTTCGACAAAAAATAGTTTAAACCGAATCTCGATTCGGGATTCTTGATCTTCAATGTCGAAATATCGATTCAATAGACCGATCCAGTACTTTGAATCGATGTTAAAAATCTATTTTTTCAGTTGAAATAATCGATTCTTCGATTAATCGATCTTAGATCGCCATCTCTACTTACAAGATTACATAAAAGCAACAAACAATGTAAGTTAATATCCTAACCCCGAGAGTCCTTTAAAGGACTTATTATAATTTGAACATCAAACTCTATCATAAATGACAAAGTTTGATGTTCACACTCGCATTAAACGATATTGACCGGATTACTCACGTCTTAAATCGAGTTTAGCTTGACATGTTTCGGGTTATTTCGAAACCCTTCATCACTGGAGCACGCGACTCGGCGGCTGCCGCAACACGCGCACTACGCGCCACCGCTCTGATCGCGCGACAAAGTGAGGGTTTCGAAATAACCCGAAACATGTCGAGCTAAACTCGATTTAAGACGTGAGTAATCCGGTCAATATCGTTTAATATGAGTGAGTCTCACGGTAGTTTCATGATCAAAATTCACACTCGCAGGCTACCAAGATACAGGGTCAGCTTAGTTTGGAGTCTGATAGATAAATTGCCCTACTGTAACAAGTGTTCTTCACTAAATAAACATTTTTTTTTAATCAAAACTTTGGTAACTAAAAGAATTTCCTTCCTCACCTGCGACCTTACGATAGCTAAGCTTATGCAAAATATGCGTGTTCATGCAGTTCCTCCACCTTCACCCTGTAAGAACACACACAAATTACACAAACCCATCTATCATCACCACCACATCACACTGACGCGTTTCGAACTCAACCAGAGCTCATCTTCAGAGTAACACAACCATACACCATGATACTTTATAACTTTTTTGGCACATAAACATTGTCTTTTTTTATTTGTAATATGTAATAAGTCGGTTCTATCATTGTTTGCCTCTTTTTTAGATGTAAATACTTTATATCGAATAATTAAAGAGGCACAGACTGATTGCCTTGTACAGCAAACACCACGGGTTTCTGACAGAATATCAGCACTGCAGGTTACTGCAGTATATGCTGAGTCAGCGCCTATTCTAGACATCGTCGCAGGGCTCTCAATTTAAAGAATAACACGTGAACTTTATTTTGGCACTAGTTTTAAGTTAAATGGTATTATTGTATATTTTCTATTGTACTTTGAGATTTGTATGCTGTTTTTATTAATAAAGATTCTATCTATCTATCTATCTATTAGTTGTTAGACTCAAACAACTTGAGTTGATTGGCTCTATGCAATTTTTTTATAGTTCTTTGCAAAATTTTCATTTTACTATCAAAGTATATTTTTTTAAATAGTGCTAAATAACCCTGTTGTGCTTATTTTGCACAAGAGTGATGTTGGATTAAGTTAGAGTTGTGTCAAGTCGTAAAGTGCAATGACCACGAAGTAATATTCCACACTCGTGAAGACCACGGGTAAACAACATGTCTATTGTCTAAAAAATAATTCCTATTTAAAGGTACCTAGTAGAAATCACCTACTACGAATGGGAGAGGATCGGGCTGCCAAGAGAGCGTTTTTGGGACGACCGACTGGTCGCCGCCCGGTTGGGCGACCCAGGTACCGCTGGGAGGACAGTGTCCAGGCGGATCTGCGACGTCTTCAAGTCGACGACTGGCAAGAGGCTGCGCACGATCGGGACTGATGGCATGCTCTCGTTTCGGAGGCCAAGACCCTCTTTGGGTCGTTGAGCCAATTTAGTTAGTTAGTAGAAATCGCTCTGAAGCAATAAGGCTGTCTAGGCTAACCTTGGAAAATTCTCTATAAATCTGTTTTCTGTACTGCTTACTACACAAATTACAGTGTCTAATAAAGAGTCATTGTATTATGCAAATATATTTATAATTTTAGAGAAATCACAGCGAATAATCCCAACGGGATCGATCTTCACTAATGAATAAGCCACAACTAATCGAGACATCGAACTGAAAGCAACGCCGACCATTATTAAAGAAAACAAGAGTAAGAATATCCACAAGGCTAAGCGTATTATAAATTCATAAGCAGATACAGAGCGTGGGTAAGTAGATAAATAGATACGTGTAGACGCGGTTATTTATGATACTGAATTTGCATTGGATACAAAAGTTACAGATATAGGGGCTGTTTCACTAATCATTGATTAATTTTATTCGACGGATAAATGTGATGCCGTCTCCGTCTATTTAAACAAAACAAACAGAGATGGCATTTGCGCGTTGCCAAAGGGTACAGAAAAGTTCAGAAGTACCTGGCACTTTTAATACTTGGTCGTTATAAACAATAACACTGAATGAAAGAAAGCAAATATGTTTTTTACTCATAATATTTTACACAAGTATACGTTTCATATTTACAAGCAAAACACACAAAAAATTTGAGCTGGCTCAGCGCGTAGTTAAGGAATTGCTTCGTAATGCTAATATTCTGCCAGAAAGTCAGCCTTGAAGGTTTCTAAAACTAAACCCAATCTTATATCGAGGGGCTCCCTGGTCGAACCCAATAAATCGAAATAATTGACTGTTGAGAAAAGAACACTATGTAGAAGTTTAAATTCGAAATTTTTATGAATTATTAGACCGAAGTTTGGTTGGGTTTGACCAGGCATATTAAATCGACTAGGTTTACGAGACGAAAAACGAGTCATAACAAGTTCATACAAAACTATGCACCATTGGCAATAACAAAAATAAGAAATAACGGAATAAAAGAACAACACAAAAAGTTTCCGCTGAAGCATAATTTTTTCTAAGCCAAACAATGTTTTTTCAAACTATTTTTAAAAGAAATTTGGGTGTACATAGGGATGATGGTGTGGAAATGTTTTTAATTAATAACAATGATAAAGTACTAAAAGATGAAGCTGCTTTTACTGTAGTACATGAAGTACTGTCTGAAAATAAGGAATAAAGGACAGATGAAAAAGAAACTGAAAGTGCTCGGTTGTTTTATGCAATAAACGCTGCGTTAAACGCAATTACATGAAATATTATTGACGTAGGTATTAAAGCTTTTTATGATATGATAACTTGACGAGTGACATTAACGTACCGTGATACAGAGACATAAAAAACTCATTTTTTCATCCTTTTTTTGCTAAATATGTACAGTGAACCATTGATTCTTAAGCCACCACAAAACCTTGACATTGTAAATAATTTACTGAATCAGACGTTACTTTGCGGAGGTCCATATCAATGAACTAAAAGAATCAAGGTCGCGAGTGAGTAAAGAAATTCTTTTAGTTCCTTGTCATTGTGACATTTTACGTCATCCAATAAGCATGCTGTAGACAAACCAAAATTATTTACAATAGCAAAGTTCTATAGTGACCTAGAAATCAAATTGGTTGACTGAACGTCATAAATAACGAAATTTCGATTCAAAATTTTATACCTGTTGGCTTTGAGAGGTAAAATTTAACGGATAATATATCCGTCTCACCTTTTTCCGTTTGAACGACAAAGTCCGCCTCCATATCGACCGCAACAGCACAGCCGGTTTGTACAACTCTGCGTCGACTCTGCGCGCGCAAGGCTCGCTCATCACAGTCATCACTGAGTCATCACTATCACTCACTGTTACATCACCATCACTTGAACGAAGCCATCACTGTCACTTGTCAATGTTGATTTTTAGGGGCTAGCTCAGCGTTATTTAGAACAAGTTGAGATTGATGTTTCTAATTTTCATCTTCAAACTCATTCAATCCTATAATTATCAACTATTAAGTTATAAACATCGTAAATTTTTGTTTACTAAGGTTTGTTTTTCCTTTACTTTGCGCTAAAGCAACGCATTCTGTAAATATTTTGTGCAGAACCAAAACGGTAAGCTTTACTGTCAATAATTAATCAATTTAGACATTACTTTGCGAAGATCCTTCCTTACCAATGAGGTTTAGGCACTATTACCACCTCGCTGTTCCGCTACCATACATGTCAAACAGCTACATCAGTATGCCAGATATCATCGTTACATTTGAATTGGAAAACTTCGTATTACGAAATTGACTTCTGAGAAATTGTATCTTCTACACTTAGAATTTGTATGGAATTTTTTATGTACAGTCAGCTGCAGAGAAAGGGTACCCCTGTAATGGCGGTAGTATGGATACCGCCGTTACAGGGGGGTACCTTTTCTCTGCAGCTGACTGTACCATCAGCCAAATTAGGTGGCCTACCCTAGAGTTGTTAATCGTTGGCATGTCAAAATACAATAATGCCAATAGACGTATCGGTCAAGTTGAAAGTTCGAGCTTAGCGACATATTCATTTGATAAGAACTTGTTTGAAAATTGATGGATAACTTATTTGGCTGATGGTACCTAATAAGAATTTTTAAGAAAAAGATGAACCGTTGAGTTATTTGACAACGTAAACAAAAGGGCTTATCCTCAATTCAGAAATACCTTCAAATCGAGACCTTGCTGGTAAGGTCATTGCCTCGAAATTGTTTAAGTAATACTAGTGAGTAAACTTGAATAATATACTTAATATAACAATGGTTGCACGTGTAAACGTGATTAATGAAACATTGAACTAAGGAATTTTAAAACACTCGTCTGAATTATAGCCTGAACTTCATATCGGTATTATCACGTTTTTCTTCATCGAAAAGCTGATAGTAAAATATCAAATGTATCGTACATAAATTGCTGACAATCGCTCCAAGTAAAGGAAAGACGAGATATACAATCATCTCTGTCTGGTACGTCATTATTACTATTTCGCTCCCTTTCTGCCTCATGATAATCAGTAATCGTGGATTTTTTGATGATGATGAGTATTGATAAACGGGAGGCATACTGGATTGGCGAAAAACGAGTGAAGCTATTCAGAAGAAACAATTGTGGAGGTCTTTGAGGAAGGATAAGGATAGACAGAAACACGGTCTACGAAACACGTGATCATGAAGAGACAAACAGAGAAAGAAAGAGAGGTTTATTTGATACACGGGCTGAAAAAGATTGAGAAAGAAAACGTTTTGAAAGAACATCGAATAGTATAAATTGGTAGCTGATAGTATTGAAGTTGGTAAGTGCATCGAAATATAGGCAGCTTCGTTAAAGATAGTCGCAACAGAACAAACAATAAGAGTAGAAAAGGCTGCTAAAACGAAACTAAACCAAATATTAAATTTGACTACACAAGAAGAAAAATGGATCATAACGAGTTTAATCAAATCAAATAAAATTCAGCCAAATATATGTAACCGAAAAAAAAAAGCAGTAGCAGCAGAAGACATCATCCAGCTTAAAGATATTATAAAAATGAGCAAAAAAACCGCAAATTCGTTCAGTTCAAAGTTGAATTTTTTGCCAGTTTTATCTCAAACACTGGACTATTTTCAGTACAATGTTCACAGTATCAGGGAAGATAACGAATACCTACCTACGAATTGGACTGGAGAGTTGTGTAATAGTCTGATAACGGTGCGATTTCACTTATTTGATCTGTGAACCCCTATAACTGGTATATATTGAAATCCATACAATATTAAAAGTGATTATGTCCCTAATGTTTGCCGTAGTGATCATTTGCCATGTCTTTTTCTTAAAAACTATAAATGATTCCTGATTGTTATAATAAAAACCTAGCCTAACCTAGAAGGTTCTACAGGATGGCTATTTTCCTGAAATTTTAATGGCTTTAAGCAAAAAAGAGTTATGGCAAATGTTTATTATGAAAAACATTATGTCCTACATGTAGTGGTGTTCGATTTTCGTATCTTGTGTCATTCAGATTGTCAATCTTTCGTCTTCTAGTACTTATTATAACAGATGACTAGAACAATTATTGTTTTAAACTATATCATTAGTCGTTATTAATAAAACAGTGAGTTAATTGCGTGAGATCTCTTAAATTGAATTCAAATTTGGGATGTTATTAATATCTCTTGATCACAGATTTAAAGTTACTTCTTCTTCTTGGCTCCTATTGTCTACCATATTTTGGTAGCGATGACGGGTGCTTGAGGGGAGGCCAAGAACGAGTCAGAAATGTGGGCAGACAACCGACGCGTTGGACCGCAATCTCGTCAGAGTGAGCGGGAAGAACATGAGGCAAATAGGACCAAATGAAATGCATTGGAAAAGACCTGCATGCACCAATCATTGAAAGAAAAACAAAGAGAGATGTGCCTCTGTGCTCCACAGAAAACCAGCGTTACTGCACATGTTGTGCGGCAACACATGCTGAGTGGAGACCCTTTTTGGTATCCTGTCGTGTCACTTATTAATATAGTTTTAGTGCTAGTTTTAGTCTTAGTCTATGGAGCCAAAATAAATCTTCCTTTCTTTCTTTCTTTCTTTCTTTCTTTCTTTCTTTCCTTTTCCAGTGGCACTTGGTACGTTTCTAAGCAGAGCTACTAATTCAGTGTAACGCGTCTTAATCCCCGTTTAAATATGGCCACGCTTTTTCGTTACAGACATTACTATCCTTTCAATAAAAACCTGATTAGCATACAAAAGCTAAGCGCCATTTGTATTCGCGTGAACCGTATTTTTTGGCTATAGATACTATATTCGTATAATATTTATTTAAATTTGTGTGAACGATTATTCAACAGTTTTGCACGGTCATAAATTTCAATAAATTTTTGAAGAGTTCGTCTCCGAAGCCAGACGAATCGGTTTTGTATGAAAAAATGTAATTTACATACAATTACTTAGATGATTTAGGTGTAGTATATAGGCCTAAAGCCGGCTTTAGTTTTTTTGCCTTAATGTCAGGCAATTTTAATAACTCGATTTTAGATTGCTTTTTTAATTTGTGTCTTAAAATCGATAATTAGAGAATTTTAAGTGTTGTCATTAAGTAAACCTGAATTTTAAATACTGACACAACAAGTGCATAAATATTTGATACGACTCTATTTCTAGGCCGGTCGGACGTATTCGGGCCGATCAACCATTTTACCGACACTTTGAGCGTCTCCTGCGTTACCAAAATTGTCTCTGGCCTTACCAAAAATCGTACTTCCAACAAGATATTTCACGGTTTATTAGGTTGAACTTACGTAGGATGGCATGTATTCATGTACACCATCTATTAAATTAGAGAAAAAACATGATTACTCACAAAAATCTGCAATTGTTTGAAAAATGTCGGGGACAGATTAGTATCGGTAAAAAAGTTTTTGGTAGAGAGCATGCGGTAAAGTCCAGCAGGCATCTATAAAGTAAATTTCACATAATATTGTGATTGTATTGGTAAAAGCTGATGTGTGTGTGTGTGTGTGTGTGTGTGTGCGTGCGTGCGTGCGTGCGTGCGTGCGTGCGTGCGTGCGTGTGTGTGTGTGTTGCATGTTGATTTGTCGACTGAATACTGGTTCAAAACATGTAGTAGGTAATTAAGATCTGTATTTACGTATTCTAAGCAAATAAATCATACTTTCTTTATTTTCTTTCAGGGCTACTACGAAACCCGGAACTCGAAGTTCGTGTCGTGCGGTCCCTCTGACACTTATGCTATTTAATACGAGAGCGAGAGGGACGGTACGACACAAACTTCAAGTTTCGAGTTTCGTAGTAGACCTGCTGCTGCCGTTTACGGCACGTCACTGCGATTCCGTACCGTCACCGTTTTTTAAGCAGCGGTGTGGTCGCGGCCTTAAAAATATCCATACTTAGTAATATTATAAATACGAAAGTGTGTTTGTGTGTTTGTATGTTTGTCCGTCATTCACGCCGTAACGGAGCGAGGGATCGACGTGATTTTTGGCATAGAGATAGTTTATGGGCCCGAGAGTGACATAGGCTACTTTTTATCCCGGAAAAATGCACAGTTCCCGAGGGAACAGCGCGCGATAACCGAATACCACGAGGGCGGAGCCGTGGGCAAAAGCTAGCAATATATTTTTTTTATTACAGATAGGTAATCGGAGTATCGCCGATTGTTCCCACGCCGTTATGACATATGACACAGGGAGTATAATATCAGTAGCTTAATCACTCGATGCTCTTATTCCAACGTAATAAGGCCGTGGTAACATGTTTTGAATGGTTCAAATAGATATTGCAAGAGGTAGGACCTTGTGCAAGGTCCGCCCGGATTGCTACCACAATCTTGCTCGCTAATCCTGCCGTGAAGCAGCAGCGCTTGCACTGTTGTGTTTTGGCGTGGAGAGTAAGACAGCCGGTGAAATTACTGGCACTTGAGGTATCCCATCTTAGGCCTCTAAGTTGGCAACGCATCTACAATACCCCCGGTGTTGCAGATGTTTATGGGCGGTGGTGATCTCTTACCATCAGGAGACCCACTTGCTCGTTTGACATCTAGTCGAATAAAAAAAAATTGCACTTGACTCTACTAGAGTTTTAAAAGTAATGCGATTTCAAAAAAAAAACATAGTTAAATGTGAATGTTTTACTTTTCAAACAAAAACTAAAGAAAGAACTTTGATGAAATTTGGCACACAGTTTTATAAACATGGGTATATTAGGTATTTCTTTATCGCGAAAAATTGCAATGTCTGGCGGGACATAGATAAACTATTTAAAAGTAACATTACACCATAAAAAAAGGCTATAGTTTGTGATAAATGTGATAATAATACGGAAATTCGTCAAAGAACTAAAGTCACTAACATAGCTGGAAAAATATGCAAATTGAAGTGGCAATAGGCAGGCCACATCGCTCGAAGAACAGATAACCGTTGGGGGAGAAAGGTCCTCGAGTGGCGACCACGAACCGGAAGACGAAGCGTTGGCAGGCCTCCCACCAGGTGGACTGACGACATCGTGAAAGCTGCGGGAAACCGGTGGATGCAAGTGGCGTTCTAAGGGGGAGGCCTTTGTCCAGCAGTGGACGTCTTCCGGCTGATGATGATGATGTGATAATAATGATGACAATATAATGTAGGTATATCATGCATGATATTTACTTAGGACGAGCTCAAAAACATAAAAACTATGTATTTTAAGCCACCGTGGTGACCTGGTTTGACCTAAGGCCTCTCAAAGCAGAGGATCGTGGGTTCAAACCCGGGTTCGCACCTCAGTTTATTAAAATTCGTGAGTGAAATTACATGTGAGATTGACCACGAGCTTTACGGTTAAGGTAAACACCGTGAGGAAACCTGTACAGACCTGGGAAGCAATTTAATGGCCCGGGTGGCAACTACGGCCCCAAGCGCTTACATTCTGAGAGAAAGCCTGTGCCCAGAAATAGGACGTATATAGGCTGGAGTGATGATGATGATCTTAAATAAGAACTTCAATTTTATAGGTAATTGCTATTGCTTCACAGGTGTGTGCAAGATTCCTAATGATGTTTTCATATACATACGTACAGACGGGAATTAGAAAAATTCTGAAGTGCGAGCCCGGATTCGAACCCACGATCCTCTGCTTGAGAGACCATAGGTTAATAAACCACCACGGCTATGCGCCTACGTAAAACTTTATAAAAAGGTCCTTCGCAAAGTAATTTATCTTTTAACATAATTAAAACTCTTAATAACCTCAAAACACTGAAACAAACGAAAATAATGCTACATTGCATTTAATTAAATAGTTGATAACAATCATAATAAATAACCGCCTGTTATTTAAATTATTGTAAACTGAATACCTAACTAACCATAAATAACATACCTTTAGATAAATCTATAGCGTAATACTTAAATTAAAGTATCGTTAATATTCAACACTAATTACCGGTCTCAATCAACCTATTTAACGTGAAATTTCATAAAACGCAAAACTACAATTTCACTGACTAGACACAATAGGTTTTTTACGATGCGAGCAAATATAACCTTTTTCACACTTCAGAAAAAAAAAACATTAAGCAGTCTATGGTCGGATTTCACTTCACTTGAATTAAGAACACTTTGTTTTTAAACAGCCTTTTAATTCACGGAGATTATTTTTAAATATTTTTTTAAATTTGGAACGCGTTTATAGCGTCTCTAAACCATCTCCAAACTACAAACACAGTATGTTTGCAATATGACATTGCTATGTAAGATAACATATACAAAAAAAACTTCACACCTATACAACCATAAGTTCCTAACACGCAATTCAAACACACACCTTAATACCAGTATGTAGAGTTCAAGTTCGATTGAACGGCGATCGGCGCTTGTATTGTTTTAAAATGGAAAGAAAACGTAAACACTGAAACATTGCGTGCCTATCAATTCTGAGTTCTATTTCAAACCAATAGAGTATTATTTTGACTGGTATGTTTCCAAAGGAAAATCATACGGATTATACTGGCATTCGATATGCCGTGCGTGCGAGCGAGAGAGAGCGACGGACAAGGTCAACTTTTAACTCTAATGAACATAATTTAAATAATAAAACGTAATCTATCTTTTTTTCGTAAAAGACTGGTTTTAATTAACAAATTGGTAACGGATCATAAACGGAATCGGGGGAGAACCTTCATTGGAAAGTTTTTTTTAGGTTGTTTATTAACGGGCTAGCGGATGGCGTGACGGTAAGTAATCACAGCGGCTTAAGCTGCGTTTCCACCAGAGATGTGCGAGGATGTATTGCGAGGCATGTGTTTCTAAGTTTCTAGGAACCATGACAGAAACGCTTCATTTACACATCCTCACACAGCACATGCACAGGTAGAAACAGTTTGAAACAGCTGAGCTGAGAAATGGAATGGGTGATGCACCAGGACTCCTCAATAATGAATATCTCTGCATCGGAAAAAGCAATTTTTCGTAAAAGGTGACGAGCAGTTGACATTAAACTATTGTATCTTAGATCTCATACACTAAAGGCGTGAAGAATAAAATTTATAAAAAAAATAGAACCGATTACAAAAAAGTATGACAAAAAAAATTCTACCAGTCTGAAGTCGGTGCCTCAGCACGAGCCAGCAGGAGTGGACCTATAATCGTCTACCGCGCCTACAAACTATACGAGTATTTTAAGCTTCAATCACTCCTTATTTTATGCTGAGGCGTGACCATTTCTGGCGCAAACAAATAAGTATTTTCAATTATTTTATTTATTTATTTTTGTCCTGGATAAATTTTTTCATTTTTTTTTCATTTACTCGAGGATCGACATCGGACATTTCGATCGGTTTGTAACGACGGATTGTAAATATTTATCTTATGTACCATTATGTAGGTCGTAGGTGTATGGAGCACTTGAAGAGAACCAGAGATGGTATTCAATTCCATTGGTGTTTTTTTATCGCTCACCCCTTCCGAACCAATGTTGGGAACTCCGCGTACCTTAGGAGTAAATGGGGCTGGAGCGAGTCGGCGGCTTGCGAGTGTGGCCACCCGGAACAGACGGCCCATCACATGGTACTGGAATGCCCGATCACTAAGTTCGATGGACACATAGATGACCTCAAGAAGCTGTCAGAGAAAGCCGTGGAATATTTTAAAAGATCTAGATTTAAGTTTTAATGTTTAGTTTTCATTTATATTTCTTGCACAGTTTTGCAGTGACACGTATTCCATACGATAAATAAATAAATCGCTCACTGCTCCGCTTTCTCGCTCCGCTCCAGTGCACACGTAGCCTTATACCTAGTGCCATCCACGAAGACACGTGATTTAGTCAAAATTAGACATTAATGACATTGTAATAAGGATCACGGCACGCGTCGTCCTCAATGACTCTACCTATACGCTTGTAACATTAGAGGATTGACGTTGTAAGCCCGTTATGGACCTTTTTATGCGCCTTTGAAAAACCTATCATAAACACAGTATATATATAAGCTAAAGCAGTATGGAAGCTACGAACAAATCGATCTAAACGAACACACTCACACAGACGCGCGCTCTACACGGCCTCTAAGGGGGTCTCACGGTACTGCACTGCGTCTGTGTGAGTGTGTTCGTTTCGATCGATTTGCTCGTAGCTTCCATACTTCTTTAGCTTATATATATTATTATACTGTACTGTGCTAGTATCGTGATGTACGTTTGACAACTTCGAAAGCGTCACGTTTGTACCCCAGTCAACCAACACCTTCGCTCTAAGTAAAATCAATATTAATTCAAATAAACAATTTTTTGCATTAAAAATTAGGTCAGGTACTTTGCAAATAATATATTCTTCAATAATCCACCAAAATTTATCACCGCGACGGTAAAATTTTATAAAAAAAATCCATACTAATATTATAAATGCGAAAGTGTGTGTTTGTGTACGTTTGTACGTCTTTCGCGTCGAAACGGAGCGACGGATCGATGTGATTTTTTGGCATAGAGATAGTTTATGGGCCATAGAGTGACAAGGAAGCAAGATGGTGGTAGCAATCCGGGCGGACCTTGCACAAGCTCCTACCACCTGCAAAATACTAACGCCATCTAGCGATGTTTCGCTTGTCAAAATACCTACATTGCCTTCTATCCGGCACGTTACAAGACCCGTGACAGAAAAGGTACAAAATCGTTCATATTTTAAACAGTTAATCATTCAGGAAAAATATTTACTCCAATGCGTTAGAATAATGATGAAAAACAATGCGTTACTATTTTAAACGCATATTTTTACCTGCCTATACTTGTATCATAAGGAAAATAAGAGAAATAGTGTTTATATTATAAGTTTTTTGTACTGATTTATGGCGTGCTACAAAGAATATTTGTATTGTTATGTAATAGACAAAAATGCGTAGGTATGCCACGTAATACCTAGACGTTAGGGCATTATTTGATGTACATAATATAGGTATGTAGTGCATAACGTTTTTTCATTGTATTTTTAACCCCCGACGCAAAAAGAGGGGTGATATAAGTTTGACCGCTATGTGTGTCCGTGTGTGTCTCTGTGTGTCTGATTTGAATGCGGTTTTTTTAAAATTTAAATCAGGTTTTCCAGCCATGTTCCTTAGACATGTTTTATCAAAATCAATTCAGCCGTTTTTGAGTTGAGCTTTGAAGTGACAGTCTTCCAACTTTTTGTTGGCTAGGTTATATCGGAAAAGTTAGTATTTTAGTATTCATCGTGCTATCACAATTTGCTTCAGTACCCATCATAGCTGCACATTTTTATTTAATTTAGTTTTTTCCCCAAAAACAAGGTGAATAAATTAAAAAAAAATATATATATTTTTATATTTGACTAGCTTTTGCCCGCGACTTCGTCCGCGTAGGTATTCTTTAGTTATCAGGGCATATGTTTTAACTAACCCCCGTAATTTTTGATTGTAATCGAGAACTTATATACCTATTTTCATACTTCTAAGTTCAGAAATGAGAAAATTTCCATACAAACTTTACCCACCATTTTATCCTTTTAAGGGGGAATTTTATCCAAAACTAACACAGATAATTTTTAATGGTAATCAAGAACTTTTATAACTATTTTCATACTTCTAAGTTCAGAAATGAGAAAATTTCCATACAAATTTACCCCCCCATTTTACACTTTTAGGGGGGAATTTTATCCATTTCGCTTACACAGATAATTTTTAATTGTAATCGAGAACTTATATACCTATTTTCATACCTCTAAGTCCAGAAATGAGAAAATTTCCATACAAACTTTACCCCCCCATTTTACCCCTTTAGGGGGATATTTTATCCATTTCACCTAGACAGATCATTTTTAATTGTAATCAAGAACTTATACACCTATTTTCATAGTTCTAAGTCCAAAAATGTCAAAATTGCATATAAGCTTCACCCCCCCATTTCACCCCCTTAGGGGATGAATTTCTAAAAATCCTTTCTTAGTGCTCACTTACATCATAAAAGGAACCCCTGTACCAAATTTCAAGTTTCTAGGCCCAGCGGTTTGGGCTGTGCGTTGATATGTAACCCAGTCAGGTTTGCCTTTTATATATATAGATAACGATTTTGACATTTGACACAAAATATTACATTTCGGGTGACACTCTTTCCCGGCCCGGATAACACCGATATGTAAATACCGGCCCTGTTTTTTCTGTACACGCTCATAGAAACTGACAAGACAAAACAGGACCGGTATTTCTATGTCGGTATTATCCGGGCTGGGTAAGAGTGTCACCCTTAAATTTCCATATAATAATGGATATGAAAATGTCACTAATTTCATACAATAATTGGTTGAAACTTCATATTCTGATTAAGATCCAACTATTCTCGATTGAAAACCATGCGCTCCATTGTAGTTGGCGTTTTATTCAGGGCCTGAATAGTTATTTAAGTAACAAGGGAGCCAAATAATGTATTTACGGCGAGGGCGGTACATTGAATCCAGAATATAGCGAAAGATTCTACTTACAATAGAATCCTGAGCGTAGCGAGGGATTCTAGAGTAGAATACTTAGCGTAATTAGGGATTCAAGTGTTAATGCCCAAGATGAAAATAATTTTGCTCCCGAGTGGCTCATACCACTTTTCACACCGAGCATTAAGAAACTTGAAAAAAAAAACTATTCTAAATATAATTGCAACCAGTATAGAAAATGGCGTGGTTTGACAATTATCAACTTCAAAAAAATTTCATACTTAGAAAGGTCTTAGACAGAAAAGTAGCACTTTGCTGCCTGTAGTCAGGGAGGAAAAGTTACGTTTCTGAATGAGAGGTGTGAAAAAAAAATAGTTTACTATCACTCACCTCTTCTTCCAAAGCCACTGGAAACTGTGTGAGAGGCTTCACAGCAACGTCTTCTAAAGCTGACTTTCGCCTGCAGGACAAAAAGTAACATAATATAGGTCGAGTTAAATTGAATGATTACACACAACTACACGGAGAACTGAATAATGAGTGAATGTCAAAATAAAGCTGTCATTACATGACATGCTTTTGTGTACGTCAACTCTGGCGGTATTACCTTCATAATCCATACTAATATTATAAATATGCGAAAGTGTGTTTGTATGTTTGTGTGTTTGTCCGTCTTTCACGCCGTAACGGAGCGACGGATCGACGTGATTTTTGGCATAGAGATAGTTTACGGTCCCGAGAGTGACATAGGCTACTTTTTATCCCGGAAAAATGCACAGTTCCCGAGGGAACAGCGCGCGATAACCGAATACCACGCGGGCGGAGCCGCGGGCAAAAGTTAGTAACTTCTATATACACGTCAAACGGATCTTTCGATAATAGCGCCATCTAGCGATGTTAACTGTCAGAAAATCGTCATTGCGATATCGGTTTATTGTTTTGAAATCATGTTTCATTTTTTAGTAAGGTGAGTATTGCTATAACTTTTAAATAGGCGCATGCGCATTGGAATACAATGTATTCTACTCGTATAGGAGTTAGTTTGAAATCCCCTTATTATACACACACACGCACGCACGCACGCACACACGCAGTTTTAAATATAATTTATAAACATGGCCGACCTACGAATTTAAGTTTAAGTTTAAGTATTAAAAGGGGCCAGTCTGAAAATCAGCGCTGGCTGTATATTCTAGCAAAAGCTGAGACTGGCACCCATTGCCTACATAAGTCAGTTTTATATATTTCACACGAAAACACAAGCCGAAACATGGATGCACCGAAAAACCAGAAAAATAGACCAGCACTGGGAATCGAACCCAGGTCCTCAGCATTCCATGCTGCGTGCTTTTCCCCTACACCACCGCTGGACAGGACACTAAACATGAATTTTTCCTATGCACCAATATTTCAACTTGCATTATTTTCATAGTCACTTTAGCAGCGACACTAACGCCATCTATGTACTAAGTTCTCAACGAGAAACATTTTACACACCCGTCGGAACTATCCGCTCACCAGGGATAAGAGATGTCGCTATTAAGCAATCAAATCAAGATTACAATTTGGAGTCTTTTTGTATTATTTATATCTCAACTCCAAATTTTTGTATCCAAATTGTTCCGTGTTTTCGTGTAAAATATAATATATAAAAGAAAAAAAGACTAAAAACACAAGTGCAGTGATGTACACGCATCAGCTCTAAGAGCTGCTAGTGTATTATTTCAATAATAATAATAATAATAATAATACTTTCACGGGATGACCGTAAAAGGAACAAAAATTTGCAGTTGACACCAAAAATTCAAAATAATATGAAACATATTAAAAAAAAGCCGTGGTGGCCTAGTGGTTTGACCTATCGCCTCTCAAGCAGAGGGTCGTGGGTTCAAATCCCGGCTCGCACCTCTGAGTTATTCGAAATTCATGTGCGCAATTTACCACGAGCTTTGCGGTGAAGGAAAACATCGTGAGGAAACCTGTACAAACCTGCGAAGCAATTCAATGGTGCGTGTGAAGTTCCCAATCCGCACTGGACCCGCGTGGGAACTATGGCCCAAGCCCTCTCATTCCGAGAGGAGGCCTGTGCCCAGCAGTGGGACGTATATAGGCTGAGATGATGATGATAATAAAAAAAATCATCTTCCATTTTTAAATTCGCAGGTAAGTTATCTAAGGCCACGTTAAGGCGGCAGCGATTACTCAAAAAGGTCTGTCAGCCTCCAAATTACCTCCTTTCATCCGCTAACGAGGCGCCCCCTGGCGACAAAGCGCAGTATCGCCGCTTTGAACGCATTGTATGACGCTAAGGGCTGACGAAGATATATAGCGGACGGAAGTGATATAACGTTGATTGATTGAGGTGTTATTTCGGCAGTTCCGATTTCAATGAACTGTAGTTATTTGGTCCGAATAATTTGGACATGGACTAGTAGTAGTAGATCAGTGCTGGTCTTCAACCAGCGATATGCTGAGCCGGGACCTTTTTATAGCGGCAACATTTCTTATTGTTATTTTTCCTAACCTAGATGTATCATTGCTGTTATAAATAAATTATTTTCTTTCTTTATTTATTTTCTTTTTGGCTGTCTGTCTACCTGTTTGTCCGACTGATTACAAGCGGTGTTTTTCACGCGATAAAGGGTGAAAGTGAATTGGTTTACTCGTTTTAAGGTATTAATAATTTTTAAATGACAATGTCGGATTGCTTCCAACTAGGTATTCTATTCACCTATTCTGTGCACCTATATTTCAGTGTGTATTTTCGAAATATTGAGTAGATCTGTGTAGCTTGAAAAAGAAACAAACATACAACTTTCACATTTATAATATTGGTAGGGAGGCCGTATCCAGTAATCATATCACTTTAGCCCCAAGTTCTTTCCTATTAAATCGGCCCTTTCTACCGTTTAATACCCTTTTTATGTGCCGTGACGTCATCAACTTACGCAGAACGTCATAATAAGAGACGAGAGCTATTTCGCGAACCAGTGGGAGACTTAGATTTAGGAGCAAAATTACTATAGGATCAGTTAAGCTATGATTGGCTAAAATGATGTCGGACAGTCGCGCGAGTAGAGCCGTGGCGCGTAATGCGCGAGTTGCGGCAGTCGCCGAGTCGCGTGCTCCTCTGAAGAAGGGCTTCGAAATAGCCCGAAACATGTCGAGCTAAACTCGATTTACGACGTGAGTTATGCGTTACAATATCATTTAATATGAGTGAGTCTCACGGTAGTTTCATGTTCAAAAATGATGACACGTGACTTTTGCATGTCATCATCATCATCATTTCAGTCCATATACGTCATACTGCTGCGCACAGACCCCTCAGGATGAAAGAGCTTGGACCATAGTTCCCATGCGAGCCCACAGCAGATTAGGAGCTTCACACACGCTATAGAACAGCTTTGCACGTGAATTTTGAAAAACTCAGAGGTACTGAATCTAAAGGTAAGAGTTAACGCGTATTATAAATTTCCCTGCTATTTTGAGTTTTTGAATCTAAAAAGTCTCATTTGGTACTCCAATTAAAACTTCGTAACACTCAATAGTAATTTTCACTACGTGACCAAAACAATTGTTTTTCTATTTTGAGCTCAAGTATTATGATAAAAGTCATGTCATAAAAAAAAGTCATCATTCAAATATGCGTATGTATGTCATGCTTGGAAAATAATAGTTTTTTAAAGATTATCCGAATATACATTTAAGTAAAAAATTATGCGTTAAAGGTTCAGGGGATATTTACCAAAAATATTTAAGGCCTATTTATCTATCTATCTAAGAAATTTTCCAGGCGGTAGGATCTTGTGCAAGGTTCACTCTGATTGCTACCACCATCTTGCTCGCTAATCCTGCCGTGAAGCAGCAGTGCGGAGAGTAAGACAGCCGGTGAAATTACTGGCACTTGAGGTATCCCATCTTAGGCCTCTAAGTTGGCAACGCATCTGCAATACCACTAGTGTTGCAGATGTTTATGGGCGGTGGTGATCTCTTACCATTAGGAGACCCACTTGCTCGTTTGCCATCCAGTCGAATAAAAAAAAATGCCCGTGTGTTCGCGCCCTATGTTGATATTTCTAATGACATACAATTAAAGATGGCAACTATAGGGACAGAGACTAGCTCTCGTGTGTTTACGTTACTATACTTCATTTAATTTAGAATTAGAAACCACAACAACATTATATTGCGGCTCGTGAACTGTAATCTCTTTATAATTTGTACTAGAATAACAATTGACGACACGCAAATAAAGTGACATTAAAACAATTTTATTTTGCGGCTCCCAGACTATTGTACTGGACTATTTGCTAGGTAAGAAATAGTTGACCAGACGCAATATAATGTTTATACCTAGATATTTTCCTAGCACGAACGACACGTTGTAAGAGTTTGACCAAATAAAGACGTCGACAGTCCTGTTATCGATAAGTAACACTTCAGCTTCATAGAGGTTATACAAAGAGAAATATACATACATATAAATACTTCTTTGTTTATGAATATACTCGTAAAAAGTTTGATAATTTTTTTACGTTGGTAATAAGTAAGTAGAGTAATTAAATGATATGTGTCTTTTTTAAATTGTTTATTTATAGGCATTACAATCAAGACGAACCAAAAATACAATACACCTTGAAAGAGTCATTTACGCGTCACTGTAAGCAGGCCGTTCGACGGGTTAGAAGTGCACGGATTAAGTTCAATTTATACAAGATCGGTGGCTCGCGGCGTCTAGGTAGGTAGTTGATATCAGGCTGTGGTTGTATGTATGTCTTGTCGTTGAAGTGGTATGTGCATATCGATAACAGAACTGTCGATGTTTTTGTTTAGCCAAACTCTTGCATTATATCGTTCGTGCTAGGAAAATATCTAGGTATAAATGTTATTGTGGTTTCTAATTCTAAATTAAATGAAGTATAGTGATTTTTAGGGTTCCGGAGCTAAAATGGCAAAAACGGAACCCTTACAGTTTCGCTATGTCTGTCTGTCTGTCTGTCTGTCCATCCGCGCTTTGCTCAGGGACTATCAATGCTAGAAAGCTGTAATTTTGCACGGATAGAAAAGTAAACTATGCCGACAAAATAGTATAATTAAAAATTTAAAAAAACATTTTTTTAGGGTACCCATAGACGTAAAGTGGCGGTGATTTTTTTTTCTCATGCAACCCTATAGTGTGGGGTATCGTTGGATAGGTATTTTAAAACCAATACGGGTTTTCTAAAACGATTTTTCGATTCCGTAATTTGTTTGCGAAATATTCAACTTTAAAGTGCAAATTTTCATTAAAATCGAGCGTCCCCCCCCTCTAAAATCTAAACCGGTGGGTGGAAAAATTTGAAAAAATTCAGGATGGTAGTCAGTATATCAAACTTCCAAGGAAAACTATAACGGCTAAGTTTGCTTGAGAATTATTAGTAGTTTATGAGTAAATAGCAGCGTAGGGTATAAAATATACCTAAACTTGGAAGATTCCGTATAAAATACGAAATAATTAGGAAAATATTGCTTAATTTTTCGTAATGGCTACGGAACCCTATTTTGGGCGTGTCCGACACGCTCTTGGCCGGTTTTTTAAAGGGTCGTTTGGTAAGATTATCTTTAGTTACCTTAAAAGTATGATCTTGAAGACAGGTCCGACCAGCCCCTTGATGATGGCGGAAGCGTTTAGATGACATCTACCATGCAAGACGATACCATTGACCTGGAAAAAGAAAGTGTATGTTCAATAGGTTATACAGGTAACATTGGTAACACACAAATCAAATCAGTTCAAATTTATTATTATAGATCTACCCCCTTATTCATAAATAAACGACAATCAAACCTATTTTAGTTAAAATGCTGCTAAAATTCGTTTGTCCTTATCTGTCATTTCGACATTTGTATTTGTTAGAAAGGGACAAAGCATTTGTTAGTTAACATAGGCTTGTTAAGTTTTATGAATAAGGGGGCTAGTGAATAATGTTTTTCCATCGCATTTTATCAGCTAAGTTTGCATTTATATTGCTGTCTTAATTAGCTTCAGTAAACTTCTCTGCAGTAAGCTAGCATAGTTTTTTTCTTTTATTTAGTCTGTATGTATTTAGTCTTTTGTTTTGTATAATTTGAATTTTACAGCGCAGTGGTGTTTAACTGTAATGCTGTAATTTTTTGTTGGAATAAACAAATAAATAATCTTATAAAAGTGAGTTTGTTTGTTTGTTACGCTTTCACGCCGTAACGGAGCGACGGATCGGCGTGATTTTTGGCATAGAGATAGTTTATGAGCCCGAGGGTGACATAGCCTACTTTTTATCCCGGAAAAATGCATAGCTTCCGAGGTACCCCTGGTGTTGCAGATGTTTATGGGCGGTGGTGATCTCTTACCATCAGGAGACCCACTTGCTCGTTTGCCATCCAGTTGAATAAAAAAAAAGTGCAGTTATCATTCAACATTGCCGTGTAGAAAAAGGACATTGGAAGCCAGTGAGATAACAAATGACGAAGCATCGACGATAAGATTGATGATGGAGGATTTAAAAGAAAGCGGTATCTTGAAAGTCATTGGATTGCTGATAATAGTGATAATACTTGCAATATGCCACCAGCACGATAACGTATCCGAAAAGAAAAATTTACATCGAATGTTGTAGGTATATTTGGCCGACAATTTCACGTTAGTTTTTAAGTGGTGTAAAATATGCAACTAAAGCTAATAACTTATAGTCTATGTTTTATTAAAAATTAAGCAGTCATATTTATTTTGACCATTCATTTTTAACGTGCTTATTAACCGACATAAAACCATGAGTTTATTCAGACAAAACAAAAAAAAACAGTTTACAGTACAGCGCCATGACTGAAGAAATTCAGACATCGGCATTTGCTGAGTGGCATCCATTTTGGTGCTTTGTTATTGTAACGGAACGTTTGGCGGCATCTGTCGGGATTAAAAGTCACTTCGTTGGAAGCATCAATATCTTGTAGTTTTTGCTGTAGCTTAAACAGCGAGTGACATTGACAGTGACATTTGTTTTCAATTCGAGTTTGACAGCTTGATGCTTCATCGTCATCAATGATGTCGGCGGATGTGCGCATACAAATGAGAGCTGCGTGGCAAATAGGCCTCCACCTACGAATCCTGAGGCATCATAGATTTCTTAAGCCAAATGGCTGAACGTTTTTTAATGGAACAACTTTAATCATAGTAAGTTTTTCATTTCTGAGGTTAGTTCAGTGTTTTTTCTGGATTTTTTGATAGTAACAATGGTTAACTCTTTCAGGATATGGAACCCTAATATTTTCTGTCGCCTGGAACATATAATTTCCTTCAGCCATCAACACTGCACTGGTGAGTATCATAAAGACTGGCAATTTCAGTCAACAGTGCTGTAAAAGTTGATATTCAATGCTGACATTTTGTTACAGAAATCTTGAAGTAGTACAGTACTGGATCTAGGGGTGGGAGAAGGAAAATAGATCAATCCTTCGAGGTAAATATTGATGATGCCCTTCCACATGCTCTTAAACCAGTTGTGTCAATGATGGTTGTAACAAATAATGTTTTGTTTCAGGGTTTGTTTATACTTTTGTTCTTTCAAGATACATTTATTCTTTCTATCTGTTCTGAAAGCACCGTACTGTACTCATTTTCATCTCTGTCGCTGTCATCTTCATGCTATGTTGCTATATTGAAGCACTCATCAATATCACATGGAAGCCGAGAGATAGGAGACAAAGTACAGGACAGCCAGACAGTAGAAGCACGGAGTGAGTGTGACCTGTCAGGTTTGAGAAGAGCCCTCCTGTAAGTCATCTTTAAATCTCTCAGCAACCATAAATGCTGTAGTTTAATCATAAAATAAGAAGCAACAAATTGTCCAAACAACGCGAACCGTAACGCGACCCTGTTACTCTTCTGTCTTGGGAGTCTGACCTTACGTCAATACAAATCACCAATGTAAGAACCAGTGTTCAAAACCACCTTTGCTGGAATAAAGACTTTCAGATCAGAAGAGCATTTTTATTTTTATTTGTTGGTCTCACACTCTACCGAGCCACCTTTCAGCTGGCGCCCACTAGGTTTGGATAATTGTTGCTTTCTTATGGATAATATTTAAGACTGGATGTCAATAAAAGAAGCGTGAGACACGCTGGCATTTCCTTTCTTAAATAGTCCAATTTCATAGTAGTGACTGTATTGTGATGTTGTAGCTGTTAGAGACTTTCATTTTGTTACCCTTACTTGGCCACAGTGTATAAAAGTAAATATTGTGTTTTTTCTCACAAGACATGTTCAACAGGTAATTTTATATAATTTAAAATCAGTGTACTGATAGATAAGCAAATATTTAATTGCAATATTCATAATAGCTATTGCTTTCAGTCTTATATTCTGTCAAACATCAATAAAACAAGGTTAAATTTAGTGAAATTATCTTATAAAAACAATACTATATACAACAACATTTTAAAACAAAACAATTATCAAACAACTTGCATGTCATATAAACTTGTTTTCTGCAAATCTTGTGCTTGCTTATTTGGCTAACATGCAATAAACAAAAGTGCTTAAATTAGTTGATATTACATTTCAAAACAATTTCCATAATAAAATTTAACTTGTTTACAAAATTTAAACATAAAACATTGGGTTCATTACAGAAACACCTTTCTTTTATTAAATATGGTGAATTAATCAGTAATCAAACAAAATCTTGCTATAATTGTTGAACATAGTCAAACAAACTTGTGTGAGTACATATTTAAGTACATAAGAATAAATGCCAACTGGTAATGTGTGAATAAACAGCATAACAAACAAACTTGTCATAAAGGTCAACTTTAAGACATAGTGACTAAATCATCTAAACGTTTTATGAACTATTTATTTACATTATATACAGTGTATTTGATGTGCTTGTGGTGTTCTAGGTGACAATTTAAATACAAATTAGGTTAAGCGGGGTTCCATATACTTTGAAAGTTGTTCCGGGGGGGATTTATTTTATTATTGCTTCTTAATATAAAGTTAGCAATTATTTTTCATTGTTCTTTTGCCTAGCAAAAGCTAGCAATTATTTTCATTATTAATTTGTCTAGCAAAAGCTAGCAATTATTAAAAACAATTTTTTTTTTAGAATACTTCTAGCATAAATGCTAGTTGATTCTTTTCTTATTAGTGTAATATTTCTGAGGAAATAATTAAAACAAATATTTCTTTCTTATGGTATCTATTATAGGGTACTGTGTTAATTATAATCATATCTAGGTATACTAGCCAAGAGGTTAGTTTTAACTTAGAAACTTAATAATTTGTGATAAATTTGTGGTACAGACCTCCGGGTTACAAATTAACTTAGTTGTTAGCAGATACTAAACTAAGTTGTTAGTGTTTTGCTTAGCAGTATTTCTGCTAAATTACTTCTCAAATAATATCTAAATATCTTTTTATTAAACTGCATGTTAGGTTAAGAGCTATTTTGAAGTACAACCTACCTACCTAGGGTGTACATTTGAGTAAGAACTTTTACTAAAATACTTAGTTACTTACTTACTAAAATGTGATACTGGAGTTCTAGTACCCAACATTTCTTGTATTTACTGTGTGTTACAGTTACCTTTAACTTAAATACTTGAGTTGATATACAATAAATTAACATTTATTGATTTTGGTGTAAACTTTTACTGGTAAACGGCATTTTGTTACTCATTTTGTTAGGTCAACCCCTGGGATAGAAGAGAAATAGTGTTGAGTGTTTAACTTTTATATACATAAACAAAACAAACTTATATAGAATAACACTTGGACTTTGTTGTTTCTTATCTACAAAATGGATTTAAAGAAAATAAATTATCATTCGTTGCTTCGAGATGAGTTGACATATGAGATTAGTGTTAGAGCAGAGACACCGGGAGACACAGTTTCTATTATGAGAAAACAACTTAAAAAATTATGCACAGAATTTCTGCCTGAGGAAATTATAGGTGAGGATTTGCGAGCTAGTGAGGAGTTGCCTATAATTACAGAGAAAATGAAGGAGTTACAGTCTAAGCTCAGTTCTTTGGAGAAAACTAAAGACAGTCGTTTGTTAGTCCGTGCCAAAGCTTTGTACTGTCACCTTTATTTTCGACTGTACAGGTTAACTGCATTTGAGTTACAGGTAGAAAAGGAAATGAGTGCTAATTTAAAGTCAAAGTTGGAACAATGTTCGGTTATTATTGATAGGTTCTTAACAAAGCAAAGCGATCCTGGAAGTACCGGTTCAGGTGTCTGTGCTGATTTATGTGACGTTACAAAGGAGTCTACAAGTTTTAATATTCTAAAATATGTCAACAACAGGTTCAACGGTTTGTCAAGTGTTCATTCGTTTTTAGAAGCGGTAAACGAGCGTGCCCAAGCGTTCGGTATATCTGATGAGCAGTTATATAATTCAGCTTGTTGTTTATTTATCGATCAAGGTCTTTTATGGTATAGAGGAAATAAACACAGGTTTCAGTCTTGGAAGGGGTTGAGCACCTTGTTACTCGAGGAGTTTGCACCTACGGATTTTGATTATAGACTTTTGCAGGAAATCCATTCACGAACACAAGGACAAGACGAGCCGACTCATATTTACTTCGCGGTTATGAGTGGTATGTTTTCACGTCTTGCGAATCCAAAAAGTGATAAGGAGCAATTGGAAATCCTGTTTCATAATATTAGGCCATCGTTTTCGGAGCAGCTCGCGTTGCAGCAGATTAACTCCGTCGAAGATTTGCGTCGTTGTTGTAGGATAATTGAGGCTGCACGTCAAAAAAGCAAATTATTCGCAGAACCGCCAAAACAGTCTTCATTAAATCCTGATTTTGTTTATAAAGGTAAAACCGCAAAACAGGACTTTGCTGCCGTCGCATCTACATCTGGACAACAGCAGAGGTCGTTCAACACTTTTAGTCATGGTGCTCGTAGTCGAAATATACCGTCACAACACCAACGACAGTTCGTTGACCAACGGCCACAGTACAAACCACCGTCACAGTTTCACAATCAAAAGCCGTCACATACCGGCAAGATGTATTGTTATAGATGCAAGGTAGATACACATCATACTAAGGCGTGTACTGACAAGCGTATTATGTGTTTTAAGTGCGGTCAACTTGGGTATACGACGCGATCGTGCCCGAAGTGTAGACTTAATTTACAGCCAAAAAACTAATTGGCGAAGGTCGTGGCGGCACTTCAGTAGGAAAAGCCGTAACTACTGATAGTACAAAATGGTTAAAAATGGTATCAGAATATTTTAAAAACAATGCCGTCACCACGGTCCTTTTTCAACCCGACGACAACGACATTCGGCCTTATTTACATGTTAATATTCTAGATTTGACTATCTGTGCATTGTTAGATTCTGGCGCAGCGATCTCTATTATAGGGAATGGTGCACACGAGCGTTTTGTCAATTTAGGTTACCAAATGGTAGAATCCGCTACTACTGTCACTGTGGCAGATGGTTCAGTATGTAATACAATAGGATTTATTACACTGCCACTATCTTTTAAAGGGGTTACTAAATTGATAAAATTTCACGTTATACCTACTATAGTATCGAATGTTATCTTAGGAGTAGACTTTTGGAAAGAATTCTCGTTATTACCAGAAATTTTTGATAAAATTGCTTATATTAAAAAACCAAAAGAATTTATTAAAAATGCGTCTCAAATTGATCAACAATTAAATAATTTATCTTATTATGACAATTTGACATCGGAACAAAAAGCATTGGCAGAAATGGTAATTAAAAAGTTTCACGGAATTTCTTTCGAGACTAAGGGTCTGGGTAGAACTCATTTAATTGAACACAAAATAGATACCGGCGATTCACCACCGATTAAGTGCAGACCATACCCCATGTCACCGGAAAAGCTTAGGGAATTACATAAGGAAGTGGATAAAATGCTTAGCTTGGATGTAATAACCCACAGTGAAAGTCCGTGGTCTAATCCGGTCCTTATGGTTCCCAAGTCGGATGGTACATGGCGATTTTGTCTGGATTGTCGCAAATTAAATGCAGTTACTAAAGGGGACGCTTATGCAATACCTTATATACCCCAAATACTGGATAGTCTTCGAAACGCGAAATTTATTAGCTCAGTCGATTTTAAATCAAGTTTTTGGCAAATTAAGTTAGATGCTCAGTCACAAGAAAAAACTAGCTTCATTGTACCGGGAAAGGGTCTGTTTAAATTTAATGTCATGCCATTCGGTCTTACTGGAGCGCCCGCGCGTCAGCAAAGGCTTATGGACATGCTTTTTGGTACACCCTTTTGTAGTGAAGTGACCAAGGGACTGGTATTTTGCTACGTTGATGACGTAATCATAGTGTCAGAAGATTATGATACACACTTATTATTACTGAATAGAGTATATCAGCGTATTAAGGAAGCAAATCTAACAATAAATTTTGAGAAGAGTAATTTCTTTCGCAAGTCACTCAAGTATTTAGGATACATAGTAGACGAGTGCGGTTTACGGACTGATCCTAGTAAGGTGCGTGCGGTTATAGATTTTCCAACACCAAAGAATGCAAAAGAGGTAAAAATGTTTTTAGGTACGTGTTCCTGGTACCGACGTTTTATAAAAAACTTCTCAACAATAGCTGCACCTTTGAACGCACTTACTAGTACGAAAACAAAGTTTGTTTGGTCCACAGATGCAGAAAACGCAGTCATGAATTTAAAAAATCGTTTAGTATCGGCACCCATTTTATTATGTCCAGATTTTAATAAACCGTTCACAGTTCATTGTGACGCTTCTAGTTATGGCATCGGTGGCGTCTTGACGCAAAACGTTGAGGGAGCCGACCATCCGATAGCCTATATAAGTAGGTCTTTAAATAAAAAAGAGCGTAATTATAGTGCGACAGAGAGAGAGGCACTAGCGGTTGTGTATGCTGTTGAAAAATTTGAACCATACCTAGGTACTAGGCCGTTTACTGTCGTCACTGACCACGCGTCGTTGAAATGGTTTATGAATTTAGAAAACCCAACGGGACGTCTTGCCCGATGGGGATGTCGCCTGTCGCAATTTAATTTTAATATAGAGCACAGGAAGGGTAAAGACAATGTCATACCTGACGCTCTATCACGATTGGTGAAAGTAGAGGTTGTTAATACCCTACCGTCAGCGACCGCGGCAGATGTGTGGTATAACAAAGTTTACCAAGGTTGTATTTCATACCCAAAGAACTACCCGAACTATCGCATAGAAAATGGTGTACTTTACCGATATAGTAAGGGGAAATATTCTTTGACTGACGAGTTTGAGTGGAAACAAGTTGTAGCTGAGTCGAATCGCACGAAGGTCATTGCAGAGAATCATGAACCACCAACATCAGGTCACATGGGAGTTTTTAAAACGCACCGAAGACTAAGTTTAAGATTCTTCTGGCCCGGGATGTACCGCGATGTGCTAAATTTTATTAAAAAGTGTCCAACATGCTCAGCCTACAAACATAAAACGACGCTCACTCCAGGTCAAATGGGTAAACCTAAACAATGTTATAGACCATTTCAAGTGATTTCCGTGGATTTAGTAGGACCGCTTCCGAAGTCGCGATCAGGTTTTGTACATCTTTTAGTAGTTTCTTGTTGTTTCTCCAAATATACGATGTTATTTCCTTTGAGGCGGGCTACAAGTGCAAATGTGGCTAAAAGTATGGAGAACTATGTGTTTTTAGCACACGGCATTCCTGAAACAGTGGTTACCGATAATGGGGTTCAATTCACTGGATCAGAGTTCCGTAATCTAATGAAGACATATAGGGTTCCGCGTATTCATTACGGCCCACGGTACGCCCCGCAAATTAACATGGTGGAGAGATACAATAAAACCGTGACAACAATGATTGCATCATATGTAAAAGATGATCATAGGTCTTGGGATCAGAATATTTTTAAAATTCAATTTGCCCTAAATAGTGCGGTAAATGAAACGACAGGATTTACTCCGTTTTTCTTGGTCCACGGCAGAGAACCCATAATTAATGGCGATTTTTATAGAGACTCAGGTGACTCAGAGTATATGGTGGCAATGCCTAGGGAAGAGTATGCGGGTGAATTTGGTGCTTTGGAACAAATATTTACAAAAGTACGATCAAACTTAGAGAAGGCCCACGCAACGAATACTAAGTATTACAACTTAAGGAGGCGCGATATAAAACTATCGGAAGGTCAAGAAGTTTGGCGTAAAACTTATATTCAGAGCGATGCAGATAAGCACAAAGCATCCAAACTAGCACCCAAATACATGAAGTGTATTGTAAAAAAGGTACTATCACCGTTGGTTTACGAACTGGTTGGTTATGATGGCAAGGATCTTGGTACATGGCATATCAAAGATATCAAGATTTACTCCTCCTAATATCTAGCTTGGGTCATCGTCGAGGAACGCTTACCTTTGTATGTTCTCTTTTGTCAGCCGTAGGACGTGTTTCACGTGTTGGTGGTACCACTTGTGTTTCACCAACGATGCCAAGGTTATAGAAGTAGAATAGGTTAGGTTATTATAAGTTTCTTAGTAGGTTCTAAGATGTTTTTAGGTCTTTTGCACGCAAAGGGTACTTACACAAATAGTGTAAGACCATAACTATAGAGTAGCATTTGATGTTAAAATAGTTACTCAAAGTATCTTGGGGAAAAATATCGAGTCGCACTGGGATTACAGGAGTGACTCAGGGTTAGTTTGTCAGGAGGCGGCATTCAGCAGAACTAAAGCTGATGCCTTACATTGGAAGCTTTTGAATGAAAGGAGATGAATGAAATTGTGGGGATTTTGTGCATAGGTTCTCCGGACTGCAGGAAATTCAGCAAGGAAGGAAGAAGACAAGTCCTGAGTAGCAAGTTGTCCTAGGTTAGCATGGTTTACTTATGGTCGGATGACATTTTAGTTAGTTTAGGTTAGGAGCTTTTCTGGTTGTTATTGCTCTTAATTTCTATTATTTTCAGGAAGTTCCGTTCCAGTATTTCAGAGTCTAAGTTTGAAGCTCTATCATCATTTCTTTTCCAGACGCTGGGGACAGCGCAGTTTCTCATTTCTTTCGAAACTTTCCGTAAGGGGGGGAGTATTGTAACGGAACGTTTGGCGGCATCTGTCGGGATTAAAAGTCACTTCGTTGGAAGCATCAATATCTTGTAGTTTTTGCTGTAGCTTAAACAGCGAGTGACATTGACAGTGACATTTGTTTTCAATTCGAGTTTGACAGCTTGATGCTTCATCGTCATCAATGATGTCGGCGGATGTGCGCATACAAATGAGAGCTGCGTGGCAAATAGGCCTCCACCTACGAATCCTGAGGCATCATAGATTTCTTAAGCCAAATGGCTGAACGTTTTTTAATGGAACAACTTTAATCATAGTAAGTTTTTCATTTCTGAGGTTAGTTCAGTGTTTTTTCTGGATTTTTTGATAGTAACAATGGTTAACTCTTTCAGGATATGGAACCCTAATATTTTCTGTCGCCTGGAACATATAATTTCCTTCAGCCATCAACACTGCACTGGTGAGTATCATAAAGACTGGCAATTTCAGTCAACAGTGCTGTAAAAGTTGATATTCAATGCTGACATTTTGTTACAGAAATCTTGAAGTAGTACAGTACTGGATCTAGGGGTGGGAGAAGGAAAATAGATCAATCCTTCGAGGTAAATATTGATGATGCCCTTCCACATGCTCTTAAACCAGTTGTGTCAATGATGGTTGTAACAAATAATGTTTTGTTTCAGGGTTTGTTTATACTTTTGTTCTTTCAAGATACATTTATTCTTTCTATCTGTTCTGAAAGCACCGTACTGTACTCATTTTCATCTCTGTCGCTGTCATCTTCATGCTATGTTGCTATATTGAAGCACTCATCAATATCACATGGAAGCCGAGAGATAGGAGACAAAGTACAGGACAGCCAGACAGTAGAAGCACGGAGTGAGTGTGACCTGTCAGGTTTGAGAAGAGCCCTCCTGTAAGTCATCTTTAAATCTCTCAGCAACCATAAATGCTGTAGTTTAATCATAAAATAAGAAGCAACAAATTGTCCAAACAACGCGAACCGTAACGCGACCCTGTTACTCTTCTGTCTTGGGAGTCTGACCTTACGTCAATACAAATCACCAATGTAAGAACCAGTGTTCAAAACCACCTTTGCTGGAATAAAGACTTTCAGATCAGAAGAGCATTTTTATTTTTATTTGTTGGTCTCACACTCTACCGAGCCACCTTTCATTATCAACTGATGTATTTAGATTAAGATTTCATGTTTTAACACCAAATAAATCAATTCTATTATATTCAATTTTGGCTATGACAAGCACTTATGAACGTCAAAAAAATCTACCACCGATTCGGAAAAAACCTCTGTTGAGAAGAATCCAGCAAGAAAGTCTACGAGGTGTATATTTTTAAAACAGATTTACACTACTAAATGATATCTATACATCACGAGTATTTAATATAATAATTTAACACAACTTTATTTTTAACACAGTAAGTTCGCTATTTTAAGGGATCGCTAATGCGGATTGGAATTATTTCCAAATACCCCTGTCCATGATAATATAATCCATACTAATATTATGAATTCGAAAGTGTGTTTGTACGCTTTTGTGTTGGTCCGTCTTTCACGCCGTAACGGAGCGACGGATCGACGTGATTTTTGGCATAGAGATAGTTTATGGGCCCGAGAGTGAGATAGGCTACTTTTTATCCCGGAAAAATGCACAGTTCCCAAGGGAACAACGCGCAATAACCGAATACCACGGGAGCGGAGGCGCGGGCAAAAGCTAGTCATTTTATATGGCACACTATATAATATTTTACTTCTCTTCTTCAGTTGGCTAGCATGCATAAAGCACCCCAGTATCAATACAGCTACATTTCAATCAAAATGCTCTCCGAATTGTAAATTAGCAAGCGGATTGCAGAAACTAGTCCATGGGAGAGCGCTTAGTATTGCAGATAGCGGAAAAACTCCTTACTTCCTTACTTACACCAGGTACCAGGTGTTGCAGCACATTGTGCATTAAGGGGCGTAAGAAGGGGATTACTATTATGTCGTTTAAATTGTTATATTATTTCTTGTTTTTATTTTTATTGTTTTATTTTTAACATTATTTCTTGTTTTTTATTTTTATTGTTTTTTACACTGACATTTGAATTGTTACTGAATTATTCCTAATTTATTATTTTTTACATATCATTGACATTTTGGTGATTATTCTTTTTTAATTTAATTTTATTGTGTTTTCATTGTTTTCAATCTGACGATCCCTTCAGGAGAACCAGTCTTATTGTAATTGTTTCCATCAAATATTGACATGCTTAGAATTTTATCTTATTAATTATTACTAATCTTATTTGACGATTTCAATACAAATTCTTATAACTGACATTTATGTAAATTATAATGTAATGATGTATTGAATGAATAAATAAACTAAACTAAACTAAACTACTAACGAGAGTCTATTAGAAGCTTGACGCCGAAATCGGAGGGCTTTTAATGACTCGAGTTTGTAATCCCCTTACGGCTCGTGATACACACAATGATTTTCATCACATTGCGAGGAAAAAAATGCAAAAAATTATATTATTTTGTGTCCAAACACTTCACAGGTTGGTAAAAGAAAGGCGCTAAGAAAACAACTGACTAAAATAATGGCTCCCCGCCAATACAGGGGGCTACTACAAAATTTGAAAATCGAAGTTGGTATCGTACCGTCCCTCGCACGAACCTTTTGCAATGAGGGCTATCGTTTTTTACCTCACCAGATGGCGCCACTGTTGCGTGAGGTTTTTAAAAGTCTGTTATAACGGGCGTGAAAACAAAGTTTATATTAAAATCATATTTAATATTTACATCTTAAAACAGTACCATAAAAATATCGAGCAACCACAGTATTGCGCAATCCCGTTTTGTTCGGAAAAAAGGGAGGACAAAAGTTTTCGAAAGACAAAACTGTCTCAAATTACAGACGTTCATTGCCCCTTATCGCATAATTGCCATAATTAATTTCAGATAATGCAAAATATTCACAAACTTATTCTAATTATAAATAAACCCGCCTAGCTCACCCAAAAACTATGAGATTTGACATTTCGTTGACCTCACGCTACACTAGCGCCTCTAGCGGAAAATTCATATGCGATATCCCTCATTCGTCATATGGGCTTGAACTTAAAAATCTATTCAATCTTTTAAACTCTTACCGTGCGGCCGACTCGCCAGTTTTGTTCACGGTTTGCACGCCTACCAGATTAATAGCGAGAAAACGCTGCTACGCGCTACGAACTACTCGCTACGAGCTACTGCTGTAGTATTTCGTCGCAACTTTAGTGTAAAATTAGGGCTTCTAGATTTAGAGCTGGGCACGTAGGGTTAGAAATTTGGCTCTACAAGAGATCTGTTTACTTTTTGACAGTGCGAGCTACATGGTCTCGTCTTGGCAACACTTAACATGAAATGTTTTTGTGGTTAAGTATAAAGAAAAGAACTAAACTCCCATAATATTTGGGCCAATCAACTATTTTACCGACTCTTTGGGCGTCTCCTGCGTTACCAAAATTGTCTGTGGTGTTACCAAAAAATCGTACTTCCAACAAGATATTTCACGGCTTAATAGGTTGAACTTACGTAGAATGGCATGTATTCATGTACACCACCTATTAAATTAAAGAAAAAAACATGTTTAGTTCCAAAAATCTGCAATTGTTTGAAAAATGTGGCGGACAGATTAGTGTCGGTAAAAAAGTTGACTGGCCCATTTATATATTTAAGTTTAGAGAAATTGATTCAGAAGGGTGGCCACGACCCTCAGTGCTGAGGAATACGATACAAGGAGGAAAACCGCTCCGCTTATCACAACGCTTGAGCTTATCGCTCCGCTCGTCCCGTGACCTCGCCCGAAATCTTCGCTGGCGTGGAGCCAGTCAGTCCCGGAATTCGGAAATCAAGAGATCATTCTAATGTATTCCCGAATTTATATACAAGTATTGTTTGTTTGTCCATTTGTGGGGAGAGTTTGTGGAACTATTGAGGTTAGTATTTGAACAATGTAGGTCTAAAAAAAGCCGTGGCGGCCTAGTGGCCTATCGCCTCTCAAGCAGAGGGACGTGGGTTCAAATCCCGGCTTGCACCTCTGAGTTCTTCGAAATTCATGTGCGAATTACATTTGAAATTTACCACGGTCTTTGCGGTGAAGGAAAACATCGTGAGGGTTTTACGATTCAATGATGCGAGTGAAGTTCCCAATCCTGGGCCCGCATGGGAACTATGGTCCAAGGCCTCTTGGTCTGAGAGGAGGCCTGTGCCCAGCAGTGGGACGTATATAGGCTGGGATGGAATGGAAGGTGTCCTTTAAATTATAATAAACGGAAGTGTCAGTGGGCGTTTTTAGAATATTTTTTGGTTTCATTAAAATAAAAATACGAGTAAAAGTTTGTTCATAAACTCATTTTTAGGGTTCCGTAGCTAAAATGGCAATAACGGAAAACTTATAGTTTCACCATGTCTGTCTGTCTGTCCGTCTGCGGCTTTGCTCAGGGACTATCAATGCTAAAAAGCTGTAATTTTGCACGAATATATGTAAACTGTGCCGTCAAAATAGTAAAATTAAAATTTAAAAAAAAATTACGTTACCACCCATAGACGTAAAGTGGGGGTGATTTTTTTTTCATCCAACCTTGTAGTGGGGTATCGTCGGATAGGTTTTTTGAAACCATTAGGGAGTTGCTAAAACCATCTTTCGATTTAGTGGTTTATTTGCAAAATGCGGGTGGTAGGACCTTGTGCAACCATCTATACTCGCTAATCCTGCCGTGAAGCAGCAGTGCTTGCACTGTTGTGTTTCGGCGTGGAGAGTAACACTCCTATTTATAAACGAGTCATTACTTGTTGCTAAGTAAATGCTTAAGTAAAGAACATGGTGACTATGACTAGGACTTGGATATGATAGTTAAATTTTCAAGCAAAAGCTCAACTATAGAATAAAAATCGTTACTTGAGTAATTACTTTTACTCAGTAAGACAATTACTACTTAGTAAGACAGCCGGTGAAATTACTGGCACTTGAGGTATCCCATCTTAAGCCTCTAGGTTGGTTTATGGGCGCTGGTGATCTCTTACCATCAGGAGACCCACTTGCTCGTTTGCCATCCAGTAGAATAAAAATAAAATAAATAACTCTATTGGTTACATGCTCGATGAAGAGAACAGATCGACAAGCCATTCCATATAGTCCTATTTACTTTCCATCTTTACGTTTTCAAATATATTTATCGGACTGCGAGACTGTTTGCAAACGACATGCTTGGTGGAAGCAGGACAGCAAGTGTCAACACTGTTATAAAATAAATTTGTACTAAGATAATTAATAGGTCAGACTACGTGATATAAAATAAACGTAATTTATTGATGACGATTAAAACTGTACAAGACAAAAAATGGAATACAATGGAATAAAATATGTGAGATATGAAGTAGGTAACAAAATATTTCTGTAATTAGTCACAAAAGTAACAACTGTTTAGTGATAATGTTAATGTAATAAAATGTGTTTTTGTTACTTAGAACAAAGGCATAGTAACATAGTTGAGAATTGCACCACCTGCCTAAATCAGTTCGTTTCTTTCTGTTTTTACAGGTTGCCTGTTCTTCCACTCTTATTCGTTTTGTAATTAACCTACTTTACCTACCTTACCTTAATTAGCTTGTATTTTTTTTTTCTCTGTGTATCTTTTTTCTGTATCGCTTTCTATTTCTGGTGTACAATAAAGAGTCTTTTGTATTGTTATGTATTTGTATTGTAAAAATAAGACCGCTCGTAAATTAATTTCGCAGAATAAAATGTAAAATATTTATTTATTTATTTATTCCAACAAAAAAAATATAGCATTATAGTTGACACCAATGCGCTGTAAAATTAAAATTATACAAACAAAAATTTTGAAAAAAAACTATGAATAGTTAGGGATTCTTGAATGTCGTCGTCGTCGCTACCCTAAAACGACGGAACACCACACCCTCCGGCCAGAAGTCGGAGCGCAGGATCATCTGCTGGTGCTTGGCAGGCACTTGGAGTTTCAATGAGCTAAAATTGTTAACCCTTTGAGACTCGAGCGGGATGATGAACAGCTCTAGCTGGGCTCCTTGAACCCAGGCCTTTACTGCCTCGCGGACGTGCTCGAACACCTTCTCAGGCGTCGTCTTCGAATTGTCGAGTGATGTTGTTTCCATTAATTGTTATGTTACTGTTACGTAAGGCAGGCACAGTATAATTAGGATCTCACTAGATACTGCTGATATATTACATAGGAGAGGTTATTTTTAGACAAATAAAATTATACTTACTTTAATAATCATGAATCTAGTGTAAAACTTTTGTAACATTGTATTATTTTTGTATTTTTTTAACTAATGAACTTATAAAAAATCTTAGCTTAGTTTTTATACAATACCCTTAGGGTATTAAATGAAATGTAAGTTTTAATTTTCAATGTCCATATCTCAAATGTACGTACAGTCAGCTGCAGAGAAAGGGAACCCCCGGGAATGGCGGCAGTATGGATACCGTCGTTATATGGGGGTACCGTTTCTCTGCAGCTGACTGTACATAGGGCATTCTTATAATAGTGCCGTTTGTAAAACCGCTGCTAAATAATTCAATACTTATTAAAAAGGCATACCTATTGATTCCCTTGCCGTTAAACTTAACCACAGTTCAAGGACAAAACCAAGTCCAAGCATCAAATATTTAAAAACATCATTCTGTCTCTTTTCTCTCTCCCGCGAAGCTAGCGATCCTCCCAAACAGCTCGATAGTTGGCGGCATTCCACTTGGCCATGATTCATGGGCAACAAATATTACAATAGGTATATGTGCGTTCCTATTTCTCGCGGGCGTCTTTTCCGATCTAACTTTTGTCGAAAATATTGAGATGGTTTTATTTTTTTATTCGACTGGAGGGCAAACGAGCAAGGGGGTTTCCTGGTGGTAAGAGATCACCACCGCTCATAAACATCTGCAACACCAGGGGTATTGCAGATGCGTTGCCAACCTAGAGGCCTAAGATGGAATACCTCAAGTGCCAGTAATTTCACCGGCTGTCTTACTCTCCACGCCGAAACACAACAGTGCAAGCACTGCTGCTTCACGGCAGGATTAGCGAGCAAGATGGTGGTAGCAATCCGGGCGGACCTTGCACAAGGTCCTACCAACTGCAGGTAATAAGAGCGAGAGAAAGAGAGAGGGGGGCTATGCTAGGAGTCTCTCTGCGGGATAGAATTTGAAATCCATACTTAATATTATAAATGCGAAAGTGTGTTTGTATGTTTGTTCATTTGTCCGTTTTTCACGCCGTAACGGAGCGACGGATCGACGTGATTTTTGGCATAGAGATAGTTTATGGGCCCGAGAGTGACATAGGCTACTTTTTATTCCGGAAAAATGCACAGTTCCCGAGGGAACAGCGCGCGATAACCGAATACCACGCGGGCGGAGCCGCGGGCAAAAGCTAGTAAATGAATAAATAATAAATTTTGTGGACGTCCTACTACTGATACGATGAAAGACTTTACATACTTACATGTAAATGTAAATCCAAAATTTAAAAAAAAAACGGAAAGTATACACTTTTTTTTTAAACGCCCAAAATCGCAAACAGACAGCTACTTTCTTTACGAGTACGTTGTATTGAACCAATGCCCTATCCTTCAGACCCTACGAAGCGCAAAATTCGAATTTCGTATCTTGCTGTCCCACTCACGCTAATATTATTTAATACGAGAGTGAGAGGGACGGAACGATATGAACCCCGATTTTCGAATTACGTAGCCCCGGTGAACTCGTTATTTTCAAGTATTTCCGGGTTTATTTTGGTGGACACTTGAAACTCAACGACAATCAATCTGTATAAAATCAGACTCTTCTTTAGAACCATAGTAAAAGAGAAGTAAGGTCACTACAAACAAATGTATATTGGGCAGCTTAAGTGTGTGTGCGCCGGTTGGCGTCGGAACGCACACACTGATAATTTAAGGAAGATTAAGTTTTCTGTAGTCAAGACTGCGCTGCCGTCTCGCACATTTTGATTTTAGCTCGCTCGTCTTGCTATCACCTTTTACGTTAGCGTACTCGTACTTATGTCATCATCATCATCATCATCATGTCAGCCGAAAGACGTCCACTGCTGGATATAGGCCTTCCCTAAGGCTCTCCAATCAGACCGGTCTTGTGCTCACGCATCCACCGCGATCCGCGTACTTATGTATTTTTTTGTATTAGGTATAGTTGTAAATTAGTGTAGTGTAAGTTTCGTGCAGGGACACATGAAAAAATAATAGATACTTACCTACCTACTAACTATATAGTTAATTATAGTATTATTGTGTAGGTAAACATGATAAGAATGTACACGGTCGCCATCACCACTACAGCGAATTTATAAATAACATTTCTAAATTTAGTATAATAATGATATAACGACATAGAATAGAATCTTGTTTATCTAGACAAAGACATCTAAAATAGACATCGCCAACCCTAAGCGTCCGCGCCAGAATAGGCAGTTAAGTCTCCTAAAGTGTTAGATTGTGCATACTTCTCCTCTTTTACTATGTTAGAACTGACGCAGTATTTAACTCGGGCTCTTTTTACTTTCATCTTATACTGTGTGGTACATTAGACAAGGCAACCTCCAAAATATTGTCACCAATTTTACTAGCGTCTGTCCCCATAATACGGTGGAATATTGGAAGCTTCGATTAATAGTATAAAAGTTACCTCCAAAATATCGTCACCAACTTTACCAGCGTCTGTCTCCCTATAAAGCGGTGGAATATTGGAAGCTTCGATTAATACTATAAAAGTTACCTCCAAAATATCGTCGCCAACTTTACCACCGCCAGTCTCCTAAAGCGGTGGAATATTGGAAGCTTCGATTAATACTATAAAAGTTACCTCCAAAATATCGTCGCCAACTTTAACACCGCCTGTCTCCCCATAAAGCGGTGGAATATTGGAAGCTTCGATTAATACTATAAAGGTTACCTCCAAAATATCGTCGCCAACTTTAACACCGCCAGTCTCCTAAGGCGGTGGAATATTGGAAGCTTTGATTAATACTATAAAAGTTACCTCCAATATATCGTCGCCAACTTTAATACCGCCTGTCTTCCCATAATACGGTAGAATATAGAAACCTTTGATTACTACTATAAAAGTTACCTCCAAAATATCGTCGCCAACTTTAACATCGCCTGTCTCCCCATAAAGCGGTGGAATATTGGAAGCTTCGATTAATACTATAAAAATTACCTCCAGGATCTCGTCGCCGACTTTAACAGGGGGGCTGGCCTTGGCGGCGGCCCCGGCGGGGTTCAGGCCGCAGACGAAGACCGCCATGCGGCTCCGGTCCCTGTGCCCGGCCAGGGACAGGCCCAGACCCGCCTTGAGGGTCCGCTCGAGCTTGACCGCGACCACGGAGTCGCCGAGGGATGAGTATTTCTTGCGGATCTTGTCTGGAAAGAAATTGATATTTTAGAATAAAACAGTTTTTTGTTTAAATAAAGAAAGAAAGAAAGAAAGAAAGAAAGAAAGAAATCATTTATTCGTGACAAAGTAGCATAGCATAACAAAAAAAATATATTGAAAAGTGCGAAATTATTATGTCACGAAATGGTCCCAAATCAGCAAAAATTGCCGGTCTAAGTAATATAGTTTAAGTTTTTGATGCAATATTGATATGATGGGATTGTGATCGGAAATACGATTAATAGTCAATATGTAATATTATTTTCTTTTTCTATTTAATTTATATATTTTTTGTATTGGTTCCAATAATATTTTTAAGCTACATTTGTTTACGAAGTGTAGGTACTTTCTTAAATATCTAAATTAAAAAATAAAATTTTGTCTGAATTGGCTGGACGGCTTTCGATAAAATCTGAAATATATTTATACCTACTTATTACATTTAAATAATTAAAAAAAAAACAAGATCAATTATTGGTGTCTTAAATATTGAAATTCTACCATTAAACTATCTAAATTTTTTTATTTCTGTATTGAAATACCTACACTAGTCTAGTTTGTAAGTAAATGATACAAGTAAAATGCTTAAAATCTTTTAATTTACCAAATCTGGCAGCTGAAATTTGTTTACATTTAGTTAATTACATATCCGAATTAAGTATATTCTGTGATATTAGATAGGAAATAAAATACAAATTAGGTATCAATATATTTTTATTCTATTTCTTTTTTTAAATACTTATTAGATAGGCTACTTTTTTATAACAATATTCCTATATTCCCAGGGGATTGAGATAAAATCCTGTGTCAACCGCTAATTTTAAGTTGTTTATTTACTTGTCCAAGTTGTTAGGTCTTTCTTACGAGTATATCCCAGAGTCAGAAAGCCTTAAAACACCTCTATAACAAAATCCGTGCAACCCTCGGGTTCGATTCCCGCCGCGGCCTCGTAAATTGAAGCATTATCCGCCACTCTTGGCTCTAACTCGATTTACCAGCAAGGCTAGGGTCACCATTATATATTTTTTAGTAACTTTGGGAGCTGCGCTCAAAGAATCGAATTGCTGACGTGGGCGTAAAGACGGCCAAGTTGAAGTGGGACTGGGCTGGACATGTCTGTCGAATGAACCCAGAGCGTTGGGCCAAAATTGTTACGGAATGGGTCCCTAGTGACGGATACCGTAATAGAGGCAGACCGAAGAGGAGATGGAGGGACAACTTTGCCTCTAATGTGGGATGGCAGGAGCTCGCCTTTGATAGGCAGGAACGGAGCAAGAGAGGAGAGGCCTATGCCCAGCAGTGGGACACAAAAATAGGCTAGTAAAAAAAATTGGGTAATTTTTCGAGCATTTCAACAGCCTCGTTTTCCTGGTCCCATTTTTTAAGAATTGGCTGTACATTTTAAACTGTATCAGACATTTCGGTCATTTTTACAAAGTGTCTAGGAATGAGACGGTTGAACGCCTTTTACCCTTTGCTTGACAGGTCATATGTAACCGCAAAGCTACCATGGCTCTACTCAACTTCTCGAAGAAGGGTTATGTTTTTCAAGTGTTCAAATGTATTTATATGTCATATGATGGACAGGACCAAAGAAATCACATTGTAATTAGTTCGTACCTAATTATTATTATTGCATATCCTATAGAGTGTCATGGACTGACCAATAACACTTAAACACTATGTACCTATGACTTTAGAATGAATAAATGAATATGAATACATTCATACATTTGAAAAACAACCCTTCTTTAGGTAGTCGGGTAAAAATTTAATTGTATTTTTACTTAGGTGGCTTGAAAAAAACTTTCTTTCTATCAGATCAGGACAGGATACGTAACGTCAAATAAGTATGAATTTTCCGCAAAATCTAGTTTTTTTTTAAACGAGCAATATCCGCAGATGTGACCTATGGTAACCCTAAACACGGTCGAAAGCAACGAATAAAAGGCATAGATACCCAGTATGCCATGCCAATCATGGTTGCGATTTCAGTATTTCACAGTCCTATATCCCGTGAGAATAATGGGATAAAGTAAAGAACATAAGTTATTAAAAAGATCCATCCATTATGGCTTTCATACTGAAAATGCAAACTGAGACATAAATGCACAGAAAAATCAGAAAAAGAGTCCGGCACTGGGAATTGAACCCAGGTCCTCAGCAATCCGTGCTGCGTGCTATAATCCCTACAACACCGCTGGACAGGAGTCTAGACACAGATTTCTCCTATGCACACATATCTCAGGTTGCCTTTTTTCAACTAAGCTACTTAAGCAGCACGACTAGCGACATCTATATTTCGCTCTCATCGAGAGACGTCACATTCTTTGGAACTAACCGCTCACCCAGACTAGAGATGTCGCTACTAAGCAATCAAAGTATGATTGCCTTTCGGATTCTTTTTGTTTTTTTATAATTTTAATTGGTTAAAATTAAAAAAAAAAAAAAGATTCCGATTTGTCACTTTTCATACCTTTCATATTGGTCTTGCTGTTTTAGCGTGAAACTTAAGCTTTTGCATTTTATACTCATCATCATCATCAGCCAAAAGTCGTCCACTAAAGAAAAGGTTCGTGGTCGCCACTCGAGGACTTTTCTCCATCAACAGTTATCTGACCCAGGCCCATCCATTGCCACTGCAACTAGCATTATTATCTTCTTTTTTAACCGAATTCAAAAAGGGTGTTTGACCATTTCGGTAACCTCCGCCCAAATGGTTGGACCTTTCAGGAGGGTGAGAGCTGATTTGAATGTGACCTCATTCTTTGGAGTCTCTAAAGCAAACCTTCTGTGTCTTTTCCCAATATTTCACCCCTGAAAGGGTGACATTTTTGCATCACTTTACCCTAATATAACAAAATCTTCTGTCCCCCTCACATGGACGAGCGATTGAAATTTCAGAGAAATCCAATTTATTCTCATTACTAGCTTTAGCCCGCAGTTCCGCCAGCGTGGTATTCGGTTATCGCGCGCTGTTCCCTCGGGAACTGTGCATTTTTCCGGGATAAAAAGTAGCCTAGGGCACTCTCGGGCCCATAAACTATCTCTAAGCCAAAAATCACGTCGATCCACCGCTCCGTTACGGCGTGAAAGACGGACAACACACAAACATACAAACACACTTTCGCATTTATAATATTACTAGCTTTTGCCCGCGGCTCTGCCCGCGTGGTATTCGGTTATCGCGAACTGTTCCCACGGGAACTGTGCATTTTTCCGGGATAAAAAGTAGCCTATATCACTCTACAAAAATCACGTCGATCCGTCGCTCCGTTACGGCGTGAAAAACGGACAAACACACAAGCACAGTTTTGCGTTTATAACATTAGTATGGATAGTTTAGGATATCGTGTGACCTAGTTCGTGCTTATACTTTTTTGTCAAAAGTATAGAATGAAATTATATATAGAAAGAAATTTTTTGTCAAGAGTAGCCGCAGTGTGCTGATCCTATTATCAACCCCCTACCCAAAAAGAGGGGTAAAAGAGGGGTCTGCAGCATCGTAAATCTCAATTGGATGGACCGATTCCTATGTGTTTTTTAGGGTTCCGTACACAAAGAGTTAAAACAGGACCCTATTACTAAGACTCCACTGTCCGTACGTCCATCTGTCTGTTTGTCTGTTACCAGGCTGTATATCAAAAATCGTGATAGCTAGACAATTGAAATTTTCACAGATGATGTAAGTATTTCTTTTGCCGCTTTTAAAACAAATACTAAAAACAGAATAAAATAACTATTTAAGGGGGCTCCCATACAACAAACAAACAAAAATGGTTTTTTTGCTAATATCTCTAATTTTGTATAGATAATGGCACGGAACCCTTCGTGCGTGAGGCCGACTCGCACTTGGTCGGATTTTTTACTTAAAAACGACGTCGTTCTTAACTTTGTTCCGTAAAAATTGATTCAGCCGCTTTCGATATTGAACTTGGAAATGAAAATGTTAATGTCAACTATTCTAAGTTGGTTAGGTCACAGTATAAATATATAAGCTAAAGCAGTAAGAAAGCTCGTTCGATCGATCGAAACGAATACACTCACACAGACGCGCGCTCTACACGGCCTCTGAGGGGGTCTCGAGGTACTGCATGCAGTATTTGTTCGTAGCTTCCATATTGCTTTAGCTTATATAATACTAGCTTTTGCCCGCGGCTCCGCCCGCGTGGTATTTGGTTATCGTGCGCTGTTCCCGCGGGAACTGTACATTTTTACGGGATAAAAAGTAGCCTATTGTCACTCTCGGGCCCATAAACTATCTGTATGCCAAAAATCACGTCGATCCATCGCTCCGTTACGGCATGAAAGACGGACAAACATACAAACATATAAACACACAAACATACAAACACACTTTCGCATTTATAATATTAGTATGGATAATATACTGTGGTTAGGTTATGTGTGCACGTATTTGACGAGAACGCCTAACACCCCCTGCTTCAGTCTCAAGCTATACTTGAGTGGGCACTCAGGTTGACAGTGTACTCATAACTCATAGGTCAGATGCTCCATCCAGACTCCACGAGGCGACACGAGGCAACGCGAGTGTAAGAGTGAGGACGGTGCGCTCGTGTCCCCTCTTCTCTTGTCTCGCACCGCTTGGAGTCGGATTTTAGGCGCGAGAGAAAAGAAGAAAGTAGACTTAGCGGGCAACTAAATAAATGAAGAGTGTGGACTAGAACTCCAGCAGCCTCCACTCGCCAACACTCGTGCCGAGAGCCTCTAGGAGCCTCGCGAGTCTGGACGAGGCTAGAGATTTCTCTGAGTCTCCCATTTAAAACAACAGAAGCCTGTAAAATGGGGTCAACGACTTTCCAATAAAAGCTCGATTCTGAACGACACTCTGCGTCACCTCGTCGCATGTATTTTTACGTAAGCTCGCTGTTCTAGCGCGTGCGAGGCGATAAGCAATGAACTTTGCTTATTCTATTCAACCTGTACCACTACCATTACTACTTCGTTACTTACTACTATGAGTTAACAGTGACCGTACTCGATAGCGATGGCGTAAATTATTTGTAGAGGCGCTGTACAATTCTCCATACAAATAATTTACGCCGTCGCTATCGATTACGGTTACACTGAAAACTCATGGTAGTGGTCCTTTACCGCTGACGCCTTATTACGACGGCAATGATTCATTTGCTTCTGAATCTTGGATCACAACTATCTTTAGTTTTAGTTAACTCTGTCTTAACACATTTGATCAGTGCCCTTTAGAATAAGCCCTGGTTACTTAAGTGACCTGATTTATATATTGTTGAGAGATGAAGCACTCTTGCTTCTCTCTATACTCTATTTTAGAAATTAACATTTTCCAATTTTAGCTACATATTTTGAAGTGCCGTTCCTCAAAAAGAAAAAAAAAACTCTTGTAGGATCATTCTGTTGTCTGTCTATCTGTTTGTCAAGACCTGTTTTATTATTTATTAGTAACGTGTAGAGGTGTAAAATTCAAATTAAGAACTGCAAAAAAAGAGCTGTCGCTAGGCCTCCAACAAAATGGAGCGACGACCTGGTTAAGATCGCGGGATCGCGGTGGATGCGAAAAGCACAAGCCGGATCTGAGTGGAGAGCCTTGAGGAAGGAAGGCCTATATGTCCAGCGGTGGATGTCTTTCGGCTGACATGATGATGATGATGAGTAATATAACACTACGAGTATTGGGTTTTTTAAAACGTAAAGAAAAGTTAAGCAAAAATTACCTACTCTGTTGCTTTCCTGAAACCCTTCAATGCCCACAAGAAGGCATTATCGCGTATGTCAACCTTAGATGTATATTATAAAAGCTATATAGCTTGCTTCGCTCGCTAACAGTAGCCACGTGGGCGTAAAGCACATTCAGTATCGGGGTCGAGAGCCATCGACGTGAGCACTGAACAAACTCAGATGAAAAAGATACGCCATGCATGCAGGCCGGGCAATTAACTTGAACGACCCTAAGGTTCCGAAGAATAGAAAAAACTGGCTATTAGTTTGGGTGTATGTTGACGATCTTATCGAGTTTCAGCGAAGATTTTTTTTAAACTACCCGCATTTTTTTAAACTATTTTTTCTATTTCATATACCCTTTTCATACACAGAGTGCCCATGAGCTTGGGTTTTTAAATGGAATGTTTGATCTAGTACATTTATAATTGCTAGTTGAATGTTTTGCAAACAAGTGACTGAATCGAAAAACCGTTTTAGAAACCCCCTAATGATTTCAAAAGACCTGTCCAACAATACCCCATACTACAAGGTTGCATGAGAAAAAAAATCACCCCCACTTAATGTCTATGGGAGGTTTTTTTTTATTGTACCATTTTGTCGGCATAGTTTACATATATTCCTGCAAAATTACAGCTTTCTAGCATTGATAGTCCCTGAGCAAAGCCGCGGACGGACAGACAGACATGGCGAAACTATAAGGGTTCTGTTTTTGCCATTTTGGCTACGGAACCCCGAAAACGGTCAAGCGTGAGTCGGAGTCGCACACCAAGGGTACAGATCCATCATCCCAGCCTATATACGTCCCACTGCTGGGAACAGGGCTCCTCTGAGAATGAGAGGGCTTGGGCCGTAGTTCACACGCGGGCCCAGTGCGGATTGGGACTTAACACGCACCATTGAATTGCTTCCCAGGTTTCTACAGGTTTCCTCACGATGTTTTCCTTCACCATTTAAGTAAGGCATTTAAGGTAAATTTAAAATGTAACTCCACACATGAATTTCGAAAAACTCAGAGGTGCGAGCCAGGGTTTGAACCCATGACCCTTTGCTGAGAGCCGATAGATCAAACCACTAGGCCACCACGGCCAGTCTATATTAGTAGAATAAAATAGCCGCTACAAACAAAAACACTTGTTTTCTAATCACAAAGAACTCGCTCTGAACGAGGATGGTTATTGCCTCATGGCCTTACACCGCTAACAAGGCCAGCGGAGATATGTGGCCATTAAGGCCATTTGACGGCCCATTAAATGTCCGTCACATAACTCGTCAATCGGACACGCAACTATGACATAAGATGGCTGGAAACAGGACGATTCTATTCCAAGATTTGAATGGACTTTTCTTGTATTAATATGTATATTTATTTTCCCGGATAACTCACGTCTTAAATCGAGTTTAGCGTTTATTTTTAACACAGTAGGTTCGCTATTTGAAGGGATCGCTAATGCGGATGGGAATTATTTCCAAATATCCCTGTCCATGATATAATCATTGACTTTATAATAAGCCTCATATATTAACGTCTTCTTGACAGTAGATTTAAATTTTGTATCAGTTTCTTTAGTAATATTTTTTGGAATTTTATTATAAAAACGTATGCAATTTCCCAAAAACGACTTTTTGGTTTTAGCCAGTCTGTAAGATGGAACTTTAAGCTTCCCTGTGTTTCTAGTAGCCTTTGGCTATCGACGTTAGTGGGAACATCACATATGTTCCTCCTAACGTAAGTACATGATTATTTCAAAAACATAAAGCGACGGCAGGGTTAGGATACCAGTTTCATTAAAAAAAGATCTTAAAGATTCACGAGTCTTCAAATTATAAATTGCTCTGATTGCTCTCTTTTGCAAGATAAAAATTGACTCGATGATCCGTAGCCCTTCTTCCTCGGAGCAACGCGACTCGGAGGCTGCTGCAACACGCGCACGCAACAAGGTACAAGACAACGCAAGAACGCAAGAAGGGCTACGGATTAGCCCGAAACATGTCGAGCTAAACTCGATTTAAGACGTGAGTTATCCGGGAAAATATATTTAATATGAGTGAGTCTCACGGTAGTTCATGTTCAAGACTTTTCTTGGTTTACTTTTGAGCTAGTGCCTAGTACCCCTAGTGTAAGTTTTCGGTTACAAAATACGTCTCGATCGCGTTCGCGTTAAAATCTCAATTTATATGGAAACACAAACATCGCAAACGTTCCGCTAGAGGCGCTGTTCGTATTTCCATACAAATTGAGATTTTAACGCGAACGCAATCGAGACGTATTTTTTATAACCGAAAACTTACACTAAGGGCATAGACCGACTCTGTATATTTCTTTTTCTGGATAAAACTTAAGACTCAACATTCTTTATACGTTAGTGGGTACAAGTCAACGGCCAAGTCACACAACATTAACTATAATAATAAAGAAATCGCAGTAAGTAACCTTAGACTTGGCACGACTTTGTCTAGATTTCATTACTTTATAGAGATAAACAAGCTCCATCGAGACTTGGCTAGTTTTTTACGGAATGTTTTTGGTGGGATTTAATTTATTGTTAGGGGCAGTTTCACCATCCATAGTGTTAACTGACGGTTAAATGTGATGCCGTCCCCGTCTATTCGAACAAAACAAACAAAGACAGCATCACATTTATCCGTCAAATAAATTTAGTCAATTGATGGTGAAAGACGTTTATATTTATTATCATAATCAACCCTTGTTTTTAGAACGGCGATTTATTCACGCTCATATCTTTATATGAGAAATTGTTTATTTTAGCCCAAAAATCGCTAAAACCTTTAAAAAAGCTTATCTTGTGAGGTGTACTTTGATAAATGACTGCAAAATCTTCATCTTCAGCCGCAAAAAAGAACACCCTGTTAAATAGACTTCTTTTATACTAGTGCCTGTATCGTGACGTTGTCTGCCTTTGTAGAAATGGAGAAAGTACGAGTACATGAAAAACAAAAATTAAAAACCTGACTGAAAAATTAAAAAATTTTCAAATGTAATTTCGCACATGAATTTCGAAAAACACGGAGGTGCGAGCCGGGGTTTGAACCCACGATCCTCTTCTTGAGAGGCCGTGGGTCAAAGCACTCTGCCACCACGTCTTTTTATAGGTTTATAGTAGGTAATCTGTATTTAAATGATAATGTAACAAATAACTCACGTCAGCTGCCGAGTCGCGTGCTCCTTTGAAGAAGGGCTACGGAATAATGTCGAAACATGTCGAGCTAAACTCGATGTAAGATGTGAGTTATCCGTTACAATATCATTTAATATGAGTCAGTGTAACGGTAGTTTCATAATCTGTTTTTGGTTATAATAATAGTAATAAAAAGAATTATGGCTAATTGAGTTGTCAAGTACAAGTAAAATTTCGGGGATAGCTAGTCTTATATAAATTGGCCCTAGCTGAATGTTGTACGTAGCTGTAAACGGAACATGTAATGTCCAACTTCAACCCGCTGCGTCTCTATTGTGAGATGACAATGCGCAGGTCAAGTGGCTCTACTCAAAGCGCAGTGGGTTCTGAGAAAACAGTACGACACAGTTTAACCACAGTACATTATAAAGTCAAAGTCAAAGTCAAAATCTCTTTATTCAATTTAGGCTATGACAAGCACTTATGAACGTCATAAAATCTACCACCGGTAGAAGTATGAAGTATAAAGTACAATTCAATGGAATCTGTCAATTTTCTACACATTTAACACACCCTAACGTGGGCACGCTTGATCATATGCCCATGTTGTTGCAATTATCATCTAAAAGGAATCAAAAAAGAATAATAGTCACATCACAAAGCCCTAGGCAGTCCGGTGTTAAATTAGTAGGCTGGAAGTGTCTACAGGATTGTCAGATTAATGATAAAGATAAAGATAATTTATTTGTCAAACATTATTGAATTCAATATATAGATGTACAACAATTTTATGTCCTGTCCTTCATGTCTTGTCTGGTAGTTTTGTATATTCTCTGTTATACACTATGAGTCGATTTTATTCACTAATATCAAGTTCAGTAACTGCTTTACTGTCGTTAAGCAATTTACTGTGGCTGTCTCGAAATAAATTTAATCTCACGAACGCTTATGGTGCTGCAATAGACGAAGCATTGTATTTCTTTTAAAATTTAACCAAGTAGACTCAAAAAGAGGGTAATGTTAATATTACGACAGTACATACCTTACCCAGACACGAAAATTAATCTTTAATACATGTACTTAAATACCATAAACTTTTGCCTTACTAGTCAGTGTGAAGTAGCTAACTTAAACTTCAACAGTCGGGACCTATTCAAATCGTGACCAACTCAAAAATAGTTAGTAGGTACCTAATGGGTCCCGACTGTTGAACTTTAAGTTATCTAGGTACTAAACAGAGTCAACTACGACAACTACGTCCACCTTGTTTTATTCTTTTTGGTGTTTTATGCGCGGTCGGGTTTATGATTTATTTAATTTATTGTTTTACTAGCTTATGCCCGCGACTTCGTCTGCGCGGATCTAGGTTATCGCGCGGTGGCGCCCTCTACCGGAATAAAAGTTATGTTCATCCTGAGAGTTCAATCTACCTATATACCCAATTTCATCAAAATCGGTTCTCAGTGGTTTTGACGTGAAAGCGTAACAGACAGACAGACAGACAGAGTTACTTTCGCATTTAGACCTAATAATTTACGAGTATGCGTGCGGAACCACGGGATAAACTAGTCTAGAATGAAATATCGATATGCCTGAAAAAGCACTTCAGCGCGGTCGGCTAACAAAATGGCGTCATCGAGTTCAGTGACCCATCGCAGAAGTTTGAGTAACATTGGATGCCCTCTGCGAGGCTGATGCATTGAGTGGACTGTCGGAGACACAAGCGTTATTTTACAAGCTTTTATTTATTGCTTTTAAATTTAAACAAGAAAATAGGAACTATACCTACTACATTAATTTCAGATTTGAATTAACGGCCAAATTGTAACACACGTTTCTCGGTATTTCGAACACAAATTGACTAAAAATACCTACATGTACATTTAATTTTATAGCGGTATTTATAATATTTTTAGTATAGAAGTTAACACAATTCTAAATAGTTTCATTGTTTCATTTAAAAACGTGTGCAAATTTCACCGTTAAGTTTCAAATGTTAAAATAAATGGAGTATCGGCGTAAAGAGAATAGGCGTAAGGCAATCCCATTCTAAATGCTCCTCTCGTTCACTCAAAGTTTGACTGGAGGAGTTCCCTAGAAGGTTCGACCCGTCTTAGCAGACTTTTTGACAATAACCGGAATTTTAATTTAAGGCCGCATTACCACCAGAGATGTGCGAGGATTGTTTGTCATGAACCAATAAAAACGCTTCATTTATCTATCTTTGCAGTGAAAATACCTCATCGGCTCGCCTACCTACATACGTTAATAAAGCTTCCTATTTGTTTATGATAAATACATTCCTCGCAAGACTCCTCGCACATGTCTAGAGGAAATGCAGCCTTACGCCGAAACTTGCTGGTACCGAAACTTCGGTTGTACACTAGCTATAGCTATAGATATAGATAGAGCTATAGGTATAAAAGTAGTGATTACACACAGACACAGCTACATGAAGAACTATTGCTTATAACCTAACCAACAAAAAGTTGGAAAGCGCCCGACTTTGTCACTTCAAAGTTTAATATCTCAAAAACAGCTAAACCGATTTTGATAAAACACATCTAAAAACCATTGCTAAAAAATCTGCTTTCAATTAAAAAAAACCGCATTCAAATCGGTCCACCCGTTTAAGAGCTATGGTGCCTCATACAGACAGACACACTCACAGACACACAGACATACAGACACACATAGCGGTTAAACTTACAACACCCCTCTTTTTGCGTAGGAGGTTAAAAAGGAGAATGAATGAAATGGCAAAATCCCGCTGTCATTATATGACATGAGTCTTGTGTGGGTTATCTCAACTCTGGTGGCAAAGTCAAAATCAAAGTCAAAATATCTATATTCAACTACCTATAACATTACTGTTTTAAACATGTTTTATTTAGTTGTCCGCCGTTACACGGTGTCCGGTACCCTCATTAAAAGTTTTAATGGCGCTCTAATAAAGGCCTTAAAGCCACGGTATTTTGATTAAACAAGATTAAAATACCTTGGAATTATTAAATAGCCTTGACGCTTTATGAAATTAAGAAACGTTTTAGTGTAGAGTTTCCATTAAACTTGATACAAATATTAAATGATATTGTAACGGATAGCTCACGTCTTAAATCGAGTTTAGTGGGACATGTTTCGGGCTATTTCGTAGCCCTTCTTCAAAGAAAAAATTGGGGTAGTTGTGCGCCTGTTAGTTTCGTCGGACACTCGCGCGAGCAGAGCGGTGGCGCGTAGTGCGCGTGTTGCGGCAGCTGCCGAGTCACGTGCTCCTTTGAAGAAGGGCTACGAAATATTCCGAAACATGTCGAGTTGAACTCGATTGAAGACGTGAGTTATCCGTTACAATATCATTACCCACTACCTTTATTGGGAGTTTAATTATCTTTTTAATAAAATATGAGAATAACCACCCATATTATAATATTAACCCCGACCGGGAATCGAACCCAGGACATCAAGCTTACTATTCAGCTTCTCTAATCACGGGGCTATCTGTTTGTCTAGTCTGATCGTATTATTTCAATCAATCAATCAATCAAAATAAATCAGCCCACATCCACCCACTGCTGGGTAAAGGCCTCTTCATTTTCACGCCACTTTGCCCGGTCCTGTGCCAGTCTCATCCACAGTTTACCAGCCGACTGCCAAATGTCATCCGACCAACGGGCCGGTGGTCTGCCCACCGATCTTCGACCCAGTCTTGGCCACCACTCCGTAACTGCTTTATCGTATTATGAAAAAAAATTAAATGAAAAAGTATTTATTTGTCATCAATCTTAGATTGTTTTTATACATAGCCCTGCAAAACTGTTTGCACAGTTTGGCTGCAGGGTACAGCCTCTATTAGAACATAAAAAAATGTAATCTTATTACATAATTGTTTATAGGTAAGTACCTAATTATTGTTACAACTGTCTTATGGAAGAGTTTCTATTAGGTAATTTTTGAGTATCTTTTTTAATTTATATTTGTTAGTTTCTAGGCGGATGTTATCAGGTAAGGTGTTAAACAAATACGGTAGTCTTTTGTTTAATGTTCTGTCGCCGAAGTAGTTAGTCAGTCGGTCTTATTTATATTATATTAACACTTGTGTATCCGTCTATCCCGTTTAACATGGTAATGGAACCGAGATAACGTTTCGACTATTGACTTATCGCAGATCTCTTCAATTTTAACCAACTGACAAAAAGAGGGTTCTGTTTTTGTGTTTTTCTCATCTAGAGAGCAAATAATTCACTTTGAACGTGTTTTTAGGTGACTATGTTTTAGGTGCTGATCGTAAAAGTTTATTTTGATAAAGAAACTACTTATGGAAATCAAAACTATGGGTCCTATGGTGTACTCTCTATTGAGATAAACTTATGAAATATTAAGATTGGTTTTTTTTTGGATTTTTTTGTATTTTTATTTCAATTCCAAATTTTTACTTTTACGGTCATCCCGTAAAACCAAACAAACAAGCTGAGATATGTGATGCATAGGGGAAATTCGTGTCTGTACCGTTGTCCAGCAGTGGTGTACCGGAATGCTGAGGACCTGGGTTCGATTCCCGGTGCTGGTCTTATTTTTCTGGTTTTTCTGTGCATATTTCAGTTTGTATTTTTAATTTATGAAATATTCACGACAGCAAGAAAATAGAGTTTATATTTAAAAATGCGGCTATGCGGCTGTGCGGCTAGGATGATTTTTAGAGTGAGTAACTACTGCTGCACCTAGTGTTTACGAAAAAATCCGATTTTATCCCGGAAATTGGATGGTTCCCGCGGGACACAGATAAACGAATTCTAGGAGAATGGAGTCACGGACAACAATTATGGCCATATCAGGCTTTGAAATTAATAATTAATTAGTAATGTATTTTGCTGGTTCTCAAATTTACTAGTCCACGCGCTTGTCCGATTTTTCCTGAAATAAAAACCTATCGCAACCGGAAGCCGTATTGCCTAATGTTTCTGACAGTCGTGATCGCAATCAAATGACATATTTCGCATACAAAAGCTGTCATTTTATTACGATCGCGAGTGTCAGAAACGTTAGGCAATAAGGCCTCGTATTGCCTAATGTTTTTGACACTCGTGATCGCAATCAAATGACATGTTTCGCATACAAAAGCTGTCATTTTATTGCGATCGCGAGTGTCAGAAACGTTAGGCAATAAGGCCTCGGGAGTAAGAGATGATAAGTAATAAATCCATTTCAGATCTCGGTCCGAACTATAACCGATGCCTACAGATTTATTATATTTGCGTCTGCTAGTGCCAATATCCGAGAAATTAATGGCCCAATCGTTATTCCCGTCCAACAATATAGGTAAACAGTCTATTTTAAGTTGTCTGTGTATCCATGCCAATCGAAGATAGGTACAGAACTGGTTCTCTATCATTTGCCCGAATTTCATATCCCCGAATGTATCATTTTCTAGAATTTTCATTTGCCATAAAGTAATTTATGTCTGAAATTGTAATTTCTTTAGAGTTGATATTAAACTAACCTAACCTAACCTACTGTATTCTATATGATGACATTTTAAAGAATCCTGAAAACAGCAAGGTTCTATATATTTTATGGCAAACGTTGGTATAGCAAGTGAAATTCGGGCAAATGAAATTCGGGAAAGTGGTTACCTTTACTTTCCCGAATTTCATTACTAGAACTAGAACTATTGAATAATATTCTTCCACTAGCTTTTGCCCGCGGCTCCGCCCACGTGGTATTCGGTTATCGCGCGCTGTTCCCTCGGGAACTGTGCATTTTCCGGGATAAAGTGTAGCCTATGTCACTCTCGGGCCCATAAACTATCTCTATGCCAAAAATCACGTCGATCCGTCGCTCCATTACGACATGAAAGACGGACAAACATACAAACGCACTTTCGCATTTATAAGTATACTAGCTTTTGCCCGCGGCTCCGCCCGCGTGGTATTCGGTTATCGCGCGCTGTTCCCTCGGGAACTGTGCATTTTTCCGGGATAAAAAGTAGCCTATGGCACTCTCGGGCCCATAAACTATCTCTATGCCAAAAAATTAAAAATTTTAAAAACCCCCGACAAAAAAACGCCCGCAAAAATAAAAATAAAAACGAAAAAAAAGGCGCCAAAAAAGAACAACTAAAAAGTAAAAAATAATTATGCACTACCTAGCTGTTGCCCGCGACTTCATCTGCGAAGAATTCGTTTATCCCTATCCCGCGGGGACTATGGTGATTTCCCGCAAAGTTAGCCCAAGTTAATTTAGTATAAGTACCTAGTAATATTTTTTTTATCTAAGCGTCGTCGGTGTCGGGGGACCGCTAAGGTTAACAGGAAACTAAAGTGCATATGTTGTATTTTTAAAGTAGGTATTAACCTTAGCGGTCCCCCGACACCGACGACGCTTAGATAAAAAAAATATTACTAGGTACTTATACTAAATTAACTTGGGCTAACTTTGCGGGAAATCACCATAGTCCCCGCGGGATAGGGATAAACGAATTCTTCGCAGATGAAGTCGCGGGCAACAGCTAGGTAGTGCATAATTATTTTTTACTTTTTAGTTGTTCTTTTTTGGCGCCTTTTTTTTCGTTTTTATTTTTATTTTTGCGGGCGTTTTTTTGTCGGGGGTTTTTAAAATTTTTAATTTTAGTTTTTTTATTTCATGCTTTTTAAACTTTGTTATATATTTTTTTTAAAGTGTACTAGTGTATTGAATATCCTGGCTGCAGCTCAGCTCATGTTGCCATCATTGCATTGTAATGTAGAATCAAATACTGATCAAAAGGAATCAAACACGACATGTCTGCTATTTTTTTTTTGAAGAGTAGGTATACTGGTGTGCTGGATATATCATGGCTGCAGCATCAGCTCGCCGTGTTGCCACCACTGCATTGTATGTAGAATCAATTACTGATCAAAACGAATCCAAACACGACATATGTGCTATAATTTTTTATAGTGTTCAAGTGTGCTGGATATCTTGGCTGCAGCATCAGCTCATCTTGTTGCCACCATTGCATTGTATGTAGAATCAAAAACCGATCGAAACGAATCCAAACACGATATATCTGCTATGGTTTCATCAAGAGTGTACCTACTGGTGTTCTGGATATCCTGGCTGCAGCATCAGGTCGAGAATTGCATAATCTTGCATAGTTATATAGCATACATGGGTGTTTCAAATTTTACGTCCCAAATATGCTTTAAAGGAAAGTAAATACCCATTATGCATATAAAATTCCTACCGCAGCGAACAAAAGAGCTGATGATCTTGAAACGGCTGAACCGATTTTGATAAAACATGTCTAAGAACCATCGCCAAGAAACCAGCTTTCAAATAAAAAAAACCGCATTCAAATCGGTCCACCCGCTTAAGCGCTAAGGTGCCACAGACAGACACACAGACACACAGACAGACACACATAGCGGTCAAACTTATAACACCCCTTTTTTTGCGTCGGGGGTTAAAAATCACGTCGATCCGTCGCTCCATTACGACATGAAAGACGGACAAACATACAAACGCACTTTCGCATTTATAAGTATACTAGCTTTTGCCCGCGGCTCCGCCCGCGTGGTATTCGGTTATCGCGCGCTGTTCCCTCGGGAACTGTGCATTTTTCCGGGATAAAAAGTAGCCTATGTCACTCTCGGGCCCATAAACTATCTCTATGCCAAAAATCACGTCGATCCGTCGCTCCATTACGACATGAAAGACGGACAAACAAACGCACTTTCGCATTTATAATATTAGTTAGGTATGGACTATTTATTACGGATATGTTTGGGTATCTTGCTTTCTCAATTAGCTTCAGTAAACTTCAGTAAGTTAGTTGAGATAGCAAGATAATTAAGAACTTTTCCATTAAAATACCTATATATACTTAAAATTACCTTTGACCTCAAATTTCTTTGATTTTCGTGTTGGCATGTGTCTATCGACGGCGGTGATTGCTACCCATTAGGTGACCCTCACGCTCATTTAAAAAAAAAACATTTATTTCAAGTACAGACTCGTATGCAATAAAAAAAACCGGCCAAGAGCATGTCGGACACGTCCGAAAGGGTTTCGTAGCCATTACGAAAAATCAAAGTAATATTTGTCTAAGGATTTCGTATTTTGTACGGAATTTTCCAAGTCTAGGTATATTTTACACCTTAGACTGCTATTTACACTTAAACTACTAATAATTATCAAGAAAACTTAACCGTTATAGTTTTTCTTGTAAGTTTGATAAATTTACTACCATCCTGAATTTTTCACTTTTCCACCCACCGGCTTAGATTTTAGAGAGAAAATCACCACCACTTTACGTCTATGGGAGGAATTCTTAAAAGATTTTTAATTTTTTTTTTTATTGTACCTACCATTTTGTCGGCATGGTTTACTTATATATTCGTGCAAAATTATAGCTTTCTAGCATTGATAGTCTCTGAGAATTCTGGCTACGGAACCCTAAAAAGGTGTCCTTGAGCAGTTTTAACTATCACTAATACTGCCTCCTTCGGGAAACCATGCGTCGAGTCAATAAATTAACTTAATAAAATTGCAGTTATCTTTACTGGGCCGTTAATAATGCCAGTTGAGGCGAGCCCGTTAAGAAAACGCTTTAAGAGAAGTCTCTTCGTTCCATTCTCCATACAAACGTAGTCCCGGTCTCATTTGAAAACTAGGCAACAGAAGTAGACGAAATTTTGTAAGCATGGACTAGACGTAATTATCTATGCCTGTGGTTTTTCAGATTTTCATATAAATGTGTAATATCAGAATTACAGGAGCTCCAAAATCGTCAAGAAAGGATGTCAATTTTGCACGAGAATTACAGACCATTAAAGCATTTTTTACAAAAATGGAAAAAACCACAGGCATAGAAAATATGAAGATCTTGATTGTAAAATATCATTGATTTCTCTGCTATACTTTTCGTATATTACATATGAGGACAACGAAACGCAAAATTCAATCGCCCAAATCTTAAAAATCCTACAGCTATCTCGATATACACTAGCGGGAAGCGGAGAAACGAGACGGGATGTGCATGGGGGGGACGGCTGCGAGCGCTTATGTCACGAGCGATAAAGACAGCAATATCGCAAACGAATACCTAACGCGGCCGCGCGGCCGGCAGGGAAACTTCTCTTAATTAATAATAATTAATTTAACATTTAAGTAAGTAATAAAATTACAAGTAAATTATTTACCGAGCTCAAGTTCCGCTTCGGCATCCTCGGCGATGGTCTCCATGGTCTCAGCGCATGGCTCGAGGCTGCACGCGCGCGCGCGCCCGGCGCGTCGCGCGCACTCCGAGCACGTGCCGTGCAACTTGACGGCTTACGTGCACGGGTGTAAAGCACGTGCCCAACACGGGCTATAAGCGGGCACGTGCCCGGTTCACGGGCATAAGCGGGCACAGCACTATGGTTGATACACAGTGAAATACACGGGTTATAACTTATCGTGTTGCGGGATAAAGGAGTTATTGATGCACTGTGAGTTACATGGGCTTATAAGCACATGTTTTTCAGTAGTCTCAAAGAAAGGTTAATTTGACAATAATTTACGGTAAAACTTTTTAACCTAAACACTTTCCACGTTCACATAAAACTTTGAACACACTTTAGATCACTTTAGAGAGCACTCTCTATAGTGTTAGTTACAAATTTTGTATTTTTTGTTTTAGAGCTCGCACACTTTTAATTTGTTTGTTTTGTAAATTCAGAAAGCTTCTTGTTATCAATTGTGACTTTATGTATACTAAAATAAGCCTTTTATATATCCATACTAATATTATAAATGCCAAAGTGTTTGTATATTTGTGTGTTTGTATGTTTGTCCGTCTTTCACGCCGTAACAGAGCGACGGATCGACGTGATTTTTGGCATAGAGATAGTTTATGGACCCGAGAGTGACATAGCTACTTTTTATCCCGGAAAAATATACAGTTCCCGAGGGAACAGCGCGCGATAACCGAATACCACGCGGGCGGAGTCGCGGACAGAGCTAGTAATGATAACTTACGGTGACAAAAAGTTTAAATATTATGCGTGGTTGCGGATTTAGTCTACAAGTCTAGTAATACACACTTACATACTAAAATCGTTTCTTCTAGACTCAAGAATGAATATTATCTTTATTGTTGACAATAATGTTGTTCTTTAACAATAGTGACCGACCGTGAATGTTCTAATTAGTATAGATAAAAGGAATTGCTTGAACACTAAATTGTAATGGAAATGTGCTTTGCGCGAGTATTTTTTACTTGATATTTTCGGAACAGGTAATTGGCGGTTGGTATTTTTATTATGAAATTTCTGAAATATAGTCTCATAAATTATGATTTTTATGACATATTTCAAGCCAATTATTAAGCTCGTAAGATGCGGAGGAGGGGAGGGGTTATAAAAAAATTAAATCTTACTGTATATCTTTGAAAGATTTATCCTACGGCACTATTATGAAATAGTAGAGATGAGAAAAAAATCCAGTTTAGCTTTATCGCAGACGGACAGTCAAACATGGGTAAAATGGGTTCGTTGTACAGAACTACGAACAGCAAGGAATTTTAGAAGTGGGTTCACGTTTACGTCTTGGCTTCGCGCGGTTGTATTTTTAGTAAAAGAGAGACGAAAAATGTAAAATTACCGCATATCTTTATTTTTTTGCCCATTTTTCAAATTTGCACTCATGCGAAGCTGGAGCATGTCGCTAGTTACTTACAGTTTATTTAACTTTATATACCAGATGACTATTCAACCTAACATTTTAACCTAGTATTTTCCCTGGTATTTCACCTAGTATTTTTACGTAGTATCATTTTTAAGCCACCTTGACTTGTCATGTGGCATGTGTCGACGTAAATTACAGCGTTAGCGTGAATTCACCACAAAACAAACAAATCAGAATGAACCTTATTACGATGAGTTACAGACAATTATTGCAAATCAACTGGCCATTTAAGTTGTCGGTTTTGTAATTGAGTCTTTAGAATGCTAATAAACGTTTGTCACGACGTTGTCGTCGATTTGTAGTTTTGAAAGAAGTTAATATTATTTTAAATTTCACTCGTTTCACTCGTTTTAAATTTCACTCAGATTTATTTTTAACCGACTTCAAAAAAAGGAGGAGGTTCTATGTTCCAATGTTTGTATTTTTTTATTTATTTTATTGAACCTTCAACAAATAGTATACTCATATAATGTTTTATTTTACATGAGCAGCTTGAGACTAAATATCTTATTAATTATAGAAGGACACGGCATGCAGAAAATAACAGTGGTATTTAACTTAAAACTAATACATTTTATATGGAATTTTATATATATTTTTTTTTTTATCGGTTTCACTGTGTTTTTATGTGCATTTTTTTTAATGTATGATGGCCAGATGGTCCCAAAGGAAGAAAAGCGCCGTTCGCGAGACCGGCAGATTGCTGATTTGGGACCATTTCGTGACATGCATAGCTATATTTTGTTTTTATTTAGGTATTTTATTTTTGTCACGAATAAATGTTTTCTTACTTTCTCTCTTTATATGCTCCTAAACTGGAAGCTAAGCTAAGCTAATAAATAAAAATAAATGAAGTTTATATCTTGTTTATAAGAGTGGTTTTAATGAATGGGAAGGTCGAAAAGTTGAGATGTTTTAGTGACTGTAATCATCATCATCCCAGCCTATAATACGTCCCACTATTGGGCACAGGCCTCCTCTCAGAATGAGAGGGCTTGGGCCATAGTTCCCACGCGGGCCCAGTGCGGATTGGGAACTTCACACGCACCATTGAATTGCTTCTCAGGTTTGTGCAGGTTTCCTCACGATGTTTTCCTTCACCGCAAAGCTCGTGGTAAATTTCAAATGTAATTCCGCACATGAATTTCGAAAAACTCAGAGGTGCGAGCCGGGGTTTGAACCCACGACCCTCTATTTGAGAGGCGATAAGTCAAACCACTAGGACACCACGGCTTCTAGTGACTGTCATACGAGCAAATAATTAAAACATAGATCATACCATACTCGTCAAACTGAACAACAGTAAGTCAGCGACTTTTTAAAAGACTTTTAAAAATAATTAGTTTTTTTTTATTACACTTTTATGTCTATTCGAAGAAGCAATGTAAAGCAAAATGCTTGTTGTTTGTAGCGTGACAGGCGACGTCAGTTGTGTTCTAGGATGGCATCCATCGATAGCAATATTTAATTTTAATGAAAGAAAGAAAATTCAAAGACTCCATTATTTTTAAAAGTTATACTATTAATGTTGTTCAGTTTGACGAGGACGATCTATGTTTAAATTTTTTTCTCGTATTACAGGCCACACAGTAGATGTCGATGGTCCTATGGTATGTTTTTTTTTATTCGAGTGGATGGCAAACGAGCATGTGGGTCTCCTGATGGTAAGTGATCACTACCGCCCATAGACACCTGCATCACCAGGGGGATTGCAGATGCGTTGCCAACCTAGAGGCCTAAGATGGGATACCAAGTGCCAGTAATTTCACCGGCTGTATTACTCTCCACGCCGAAACAACAGTGCAAGCACTGCTGCTTCACGGCAAGATTAGCGAGCAAGATGGTAGTAGCAATCCGGGCGGATTTTGCACAAGGTCCTACCACCTGCAAAATGTTCAGCCATCAGTGTTCTTACAGTGTAGAGGTGGAGGGAATGCCCGAACACACATTGGTTGCATGGCGTAGCTATCATAAGGTCGCGAAATATTATGACGCTCCTCCGCAAAGTAACGCCTGATTCAATAAATATTTTTTTCACTATAAATTTACTGTTTTAGATGCGTTATATTTTAATATTGGAGCGACGACCTGGTTAAGATCGCGGGATCGCGGTGGATGCGAAAAGCACAAGACCGGTCTGAATGGAGAGCCTTGGGGAGGCCTATGTCCAGCAGTGGACGTCTTTCGGCTGACTATGATGATGATAATGATTTTAATATTGATACATTAAAATGATTATCGGCCATCATAAAGTTGTTATAATTTAATACCTTCGTCGAAAATGAATCAAACATCAAAGGTAATTTTAGTCACAGGTTGTAAAAATCTGTTTTACGTCGCAAATAACTAGTTAGTACACATTAGTTTAGTATAAAACATATGACTAATAGGTATTCAGTTTTCTTTCGTTTGTCCAAATCTCATTTGGCATAATGAAAAGATTTCCTTAATTTTCTTTTGACATAAATCGTTTACAATAAACAGATTTTCAACCTAAAACCTGAACTATTTTTGCTGTAATAATTTGTAATGATTTAATGTAATTTGTTACTGCTTATATAATTGAATAAATATTTTATTTCTTTACCTAAAACTCCAAAATAGTTCTAGTTAAAGAACAAATACATATAGTTTCGTAGGCTATTACTATTTCAACATCATCATCATCAGCCGTAGTATAGTCAACGTCATAAAAAAGTGATCACTTTTGTACCTTGTCACTTTAACGTCATGTTTGAAAAGCCATACGAAATCATGTAACGACTGAAAGCGACAAGGTACAGAAATGATCACTTATTTATGGCGTCGACTATACGTCCACTGTTGGACATAGACCTCCCCCCATATAGACCTCCAGTTGCTTCTGTTGTTCCGCAAATTCAATCCATTTCTATAAATTGCAAGAATATTTTAATATTTTAATGTCTGTAAACAAACTTTAATCAGTTTGTTTATAGCAGAGCAGCTGTCAGTCTGTCGTCAACATTTTTCCGTAACGACTATGTCATAACGACAACGCTATCATCGGTTAACAACTATAAAAAAACGGCACATCAAAGAATGCGTATTTTTTACAAATCCTAACAATCGAACTCCAATTATAGCAATTATATCGATTAAAACGATGCCCATTTTTAGTATACATAAAGCGCGTGAACTTTTTTCTGTACTCACAAAAACTTTCTACCAAAAAAAAACAAATACACCTTAGTCTTTAAAAAAAATAAAAACACATGGCCATCAACGCGTGCTAGCTCATTGCGAATTAAAAAAACAATATTCCAAATCCAAGTTTCCAATTTAAATTTCGATCCGCGATCGCAAAGCGCGGGAAAACATTTCAACGTCCGCCCAATAGCATGCCCGCCGTTGTACTGAAAAACCACGTGGTTGAAAATACAGATACTAAAATAGAGACATAAGCTCTTTTCAGCGACGATAGAAATCCCGCTTTATGCCATTGAAACACGATCTCAAACGCAACGAGGCGTCACGAGAAAAATTCCAAATACAATAGCATCTAAACGGCTACCACGATTCAGTAACTCGCATTTTCATCACACGTCCTTTTCTTGCGAAGCGAGTGAGATAGAGATGCAAATGGAAACTGGGATGATTTTGAAGTTTCAGTCGATCGTTTTAGAGTGAACCGTAATCACAAGAACGCAAGAACAACTTGCATTATATCACTGTAAATACCATTGTTTTCTGAAACACACTGACTTCGAGAAAATTCGGAAACGTTCGGCAATCTTCGGGTACTGGCCGAGCTTTTGAATGCAAACAGACGCGAGCTCGTTCACACTACATGGATTTTAATAGCACAAAATGTATATTTACCTACGAGAAATGCAAAGGTGTTTTTCAAGAGGTCTCTACTCAGGGGGAGTAAAGGTTGTTTTACTTTGGGTTGAGCGGTTGTTATCGTTTTTGGGTGAGTATTTGCATTTGTCCTTTTGAAGGGACAAATTATTCGGGTAATGACGTGCGAAAATATTCGTGCATGTCAAACAAAGGTAACTGTCTGTGGAAGTGCGAGACGTGACAAACCAGCAGTTTGTGAGCGTCGGAATTATGCCTTAGTGAATTATTAATGGAGTTGTTACATTTGTTTTACGTGTTGAAACAGTTGAAACGGCGTCAGAGGAAAAATAAAGTATGCGTCATTTTTATGGATCCCTGTTGGATGTCGCCAATTCATCTTCAACACACATAACATAAGTAAGTTGTTTTGAAATTAATCCATAACATCAGCATTCGTTTTTGAGGATTTTAAAAGTGTAGAGTTTATAACCCGAAAATCCTACTTACTTATATTATAAATGCGAAAGTTTGTGCGTGTGTGCGTTTGTTACTCCTTACCCTAAAACGGCCGGATGGATATGAATGAAATTTGGTATGCAGATAGCTAGATATCTGGAATAACACAAAGGCTACTTTTTATTCCGATATTCCTACGAGATAGGGATAAAATCTTGAAATTTCAACCGCTCGGTTTAGTCATGAAATTTTCTAACGTTGTTCTTAACACAACCTTAATGAAGATAAAGATATAAATTTTGGGATTTCCCAGGGGAATTATGTAAAATCCCGGAATTTCAAATGTAACTACCATATCAAATAGTGTAAGGGTGGGAAGCCGCAGGTAAACTCTAGTTTTATGTATTAGATTTAGTCGATTCACTTTTAGACGATTTACTCTGGTATTTGTAAACGTAAAACAATGGCCTTGAGATCAACATTTCATAGAGCTTCAAGCGAATAAATATTGAACTTTCATCATCATCATCAGCCTTTGTTCGTCCACTGCTAGACATAGGCCTGAGCACGCCACTGAGCACGAACCTCGACCACTCTTAACCAGCTCTTGCCAGCCGCCCTGCGAAGATCATCGCTCCACCGAGTCTGAGGATGTCCTACGCTACGTTTGCCGATCCGTAGTTTCCACTGAATTATGCCTTTAAATATTGAACTATGATTTTCGCAAAAGGGCAATTAAGTATCTATAACCTTAACCTACTGCCCGCGGCTCCGCCCGCGTGGAATTCGGTTATTGCGCGCTATTCCTTCGGGAACTGTGCATTTTTCCGGGATAAAAAGTAGCCTATGTCAGCCAGGAGACTTTAAGGCACTACCGCTACGTCAAATCATCCAATTCATGGATGAGGTGATAAAAGCAATGGAGTAAGTGCGAAGGAGGGGTAATTACACAAAAGATCCCTACGGGTCGAAGTGTATCCGCAAGGACACCTAAACTTGAGATAAGATATGATAAGATAAGATAAACCTATGTCACTCTCTGGTCCACTAAGCCAAAAATCACGTCGATCCGTATTGTCGTCGAAACATATGTTTCTTGTCGAACACACACACTTTCGCATACCTATACAGGGTGGCCCATTTATATCGATCAGTATGGGAAAGTCTGAAACTATACGACATACGAAAATTTCTTCTTAGGAACCATGACATCGATTTTACCAGCAAAGAGGTACAAACAACCATAAAGACAATTTTACATGCCAGAATTCGTTGAATATTGTAACGGTGGACACTTCGAACACCTACTAAAATAAATTAAAGTATGTGAAAATAATGCATTTTATTCATTTTAGACATAATGTTTTATGGAGACATTTACTGCTTAAGACGTAAACAATCGATATCTAAATAGAAATTGTGTAAGTTTTTTTTGTTAAAACAACCGGGTTCGATTCCCGGATTCCCGAGCTTAGTACAGGTTTTTTTTTTAATATATGAATGCAGTTTTTCTTGTTATTAAAATCGATCTTATGGTTCCTAAGAAGAAATTTTCGTATGTCGTATAGTTTCAGACTTTCCCATACTGACCGATATAAATGGGCCACCCTGTGTAACATTAGTATGGATTTATGCAAACGAAACTTTCTAGAATAAACCGAATGCCTGACCGTTTATAAATCATAATATTTTCGTCCTAACCATTATAATTGCAGTTAAGTAATTTACGAGGCTACTATTATTTATAGCTTTATAGCGAGTAAAGCTAGTAATAGCTTACTACGGCATCGCCAGAATTAGCCATCACAATTTAATGGCATTGTTATGTATTAGCTCTTCATAGAAGAACCAAAGTAACAGGATATTACAAACATCAACGGCATATACTATACCCCAATGGTACAGTATATATATAAGCTAAAGCAGTACGGAAGTTACGAACAAATCGATCTAAATGAACACACTCACACAGACGCGCGCTCTACACGGCTTTTAGGGGAGTGTCGTGGTACCACAGTAGAGCGCGCATCTGTGTGAGTGTGTTCGTTTCGATCGATTGTTCGTAGCTTCCAAACTGCTTGAGCTTATATATGTCGGCGACATATAAATACTGCCACTGTTGAGCACAGGCTTCTCATCAGAATGAGAGGGTTTGGATTGTAGTGCCTACACGAGCCCAATGCGGATGGGACCTTCACACACGATAGTATGGCTTCGCTTACATACATTGAAAAGCTCATGGTAAAGTTACAAATGTAATTTCGCACATAATTTCGAAAATCTTAGAAGTGCGAACCCGGTTCCAAACCCATGACCCTGTGCTTAAAAAGTTGTGAGGCCATAGGTTAAACTACTTTTTTACCCCCGACACAAAAAGAGCGGTGTTATATGTTTGACCGCTATATGTGTATGTGTGTCTGAGTGTGGCACCGTAGCTAGTAGCATTCAAATCGGTCCACCCGTTTAAGAGCTACGGTGCCACAGACAGACACACATAGCTGTCAAACTTATAACACCCCTCTTTTGGCGTCGAGGGACAAAAATAGAGTTGAGTAGATTTAGAGAGAAGTACTCACACCTGACGTCAGTAAAATCTTCAACAGTTACTTACTATAATTTATTATTTTTGAAACAAATTGACGAAACAATAAAATAAATATAAATATTAAGAGTACTACCGTAACATTCCTGAAGTCAAAGTCGTTCAGGTATCATTTACGCGCATTCCTACTTCTCTACACACGGATCAGAAGAATGACGAGCAATTAGACCAATCAACGAAAGAAAAAAAATATTTATAAACAAACAAATAATATATATAATAATTAACAGAAATAAATAAAAAAACAACTAAAACTAACTTACTCTAATCCTAAAAATCTATATTTACATATATCACCCAAGTCGCTACTATTGGGCAGGGTGCCCATTAGGCTGGCTGCGTTTCCTCGTTGTATGGCAATCAACTATTTTACCGACACTTTGGTCGTCTCTTGCGTTACCAAAATTGTAGCGTTACCAAAAAATCGTACTTCCAACAAGATATTTCACAGTTTAATAGGTTGACCTTACGTAGGCTGTTATGTATTCATATACACCGTCTATTAAATTACAGAAAAAACATGTTTACTTTCAAAAATCTGGGATTGTTTGAAAAATGTCGCGAACAGATTAAAATAGTGTCGGGAAAAAAGTTGATTGGCCATATTAAACAAAGCGGACGATGCACGTGGAGCAGACGAGTCCTCGAATGGGCCACGGACGGTAAAACGTAGTGTAGGGCGTCCTGAGGTACGGACGGACGACCTTAAGAGGGTCGGCGGCGGATGGATGCGAGGGGCTGAAGACAGAGTGTTGTGGCGCGCTTTGGAAGAGGCTATGTCCAGCAGCGGAATGCTGTAGGCTAATGATGAGGGATTGATGATACAAAGCGTGTACTTAGACTTAAACTACTCGTATGGTAATGACGTTTGGGTTCGGGTTGCTTTTTCTTTCTCATTTGAATCTCCAAAAAACCTATAGTTGATTCGTATGTTATTCGTTATTACATACGTTCACAATAAAGAGTATTTGTATTGTATTGTACGTTTCTAAGGCGAAGCGCACACTTACGATTTAATTTTTTTTGCATATGCGCGCACTTACATACAAGTACGCGACAAAATTGAGTAATAAATGAGCGACATCATCATGATCATCATCATCTCAGCCTTTATACGTCCCACTGCTGGGCACAGGCCTCCTCTCAGAATGAGAGGGCTTGGGCCATAGTTCCCACGCGAGCCCAGTGCGGATTGGGAACTTCACACGCACCATTGAATTGCTTCGCAGGTTTGTGCAGGTTTCCTCAGGATGTTTTCCTTCACCACAAAGCTCATGGTAAATTTCAAATGTAATTCCGCACATGAATTTCGAAAAACTCAGAGATGCGAGCCGGGGTTTGAACCCACGACCCTCTGCTTGAGAGGCGATAGGTCAAACTACTAGGTACCACGGCTTCGTCACGGCTTATGAGCGACATAATAAATGAGTGTTACTGGCATAAGAGTACGAATTCTGTTGACACACATGCGTGTCACCAGCACAGAGAGTAAATAATAATTTGCCATGGATTCGCTAAACGCCAGTGCAATGAATCTCCAAACCCGAAATAGCTAGAAACAGTGTTTACATTCGGTAGTTTTGAGCATTTTTACGATATAATAAAACATATTTATGTCCGTGTGTTGCGATGAGCTACGATATTTAGTAGCGCGGTTCCTTTTGCGCTGATTTATCGGGGTACATATATTGCAATTTTATTTTCGAACATACATTTGAATCCATTTTGTTAAAATACAGTCGCTGTCTTACATTGGAGCTGTGTAGCCTAAGTGCTTAAAAATGTCTAAAGACGAACTTGCTCGGTTGACTATGCGGCCGTGTTTAGATATTTTTGAGCACCCAGTGAGATATGGAGCGACGACCTGGTTAAGATCGCAGGATCGCGGTGGATGCGAAAAGCACAAGACCGGTCTGAGTGGAGAGCCTTGGGGGGGCCTATGTCCAGCAGTGGACGTCTTTCGGCTGACATGATGATGATGATAGTGAGTTTTAATGTTTCGCCTGACTAGAGAAGTCCCTTTATATGCCAATTGTGCTCTGTAAAATCCTGGGTTCTTAAATAGGCATTACTTTAACGAGTGAATTCTAGAAATCACATAGCTGCCTAGAATAACCGCTCTTTTTAAAGAGACGCTTACATAGACTAAGGCATATGTACAGAATGGAGCCCTCTCAAATCACGGCTTACTTACACAAAATCGTATTGCAAGTAACAACTTAGTGTAAGTGTAGCCTTAGTTAGAAATAAAGTCATCGACATAAGTCACATAATTAGCAAGTCCAAGTTTGGCCATTATATTACTGCCGAAGAACCGACAACCGCTGGAGTTAACGAGGTCTTGAGTGGAGACCACATCTCGGCAAACGCAGGGACGCCCTCCGGCTAGTACCACTACCATGAGTTTTAAAGAATATAAAAGACTTCTTCTTCTTCTCTTCTTCTTCTTCAGCGTGTTTTCGCTCACTGTTGGGCATACGCCTCTCCAACCTTTCTTCATCCAGATCGACTATCTGTCTCTCTCTTCCAGACCGGTCCTGCTGTCTCCACAATGTCATCAGACCATCGAGCAGGCGGTCTGCCCACATTTCTTTTGCCTAGCCGGGGTCTTCACTCCTAAACGCGCTTACTCCACCGTTCTTCGTGTCGCCGGCACACGTGGTTGGCCCAAGCCCATTTCAGCTTCGCGACTCTATGTCCCACATCGACCACTCTCGTGCGGTTTCTAATAAGCTCGTTCCGGACTCGATCGCGTAGACTTATGCCGAGCATGACTCAATCCATGTTACGCTGCGTGACTTTTAACAAAATATAAAAGTCTATAACGAATAATTATCAGAGCAGACACATTAGTTAATACATTAAGAACAGTTCTGTCAGACCACATTTTTATTTTAATTGGAATAATCGAGAAAAACTAACAAAAATGCAACGTTGCCAGCTCAGCAGGTATAAACGCTCATAAGGCAATTCAGTTATATTTTATCCCCCTTATTCATAAAACTTAACAAGCCTATGTTAACTAACAAATGCTTTGTCCCTTTCTAACAAATACAAATGTCGAAGTGACAGATAAGGACAAACGAATTTTAGCGGCATTTTAACTAATATAGGTTTGATTGTCGTTTATGAATAAGGGGGTAAGTATGTACAATGTGATTTCAGTTCGCATACCATAATTGGAGACATTGTAGTGCTTATCTGGATAGCTGATCTTAACAGAGCATAAAACTTGGCATTGCACAAAAGATACTAAAGAGTATTGGTCAGCTTACAATGTAAATACCAACTTTTAGAGAGTGTTTCTCTTTTAGGGTTAACTGACGGTTAAATGTGATGCCGTCTCTATTTGTTTTGTTCGAATAGACGGAGACGGCATCACATTTAACCGTCAGTTAACACTAATCAATGGATGGTGAAACAGCCCCTAAGGGTACAAAGGGATAAATTACTTCGTTTGACTGTTTTTCTATCATTTAATGTCTGTCTATCTACTCGTATCTATAGTAGTTCATATTTATTAATTTCTCAGAATTTGTTTGTCTGGAAGAGATCGCTTTTTAGCGATAAGATAAGACCGCCTATTGTCTACCTGATTTTTTTATTTTTGTAATGTTTCTGTACTGCTTTTGGTGATCTATAAACAATATTTGTATTGTATTGTATTGTATTGTATCTGAAGCTAACTGAAGTAGCATGACAAGCTTATTCCGGGATTAGAGCGTTTGTGGACTACACAAGAACCGGACCGGAAAAAACGCCGCGGAAAGGGGAAAAGTAAAATGTCTGTCGGTAAAATTATGTATAGTGCACAAAGTAATGTAATTTTTTTAATTTTTCATTTTAGCCCGCGTAAAGGGTGTATACTTGGCAAGTTAGTGCATATAATAATAATAATTGTAAAATTAATTATGTCTACGTACCTAATAAATTTATTTTTATGTTTTTAAAGTCGCACAATAAATTAGTTTTCTAGTGTACAAATTACATATTTATTTATGTAGTCTTATGTAGTTAATGGTGTGTATTATAGTGTGTATTTATAACGCTCAGAGGGTTACCTACAGCACCGGCTGAAAATCAGCGCTGGGGTGTTTTTCTGAGCCAGTGTCCAATGACACATACCTTTGTGTTGTTTATTTGTACCAAATAGTATTGTTGTCTTGTGTTGTGAATAAATGTATTTTCTTTCTTCTTCTTTCTTTCTTTATTTGTATTGAATATGGCATGCCGTAAATTTACATACTAATTTGTACACTACACGTCATTTTGCCGTCCGACATTTTACTTCTCTCCATTCCGGGCCGTTCTTTTCCGGTCCAGTGCTTGTAGTATACAAGCGCTCTTTGTCCATCATCCCATCTCGCTCACGCTGAGCACCCATCACCCACCACTTAGCGATCCAGACCACTAACAAATTCTATGAAAGCTTTACGATCCAATCGATGGCAAGGTAGCCAGTACGCGTCTATTTCAGTCAAGGCCTGCCTCTGTAAACAGTGTGCAGGTGAATTATGTAGCCAATGAACGCCGGTGTACACGGGCAAGCGGGCTTCATCATGGTAAGCTAGGAGTAGCGCTGAGCCGCAACTCGATTCCGGTTGCAGAATTATTTAGGACTAGCTTCTGCCCGCGGCTTCGTCCGCGTGGAATTCGGTTATCGTGCGCTGTTCTCTCGGTAACTGCAATTTTCCGGGATAAAAAGTAGCCAATCTCACTCTCTAGGCCATAAAATATCTTTAAGCCAGAAATCACGTCGATCCGTCATTTTAACCGGTGAAATTACTGGCACTTGAAGTATCCCATCTTAGACCTCTAGGTTGGCAACGCATCTGCAATCCGCTTGGTGTTGCAAGTGTCTATGGGCGGTAGTTATCTCTTATTATCAGGAGACCCACTTGTTCGTTTGCCATTTAGTCGAATAAAAAAAAATCTGTTGCTCCGTTTCGACGTAAAGGACGGACAAACAAACAAACACACACTGTCGCATTTATAATTATTAGTATAGATTTCTGTTCCTCTTTATTATTATTTTCATGTATTATGTGTGATATAAATGTGTTGAAATTTCAAAATATCATCGAAGAACTAACCAGTAGTACAGTCGTCTTTATAAACATTGGAGCCATCTAAATTAGACCATATTTGTTAAACGCAAAGTGTAAGTTTTGATATTTTTAAACAGCTTCGGTGTTAGACTATGTACCTAAAAATCGACGACCAGATGGCCTAGTGGTTAGTGACCCTGACTACGAAGCTTGAGGTCCCGGGTTCGGGTCCCGTGTCGGGGCAGATATTTGTATGTCTTGGGTGTTTAATATATATTTAAGTATGTATCTATCTATATAATTATGTTTATATGTTGCTTAGTACCCATAACACAAGCTTTGCTAAGCTTACTTTGGGATTAGGTCAATTGGTGTGAATTGTCCCGTGATAAACCTAAAAATCAGATAAAAAGCAACTAATTAATAAAATTTTATTTAAAAATAAAACAAGTTTTGGATGACTGATTCTTAGACGAATGAAAAAAAGTAATGAACAAAATTATTAATGAAACAAAATTAACAAATAGTGAAAAGATACATTATTTATTTGGCATGTAGAATAATTAAAAGTTCGGTAGTATGAAATTAAAAAGCATGCAACAAAATCGCATCTATATCGGTACATCTCTTTGAGAGCACCACCACAGTTTTGCATATAAAGTCCTTGGTCGTGACCAACTCGATTTTTTTGATAGTCGGCCGTGGCAAGTGGCCAGTCGAAAAGGTACCGTTGGAGGTTGGATATAAGTAAATTCAATTTTTTATTATTCTCATATTTTTGTACCATTTTAATTTTAGTTTCCTCACAGTCGACAAACAAATTTTATTTCATTTCATTTCATTTCATTTCATTTCGTCGAAATGAAAAGTAGAGTGTCTAACTCGGGTGAAATTACCCATTTCCCCTCGAACTATTGGCGCTCTCATTTCGTTCGAGCGCCAGAAATATCTCGGGTAACATGGGTCACTTTCCAGCCTTGGTTATCAATCTACTATTCAATAGCTATTTAAAAAAAAACTAACATGATATAGTTGTCAGTCAGCCAACATAAGCATCATTTTCAACTTAGAATATCAAAACAGACATTTTCGAATTTATAATGAGACCCTTCTAGTTAACTACAACATCAGAACCCCAGCTAATTTGATCCGCAATAAACCAAACCAACTCGTAACAATAACAAAAACACTTTGGGAAAAACGCCGCAGCAGCTGTTGGAAACAAACAAGAAAGAAAGTTCGATAGTTTCGGCCATTTGCGCTCGGGGATGACCAGCGGTGTTGTAACACTATGATTTGGTACGAGTAAGGTGATACTTCGCAATAACCTAACCAACAAAAAATTGAAAAATTCCCGACTTTGTCACTTCAAAAGTTCAATGTCTCAAGTTCAAAGTTTGTAGACCGCCACTGAAAAGTCAGATCCTGACACCTGTCATCCTAAATATATTAACATTTTTATTTTTTGACGCATTCAGTATGGAAGTGACACGTGTCAGGTTTGACTTCTTAACGGCGAACCACCTATAGGCCAGTCAAAAACTCACAATATGTCAACATGTCGAGCTAAACTCGATTTAATCCTCGAGTTATCCGGTACAATAATTATCATTTAATATCAAAGAGATTTGAGATACAGTATTTTTGTTTAATATCAATTAAAGAGTGCTTGTGACATAAAACAAACTTTTTAGTGTCGAAAGTCTAAAATTGCTACCTGGCGTTAACATCACACGCCTAATATATGATAAGTAAATAAAAAAAATGTTCTTGTAGGTACCTACGGGTGACACTTTTTACCGGACGTACAATACCGACATGGAAATATCGACATGATAATTTGTGTACATGCCCATAGAAACTCTTATTAGTTCGACACCAGTTTCTATGGGCGTGTACACGAAATATAGGGTCGGTATTTCCATGTTTGTATTGTCCGTGCCGGTAAATAGTGTCACCCCTGTCTTCTATCCATTGCTGCTGCTGAAATCCCATACTTTCATGTGTCTCTTATTTGTATTGGATTTTATGCCGATTCCGTGGGAACTTTGAGAAAAGTAGTGTATGTGTTATTTCAGACTTCTAGATATCTAGCAGTTCTAACACCAAATTTAATCCTTGATTTCGGGTGGCATCAAAAATTTCGGTGGAAATTTTTGGAAATGGAAAAGTACCGTGCCAAATTTCAGGTCATGTCTAATCCTATTTACTGATACTTAATGCGCTAAAGTTAAATTAGAAAAAAATATTAATACAGTATATAAGTTTTCATAAATTTTATGTTTGTCTGCCAAGGAAATTTTTGTATTTTTCTAGATTAGCACCGACGAGTAGACGATTAGAATACCCGCTATTTTTAGTATTCACCGCTATTTTAAGATTTCTAATGATAACAATAATCTTCTCTTTGCTATCTTTTTGCTTATCGGATCTTTTTGCTACGGATTGTCACGTTTAGTTTTTAAGTGATGGAATATTACAGAATGTTTATCAGATACCCGGTGGTAATGTATGTATGTGTATATGTAAATTGTCAAAAATTAAATCATTCGTGTTTTTTTTTTATTTCTGTTGTAAAGTCATGGCCATTCATGCACAGAGGAATTTACTCGGGGACTTATAATACTGGTATGATATGACAACCTACCTAATTCATAATTTCAGAAAGTGCACCTTCTGAGAAAATGCGCTTTTAAAGACAGTGTACTTTCCAAATAACCCTCCTTCTTCGCAGTCGGGTAAAAAGTACACACACACGCAAACATCACGCCTGTATTCCCAAATGGGGTAGGCAGAGCACGCAAAACGTTACCGCTTCGGAGCCACTTTTAGCAATTTCGGTTTTAGGTTCCAAAAAAGTAATTTTAAAGAAATGCACATTCAGGGTAATTAAGTGCACATTTTGGAAAAGTAACTTTTACAAACCTAACCCGATGGTAAGAGGAGATTCTTTACGCTCGGTCATTTATGAAGCCTTAGCCGCTACTCCGCATTTTAACGACAATTTAAACAATTTTCCTCGCAGTTAGTAAACAGGGTTTAACAGAGGTCTGAGGTAGGGTAAACCTACTTTCTAACATTATTAATATATGTAGAGCACAAGCCTTTTAAATTAATTTCCTTCATGTACCTATCGTGTGAATACGAAATCTCAAAAATATTTAAGAGAGTCTTTTGTAAAAGCTACTGAGTTGTTTCTTATTAGATTAGTGTATTTTTTAAATAAAAATGACAGTGGTGGACCCCTATCTCACCTACTGAAAAGTGAAGATAATACCAAGTCTCACTGATTCAGTAACAGCCAAATAAAATTAGAGAAATCAGTCGTAATACTTTTCAAAGAAAGCCCCTCATGTCTATAACTAACACATTTTTATCAAAAAAACCACTATCAAATTCATATGAAATATATAAAATTGGTAAATCTCACCGATTGTGCTCTAGAAGACACACATAAACGTACACGTGTATAAAATAGAAAGAGAAGTTGAACAGCGTGAATAATGTATCTTTCCACTCACTTGTCGTATATCCGAAGTCGTCTTCTTGTTCTGGATCCGCTTCTTTCTCTTCTTTACTGCGTTTGATGGCCGCGGCTGACGCTCGATCGATCTGGAAAATGTAACTTTTATAATCATCTTACATTCTATATTATTGTATTCTATAGTCGTACCTATCCCATTGAAACTGAGATTAGTATTCTAATTCCTTTCTTTAATTTAAGGCAGGTTTCCTACACTATTTACAGCAAAGTCCCCCCACCCATCGTAAACCGTTTCCATGTCACCACTAATGGTCTAACGTAGCACCTCCCATACTCACCTCGACTCCTTTTTCAGAGTACGTCCTCCCTTGCAACTCCCGTTCATCTTCTTCTTCGTCACTGCTGTCAGAATCAGAGTAAACAGGTTTCGGAGGAGCTTCCGCTTCTGAAGTGGACTTTTCCTTCTCTGTATCTTCTGACTCTTTCTCCACTGTGTCTGGTTCAGACGTTACTGTTATCTGTAAGTGAAATCTGATTAAGTATATATTCAGATATCATCAGAAATAAGAGAGTTTGAGCTGAAGTTCTCACGCGGGCCTAATGTGGATTGGGAACTTCACAAATAATATTGAATTGCTTCGGTGAATAGAACAGGTCGTGCGAATTCGCTCTTAATGTTTTCCTTCAGCGCAAAGCTCGTGATAAATTTGGAATGTAATTTTGCATATAAATTCCAAAAAATTCAGAGGTACGAGACCAGGTTTGAACCCGCGATCTACTGTTTGAAAAGCTATAGGTCAACCACTGGGCGTTTTTCAGTCTTTACATTTACTAATACAAAATCTTTGGAGTTCAAACTTTTTGGAATTTTTTCTAGACAGCAATCAATCAAAGCAATGCCATTATTCATTATTGTATTTTTCACCTAAGATGAGTTCTGTGACATTTGAAAATTTTCCGAATTACGCATACTATGTTCGCAAAATATATTTTAAAAATAATTTCTATTTTGAAACAAATTAATCAAAAAAATTTAAAACTGTTATTTTTAAAAATATATAGCAATATCAGTGTCTGTTAAATAGCCTCCATTGAATACGATACAATTTTTTTTTTTTTATTATATAACGCAATGTGTGAAACGGAACAGAGTAGTGACGTGACACAACATTATCGGCAATTGCAGCGGTTCATTATTCGATAACAGTGAACTTAGATATTTTACATTTTTAAACAAAACTTGCAAAATTTTATAAACGCGGCTATTTGCGACGCGGCCGCAACCATCTTGTGCCTCTTGTGGCCAGTACTTGTCAGTATCATTGTCAGTAAGTACGAGTACGTCTGCCGTGTATACGAGTTGAGTTTCCGTTGCTTTTTTTTTGCATTGTATTTGTTATTGTTCATTTCTATTATTATTGTTGTTGACTTTTGTTACTGTTTCTCGTTAAGTTTGTTGTTATTTTTTGGCAAAATGCTGAAACAGTCCAAAAAAGAGTGTTTTGAACTCCCAGAGTCGGGAGTTTGTAATTCGTTTGAGGGATTATTTCGAGCGAGAACGAGAGAGTGGCCCGGTGGGCGGAAAACTGGAAAATAAATATATATTTTTTAATATAATGCAACTTTTTCAAAAATAAGTACTAATAACTCTTAGAAAAATCTATGGTTCACTCGATCAATGATACATCTCTAAAACTGTCAAACTCGAAACGTCACAGAACTCATCATAGGTGAAAAATAATATAACACGTAATAGTTGGTCAAAATTTAATTAAGTTTCCTTTTCGAGCAACGTGTAAAAGAATTATGGTGAATTTAATGGCATGCATTGGGTTAATTTCAGGGTAGGCAGTGCTAGATCGTCACAACAGCAGAGCACGGAAGGCAGTCAAGGCCTACCCTGGAATTGACATTGGGTCTATGTCAAAAGTACCTTAATCTCGTGCTCTGGAGTACCAATAACAGCAGGAGGCAACGGCGTTTGTCTTGTAGAAACTACGGAGTGGGTCGGGGAAGGAGGTGGTGAAGTTGGTTCCACGTCTGAAGAGTCAGTGTGCTGTGGAGAAATTACATCGTTAAAAACATGAAATAATTTAATTTACCAGTCATGTCGACAGCTGCAAGTAAGTAAATTTAGGTATTGTGTTCTTTAAAAAACAACTTTCTTCTGAAATACTTCACGAGTAATTTCCATTGTAAAATTAAGCAAAATGATTTGAGAAAAATTCTTAATAATCATTTTTTTTATACATTCAATCACGCCTCATTCTCTTTTCCAATGAATGGGTAGGAGGCTACCTTGCTACGATCCTGACATAAATATTTCGCTTCTTCAACACCCTTTAGTCTTTTCACGTTTCGGGTACTCTTAGCCTGACCTTTCTTTAGTACATTCCCAATCTATTCAAATATTCTTATTAATTTTTCATATAGGTCCTGTAAGCGGTAACGAATCAAAATTTGCATCATTTTTCAGATTTACAACACCAAGTGCACAAAAACTGCTGTCTACTTCTATTGCCATCGCTCTGATAATCCATATAGCAGAGAAAGCCGTTTAATTTCTAGTTATGTATTGACATTACCTCTCCCCTTCATCTATGATATACATCAGACTCACCCAAGCCGGTAGACTCTGCACAGTAAGAGTGACCTTATCTCCTGCTGCCTTGATAAGCTGCACCGCTCTTTCATGCTGTGCATTTCTCACACAAACACCATCGACCTCCAGAATACGATCGCCGGTCTACGGAAAATAATCAATTATAAACCAAATTTTTTTGACGGGTGTTACTAAGGTTAGCTATAGAGATTGTTTTTGATTCAGCTAAATAGAAGTAGATACAATCCTACCGGGTTCAGTTAGTCAGGCTACTATGTATATCGTACTAGTATTTTGCCGGTAGTAGGACCTTGTGCAAGGTCCGCCCGGATTGCTACCACCATCTTGCTCGTTAATCCTGCCGTGAAGCAGAAGTGCTTGCACTGTTGTATTTCGGCGTGGAGAGTAAAACAGCCGGCGAAATTACTGGTACTTGAGGAATCCCATCATAGGCCTCTAGGTTGGCAACGCATCTGCAATACCTCAGGTGTTGCAGATGTTTATGGGCGGTGGTGATCTCTTACCATCAGGAGACCCACTTGCTCGTTTGCCTTCCAGTCGAATAAAAAAAATAATTAAAGACGTGGGAATTTTTCTTAACTACGATATTGAACGAGTGATAGTAATATCAATTATTGAGGGAGTAGGGTTGGTTCTGCTTTTGTCTTTCAAGTCATCGAATAGAGTTCACTGGTAAAATATATGTTTTTAGGAAAACATGGTTAATTTGAAGCCTTGCCTTCTTTTAAGCTGGAAGCTTTTTGATGCTTTTTCTCTTCACTACAGTTTTGTATTTCTATCAAAAATAGATCAAAACTTACATGTAATTCCCCACAATCGCCAGCAGGACTTCCCGGCACAACGTTCTTTATAAATATACCAAATATTGCTTTTTCGTCGCTTCCTTCGTCTTCACTATTCGCAATGATGTCGACCTGCGAAAGATAAACAGCTGAGGGACTATTTCACAATAAATGCATTATCAAAAGGCGACCTGGCAGACCTAGACGGCGATGGCGGGATGAACACTGGACTACTCAGAAGGACTGGTCCTTGTATGCAGTTGACAGTTGACGTCATGATAAAGGTTACCTATAAAAGACTAACGTGACTGACTACGTACAGCTTCTAGCTTAAAATTTGAGATTACCAGGATTTGGTGGTCATTATAATAATAATAATTATTATCACTTCACTTCACTACGCTATATTAGCAACTTGTAAGCGGGGCTTCAATCTGCGCAATGCACCACTTAATATGTTTGTTTTAACTTAATGTAGTAGTTGAAGCTTGCCCCTCTTATCTTGCCCCAACAGTGTTGACGCCAAGCGGGGCCCCCGGGCGCCGCGTCAGCGTCCCCTTTCGCAAGAAAGCGTCCCCTTTTGCAGGTGTTAGTGCCCAGATTGCTACCACCATCTTGCTTGTTAACCTGACGTGAAGCAGCAGTGTCTGCACTGTTATGTTTCGGCGTGGAGAATAAGACAGCCGGTGAAATTACTGGCACTTGAGGTATTCTATCTTAGGCCTCTAGGTTGGCAACGCTGGTGTTGCAGATGTTTATGGGCGGTGGTGATCTCTTACCACTAGGAGACCCAGTTGCTCGTTTGCCTTCCAGTCGAATAAAAAAAAAGAAGTTTCTATTGACTGGCTACATCACCTTGCTATTGCTAGCTCTTAAGCTAGTGTAATGCCGATGCCGAATGAAACCATCGGGCACCACGTGTCACCATTCGCGCGAACCCTTTACTGACTGATTTCATCACCTTGTAATTTCTATCTTTTGAGCTAATGTAGTATGCAGCTTGCCCCTCTTACCTTGCCCCCAACAATGCTGACGCCAAGCGGGGCCCCGGGGCGCCGCGTCAGCGTCACCTTCCGCGCGGGTCCCCACTGCTGGGCGGCCACGTCACCCCGCCGCGGGGAGGCTGTCACCGTCATCGCCGGCTGAGGTACGTAACTGCAGAAAGAAATATATGTTGACGATTTTTTAAGTATGTTTTACATGTGCCTGTATCCAAGGAATAACGAGACTCTCATTATTCCTTGCCTGTATCCATAATATTATAAATGCGAAATTGTGTTTGTGTGAAATTGTGTGTTTGTGCTTTTGTGTGTTTGTCCGTCTTTCACGCCGTAGCGGAGCGACGGATCGACGTGATTTTTGGCATAGAGATAGTTTATGGGCCCGAGAATGACATAAGCTACTTTTTATCCCGGAAAATGCACTGTTCCCGAGGGAACAGCGCGCGATAACCCAATAACACGCGGGCGGAGCCGCGGGCAAAAACTAGTAAAATACTAAATAGGCAGCACACCGCTGGAATAGCGGAGTGAGCATCTGCTGTAATATTCTTGAGTTGTTTGAAGATACCTCCTAGAACTTTGACGATCAGATAACCAGGTGGTTAGAGAACCCGACTACAAGGCTTGATGTTCTAGGTTCAATCCGCCGGGGCAGAGTGTGAATAATACGAATTTCTGTTCTCGGGTTTTCCATGTTTGGTATTATGTAAAATCTAAAGATATTTTTTTTATTCGATGGCTGGCAAACGATCAAGTGAGTCTCCTGATGGTAAGAGATCACCACCGCCCATGAATATAGGGGTATTATAGATGCGTTGCCAATTTAAAGAGGCCTAAGACGGGATACCTCAGGTGCCAGTAATTTCACCGGCTGTCTTACTCTCCACGCCGAAAAACAACAGTGGAAGCACTGCTGCTTCACGACAGGATTAACAAGCAAGATGGTGGTAGCAATGATGATGATTCTGACAAACTTTGTTTTGACTTTCAACAATTGACAACATTTCATATTTCTAAGACTATAATTTGATTCGTTCTCTGTATTCTGCTTGGAAATAGAAAGACGCTGACATTTTTAAAATTTCGCTACGATTATTAATTAATTTATTAAAATTTTTTAAAGATGTGCTTATTCGAAAAGGGCTTAACTCCAAAACTACGATATAAGAGATCCATTACTTTTGTCCAGTCTCTATTAAAAAAAAGATCATGTAAATCATGCGTAAATCTGAAGTAGACGTTGTCAAAATTATGACAGCTCCTTTTTCTGGTGCAAAAGGCAAAGGAAACATATCTATTCTGTCGTAGTATTGGCAAATTCAGATAAATTTTTTAATTATTTTGTATTTTTTTAAATATGGAGAAATAAATTATAATAAATATTTTGCCATGTTCAGGAGGCAAAACTCTTTCGATTCCTGTAGTAATTTACAGGTGTTGAATAAATGAAATCTTGTCAATTATGCGAGCCGATATAAACCGCATTGGGTAATCTCGTGTTTGAACATGCAAACCACTATTATTACCAATATTATTTAATTTCAGTCTAGTGAGCAAAATGGCGAGAGCCAATTTAAAGATCTCACGTATACCCAATCTCGTCTGTGTTTCGCTCATATCACGACGAAATAACAGTTTATTTTAACTCAGCTGCAATTTCAAACCAACCGAATGCAATAGGAAACATAAATGTTTACGTTTCTATGATCGTCCTTGCGTGGTACCGTCGGGGGCGGAATTGCTTTGATTTACATTATTTTATTTGTAGTACCTGAACCGAGCTTTGTTCGATTTTTTGTAATTTTTGGGTCTGATATCGATATGATTCGAAACGCATCAAGAGTAGTGTGGTAGTGATAGGTAAGTTTGTGTTCTTTCAGTGTGTAGGTGATTTATTCATACTAATATTATACGAGTAAAAACGAAAGTATGTTTGTATGTTTGTGAGTTTGTCCGTCTTTAACGCTGTAACGGAGCAACGGATCGTCGTGATTTTTGGCATAGAGATAGTTTATGGGCCCGAGAGTGACATAGGCTACTTTTTATCCCGGAAAAATGCACAGTTCCCGAGGGAACAGCGCGCGATAACCGAATACCACGCAGGCAAAGCCGCGGGCAAAAGCTAGTTGAAACTATAAAAATATGACTTCAATTTCAACATATTTAATAGACATTCATTTATCGCTTGAAAAGCTACTTGACAACGAAATTAAAATTGCCTCTGGCCGCTAACCAAAGTGAGAGGGTTATTTATTTTGCACGCGACAGTACAGGATGCATATAGTTCAATCACTTAGCGACGACACAGCCGAGCGAACGCGCCTGTTTGTGACTGTACTAGGGATGGGGAGTAAACACTGGAAAAAGGGAAAATAACATTTATTATCCATTTTTTTTAGGTTTTATGTCGTATATTTTTATAACAACTTACTAGCTTTTGCCATTGGCTTCACCCGCGTGGTATACGGTTATCGCGCGCTGTACCCTCGGGAACTGTGCATTTTCCGGGACAAAAAGTAGCCTATGTCACTTGAACTCCAAAAAACCAATCATAAAAACGCTTTGTGCTAATTTTAGAGATAAAAAATTATTATTAACATTCTAAAAGATATTTTTTTGAATGTTAATTAGTTGTTATAAAAATCCATACCTAATATTATAAATGCGAAAGTGTGTTTGTATGTTTGTGTGTTTGTCCGTCTTTCACGCCGTAACGGAGCGACGGATCGACGTAATTTTTGACATAGAGATAGTTTATGGGCCCGAGAGTGACATAGGCTACTTTTTATCCCGGAAAAATGCAGTTTCCGAGGGAACAGCACGCAATAACCGGATTCTACGCGGGTGAATTATAATGTAACAACAAGCAGGAGTAGTAAAGGAATTTTTACTTTGATTTAGAAAAAAAAACATCTGGAAGAGTACAAAATAGAGGGCAATTATTTTTTAATAGCTGTCATCTATTTTCTGCCCTCTTGATAAGTCATAAGGCATCAAACATAACTTATTGTTCTTTTTACACCAAGCTCCCAAAATCGACCAAAACAGGGAGTGAAAAGTGTTTATAGTTAATCTTCTGGACCAGAATAGAACTTTTAGTATGTTTTGTTTATATTATAACTGAAATAATAACCCGCACGTCTCATCCCTACTCACTTGATAGGTTGTTACGTTGTGTCGACTCCAATAACAAACAGATAAGAACTAACAGCGCGATTGTTTCTGTTCCCGCCCCGAAACTAATGAGACTAGAATAAATGGCAAAATGATTGTTTAAACTTCTTGGTAAATCAAAAAAGTACCTCGTTTTTGTTTAATTCTATACTGGATAACCTTAAACAAGTAATGACGGCTTGAGTTACACCAGCAAAATGAAGATAAAAACGTTTTTGCATTTGTTTATTTCATTTCGCAGGTGGTGGGACCTTGTGCAAGGTCCGCCCGGATTGCTACCACCATCTTGCTCGCTAATCCTGCCGTGAAGCTGCAGTGCTTGCACTGTTGTTTTTCGGCGTGGAGAGTAAGACAGCCGGTGAAATAACTAGCACTTGAGGTATCCCATCTTAGGCTTAGGTTAGCAACGCATCTGCAATACCCCTGGTGTTGCAGATGTTTATGGGCGGTGGTGATCTCTTACCATCAGGAGACCCACTTGCTCGTTTGCCATCCACTCGAATTAAAAAAAAAAACATCATCAATGATGTCCACTGTTGCACACAGGCCTCTCCCATAGACCTCTAGTTGCTTCTAAAGCTCTAGGTAAAGTTAAAATGTAATTTCGCAGCTAAACGAAAAACCTAGGGATACGACCCCGGACTTGAACCTGTCCTTGTCCTGGCGTCCTGTGTTTGAGAGGCTATAAGCCATAGCTCTAAGCCACCACGGCTCAATTCCAATTTACTGTCAGGTTTTAGCTTTTCACGGATCTAGTCGAGCATCAAAAGTTTTTAGGGTTCCGTACCCAAAGGTGCCAACGGAACCCTATTACTGAGAATCCACTGTCAGTCTCTCTGTCTATCCGTCCGTCTATCACAGGGCTCTATCTCTTGAGTCGCAATAGTTAGATACTTGAAATTTTCACAGATTATGTGTTACTAAGGACGCTATAATAAAAAATACCTACTATAAACAGAATAAAATAAATATTGAAGGAGGGCTTCCATACAACAAACGTCATTGTTTTGCCGTTGTTTGCTTTATATTTATAACGGCAACAGGTAGATACTTGAAATATTCACAGAATCTCATAGTTGTATGATCACTTTAAAAATAAATAATTAAAATAAAATTAATATTTAATGGGGGCTCCCATACAACAAACTTGATTTTTAATGCCGTTTTTTTGATAATGTCTAATGTTATACAGATAATGTTACGGAACCGTTCATGCGCGAGTCCGACTCGAACTTGGTCGGTTTTTTTTATTTTTTTATGTCAAGGTCACAAACTAACATCACGCAAAAACTAGTGTCCTCACGATAGGACAATTAATATGCTGAACAATAGAATAAAAACCTTGATACAATTCAGCCAATTAAAACGAATTACTCTTTACATTGAATAGCTGAAGTGTGTGAATTGCACTATTTTTAACCCCTGACGCAAAAAGAGGGGTGTTATAAGTTTTATCGCTACCTATATGTGTCTATCTGTGTGTCTGTCTGTGGCACCGTAGTTCTTAAACGGGTGAACCGATTTAAATGCGATTTGTTATTATTTAAAAGCAAGTTTTGAAGCGATGGTTTTGAGACATGTTTTATCAAAATTCGTTTACCCGTTTTTGAGGTATTGAGCTTTAAAGTGACAATGTATGGGGTTTTCCAACTTTTTGTCAGTTAGGTATTGTATTTTTTGTTGGCAAGATTTTTTTTTCTTCACTTTTGAAAGTATACAACATGTCTTTACTTTCTGGATAATAGAGTTCCAACTAGAGTTCAACATCGTCATCTCAGCCTACATTATGTCCCACTGCTGGGCACAGGCTTCCTCTCAGAATGACAGGGCTTGGGCCGTAGTTATCACGCAAGCGCGGGCGGGGTTCGGGCGAGCTATTTTACGTCGTAGTAAACTAGACTCAAGAGGAAAGGTTTATAAGTTTGACCCCAATGGCTGTCTGTAGGATTGTAGCTCTCAAACGGATTGGCAGATTTCGATGCACTTTTTTACATGAAAGCTAGGTTTCTTACGGTGGTCCTTAGCATCTTCGATAAAAAACGGTTCTTTTGATTCTGACGTATTTTGAGTTGGTAAGGTTGTTTTTGTTGTGAATGCCGTGATGGCCTAGTGGTTTGTCCTATAATGGCCTCTCAAGCAGAGGATCGTGTGTTCAAACCCCTGCTCGCACCTCTGCTGAGTTTTTCGAAATTCATGTGCGAAATTACATTTGTTTACCACAAGCTTTTCGGTGAAAGAAAACCTGCACAACCTACGAAATGATTCAATGGTATGTATGAAGTTCCCAATCCACACTGGCCCGCCCTCTTATTTAGGTTAGCTAGAAGAGATCCCTTTTTTAGGGATAAGCTCGCCTTTGCTCTCCTCTCTGTGTTTTTGTATTTTTATTTTTATGTGCAATAAAGAGTTTACATACATACATTATTTTGAGAGGAGGCCTGTGGCCAGTGGGTCGTTTATAGGCTTGGATAATGATGATGATGAAGGTTGTTTGAGTCACATTTCGATCAAAGAACAGATAGGTGGGCCAACCAACTTTTTTACCGACAATAATCTGTCCGCGACATTTTTCAAACAATAGCAGATTTTTGTAAGTAAACATGTTTTTTCTGTAACTTAATAGATGGTTTACATGAATACATGTCATCCTACGTAAGTTCAACCTATTAAACCGTGAAATATCTTGATGGAAGAATGATTTTTTGGTAACCTCAGAGACAATTTTGGTAACGCAGGAGACGCCCAAAGTGCCGGTAAAATAGTTGATTAGCTCTTATAGGCTTGGATAATGATGATGATGAAGGTTGTTTGAGTCACATTTCGATCAAAGAACAGACAGGTGTAGAAGGTAACAGCGGGATCTTGGGCTATAGTTTATTCCGCTCGACTGGGTGGAAAGTGGGGGCAATGCAGTGGAAACTTCGTTTAGTGCTCACTTGAAGCTGTGAGATTATAGAAGAATCTCAGACTGTCGATCGTACGTTGCAGAGAAATGGTGAAACAGAGATTTGAACAAATCACGCAAGATGTTAAAATGGCGAATCTATTCCTAATGTTTTCTTTTATAGGGGTTCTGTAGCTAAAATGGCAAAAACGGAAACCTTATAGTTTCGCCTTGTCTGTCTGTCTGTCTGTTCGCGGCTTGGCTCAGAGACTATCAATGCTAGAAAGCTGTAATTTTGCACAAATATATATGTAAACTATGCCGACAAAATGGTGCAATAAAAAATTTAAAAACTTTTTTTAAGAGTATTTCCCATGGACGTAAAGTGGTAGTGGGACGTATAGTGTGGGGTATCGTTGGAAAGGTATTTTAAAACCATCAGGGGGTTGCTGAAACGATTTGTGCTTTGTTTGTAAAATATTCAATTTTGAATTGCAAATTTTCACTAAAATCGGGCGTCCCTCCTACTAAAATCTAAGCCGAAGGGGTGGGAAAATTTGGAAAAATTCAGGATGGTAGGAAATATATCAACCTCACAAAAAAAAACTATAACGGTTAAGTTTTCTTGACAATTATTAGTAGTTTAAGAGTAAATAGCAGACTAAGGTATAAAATATACCTAAACTTGGAATATTCCGTACAAAATACGAAATCATGATAAAATATTAGTACCTAATTTTTTCGTAATGGCTACGGAACCCTATTTCGGGCGTGTCCGACACGCTCTTGGCTGGTTTATTTACTATAGTGGGAAGGTGTAGGAGGGAGGTGACACGACCGCAGTGTTTCGTACGCACGCACTCGCTTCTGTATCTAAAAGGTTGTCTGGAAGAAATCACTTCTAAGCGATAGGACCACCTAATATCTAACCTGCATTTTTTCTTGTATTCTATTCAGGAGCTAAATAAACTAAAGCAAATACAATGAAGAAGATACTTGACCAATGTGAAGAACTGGCCGTAAAGTGTCAATATTAGAAAAGTAAATTAAAAAAAAATTACAAAAACAAACTCACCAAAATCAAAATAAGAACCCGATCATTCCATACGTAAACACTTTGGTGCCCGCGCGCGTACGCCGACAAACACCGACAAACGCCGACAAATGTCGACGAACACCGACAAAAGCCGACAAACGACGAATAAGCGTGTTCTGGCGGCGGCCCGCGACCACAATGATACATTGAGGTCGGCTAACCATAATTCAATTATGAGTATTAGCAATTTTCTCTTAGTGATGTCAGGGTTGTATTTTTCTATCGATATCGATGTTACAGGGTGGGACGGAATTTATTTTTTAATACGCTTTATTGAGGTGATGTTTTCTCTTTTTCACTTGTAGTATTCAGATTGACTTGAAATTTTGTTTACGTACGTAAGATGGATAAAAACGTACAGAGTACCGTAAGGTAAAAAGTTGTAGTAAAATATATTAAAAAAAAACTTTATTAGGTAAGTATCTGTTGTTTGAAAAATGTTAATTCGATATTAAGGGCATTTAAAAGAAAGGATAGAAGACACCTGCTTCTAACAAAAATTGCAATTTAAAGCTTAATACTTTGCAAAGGCCTTTCTAAATCGATAATTATGTGCAATTTTATCATGATTTGAAATATCTATCTAATGATACCCTCCCACTATGGTCTTAGATGTGAAAAAAATAATCATTCCCACTTTACGAGTGGGGAAGCGTCCCTAAAAGTTTATTTTACTAGCATAACAAATTGACGCACGGACGGATGGACATAGTGAAATTAAAAGGGTTCCTTTTAGAAGGACGTAACCCAAAAAGTAGTAGATACATAAGACATTAATAAGAATAATAAATATCATGGGACACTTGACACCAAGTGACCTAGTCCCAAACTAAGCAAAGCTTGTACTATAGACACTAGGCAACGGATAAACATACTTAAATATAGATAAATAAATACTTAAATACATATTAAACATCTAAGACCCGAGAACAAACATTCGTATTATTCATACAAATATCTGCCCCGGCCGGGATTCGAACCCGGAACCTCAAGCTTCGTAGTCAAGTTCTCTAACCACTTAGCCATCCGGTCGTCAAATATTAGCACGTTATTATATTAGCACTCCATATATATATGAATTACTTAGGTTTTACTCCTGTAATAATAGTGTAAGTGATGTTAGTGTAAATAAATAAATAAATAATTGTAATGTCATCTTTGACATTTCTTATAGCAATCAAGGATTTGAAATGTAAATAATAAGTCAAAACAGACGCATCTTTGGCTGGCCTCCCACGAAGTGGAGTAAGTAAGAGTTGCAGGAAATCGGTGGATGTCAGTGGCGAGCTGCCATTCACTGCCGCGTTTTAAGGGGGAGGTTTTTATTTAACAGTGGAAGTCATCGTGATAATGATTGATTTGATTGACATACGACGAGTATTAAATCTAATTTAGTAAAAGTTATTACCAACATTTAACGACATTTACCGGTTTAAATAAACATTGTAGTTAATAAAAGCGCAACATCCGCTGCCGAGTTAAATCGGGATAGGTAATTAAATATCAAATTCAAATTCTTTTTACTATCAAACTGTATTGATAAAAAAGGAAAACACGAATCTAGTACAGAACTCTGTTAGTTATCTAACTTAAAGCTTATGTTAACTTGATGGTTTTCTGTCTTCTTCAACAACCGGGACCCATTAAAATTGTTAATATTATTACTTACTAATATTAATACTTACTTAATATTTGTTCATCTTGTGTTGTACCTATGCAATTTGCGAAGCGCGAATAAATATTTCTATTTCAATTTTCTACTTTAAGTTTTTCTTATAAAGCAACACAGTACGTTCATGTTATCGATGATATTGGCAATAAGTAAAGTAAGTAAGTATCGATAGCCGACACATCACTAGTTGTGGTTGACTGTTTTCTTTAATCCCCATAAGCCAGGACGGGCTAGAAGATTGTTTCTTTTTAATTATTTCCCTCCACGTATTAGTTAATTGGGAACTGATGGATTGAGTACAAGTTCGTAACTAACGAGTCAGAAGGGCTACTCCGAAACACAACGTTCGAAGTTCGTGTCGTGCGGTCCCTCTCACACTTATACTATTTAATACGAGAGCGAGAGGGATCGCATGACACGAACTTCGAACGTTGTGTTTCGGAGTAGCCCTTCTGTATCTACCGTCGAGGTCATAAATAACAACACACAGTCATCGGATCAACAAATACAAGTAAAATAAATATCACGGAACAATAGGGATGTTGAAGCCATTAAAAAATAATTCGAAGGCACGACTGTAGTAAAAAAACCGCTTTATTTTAGCCCTGAAAACTAGATTAATTTTCGGTTTACTGTAAAATTAGATTTTTTGTTGCTTTAAAACAAATAAATAGTTAGTTGATTGAGTTGGCGAACAATAGCGAGCCGACGTCATAAGACTTATGACGACGACTTGTGACTTATGACTTATGACTTATGAGCGACTTATGACGTCATAAGTCGCTTTTGCCATTGAAACTCTATGGGAGAGTTGTGTTTTGACAGCTTATAAAAAGTACGTCAGTTGATTGGTGGTGTCAACATCCCTATTCATTCACACATATTAACCTAGTAAAGCCGTGGTAGCCCATTTGATTTGACTTATGGCCAAGGATCGTGGGTTCAAACCCCGGCTCGCACTTCTGAGTTTTTCGTAATTCGTGTGCGAAATCAAATTTGAAATTTACTACGAGCTTTACGGTGAAGGAAAAAATCGTGAGGAAACCTGCACACACATGCAAAGAAATTCAATGGTGTGTGTGCAGTTCCCAATCCGCATTAGGCCCGCATGGTAACTACGGCCTAAGCCCTCTCATTCTGAGAGGAGGCCTGTGCCTAGCAGTGAGACGTTATAATAACCTAGTTAAGAGAAACATCGCGAGGAAACCTGTGGTTAAATGTTGGAGTAGATAATTTTAATGATGTAACTAGATCGACAGAAGTAAATAAATTCAGTTCGTAATGGAATGAAAATAATATTAGATTGTTGCACTTTATTTGAAGTTTGAATTTTGAACGCCTAGTGGTAGAGCATTAACACTAGCTTTTGCCCGCGGCTCCGCCCGCGTGGTATTCGGTTATCGCGCTGTTCCATCGGGAACTGTGCATTTTTCCGTGATAAACAGTAGCCTATGTCACTCTCGGGCCCATAAACTATCTCTATGCCAAAAATCACGTCGATCAGTGGCTCCGTTACCGCGTGAAAGATGGACAATCACACAAACACACTTTCGTATTTATAATATTAGTATGGATTAAAGACCTCCAGATAGTCCAGTAGATTATAGACCCAGACTACGAAGCTTGAGGTCCCAGGTTCGATTCGCAATCGGGGCAGAAATCAGTATAAAAATCGGTCAAGTGCGAGTCGGACTCGTACGTGAAGGGTTCCGTATCTCCGTGTAAAACATTAGTTTTTAAATCAGTTCAGTTTTTAAGTTTTTGTTAAAAATGCAAGCTTTTTTGCCGACTGTGTTTTTGCCCCTGGTTACGGCACAGTATATCCATCCATACTAATATTATAATAAATGCGAAAGTGTGTTCGTATGTTTTTGTGTTTGTCCGTCTTTCACGCCGTAACAGAGCAACGGATCGACGTGATTTTCGGCATAGAGATAGTTTATGAGCCCGAGCGTGACATAGGCTACTTTATGTCCTGGAAAAATGCACAGTGCCCGAGAGAACAGCGCGCGATAACCTAATAAAATAATATATATATATATATATATATATATATATATATATGATATGCTGAGCCGGGACCTTTTTATAGCGGCAACACTTCTTTTGTTTATTTTTCCTAACCTGCTGTATGTACATGTTATAAATAAATTATTTTCTTTCTTTCTTTCTTTCTTTCTTAATACCACGCGGGTGGAGCCGCGGGCAAAAACTAGTAATTAATAATATGAGTGAGTCTCACGATAGTTTCATGATCAAAATTGAACTTTGAAGTGACAATATCGAGGATTTTCCAACTTTTTGTTGGTTAGGTTATTTATTAGGAACTATCGGCATTTCCCGATCCCGCATCGATAGATGTGGTGAGACCCTAAGGGATCGCCAATGCGGATCGCAATTAAATATTTACAAATATCCCTATCCATGATATAATAATCATTAATTTTATATGGAACCAGCGTCCTGCGACAATGTTTGCAGAGGTACAGCTTAGAGATGTTTAAAAAACGAGCCTATCAGTCTCTCAAAGAGCCGGAAATGCACTTGTGATACCCCTCGTGTTGACAGGTCCATGGGCGGCGGTAATTTAACTCGTGTGTAAGTGATAATAGTGGTTATTATTTTTATTTATTTATAAATAAATATTTTTATTTAATAAATAAATAAATATCATGGGACACTTGACACCAATTGACCTAGTCCCAAACTAAGCAAAGCTTGTACTATGGGTACTAGGCAACGGATAGACATACTTATATAGATAAATAAATACTTAAATACATATTAAACATCCAAGACCCGAGAACAAAACATTCGTATTATTCATACAAATATCTGCCCCGGCCGGGATTCGAACCCGGGACCTCAAGCTTCGTAGTCAGGTTTTCTAACCACTTAGCCATCCGGTCGTCAGAAAAAATTGCTTTCCATCAGGTGACCCGCATGCTCGTTTTCCCCCTCTTATACATTAAAAAAATACTAATACAAGTACTGGAATCAGCTGTGCCTACTGATCCCTAATAGCATGTAATGTGCCAATACAATCCACAGCAGGTCCCTACGGACCCACTCAATTACTCAGCACCACTCACCCAAATTAGCGCTTGTAAAAAACCACCACTAAAACGGGTGGGGAATTGGGATTTGTTCACCGGTCGCAATTAGAGTGGTACAGTCGGCTGCGTATAATGTTCAAAAAGTTTGAATCATAAAAAAATCAATAAAAGCTTTTTACTCGTTTACTGAAAGAAAGAACGATTTGTTCTGATTTCATCAGTTGTTCAATCGGTTCCATCAGTTTTGTTATTTTTATTAACTACTAGCTTTTGCCCGCGGCTCCACCCGCGCAGTATTCGTGAAAGACGGACAAACACACAAACATATAAACACACTTTCGTGTCTATAATATTAGTATGGACTCATAGGTACGTAGATAAGTACTACATATATTTATACACCATACTTTGTTTTTCCTTGGTGATTACGTATTTTAGTAAGTATGTAACCTTCCTTTAGCCTGAGATACAGGAATTATCCTAGTTCAGGCACAAGTGTTATATAGATTTTAAGTGAAATATTGGATTTTATGTTATTTATTACCGAAATTCATTCAATAAATGTATTATTATTATTATTTATTATTATCAGTACTACCACCTTACAGTAACAAGACTAAACGCTAAAACTAACAATAAATAAAAAATAAATAAATATCACGGGACACTTGACACCAATTGACCTAGTCCCAAACTAAGCAAAGCTTGTACTATGGGCACTAGGCAACGGATAAACATACTTATTTAGATAAATAAATACTTAAATACATATTAAACATCCAAGACCCGCGAACAAACATTCGTATTATTCATACCAATATCTGCCCCGGCCGGGATTTGAACCCGGGACCTCAAGCTTCGTAGTCAGGTTCTCTAACCACTTAGCCATCCGGCCGTCAAAATAAAACTAATTTACGTGGTGACACGACAGGATATCAAAAAGGGGCACTTAGCATGACTGCATCGCCACACGTTATGCACGGCATTTTCATTAGAGTTCCACAAATATTAAATACTAGCTTATGCCCACGACTTCGTCTGCGCAGATCTAGGTTATCGCGCGGTGGCGCCCTCTACCGGAATAAATGATATCTTATGTTCATCCTTGGGGTTCAAATTCCTGATATACCAAATTTCATCAAAATCGGTTCAGTGGTTTCGACGTGAAAGCGTAACAGACAGATAGACAGATAGACAGAGTTACTTTCGTATTTATAATATTAGTAGGGATATTGACCCGAATAACTCACGTCTTAAATCGAGTTTAGCTCAAACGTTTACTTAACTAACCTTTTCTTCAACTTTATCTTTCGATCGATCTATTACGACATTGTTTCGGAGTCGGTGCCTATTATTTATTATGATTATTGTCTAATCACACGTTTATGTTGAGGTAGCCATCTTGTCTGTCTACACGCACCCGTTTTTTATCCAATAAAACCGGCCAAGAGATTTCGTATTTTGTACGGAATATTCCAAGTTTAGGTATATTTTATACCTTAGGCTGCTATTTACTCTTGAACTACTAATAATTTTCAAGAAAACATAACCGTTAAAGTATTCCTTGTAAATTTTAATACCCATCCTAAATTTTTTCAAATTTTCCCACCCACCGGTTTAGATTGTAGAGGGGGGGCGCTCAATTTTAATGAAAATTTTCATTTTAAAGTTAAATATTTTGCAAAAATCTCTGAATCGAAAAATTATTTACCAAACCCCTGATAGTTTTAAAAGACCTATTTAACGATACCCTATACTACAAGGTTGAATGAGAAAAAAAATCACCCCACTCTACGTCTATGGGAGGCATTCTATAATATTTATTTTTTATTTTTTATTATACCATTTTGTCGGCATAATAAAGTCATGCAAAATTACATCTTTCTAGCATTGATAGTCCCTGAGCGAAGCCGCGGAAGGACATGGCGAAACTACAAGGGTTCCGTTTTTGCCATTTTGGCTACGGAACCCTAAAAATCGAAGTTACATCGATCTAGAGCAATTATTCATCAATCTTTGCTTACTTTACAAAAGCTAGAAGAACTTGAACTTGGACAATGAATATCAAACTTAGCCGTTTGCAAAATATTTTCACAATACCCTTACCATTTAAAAAGCGACTCAAAACACCAAACATACACTTGCATTTTCCCTACAACTCAAATGGCCATGTAGCCGTGTCCATGTAGCATTAGAATTTGAATTTTATGTACAAGTTGTGTGGGTTGTATATAAGTTGTATGTTTATAAGTGGATCGTGGTAAGTCGTCCTCGGTACTAGGGTATCATCTCATTAGAGGCACGTGTGGAAATCTTTGGTGTGTGCGTTTGTTTCTATTTATACAACACGTTTTTGAGAATGTTATAAGGCATGTACACAAACAAGGCGTTTTCAATTACTGTTTTGATCAATTGCGTCAAACAAAAAAAAGATTTTTAGGTGTGTAGTTCAAATATGCAAGAAATTCATTATCAGCATATGAGCCGTAGAGCATCCACTGTTAGACATAGGCCTTCTGCGTAGACCTACATATAAAGGCTATAAACCAGGAAACGATTGTGCTTAATATACCTAAATTTAAATTAGGTAGTCGTTTTTTTTAATATAAATAATAAATAAATAAATATCACGGGACAATTCACACCAATTGACCTAGCCCCAAAGTAAGCTTAGCAAAGCTTGTGTTATGGGTACTAAGCAACGGATAAACATAATTATATACATAGGTACATACTTAAATACATATTGAACACCCAAGACCCGAGAACAAACATTCGTATTTTTCATACAAATATCTGCCCGGACACGGGAATCGAACCCGGGACCTCAAGCTTCGTAGTCAGGTTCTCTAACCACTAGGCCATCTGGTCGTCAAATATGCACTTAAGTTCTAACTAATGAGATTTCGGGACTTACCTAGGTCTTCTCGAAGGCACAAGAAACTTCAACGGGCCGGCGGACTTCCTCCTATGCTTAACAACAGGCACTAGAAGCAGATCCTCTTCATCCGTGGTCGAAGGACTGTCCAAACTCACGAACGCTGGTGCAGACATCCTTCTGTCAGGTATAACCTTCGGAACTTCCAGCATATCCCTAATAACTTCACAAAACTTGCAAGCATGGGCCTCTGCTATGTAAGCTTTCGTGATAGCATAAGCGTAGTTCTCTAAAAAACACTTGTGACAACCTGGCACATAATTCGTTTCTAAGTCCGTTGATTCTTCGCTCGGCTCTTGAATTTTTAAATGCAATTTTTTTTCGATAACAGCTCGGTTTGAATCTAAGATCTGCTTCTGTTCCGCTTTGTATTTCTTTTCTTCTTCTTTCACCTTTTTAAGACGTATTTCTTCTAAGCATTCAGCCTGGTCGTTGTAGTACTCCACGCATTGCACGCGGTCGCTTTTGGACGGTTTTGGTTTAGTAGGACTCTTCTTTTTTTTCTTATGACTTAAATTAATATTTATAGGTTCAATTCTAAGCGATTTCATTTGTTTGATTATGTGCTCCTGCACGCAAGGATTGTACGAGACTTCGTCAGTAACATTGACAGTGTTCTGTTCAAAATTCTTGGCACTGGCATCGTTGTCTTTGTTTTTAACATCTATTTTATTGTGTTTATCTTCCACTTTGATCTCGCGATCGCCGTTGATTTTACTACCGTTTTTCTCTGTACACTTGACGGACGTTGAATCATCGTCAACGCAGGTTTCATAGCCATCTATTTCATGGTCTATATAGAGAAGCGACTGGCCTTCTTCCTGGACGGATATTCTAGTTGTGGCGTCATAAAAACTAGCAGTTTCATCTGTTGGAGAATTCAGACACTCTTTCCAGCTCTCATCACTTTTGACTTTTTCTAACGTGGTCTTAGCATCACATTCCTTCCAATATTTTTCAAAACTAATTCTTTCTAAGCCAGTAGGCGTAACAGCGAACACCATTTCATCGGACGTTGATATGTCTTTACTGGGCTGTTTAGACAAACATCTTTCCTCATGCTTTGTATTCACAAATTTTGTTCTATTATCAGGTAGTTCTCTAGGAGTTATTAAAACATCATCTTCTTTTATCGTCATATCGTCATCTGGATCATCTAAAGAATCATCAGACTTTGATATTTTCATATCAGCAACTCCGTTAACTTTTTCCGTTGCATTTTTAAGGTTCTCATTAATAGTGTCATCTTTTTTTATGCAGTCGTCAAAGCTAAGATCACAGAGGGCAGATAGTTCTTCATCCTTAATGGAAGTATCTTCAGGCTCTAAGCATATCTGGACGACTTCCAAACCTTCGCCGTACTCTTGAAGGCACTCGTGGAAGGAATCCATGCCAGTGTGCTCATCAGAAGCCAGGGAGTTGATGTATTCCTGGCGAAAAAGGACCAAATAATAATGGATATTTGATGTAAATTTAGAGTCATCAGAAGAAAAAGAGAAGAACACAGTTTTTTTAATACCAGACCACATTCGTTTAAGAGTTAATGACTGGGCATAGCTTTTTTAATCATCATCATCATCATTTTAAGGAAAGGTTTATAAAAAAAAGAAATTTTAATTTTCCAACGTTTATTATTACAACACACTGATAAAGCTTATATAAACGATCAACACAGACGCCGTAAAGCATAAACATCGATATATCTATTATTACATTTCACAACGATTCGTTTTTTTAAAGCCTATTTTCTTTTGACTTGGTAGCAACGCTGTATTCTAAGTCACTTATAATATATAAATTGTTTTCTACTTGTATCACTTAGTAAGCATGTGTCGATGAAATGTTTATTTGTTTGTTTGTTTATACTCTTTCTTGTACAAAAGAGAAATACAAAAAGGTTACAAGGAAAGTTCTAGGTACAACAGTTATTATTTTACAGTGGGATCTGCTTAATTCACCACCTCAGTGCACTCTCGAAATTTCTGACAGCAAAATAGAAACAGTTAAAACTGTTCTAAACCATTAATCATTTCAACTATGATTCAGACCGTATTATTCACCAACAGAACGGCATAACGATCGTTCCTTCACAGTTTACGTCTCTCAGAGTTACAAATAGACTCCAAAACAATGGCATTGTCAAGTAAAAATAGCAATCTAAATCCAGATCAAAGAAAAAATGGGAAAACGAGTCGTGTTGGTGTAAACAATACATTGAATAACAAACTTCTTTACCCTGATTCATTGGTGAATGAAGAACTAAATATAAATGAATGGGCATGTTTCACGTTTTTTTTGTTTTTACTAGTAAAACGTTTGTCGAAGGAAACCTTGCATGTAGTCTTAGATTTTTAAAAACAATGAAGCCACCGTTGTTGGCTCACCGTGATGTGCGTACTTTTCCAACTAATGAACACTTACTAAATCAATTAGCTACATCTTCCACCTCATCTCCGCTTACCATCTGGTGAAATAGACAAGTTTTTAGTTTAAAAATACACCTACTCGTATGTTCACGTACAAAATTCCAGCGAATAACTTAACTCAATCTTCTCTCCAAGAAGTTGACTTCTTGGAGACATTCTCTTTTTTTGGATTGCATTAATAAACTTTTAAAGTGAGTGACTTTAAAAGTGTTATGGGGCATAAAATAATTAGATTATAAAGTTTAACTCTGCGGTACTGCTAACCTACTGCAATATTTTCAGCCATTGGATGATACTTCGTCTGTATCTTCATCCTTAATTCTTACTGGTTTCAGGTGTTAACTAAAGTTCGATTGATGAAATGTTGTATACTTACATCATATTAGAAGAATAAATAATAGGATACTTGTCATCCCAAAAAAAATCTTGTATATATATAAATATAGTATGTAGGGGTTTTAGGGGCGAAAAATCGATCTAGCTTGGTCTTATCTCTGGGAAAACACTGGTCACCGAGTTTTACCCTTGCCCTTTTTTTAGGTTGCCCAGGTACTGACAATGATCAGAGCTATTCCTGATCTTTTCTATACAAGAGTACGGACGGAGTGACGCCTCAGTAAAAGGTTTCTTTGGTGACACCAAACACTAAAACATCGACACATGCTGACCGCTACGACAAACTTACAACTATGATATGTTTAGTCATTTCCTGTAAGGAATTCCCATAATGATTAACCTAATTAGGCCCAAGAGGAATTTAAGCAAAATAGTGTAAATATAAATGCAGACATGAGACTAGATAGAACAGAAGATAGTTTTGTTTAAACCAGTAACTAACTATTGAGCCCGAGATTAATTTTATTCAATCAAAATATACAAAAAGGTAATCTCTATAAAAAAACAGGTTTATTTCGGACATGTTAATTATCCATTATTGAAGGTTATTAGTATATTATAATGTTTTAAGCATTGAAAAGTTTTGACTAAATAGGAATAGAAGAATTGGGAAGAGTTAAAAGGAAGGATTGTTTACAGATTTTCATGTGCAGTTAGCCAATTTCATTACTGCGCCACCATAGACCCTCATCATAGGAAATAATTTCATCTGATTAAAATTATGTTTATCTAGTTTATCGAATGACATAAAATGTATGTCGCCGTGATAAAATGCAATGGTGGCCTAGGAACTAAATTGGTTGACTGTACAAATATTCTTTGTTAAGTTCAAAAGTATTTTAAAATTCAATTTTATGTCGACATCGAACCCATCAGAGCTTAGTATTTTATTATACCAAGCTATAATAAGATCAATTTATGTTTAATAACAAACTTCTCTAATGTCGTCATCACATTTCATAAGCCTTCAAACTACTATAACCATTATAATATATCTCTCTCTTTTAATACCTCAAAAGCTGCAAAAAAATCTATCACATCTCAATTGACATCAACTACACACTTCTACAAATACTTATCTAATTTGGAAAGTAACTTAGCGTCTAGTTCCTACAACATTACTAGAACAACTTATTTCTTGCTTAATTTTTATCTATTGTTTTATGCTTTTTGATATTTGTTTTGTTTATGGGGCATTAAGATCTAGCGCCATTTTACATATCGTCACTACTTAGAAAAAATCTCGTATTTCAAATCAATACGTGAACAAAATTGACTCTTGAAGTAATTTTCATAAAGTTCACTCAATACAATTATCGATAGCTCTAGAGATTGGAAATTCAATATGTTGATGTCTTTACGCTTTAATTTTTCTTTATATTCGCTGAAAATAACCTATTACGAATTATCAATTAAGTTCAAAATGTACTACATTGGCTATTACTCATGACTGACACCCTGAAAGCAATATTCCTTTGAATATCTAATTTATATTGATTTTCATAAAAACACCTGATTTTCCAATCTCTACTTCTAAGTATTTCCTATCGAACCATAAGACTCCTGACTCATCGTAGAACGTTTTCACAGTAAGCGTCAGTCATTTTTCTTGTCAGTCACTGTTAGTGCGACATTTTCTATGAAATCCACAATTTAAGTTGGTAGGTACCATAAATTTACGAAATCAAATGGCAAAGATCTGACTATACATCATTACTCACCTCAACTCATTATATCTCTTTAGTACTATCACTCAAGTCTGCTAAAATAAGTCTAATCTTATAATCCGCTTCATCAACTTCCTTATTAATTTTTAACATTGTATAAATAGACATCAATTCTTATCTCAGTTTACTAATTATATGAACGTTACTTTTATTTCACTATAACATTAATTTTTTGATAAAAATGATAACTTTATTATTAAAATTTATCAAAGTTTCGTCTATGAGTATTCAAACAATAAAAATATCTTTCGGCTTCTAAACTATATAAAAAAAACTTTTGCTTTATAAATATTTCTTCATCATCAACAATTTTGAGATTATCTCTAGAAACGTTAGTCGTTTATCTCTTATAATCAGGTAATAAACAATCTTCATTTACCCTGAAACAATATTTCCATTTAGCAATTCCACCATATCACACTTCCTATAATTGAGATAGGCTGCAGTTATTACTAAACTTAGGGGATGATTAAAGCCTTCCATAATTCCATTTATTAAATGCAATGCCATTTATTTTTTATTTTAAAGACAATGACAAAAGACAGGAGCTGGAAGAGCTGGAACATCAATTAGATTGAGTTATAACAATCTGAGGCCGTATTGTCTAAAAACTGACGTTTGCGACTGCTTTCACTATCTCTTTTTACCCTCACCTTATACAGAGTGACAGAAAGAAGTGACTAAAACGATTGTGATTACAAGTGCGTCAGACAATAAAGCCTCTGGAAACTGCCACATAAGATAATCGTGAATAAAATTTATTTAATCGTATGGCAAATTACAAATACAGGCATTATTAGAGCAAAACAAAAAAAAAATAAGAGTATGAAAAAAAACAATAACGAGTAAAAAAAGTAGAATGATGAGAGAAAAAAGGATAACAGTAATAGTGGCTCTTGTAATACCCTAAAACTCAAAGGTAAAGGAGTAAAACTCACAGTAAAGGACAAAAATGCGAATGATTATTCAAGTCGATACTCATCTACAATAGCTTCGGTTAATATTTTGTCCAAAATTGACTCTAGTTATTATAATATTATTATGAATATAAAAAGCGAAGAATCTTTGGCATTAAGCTTGTTAGTATTGTAAACAAAACTAAGTACTTATAGAGATGTTGAGTAGATCCGTAACAAAATGAAGTTTAATATCGTAAACTTGTAGGTACATTTTTGAATCAAGTTGGTGCAGTGAGCATTACTGTTTTAAACTGCTGATCAACAATCTGGCTCAAATCTTCATCTTTAATAGCTTTTAATTCATCACCAAAATTATTTTTTTGACGAGGTGCTAATTTTTAACCAAAATTATTTTGATTTTTGTTCAAATCTTTGTTTCATCACAATTCCCATTTTCTGGTATCTCCACGGTCACTGTATATTTGAGTTTGTCCTCCTGTCATTTCATTGATATTTCCGCTTTTATTTTGGGGGGCACCCTGAACGGGGGCAGGGGGGGTGGCTCGATCTGCTGCGCTTGCAGTTGCAACTCCATGATGTCTCGGTGCAACGACATGATCAGACGCAGGATTTTCGTGAAGTATTCCAATTTCTGTAACATTGAGAAGGTCTTGGTCAATTGGATCAAAGATTAATTCATTTGGCGGTAGATTACCTCCAGCAGACTTCGAAATACCTACTGTCAAAATCATCATCATCATCATCATCTGAATCTAATATCCCACTGCTGGGCACAGCCCTCCTCTCAGAATGAGAGGGCTTGATGTTGATGATAATGATAAGCAAAACAATATAATATTTTAGATGTTAATATTATCACGTTTAAGGCATGCATATAATATTGTACACTAAAGGGAATTAATTTTGTTTATCAATTTAATTTATTATAAAGTTCAAACTAAAAACAATTTAATGTTAGAGCGGTAAATTTCCCTTTACTGTACATATTAGTATAATTATTATTTTTTTATATTTAAATCGCATGCTTTATTTTATAGGTAAATAAATACAGCTCTAAGCATTAATAAGGAAAAGCTTAGGAATTTTAAACAACTTACTTTAAAAATTTCCCATCAGTGTACAATATCACAAACACCTAACGCCTCTTAAAATAATGATTTCGCGGACACTCAGATTTTTTTATATATTATTTTCCAATATTTAATACCCATATCATCAGGACCTGATTAACTCTACTGATAGTGGTGAAACCGTGTGCTGCCGTTTCGTACATTTTTTTCCCCTACTGTTTCATTTGGCTAATGTTTCATTTGGCTAATGTTTCATTTCCCAAGTAACAAATTTCTCCGAAACCAAAAATTTTTCTCAGAATATTTTCTTATGGTTTTATAGAGCACAGTAGGTTAGATTAGGTTTGTTTTATGAAAGTTCTGAAAGTAATATGGTTTCGGAGAAATTTGATACTTGAGAAATGAAACATTTGCCAAATGAAACATTAGGGAAAAAGAAAACCAGGTCCCAAGTGTCATAATTGAAACAACGCATAAAGACCTCTTAAAATCATTTTTAGTTTACTCTTTAGCAAAATATTTTTTACTTGAGTTACACAAAAAGTAATCATACTTATTTATTTAGATTTTTTTTCACATATCTCCTAGGTTTGATCTTGTTTCATCTTTGGCCTTACTTTTACATTTTGATAAAAAGTCAAAATTACTAGCAATAATTAAAACCTGTCAAATTATAACTTAATTTGAATGAAGTGCGAGTAAATTTTGAAATAACTAAAAACATATAATGTACTCGTGTCTTCATATATTTTTTTAATTCACCCCGAAACTGAATAATAATAAGTTTTTGATTCCCAGCCCGAAGTATATAATCTTTCCTTTTATTAATGTGTTCTAGGTTCTCTACAATTTAGCAATACATTACTACCCTTCTACCCGTAAAAAAAATTCAAAATTATGGTTCCAAGGGACGCAAAACGCCGTCCGTAAGGGCGGCATTATACTGATGTGACCGTGAACATATTTTTAACTGTTATTTTTTTTATGCTGCTATGCCCAGCAGTGAGACGTATATAGGCTGGGATGAGGATTCTTATAATATCACGAATATTTTTTATTCTTTTCCTTTTCTTCAAAAACTGAGAATTAATATTTCCGAGTTTAATAAATGAATCAATCAAATCAGCCCACATCCACCCACTGCTGGGTAAAGGCCTCTTCATTTTCACGCCACTTTGTCCGGTCCTGGGCAAGAATCATTTCGGGACCATGATACGTATTTTTAATTGTTATTTTTTATTCTTTTTCTTTTCTTCAAAAACTGAGAAGTAATATTTCAAAGTTTATTAAATGAATACTAAGGACATACCTGGCTACTCTGAATGCTGTGCCCATTGGCCTTCTGTCCGCCCACCACCGTGCTACAGGGCAGAGGCTTCGCCACCCCAATCGTGACGATACCTGCGACAAAGAGCAGCACAATGAGACTTGAGATTGGGAGCTGTAAGTCCAGCGAGCCTGTTTTTTCACCTTTTCAAGCCTGAATAAACATGATTTTTACTTATTAGATAAAAATATGCCCTATTAGGTAAAAATATGACTCATTAGGTAAAATTATGGCCTATTAGGTAATAATCATGTTTGTTAACCAGAAATAGTAAATGCCGTATCTATGTAAATAAATAAATAAATAATAAATATCATGGGACACTTGACACCAATTGACCTAGTCCCAAACTAAGCAAAGCTTGTACTATGGGTACTAGGCAACGGATAAACATACTTATATAGATAAATAAATACTTAAATACATATTAAACATCCAAGACCCGAGAACAAACATTCGTATTATTCATACAAATATCTGCCCCGGCCGGGATTCGAACCCGGGACCTCAAGCTTCGTAGTCAGGTTCTCTAACCACTTAGCCATCCGGTTGTCGAATCAATCGTCGGATGTCAATTGTTAAATCATCATTGTAACCAACTAGTAAAGTTTATTGTCATTTTAAAGTTTAATATCTCTAAAACGGCTGAACTGTCTCTTTTAAACAAAATTGTGAGGAAGTGTGGATAAACATATAAATTTATCCATTGCCTAATGCCTATAACACAACTTTTTGTTTATTTCGGGACTATACGTTTTTATAGCATTAGAAAAAAGGTAAGCCATTAATTAAGAAGGTATTATAGGCACTAGGCAATGGATAAATATGTTTATCCATTGCCTAGTGCCTATAACACAAGCGTAAATAGATAGATACTTAAATCACCGTCATATTCAACATCCATATCTCGAAAACAACCATCCGTAAACATTCGTCCATACTCTACCTAGTTTAGTTTAGTATCACTACTTATTATGTGTTAAAAGGCACCTTTTTTTCTTCGTTTTTTGCTTTTGCGAAAAAAATCTCGCCATTGATCAAACTGCATTTTGTAGCGTGTCATTGGTAACTTAAAAATTGTTTTTGAACTGTAATAAGCTTAGGTATTAATAACAGTTCACTTCACCAATAACAAACACCAGTTTTTAAAAACTTTTTTTTTCATTAAACTATCACACATTGCAAAAAAACACTTTTAACCGAAATAATAATTAAAGTTTTGTTAAAATTCCTCGCGTAGGTAAATAACTATATTTTTAACAAGTGAATAACGTCAATAAACCTCATCATACGAACGAGGATAATCGCAAACTGACAAAGTTATTGGCGACGTTGAAATGATACAAAACAGTCCGCTTTTCCTTGTTGAGTGGTCAAGTACAAAAACATGTGTCTATTGGAAACATTTAAGAATTTTTTATTCGACTGGATAGCCAACGAACAAGTGGGTCTCCTGATGGTAAGAGATCACCACCGCCCATAAACATCTGCAACACCAGGGGTATTGCAGATAACTAAATAAGCCTCTGTAAAAAAAACCCTCATTATATATATTTGAAGACTCACATATAATGTTTCTTGAATGTTGATTTACAAAAAAACACTATCCTCTGTTCTCAATCACCTGTACTTGAATGATATCTGACTTGTATATATCTCAAACAACCTAGGCATGATAACTTTGGTTTATTTGATTAACAGTTGCAAATAAATATTAGAAGTGACTTTACATTACTGATAAAACTAATTCTTGTTTATATAATCACATTGATATATCACTGTTAATGTGACAAAGAGCTGAAGGAAGATTGTTTATTTGTATGTAAGACGCTGAGTATGTTATGTTCTAAGATGGAATAGACAGACATGAACTAAGTGCAGTGATGTAATTTATCACTTTACTAATGTTTACCCGTGGTTTCGCACGCGAAAAACATTAGATCCAGCAGTGGAATAAAAATTACGAGATTTTACTAAATTCTCGAGAAAATTTCCAATAATTACATCGTGGTCTGCATTGAAATTATATGTAAAAAAAATCAAAATTTCATGACCATGTACCCAGTGGTTAGTACAATGTTTTGTCCCAATTCCGTGGTAATATCGTGTTAAAAGTAACCCATGCGTTATTCAAGACGTCGAGCTACCCGCATACCCAATTTCATCCAAATTTGTCCATCCGTTTCAACGTGAAGGGTTAACAAAGAAAAATTTCCGTGGGAATTGCCAAAAATTACATCGTAGTTCACTGACTTCGCAACAAAAACAAGTTTCATGACCTGAACGTTCCTCCCGAATCCAGCGATACGGCGTGAAATACGGACAAACATACAAACACACAAACACTCAAACATAGAAACACACAAACACACTTTTGCATTTATAATATTATATTTATTATTATGTATGGATATAGGCATCAGAAATGATGATATCCGCAGTAGAACTAAGGTTACTGACATAGCCCGAAGAATTGCGAAACTGAAGTGGCAGTGGGCGGGGCACATTGCTCGCAGGACTGATGGCCGATGGGGTCAGAAGGATCTCGAATGGCGTCCGCGGACCGGGAGACGAGCTGTCAGTAGGCCTCCAACAAGATGGAGTGACGACCTGGTTAAGATCGCAGGATCGCGGTGGATGCGAAAAGCACAAGACCGGTCTGAGTGGAGAGCCTTGGGAGAGGCCTATGTACAGCAGTGGACGTCTTTCGGCTGACATGATGATGATGAATCTAAATGAACCAACTTTGCGAAACGAACGGTTATAAACGCAACTATGTTTAGTTGCTCGTATCAAAATAACATATATCGATTGAGCCACTGAGATCGCAGAACTCCGCTAGGCCCTGTTTACTCCTCTCACAACGCAGTGCAATGAAGATTACTTTATTGTATAAGTTCTAATCTCTCTCTCTCTCTCTCTAAATCTCCACTCAGAGCCTTGGGGAAGGCCTATGTCCAGCAGTGGACGTCTTTCGGCTGACATTATGATGGATATAGGCTGGGATGATGATGATGACGATTACCTCTCGGCGCGCTCTTGATAGCAGCGACGGCGGCCGCGAGCGGCGCGCGCGCCACATCCTGCGAGTTGACGGACACGAGCCGGTCGCCGGGCGCGAGCCGCCCGTCCGCCGCCGCCGCGCCGCCCGCCACCACCGACCGGACCACGATCACGGAACTGCCGGGTTCCGAGGGATCCTGGAAGACCAGCTTTGTTTAAAAAAAATAGTTTGAAAAGTTTATACAGGATGGCCCATTTATATCGGTCAGTATGGGAAATTCTGAAACTATACGACATACAAAAAATTTCTTCTTAGGAACCATGACATCGATTTTACCAGCAAAGAGGTACAAACAACCATAAAGACAATTTTACATGCCAGAATTTGTGGAATATTGTAACGGTGGACACTTCGAACACCTACTAAAATAAATTAAAGTATGTGAAAACAATGCATTTTATTCATTTTAGACATAATGTTTCATGGAGACATTTACTGCTTAAGACGTAAACAATCGATATCTAAATAGAAATAGTGTAAGTTTTTTTTTTTTTTTCAAAATAACCGGGTTCGATTCCCGAGCTGAGTACAGGTTTTTTTCAAATACATGAATGCAGTTTTTCTTGTTATTAAAATCGATCTCATGGTTCCTAAGAAGAAATTTTCGTATGTCGTATAGTTTCAGACTTTCCCATACTAACCGATATAAATGGGCCACCCTGTATATTTCACACGAAAAACACAAGCTGAAAACATGGACATGTATCTTTAAAAATTTTGTACATCGTGAATTCTGATTTTAGCAGTATTGTCTTTAGGAATATCGTACTTAAATATTTTGACTTTCGAAATTTTGCTAGGGAGCCGGTTTGGGTTCGACCTATGGCCTATTACGCAGATAGGATCGTGGGTATATTTCACACGAAAACATAAGCTGAAACATGGATGCACAGAAAAACCAGAAAAATAGAGCAGCGCTAGGAATCGAACCCAAGTCCTCAGTAATCCGTGCTGCGTGCTATTCCCCTACACCACCGCTGGACAGGAGACTAGACACGAATTTCTCACGCACCAACATTTCAAGTTGCATTCTTTTCATTAGTCACTTTACCAGCGACACGAAAAATTTCTATGTACAAAAAGTCTAATGACAATATCCGAAAATAGTTACTAATACATGATCAAACATGGGTAAGGCCGCGAATTTTGACCAATTTGGACGTTTCAAATTTGGAAAGCTGATAAAAAAAAACTGGTAACCCCTAGAGGTTTCATTTTTTTTTTTATTATATTACGCGATATGAATTCTAAAGGTCGCAAATGAGATAATTCATTTAAACCCTTTTAAAAAAATAATAAAAATATATTTCCGTCCAAAACGTAACGAAAATTGACTATTTTTTTCGGCCGCGAGTATTTAATACCTTATTATTTTCATGGTTTTTAACTTCTCATGATCATGATTTTGTTTAAACAAAATTTAATGATATAGCGATAGCTATACCGATTTCGGAATCATGATAATCAAATAATTTTCTTTTTTTATATTTATTTCTTTTCACGTGCCAAAAAACCACGTTTTCGTTACGAATACTTTGGTGACGCTTTATAAAGCTATTTTTAACGCCAATTTTGATAGAAATATGTTTTTGAGCACTAGAAACTAATACTCTAATAGGGCAACAAATAAGAGATAAATAAATGTCATCAGTTTGTTTACAAACAGCCATCAAACGTGACGCGGAGAAAGTTTTTCGAAATAACGTCAAAAGTGCTTGTCCGATTTTAAGGGTAAGTAGTGATTATTTTTAACAGGTGTTTTTTCCTAAGATAGGGTAATCTTTTCCATGTAAGTAGCATGTATTATTATGTTCAAAATGTTGTTATTTCACCATGATAAACGTGTTTTTGTTTAAAATACGTTACACTTTCGTTACGATTACGTTACATTTTTACAAAATGCAACGTATTTTTTACATAACGTAACGAAAGAATGTGGTAAAGGGAAGTGCACACAGAAAAATTCTAACTTACACCAGTTTATTATTAGGTTTCCAATGACTACACAGTAAGTTAGTTAAATTGATATTTTGAAGTTAAATAAATTTAAGCTTGTACAGTCGAAGTCACAAGCATGCTCACAACCACTTATCCAAATTCATTATGCTTATAAATGTGCACCTTATGGTCAGTGTTATAGAGGCATGTAAAGAGACACTTTTGGAAAGATATTTTGTCAACTAGAGGGTACTTCCACATTCAGTTTTAACTCTATAGATCCCATATAGGACAGGTTTAGAATCAGAGGCCTTATTGCCTAACGTTTCTGGAACTCGCGATCGCAATAAAATGACAGCTTTTGTATGCGAAATATGTCATTTGATTGCGTCACGAGTGTCAAAAACATTAGGCAATATGGCCTCTGGTCAGAAACTATATTATATAGATAATTTGTATATGTTTCTGTGTGGAACAATGGCGTCAATTTTAGGATAGTGAAATGTATAATGTGTTTTTAATAAGTTATGTCTATCAACTACAACTTTTGTCGAAAAAAAAAACAAAAATAAAGTTCTAGTAAAAATAATAACTTCACTTTATTATATGACATATATATTTTTTTATAGACACATTATCTAATGAGAATATTTGCCAGTATGATCCAGGCTTTATCAAAATTTACGTTACGTTTTATGATAACGTTACTGTTGGATGTATAAAACCTCCATTAATTCAAGACTTTCAAGTCATAGTTTCTTCTAATGGTCTGTTATCCTATCTGCCACATTTCAAATGCGAGCCGATCGTACAAGTTCTAAATAAACCAGATTTATTATTTAAATAGTTTATTTTCATTTAATTTATCAGTTACCTATTTTTTTTATGTTATTTCTATGTCACATTGGTCAAAATTCGCGGCCTTACCCACATGATAAAAATTATAGGCCTTGACTGGGTATTATGTAAATCGGTTAGGTTATGTTAGTGTCGTTTCTGTCTCTTTTCAGCAAGTTTCTTAAACCAGGCCTTATATTAAAGTGCACAATTCGAACTTCATATCTTGCCGACTCGCTGACGCTAATGTCATTTAATACGAGAGTGAGAAGGACGGTACGTTAAGAACTTCTATTTTCGAATTTCCTCCATCGCATGTACCCCGGGGAGTGCTCCGAAGTTATTCGGGTTGATTCCTGTCGCATCCTTTCGCCACCGACCTACGCGAGAACACTTCCACCCTCACCATTTAGATGACGGTCCTCTACTGTGCGTTTCTCCAGAAATTTCTTGCCTCGCACAGCAAAACTCTGGAATGAACTATCGCCTACAGTATTCCCGGACTGATATAACCTTTAAGCTTTCCTCCAACCTTAAAGGCCGGCAACGCACTTGTGACTTTTCTGGTATTGCAGGTGTCCATGGGCGACGGCAATCGCTCACCATCAGGCGATTCGTCTGCTCGTTTGCCCCCTATACCATAAAATTCGTAGTAGCCCCGCAGGCTTACCAAGTAGTCCAGTATGGAGAAGCCAAGCCCCCTTTCCTCTTTGTTCAGCTGTATGTATTCGACTCGGTCGCTCCACATCGCCAGGCCGCTCAAGGGTTCCAGCGACCGGGACCTGTTGCGATCCAGCTCATCTGTGCAGAACTCTGGAAAGATATAATAAGAGAATTGATTAAAGAACGAAAGTCTGCCAAGTTTCTTGCGGCGCATTCTTCTTGGCAATGATGGTCTTTCCGAAAGTGCTGGTAGTTAAAAAAAAATGACGGGTAAAAGCGCCCATTGCGGCCTATTTACTGAATAAATGATTTGAATTTGGATTTGAATTTTGAATTGAATTTGAAAGAAATACATTTATTCACAACACAGCAATAGACAACCCTACACAAGACACAACAATATTATTAAGTGCGACAGCATAGATAGGTAGTAAGATATGTGTCATTGCGGTTGTAAATCGGACACTGGCTCAGCATGATGCTGAGACGTTAAGAACGCCACAGCGCTAATTTTCAGCCAGCACCGTCGGTCGAATTAGATTTCTTCAATACAAAAGGAACATTTAAGCTGCGTTTTCATCAGAGATGTGCGAGGATATGTTGTGAGGATCGTGATTTTCGTGAAATAGGGCTCTGGAATAACTCACAGGCTACTTTTATTTGTCCCGATATGGGGATAAAATCTCGACATTTCAAACGCTGGGTTTAGAGTCATAAAATTTTGCACAGTTGATGTTAGTGCAACTTCAATGAAGACCATGACATAAATTTTGAAAATTCTCATGGGAATTTTTAGAAATCCCAGAATTTCAATTGAAACTACCGGATCGAATGATTTAAGCGTACGAAGCCGCGCATAAGAAGAAGAAGAAGAAGAAAGACATTTATTCACATTCACAAAGACACACAAATACATAAAAAAAAAACAATAGACAACAAACAAAACAAAATGGAAATATCGAAATAAAAATACACGATTTTGTAAAAAAGTCCACTTAAAATATAATCAAAAGGATTATATATTTACTTTCCCCCTTTTTTCCATACAATAGACCCGTGATTGACCCCTATCTGATTAAAAGTGCAGATGAGACAAAGGATGTTTCTCATTGGTTCAGTAACAGCCTATTCACTCTAGCCTTCAGGTTTTAAAGTAAGTAACAAAACATCCTATTTCTCGACGGCTGGTCTCATCTCAAGCTGCTTTGGATCAGGAGGAATGGAGGACATGGAAGGAGGACTTTGCTTCCAGGCTAGATAATAATAACAAATCCTCACCATCGTGGTCATGTCCCGTGGACATAACAGTAGTGGTGCTGCATAATGAAGCCACTGAGCTCTCGGACTTGGCCTTGATCAGCCTCTGGGGGGGAATCAGCAGATCTTGCAGACTGCCGCCGAGGACTTTGCTCTGAAATGAGAAGTTTGAATGTTGAATTAAAAGTGGGATAAAATGATGAACAGACCCAGTGACATGGAAATCTAATGGGAGTCCTCCTGGCGATCAAGTCAAATTTTTGATTTGATTTTGTTTAATCCATACTATATTATAAATGCGAAAGGTTTATGGGCCCGAGAGTGACTGTAAATGATGGATGCAGGCGCTGGATTTATTGAGGGCGAAAGTAAAAGAAATGGGTCGAGATGGTGATGTGCTTAGGGTGCAGGTACATGTGCGCGTCAGCCGGCTGTTAGAGGGCAACTGAATCAAGGCGGCAAGGTGACACACACACATACATGTTCCCGCGCACACACGTTTATTTTACGTACAAACAGAGGCAAACAAACAGGTAAGTACCTTCACTTTTTTTTCTTAACTATTTATATAAACTACCCTAATTTAATTTCGAGTTTATTATTTATTTTTCAGGTGCAGCGCTGCGCGTCGTCTACACTCTCCCCCCCATTGTCCGTCCAGGACAATCTTCATCGGATGCGGGGAGCAGGGCTACGCGAGTCACTGGTCTGGTAAGTATTCCAGTCTTCGTTTTGACGTCTACAATGCGTATGCGGCCGTCGGCTCCAGGGTGGACGTTCTCTATCAGTCCCCTTGGCCATGTATTACGAGGCAAGGAGGGATCTACAATAAAAACGACGTCTCCCTTTTGCAGTTGATGACCATCCTGGTACCATTTTTGCCGTGGTAATAGAGTCGGGAGCACCTCGCGAACCCAACGCCGCCAGAACATATCGGTAAGTCTTTGTGCAATCCGCCACGACTTTTTCCTGTACATGTCTTCGTCATCGAACACACCCGGGACCGGCAGATTAGACGATGAACCGATCAGAAAGTGGTTGGGTGTTAGACTTTCAGGGTAGTTTACCTGTTGTACCTTTCTTTTTCAAACTTTAAACCTAAAATTGTTTAAAGTGGCTACGAAGCGGTAACATTTCGTGTGCTCTGCCTACCTCATTTGGGAATACAGGCGTGATGTTGTGTGTATGTGTGTGTGTGTTTTTTTTTAAGTCACATTTATAAAAAATTATAGTATTAAAATAATTATGTTTAGTGAGTTTTCAAAAGTTTATACTGAAACGAATAAAGTTTATATTGATTTGTTACTATAAATTTGTTTCAAAAGTATATTTAAACAATAAATGGCCATAAACGGTACAGTGGCCATAAACTGTACTTCTGCCGTATTTACTAATTCGTATAACATTGATTCCCATAAATAAATACTCGTAGTAGTGTTATAGGATAATAAAGTAGGTATAACGTTACTTTCTTTATGTATTCGTTAGATCTGAAAAGTGATCTACTTCTATCGGACTATTAAAAATAACCAATAACCTAACCTAACAGTAATCAATAACCGAACCTAAGAGTCGGTTTTGTCATTGTTAACAATGTTACTTATGCATATTTAAATTGTACGAATTTATTATACTAACAATAAGTATTATGCTTTTTTTTGTTCTACCAGTTCAATGTTATGCTTAATTATATTATGCTATCCCAAATCTGTTATGTGTGACGTCACAGCGCGCAACCGTCTCACCATTAACACGTCATGCATTCCTAGTACCGACTCTCTATTCTTTCAACATATCAGACTGGTGAAGCCCAGGGGCGAATCTTGAATCTGTGGGACCCTGGGCTAATACTGCTTAGGGGCCCTATCTAATTATTCAAACCCCATGATCGGATTTTTTTTAATTCTAGATAATTTTTATTATTGACAATATCGTCTATTGTTTTCAGTTCAGGTTGAGGGCCCTCTGTATCCACGGGCCCTGGGCTGCGGCCCAAAAAGCCTTTAAGTAGATCCGCCCCTGGTGAAGCCAGGTCTTAGTCTACTTTAACTACCATAATAAAGCGGGAGCTGGAGGGAATTGAGTACTTAATACAAACTTTGAGGACCACATTCTGTGAAACAGATTTGAACTCAGAAACTCTTGCAAATTAGGATTTCGCGTGTAAAAAACTAAATTTAATAGTTACCCTAGCAAAGCTGCTTTCGCTCTTCGCCCGGCTATCGTCGTCTCGTTTCCGCACGCACACCAGCACGACGGGCGACGTCACGGCGCGCAGCCGCGTCACCACCTCCACGTGATGCGCTCCTAGTACCCGCCAGTCGTTTACCTAAAAAAAAACAATGATAATAGTAAATAAAAGAAAACAAATCAATCAGTACCCAAATTCTTGAAAGGTCAGAATTAACAATACCTCTACTTGCAGTTGGGTAAAAAGGCACGATAAAAGGAAAAAAAAACACGAATTGGGGAAATCCTTAATGTATTGATTTATAATTCAAAAACTTTATTTCACGAAGAAATTTTTCGTTTCACTTACCTATTGAGAAAATGTTAAAACATACAGTAGCAAAATTCTGTACTCTACATAATTGTATGTACTCTACCTACTATCAAATGGTTGACAATCAGTTGATAATATCGAGAAAGTAAAATTACTAAACTAAAATTATTTACTATAAAATTTACTTGGCTACTCCGTCACCCATACAAGACAGCCACGTCTGTACGACACGTCAAAATTTGGTTATCTTTTATAAAAATATATATGTCGGCGGCCGATCGTAAAATCCGCCAGATCACGAAATTCCTAGTCATATCGTGAAATGGGGCCATTTCATGAATTGGCTAAAGGACATCCGCCATATCGTTCAAAACTCACCGTTTGACGATTTGCCTAGTGACGTTTAGGCAGATCATGAAATTCCTAGGCATATCATGAAACGCCGCCATTTCATGATTTGGCTAGTTTAGGCAGATCATGAAATTCCTAGGCATATCATGAAATGCCGCCAAATCGTTTCTGGCACTTCGCCGGCCGCTGCCGCGGCACGCTCGCTTCGCTCGCTCGGCTCGTGCGTAGTGGTCACAATTCATACTAACCACTCCTCGCTTCGCTCGTCGTACATATTTTTTCCTATTTTTCAGCATAATATACCCGGTATAAAGCTAGGAATATCGTCGAATGCGTTGCTCTAATCGATCTGCCGTATTTTTTCTCAGGCACATCGTGATATGCCTGGCCAACATCTAGGCATATCATGAAATGGCGCCATTTCATGATGTGCCTAGGAATTTCGTGATCTGGCGGATTTTACGATCGGCCGCCGACATATACATTGTCATGTCGCACAAACATAGCCGTCTTGAACGTGTGCTCCAATTCTTACCTCAAGCAACTCATCGCCAACTTTGTACAGCCCAAGTCTAGCGACTGGTCCGTTGGGGGCAATAGCTCGTATGTAGTGTCTCGCTTGCACCTCCTTGCCCCCCACTACTCGCACCGTGCCTTCCAAGGATATACCGAGTCCGCTGTCCTTTTCTTTGATTATTGTCCCCACCTGAAATAGAAAGAGAAAGCGATTTAAAAAAAAATCTACATAGACGATGATGTTTTGAGTTTTTAAACGCGCGCGCGTGATTTATTTTATTTCAGCACCAATATTAGGTACAGTACATTATAAAAGGACTTAGGTATTAAACAGAAAGCTAATCAGGTGTCCACTGAAATACAACTGCTGACGATGGCATTTCCTGTATCATTCTACCGCAATCTTACTCCCTCCGGTTGACAGAAAAGAATGGTGTATGCGACGGAGATAACAATATGTTAGACAATATCGCCAGAAGTGAACTGGTGCGTTAAAAAAAAAGGGAAACTTTCCGTTTTTTTTTTAATTTTGAAATAATATGGTTTTTCCTTCAGACTCAAGAGTACAATTGATTCCGATCGTTTAAAAAAATTACGAGTCAGTTTTGTCACGTCCATACTGAATGTAGAAAAAAAACATCGCAAAACTTAAATTTTTTTTGGGTAATTTTTTTTAAACTATCGGAATCGATTGTGCTCTTTATTCTGAGTAGGAAAAACCATATTTTTCCACAATTAAAAAAAAAGAAAGGGTACACTTTTTTTTAAACGCCTATAGTTATACAACGTGTGGCTACGTTTGTTTTTAAGCAGTTAATATGAGTCACTATAAAACGCCGCCACATTTCAAGTCACCGAATCTCATATCATAATCTGGACGGCAGATCACATTGATTTGCTATCACTTCCGGACCGGAAGTGATAATGTGATGGAGGTCGGACATAAGATCTTGTCAGCTGTGTGTTAGACATATTTTCTACCACAATCGGGATTTGTCTACGGTATTGAATCAAAAATGAAGACGGCGGGTCACCCACATAGTCAAGCGTTTTAGCACAAAACACCGATAGTTCAGAAATCAATCTCCATACAAGTGCGCTCATAAGCAACGCACACATAGACACTGCTCACGGACACGATATCTCGGCCTGGTTGGGACCAGTGCGAGCGCGAGTGCCACGCTTGAGACACGCGTCTGTGAACTTTTTTGTGCAATAATGGAGCAACAAAAAAAAGTTATTATAGCTGTTCAGTGGACGGTTCGGTTGTTTTAATTAAATTATCGTGAATTTCGCTAATAACGAAATGGTCGCAAGATATTTTCTGTGAGAAATTCATAATATAACAATGACATTAAATTTTAAATATTTTAGTTATTAAGTAATATTTCCATTCTTACCGTTTCATTCTCAACAATACATCAAACAACTAGATACGAGTACCACCACCACGATATTTTTTTGGTGCATAAGCCATAATTGACCTTCCTTCCGACCTTCAGCCTCAGCTACCGCCGAGCGTATGTATGAAAAGTGAAGTAGGTACATACAGGAGATTGACTTCGGAACTATCTGTTTTTTGTGGTATTAGCTCGTTGAAGTGGCAATGGACAGCCATATAGCACAAAAAACAGATGAGGACCGAAAAGATCTCTACTGGAGACCGAGGATTGACAAGCGTAGCGTAGAACGTGCGCCAACGAGATGGAAGGATGACCTGCCCCATACCGCAGTGCAAAACTCGGAACTTCGTATGTTGCCGTCCCGCTGATGCTTATGTCATTTAATACGCGAGTGCAAGAGACGGTGCGATACGAACTATGATTTGCGAGTTTGGTAGTAGCCCCTTTGGTTAAAGTCGCGGTTTCAGTGAATGCAGGCAGCTCCCAACCGAAGCAACTGGAGGCCTACGTAGGAGACCTATGTCCAACAGTGGACGTCCTACGGCTGATAAAATGATGATGTTATTTTGTACGGGAATCGGGTGTGGATATACTCGTACCTTCAATGAATTTCAGGAAATTTCATCTCCAATGCTCTAATTTTATGAAAAATCGACGATCTAAACTTCAAACTCGTGTTGACTGTAGATGGTGATTCACAGATTTGATAAGAAACTATCGAGATCAGATAGAAGATTATCTAAGTAGTTTAGATAGTAGCAGAATTGTAATACAGGTACGAGGTAGGTGTATGAAACAGTTTTGATTGAGAGTTTATATTGATAACGTTTACCTACTAAGCAACGTTTGCCGGTTGTTTAACATTTAGGCGTCTAAGCCGGATTGACACTGTTATTAATTTATTACTATGAAAAATTCTCCGAGTAAATGTTAAAGCTGAACATACTTAATATGTAATTTTACCTCAAAGTTCAGCTCAGCTTATCACCGTTGACTCGTCATACTGTAATAAGTATTTAGACTCTTGTCCGATCTCGCGTGGTGTCCGATCTCGCGTCCTGCTCAGCGAGCGCGTCGTCTCGTCCGATCACGATCTCGGCGTCGTCCGACGGGGACGTCGGCGACGGCGGGTGCGGACGCACCTCAGAGTCCGGCTCGGCTTGTATCACCGTTGACTCGTCATACTGTATTTAGACTCTTTCAACTTACAATAATGTCGTACTGGTACTGGTGTCCCGGCCAGTCGTGCTCGCCCAGCAGTATGTCCCGCCATTTGTCCTGGATGCGTCTCGCGTCCCGCTCGGCGAGCGCGTCGTCGCGTCCGATCACGATCTCGGCGTCGTCCGACCACGATCTCGGCGTCGTCCGACGGGGACGTCGGCGACGGCGGGTGCGGACGCACCTCGGAGTCCGGCTCGGCTTCTATCACCGTTGACTCGTCATATGTATTTAGACGCTTTCAACTTACAATAATGTCGTACTGGTACTGATGTCCTGGCCAGTCGTGCTCGCCCAGCAGTATGTCCCGCCATTTGTCCTGGATGCGTCTCGCGTCCCGCTCGGCGAGCGCGTCGTCTCGTCCGATCACGATCTCGGCGTCGTCCGACGGGGACGTCGGCGACGGCGGGTGCGGACGCACCTCAGAGTCCGGTTCGGCTTCGATCACCGTTGACTCATCATACTGTAAATAAGTTTTAGTTTTTTAGATTTTTCTGTTTGTAATTATTTATTAGAGTTTATTTCGAAAAAATTACTTTCTGTCAAGTTTCTTGCGGCGCTTTCTTCTTGGCAATGATGGTCTTTCCGAAAGCGCTGGTAGTTTAAAAAATGACGTATATAAGTGCCCATTGCGGCCTATTTACTGAATAAATGATTTTGATTTCCGCGACCCTCTTTATTTTTTTAAACCTTTTTTTAGACCCAGTTTTCACTAAGTATTTTAAAACTTTACGTTTACTGTGAAACGGTTCCAAGGTGGCACATGAATTAAAAGTCCTTGACCGTACAATAAAATACATGAAATTGGTTCTCCAATTTTTCGCTAAAAATATTTTTCCCTATTGATAATCCCGGATATCCTGGATGAAAATACTTACAACGCTAAAGCTATATTTGGCAAGGGAGGTGACGGAGGGGCTCGGGGGGGCGAGGGGGGAGCGCCGCCCGTCCTGCGCCGCCAACGCCTTCTGTAGCTTCTCGAACCCCGCGCCTCGAAGGTATCTGAAAGTGGCGACATCTGTTATTTATACTTGCAAATGGTATAGGGGTCATCATCATCATCATCTCAGCCGTAGGACGTCCACTGCTGGACATAGGCGTCCCCCATAGACCTCCAGTTGCTTCGGTTGGCAGCGGCCTGCATCCACCGTGAACCCGCGGCTTTAACCAGGTCATCCATCCATCTCGTTGGTGGACGTCCTACGCTGCGCTTGCCGATCCGCGGCCTCCACTCGAGAACTTTTCGGCCCCAACGGCCATCGGCGGTATAGGGGTATGACGTTGGAAATGAGCGTCGAGCGACTGCAGTACCGCGAGACCCTCTTAGAGGACATGTAGAGCGCGCGTCTCAATTGCGCGCTGCGTGGCAATTTTAAAATTAATTACATTTAACTTATATAACATAAGTCCTTATTATTATTATTATTATATCTAGCCTATAACTGTGTCCCACTGCTGGGCAAAGGCCTCTCCTCTTGACTTCCACATCTCCCTATCCAGAGCCACAGAATAACCAATAGTACTACCGTACAGAAGGGACTCTCTCGAACAAAAGTCAAGTTTAGGTATAAATCGTTGTCTACTCTTACGACATGCACGCGAAATTGTAACTTATAATGTTATACGAGCGTTCATATTCCGTTGGGCACCGTTGACACGAAACAGGTTTGGCGCCAACAGCGCAGGGTTCCCACTCTCCGATGAATAAAGATAACAGTGGGTATTAATATGGATTAAATAAGCTATCTTTAATAAATAAGTAAATACACTTTAAAAGCTAAAGCTACAAAACAACAATATTTTATCAGCAACAGTAACCATTTTTAACAGACTTCAAAAAAGGAGGAGGTTCTATGTTTCAATGTTTTTATTTATCGAAACATCCTTGCCGTCTCCACAGATACTCTACAAAATGCCCCATACACAAACATACTGTTACAACACAGTCTTTTTGGACCGTTTCAGCATTTTGCCAAAAAATAACAACAAACTTAACGAGAAACAGTAACAAAAGTCAACAACAATAATAATAGAAATGAACAATGACAAATACAATGCAAAGAAAATGCAACGGGAACTCGACTCGTATACACGGCAGACGCACTCGTACCTACTGACAATGATACTGACAAGTACTGGCCACAAGAGGCACAAGATGGTTGCGGCCGCTTCCCAAATAGCCGCATTTACAAAATCTTGCAAGTTTTGTTTAAAAATTTAAAATATCTTGGTTCATTGTTATCGAATAATGAACCGCTGCAATTGCCGATTTATTTATTTATTTATTCCAAGAAAATAAAAAATCCGATAACATTGCGTCATTAAAAAAATAAATATTTTTCTATCGTATTCGATGGAGGCTATTTAACAGACACTGATATTGCTATATATTCTTAAAAAGAACAGTTTTAGATTTTTTTGATTATTTTGTTTCAAAACAGAAATTATTTTTAAAAAACATTTTGCGAACATAGTATGCGTAATTCGGAAAATTTTCAAATGTCACAGAACTCATCATAGGTGAAAAATACAATAAGCGGCAACCCTTTGCCGCGAACCCCACGGTGAGGTCGCCGGCCGAACGTACCTAAACTGCGGAGTGTCCAACCCCTGCCAGAGCTATATTTGGCCAATCACTCTGTTCCGCGTCCAGGTCATCTCGCCATCTCCGCCTCGGCCTGCCTTGCCGTCGGTGCCCGTCATGCGGTACCCACCATATATATAGTCCTTAAATAACTTTTAATAAATCCTCATCATCCAAGCCTATATACGTCCCACTGTTGGGCACAGGCCTCCTCTCAGAACAAGAGGGGGGATATATTCATTGAATTCCTCACAAGCCCCTTTGATGTGTCACCTCCATACCTTAAAGCTTTCAGTCGAACTAGGGGGCCTTTTGAGTCGCGCAGCAGGGCCACAGCTCTGTGGTTGGAGACCCCATGGAGCGACACCCCGTCAACCTGTAACCATGAATCTTTCGTGAGTATTACATTACCTCATCATCTCAGCCTATATACGTCCCACTGCTGGGCACAGGCCTCCTCTCGGAATGAGAGGGCTTGGGCTATAGTTCCCACGCGAGCCCAGTGCGGATTGGGAACTTCACACGCACCATTGAATTGCTTCGCAGGTTTGTACAGGTTTCCTCACGATGTTTTCCTTCACCGCAAAGCTCGTGGTAAATTGCGCACATGAATTTCGAAAAACTCAGAGGTGCGAGCCGGGATTTGAACCCACGACCCTCTGCTTGAGAGGCGATAGGTCAAACCACTAGGCCACCACGGCTTCCATTACATTACTTATTTCAACTTAAGATTGGTTTTTGGAATCTTTTCAATGTCATCCCGTAAAATCCATATCGAAATTACAAACTGAAATATAGATGCACAGAAAAACCAGAAAAGTTAGACCAGCGCTGGGAATCGAACCCAGATCCTCAGCATTTCGTGCAATGTTTGAGAGCTACGATGTCACAAACATACTGATAGAAAACCAGCGTTGCTGCATTATAACGTGTGGCAACACTTTCTGAGCTGAGGCCTTTTTACCCGACTTCAAGGGGAGATATTGTTTTTTGGTGTCCTGTCATTTCTTCACGTTGTTAGTTTTAGTCAAAGTCAAAGTCAAAATCTCTTTATTAAATTTAGGCTATAACAAGCACTTATGAACGTCAAAAAATCTGCCACCGGTTCGGAAAAACCTCTGTTGAGAAGAATCCGACAAGAAACTAAACAATATATATTTTTTTTAAGAACAGATTCACTATATTTATAAATGAAATCTACCTATACACATTACAATAATTACATTAGTCGTATCACTTTAGGGTGGTGAAACCAAAGTAAACATCTCTCTTTCACTTTCAACACTTTTTTTTGCGGGGGGGGGGGGGTTAAAAATGGGACCTCGATATCATTAACATTTTGAAGCGATTTGTAACAAGTATCGCACTGCGTGAGACAAGGACAGATGGAATTGGCAACTCCCTTTTTGAGTGCAGTTAATGGATACCGCGTATTTGTCGACTCGAAAACTGTAAAACATACATAATAAGTACGCGTTTACCTTTACTTGCCCGAATTTCACTTGCCATACCAACGTTTGCCATAAATGTAATATTATACTGAACGAATTATAGATAACTAGCTTTTGCCCGCGGCTCCGCCCGCGTGGTATTCAGTTATCGCGCGCTGTTCTCTCGGGAACTGTGCATTTTTCCGGGATAAAAAGTAGCCTATGTCACTCTCGGGCCCACGAACTATCTCTATGGCAAAAATCACGTCGATCCATCGCTCCGTTACGGTGTGATACACGGACAAACATACAAACACACAAACATATAAACACACTTTCGCATTTATAATATTAGTAGGTATGGATCCACGGATGTCAACCGACTCTTAGTTAGTCATCTCTACGTTGCACTGTATTCCTTAGCCAATGACAAGGTCTGCGCCGTGGTTCTCACGCGTTCCCAGAGCGAATTGCGAGCTTCACGCTCGCCATTGAATTTCTTCGCAGGTGCACGATGTTTCCTTTCACCGTAAAGTTAACGGTGAATTTCTAACGTAATTTCGCAAGAAAGTAGTTTGCAGGTGGTAGGACCTTGTGCAAGGTCCGCCCGGATTGCTACCACCATCTTACTCGCTAATCCTGCCGTGAAGCAGCTGTGCTTGCACTGTTGTGTTTCAGCGTGGAGAGTAAGACAGCCGGTGAAATTACTGGCACTTGAGGTATTCCATCTCAGGCCTCTAGGTTGGCAACGCATCTGCAATACCCCTGGTGTTGCAGATGTTTATGGGCGGTGGTGATCTCTTACCATCAGAAGACCCACTTGCTCGTTTGCCTTCCAGTCAAATAAAAAAAAAATCCCGAAAAGCTTAGTGCAGGCCACCTGATTTACATACACGGCCAGAAAGCTTCTTTTCTTTCTAGTTAGAAAATGCAAAATCATGCTAATTTTCCCACTCGAGTCTCGGTCGAGAAAAGTAGTCAGCATGTAAATAACGACCTGCATGCGGGTACTGTCAGCAGCAAAAAACGCTACAAAATATTGAGCTACACTCCAGCAGTGCAGGCTGGACTGTAGGCTGGACGGTTTTGAATGAAACACTGATATGTAAATAACTGGACATTTGGAATAATACATAGGCTTTTTTTGTTTATTCGACTGGAAGGCAAACGAGCAAGTGGGTCTCCTGGTGGTAAGAGATCACCACCGCCCATAAACATCTGCAACACCAGGGTTATTGCAGATGCGTTGCCAACCTAGAGGCCTAAGATGGAATACCTCAAGGGACAGTAATTTCAGTAAGGCTACTCTTATCTCGATATTCCCATGGGATCAAAATAAAAATCTTAAAATATAATCTGCTGGCTATGGTGTCACGAAATTTGGCAGTCGTTTATATTGTGATGTCAATATTATAAATACCATTATGTAATTCCCACGGGAATTTCATAAAATCTCGGAACTTTAAGTCAACTGATGTATCTAAAAATTTACAAGTGCTGTTAAACGGGCCAATCAACTTTTTTACCGACACTAATCTGTTCGCGACATTTTTTAAACAATTGCAGATTTTTGTAAGTAAACATGTTTTTTCTGTAATTTAATAGATGGTGTACATGAATACATGCCATCCTACGTAAGATCAACCTGTTAAACCGTGAAATATCTTGGAATTACGATTTTTTGGTAACGCCAGAGCCAATTTTGGTAACGCAGAGTCGCCCAAAGTGTCGGTAAAATAGTTGATTGGCTTGACTTGTTGTAAATAAACAGTCCACTGTAAAAGAAAGCGAGATGGAAAAACGCCTGTTGAGCTTTATTACTACCCTTCCTTTCCCTCGGGTCCGAAAGTACCTCAAACAACAACGCAACTTTACAGCTCGTTAAGCTTAACAAGCTAAAAAGCTCAATCTTATTCCTCAAATTTTCATTCCGTTCCTGAAAATTCAATTTAAAACTTCCTTTTGGTCCTCGCGAAAAGTTTAAAAAGTCGAGTTGACTTTGTTTGCAGATAGTACTTCACTGGGCGGGGCTTCATTGTGAATTCTGCATTTTGCAGAGTATTAAGTGAAAGCCGCAGGAAATATGCATATGAGGGTGCAAGCCACTCGTATAATTAGGTTACCTGCCCCGAAGCAATGTTCAGCGTTCTTTCGATGTCCCCATAGCAATATTTGTTTGTTTGTTTGTTTAAACTCTGTATTGTACAAAAAGGAAATAGGTACAAAAATAACACACAAAAGAAAGTGCTAATTACAAAGGCGGACTTATCCCTGAAAGAATCTCTGCCAGTCAAACTTTGAGTGGTAGAGAAAAGCAATTGAAAAAAGATAAGGATCGACAAATAGAGCAAAACATTTGAATAAATATAAATGCATATATAAACCCTAAGTACCTAAATATATACAGTATTATACAGAATACATAACCTTAATATACCTGTTACCAAATATAAAATAAATAAATACACATACAATAAATAAATAACACAAGTATAAAGGATAACTACTTACTAACTAATTAAGGAACATGTGTGAGCCACATCTTCTTCAAGGCCTCCCTGAACGAGTAATGTAATGATAAAGTAATGTAATATCCTCATAGTAATTTTGATTGGTTATTTGGTAATCCTAGATGTAGTTCAAGAATAACCAGCAAAAATAAAAAGAAACTCCCGAAAAAAAAAAGCCGCCAAAAAGACAACTGAAAAATAAAAAATAACTATGCACTACCTAGCTGTTGCACGCGACTTCATCTGCGAACAATTCGTTTATCCCTATCCCAACTATGCTGATTTCCCGCAAAATTAGCCTAAGTTAATTTAGTATAAATACCTAGTAATATATTTTTTATCTAAGCGTCGTCGGTTTCGGGGGACCGCTACGGTTTAACAGGAAACTATAATAAAGTACATATATTATCAAGATTACGATTTGGAGTCTTTTGTATTTTTTATTTCAACTCCAAATTTTTGTTTTCTTTTACGGTCATCCCGTGAAAAATGTTTCTCGTTGAGAACGTAGATCATAGATGGCGTTAGTGTTGCTGCTAAAGTGACTAATGAAAAGAATTCAAGTTGAAATATGGGTGCATAGGAAAAATTCGTGTCTAGTCTCCTGTCCAGTGGTGGTGTAGGGGAATAGCACGCAGCACGGAAAGCTGAGGACCTGGGTTCGATTCCCAGCGCTGGTCTATTTTTCTGGTTTTTCTGTGCATTCATGTTTCGGCTTGTGTTTTCGTGTGAAATATTTTTACATAAGTATATTATGTTGTATTTTTCAAAGTATTAACCTTTTCATGATGTGCCTAGGAATTTCGTGATCTGGCGGATTTTACGATCGGCCGCCGACATATAGACGGAATACTTACGAGTATATTCCTAACACAGTAAACAAAGTAAGAAACTAGGGGAAATTGCGTTTGTCCGGGAACCTCGCCCGAGATACCGACCCAGAGATAACGAACCTTATCACCGCATGTAGGTCAATGGCACCCTGCAGAGATGAGCTGGCTTTTGGTTGGAAGGGGTGTACAGTACAACGCGCTCACTATATAGTATATATACCTAATACTTACCTATTTGGCTCACTTGCAATATGTATTGTATTGTATTACGAGTATAACTCTTTATCTATCTTCTATATAAATAAAAATGAATCGTAAAATGTGTTGGTAAGCGTAAAACTCGGGAACAACTGGTCCGATTTCGCTAATTCTTTTTTTATTGTGTTTGTTACTGTTGGGAGAAGGTTTTTATGGAAGAGAATACAGAAAACATACAACGGGGGCAACGGCTAGTTGTACATAAAACTTAATATGAAAATTACAATTAACAAGAGAAAGAGATGCACAAAGGCGAACTTATCCCTTAAAGGGATCTCTTCCAGTTAACTTCTGAACGATAGAAATGACAACAGAAACAAGAGTAGAGACTACAATGGAAAGATAAATGGACTGAAAATTTTAAATTAACCCAAACAATACATCAATAAATAAATACCTACACAATTATATGTCACTTTGCCACTTGCCATTGCTTACATTGCTTGCAAACTTATTTTAAGATCATTTTACTGTAAGTAATCTTACAAATAAACGTTTTTGAATTTGAATTGCCACTAATATTATAAATGCAAAAGTTTGTAAGTCTGTTTGTTTGTTAATTTATTTGTTTGGTTGTTATCTCATCACGTCTTAACCGTTGAACCGGAAAGACACACGATAGAGCATGATAGTTTTTGTCCCGGGAAATTGCAAAGTTCCCGTGGGATAGCGATAAACTAGTTAAGGTCCGTTCAAATCAGTTCAAAATAAGTTAAGGACAAATTATTCTTGAAATTTTTTTTTCGGAAAAATTTAATACATTTTCAATTTCAATACGAATAGGGACTCAACAAATATGCTCGCAGCTAGGGTTACCATATCTCACGATTTTTGAACGATTCAGGTTTAATGCCGGTTTTTATCGTAATAATGCTCTAGGTGTCCATAGGCGGCAGTGATCACTTACCATCAAGTGACCCGCCTGCTCGTTTGTCAACTGTTCGATAAAAAAAAAACGTTAAGTCCTGTCCTGTCCCTGCGGAATTGTGGCCATATGTGGCTGGCTGTATTTTCGCGCTGGTTTGTAATGCCAGCTGTAGCCCTGTGGTCATGGGTACTAAATAATTTAAAATCCTATTATACACTTACTTACATTTAAGGAAAAAAATCTGAATTTTCTTTTTTTTTATTCGACTGGATGGCAAACGAGCAAGTTAGTCTCCTGATGGTATAAGATCAACACCGCCCAAAGACACCTGCACACCAGGGGTACTGCAGATGCGTTGCCAATCTAGAGGCCTAAGATAGGATACCTAAAGTTCCATTAATTTCACGGGCTGTCTTACTCTCCACGCCGAAACAACAGTGCAACACTGCTGCTTCACGGCAGGATTAGCGAGCAAGATGGTGGTAGCAATCCGGAAAATTGTGACGTTTCTCAGAGTTTTTTAAAGAAAATAAAGCTTTTTTTCTCAGGATTATCCGGATTTTTAAATATTCCGTGTGGTTACCCTACTCTCAGCCTAAACCGGGCCGCAAACGTTTCATTTCCATTTGGTTACGTGACGAGATACTTCGGATTTGCAAAGTTTTAATGGAATTAAGAGGGTGACGAATGGATGCTTTAATTGAGTGAATATTTTAACGATTGCGCGAGAGATGTGGTATGGATTACGAGTATAATGAACCAGCTTTTGTTCGTGGCTCCACCCGCGTGGTATTCGGTTATTGCGCGCTGTTCCCTCGGGGACTGTGTATTTTTCCGGGATAAAAAGTAGCCTATGTCACTCTCGGGCCCATAAACTATCTTTATGCCAAAATTCACGTCGATCCGTCGCTCCGTTACGGCGAGAAAGACGGACAAACATACATACAGACACACACACTTTCGTATTTGTAATATTAGTATGGAGTATTATCTATGTTGTCCTTCCATCTCCGCTTCAGTCTTAGGTCTTATTATTTTAAAAATAACATTTTAACCTTATCCAAGTTGTCCCTCCATTTCTGCTTCGCTAGATCTTAGGTCCCTTTGAAAATAATCTTCCAACCTTATCTAAGTTCTCCCTACATCTCTGCTTCGGTCTTACTTATCCCTTTTAAAATAACTTTTTAACCTTTTCTAAGTTATTCCTCACTTTCACCTTAGCCTTAGGCCTCATCCCTTTTAAAATAACCTTTTAACCTTATCTCAGTAATCTCTTCATCTCCAATGTGGTCTTAGGTCTTTTTCCTATTAAAATACCTAACCTTTTAACCTTCAACATAGAAGCTCATTCGCATGCCACAGGAAACCGGCTACAAATTATGTCCGTTCTCGATCCACACGAATGAAACTAATTTATAGCTCTGTTCCCGGATTTATGGAGAAAAGTTGGGAAAACATTAAAACTGGGTCAAATTGCAGTTCACGTATTTTACATTGTGTTCTGTGTAGAGCACTTTCTTGGCACGTTTTTGTATTACAATTTCAAAATTACTTAACACATGGTGTTGTACTTTGTATAAACTTTTTGTATTTTTTATTTCAATTCTAATTTTTTTTTGTTTCTTTTACGATCATCCCTTAAAACTTGAATTGAAAATACAAACTGAAATATAGATGCACAGAAAATATAGGTGGTTGTGTAACGGTATAGCACGCGGCACGGAATGCCGAAGACCCGGGTTCGATTTCCAGCGCTGGTCTTATTTTTCTGTTTTTTTTTTGCATCTTTATTTCAGTTTGTATTTTCATTCTAATATCTCTTTACAGATATATAATTTTAGTTTATTTTAAGCCTGTAAGATATCAGTATCAGATGCTGTCACCGTCATAACCATTTGACAGTCCGACGATACCATGGTGTCCAAAACCAAAATGCTTCAAACCGTCCATGGATACTTTAGTATTGTGAAGTTTAACTTTGATTTGATTGTAAATAAATTATAAATTACAAGCTATTGTTTCATAATTAGTATTCGAATGGGTAAACAATAATTAACGTCTCAGTATTTCTTCTTTATTAAAAACCTTGTTGTTAAAAAATTGTGGACACAACGCATTTCGTCCATCGATAAAAACCCCGACAGTTTGATGCATTTTGGTTGCGCGCTTTGGACTGTCAAGTGGCTAGAGCGCATTGTTCCTAACTTAATGGCATAAACCGACGAAGGCCCAGCAGGGCTACTACAAAACTCGAATCTCGAATCGTACCGTCCCTCTCGCTCTCGTATTAAATAATATAAGTGTCATAGGGACCGCACGACACGAACTTCGAGTTTCGAGTTTCGTAGTAGCCCTGCAGACCTATTCCACCCGCTTAAAACTTCAAATTCCTTCACAGAGGAGGGAGCACTTTTCCTGTCACGCTGCGCTCAATGACATAATTATAATGCGTCGATCTCGTGTCACAACTAACGAGCCAATGGTAAAAGCAAGAGGCCGGTAGTCTTTGATTTCCTGAAGAATGGGCATAGGCTTTAGTCTAGGACGCAACCTGCCTCAACTCAACACTCTAGCTCCGTCACACCTTCAAAAGAAACCCAAGAAAAATTGGCTGAATTAACCTCTTAATTTAATCCTTTAATCAGGAGTGTTTGTTCCACCAAAATCTTTTTATTTAACGATCGCGCGAGGCGTAAACTAGATGGCGCTACTAGCACGCCGCAAAATGCAAACTACCCACCTCCACGATGCGGTCGTTGACCTGTATGCGGCCGGACAGGTCGGCAGCGCTTCCTTCGCTGATACTCTTCACGAAGATGCCGCTCAGTTCCTCTGCGAAAAAATATCTTATTTTAGATACTTTTGACTAGGTATTTCTCAAAAAGTTGCCCATTTTTAAATTTTTCAGTTGTCCATTTAGGTATTTAAAATAAAAATAAAATCCTGACGCTATTACACTACAAAAAATAAGTAATATAGTTTTTTAATATAAAACCAAAAAAAAGTCAGATAATCTTTATTGTTGGATCCGATAGAAAGTTCTAGAATAGAATAGAATAGAATAGAATTGACGTAGTTACCAAATTACTATTTTTTCCTCAAAAGAGTTCGTAACGTTTTCCTGATGTCAAGAAATTCTGGATGTTTTATGTATACTCCAATTCTATAGAATCTAACAATCCTGTAGACACTTCCAGCCTTCTAATATGAACACCGGGCTGCCTAAGGCTTTGTGATGTGACTATTATTCTTTTTTCATTCCTCTTAGATGATAATTGCAACAATAGGGACATATATAATCAAGCGTGCCCACGTCAGGGTGTGTTAAATGTGTAGAAAATTGTTAGATTCTATTGAATTGTACTTTAGTTCATGTTTTATGATCTCGTCCTTAAGGTAAAAAATTTCTTGATAAAACTGATTTCTTGTCCATTTCATGACGGCACAACTTTTTGAAAAAAAGACTCTTTTAAACAGTAGGCTACTGTCCTATAATATTTAATTAGACCTAAATTACACCGACTTTTACATTATCAGGAAATATTGGTCACGTAATAAAGGTATAGCCAGTTAAAGAGACTCGTGACGTAACGCTACGCGAAACTTTTTAGCACGTGACGTCACGAGCTTCCACTCCCGAACGTTGACGCTTCATCTTTGTGATTTATGTTTCATTGACTAAAGAAATAAACAGAGGCTAACTGCAAACTTACTAAATTTAACCTTGACAGAGGTGTTTAGTACAACTCACTCCACTACCTGCTGAAATATTCCGGAAAAAAATAACAACATCTACATATCGTCACTACTATAAAAAAAACTCGTAGCTCAAAATAGATAATTTTTCCGAGTGAACTTTATGGACATTACATCAAGGTTAAATTTTGTTGACATATTGATTTTAAATACGAGATTTTTTTTCAAATTAGCGACGATATTAAACTTTAAAGACGATATAACATGAAACATAGTGAAATTTTACTGAAATTGTATTAGGTGAAATTGTATTTGCAGGTGGTATGACCTTGTGCAAGGTCCGCCCGGATTGCTACCACCATCTTGCTCGCTAATCCTGCCGTGAAGCAGCAGTGCTTGCACTGTTGTGTTTCGGCGTGGAGAGTAAGACAGCTGGTGAAATTACTGGCACTTGAGGTATTCCATCTCAGGCCTCTAGGTTGGCAACGCATCTGCAATACCCCTGGTGTTGGGGCGGTGGTGATCTCTGACCACCAGGAGACCCACTTGCTCGTTTGCCTTCCAGTAGAATAAAACAAAAAAAGGTATCGATTATATCGCCGTTAAAATTACGTCAAATTTAGTTGTTACTGAAAACAATCTAGAAACGGAAGCTTTACAAATTCATTTAAAAGCATATTTTGCTGACTTACAATTATATCAGACCGTTTTTCTTCAACAAGATAAGGCTTTCAATGCCAAAAAATTTTTTTTACAAAGATACATGAAAAGCCCGCATTTTTTTCATCATCTCAGCCTATATACGTCGTCCCACTGCTGGGCACAGGCCTCCTCTCGGAATGAGAGGGCTTGGGCCATAGTTCCCACGCGGGCCCAGTGCGGATTGGAAACTTATTTACCAACTTTAAAAAACAAGAGATTCTCAGTTCGTATGTACCTATCCTAATTTAGCTTTTATAAAAGCACTAGATTGCCAAAACGTTTCCCAAACCTAAGACTAGGAAAGTAAATAGATCCCATATTTTATCTCCAACACTACCGCAGAACTTATAAATCAAAGTAGGAAAAAACTGTTTATTGTACGGACCGGTCTGAAATGTACAGTCACCAGCATTAATATCTGCCACAGCTTAGCGTGCAAAAATATCTGACACGTTTTTTTCGGCCCTAGAAATAGAATCGTTTAGATATTTTATGCACGCTTGTTGTGTCTGATATTGGTGCTGGTGACTGTACATAGACTACATCGTGCGACTAATATTCAGGCAATGTTTGAAAAACGCTTCGGCAGTGGTAACGCCAACGATCTAATCATTAAATTTTTAAGTTTTAGTCCCGGAAAGTAGAGTCGATACGATCAGTCTTGAATTTGTGATGAATTGTGCAATATTTGTGGGTATCAAGGGTAAACTTTTGTTTCGTGAGTCATATATAAAACTTTCATGTGTTTTTGTATCCGAATTTATTTAAGTTGATATGTTCACGTAGATATTCTTCTTCTTCTTCTTAAATTTAAGAGCTATGCTCTTGTCGGTGGAGTAATCGCCACTCCGCACGGTCTTCGGCCAGCTGTTTGACTTCCTGATACGACACGACACCCACCCTGGTTAAAATAGGTCAATCTTGGTCATCCTCTACCTCGTTTTCCATCTATTTTGCCTTCCAGCAGGTTAAGAAAGAAATTGTCGTGTTGTATCAAGTATCAAGTTAGGTATTATTGTACCTAAAATTTAGTCATTTTTCTTGGTTAGACATTTGCATCTTTAGATGATTTGCTGCTTAGGTGTCATTGAAATTTAAACATTTTGATCTTTAGACGATTGGCTATTTAATTATTTTACGATACCGGCACCGGTGCAGTGCCGGTGTGTTTGCTATTTTTCGACGCTCAAGAGCTTGTTAGAGTCAAAATTGAATAGTGAATTCAATTTACTCGTCATCATCATCATCATCATATCAGCTGTAGTACGTTAACTGTTGGACAGAAGTCTCTCCAATAAACCTTCAATTGCTTCAATTGGAAGCTGCCTGCAGTGAATTTCCTACGCTGCGCTTTCCGATCCGCGTTCTCCATTCTTCCACTAATACCACAGATACAGCTGTTGATTGCACAACAGCTAAAGCACTCTAAACTACACAAACTCCAACGGGTCGCGGTCAAATTGAACCGGCTGTTCTAATCTACACAACTTGATATTGCTAAAGTTTGCCAACATATGTTCGATACGGTGAAGTGGATAGATTGGTTTGTTTTCCCGCGGCGGGAAATATAAGCCGTAGTGAATATTGACTGACCGATATGGGACCAACTGAATCGTGACCCAGATGAAAAATTAAAATGAAAATAGTTTATTAACTCGTATTGCATAAAAAGCTTACGAAATGTATCTACGGCTCTGGAGCCTGTGCTAGGAGTAGGTACCTATGTTACAAGAACCAAGTTTGATATCTATGATACCTTTTCACAGAAAATTTTTAGTGACCTCACATTGATTAAGAAGGGAGTTTATAATGACACTTACAGGGATAACGTTCTACAATGGATCAGGAATGAAATGGTTTGACTGTGCCTGTGAGCAAATAATTGATGCCGGAGCTTTAATTTTTAGGGTTCCGTAGACAAAACACAATGCTTATAATTTCTTCCTGCCTGTCGGACGTCCACACGTCACAGGCATTTTACTCAAAAACTACAAGACATACGTTTATTCATTATAGAAAGCTATATTATCAAGTAAAACGTAACATAGGCTATATTTTATCCCAAGAACGTGTAAAGTTCTCACAGGTCGTAGACAAAGTTGCGAGCAACAGCTAGTGACAATTCATCTTTTAGATCTCTTACACTCTCAGAGCCTCCATACCCCGTCTCTTTTTTTTAACTAGCCTGGTATAGTGTCCCACTGCTAAGCAAAGGCCTCTTGATCTCCACACCTTCCGATCTGGCACAATGTCAGGCATACGCGTCCAAATCGTCCCGCCATCTCCTTCTCGGTCAACTTCGCCGTCGTTGGCCGACTTCCGATGCCCATAAAGTGAATGTGTGAGCCTGTCTCTGTGGGTGCATGCGACAGACGTGTCCATCCCAGTCCCATTATAGCTTAGCAGTCTCTTTCCTTTCCCAACGTCGGCTATACATGTTTTTGAGTGTAGAGTAGCGTTCCGAGTACCCCGTCTATTATAAATTAAAACTTTACTGCATCTTAAAGCTCCTTGACTAAACTAAGGCTGTCGCGGTCCCCAGTCAACTATAATTTGACACCCGGTAAGACAAATCGCCCTACATTCCAGTTCTAAATTTAACCCTTCTGCCCATATTTGGTCCAATTTTTGAAAGACTACGAATTTAAAACACCCTTTTTTACCACAAGAGAAATCCATCGCCAGGCGGGTGTGTGATTGTGTCATCTACATAGCTATCACGCGGGAGCCATGCAATTTTCCAGGACAAAAACCAACCTCTGTAAGAACAGTGCCGAGGTAGGCCCCAGGACTTAAAATATCTCTGAACTAAAATTCATCTAAGTCCAGACGTTATTTATTTATTAATTCAAAATAAAGACAATAGTAAAGAAACTATGCATGATGGAATAACAAACATTGACACAAACTTTCTCATTTCTATTTTTTATGCTTAATGGCAACACATTTGGTCCACTCTAAATACAAAATTACCTAAATACTGCATACATTTGAGGGCCAGATTTCTCGCTTAGTATCGAGAAATGGGAACCAATGATTTTAAAGATACGTCATAATAATATGTTCAGAAAACAACCGATAATAGGTAAAGTCATTCACGATGACACGTTTTTATTACAATTTCATTGTTGTCTAATTTTGACAAAATTACGCATCTTCGTGGATGGCACTAGGTATAAACATGCTGCGGTTGCGGCTGCAGCGTATAAATACACTCTCTGTGCCGTCTATACTCTTGTTATGAAAGGCATATAATGGTTTTCCCTTTCTTCAACGTCACGTGAATCCTGAGACAACAATTACCACCCTCTTAATGCTTCATTTTTGTTATTTTATTTGCATTATCTTCTGTTATTCATTATGACTGATGACAACTTTTCCCAATTTGCTATTGTTATCCGGACAGCTTTAGTGGAAAACTCACTGCCTGTGTCTGTTCTGTTCTTCAAATTTAAGGTAAATGGGCATTTATTAGGCAAGTGTGCTCCATCTTAGTCCACATCTCTGTGTCTCTTCTATGTAGTGAATGTATGTCTTCTTTCTCTCTTTCTTTTTTATACATCTTCGCTTACCATTAGGCGTAATTGTGGTCAAACGCAAGCCTATTACTATATAAAAAAGTACTTTTAAATTTTTTATTGTTGCCGTGTTTGTAACCGCTGTAAGTCCTTATCTCGCACCAACCTCGGCCCGGGCCCTAGTTAGCGACCCGCGCTTTGTTCCCGATTCCACAACTATTTATATCTCTCCACTTTGGCCAATATTGGAGTGCGCTCGCTCAGGTTGAAACGAGTACTTCGGTGGAATTTTATATTATTTTTGGAAGCTTGTCATAACAATTCGACGGCTTTTCGACTCAAGCTTGTATAATAGATGTTGTATAAACTTGTTTTGCTGGCAGCACATTTTAGTTTTGGTATAGGAAAAAATATTTTTGCTTTAATAGGTATATTATCGAGAGCTCAGAATTGCGTATGCAACGTCTTAATAAATGTACTAAAACCCTCAGACACCGCAAGTCTATTAAAAAAATATTTGTGTTTTGTTAAGTCGGTAATACTATTTGACTTTTAACTCTACTACTACCGTTCTACTTTTTAACATTTTTTATCCTTAATTCTTTGTACTTTATAGGTAGGTGGACTTTGATGAATTAAACTGTAGGTAGATAAAAAACAGTTTCATTTTATTATTTCAACCCTAATGTTAATAATTTAAAAAATTAACACCCTGCTTAATCGAATGCAAAGCGAACGGAAACAGAATTCCGTGAGGAGTTGCCAACGTTCAGGAAGAGCTCTCGTCGACATTTGTCGGGAAGGTAACATTAATTCCGGAGGGAATATGTCCGCTCAAAAATAACAAAAACGGCCATCAATTTAAAAATCTAGCCTAGTTTATGAATGTGCTTGGTTTTGAGAATTAACTCGTATAAGTAATTTGAAATGCATCAACATTTTTATGTAGTTTTTTTGTATCTGGATGATTTATCACTTATATCATCAACATAAATGACGACTCTGCATGAACATACATAACATAATTGTGTCTCGCACGGTCGTTTCTTGAACACACTATTCAAAGTCAAAGTCAAATCATTTATTCAGCAAATAGGCCGCAATGGGCACTTTTACACGTCATTTTTTTAATCTACCACCGGTTCGGAAAAAAACCTCTGTTGAGAAGAATCCGGCAAGAAACTCAACGAGGTATTTTTTTTTTTTAAAAACAGATTCACAATATTTATAAATGAAATCTATGTACTATACATTACAAGTATTTAACACAATTTTATTTTTAACACAGTAGGTTCACTATTTGAAGGGATCGCTAGTGCGGATCGGAATTATTTCCAAATATCCCTGTCCATGATATAATCGTTAACTTTATAATAAGCCTTAGATATTAATGTCTTTTTGACAGTAGATTTAAATTTTGTATCAGTTTCTTCAGTAATATTTTTTGGAATTTTATTATAAAAACGTATGCAACTTCCCAAAAACGACTTTTTGGTTTTAGCCAGTCTGTAAGATGGTACTTTAAGCTTCCCTGTGTTTCTAGTAGCCTTTGGCTTATCTACGTTAGTGGGAAAATCACATATGTTCTTCCTAACGTACATGATTATTTCAAAAACATAAAGCGACGGCAGGGTTAGGATACCAGTTTCCTTAAAAAATGATCTTAAAGATTCACGCGTCTTCAAATTATAAATTGCTCTAACTGCTCTCTTTTGCAAGATAAAAATTGATTCGATGTCTGCAGCAGATCCCCATAAAATAAGCCCGTACGACATAATGCTATTAAAGTACGCAAAATACACCAACCGTGCCGTCGCCACATCGGTTAGCTGCCGTATTTTCCAAACTGCAAAAGCAGCAGAGCTCAATCTACCCGCGATTGCAGTGACATGAGGTCCCCACTGCAGTTTAGAATCAAGTGTTATTCCTAAAAATACTGTTGATTTTACAAATTCAATAGTTTGCCCATTTAACTTTATATTAGAAATTGAATTCGAGTTAGATGAATTTATCAATGAGAATTTAATACATTTGGTTTTCTTAGGATTTAGTAACAAATTATTGGCAGCGAACCATGCGGATATCACGGACAGGGTTTCATTGGGTTCAGTGAAGTCGGTATCTTTTCTACTAACCTTGAACAGTAAAGACGTGTCGTCAGCAAACATAACGATACCCGACTTTTGGCTTACCATATAAGTTAGGTCATTTACATAAATAAGATACAGGAATGGGGCAAGAATGGATCCTTGAGGCACTCCCATTTCGACCACAGATTCCTCCGATACCGCTCCGTTAATCGCTACCTTTTGCTTTCTTTGTGTGAGGTAAGATTTAATGAGTTCTAAAGCGAGGCCACGAATGCCATAAAAATTTAACTTACAAATTAAAGTATCATGATCCACACAATCAAAAGCTTTCGAGAGGTCGCAAAATACACCTATAGCGTCATGTGATTCCTCCCAAGCTTGCAAAATGAATTTAACTAAACTATGACCCGCGTCTGTAGTAGACCTGCCTTTTGTGAATCCGAACTGCTGTGGATGCATGATTTTATGAGTATTAAAATGCGAGATCATTTGCGTCAGCATTATTTTTTCGAATATTTTGCTAAACGCTGATAGGATGGACACCGGACGATAATCAGAGGGATTATCTTTATCACCTGATTTAAAAATAGGAACTACTTTACTATATTTCATCAAATCTGGAAATACACCTTCATCTATGCAGCTATTGAAAATAAAAGCTAAAGTTGGAGCAACGACATACAGTAGAGATTGTCTCACAATAGAGTGTTCCAAAAAATACTCAAAATTTTTCACAGTGCAATCTACGAGGCTGTGGAATCAGTTACCTACAGACCTCCATCAGGCAATCTCCCACCGTAAGATCATGTTTCCCGAATGCGGGCACTATGTCATGTGTTATGGAAAAGTCCTGTACCAGGCATCAGTCTATTTTTATTTACTTTTTTATTAAATAGCTGGAAAACGAGCATGCGGGTAACCTGATGGTAAGTGATCACCGCCGCCTATGGACACCTACAGCATTATTAGGACTGCGGGTGCGTTGCCGGACTAAACGAGACAGGGAGAGGGGGGTAAGGGGGAGGGGAGTTGGACCTCCGGTTTCCCACTCACCGGACGAAACACAGTAGCAAAACTACTATTTCACGCCTGTATTTTGTGGGAATGTGGTACTAACCCGGTCGAGCCGGACCATTCGTACTGCAGCCAGCAAGTGGTTCCAGTGAGACTCTACCACATAAAATATCGCTACACATCCTTGCACCGGAAGAATTCGGTCGGTGGTCTATGGTTGATGCAAGTTGGAGGTGGTTAGCGTTTAAGTAGTTATTTAAGTTGAATTGTGTGTTTTGTTTTTATTGTTATTATTTTAGTTTTTTTTCTAATTATTTTTATATTTTCTCTATTATTTGTTTTTTTTTTTGGTCGCCGTGATTCGCCGTGAGTCGCCGATTTTCGTGAAGTCGCCAAGCGGTCGCAGCGGAAGACCAGCGTTGGCCTACACGGCCAACACTATGCTGAGCTGCGACCGTTTCGTGCTTTCGCAAATTACTTTTTGTTTTTTGTATTTTTATTCTGTTTTATTATGCGAGGCATGAATAAATATTTCTATTTCTAATTTGAGGATATCTTCATTGATCATAGTACCTACCTTGTTCGCAGACGTATCCCGCTACTGTGATACCCAGGCCAAGAGCCGAATGCTTGTTCAGCTCGACCTGGTAGCTCAGGGTCTCTGGCTCTCCAGTTCCCCGAATCGCCATGTCTAGCGGCAGTCTGTGGGAAACAAACATCGTGTTTGTAAAACTGTCCGACCGAAGTTCGTTCCGGTTTCGGGTTCAGCTGATTTCTTTTTTTTTTTTTTTATTCGACTGGAAGGCAAACGAGCAAGTCAGTCTCCTGGTGGTAAGAGATCACCGCCGCCCATAAACATCTGCAACACCAGGGGTATTGCAAATGCGTTGCCAACCTAGAGGCCTAAGTTGGAATACCTCAAGTGCCAGTAATTTCACCGGCTGTCTTACTCTCCACGCCGAAACACAACAGTGCAAGCACTGCTGCTTCACGGCAGGATAAGCGAGCAAGATGGATTTCGGTCTTAGATTGGAATTTCAGTTTTAATTGGGATATCATTGCAGCCTGTAATCAAATCCATACAAACACTCACATACACAGACATACATATTGCTGACGTAAGTGTGTTAAATTAGGTTATTAACAGAACCTCTTTTTTGTCAATTATCACTGGTCTTTCTAATGTCCGAAGAGGTCATCGCAAGATATTTTGACAAGCTTTTGGCAGATGCTGCACGCTCGATATTTATCGTGATATTTGGATCGTAATCTAAAATCACGATTTTTATCGAGTGTGTAGTATATTTAGGCGTATCACTTATCGTGATACGGATCGCTGGATTTCTAGAAAACTAAAAATCTACAATCTGTATCAACGATCCAAATATCACGATAAATATCGAGCGTGTAGAATCCCCCTTTATTGACCTTGCAGCGTTTGTACCTTGTATTAGTTGCGTAGTTTCAAAATTTAGACCACTTCCTGATTGAGGTGAAATTTGACATATTTATATAAATCTGGTGAAAATACGATAATCAGGTAGTTAAATTCTGGTGGTCCGGCCAGGATCGTCTCCACAGGATGTAACTTCTGAACAGTTCATGGCATCGGCTTGAAATTTGGTACAGAAATGTATTTGGATGACTTACTTGCATTACGAAAAATACAGTCAAATACTGGATGACCTTAGCCTCTGAACAAATACGAATACTACTGGCTTAGCAAGATATTTAAAACCAATCTGTAAAGTATCATAACAATCAACCCAATATTTACCGAAAAACTAACGGTTTTCAATGTATCACTTTGGAACAGACACAGGCTTTGGATGATCTGATTTCATAGATGTTTTTTTCTTGTCTGATTAAGCAAATAACCATTTTAAGATATAGCTAAGTATCAGTCTTATTCATTCATTATTTATCCAGAGGCTAAGGTTACCTTGTATAAAGCTTTAATGAAAAATAAAGCTTTTGTCGTTTTGTAAGAAAGAAAGAAACAATAAATTTATTTACCTAAATTCGGCACAATAAAGTAAATCAAAATTTTGTTGAGGGCAATGCTCTTATTCTCTTAGGGCCATGTGCTACAAATGACAGTTCAGAAGTAACGTTACCTCATGGGCGGCGGCTGAGGGTCCGGAGGGGGCAGTATGAGGGGCGGGGGGCGCGGGGACGGCGCCAGCGCACCCCGCGGCACCACTGCCACCATCGACGCTACCGGCTGTTGACAACAATATACATGACGTACAGTCGGAGTAAAAAAAGGTTCGTCACCCTAAGATCTATTTTCCTTTGCTCGGTATGAGCGCTAATCTGCTTTACCGATTGAGTAGGACATACTGTGTCAACCTGTCAACCTGCTAAACATAATCAGGTGACCATAGCAACCCTACCACTACACCTTGGCACTGACAAACACTGACAATTAAATAGAACATTATTTGATTGAAACTTTTACGAAATTGTTTATTAAAAAGGTTTTGTATTGATATGAAACTATATATATGTTAGAGGTGTATACTATTTTGACCCTTGTTATCATGTCAAGTAAGTATAATTTGATACGCACTTGTCTACTTAGTACTTTGGTTTCAAAACGTATTAATAGTCTATGACTTTGTAAAGAAATCAATTTAATAACTGACGAAGGTTTTCCTACCCCCATTGTACCTACTTATGCATAAAAATCCATAATCTAATTCTTCCTTGTATAGGCCTAGTCTATGCCTTGTCACCGCATTGTATGCTGAGCGGAACCCAATTTTATAAATTAGATGTTTTCTTCTAATGTATTTCTTGGGTATTGAAAATTTCTCTTTCTCTCTCTTTCTCTGTCTCTCGTCTCGAAATACCTCCGTTGAAAGATATACTTACCAATAAACCAATTTACAACAATTCCTCAATGCCGTTTAATGTAGCACCACAATTAGGTACCACAGTTGCCGGCATTCTAATTCAGCACAGGTACTGGCAGAATGATATTTAAGTATATATTATTTATATAATAGAATCAGAAAACTAGCCCATAGTGGTCTCACCCTATGGTGCAGCCTTTCCTCAATGATGGTGGGCGGCGACGGCGGCACGGAGTCCTCGCAGAGCGCCCCGAAGCCGTCGTGCCCTGCCTCCGCCAGCCTCCGTTCCAGTTCCACCGGGTCAGCCAGCAGGCGGGATGGGACCACCGGCGCTGGCGAGGCCCCTAGGGACTGGAGAAATAATTTTAAAGATGAAACTACTGTGAGACTCACTCATATTAAATGATATAGCGCACCCTTCGTGCAAGAAACGCGTAAAACACATACAAACCTAATGGGACTTACACGTTTCTTGCACGAAGGGTGCGATAGGTAGATTTAGATTTAGACAACCAGATGGCCTCGTGGTTAGAGAACCTGACTGTGAAGCTTGAGGTCCCGGGTTCGATTCCCGTGTCGGGGCCGATATTTGTATGAAAAATACGAATGTTTGTTCTCGGGTCTTGGGTGTTTAATATGTGTTTAAGTATTTATCTATCTATATAATTATATTTATCCGTTGCTTAGTACCCATAACACAAGCTTTGCTAAGCTTACTTTGGGACTATGCCAATTGGTGTGAATTGTCCCGTGATATTTATTTATTTATATTGTAACGGATAACTCACGTCTTAAATCGAGTTTAGCTCGACATGTTTCGGGCTATTTCATAGTCCTTCTTCAAAGGAGCACGGGACCCGGCGGCTGCCGCAACACGAGCATTAAACTCAAAACTAAACTCGATTTAAGACGTGAGTTATCCGTTACAACTGGAGAGAGAATTTTTATTAACAAAATTACAACTTTATACTTTTTATATCTCGTCAAGGAGAAACAAGCGTTAAATCAACCTATGGTGTAGAACCTCCACTCTGCCGCCTTAAGGAGAAAAACCATAAGTGTAATTTTTTGCAAAATTTTCTTTTCACCAGCCTCGTACTCAGGAAAAAAACTGAGTACGAGGCTGGTGAAAAGTCAATTTTGCAAAAAATGACACTTATGGTTTTTCTCCTTAAGGCGGCAGTCTGTAGGTAGTACCACTAGAGCGCGGTCATGCACACAGGCTCATTCATGATCGTAATGACAGCAGGATTTCGACATCATTTTATTCTATAACGTTTTAAACTTTCGTGATTCTTACTCATAGTCAAGTGCGGGTAGTTCGAAGAACTCGCGCAGCTAGGCAGACTTGACACCCCACACTTCAGTCTACTCGTGACCATGGCCACTGGCAATGTTGCCGAAACGTCGGGGTAAATATTATTTGTGTGTGTTAGCGTGATAAGTCCCGTTGGTTGTATTTTGACTATCATTTATTGTCTTTTTTATACAATCAGTTTTTTTTGTAGCTGTGTGTGTATTAAAATGGTAATAAAATAAATGAAAACATTAGCTAAAAACAATTTGTTATCAGTACCTATCAATCGTCCAGTATAAACTGTTTACCCAAAATCATTTACTTTTTGATTGCAAGAACGCAGAGTTGCCAAATAACGAAGTAAGTTTCTCTATTTGGAGAACGAAGTACAGTCGACTAAATCGATCAACTGTATTATTGCGAGGTCGTCGACAGCGAGGTCACGTCACAGACAAAATTACATCTATGTTTTACAACTTGCAAGTTTTTGCCAAAAACGGGGGTATAAAAGGCGAATGACCAATAATAGGAATTTGCGAAGTCTGCCAGACTTGGAGAGCGTTCACCCTTATAGTAATGGCTACAGCTAATATTGTAAATACCTACAAGAGTTTTGAAGTATTCTATCGCTACAACAAAAAAATTCCTGTTTAATATTTTGCCCCGGATAACTAACGTCTTAAACCGAGTTTTGCTCGATATATGTGTGTGTGTGTGCGTGCGTATGCGCGCGTGTGAATGCGCGTGTTGCAGCAGCCGCTGAGTCGCGTTGCTCCGAGGAGGAAGGGCTAGATTAGCCCGAAACATGTCGAGCAAAACTCGATTTAAAACGTTAGTTATCCGGGTATATTAAATATGAGTGAGGTTCACGGTAGATTTATGTTCAAAAAATGCCTAATACAAATCAAACATCTAGGGGACCCAGTGCAATAAACATAATATTTACTGCATGTATCAACAAAATATTTTGTGTTAATCCGTCAACCCCCTGTGATCTTTGGATAAAAAATATAATTTATAACTATTAATACATTTGCAACGTGTCTGGCAGTTTATTTTTGTGGTGCATATAGGTATTTCCTATTGACTGTACGGAATCCTCGGTGCGCGCGCCCGACTTGCACTTAGCCGATTCTTACAGTAAAGGAGCATTACATAAAAACCCAAACCAAAGCTGAAACCATAACTTAACTTTAACATTGAAAACATCCATTAAAATCGGTCAGGGGTGAAACTGTTAATTACAAAACCGATGATCCGAATCGACAGATCGTTAAATGCTACGTTACTGGCCGTCACGCAATGGACAAGTTAGTAAATCACCCTAACTAATCAGAACAAAGTATCCAAGTTTAAATTACAGTAGCCTCTCATCATCATCATCATCAGCCGGAAGACGTCCACTGCTAGACAAAGGCCTCCAAGTGAACGACAACTCGCCACTTGCATACACCGGTTTCCTACACACACAGTAGCGTTTCTAATTATAAAAAACCAGAACTAGCCAGCAGTTCTTTTTAGAGTTCCGTAGCCAAAATGGCAAAAACGAAACCCTTATAGCTTTGCGACGTGTGTCTGTCCGTCCGCCCGTCTGTCTATAGTTTTGCATGGATATATTTAGCAATAATGCGGAAAAAGTAGAAGAATAAAATGTAGGATTTTTTTATTGCATCTCCATAGACGTATAGTGGAGGTCTACTATTACCGCGCGCCATATAAATTTGCCTAAAAGTTCATTACTTAATACTCAGTTTTGACTCATTTTTAACCGACTTCAAAAAAAGGAGGAGGTTATCAATTCGGTTGTATTTTTTTTTTTAATGTTTGTTACCTCAGAACTCCGTCATTTATGAACCGATTTGAAAAAAAAAAATCCGTTCGTCTAGGAATGCTTTCAATTAGGTCCCATAAACACCGAATCAGAATCTGATGATTGGATCCTAAGGAAATCGAGGGAACTCTTCAAATGTTGTAGGGACACCTATGGTAATTTTGATATATTTAGTAGTAACTCGTGCATTAGCTCTTGAAAATCATCGTTTGGTGAAGTGGAACTGATGATGAAGACCACAGTTGACCATCGGAGTTACTACCTACTCAATAACAAGTATTTCATGGGTTGAATTTCAATTGCTTTAACACAGTTGCTAAGCAATTTATGCTCCTCGGAACGCATATGGTGAAATGGAATGGGTGGTGAAGCACCAGGACTCCTCAATAATGAACGTCTCTGCATCGGAAAAAGCAATTTTTCATAAAAGGTGACGAGCAGTTGATATTAAACTATTGTATCTTAGATGTTTTACACTAAAAAGCGTGAAAAAAAAATTTTATAACAAAAAATAGAACCGACTACAAAAAACCATGAAAATAATTTTCTACCAGCCTGAAGTCGGTGCCTCAGCACGAGCCAGCAGGAGTGATTGGAGTCATTTACTCGTATAGTTGTAGGTGAGGTAGATGATTATAGGTCCACTCCTGCTGGCTCGTGTGCCTGACTGGTAGAAAATTATTTTCATGGTTTTTTGTAGTCGGTTCTATTTTTTGTTATAAATTTTTTTTTTGAGATAAGTACATTTTTTATGCGACGTCTTTACGTCACTCCCGGATTGTGTTCGAATCACTTAGCGGTATATAGTGCCTATTCAATTATTGGAATTTTACCTTTATAGTTTTGTGGTACTACGAGTAGTCGTGGTAATGAACTTTTAGGAAAAATTAGGCGGTGGAAGGTTTACCACCTAACCTTATAGTAAGGGGTACCGATACCGACCCCCCCCCCCCCGGCTCGCACCTCTGAGTTTTCGAAATTCATGTGCGAAATTACATTTGAAATTTACCATGAGCTTTGCGGTGAAGGAAAACATCGTGAGGAAACCTGCACAAACCTGAGAAGCAATTCAATGGTGCGTGTGAAGTTCCCAATCCGCACTGGGCCCGCGTGGGAACTATGGCCCAAGCCCTCTCATTCTGAGAGGAGGCCTGTGCCCAGCAGTGGGACGTATATAGGCTGGGATGATGACCGATACCGATGGATGGAAACCGATGGTGGAAACAGCTGAGCGAGGCGAAGTAAATAAAGCATTTGTATTGGTTCATGAAATACAAATTTCTCGCAATACACCCTCACACATCTCCGGTAGAAACAGAGCGTCAAAGCTAAAAAAATGGTTTGATTTTTTTTTAATCATGATAAGTATTTTGTGCTTGTACACTCAAAGGTTACTGGCGATTAAAACCATTAAGACCACAGGGATAAGCTTGTATACACAATAATTAACACTATCAATAACGGCGACGCTTTGTTGACATATGAGCCTATTGATTTCAGATTAGTAATATGTCGTTGTTCAAGCTCCAACGCGACATAAAACATGTCGGCTACTCTCCACAGCGGAGTGCGACGCAGTTTCTTGTTCACTAACTGTGGCCCGCGACTTCGTCTTTTTTTTTTATTCGAATGAATGGCAAACGAGCAAGAGGGTCTCCTGATAGTGAGAGATCACCACCGCCCATAAACATCTACAGCACCAGGGGTATTGCAGACGCGTTGTCAACCTAGAGGCCTATGGGATACCTCACGTGCCAGTAATTTAACCGGCTGTCTTACTCTCCACGCCGAAACACAACAGTGCAAGCACTGCTGCTTCAAGGCAGGATTAGCGAGCAAGATGGTGGTAGCAATCCGGGCGGACCTTGCACAAGCCTACCACCTGCAAAACTACCTACCGTCTACAAAGAATTCGTTTATCGCGTTCGGGAATAACTCATTTTTTCGCGACAAGGCTACTTATCAACGAGTGCGAGGATATGTTTGAAATGGTTCCATGGTGGCCCATGAATTTAAATCCTTGACTGTACTAACTACAACTCGCAGGGCGCCACTGTGTTCTCATCGTAGGGTATTTTACCCTAAACTTAGGGTATTTTTACATCTATTTTTTGGGATAGAAAATCATTTAGAGTATTTTTTCAGGGTAAAATTTTTCGAATAAAATGTACGGTTTCAAAAAAAAAATACTGCAGATGTCATAAAAGCCATGACTACCTATTACGAATGCATTCCAAGAATATTTCAAAACTGTGTAGGTAGTAGTTTAGCTATTAGTTTATTAATAAATCGCATTTGGGTGGATCAACTATTCCTTGCTGTTATTCTGTCTCGTCAGCCAGGGGACAAAAGTAGTAGGTACAGTTTAATAGAAGAAATGTTGTGTCAGATTAAATTTATACTAACATGCTTATCAGATGACCAGTAATAGAAGGGGCTTAAAACGGCCACAAAAATGCATTTTTGGTAAATTTTAATCCTATAAACTTGCGGTTTAAAGAGTGACTCAGGAGACCATAACTATAGCAACGAGTGGCAAGAAAAAGTTGATCCACCCATTTACATCATCATCCATCATCCCAGCCTATATACGTCCCACTGCTGGGCACAGGCCTCCTCTCAGAATGAGAGGGCTTGGGCCATAGTTCCCACGCGGGCCCAGTGCGGATTGGGAACTTCACACGCACCATTGAATTGCTTCTCAGGTTTGTGCAGGTTTCCTCACGATGTTTACATAATTGCTCAGTTTTTAGGCAATGTTGCCGAAACGTCGGGGTAAATATTATTTGTGTGTGTTAGCGTGATAAGTCCCGTTGGTTGTATTTTGACTATCATTTATTGTCTTTTTTATACAATCAGTTTTTTTTGTAGCTGTGTGTGTATTAAAATGGTAATAAAATAAATGAAAACATTAGCTAAAAACAATTTGTTATCAGTACCTATCAATCGTCCAGTATAAACTGTTTACCCAAAATCATTTACTTTTTGATTGCAAGAACGCAGAGTTGCCAAATAACGAAGTAAGTTTCTCTATTTGGAGAACGAAGTACAGTCGACTAAATCGATCAACTGTATTATTGCGAGGTCGTCGACAGCGAGGTCACGTCACAGACAAAATTACATCTATGTTTTACAACTTGCAAGTTTTTGCCAAAAACGGGGGTATAAAAGGCGAATGACCAATAATAGGAATTTGCGAAGTCTGCCAGACTTGGAGAGCGTTCACCCTTATAGTAATGGCTACAGCTAATATTGTAAATACCTACAAGAGTTTTGAAGTATTCTATCGCTACAACAAAAAAATTCCTGTTTAATATTTTGCCCCGGATAACTAACGTCTTAAACCGAGTTTTGCTCGATATATGTGTGTGTGTGTGCGTGCGTATGCGCGCGTGTGAATGCGCGTGTTGCAGCAGCCGCTGAGTCGCGTTGCTCCGAGGAGGAAGGGCTAGATTAGCCCGAAACATGTCGAGCAAAACTCGATTTAAAACGTTAGTTATCCGGGTATATTAAATATGAGTGAGGTTCACGGTAGATTTATGTTCAAAAAATGCCTAATACAAATCAAACATCTAGGGGACCCAGTGCAATAAACATAATATTTACTGCATGTATCAACAAAATATTTTGTGTTAATCCGTCAACCCCCTGTGATCTTTGGATAAAAAATATAATTTATAACTATTAATACATTTGCAACGTGTCTGGCAGTTTATTTTTGTGGTGCATATAGGTATTTCCTATTGACTGTACGGAATCCTCGGTGCGCGCGCCCGACTTGCACTTAGCCGATTCTTACAGTAAAGGAGCATTACATAAAAACCCAAACCAAAGCTGAAACCATAACTTAACTTTAACATTGAAAACATCCATTAAAATCGGTCAGGGGTGAAACTGTTAATTACAAAACCGATGATCCGAATCGACAGATCGTTAAATGCTACGTTACTGGCCGTCACGCAATGGACAAGTTAGTAAATCACCCTAACTAATCAGAACAAAGTATCCAAGTTTAAATTACAGTAGCCTCTCATCATCATCATCATCAGCCGGAAGACGTCCACTGCTAGACAAAGGCCTCCAAGTGAACGACAACTCGCCACTTGCATACACCGGTTTCCTACACACACAGTAGCGTTTCTAATTATAAAAAACCAGAACTAGCCAGCAGTTCTTTTTAGAGTTCCGTAGCCAAAATGGCAAAAACGAAACCCTTATAGCTTTGCGACGTGTGTCTGTCCGTCCGCCCGTCTGTCTATAGTTTTGCATGGATATATTTAGCAATAATGCGGAAAAAGTAGAAGAATAAAATGTAGGATTTTTTTATTGCATCTCCATAGACGTATAGTGGAGGTCTACTATTACCGCGCGCCATATAAATTTGCCTAAAAGTTCATTACTTAATACTCAGTTTTGACTCATTTTTAACCGACTTCAAAAAAAGGAGGAGGTTATCAATTCGGTTGTATTTTTTTTTTTAATGTTTGTTACCTCAGAACTCCGTCATTTATGAACCGATTTGAAAAAAAAAAATCCGTTCGTCTAGGAATGCTTTCAATTAGGTCCCATAAACACCGAATCAGAATCTGATGATTGGATCCTAAGGAAATCGAGGGAACTCTTCAAATGTTGTAGGGACACCTATGGTAATTTTGATATATTTAGTAGTAACTCGTGCATTAGCTCTTGAAAATCATCGTTTGGTGAAGTGGAACTGATGATGAAGACCACAGTTGACCATCGGAGTTACTACCTACTCAATAACAAGTATTTCATGGGTTGAATTTCAATTGCTTTAACACAGTTGCTAAGCAATTTATGCTCCTCGGAACGCATATGGTGAAATGGAATGGGTGGTGAAGCACCAGGACTCCTCAATAATGAACGTCTCTGCATCGGAAAAAGCAATTTTTCATAAAAGGTGACGAGCAGTTGATATTAAACTATTGTATCTTAGATGTTTTACACTAAAAAGCGTGAAAAAAAAATTTTATAACAAAAAATAGAACCGACTACAAAAAACCATGAAAATAATTTTCTACCAGCCTGAAGTCGGTGCCTCAGCACGAGCCAGCAGGAGTGATTGGAGTCATTTACTCGTATAGTTGTAGGTGAGGTAGATGATTATAGGTCCACTCCTGCTGGCTCGTGTGCCTGACTGGTAGAAAATTATTTTCATGGTTTTTTGTAGTCGGTTCTATTTTTTGTTATAAATTTTTTTTTTGAGATAAGTACATTTTTTATGCGACGTCTTTACGTCACTCCCGGATTGTGTTCGAATCACTTAGCGGTATATAGTGCCTATTCAATTATTGGAATTTTACCTTTATAGTTTTGTGGTACTACGAGTAGTCGTGGTAATGAACTTTTAGGAAAAATTAGGCGGTGGAAGGTTTACCACCTAACCTTATAGTAAGGGGTACCGATACCGACCCCCCCCCCCCCGGCTCGCACCTCTGAGTTTTCGAAATTCATGTGCGAAATTACATTTGAAATTTACCATGAGCTTTGCGGTGAAGGAAAACATCGTGAGGAAACCTGCACAAACCTGAGAAGCAATTCAATGGTGCGTGTGAAGTTCCCAATCCGCACTGGGCCCGCGTGGGAACTATGGCCCAAGCCCTCTCATTCTGAGAGGAGGCCTGTGCCCAGCAGTGGGACGTATATAGGCTGGGATGATGACCGATACCGATGGATGGAAACCGATGGTGGAAACAGCTGAGCGAGGCGAAGTAAATAAAGCATTTGTATTGGTTCATGAAATACAAATTTCTCGCAATACACCCTCACACATCTCCGGTAGAAACAGAGCGTCAAAGCTAAAAAAATGGTTTGATTTTTTTTTAATCATGATAAGTATTTTGTGCTTGTACACTCAAAGGTTACTGGCGATTAAAACCATTAAGACCACAGGGATAAGCTTGTATACACAATAATTAACACTATCAATAACGGCGACGCTTTGTTGACATATGAGCCTATTGATTTCAGATTAGTAATATGTCGTTGTTCAAGCTCCAACGCGACATAAAACATGTCGGCTACTCTCCACAGCGGAGTGCGACGCAGTTTCTTGTTCACTAACTGTGGCCCGCGACTTCGTCTTTTTTTTTTATTCGAATGAATGGCAAACGAGCAAGAGGGTCTCCTGATAGTGAGAGATCACCACCGCCCATAAACATCTACAGCACCAGGGGTATTGCAGACGCGTTGTCAACCTAGAGGCCTATGGGATACCTCACGTGCCAGTAATTTAACCGGCTGTCTTACTCTCCACGCCGAAACACAACAGTGCAAGCACTGCTGCTTCAAGGCAGGATTAGCGAGCAAGATGGTGGTAGCAATCCGGGCGGACCTTGCACAAGCCTACCACCTGCAAAACTACCTACCGTCTACAAAGAATTCGTTTATCGCGTTCGGGAATAACTCATTTTTTCGCGACAAGGCTACTTATCAACGAGTGCGAGGATATGTTTGAAATGGTTCCATGGTGGCCCATGAATTTAAATCCTTGACTGTACTAACTACAACTCGCAGGGCGCCACTGTGTTCTCATCGTAGGGTATTTTACCCTAAACTTAGGGTATTTTTACATCTATTTTTTGGGATAGAAAATCATTTAGAGTATTTTTTCAGGGTAAAATTTTTCGAATAAAATGTACGGTTTCAAAAAAAAAATACTGCAGATGTCATAAAAGCCATGACTACCTATTACGAATGCATTCCAAGAATATTTCAAAACTGTGTAGGTAGTAGTTTAGCTATTAGTTTATTAATAAATCGCATTTGGGTGGATCAACTATTCCTTGCTGTTATTCTGTCTCGTCAGCCAGGGGACAAAAGTAGTAGGTACAGTTTAATAGAAGAAATGTTGTGTCAGATTAAATTTATACTAACATGCTTATCAGATGACCAGTAATAGAAGGGGCTTAAAACGGCCACAAAAATGCATTTTTGGTAAATTTTAATCCTATAAACTTGCGGTTTAAAGAGTGACTCAGGAGACCATAACTATAGCAACGAGTGGCAAGAAAAAGTTGATCCACCCATTTACATCATCATCCATCATCCCAGCCTATATACGTCCCACTGCTGGGCACAGGCCTCCTCTCAGAATGAGAGGGCTTGGGCCATAGTTCCCACGCGGGCCCAGTGCGGATTGGGAACTTCACACGCACCATTGAATTGCTTCTCAGGTTTGTGCAGGTTTCCTCACGATGTTTACATAATTGCTCAGTTTTTATTTCAAAAAATTTAAGGGTAAAAAAGATAAAAGTGCTTATTCAGGTCAATTTCGCGTAGCGTTAGGGTAAAAAAAATGTCTGAGGTGGCAACACTGGGGCGTCAGGATCAAACTCGGAAAGGGAGTGGCCACCATAAGGTATAGTGATTTTATGTCGCATCCAAATAGGAAGGTGCTTTAGATAGATTAAGAGATAGACAGTGACAGGTCGCTGTAAATAAAAGGTGGGTTTGTTTTAAAAGGCGTTTTCAGAAATAGTTGTTGGTTTATATAAGTATCTGGGCGACCGAGCTTCGCTTAAGCTGAAACTCGAAAACAGGCGTTTAGCGTTTTTTCGATTCAGTGATTCAGTGGTTTTGACGACCGGATGGCTCAGTGGTTAGAGAACCTGACTACGAAGCTTTAGGTCCCGGGTTCGAATCCCGGCCGGGGCAGATATTTGTATGAATAATATGAATATTTGTTCTCGGGTCTTGGATGTTTAATATGTATTTAAGTATTTATTTATCTATATAAGTATGTTTATCCGTTGCCTAGTACCCATAGTATAAGCTTTGCTTAATTTGGGACTAGGTCAATTGGTGTCAAGTGTCCCATGATATTTATTTATTTATTTTATTTAGTGATTTGTTTGCAAAATATTCAACTTTAAAGTGCAAATTTTCATTAAAATCAAGCGTCCCCCCCCTCCCCCTCTAAAATCTAAACTGGTGAGGGAAAAATTTGAAAAAATTCAGGATGGTAGCAAGTATATCAAACTTACAAGAAAAACTAAAACCGTTAAGTTTTCTTGAGAATTATTAGTAGTTTAAGAGTTAGCAGCCTAGGGTATAAAATATACCTAAACTTGGAATATTCCGTACAACATACAAAATCCTTAGAAAAATGATTTAGTTTTTTTTTAATGGCTACGTAACCCTATTTCGGGCGTGTCCGACACGCTCTTGGCCGGTTTTCAACTCTAAGTTTGAATTGTTACAAAACCAACTAACCTAATCTAGGATTTTTCAGAATAATCCCAGAGCAGAGCATCCTGAACTGTTTACAGTTTCAGAAAAAAAAAGGTTGGTCCTTATAAAATTGTTGAGAAATGAATCATTTACGAAAGATATTTTCTGCGAAAAGCAAGGATTCCCATGATAGTCAAAGTCAAAATATCTTTATTCAATTTAGGCTATAACAAGTACTTATGAACGTCAAAAAAATCTACCACCTACTGCATAATTATCTAGAAATTCCTAGAATTGTGCTAGGAAATTTATTTACTTATCTTTATTCCTTCAGACTGTCGGCGCCAGAAGGCATTAAACGTTGCCAAGATAGACTTAAACTGAACCATTACGTATGTACGTAATAAAGCTATCCAGTAAGTCTTATTTCTGACCTAAATCGCCCTGTATACCTTCCACCGCCTAACTTTGCCTAAAAGTTCATTGCCACGACTAGTACCACAAAAACTATAAAAGTATAATTCCAATAATTGAATAGACACTATACTGTTAAGCGATTCGAACATAATCCGGGAGTAACATAAAGACGTCGCATAAAAAATGTACCTAAAAATGCGTCAAAACTGAGTACCTACTAAGTAATGAACTATTAGGCAGATTTATATGACGCGTGGTAGGTATAGGAAGCCTAAAAATGCCAGTAAATTCCAGTAATGAAAATATTAACATACAAATAAAAAAATTGACGTTCATTACAATTTTGCGAAATCACATTTCAGATTTACCACGAGCTTTACGGTGAAGGAAAACATAGCGAGAAAACCTGCGAAGTAATTCAATAGTGTGTGATTTCCAATCCGCGCTGGGCCGGCATGGGAACTACGGCCCAAGCCCTCTCATTCTGAGTGGAAGCCTGTGCTCAGCAGTGGGACGTAAATAGGCTGGGATGATGATTATAATGATGACTTTGACGGTCTTGCTGCTAAGTACACTCACCAGCACCAATATCTGATACAACACAGCGCGCATAAATTTCTGATACGACTCTATTTCTAGGGCCGGAAAACGTGTCAGATATTTTTGCATGCTTTGCTGTGGCCAATGTGGCAGATATTAATGCAAGTGACTGTACATAATAAAAGTTTTTGACAAACCTTACTATCTTTTCAAAAGAGCTGTCGAACTATGTACCACAATTTGATGCGAGTTACAATTTTTTTTTCAATTTCTGTTACTTGTATGGAATGCCTCCTATAAATATTTATTTTTGTAATTTAACTACAAAACTAAATAGCGGCTTTGACAAGACATCTGTACTCCAAATTTCATTGATATACATCTTGTAGTTTTCGAGTAAAATGCCTGTGATATACGGACGGACGGACGGACAGAAGGACTTGACGAAACTATAAGGGTTCCGTTTTTGCCATTTTGGCTCCGGAACCCTAAAAATGCCCCTTAAAGGTATTAGACAGACGAACGCCCGAACCAACAAAGTTTCGTATGAAGTGAACCTTTCGAAAGGAATTCTTAGAATAACGCCAGTGACATATTGTGACATACTCATTACTTAACAAGTTTGTCAGCAACGCTTCCATACAGCTCGAACAAACAAACTGTACTTCATTACATCCCCCCACCCTACGGAAGTGACGTCACACGGGTGGGGGATAAACAACGCACTTCCGGCGGCTTTCCGCGGCAATTTGACACCGCTTGTAATGTATGAAATAAACGCTTACTGAAACAATAATATTGTTTGATATAATTTATCTTCCCATATTTAACGTTTTGTTCTCTGAAATATTTTTAATACTAGAGTTTACCCGCGGCCTCGCGCGTGTTAACTATTCGATCTGGTAGTTATAATTGAAATTCCGGGATTTTACAAAAATCCCCTGGGAAATCCCAAAATGTATATAGGATAAATGATACGTCATTAGATAGATATCAGTTTAAAGTCAGTGCCTCAGCCGCCAGCACTAGCCAGCAAGAGTGGATCTAATAGTCGTCTACCTGATGGGTTTCTACCTCTCCTTCCAGCTCGTGCTGAAGCCCCGACTTTTCGGTGGTTTAATTTTTTGTTAAAAAGTTTTTATTTTATATTTTTTTCCACCCTTAGGATAGGATTTTTTTCCAAGTGTATATGGGACCAACTTTGATTACTTATACTCTTTCCAATAAAAAAACAATCATCAAATCGGACTGCTCTGTAAAATGTTATACGTGGTACGTGGTAGTTAAGAAACTCCTCCGTTTTTTTCCATCATTTAAAAACTAATTGAAATCGTCCGTAAATACGAATTTAACAATCAGCAAAAGTGGACGAGCGGTTAAGGCTCTACAGCCACTCATCTACTTCTGCTGTAGACTGTACACAATCCCCATAAAGGTAACCATGACATGACAAGAACATAATCATTTGTAAGCACCCTCTTGTTAAAAATTATGAAATACACAAGCACGCATTAAATGGGTGACAGTCTTTCCCGGCCCGGATAATCCCGTTTTTCGTGTACACACCCATACAAGCTCCTGTCAGTTTCTATGGGTGTGTACAGAAAAAACAGGGCCGGTATTTCCATGTCGGTGTTATCCGGGTCGGAAAAGACTATTACCCCATTAAAGCACCACACGAGCGCGCTAGTAATTACTCCAGGCTCCAGAGAAGCAAGAATAAAGTATACTTGGTCATTACTAATGTGGCCACAGCTCGTGATCCGATCGGGACTGTCCCATTTGTAGGGGCGTACCCAGCTTCTAGCCTGGGGGGGGGGGGGGAAGTCAGATTTGTTGGGTCACATCGCCCGCGCTTGTTTTGTCATACACACTACACGAAGACACCTATGAAACACAAGGTATCTGTAGTGTGTAGGACAAACATCCGCAAGTGATCCTGCTTCATAGCCCTTGGGGTGGCGGCGCCATATTTAAATTTTTTAGGTCAAGTGGCGCGGCCATTTTGAAAACATCTTCTTCGAGTGGCATGACAGCTACAAATTAATTTCGCGAATTCCCGAATTTTATAAAAAAAATATCACCAAAAAAATACCAGTTTAATATTATATATAAGCCTTACAGTGATAGTTTAGCATAAAATGCCATATCTAATTAAATAACAATGCATGACCTTCAATTTCTGTGAATTTTATTAGTCATTATCAAATATCTGACAACCAAATTTTTCTCAGTCATGTATTAAAATAACTATAATTATAAAATAAAACAATTACCTATAGTAAACACTGATTTGTTTCGTAAAATATTAATTTAATTACGAAACAAAGCCCTTTTATAGTCTTTCAATAGCAAATAATACTATAATACGAGGTTTTCAAAAATACCAGCGCACGGCAGCATGCACACAGTGAAACTTGAGTAAACGATAGAACGAAATTTCTTCCGTTATGTTGTCGCGGCCGTTATTAAATACCATCCTTGTCTATTTATGAACGCATTTTGCGTGAATGAGCAAGCCAGATATAGGTCTAACAGTTTATATTTATGAGTGAAATACGACACCCGCCAACGTCCGGGAGCCGGTCGCCTGCCACTCGGGGGTATTTGATAGGCTGCCGGGACCCGGTCGCTTGCCACTCAAGGGTATTTGACAGGCTGCCGGGACCCGGTCGCTTGCCACTCGAGGGGCTATGTAAACGGGGCATAATATATTGTAGAACATACAATGTCCAGGGGGGAGGGGATAAATATTGTTTATAAAGAAATACAATTATTTACCTTCATAAGGTTCTATTGTAGCCCATCTAATTGACTGTACTGTCACCCGCATTGAAATCTGTCACAGCGGCGCGTGAAAAATATCTGGCACGTCCTACCGGCACTAAAAATAGAGTCGTATCAGATATTTATGCACGCTTTACTGTGTCAGATATTGGCGCTGATGACTGTACTTAGAGGCAAAACCGTCAAAGTCATCGTCATCATCCCCGCCTATTTACGTCCCACTGCTGAGCACAGGCATCCGCTCCGAATGAGAGGGCTTGGGCCGTAGTTCCCACGCGGGCCTAGTGCGGATTGGAAATCACACACTATTGAATTACTTCGCACGTTTTCCTCGCTATGTTTTCCTTCACCGCAAAGCTCACGGTAAATCTGAAATGTGATTTCTTCTGATATTTTATGCACGCTTTGTTGAAAGAAAGAAAGAAAGAAAGAAAATACATTTTATTCGCAAAAAGTAACAAAGTACATAACTTAAACGATACATAACAAAGAAAACAAAGAAAGCAGTTACTAATTACGAAACGGACCCACCTCAGCATAATGCCGGCTCAGGAGCTAGCGCTGGTCTTCCGGTGGGACCGTGAGGCCGTCATTGCAAGCTGCACGCATGACCGGACCGTGTCTATTGTGAACGCGACCGTTTAAAGTCAGCGCTACCAACACAAGCATGACATTGACAACTGACACGGCCAGCCATACGCTCAGCAAGCAAGATGTTGTGTCAGATATTGCTGATGACTGTACAATGACGCTAGCATAATGAATGGTAAGTAAATCATTCAAAGCTTAATTTGTCCCGTCATAAGACAAAAACTTGGTCACGCCATAACTCGTCCAATTAGAAAATGTAGGTCGCGACGCGTCTCGGGGTATTCTGAATGAATTTTCAGTTTAGCGAAGTTTTTAGCGAGATTTTCAGCTTTGCTTAACATTTTCTTAAGTTAGTGCAGTTTCTCAGGTTATTGTGTAGTACTTGGTGCTAAAAATTCAGAAAGGAATCAAGGCTTTTTTTTAGTCGACTGGATGGCGAACGAGCATGTTGGTCTCCTGATGGTAAGAGATCACCACCGCGCATAAACATTTGCAACACCAGGGATATTGCAGATGCGTTGCCAACCTAGAGGCTAAGATGGGATACCTCAAGTGCCAGTAATTTCACCGGCTGTCTTACCCGCCGCGCCGAAACACAAAAGTACAATCACTACTGCTTCACGGCAGGATTAGCGGGGGGTAGCAATCCGGGCGGACCTTGGACAAGGTCCTCCCACCTGCGGCTGCCTGTCACTGGAGCGGGGTGGAACGGAGAGCAGCAAGAGGGTAATACAGAGCGGACTTGTGGAAGGTCCGCCCGGATTGCTACCACCATCTTGCTCGCTAATCCTGCCGTGAAGCAGTAGTGCTTGCACTGTTGTGTTTCGGCGCGGAGAGTAAGACAGCCGGTGAAATTACTGACACTTGAGGTATTCCAACATAGGCCTCTAGGTTGGCATTGGCAACGCATCTGCAATACCCCTAGTGTTGCAGATGTTTATGGGCGGTCTCTTACCACCAGGACACCCACTTGCTCTTTCGCCTTCCAGCCGAATAAAAAAAAAAGTGTGGAGCTAGATTGCGTTATCTAGTGCAATCCATATCTGTGCCTGCAACTCTAGTTTCCATCAAGTCAACCAGACACACACACAGGTCGACCAGAAATAGGCGGGATCTCCACCCTTACGTTGTCAGTATTCCAAAAATCCGCACAAAGCGTTTTCGCTCTTCCTTCATCAACCGCAGAGCAAAAGAGTGGAATTCCCTGCCTGCGACTGTGTTTCCTGAACACTACAATTTGGCCGCTTTCAAGTCCAGGATGAATGTGCATTTACTAGGCAAGCGTGCTCCATCGTAGGCCTCATCCTCGCTTTCCATCAGACGTGATTGTGGCCAGCCTATATTGTATAAAAAAAAAACTCTATACTCTGTCTATTTAACAGCGTTAGTACTAGAAAACAGAGAAGGCACGTAATTGGTCAGCGATAAGGACGATGCACAGGCACAAGATAGGTTTACATGCCTGTCAAAATTTAGTCAACATTTGTCTCTCGTACGGTGCGGGCGCTTTCAAGTGCCTATCTTCGGTTACAAATTTTTACCTGGCTCGTAAATTACATAATTATGATTAATAGATGAATAAACTGTTAAAAAAATGTTATCAATAAGTTAATTAATTGAGGTGCCTCTAACTACAAACAAAAATCACGAGAAATATTACGAATATTCCAACAAACGGCATGTAAGCCGAGCCCGCCATAAACGTGCGATTGTTGACGCCCACTGACAGTTTCTTGTCCCTTTCATTTGCATACAAAAGTGCGACAGAGAAAACGCTTTGCTAACTCTGTTAAATAGACAGGGTATAGTTTCCTCCATGTCGTACTGACCTGCAGTGGTAATGAGTTGGCAGCGGGTCTTGCGACCAGCAGCCGAACGCACGCGCCGCACTGGCGCAGCACGGCGGCCGCTTGCCGCGCGCACATCCCCACCACGCTCACCGCGCCGATGCGTAGGAGCATGTCGCCGCTGCGCAGACGGCCATCCTGTACGGAAAATCTACGTTATACAATACAATACAATAAAATACAGAACAATACAATAAAATACAAAACAAGATAAGGAACGTGTACATTCGCCAACGAACCAAAGTTACCGACATCGGTATAGGAGAGTGGCGCAACTTAAATGGCAATGGGCCGATCACGTTTGTCGCGCGGGGGATGATGGATGGAGCCAGAAAACGCTACACTGGAGACCCCGAGCTGGAAGCCGAAGCGTAGGAAGACCACCAACGAGATGGGCGGATGATATCCGTAAGACAGCAGGACCAACTTGGACCAGATTTGCCGCATCTAGGTCAACATGGAAATCCATGGAAGAGGCATATGTCCAGCAGTGGACGAATATATGCTAAAAAGAAGAAGAAAAAAGACAAAACAATACAGTACAAATATATGCAGTAGTATATGTAAATTGAAGTGGCAATGGGCGGGCCACATCGCTCAAAGAACAGATAACCATTGGGGGAGAAAAGTCCTTGAGTGGCGACCGAACCGGAAGACGAAGCGTTGGCAGGCCTCCCACCAGGTGGACTGACGGCATCGTGAGAGTTGCGGGAAACCGGTGGATGCAAGTGGTGAGTTGTCGTTCATTATGACGTTCTAAGGGGGAGGCCTTTGTCCAGCAGTGGACGTCTTCCGGCTGATGATGATGATGATAATGATGACAGTACAAATGTTCTTTATTGCACACCACAAATCAGTAAGTGCAAAAAATGCATAATATAAACAAAAATCAGGGTAAGATAACATCTTTATTCAATCAAAATCAAAATGGTACAATCAATTAATAAATTACAAATTAAATTAAAACCTAAATGAAAAATTAATAAAGGAAAAAAAAAACAAAATATCAAAAACCAAAAAAAAAAAAATAAAATTAAAAAAACAAAAGGAATAAATCATAAAATCATAAAATAAACTAAACTAAAAACTACTCAACACCCGTCCGCATCGTACTTGGCCCAAACGTACCCATTACCCCAGCGGCATTGCCCCGTTGTATGGCCAACGAGACCCGCTGGACCAAGTACGATCCGGAACGGGGGTCACCTCCTCTGTCCCTCATCCTGCGCCCCAACTCCCCAACCAACGACCTGGCGTCCACCCCCCAAGGGCCAGCCGTCTCGACCGCAAATGGCACAAATTCGTACGTCGGTTCCAAGGCTGAGTATTTCAGGCGCTTCGACCGCGCGGCATTTTCAGCCGCGGACCCAGCTGCCCTCAATGTGTGACTCAGGTGTGATGCCGCAAAGGTACTTACACACGTGGCATCCCACAAGAGACACCGCCCCCTCCGCCAGGGAACCAACGTCAGACCATCAGGCCTCTTGCCGTCGCTACGGCTCAAACCCGGAGGCTCCAACATACAAGGCACGTTAGCTGCACTCATTGCCCTGTGAATCAGGTCATTAATTGAGTGATGCCTCGAGAATCGGCCAGCACACCTTTGACAATTAAGCCCATGGTGACCATCCTCCTCTACCATCGCCCCGCATATGCAACGATGCCGCTCGCAAACCTTGCATCCCAGCCTCAGTGCAACGGCTATCCGGAGAGAGTCGTTATCGAGCAAAGTGCCAAGCTGCGGAGACGGCAAAGCCTGCAGCCACGCCCCCGACTCGGGAGCAGCAGAGGCCTTGAGTCGCGCAATATCGGAGCCTGAAGCATCACTCAACAAACTCGCACTAGTTTGCCTACACCTAATATCGTCCCACTGCCTCTGCCTAGCACGATCTACCGGCCACTGATCGCGTGCGCACAACGATGCCCAACCCGCAAGAGCCTCCGACACAAATGGTAAGGGGACCCCGTCGCCATTAAGAGGAAGAATGCGAGCAACAAGATCCACCACACCATGAGCCGAAGCCAAAAACGCGGCCAGACCGACATCACGCACCCGCCGCACTCCCAACCCGCCATATCGAACAGGAAGAGCTGCCTGACACCACTGAGAATCGTTCAAGCGAACATTTATAATGTTCTCCAGCACGTCCCTAATCGCGTCGTCCAGCAGTCCAACCGCACCATCAAACAACCAGGTTGGAGAGGTTCTCAGCACATAAATCATCCGTGGCATAGCAAAACAATGCCTCAACAGAGTCAGTGAAACATGCGCTGATAGCTGCATAAGGTGTCCTTGGGCCATAACCAGTGCCTGCCTTTTGGTTTCCAGGGCAGAAGTAACTCCCTCAGGAAAAATTGGTGCACCAAGCAAGTTTAACCCCGACTTATCCAGCACCTTTATCCCCGGGACCAAAGTACGGAAGTCCTCCAAAGATTCCCCGCTCAATGCACCACAAGCGAAAAGTTCACACTTTTCGGAATTAATTTCAAGTCCTATATCCCTCAAAGCAGGCACAAGCTTTCTAAGATCAGCCAACACCACCTCCGGTTCTCCACCCAACGTGCCGTCGTCCAAATACCACACGTTTAAAGGCGAGTCCAAACCCGTGATGATATTATGTATCGCAAGGCAAAACACTAAAGGCCCTAATGGATCACCCTGCTGCGCACCTACCCGCGAAGATACCGACTTACCATTGAAGTAAAGATGACTTGCCTCGCGGTAACATTGATGTAGAAAGGGATATAAAGAAGGGACTTTATCCAAAACCTCCTTCAAAATAACATCCCTCTCCACACTGTTGAATGCGTTCTTGATGTCAACCTTAACAACAACGGCACCGGTAGCCTCACCGGCAAACGCGAAGGACCGTGTTGCATGTATGGCTGCCTCACAACCCCGAGCCGTACCAAAACCCACCTGTTTCGGCTGCAGGAATTCCGCCATCGTGTCCCGTACCGCCCGACAGCCCAACTTAGCCGTCAACCGCCGAAACGTTGACCCCACCGCTATTGGCCTAATTCCCCCATCACTCTTCGATAGTGCACACAGAGACGCCCCATAGAGGAACGGGCAGACCTCGGGATTAAGTGAACCCTTCAATAAAAAATTGCACAACCCAGTGACCGCCTCTAGCAAACGAGACCCATTGTCACCAGCCGAAACAGACGTCAACTCCTTTAGGTGTTGCGGGCGCAAGCCATCAAGACCCGAGGCCGATCCACTGTAGAAAGACCCCAAGGCCTCAGCCACCTCAGCCGGAACAACCGAAAGGACCGGGCTGCACCCATCTGGGCCCTGCGGGAATACTAAAGGCCTAGAAGGAGACGGATGTTTCTCCCTCAGCAAGTTTAGCGTCTCGTCATTCGACGGTGCCAAGGAAGAGTCCGACACCAACAGGCGAACCGCTCCCCTCAAATCCCCGTCGTGTACTTTGGCCTCAATAGTGCGATATATTGCGCCCGGTCTAAGTGAGTTCCTAACTTCGGGGCAGTACGATGGAGTGACACTACAGATATTCTCTTTTACCTTAGAGGTCAACGACTTCCGCTCACTACTATCTGGCACCCTGAGCGCAGTATAAGAGAACGATAACAGGCTGTACCAATCCTCAACACTGTTCGTTCGCAAGCAATCCCCAATAATCGAGCACAGCTTCCCAGCCGCGAGGCTCCTTGCTCCCTTGGGTATATGCTTTAACACCCTGACCCCAGCCCTAAAACTAGCCAACCCACCCAAACCGACCGGGCCCGAGACCCCCTGTGACGCATCGCCCGGGCTCGGGGTAATGACAATCTGCGGAGGCGTTGGGCCCAAATCACCAACCCCCGAAAAATCAGCTCCCACAACATCCTTGTGGACACGGCCAATATGGACATTGAGGCCACGGGGTACTAAGTACAATTTTGGTGAACCTGGGCAGTAGGGACAGGGCTCTCTAGAAGGACTACTCATTACACTAACAAGTCATTTAGAAACAAGAAAGTACATATATAGATCCATAAAATTAAAATATCTATCAACAATTTAAAAAAAATAGCATAAAACAAAAGTAAATCAAAACGAAAAAAATTATACAAAAACAAATTAACAAAAAAAAAAACTATTTTAACTCTTGTGAGACATGAATCTAAATCTAATTGGATCTATATTTTCATAACATAAATGTCAAGAACTAAAAAAAAAAAAAGAAATTATATTAATAAAACTAAATCACAACCGTCATGTTACTAAAACTAAAATAAATAAAAATTATTACCATCATATTATCGTCTAAAGTCTAAGGGTATATAAGATTAAATAAATTAACAGCATGCAGTCGCGTCGCACGTAGCCAACCTCTCGCCCACTGGATCATTCCGGTTTCGACGACGGTTCGATTAGTGAAATGAAGTAACCGCACCCGCCGAGACAAGCAAGCGATGACTTTTGAGACGAGTCGAGACAGGTTTTAAAACGCTCCTTTGACACGTCAAAGCGTAGGGTACTCTAGCCTATGGTCTGGCAACACCGCGGCAACTGTCAGGCTGACAGTGTCAGTCAGTGCCATCCTATCAAATGCTCGGTCCGCCGCCGCAACCACCCGTTACGCTTGCAGTTATTTAAAGTTTTCATTCAAAAACCAATATAACGGCTTAAGAATGATGTTCTCACCGCTAAACAGCTCCCGTATCTTCATCCAAGGCGTCAAAATAGGGCATCTTGCCCCCACCAAACCATGAAACCATATGAAACGTTGCACCGGTAATGTTTACCAATGATTTATTCTTCTTCAAACTTATTTATTCCAATTTTGTTAATTTAAACAACACGGAACCCAATTATTTTGGTTTATCCTTGGCCAGGGTTGCCAGGGTAAGATTGGTTTTTTGGAATCTTTTTGTATTTTTTATTTCAATCCCAAATTTTTACTTTTACGGTCATCCCGTAAAACCTAAATTGAAAATACAAACTGAAATAGAAATGCATAGAAAAACCAGAAAAATAAGACCAGCACTGGGAATCGAACGAATTTTCGGCGCTAGTATTATTTCACGAAAAACTTTTTCACGAACGACTTTATCACGAAAACTTTATCACGAAAAACTTTATCACGAATAGACTTTACCACTAAAGACTTTTTCACGAAAACTTTACCACTAAAGACTTTATCACGAAAACTTAATCACGAACAGACTATATCACGGAAAAACTTTACCACGAAAACTTAATCACGAACAGACTATATCACGAAAAGACTTTACCACGAATAGACTTTATCACGAAAAATGTTTGTTACTTCCTCACGCTGAAACGGCTGGACGGATTTGGATGAAATTTGGCAAAAAGTTAGTTTCTCATCTAGATTGTAACATAGGATACTTTTTATCCCGATATTCCCACGGGATAGGGATAAAATTTCAAAATAACAACCGCTAGGCTTAGATACATAAAATGTGGTATGTAGATAGTTGGACGTCTGGAATAACACATAGATAACTTTGTGACCCGATTTTCCCACGGGATACCCAGGGATAAAATCCCAAAATAACAACCGCTGGGCGTAGAGCCATGAAATTTAGTATGTAGGTAGCTGGATGTCTAGAATAACACATAGATGACTTTTTGACCCGATATTCCCACGGGATACCTTGGGATAAAATTTCGAAATAACAACCGCTGGGCTTAGAGCCATTAAATTTGGTAGGTATGTAGGTAGCTGGACCTCTGGAATAACACATAGGTCACTTTTATCTCGATTTTCCCACGGGATAGAGATAAAATCTCGAAATAATAACCGCTGGGCTTAGAGTCATGAAAGGTATGTAGGTAGCCGGGCAACTGGAATAACACATACTACTTTTATCCCGATATTCCCTCAGGATAGTTTTGTGACTAAGGGACCCCAAACATCCCTGTTTTATTATCATATTGTATTTTTTTCTTTGTGTAATGAAATTTTTACGTACCTATATTATTTGTAATTATTTTATTTTGAAAAAATGACTTTCTGCCAAGTTTTTTGCGACGCATTCTTCTGGCAAGCGCTGGCAGTTTAAATAAAACCGGCCAAGAGCGTGTCGGGTATCTCTATTGTATCCCATAAAATTTGAACTCCGATTTTAACAATCCATAACGTTATTCGTCATAATTTTTGCAAGTCATATTATCTTAAGTCATAATTTTAAACAGTATAAAGTGGAGTTCCGATTTTCGCAGGTCATATTGTTAGTCATAAAATTGGTTAGTTAAAATATTTGATGTCCATATAGTATGCCATTCCATAATTTTAAAAGCAATAAACTATTTTAGTATAATTGTTATAAGGTCTATTTTCACAGGTCATAATGATTTATAGCCTCCTGATAAGTTAGACATAACATTTTTAACGTCATAATTTTAAAGGCAATAAACTATTTTAGTATAATTGTTATAAGATCTTTTTTCAAAAGTCATAATGATTGATATAAGAAGGTATTGAGTTATTCGTATCACTTTTCTTATGTACGAGTCGTAGTTCTAAGATAACTAACCCCATTTTGAGTGTTTTCGTTTCCGGACTGCTATAAAAAAAAATACCTAACATCGAAGGCTAAGGCGGGAGCTACGCTCCGCTTCGCTCCCGCCTTAGCCTTCTAAACCTAACCTATCCGAGTAGCTTCTGCTCCGAAACGTCTTGCTCGCTCGCTTCGCTCGCTCGCACAAATCAAATTGTTCTCAACGTAATTTCTATTAGGGGGTACTACCGAGGGCATGGTATTGCTTCCGTTTCCATAAGTTCTAGGGGATCGTCTTGGGAACTTCGACGTCACGAGCCTGTGACTAGAAATTTAACTAAAAATATACAAGTTTAAAATCCATAACCTTAACAATATACAATATAAATATAGCAAGGGGGTGTATAAAGTCCCTGAGTTAATAATAAAATTCCTAATCTAAATAATTTGATTCAGAGACTCTGAGCCCAGCGGTTATTATTTCAAGATATTATCCCTATCCCGTGGAAATATCAGAGTGAAAAATAGCCTATGCGTTATTCCAGAGGTCCAGCTATCTACATACCAAATTTCATGGCTCTAAGTCCAGCGGTTGTTATTTCGAGATTTTATCCCTATCCCGTGGGTATATCGGGATAAAAAGTATTCTATGTTTTAATCCAGATAAGAAACTAACTTTTTGCCAAATTTCATCCAAATCCGTCCAGACGTTTCAGCGTGACGAAGTTTTTATCCCTATCCCGTGGGAATATCGGGATATAAAGTATTCTATGTTTTAATCCAGATTATAAACTAACTTTTTGCCAAATTCCATCCAAATCCGTCGAGCCGTTTCAGCTTGAAGAAGTAACAAACATTTTTCGTGATAAAGTCTATTCGTGGTAAAGTCTTCGTGATATAGTTTTTTCGTGATAAAGTCTATTCGTGATATAGTTTTCGTGATAAAGTTTTTTCGTGATAAAGTCTATTCGTGATATAGTCTATTCGTGATTAAGTTTTCGTGATAAAGTCGTTCGTGAAAAAGTTTTCGTGAAATAGTTTTCGTGATATGGTCTTTTCGTGATAAAGTCTATTCGTGATAAAGTTTTTCGTGATAAAGTCGTTCGTGAAAAAGTTTTCGTGAAAAAGTTTTTCGTGATTAAGTACTGACACGGAATTTTCCCTATGCACCACATATCTCAGCTTGTTTGTTACTTATATAGCCACTTAAGCACATCTTAAGCAAGCAAAAGTCATTAATCCCTACTAATATTATAAATGCGAAAGTAACTCTGTCTGTCTGTGTGTTACGCTTTCACGTCAAAACCGCTGAACCGATTTAGATGAAATTTGGTATACAGATAGTTTTAGCCCTAAGGATCAACATAGGATACTTTTTATTCCGGTAGAGGGCGCCACCGCGCGATAACCTATGTTCGCGCAGACGAAGTCGCGGGCATAAGCTAGTATTAAAATAAATACAAATTATATAAAAATTTACGACCGGATGGCCAAGTGATTAGAGTGAGTAAATAGCAGCCTAAGGTATAAAACATACCTAAACTTGGAAGATTCGTACACGATACGATCCTTAGAAACATATTACTTGATTTTTTCGTATTGGCAACGGAACCCTGTCCTGGGCGTATCAGACATACTCTTGCCCGGTTTTTCTAAAATTATGATGTCGACTGCTCGTGCGAAGACATTTCCTTTCCCGGATACTCCGTCTTATCTAAAAGCTCCCCTACACTCGCCACAAAGGCAAGCTACAAAACAGCCTAATACTCGAAACCAACAAATCTTAATGTACTAAGTTCCCAACATTAAGCCAACACATAAATAACGGAAGATTAAGCCGTCCCTGTCCCTCTTACAACATCCCCGATATCGCTATCCCGGTCACGTCCATTATTCGCAGATAATTTCTATGTTAAATGGGTCTCATATTTCAGCTATTTTCAATTTGAAATTCTTAAGTTTCGAGGCAAGTTTATTAGTATCGTTGAAAGCTCGAATGTATAAGAAATGAGTTTCCTTAAAATTATAATGCAAATTAGCTACCTATTTATTTAAATCGGTTCAGGTGCTCTTTCTTATACCTACCGGGTGTGGCATGTAATACGAGCACATAATTAAAACACAGATCATACTTGTCAAACTGAACAACATTAGTTCAGCGACTTGTATTTTTAAGTTTTATTACACTTTTTAAGTTTATTCGAAGAAGAAATGTAAAGCAAAATGCTTATTGTTTGTAGCGTGACAGGCGACGTCAGTTGTGTTCTAGGAACGCGTCCATTGATAGCAGTATTTAATTTTTATAAAAAAAAGGAAAATTCGAAGACTCCATTATTTTTAAAAGTCGCTGAACTAATGTTGTTCAGTTTGACGAGGACGATCTACGTTTAATTTTTTGCTCGTAACACCCGGTAGATACCTAGTGGTACTAAATTTGACCGGTAAATAAAATTAATATCGAGGACACTTGACACCAGTTGACCTAATCCCAAAATAAGCAAAGCTTGCGTACCCGTATAGTCCCCTAACTATTAAATAGTACCTGGGCGACCGAGCTTTGCTTAGATCGATTATTTATAGCTAGATTGTTTATGGGCGGTGGTGATCTCTTACCACCAGGAGAACCACTTGCTGTTGAATAAAAAAAAATTATACCAAATTTCATCAAAATCTTATTCTTTCTTATACAAATAATTGGCTCGGCCGTGATTTGAAGAACCATATGTGTACCATTTCATTATTTTCCATCATATTCTTTCTCATTATTGGGATTTTTTTCGAATGGCTCCCAACTGTTGAAGTTTATGTTACTGAGTGGTTTCCCTTTTACTTTTCTAAAGTATTTTTTCGTCAAATTGAGACCCATTTCATGACATTTGTCTCCGTTTTCTTTAAAAAAAAACCTTAAATGTCACTAATTAATGTTTTTTCTTTCTTCTCTTCTGCACTATAACCTCACTTGTCCTGCTGACCCAGTCTACTTCCCTCAAATGAGAGGATTTGACACTTGGTAGAGACCAAGTGTCTTTAATTAAACCCATCTCAGAGCAGTAATCGGAAATCGTCGACACTTCCTTTACCAACTTGGCAATTCTTTTCACACGGCTTTCTTAATTAAAAAAGGACTTTGCTATTTTATTATGATTGAAATTGAAACTGATTATTGCAAGAGCCTTTAACACATTTGAGTGCTTGGAATTGGTGATTTACTGAATAAAAGCGGAATTTTTCGTGGATTCGGTGTTGCAGGTGGTAGGACCTTGTGCAAGGTCCGCCCGGATTGCTACCATCATCTTGCTCGCTAATCTTGCCGTAAAACCGCAGTGCTTGCACTGTTGTGTTTCGGCATGGAGAGTAAGACAGCCGGTGAAATTACTGGCACTTGAGGCATCCCATCTTAGACCTCTAGGTTGGCAACGCAACTGCAATACCCCTGGTGTTGTAAATATTTATGGGCGGTGGTGACCTCTTACCACCAGGAGACTCACTTGCTCGTTTTCCTTCCAGTCGAATAAAAAAAAAAACATTTTTCAACAAGTCGCGGCCCGCGGGTACTAGTAAAACGAATGTTACAGAGATGGAATCGTGACTTGACCAACAGCTACTGCTGAATAAAAGCTTGCAAAAATACGTAACTATTTCGACGGAGCACTAAAACTAAATCACAAGTGATCCCTTCATCCAATCACCATTACACATGAACCGACGTTACGTAGTAGTCGTGTGAAGGCCGGACTACATCGACCCTTGGGACAGTTCACGCACATTATGATTATGAGTATTGTTGCTTGTTAATGTTCGCTTTTAGCGGTTTGACAAGTGTTATTACAGTTTGAATCGGAAAAGTGAATTACCAGATTGTCAATGAAAGTAGTTCCAATGTAGAAAAACACGCTGTAGATAAAAAAGAAAGAAATTAATAAAAAAAAACTAATAGTAATTGCTTGTTTAAAAATGGTTTTATCAATACAAAAACATAACACAATACAAATATTTGGATTCGGTTAAGTAAACAAAACAAAGCAAACATATTTTCAATTTAGTTTTATCCATAACACAAAAACTCAAATGGCCCTTTACTTTTTTTTGACTATTTAGATAGATTTTGTTACAGGGATCTAGGTAAAAGTGTAAAACTAATAGAGCTACTGCTCCATCATCACTAACCCCATCAGCACAAACCCTATCACAAATAAATCTATCACCACTAACTCTATCACCATTAACCCCATCAACAGTAACCACATCAATACTATCCCCATGACCCCCGTCACCACTAACCCTATCACCAATAACTCCATCACCACTAACTCTACCCCCACTAACCTCATCACCACTATCCCCATCACTACTATCCCCATCACCACTAACCCTATCACCACTATCCCCATCACCACAAACCCCATCACCACTATCCCCATCACCACTAACCCCATCACCACAAACCCTATCACTCACCCGATCCGCAACGCCGCCAGGCAGCACGCTCTTGACGACGACGCCCGACGAGCGGCCGCCGACGATGCCGAATGCGAGACCCGAGCCGTCGTTGACAAGCTCCACCGCCTCCACTTGCGCCCATTCGCCGAACACCTGCTACAGAGAGACGCATCGTCAGTCAGAACCCCTCTAACCTCTCTTTCTTATTAATTATTGTTCGTTGTAATTTATTTATTTCTTGGTTTCTTATAGTTTTTTTTTCTTCATTTTATTTACTTACGTATAGATTGGTGGTTTATTTATTATATTTCAGTCCGTGAGTCACAAACGGTTCTGGCAGAAAATCAGCGCTGCAGGCGTCTAACGCTTCAGCATATATATAATGCAGCATAATATAATGCTGAGTCAGCGACCGTTTTACTTTCGCGGGGACACACAAAATTATGTTGTGTATATATTTCATGTGTGATTTATTATTACCTATATATTTTTTGGTTTATTTGTGTAAATTTTGCTGTATATGTGTGTCTTCTGTGTAAGTGAATAAATGTCTTCTTTCTTTCTTTCAAAAATCAATAAACTATAAAAAATCATTTTGCTCACCCGTGACATACGATAGTACGTTTATAACAAATATTGTTTTCATGCAGCTCCTTAATTTCCACACTGTAAGAACACACAAAAATCACACAAACCCAACTATTTTTATATACGTTTACATTTACTTTTAGAAACATCACTGCTCTACCGCAATGTTTTCTTTGCAATAAATCTGGCCTATGGGTTTAGAGCACTGTTTTTTTTTTCAATAACTCATTTCTTGCTCAAATAAGTTGATGGGTGATACTTCATGGATTATACAGGAAACAGTAAAAGCTTTTTAGCAAGTCATATTTTTAGATCTCGACGTTTCTATTTACACCATATAAGTAAGGGTGTATATTTTATCTTTTATCTCCCACCTGAGTTGGAAAACATGTTTTTCCAGTGATATATTAGAAGTAGCTTAACACCATAAATTAAAATTTTAGTATGTTAGCATAAACTTTTCCTTTTTTTTTAAATCAGGGACACTTTTAGTCCAGGCCCATCCTATTTTACTGCACATCATGTTTCAAATCCTTACTATTATTAAGGGGAAAGTGAGTTTGTTTGTTTCGCTTTCACGCCGTAACGGAGCGACGGATCGTCTTGATTTTTGGCATATAGATAGTTTATGGTCCCGAAAGTGACATAGGCTACTTTTTATCCCAGAAAAATGCACAGTTCCCGAGGGAAAGAGAAAAGGAAAAAAAAGGGGCGGAGCCGCGGGCAAAAGCTAGTATAACACATTTACCATAATGCGTTTTATACGCCGCTTGCTCCTAGGCCTGCGAGCGTGGATTTCCGATCAGCTGACCTTCTCCGCCATCTTGTGTTCTCACTGACAGCTCTCACGGAAACAGCCGAGCGCGCGCGACCTGGCTACTTCGGGAAACGATACGCACACCTCGTCGCACATGACGATTTCACTGTTTTTTTTTTACGTTTTTGGACGAAATTCTTCGATGTCGATGTTAATTTTGAACTGGAACAAAAGGAAACGATATGTTAATTAAAATACTTATTTTAAGCTAAGGTTTTTCCTCTAATAGCCTAGCTTAGGATTAATACACAATTCAAAAAGGCTTATTTTTTCAAAATAGTCGATGGAACATAATCGAAAGTATTTCCATCCAACCGAAAAGAAAACAAATCTGTTCGTATCTCACGAAGTTCTCAGGTAACAAACATCGAAAAAGAATTTATAATTCCCTTCTTTTTTGAAGTTGGTCAAAAAGTAAGCGAAGACAGTACTTTTAAGGATTCAAGCGTAATTAAACTTGGGAGGGAAATAAAAGATTCCTGTGAGAGAAAACTTCGGCTGGACATAAATACGAGTAAAGAACATCGAACTTTCTCCAATTGAAGTTTTATCGAACTTTGACTTTACTTTTCACTCGTCCGGCTCGGTCTATAAAATAGATAGACCTTACGTGATGCTATATATTATATATTTATTTGATCTGAATGATATTAATAATGTCATATAATAAATTTCTCGGGTCAAAAATTTTTTGGGACCAAACTGCTTCGAAATGGCTTTTAACCGATTTTTATGACTTTTTTTTTGTTAGTTCTGAGAGTATGATATAAGTTTCGAGAACAACCGAAAGAGACATTCTCAATTCCAACACAAAATCATGAGCTATCGCTATAGATACGAAATTCAAACATCGAATATTTCCATAAGTAGCTTTTTTATAATAAATCGAGTCATATTACGAAAACTGTCGCGGATATCATTTGTCAAACCCGGACGGTAATAAGCTGTCACCCCCCCCGAACCCCAATTAGGGGGGGTAGTGGCGAAGGGCAGGGTATTATTTAAGCCGTAGAATACCCGTGCTTGGCAGTTAATGACAGGAATTGAAGTATTTATCGTAACTGCCTGGTTAACTGCGTGGATCGATTTCAAAGAGGTCCTGTGGGTTCAACGGAATGCTTAGATTCTAATGTTTCATTGCAAAGTTTTTGAAAGCGCGTTGGCATTGAGTATGAAATGAAATGTATGAAAAAGTATTTATTTCTCATCAATCTTACATTGTTTTTGTTCATGGCCCTGCAAAACTGTTTACACAGTTTGGCTGCAGGATACAGCCTCTATTAGAATATAAAAGAATGTAATCTTATTACATATTTGTTTATAGGTAAGTAATTATTGTTACAACTGTGTCTTATGGAAGAGTTTCTATTAGGTAATTTGTGAGGATCTTTTTAAATTTATTTTTGTTAGTTTCTAGTTTAGTTTAGTTTAGTTTATTTATTCATTCAATACATTATTACATTATAACTTACATAAATGTCAGTTATAAGAATTTGTATTGAAATCGTCAAATAAGATTAGTAATAATTAATAAGATAACATTCTAAGCATGTCAATATTTGATGGAAACAATTACAATAAGACTAGTTCTCCAGAAGGGATCATCAGATTGAAAACAATGAAAACACAATAAAATTAAATTAAAAAAGGATAATCGCCAAAATGTCAATGATATGTAAAAAATAATAAATTAGGAATAATTCAGTAACAATTCAAATGTCAGTGTAAAAAACAATAAAAATAAAAAACAAGAAATAATGATAAAAATAAAACAATAAAAATAAAAACAAGAAATAATAATAACAATTTAAACGATATAATTAAAATTTCAGATTCATAAATTCATTCACTGAATAAAACGCTTTATCCAACAAAGGATCTTTTAGTCGACGTCTAAACGTTTCATCGTTCTTTTCGCTTTTTAGGCGGATGTTATCAGGTAAGTATGTTGGGACTTTTGGTTTTTTTTTTTATTATTTATTGTGATAGCGATGGGAGTTCTAATTATTATTGTTTTATAAGCTTTTATTACCCATAATTACAATGTTAGTTAATTATGTCAAATTTGGCAAATTGCTCAGAGACCTATAGAGAGTGATACGCTCGAGGTTTCTTTACGGCAGGGGTCACCAAATGGCGATCCGGACAGCCAGCCTATTTTGTACGGACCTCAAGTAAACATTAACTTATATTATTGAGTATGCCTCCATTGCAACCGGTCTTCGGCCAGAGTCTCCCACTTGGATGGAGGGAAAAGCAACCGTAGGATGATATTTCAATCCTATAACTTTCGTGCCGTTAACTAGGGTACGGAACCTTTCGTGCGTGACTGGCTCGCGCTTTCCCGGTTTTTCAGACCTATGTTCACGAAAAGTAAATAAACCCAAGGGTCGCAAGTAAATACGTGGCAGAAAACAACGGCTTCTATTATTTACAGTGGTGCAGAGACCAAATATAACAGCGAGTATTGAGCTAAAGCAAACTGTAAGAGCCCACAATGTTTGGGTAGGGTCTGAGACGTTTCCTCGCCAGGGCAATAAATCGAGTGTCTGAAGTTAGCATGCTCGCAATCCTTTCATGATCTAACTACATCCATATCCATACTAATATTATAAATGCGAAAACGTGTGTGTTTGTGTGAATGTTTGTCCGTCTTTTACGTCGAAATGAAGCGACGAATCGACGTGGTTTTTGGTATAGAGATAGTTTATGGGGATAGTGACATAGGCTACCCGAAAAAGTGCAGTTCCCGAGGGAACAGCGCGCGATAACCGAATACCACGCGCAAGTGGATACGAGCAAGTGACGAAGGTCTCCTGATGGTAAGAGATCACCACCGCCCATAGAAACTTGCAACACCAGGAGGATTGCAGATGCGTTGCTAACCTAGAGGCCTAAGATGGGATACCTCAAGTGCCAGTAATTTTACCGGCTGTCTTACTCTCCACGAAGAAACACAATAGTGCAAGCACTGCTGCTTCACGGCAGGATTAGCGAGCAAGATAAAATAAGCTGAGTCATGTCCCAGGGTGTAACCTTTTCAGTCTGCGATTCTACCAGTAACAACTACCATGAGTTTACAGTGACCGTACTCGATAACGACGGCGTAAATTATTTGTAGAGGCGCTGTATAATTCTCCATACAAATAATTTACGCCATCGCTATCAAGTACGGTCACTATAAACTCATGGTAGTGGTACTGGTACATACATCTGTCCCTGACGTAAATATCGACCTATCTCAATACGAATTATCACGAACACATCTTTACCTTCAACTATCCCAGTCCCGCATCCACACCACTGAAATAATAATGAGATACCTATCCCTTTGGATGCCGGACTTATTTTTTATGCAAGATGTTATTTCCTCAGCATTAGGAACACCATCTCGGCAATACGTTTTTATATTCATCATCTCGTATTATATGTCTTACTGCAGGGCAAAGGACTCTTCTCAGAATGCTCTCATTTTCCCCCTTTCCTCCTCTGCCCTCTACCTTCTGGCCTCTGGCTTAGGCCGTAGTTCCCACGCGAGCCTAGTGCGAATTGGAAACTTCACACACCACTGAATTCCTTCACAGATTTGTACAGGTTTCACTAAATCTCGGGGTAAATTTAAATGTAATTTCGCACATGAATTTCGAAAAACTGAGAAATGCGAGCCCGGCTTTCAACTTACGATTCTCTGCTTGAGGGGCCATGGGTCAAACCACTAAGCCACCATGGCTTCACGTCGTCGTTTATTTATCCATTGGGTCTTCATACATGGACTGCTTAGAGCAGAAGCCGTATTGCTTAAAGTTTCTGACGCTCGCGATCGCAATCAAATGACAGATTTCCCATACAAAAACTGTCATTGATTGCGATCGCGAGCGTCAGAAGCGTTAGGCAGTATGGCCTCCAGCACCGACAGCTTCAAGCGATCGTAGTTGAGTGATCTGCAGTTTCATTACAAAATTGACATTCTCTCTGTTCGTTTGCAGTCACACGGCTAAAAAAATCCAGGTGGCATGCGGTCCAGTAGGTCTACGAAGTTCGTATCATACCGTCCCTCTCGCTCTCGTATTAAATAGTATAAGTATCAGAGGGACCGCACGACACGAAATTCGAGTTTAGAGTTTCGAAATAGCCCTGCAGTTTTGCTGCGCTGCCGTGGCAAGAAAAAGCTGCTAGATCCTAACGGACGAACTAAATAGAATATAGTTTTTCATCTCTCCTGTTCGGAAAGTTTAATTTTCATGGGTAGATAGATAGCCGGGTGGAAAATTACGTTTTCATCTCTAGGATATATTTTTTTTTTTTTTTTTTTTTTTTCGATTAGCCACGGAGTCGAAGATAATTGAGTTACGTCAATGATACTTTTTTCACGTTTCGGCATGCACGTCGTGACCAACTCGATTCAATTTATTAATATTCTCATTTTTGTAGTATTTTACTTTCCTCACAGTCAAAATTAAAAGTAGTCACTTCGTTCGAGCGTCAGAAATATCTCGGGTGAAATGGGTCACTTTCCACCCTTGCTTATCAACCTACTATTTTAAATCAGAAATCTACTCATTTCAACAATATACCTATATTGATTCATTTCCAAAGTGCACTGCGTGAACTGCGTCAAAGGCGTGACTGGGAAGGTAAATTTTGAATGAAAATTTCCCGTGAAAAACCTTTACAGGGGTGTTTTGTTAAACTAATCCAATAACCGGAAACATTCCGAAATAATAACACTCTATAAATTAAATTGAAGTACTCGTTCACGTTAAACGATACATTGTATCCCCCAAAAGTATCCATAACCCATAACAATTTCATGTTTTCGTAATACAAATACTAAGAAACCTCGCAGCGCTATTGGAATAAATCTAGTGTATATTTTAGGCAAATGAACACTTATGGAGATTGGTTGTTTACAAGCTACGCTTCTGAATTTAGAGTGTTTTGTTTTAGAAATTTAAGATGGCAAATACACGTACGCTTTGCCATCAGGGAAATTGTGCTTTACGGTTCTACGTACGTCGTAGCTTTACGGGCACGTTCTTACGGTATCTACGCGTAACACCGTAACATACCATGACTGGAATAGCAACGTGTCAGGCAAAATTATATTCTTTCTGTGCCTCCTGTGATAAGTGATACAAGTGCAAAATCGACATTTTACAGGAGAGCGAAAACAAGTTTAAAAAAATTCTGGTTTGTGAGCCAAGGGCGCTAGCATTTACCGAAGCACTTTTTTTTATTCATAAAAATATATTCTATAAACGTGCATTTAGCGTTTTTCGGTAAATATTATAAGTTCGAAGAAAATCGCGAAAAACCTGTGAGTTGTACCTTTTGAAATGTCTAATATGAGTAACTAATAAGTGTTAGATGATACAAGTTCAGTTATATCATGGTACCCCCCTGGAGCACCCATAATATCTCTTGGTGTAAACTGATATGATATACATAAACTTGTAAAATCCTATAACTCAGCGTTGTATGTTTCCAGCTCAATGTTGCTGAAGTAAATTAAAACACCTCTGAAAAAAAAACTTTGAAAAAAATATTTTTTTTTTACTTTGTATCCTGTTATAAAAAAAATACCTAACTTATATCAGTTTGTAAAAAGAAAAGTAACTTAGGTGTATCAGTTTGCAGCGACACTGAGGCGAGCAGGTCCCGCCCACACCCCGATCCCGCGTTACCTCATCCTCGCGCCCTCCTACCACACTTCTTATGCTCGCACTTGTGATACTTGTATCACTTAATACAACTGTTATTGCATTAATATTTTATGGGATTAGTTTGGCTTTTAGATATAATTCGATTTGTATACCTTTACACTTAACAATATATTTGTGAAAAGTGATTCAAGACGAGATGTGTCACTTATCACAAAAAAATATGTATCAAATTTGTCTCGCATTGGTACGTACATGTTGAGTTGTACCCTGGTCTGGTTTTAGGAAAGTTGGTCAAAAGTGGTATAACTGTAGATATATCAATATTTCCGAAAAAATACCGAAAAATAAAATGTGAAAATAGGTTCAATTTCATTTATACCACAAAGCACGAAAATAGCCTCTAGAGCAATTACATAAAGGGGTTACAACTTGATATATATCAATGTGCACGATTTTTTCTGCTAGTTGTATCACTTTTCACAAAATTATCTCCGAAACTATAGCACCTACAAATACGTGAGATAGACCCAAAAATTCGTTATTTTTTTCTGATTATTTCTAAATAAAAACACACAAAAGGGTACAAGTCGAGTTATATCACTGATCACAGGAGGCACAGCTTTGTACTGAAAAGTATGAGACTATGCCCACAGCACGTTCCGTATCTTTTCCTATTTTCAAAAATCTCGTCAAGGCTCACTTCTTGACACTGCCTTCTTAGCTCTGTCCTCGTCTTTCTGTGTTTATCTATTTTATTTCCTAGTTTCTTATCCTTTTTCTCCCATTACGGCCTTATTGGCAATTTATATTGCTATTTTATGTTAGTAGTTTATTTATTGTACAAGTAGGTATTGTATGTATGTATTTATATAGTTATATTATTTGATTTTTTTTTATATTACTGATTTTTGTTTGTTTTTTGTTTTCTGTTTCTGTTTCCGCCACCTATTTTTGTTACACATAATTTCTTGTAAGTACAGTCACCAGCACCAATATCTGATGCAACAAGCGTGCAAAAATATCTGACACGTCAATCCGGCCTTACAAATTAGAGTCATATCAGATATTTATGCACGCTTGTTGCATCAAATATTGGTGCTGGTGACTGTACCTAAATGGTTGTCTGGAAGAGATCGCTTTTAAGCGATAAGACCGCCTATTGTCTACCCTGAATCTAAGTGTTTACATTATAAGTTTTTTGTACTGCTTTATGGTGTGCAATAAAGAATATTTGTATTGTATTATATATACCAACCGTCGCCGTCGCGTTTTTTTTTTGACATTTTGCTTGTTTGTTAGTTTTTCTCGATTATTCCATAAAAATTTAATGAAAATTATAAATGTGGTCTAGCAGAACTGTTCTTAATATACCTATAAGTTAATGTGTCTACTCCAATAATTATTCGTGATAGACTTTAATAACCTTTAAAAACGAACAAATGTTTATTAACGGTTTTTAAAGAAAATAAAAGTCTCATCCATAATTGTTGGAGTAGACACATTAACTTAATATTAAGGAGACTTCTATTAGACCACATTTTAATTTTCATTAAATTTTCATGGAATAATCGAAAAAAGTAACAAAAATGCAAAGTTGCCAGCTCAGCAGGTATAAAGGTTAAAAAAAGGTTAAACATCCCTAAGCTGTACCGCTCCGGAATCACCACTCTTTTAGCGTCAGGAGTTAAAAATTCGTCATAAAGTAAGTAGTGCTGTATTTCATCAAACTGACCAAGTAATCATTTTATATGAAACCCCAGAGCATCCTTTCTCCACTTTGCTATCTCAACTCACAAACCTACCGATGCAGTCATCAAACCAAATAAACTACAAATCTCCTCACATATAAGGTAAGAATTTGCTTGTTCTTTCTTTTGGCAAATGCAAAGCTAGTTGGCGACGTGGCAGACAATATAGTAGGGCCACGTAGTAGAAAGAATTGTTTTCTTTATGGGGCTACATTCTGCAAGTACTGCTCTGATCCGGTTTAGGTAGAACGTAAAACATTGTCGTGTAATTGAAGCCTTCGTTTCGGTATCCGTTCATTTCGCAACTATGAAAATGAAAATATGAAAATATCTTTATTTAAATCCAACAATGGTTGCACTACTTACTCACTACTAACATTTTGGACTTACTGCTAAATTGTATATCTAAACTGGTATAAACTAAATGCTGTGTTCAGTACTTACGATTACTTGCAATGTTTGTGAGTAAGCGTTTTCTGCTCCCCGTACTAGTAAAAACTGTATCACGGTGGAACAGGATACACCAATCACCTTATTATTATTGATTCGGCACTTAGTTTAATAAACAGAAGCTAAAAGGATACAAAATTTTTGGAATTAATAGTAAACTTATAACAAAATTATTTAAATGAGGGTGTACCGAGAAAATCGTTATAACTATGGCCGGTAGTGCATGCGCCGGCTAGTTGATTTAACTCGTAAACATGTAGTATACGCAAAAATAACAGATAAATCTTAACCTAGTCTAAAGCGAGAGTAATTAGTTATTCCCGACTTTGAGTAACACAAGAAAAGTAGTTTACATTTGAATGCATTTCCACACACAACAATTGTTCCTATTGCATAAATTTGACTTAGATTTTAAGTAAGTATATCTGTTTTGCTTTTAATTTTAATTATTATTATTGAATTGAACTCTAATTTGACATTCTAAAATCTATTTTAATTTTGGTTGACAATTTATTGTAATAAGATAACGTGTAATAAGACTAACGTGCAGTGTAACGAGTGTGTGACGAGTGTGAGTCTAATGTATAGTGTTCTGTTATTTTCATGTTTTTATGCACAATAAAGAGTTTTAAAATACAATACAATACAACGTTTGGCAATCTGATTCATTTCGCAATTTTTTTTTTTTTTTACTCGACTGGATGGCAAACGATCCCACTTGCTCCTCTCCTGATGGTAAGAGATCACCACCGCCCATAAACATTTGCAACACCAGGGATATTGTAGATGCGTTGCCAAACTAGAGGCCTAAGATGGGATACTTACCTCAAGTGCCAGTAATTTCACCGGCTGTCTTACTCTCCACGCCGAAACACAACAGTTTTTAATTTAGTTTGTAATATTTATTATTATAATTCCGAGTATTTTAGGTATATTTAGGATAGGTACTTTTATTAATTTAATGCTTATTGTTATACATGTAATTATATTGTACTAAAAGTCAATAATCAACAGCATTTCTAAAACACCACCTGTGGAAAAAAATTAGGTATTTTGCCTTTTGGGTTTTTTGGTTTGGGTTGTTTTAATATTTTGTCATTTCTATCTGTCTCGCTATTTGAATGAATTGTGCATTTAAATCTTTGGGTATTCAGAGAATTATGACATTTTAAGTCAAATTCATAATGAATTTCGTTCATTTTAATACAAGAGACAATTTGTCATTGTGGGTATTATGAGCCCATGGTAACTTGAAAATTAGGGGTATTACTATTAGCGCTCAATTCAATTCAATTCTTGAAAGTATATCCATCGATGTATCAGCGCTCAATGGTTTACATTATTTTGCAGTATATAATAATTGTAAATTACGCAGTCGGAAGTAGGTCGCAATGTATATCTACAATGTAATTGGGTTTATTTACTAGTCCACTCATAGAATATCCCATCAAAGTATGCACCGTCTCTTATCGAGCTTTCATTGGCCCGGTGTAATCGACAGCAGATAGCGGATATCGATCATAGCGCCGGCTTTAGCTCGGATTACGGCTAGTGATGTGCAATTTATCGATGCAGTGGACCGTAAGTGAGTTAAGGTCTGAAAGGCTGGAAGAAATTGGGTTACTTAGTTGATAAAAATGGGGACTGATGTAAGGTTGTTTGTGAAAGAAGGATTACTCCCATTTATCTCTAACCTAACTAACAAAAAGTTGGTAAACTCCCGACTTTGTCACTTCAAAGTTCAATATCTCAAAAACGGCTAAACCGATTTTGATAAACCATATCTAAGAACCGTCGCTAGAAAACCCGATTTCAAATAAAAAAAACGCATTTCAATCGGTCTACCCGTTTGTGTGTGTGTGTGTGTGTGTGTGTGTGTGTGTGTGTGTGTGTGTGTGTGTGTGTGTGCGTTTGTTTGTTACCTTTTCACATTAAAACAGCTAGATGGATTGTCGGCCCCTAGGGAAATGAGCAAAATCGTCTTTCAAAGATCCCTAAGCACCCGTACTTATGTGTATGGAGTCCCCGAACTCATCTTTTTCGGCATAATCTTAAAACAAAACGCTCCGTAACTACTGAATAAGCGCGATCAAAGGAAAGGCTTGAATATCGAGCATCTGCCGTTACCATGAAATTGCCAGCTTTATGGGAAAATCCGCATACAACCAATTAAATAATTCATCATCATCATACCAGCCTATATACGTCCCACTACTGGGCACAGGCCTCCTCTCAGAATGAGAGGGCTTGCGCCATAGTTCAATCGCGGAGCCAGTGCAGATTGGGAACTTCACACGCACCATTGCATTGCTTCGCAGGTTCTTCAGGTTTCCTCATGATGTTTTCCTTGACCGCAAAGCTCATGGTAAATTTCAAGTGTAATTCCGCACATGAATTTTTAAAATCTCAGAGGTGCGAGCCGGGGTTTGAATTGAACCCACGATCCCCCTGCTTGAGAGGCGATAGGTCAAACCACTAGGCCACCACGGCTTTTTTAATTGAAAACCTGATTATGAAATTAGTTGGTTCAGAATCGACAGGACCGATTGCAATGTACTAACTTTAAGAGGTTGCATTTTTTTAACCTTTTCGACGCCAACGACTCATATAAGAACCGCAGGTTCCACGCCATAATGACCTATAAACGTCCATTACTTCAATGCAAAAGCAACCTTCATTCAATTGCGTTAAGGTTCTATTTTAAGCATCACAATATAGAAGCCTGTGTGATGTCTTTTGTATTTGACGTGGCGGCGAAAAGGTTAACTGTCGGCGCAGTAACCTAACCAACAAAAAGTAGGAAAACCCCCGACTTTGTAACTTCAAAGTTCAATATCTCAAAAACGAATGAACCGATTTTAAAATAGAAAATAGAAATAGAAATATATTTATTCATGCCATTCACACCTTAAAATAAAAACAATAAAAAAAATTGATGAAAAATATCTAAGAACCATCGCTAAAAAACCTGATTTCAAATAAAAAAAACAGCAGTCAAATCGGTCTACCCGTTTAAGAGCTACGGTGCGACAGACACACATAGCGGTCAAACTTATAACACCCCCCCTTTTTGCGTCGGGGGTTAAAAAGAGAGGTTCTATTATTTGACTACAATGCTTGTCTGTCAGTCTTATGTTTGTGGTATCGTAGCTCTTAAAAGGATGGACCGATTTCGATGCAATTTTTTTTCACATAAAAGCGAGTTTCAGTTACATTTATAGTCTTAGCTTTCATTAAATCAGATTTTCATTTTCAAATTTCTAAGTGAGGTTTTTTAAAGAAATTTTATTAACACAGAAGCCACAATAGCTACCTATACTTACAATAATTACAAAGAGAAAGAAAAATATAGTGAGTGGAAAAAATCCGGCCCTTAAATGTATGCAGAAATAGGTAATTTTGTATGTACAGTGGGCCAAATTTTTTGTCGCTGAGTATAGAACTAAAACTAACATACTTACTCTACCTAATCTAATCCCTTTTAGCTTCGGGTCCCCAAGTTAGGTTATAAATAAAATAAAAATAATTTATTATCAGACGTTTAGCGTCCATAATGTATACAAAAACATGCATTACAATTATAAAAAACTAGCTTTTGCCCGCGGCTCCACCCGCGTGGTATTCGGTTATCGCGCGCTGTTCCCTCGGGAGCTGTGCATTTATTCGGGATAAAAATTAGCCTATATCATTCTCGGGACCATAAACTATCTCTATGCCAAAAATCACGACGATCCGTCGCTCCGTAACGGCGTGAAAGTGTAACAAATCAAACAAACTCACTTTCCCCTTTATAATAGTAAGGAATCCTTCCTTACTATCCTATTGGGTATTTTTACACCTCTGCACACTTTCCAAAATGTAGGTATCTAGTAAAGACTTAGCCTAGATTACGTTCCGCGGATTTCTTAAAGCTGTAGCTGGCAACCCAGCCCTCCCCCTCCCCGATCGCCCGATCACGTCCCACATGAATATTTTCCCCAAAGCAATGGCTTAATGCGGTTTAATTTCGATTCTCGCTGAATAGCCGTTTTGGATTTTACGTAGATATTTAACCGTTCATTTCTAGTATCTCCACACTCGTATGTGCATTTATAGCCGCTGGAGGAGAAAAGTTCTCGATTGGTGAACACGAGCTAGAACGCAAAGTGTTAGTAACATAAAACCTTTTTATTTGGCTAAACCTAATTTGTTACTACTGGCCATCAAAGATGCCATAGGTACATAATACTTTTTAAGATTAAAAATAAATGGTTGCTTTTCTGTCATAAGGCGGCCCCTAAACGGTCAATTATATTGTGCAATATCGCGAATTGTGCAATATTATTGACCGTTTAGGGTTAATATTGAAGATTGCACAATGAATGATTGACCAAAAGTTTGAGCGAGTTTAATTTTTATTGCACCATATTTTTATATTGCATCGTGTAGGGTCAGTATTGCACAATATTTAATACTATACTGAACACGAAAACATTGTGCAGTTCGTATTATTGTGCAATACAATTGCTCGTTTGGATTCAGAGCGCCTTTCAATCTTATTGTGCAATAAAAAGTATTGTACAATGTTATTGTAGGTCTAAGGGCCGCCTAAGAGAGTTAACACGTATTTTTATTTCACAAAAATAATTTTAATGTTGTTATAAACACAGTACTTACTCACACTAAGAGAGTCCCAAAGCGCCTAGAATGCTAAAGATGAAACATACGTAAGAATCATCGTAAAAAAACACTTTCATGTACGTAATACGTACGAAATCAGTCTAGATAGCAGATAGCAGATAGATGTAAGTAGGCGTCAAACTCAACCCCTCTTTTTGCATCTGGCGTTAAAAAAGCTTGTATTGTCCATTTTTTTTAACATAGATCCCTTTTCAGATCTACTCACACAACCGGAAAAGAAATCTATTATTGCTTCTAACCTCTTCCAATTTCACCATTATTATTTCGTGTAGCAACGCGTCTTTTTTTCTGTGTTGCGAAAAATAAGCAGTTTTTATACCGTGAAACAATCTCATCCCCGGGGATTTCCCTCGGGATGAAAATTCCGGCGAAAAATAATATCGCTTCGGCCCCAAGCCCTATACCTACTTACTACGAAGTGCAATGCACGAACTGCGTATCTTGCCGTCCCACTCACGCTTATGTTATTTACTACGAGAGTGAGAGGGATGACACGATACGAACTTCTATTTTCGAATTTCATGGTAGCCCCCCTGCTCCCGTGGCACGTCATAAAAGCCAGCTAGGTATATGTAGCTACTATCAGGGTTCCGCACCTCAGTTGGCAAAGACGGAACCCTTAGAAGACCACTTTGTTGCCCGTCTGTCCATTCGTCCGTCCGTCTGTCAAGATTTTTTACCAGGAACGCGTGAAGACGTCGGTTGTTGTACGATGGTGATTGCTTCGAATCAGATGACCCGCATGCTCGTTTTCCCCATCTTTTATGTAAAAAGTACCTATATCTACCTGTAATTTATTGAATCAGGCGTTACTTTGCGGAGGTCCATATCAATGAAGAACAGCATAACAAGGTCGCGGGTGAGCAAAGATATTCCGATGTTTTGCGATATTTCAGCTCTCTTATATTTCGGTGTTATTTATTAATATCTTTGTCTAAACCATTTACCAATAATCCTAATTATAATTAAATAGAATTTATGGATAGCATTAGATACCCCAGGATGTTGTGATTTTCATAAATACAATAGGCACTTATTTACGTGGAGGTTGTAAGTGTCATATTTTGTATAATTTATATGCAATAAAATAATAACAGGTATTCGTTAATTTACGTGCATAATGAACAATAGTTTATCCTATTAATTTACTTTTACCTATTTAGTGATATACATTGTACAAGCGACCCATTCCAGCTTTGCCTGGGTGTAATTAATAAATTTTAATATCCTATTAACCAGGGGGCCTACCACGCTCTCTTAATACGAATCAGTTTAAGCTCTAAACTGAACTGCATCGCTATTTCGTACTACGACGTTACTTTTGCGATTCATTTCAAGTGAGGTTCAGCGATAGCGATACATATATCAGAGACAATATCGGTCTTTCATTCACTTGTAAGCGATTGAGATTCAGCTCTGAGAAATAAAGGTCGTGGTACCAATTTTGACGATTCAGTTTAGGTGCCTAAATTGAACTGCTCTGCGTTTGGATCGTTTAGGAAAGATCGTGGTAGGCCCCCTGCTCAAAACCACACACGCACGCACGCACGCACACACACACAAACATCACGCCTGTATTCCCAAACGGGCTAGGCAGATCACACGAAACGTTACCGCTTCGGAGCCATCTTTACCAATAGGTATTAGGTTTTAAGTTTGACAAAACGGTACAATAGTAACAGGTTACTAGCCTATCGCCTACGGTATACCTTAACCTATATTTTATACTCAGTCGCCGATTAGTTACGGTTTTACGATGATCATTTCAAACTTCAATTAATATCTCAAAAACGGCTAAATCGATTTTAATCCCTACTAATATTATAAATGCGAAAGTAACTCTGTCTGTCTGTCTGTTACGCTTTCACGTCGAAACCACTGAACCGATTTTGATGAAATTTGGTATATAGTTAGGTAGTTTGAACCTGAAGGATCAACATAGGATACTTTTTATTCCGGTAGAGGGCGTCACCACGCGATAAACTAGATCCGCGCAGACGACGTCGCGGGCATAAGCTAGTGAATAATAATTAAGCCGCATCGAAATCGCTCCCTCCGTTCGAGCGTTATTATGCCACAGGCAGACAGACAGATGTATATCGATAATAGTTTTACTGATATATTTCATCGTAACGACATCCCTAGCACTTAGACGCGACAAAAACAAACCAATAACACTCGTGGGATTTATCGACAGTAAAAATATGATCGTAATTAGTGTTCTAATGGCTATCGTGAGCCATAACATTTTATATTTTATGTGGTTGTAATAGAGCACAGTCTTTATTGGAGAACATGTCATTATGTTTGAACGTTAGTCGAATACGCATTATCTCATTTTTATGATGCAATGTGTTCTTTTGAACCAGAGGCCGTATTGCCTAACATTTCGAACGCTCGCAATCGCAATCAAATGACAGTTTTTGTACGAGAATATCTGTCATTTGATTGCGAAAGTAAGCGTCAAAAACGTAGGCCATACGACCTCAGGTTAACTCGAAGAGATCCGTTTTAGGGATGAGTTTGTATTTAGCACATTCCTTCGAATGCTATGTCAAATGGAGACAAATGTAGAGAAAGAAAGAAAGACATTTATTCATATTCACAAAGACACAAAAATACAACAAAAAAAAACAGTAGACAGTCAATACAAACAAAACAAAAAAGAAATACGAAAATAAAAACAAACGATATTGTGTGTCCCCGCAAAAGTGAAATAGGAACTCTAATAGCTTAGTAGTAGAGTGCATGTGCCGATATTTTTGACTATCTTAGCCACTCAGAAATGTGGATGGTATCGAAAATACAAACTGAAACATGGATGCACAAAAAAAACAGAAAAAGAGACCAGCGCTGTGCTGTGTCCAGCGGTGGTGTAGGCGTTTATAGCACACAGCACGGAATACTGAGGACCTTGGTACGATTCCCAGTGCTGGTCTCTTTTTCTGGTTTTTCTGTGCATCCATATCGCAGTTTGTATTTTCGATATGGTTTTACGGGATGACCGTCATCATCATCATCATCTCAGCCTATATACGTCCCACTGCTGGGCACAGGCCTCCTCTCGGAATGAGAGGGCTTGGGCCATAGTTCCCACGCGGGCCCAGTGCGGATTGGGAACTTCACACGCACCATTGAATTGCTTCGCAGGTTTGTGCAGGTTTCCTCACGATGTTTTCCTTCACCGCAAAGCTCGTGGTAAATTGCGCACATGAATTTCGAAAAACTCAGAGGTGCGAGCCGGGATTTGAACCCACGACCATATGCTTGAGAGGCGATAGGTCAAACCACTAGGCCACCACGGCTTGACCGTAAAAGTAACAAATTTGGAGTTGAAATAAAAAATACAAAAAGACTCCAAAAACCAATCGCATTTCTGATGGTAACTCTACGGCAGAATCTTGTTTGGACAGAATCACAATACATAAGACCCCCTGACTAAGATGGTTGATAAGTGGGCGAATATTCAGCGTTTTTGCGGTTTTTTTTCATTGGTGTCTGCGCAGGCGTTATTAAAAGTGTTGTTTTTTCATGAAAACAACACTTTATGAAAAACTAGCTTATGCCCGCGACTTCGTCTGCGCGGATCTAGGTTATCGCGCGGTGGCGCCCTCTACCGGAATAAAAGGTAACCTATGTTCATCCTTGGGGTTCAAAATATACCAAATTTCATCAAAATCGGTTCAGTGGTTTCGACGTGAAAGCGTAACAGACAGACAGACAGAGTTACTTTCGCATTTATAATATTAGTGGGGATTAAAACGACACCGATACTGAATTTAGCGTGATTAAAATTCTTAAAGATAAAGATAAAGATAAAGATAATTTATTTGTCAAACATGAGTTCCTATATACAATTATTAAATTGAATATAAAGATGTACAATAATTTGATGTCCTGTTCTTCATGTCTTGCCTTTCAGCATACAAATGTTTACTTATGAATATATGAATTTAAATAATTATACAATAAAAAAATAGGAAATAATTAAATTACAATCAATATTACATTAATGTTATATAAATCATTTTGCATTAAATACTATTGAGTGGAACATTTTGAAAACAATATCTAGTCTATATTATCTAGTAGATATTCGTTAACAGAATAATTATGCCTTGTCGATTAAAAAACTTGTGACTTGTTTTTCCGTTGTGCTATATAAACGTGGGACGCTAATGGCGTTTGAACGCGCGGTCAAAACCATGTCAAAACGCTCGAATATTTGCCCAAGTAATGCTAGTAAAATCAGCATTTCATTAAACACAGGAATAGACTAAGTCCCGACACTTTAATAACGCCGGGCCGATGTAAAGCGATAATCGCGGGATTAGCGGGACTCGCGCGGGATGTCCGGGATTTGTTTGAATAAGATCGAAAAAAGTTTTTGATGTTTCTCGCCTACATCTTATGGAATCTTTTTGGCTCTCGCTAAGTATTTATAATTTTTTCGGATTTTTCCAGTCAACGCTTTACTTTGTAGAGAAGAGAATACTCGACTCTAATGAAAAGGAACCCCTAAATCTGTAATTAAGTGCTTTGGGTTTAGAGGACAAACAAAATCATCGCTTTTCGTGTTGATGAGGTCCCACGCAAGTTTTTTTCAAAATTGTTGGCGTTGTTGAGATATACAGAGTGTAACATTCATATCGATCAATATGGGAAAGTCTGAAACTATAAGTCATACGAAGATCTGTTCTTAGGAACTATGCCATCGATTTTAATAAAAAGAAAAACTGTAAAAACTGTTGGTAAAAACTTACCAACGCGCTCGTTTTTAATTTCTAGCAATAGCATCCTCCACGGACCAACGAATGTGTCTCGCCTATCGCTATTCTTCAGGATTTTTCTCTCTTTGTTTCTCTATCTCTCTCCCTCTCTCTCAGGCATAATTTGAGAGTTAAGGTGACGGTAAATTTCAGACAGACAGCACATCCTATCATACTTGCAAAAGCTCTTTGCTAAGAGCAATATTCTACCCACTAATTTGGTTACCAGGCTATCGGAAGCTCCATGCTATTAGTATGGAACTAATTACCTAGTACAGAGTGCAATCTGATACTGCAAAACTGCACTGCAAGGCGGCACAAACTACTTACGACGGGAGACGAATACGGCAGGACACACGACGGGAGGGAAAAAATTAAATGCAGGTGGTAGGACCTTGTGCAAGGTCCGCTCGGATTGCTACCACCATCTTGCTCGAGGAAGAAGGGCTCCGGATTAGCCCGAAACATGTCGAGCTAAACTCGATTTAAGATGTGAGTTATCCGGGTCAATATATTTAATAGGGATTATCATTTTGATTCAAAAGTCCACGTCAAAAAACAATACGCGGTAACATAGAATTAGAATCTTACCGGGCTATACCGGGGAATGCAATTAATTATAGCGACCTAATTTATTAAGTGCAAAGTGATACTGCAAAGCTGCAGCACTGCACCCAGGTGCAAAAGGCATATTTTGGTGAAATTAAACTTTAAATTGTCCTCCTGTAAGTTTCCAAACTTTACGCTTGCTTTACTTTTGCTTTGGAGCTTTACAGTGAACGTTTTCGTTCACTGTAAAGCTTGAAAAAACCTACACACACCTGAGAAGAAATTCAATAGTGTGTGTGAAGTTCCCAATCCGCACTAGGCCCGCGTGGGAACTACAGCCCAAGCCGCCTCATTCTGAGAGGAAGCCTGTGCCCTGCAATGAGACGTTTATAGGCAGGGATCAATTTAGTCTTTCAACTGTCGATATGAATATTTTTATCATTATCATATCGGTCTCCCAGAAGCCACCAATAAGTGGTTATGAACTTGGAAAATTGGTTCAGCAGTAATACGTAATAAGGTGACAAACAAACAGACTTGCAAACTTTCGCATTTACAATATTAGTGGGATTATAAGCCAGTGAACAGATAGGATCATTTAGAATTATCCTAAAAGCTTTGACCACAAATCGTATTAGGGCCTAACAAATATCTTTCCTGCATTCAAAAGGCAAACCTCGCCGAGCTTAATTTGGGAATTACGCAGGACTGTCAAGAACAACTTTCCTCTTTAATCGGCAAGTCTACTTTTCAGCTAAAAGTTACACCCGTAAAGTTGGGAGCTTTGGAATAATGAGATAATTATAATAAAGCGACAATGATGAGGTAAAAAGTGATAGCCTTGCGGATAAATCTATGGCCTTTTGAGCGGAGGATTGCGGGTTCAAATTCAAATTCAAATCATTTATTCAGTAAATGGGCACTTTTACACGTCATTTTTTTAAACTACCAGCGCTTTCGGAAAGACATTGCCAAGAAGAATGCGCCTCAAGAAACTTGGCAGAAAGTAATTTTTCCATAATAAAATAATTACAAATAAAATACTTAAATTTGTAAAATAAATTACAAAATAATAATAATACAAATTTCAAATTCGAACTGGCGCATCTGAGTTTTTCGAAATTCATGTGCGTTTTTTACAATTACAATTACAAGTAGATAAATATGTACCGTCAGCCAAATATGTGGTCTACCGCCCAAAAGTTGCTAATCGTTTGCATGTCAAGTCATAAAACACTAATGCCATTAATTTGATAGGGACTTGTTTAAAAATTGATAGACCACTTATTTTGCTGATGGTATGTTTGAAAAACTGCCCAATGCGCGCGTGTGAACTACTGCCCAAGCCCTCTCATTCTGAGAGGAGGCCTGTGCCCAGCAGTGGGACGCATTAAGGCCAACTTGATTAAAAATTAATAGACAACTTATTTTGCTTTTTTTTATTCGACTGGAAGGCAAACGAGCAACTCAGGGGACGCATTAAGGCAGGGGTGATTGGTGATGTTTGAAAATGACAATGAACTCTACAGTGAAGGTAAACTGCACTAATCTGCGAATATTGGTGTGTGAAATTCCCAATCCGCACTTGGACGGCATGGGAACTACGTCCAAACCTTCTTTTCACTAGAGATGAGCGAGGATGCGTTGCGATGAATGTGTTTGTCACAATGTGAAGGTAAACGTATTTTTTTAGTACAGTCAACGTCTTAAATAAGTGATCACTTTAGTACTTTGTCACTTTCAGTCGTATTATTTCGTATGGCTTTTCAAACATGACGTTAAAGTGACAAAAATGGAACCATTGTACCATAACATAAAAAGTTCCACAAAAACTGGTGCCAAATTTTGAAATTACACCCCTGAAAATAACATTCACAGAGATCATAATTTTGATAATTGACTGTACAAATGTAAAAGTAAACATATTTGTACCACTTCTCTGTGAATGTTATTTCAAAATTCGGCACGAGTTTTTGTGGAAATTTTTGGGGATATCTGGGGATAAGTTCAACAGTAAACGTCTTTGAGAGAAGAAGTAAGAAGGGTTATCAGTATTATAGAAACCATTGGATACGTCGTGTGAGTTTTGATTCGCCAGTTAACCCGTGGAGCGATAGCTCCCCCGCAGGCTCAAATGCCCATAGTGCACAGGCTATTTTGTAGAAAAAAAAAAGGCCGACCGGCTATAGAAATTATGAAATTGCGCTAATGTGTCATAATTATATTATTAACAACATAGTTAGGCGAAATTAGTGATGCAAACAAAATAAATATTCTAGTTTGTCTTACCTACTGAATTAGAGCTAGATCTTAAAATAACATCTTCGAAAAATATTTTTTTTGTAATAAACAATAAATATTTTTTGCGCGCCCGTACCACTCTAGTCAAAGTCAAAATATCTTTATTCAATTTAAGCTATAAAAACCTCTGTTAAGACGAATCCGGCAAGAAACTCAACGAGGTATATATTTTCTAAACTGTTCGTTTACGAGGCAAATACATAATAAATTCGTATTAAAATGCCAGAATAAAAAAAAATAAAAAATCTACTAAAGTAATCAACAGAAGTTACTTATTATTGTGACCGCAAACATAATCGCAACATAATGGGACCCACTAATTTGATACCCATTGTCTCACTTAAATACGTGTCACTTAAGAAAATCGTTTTTACAAGACAATGCTTTTCCCGAGGCTTTCACAATATTTCCCAACAAACGAAAAGGAAAAAACAATTTATAAAAAAGAAAATCAATGCGACAAATTTACCATGTTTTGATAATTTTTATGTTATACGTATTTATCTTTCCCAACGTAATTATAACTAATAATTAATACCAACATACCCGAAAAAATCCAAAGACAATAAATCCTAAATGAAACACTGGCTGGAAAAAGCACGCACAAAGAACCAAGTCAAATGTTTTTAATTTTTATTTTTTTTCTAATTTAGCACAGGCTATCGCGCGCGGCGATCGGCGGTGCGGCACTGGCGAAAATGGCGGGAAACGAGACATGCGCTTTGGGAAATCGATGCCAAACGACCTGTCAGGCTACGTTACGCTCCCGGTCCTGTCGGAGCTTTTCAGTAACCTATTTCTTTTTAAATGTGACAGCTAAGTAGAGTGCAGCGAGGGATTCGGTTTATTGGTGTAATAAATAAAGTAATAACTTTATGCCGGAGAGTCGGCAGATTTTGTATTTACAAAGTTTTTAAAGTTCATTTCTCGTATTTTTTTATTTCTGCCCTATTGATTTTAAGTTAATGAATGACCCCTAAAAAATGTTTTTATTTTTAGGATTCTGTAGGTACCGGAAGGGTGACAAACGGAACCTTATCCTATTACTGTTTCATTGACTGTTTGTCTGTTCGTCACACGGCTGAATCCCGATAGCCAAAATAATTATGCAATTATGTATAACACAAAATTTTTTTTACTGTGTTATTGTTGTGATGTAGTGTTTTTTATGTCAATAAATGTTGTAGTTTGAGTTTGAAAATTTACACATTATTCATATAGGTACCTAATGTAAATTTGATGCGAGTCTGAAATATTTGCATGTGTAAGATTCATGATCGAACTAAAGATTACCGAATTAGTACCTACTTAAGAAAACCGGCCAAGTGCGAAGTGCGTGGACTCACGCACCAAGGATTCCGAACAAACCTGTAGGTAGTAACTTTAAAATTATTAAAAATATTTTCATTATACCTACCTATGATGTAACTAAAAATTTACGGTTTTCGCAATTTTTCCTTTATCTGTGCTTTATGAATCTGAGTTCACGGGAAGTACTGTAGGTTTTGATTTCCTTGCGAGTTTCGAAATTTTGCGGCATAAACGACTGTATCTTTTGATTGCGTTGGCTTAGAAGTTTGTTTTTTTTTTTTCATCTCTCCTGTTCGGAAAGTTTAATTTTCATGGGTAGATAGCCGAGTGGAAAATTGCGTTTTCTCCTCTAGGGTGGAAAGTAATTTTTTTGAAATTTTTCGGCTAGCAACGACACCGAAGATAATTGAGTTACGTCAATGACATTTTTTTTCACGTTTCGGCATGGCCATCTAGATACACGTCGTGACCAACTTGATTTTTTTTTATAGTCGGCCGTGGCAAGTGGCCAGTCGAAAAGGTACCATTGGAGGTTGGATAGGTATAAGTAAATTCAATTTATTATTATTCTCGTTTTTTTGTAGTAAGTATTTTAGTTTCCTCACAGTCGAAATGAAAAGTAGAGTGTCTGACTCGGGTGAAATAACCCATTTCCCCTCGAACTATTGGCGCTCTCACTTCGTTCGAGCACCAGAAATATCTCGGGTGAAATGGGTCACTTTCCACCCTTGGTTATCAATCTACTATTTCACAGCTCCAAGGGACAGTAGACCTTATCAAGCTTCCTGAGAAAAAGGGTCTTGACAGTCGGACGGACGGACAACAAAGTGATCCTATAAGTGTTCCGTTTTTTCCTTTGAGGTATGGAACCCTAAAAAATGTACCTCAATTTAAATTCAACCCGTGAAGCACTTGTTATTGAGCTCTGTTGGTCAAATGTGGTCTTCATCATCAGTTCCACTTCACCAAATGATGATTATCAAGTGTAAATACACGAGTTGCTATTAAATATATATATCCAAATTACCATGTGTTGCTACAATATTTGAAGAGTTCCCTCGATTTCCTTAGGATCCAACCATCAGATCCTGATTTGGTGCTTCCTTCCTATTCAAAGTAAAAAAATAATTTCAAATCGGTTCATAAATGACGGAGTTCTGAGGTAACAAACGTAAAAAAAATGCAACCGAATTGATAACCTCCTCCATTTTTCGAAGTCGGTTAAAAAGGAGCTTCGTCCCAATCACAAATGTTCCCGAACCAAAAATATATCAATTTGAGCCAGAAAAATCGAAAGCTATTATCTCCTAGGAGCTAAAGGCCCTATGAAGGTCTCTATTACCGCGCAGCACGAGTCATTTTCCTTTGGCCGAGGAACCAACTTCATGCCTTTAAGTAGGGTGAAACCACTAAAGGTAATGACTTGCGGTGGATATTTATGGTGGATAGCACGCGAGATCGGTGGAGGGGAGTCCTGTTTTGGACTCTGTTATATTATACTAGCTTTTGCCCGCGGCTCCGCCCGCGTGGTATTCGGTTATCGTGCGCTGTTCCCTCGGGAACTGTGCATTTTTCCGGGATAAAAGTAACCTATGTCACTCTCGGGCCCATAAACTATATCTATGGCAAAAATCACGTCGATCCGTCGCTCCGTTACGGCGTGAAAGACGGAGAAACACACAAACATACAAACACACTTTCGCATTTATAATATTAAGTATGGATTTTTTGTTGATGTTGCAGCAACACATATCAGCCATATCTATTACGATTCTCGAGTAACAACCGACTAAAGACAAAAGTGTAACGACATCTTGGGAATAAATCTGGAACTACTGAGAAGAAACTAAAAATTCTGTCACAGCAAGCTTTACGGACGTCACATACATAATATTAGTAGGATATAGCTTGTACAGTCGCTTGCATTAATATCTGCCACGGCGGATCGTGCAAAAATATCTGAAACGTTCTACCGGCCCTAGAAGTAGACTCGTAACAGATACTTATGCACGCTTTGTTTTTTTTTTTAATATATATCATGGGACACTTGACACCAATTGACCTAGTCCCAAACTAAGCAAAGCTTGTACTATGGACACTAGGCAACGGATAAACATATTTATGTAGATAAATACATACTTTAAATACATATTAAACATCCAAGACCCGAGAACAAACATTCATATTATTCATACAAATATCTGCCCCGGCCGGGATTCGAACCCGGGACCTCAAGCTTCGTAGTCAGGTTCTCTAACCACTCGGCCATCCGGTCGTCATTTTGTTAGATATTGGCGCTGATGACTGTACACATGGGTATTAAATGAAAGTCACGTGATATTTAAATCGATATTTATATATTTATTGTAATTCATACTGTGGCTCAGAGCATCTAAGAGTCTAATGGAAGATATTACGTACAAAATAACTTGGGCTGCGTTGCCTTTGCAGATAAATTAATTAGTTTAATTATATTTAATTCAACTTCGAATGCTAAGTTTGTCATGAAGAGTGAGTAAATATTGACATGGCCTTATATATTTGTTGTAATATTCCTAAATATGACAACAATCTTTCCAAAGCACACCTTGACAAAGGACCACACATTGGTTTGAAACATGTTGAGCATACCTCGACCCAATTATTTTATTTATTTTGATGTCCGACGTTTACAACAGTTTTTCTTATTCTTTTCTTAAAATTTGCTATCTAATTGTGATGAAGGTTGATTAGTATTATGACATCTTATTTGGCATCGAAACTAACACATTTAAGATTGTAAAAAAATGCCATATTCCAACTAATATAAGTACATTATAACACTATTGCATAACCCTAGGCCTTACAGATCAGACAAGTGTTAGTTTCTATAGTGTCACAGATCACTATATTTTAACATCTAAAAAAACATTTCAGTATCAAATCGTCTACGTATACCAAATTTTCCAGTGACGCAAATTGACCAAGGAACGAAATATCAGACGACCAACTGATCAACGATAGATAAACTGTTTAGCTAGATTAACCCCCGGTATGCTTATGGTAGTGAATCCAAAACCGGTTTTTGATGTATAGGGAAAAACCGAAAACCGAGTTTTCTCCATACAATAAAAACCGGTTTTGAATTCCCTACTTATTAGACGCGGGTCCGTACCAAATTTAAGGCTACCTATCCTTTTGTTTTTCATTCCAATCAGCAAAAGTTGTGCTTATCAAAACAGATAGGTAAGACTTCAATTTTTTGTTTCCGCATACGAGGGGGTTAAGAGATTGAGAAAAAAATTGTATTTCTTGCTAACCTAGCAAATACTTTATTTCGCTTGAAATACGGTACAAGATGCAAATTGCTGGACAAAGTCCTCTGTCATACTTATGCGTCAATTTGGAAAACTTTATCTTCATAGCAAAAGCAACGCAGCCCAGAACATACATTCAACTATATTGCGGATACGATGTTTACAACAGTGATCAACGAAGTGGCTTGGCTAGCTTTAAACGACACCTGATTCAATGTTTGAAACTTTCGTGATTTTCAATCGTAATGGGGATGATGGCGCCATTAAAAAATAATTCGAAGGCACAACTCCAGTAAACAAACGCTTTATTTTAGCCCTGAAAACCAGATTAATTTTCGATTTACTGTAAAATTAGATTTTTTGTTGCTTTAACCCTTTATAAGGCCTCATTTATTGGAGCATACTACCACAGAATCAAAAGCAGCTATCGAACACATGTCTGGCAAAGGATATTTTTAAAGCTAGTAATATTTTCAATAATTACAATGAATATTGTAACTTATTACTAAAACAATAAGGTTGAATTTCTAAATCAATGCATGTGGTCGCTAAATCGCCTCTGCCTTATAAAGGGTTAAAACAAATAAATACCTAGTTAGTTGATTGAGTTGTCGGACAGTGACGTCATAAGTCGCTATTGCCATTGAAACTCTGGGAGAATTGTGTTTTGACAAGTCATAAAAAGTACGTCAGTTGATTGGTGGTGTCATCATCCCTATTAATACCACAATCGGGTCGGATTGTTGGTGTTCTGATGGGGTGACAATTAAAAAATACCAAGTGCGGGTAGTTCAAGATATCGAGTGCCGGTACTATTTGTGATAAAGTGCGGGTAGTTCGACTCGCGCTGCTAACCCTACACTTCAGTCTACTCGTGACGGGCACTGTAATGTGGTCAAAAGATCGAGGTAATCAGGAGGTACGGTACAAGCAAATAGTATTAGTAAATTTCAATACAAAATCGCTAATACTGTTAGCTTATAATTTGTTATGCAATTGGGCCCTTATTTTATTCAATCGAACGACAAAGAACTCTGACTCATAACCCCTAAGCTTATGTTAACTTAACATTGTTGTAAAAATACTTATATGATGGGCCTCAGGAAGTTTAATGGTAATTAACCATACAAAATTACGGACTGGGACAGTTCCGATGTGATACAGAAATAACCCATACATTTGCACGGTTAAATGTCGCACAGCGAATTGTTTCATTTTTTTTAAATACCGGTATTAAAGGTACAGAGATTTTGAACGTCACAGCCATTGCGGAGCATAGACAAACCATACAATTTGTATTTTTTATAAATACGGGTGAGTCACATTTCAACGCGTAAAGTTGCATCAGCCTATCAGACATTGGAAAAATAAAAGTGTTTTGCGATTTCGTTCCTGACTACAAAATCAAATAATAATTTATTGTATGGTGCAGGCGTTATTTTTTTTTTCTTTCAATCGCTTTAAGTTCCAAAGACTAGATCGTTGCTTTGTTTACTTGTTTTAGTTTTTTCCAATTTTATATTAAGTGCTTTATAGGAGAAGGCGACATGGAGTCGGAAAAAATCCGTTACGGATGACTAGGAAGGGAGGGGTCTGGCAGTGCCGAATTATCACCGGCAAAAAAACCGGCAGCACGTTCATAAAACCCTTGAGCTTACAACGAAGAGGAAGGTTGGAAGGGTTTCTTATTTATTATTATGAATGAAAACAGGTGTCGTCTAAATACAGCCGCATATACACAATGAATAAAATTACAAAGATTGGCACTCCAATAATAAAAGTCGGTGGGGTACAAAATGCCACGTTCGTTGGTAAACTGCTTCAATTTAGAGTTTGTCATTCCCATCATTTTTACTATTATTTTATTATGTAGGTTTCGATTTTTCTATTGGTAATCAATTTAGTACATATACGGTACGGGTCTATTTTATTAAATACAACTGTTCACTATGATAATATTGTTCTATATTTTCATGTATATCGTAACCACACATAACATCTTGATTTCCTGCTGAAAATAACACTTACATTACTTATTACTATATTACATTTCATTTTAATACCAACAGATCCATTTTTCTACGTAATTCTATCTATATAATGTTGTGATAAACATGACATGTACAAATAAATAGTGAATCACTATAAAACATTAATATTCTTACCTAAAACTATATATTAATTTAACTATGAAATAATATAGTATTATAGTTTAGTCTATATAAATAACATTCGCGGAAAGTAACTAAAGTAGCTTTTACACTAAATTTCGGTTACATTTTTTACATGTAGACTACGTAGACTAAAGTCGCGGTTATTTTACAAGCACATAGACAAACCGCTCGTCATAACGCGCCAACCAACAAACTGCACTACGAAAATGTTTCTTGTTATTCGGTAGACAAGAGTAAAAATCGAATAACAACGTCACTATCCAAAATACACAACAGTAAATGAAATTACCCTGTTTAGAAACATTGTATATCTTAAAAATTGTGTCCTCAGCCTTTTTCAATGATATCTTTTTTTATAGACTTTGACAGAGAATACTCATCTGAGTGTCAAAAAAATTAGCTCTTAAATATTGATAAGAAATGATTTTAGAGTCCCAACAAACGAAGAGCAATGTGAAGTTCTACGTTTAAATAACTAGCTCAACAATAAATGAACAGCGTTTTTGTGCCTTTTTTTTTCGTCATTACCGGCTCAAAAAATGTTGCAAAAAAAGGTGATTCTCAAAATAAACTTTTATGAAAATTTAAGACAATACCGACCGACGCTGAATCTGGTTTGATCAAAGCTGTTGAGATCCTTCCGTTGTGATAAGAAACGTGGAATGGTAATAAAGAATTCTAAGAATTTTGAAATAAAATCCGAAATAACAAAGCAAGTCGACCACGTCTAGGTCTTACACGCTAAGTTTGTTAAAAAATGTCAGGAATTAGGAAGTTAAATGAACCGTTCCTGAATATTTTATTTTATTTAATATTTATTTATTCATTCACAAATAGCACAGAACTGAACAAGAAGCTTGGAACTTCAAACCACTCTCTGTCTAGGGTTCTAAAATTCAAAACAGGGATCAAATTCAAAAACTAAGGTCGCTACAGACAACTATTATCTGTCAAATGTTATTCCACTAATTCGCTAAGGGATCTATGCGATACAGGGCTTTCAAATTAAGGCAAAAAATAAACCTAAGTGATGTTTCGGGAGACAGTAGACGGATACGAGATGACATCATTCATTCTTAACACTAAGAGTGGAATTTTATATTTGGACAAATACCTGTTATCAACTAGTTTAGGTCTAACGAAGAGATTATTTAAATACTGTAGATTTAAAAACAAAATATTCGAGTGGAAGAAATGCAAAGGTATAAATAAATGCCGAGGCATGGAACAGATCAATTTTTAATACTACATAGGAAAACATTTTGGTTAACATTACACCTATCTCGGGTCAATTTTCAGCGTTTATATTCCGCTTTATCGTCATTACCATCTCGGAAATCAAAATTAAAAATATGACGTTCCGGGTGAACTTTGTATGAACACTAAAAGACAGGAACGATGAATACTCGATCTAATTTGTTCAAATTTGTAGCGACTCTTCCTTCCGCCGTGGCAATGATCGTGGGATGGTAATGAGTTTCAACTCCGCGGTCAAAACGCTCAAATATTCACCCTCTTACATCTAATTTAATTTTAAATTACGCATTCAAAAATTTTAATCGAAGCTTTAATTATGTTCATTGTTTTTAAAATTTCCGCTTGGGAATTAATTTTATATTAAAGTTAGACATTTAATTTGCGTTTTAGTTTAATCGTTGGTGAACGCAATGGTGGGTTTTCGACTAATTTAGGTATAATATCAATTACGCGTTAATTATAATTTAAATATACACATACGCTAGGTCACACCACAGCCTGCCATTTTTTTTAATTCAGACGAAGAATTCCGAAAAAGGGTACATTATAAAACATCTTTACTATTCGGTATTTCACCATGCAACCAGAAAGAATAAAACTACTTGTAAAATTATGTGTTAGTATTAAAACTAATAGACTTTTTGGCATGTTGATCGTTCGATACACGACTTGGAACGTATGTACAAGACATTTTGTCTTAATTAAAAAGAACCTATTAATCCTTAAACATTATACTTGTCGTTAGTATCACGTCAATCGACTCGACACTAATATTTACCGCACGGAAAAAATCCATGACATGTTATTCAATGCTTTGCGATTTAACCGTGTCATAGGGAGAATTTTATTAACTATTACTATATATTCGTATAACATTAAAGAATCACACCACACACGAGTGAGCGTAGCGGAACGCGTTTCTTGTAATGCACTCAATTCATACCAACTGTAAGCATAAGACAATCTGTTCGTCCTGTATAACACGTCTGTGTGAGTAGCGTAAACATGTCTTTCGTCGCTGTAGGTGCCGCCAGTCACGCACACTAAAGCATCTTGAAAGCAAGAGGTAGATAATTTGGTGAGGGGTGTAACTTCTCAGACTTTGATGAATTATAACTGTAGATCCACCAACGCGCGCCCGAATATGTCCGAGCCAAATGAGTGCCACTTTGGTAAAAATGGCCTTCTTTTTTCTCAGTACGTTGTTGTGTAAGCGTAACAATGACCACGTGTGTCTTTAAAAAGTGCAAAAATCTCTCGCGAAAACGGAACAAATCTGATGGAATATCATACTTTCAGTGAGTATCTGTTGTTTTTTGTATTGAATTCTAATGATCAGAGAGAAATATTGATTTAAATTAATTTCAAATCCATTTCTAAATTGCTAATTGAAAGATAAACGTTGCCAGAATTCCACAACATTGACATATGCACATTGAACCTCAATTTTCGTCACGTATTCTAATAATTAATTTATGTGGGTGATGATTTTATTTGTAACACAAATAAATAGTTCAGACATTCTTTGAAGGGGATTTTGTTCGGCAATGTGTATCTTCAGTTAATTCATCAAAGTTCTCACAAATTGACCTGTTTGTTTTAGATTTTCTTGGTACATAATCAAACATTTTTCGCTAACAGCTCTACTGCCTGTGTGGGCTCTAACATTATTTGTTATTCGTATGAGATGGAGTCATTGTTACAATATTATTTGTTCAAAATTGAGATGATGCTACTTACGAGGGTTGCTACGAAAGTTTTTAGCTGTATTAAAACCATTCGGTTTTTATTCTAAATTACTTTAATATTTTTTAAAATATACCCCTCCAAGGTCTACACATCGCCTTATTCTCAAAAACCAATCCTTAAAACACTTAAAAAACGCATTCTGCGGTAGGTCGAAGAAAAGCCGCTCAAATTCTTGTACTGCCTCGTCCGAAACACCCACTGCATGGGTTGCTGCTTTGTCAGGGGGTCATAACAGTATATCCAAGACTCGTCAGTAGTAAGGATGTTAGAAACCTGCTGAGAATTACCTCCGTCAAATTTGCTGAGCATAAACTGACACCAATGTACTCGATGGGTTTGGGAGATTTTTGCTCTTCGGTCAGCAAATGTGGTATCCAACGCGACGCGACCTTCCTGACGCGAAGATGATCATGTAAAATACTTAAAACTGCAGGTGATCCAATGCCTAGTTCATGTTCGATTTCCCTTTGTGTAATATTCCTTCGTTCCTTAATCAACCACTCGGTCTGATCACGTTTTCTGGCGTTACTGCACTTGAAGGCCGTCCTGGTCTCGGCTCATCTTTGATACACTCTCGATCCCGTTTAAATTCACGGTACCAATACGAAACTGTGGCTAAGGATGGAGCGGACGTCCTAAATGCAACGTTTAAATTTTTGTGAGATTCTTTGAACGTTAAGTTTCTTTTACAGTCGCAAAATATCACAGCACGAAATGCTTCTCGCGAGAGCTCCATTGCAAAAAAAGAAAACTAGACTGACATTGTCAACAAAAAAATTAAAAAATAAAATGTTACTGGCTTCTATGCAATGTCACTATACAAAGAGGTTTATAGATAAATTATCTTTAATTTATCATGCAATTTAGGAATAAAATGTTTATAGTTTTCATACAGCTAAAAACTTTCGTGGCAGCCTAGGTACATCAAGTTTTACCCGACTTTTCATACTTTACCGTAGTCGTAGAAAAACGCCTTTACAAACGCTCTGAGCGCGCGAAAAGACTTTATAGAAATAAGGAAACACTTTTCACTACATCTCACATGCGTTTAGGCCTGAAAAATTACTTTCTTATTTACTTCAATACTTTTTTTTCTAGTTTGGATACAGTTCGAGATACAGCAGGCTCTGCCTGGTTTTGGGGTCTGCTAGAAATCATCATCATCATCATCATTAATTTTATTTAGGATCTTGACGTTGAAGTTAAATTATTACATCGTACAGTCATGAATATATTACGATTTAAGTACCATTATTTTTTCGATGAATAGCTGTTTATTGCAGCTTTCTTAGAAAAAAAGTCGGTTGAAAGGCAAAAATGCCCCAGCAACGACCTAACATACATCTCCATACTCAATGTTAATTTTGGAAGTAAAATGTCAATTGGAAATAATGTCAATCGGATGTCAATGATTAATGACAATTTTGTGGTTGAACAGATGCCATTCATTCGATACATTTAATGAAATATTTTGATGCCAAATGACTTTAACGAAAATGTCATTTCGTTTGAATAATTGTAATGTTATATTATGATATAATGCAGCGTCGAGACTAAATAATATTTGTGATGTGCCGATCTCATGATTGGTAACGAATTGAATCTAAAATAAGTGATGTTAAACTTCTAAATGTCTAGTGGTTTCAGTGTGTCATTACAATGAGGTAATAGCGAATTTGTCAATTCGAGATCTCGTCATTTAAAATAGGTTGCTAATAGGACTCGTCGAGTAAATTAGTCGTCAATTCGAGATATCGATGTTTAAAATTGTTGTCAATTCAAATTATAACAATAAAATGCTTGCCAATTCAAGATCTAGTAAATTCAAGAAAGCATTTTGAATTGTCATTCAAGACCCATCAGCAGCTCAAGGAATTAAAAGCGGTTGTCAATTCGAGAAAGCATCAGTTTAAGATCTATTTCATTAAATAATTTGAAAATTACTGGCACTTGAGGTATTCCAACTTAGGCCTCTAGGTTGGCAACGCATCTGCAATACCCGGGTGTTGCAGATGTTTATGGGCGGTGGTGATCTCTTACCACCAGGAGACCCACTTGCTCGTTTGCCTTCAAGTGGAATAAAAAAAAAATCATTTCTGATTTTTATGCATCTCGTCAATTTAAGATTTCGTAGAGTAAATTCTGCAGTTAACAATTGCAACAAGTCGATTCAATACATAGAAATTTAATAATAGTCTCCACTGTCCTCAGTTTGATCAACTTTTAAAATCTTTGTCCATTCGAGATCTCATTTTTTTTTATTAGCAGATTTGCTCAACGAATTCGAACTTTCTTTTTTTTAATTTTAAAAACACTGAAACCACAAAACACTGGCAACCTAAAAGAACTCGTGCACCTTGCGAAATACCGAGAACACTCTTCATTTCTTCGCCTTGACTGTGACGTAGGCGGGCTCCTCGCCGCCCCCGCCCGCCCCCGCGGCCCCGCCCCCGCCCTGGCCCGCTCGCAGCAGTAACGGCAGGCGGCGGTCTACCTGCTAAACATGTATTATTTTTTTCACTTCTCATGCTCGTAAAGTTCGTGTTTTTGCTGTGTCTATGCGACATAAAATGACTTCTTATGCTCTAGTGCATAAAATAAAATCTTCGTCTAATACCAACTAAAGACCAAGGTAATCAGGTGTCAACAGCCACAAACAAAAAAGTTTCTTTATATTTTTACATAATTTTTAATTTATATAAAACTGAAAATCAATCTAATCATAATAAATCAGTAAAATTAAAATAATGGAATTATTATAATAATGAAAAAAAATAAAAGATACATAGAAAGTCAATTCACTTCAATTCACTGATGCTATTTCATTTCCTAGCCATCGAAGTGAAAAGCAGAGTGTAAAACTCGAGCATTAAACCCATTTTCACCTCGACGTGTCTATCCACCCTCGCCGTACCGGCTCGGGTGGCTATATGAACGCTTCGGGTAAAATGGCTCGTTTTATGCTCTTGTTGTACAATCTACTATTTGATACTTTCTCTACTACTCCCATTTTGTGAGAATGTTTGTCAATTAATTAACCTCCTGAAGCCCACCATATAAATATTTGGAAAAAAAAATACAAAGCAATTAGGATCTAATTGTTTAGAGAATAAAGTCAAACTTTCGTCAAACTGCCGTGGTTTAAAACAATAGAAAATAAAAGATTTTTTACTTTGTTACACTGTCAAAGATTCATAATTCCCTTGAACCTATTGTGTACTTTCTATTGCACAGTGGGCTGCACGAGGTAACTTTTTTTTGTAAAGGCGAAGCCATGGGTGTTGGAAACGTTAAAAGGGTCAAAATTCTTTTCGTTGCATTGTTTTTGATCACTCTGCCACGAAATTATTTGCTTTCTATCTTATAAACAAAAAAAAATGTGGTGGCGCTGTTTATATTTTTTAATGTAGTAATATTTAAATAGAGAATAATAAAAAATATAACTTTGTCTCATACAATTTTTTTTACATCGTAACTTATTTTCGGGGATAAAAAAAGCCAACGAAACGAATTTTGACCCAAAAACCATTCAGTCATTTAAAAAAACTCGGGAGGTATTGAACTCATAGAGCCAGTAGTTTGTAATAAACTCGACAACAACAAAATTAATTTTTCGACACAAAAAAGCTGTATTCTCATGACAGAAACCAGAGACATTCTACACTGGCCATCTTCCGGCTAATGATGATGATCAGTGTTGCCACCTTCGATATTTTCTTTACGAAAACGAAGCAAATAAATGCGATTTATTAAGAAACTAATAGTTAAACTACTACAGAGCATCTTAAAACATTCTTGGAATGCATCCATAATAGTCTTTGCTTCTTTGTCATCTGCAGTATTTTTTTTCTTGAAACCTTCCCTTTTATTCGAAAATGTTTACCCTAAAAATAACCCAAATAACTTTCTACCCCAAAAAATACCCTAAAAGCGTAAAAATACCCTAAATTTTGGGTAAATTACCCTTAGGTGTGGACACTGATGATGATGATGTGTTACCTTGACGACGGAGGCGTATATAGGCGGCGGCTGTATGGAGGCCGCGTCTCATGTCTGCAGCGCCGCGTTGATCTCGCGATTGATCGTCGACTGTAACAGGAATACATTACATTATAAGCACACGCTTTTTTTGGTGACTATGCTTTTCGAATAGGGCATATTGACATCTTTTTTTCAAGTTTCGGTACGGCCATCTAGATGCACGTTGTGACCAAGGAGCTTATATAACACTGGAGGTTGAACGCTGAACATCCGTAAGAAACATGAAATTTGTTTTTTATACGTCAGAACATATTGCATCTCTTTCTTTATTTAGGTTAAGAAAGAGATGGAAGTCATTCGTGAAATATGAAAGTGAGAGATGGAATATATAAATAAGTAATAAAGGGCAAACTTCTTCTAGTCAAAATACCATATACGGGACTTATCACGCTATTTTTACACAAGTAATATTTACCTCGACGTTTCGGCAACGTTACAGTTGCCGTGATCACGTTGCCGAAACGTCGAGGTAAATATTACTTGTGTAAAAATAGCGTGATAAGTCCCGTATATGGTATTTTGACTATGAGTGAGAATCACGAAAGTTTAAAACGGCAAACTTCTTCGTTCGCCGTTCAACCTCCAGTTTTGTATATAAGCTCCTTGGTCGTGACCAACTCGATTTTTTTTTATAGTCGGCCGTGGCAAGTGGCTTGTCGAAAAGGTACCGTTGGAGGTTGAATATAAGTACATTCAATTTATTATTTTTCTAATTTTTTGTAGTATTTTACTTTCCTCAAAGTCGAAATGAAAGTAGAGTGTCTAACTCGGGTAAAATTACCCATTTCCCCTCGAACTATTGGCGCTCTCATTTCGTTCGAGCGCCAGAAATATCTCGGGTGAAATGGGTCAATTTCCCCCTTGGTTGTCAACCTACTATTTCATCTCTCCTGTTCGGAAAGTTTAATTTTCATAGGTAGATAGCCGGGTGGAAAATTGCGTTTTCATCTCTAGGGGGTAAAATATATTTTTTTTTAATTTTTCGTTTAGCCAATGAGTCAAAGATAATTGAGTCACTTTCCACCCTTGCTTATCAATCTACTATTCTTTCCGGCGCCGCGCCGTGCCGACATCCCCAGGTCCCTTGTTGAACAATAGACGTGTTCCAGCCGGTGATGATGAGTACATGCACTGACCAGTTCCTCGAGCTGTCTTGCGAGCTGGTCGTTGAGCGCCTGCACGACCTGCCGCTGGCCGTCGTGCGCCGCCAGCGCCAGCTCGAGCTGACTCTGTGCCAGCTTGGCCTCGGCGTCCTGGAACACAACATAAATATGATAACATACAAAAGTGGATACGAGTTCCGTGACGCTGTAACAAGTCTATTCCCAAAATCGAAAATACAAACTGAAACAACCTTGTATCAACCTTTAGTTAAACTAGCCCTGAATTCCAAAAACTCCTACATTATGTGTATCAAAATTTATAATAGGTTACCTGACGACTACAAAGAATGCAAATTAAGTATATTTAAGGAAAGGACTAAAGAATGGATAAAAGAAAAATGTTTCTACTCTATTAAAGATTTTTTTAATTGATTCTTAGAATGTAATTTTATTATTAATTATATAATTTTACTGTGACATTTAATTTAATCTCATTGTTGACATTTGTAATTTTTCATTGTTTACTTATTTTTTATTTTTCCGAATATATTTTGTAAGCAAAAGTGTGTAGGTACGCCTGAAAAGGTAAGGGTCTAGTGAGACTTAATCGTAAGAGTGCAATTATTGAACACCTATGTACTGTACACCTGGATTCTTCACAATAAATTGAAATTGAAATATAGATGCACAGAAAAACCAGAAAAATAAAATCGCTTTTCGCCGCGATCGATGTTTCCCTGGGACTCTAATTAATTTGACACGTTAACTGATGTTTGCACTAAAAAACACTAATACACGATCGAGTTGAAATGCGACTAAAATTTATAGCGACTAAAAAAAAAACAATTGTGACGCAACGCTATACTTATTTCAAAATAGGATCGAGGTGGAATGCGATTCGGTGAATCGCTACAGGGAATTTATGCTTTTGAGGTAAAGAACTAAAAAATTAAAAAGACGACTTCCCATCGATAAAAGTCGATTCGCGTCGGCTGAGCCGATCGACATCTTTTTCGCTCTTATTGCGTGTACATAAAGAGTTTTTCACTTCTCATGCTCGTAAAGTTCGTGTTTATGCTGTATCTAGGCGACATAAAATGACTTGTTATGCTCTAGTGCATAAAAATAAAATCTTCGTCTAATACCAACTCAAGACCAAGGTAATCAGGTGTCAACAGCCACAAACAAAAAAGTTTCTATATATTTTTTAAATAATGTTTAATTTATATAAAACTAAAAATCAATCAAATCAATCACAATAAATCAGTAAAATTAAAATAATGGAATTATTATAATAATGCATAAAAAATAAAAGGTACATAGAAAGCGAATCATTGTTTCCACTGTTGCTATTTCATTTCCTCGCAATCGAAGTGAAAAGCAGAGTGTAAAACTCGAGCATTAAACCTATTTTCCCCTCGACGTGTCTATCCACCCTCGCTGTACCGGCTCGGGTGGCTATATGAACGCCTCGGGTAAAATGGCTCGTTTTATGCTCTTGTTGTACAATCTACTATTTTAATCGGCCAAATCCGATTTCACGTCGATAGGTTTGGTGAGAACCTAACCGAAGTCTATGGGACTAGTCAGCTAAGCACGCACCTACTACCACTAGTAAAGATGGGACTACAGGACAATGAAGATTGTAGAATATGTGGCGAGGAAGACGAAACAATGGAACACATTATGTGTGAATGTGACGCTCTCGCCAGATTAAGAATGAGACTCTTTGGCGTCGGCTACCCCGCGCCAGGAGATTTTAAGGCACTACCGCTACGTCACATCATCCAATTTATGGATGAGGTGATAAAAGCAATGGAGTAAGTGCGAAGGAGGGGTAATTACACATAAGATCCCTACGGGTCGAAGTGTATCCACAAGGACCCCTAAATTTAAGATAAGATAAGATAAGCACGCACCTGTTCGCTCTTCCGCGACTTCGTGATCTGCGCCAGCTCTTCGTTCTTCTGCGCTAGCTCCGCTTCCAATTGCGCCACGCGCTGTCGCAGCTGCTCGGTTTCATTCGCCTCGTTGCCTGCCAAAGGAATGTAATGTTAAAAAAAAGGTAATAGAATGAATAGTAGATTGTACCACGAAGGAGCTAGGTAATTATATTTTTGTGAGGGCGCTTTTGTGGATCCTGAGCGGAGCGAGAGATTCAAAGTATGGACCTTGAGAAAAAAAAGTGCTAAACTCTACTTTTTATCTCTACACAAGGTTATACAAGGTACTAATTAAATAACTGAAAATCTTAGGTACCCCAAAAATATTTCTTTGATTTTGAATTACTTTATTAGTTTAGTAAAGCAAGCTAAGTAAGTAAGCAAGTTTAGTTAAGTAAGCTATTTTTTTTGTTTTTTTTTTGTTTTTTATTTAGGTATTTTATTTTTTTGTCACGAATAAATGTTTTCTTTCTTTCTTTTTTCTTTTTTAAATTAGTTTGTTATTTCAAAAAATATTCGGTGTCTTGCTAAGACAGTAATTATAATTGATTTCTAACTCTACGCCCATAATTTATATTTCGTCACTACTTAAAAAAAAACTTGAGGTACGATAATCTTTCTGAGTGAACTTTATGATCATTATGTCACGGCTCAATTTCGTTGACACAATTGATTTTAGATACGAGATTTTTTCAAAGTAATGACGATTTGTAAATGACAACCTTCTTCTTGCTTGCTTCCACGTTTTTAGGACAAAAATAAACTCGCCGCAACCGTTCGTATTCTTTCCGATCCAATCCGATGCGAGCCGTTTGGTGTAAATCATGCTTTGACGGTCACTCTATGAAGCCTACCTTTGCCAGCGAAGTGTCTCGCGCGCGCCACTTCCTCCCGGTACTGATGCAGCTGCCGCTTCCACTCGTCCACGTTGGCGGTGCTCTCCTGGAGGGCGGCGGTGAGGCGGAGGTTATTGCTCTTGAGAGTGGCCAGTTCCACCTCCCACTTTTTGGCGTTCGCAGAGCTGCAAAGAGGAAAAGTATCGGTGAGTTTGAGTTTGATGCCAATGCCAACAACAAGGCTCGGAACCGGTTTATAAAATAGCGATAAATACACAATACAATACAAATACTCTTTATTGTACACCAGAAATAATAAGTGATACAAAAAAACAGGTACACAGATAAAATTACAAGGTAAGCAATAGGCGGCCTTATCGCTTAAGAGCGATCTCTTCCAGGCAACCTTTTTACAGAAAGAAAGAAGGACTAATTTATAGAAGGTGGTGCATTAACAGTAGATCAGAAAATGAAAAAGCAACAAAAACACATCTACACATACACATCATTGCACATATATTACACGTCTAAAATAAAAATAGGTGATGGGACAAACAATCACATATACCGCAAAAATATCGCTTTTTTTCGGTTTAACTCCGAACTTTCATAAGAACGCGAACGTTTTTAAGAACTTAACTATAGCCTAAATAAACCGGTTTATTCGACGAGTGACAGCTGGCCGGCCGGCGGCGGGCGGCGACGTTTATCCTGCGCTGAAATAAACCGGTTCTTATTGTTCTAAACCGGTTAATCTGACAAGAACTTTATGGAAATGTTTTCTTAAAAACCGGTTTAAAAATAACGGTTTCGCGAACGAAACCAAAATGAAAAGGTTTTGCGCCAAGTACATGATAACGGTTTGGAAATTTAACCGGTATCCGAGCCTTGGCCAACGAATGTTTCTTGACAGGCGATATCGTTAGATGGCGTTAGTATCGTGAGGTCCGTTTGACGTTACAATCCTAGCTTGTGATTGGCTCATTCAGTCATTGAACCGATCACAAACATGACGCAAATATCACTCACTACTTTGAGAAAATCTCGTATCTCAAATCTATACGTAAAGAAAATTGAACCTTAAAAGAATGTACGTAAAGTTCACTTGGGAAAATTATCGATTTTGATAAGAGTTTTTTTTTTTTTGTCTGACATTTTTTAATGCGCAAGTTGTTTCCACGTGGTTTCTGGAATTTTACTATCAAGTTACAACAACTACAATCACCGTACAACGTTGCCTCTCGAAAGAGAATACTTTGACACTGGTGAAATTGTCCTATCTTAACACATATTTATTAAAAAGAAGAATAATTAAAAACATAGAAATATTCAGCCACACGCTTCGTCAAACTATTAATAAATAAAATATTGAAATAACACATTGATACATCCGCAACAAGCTTCGTCAAACCTTATAAAATTATACATATAAACAAAAAAAATAAAAAAAAATAAAAAAAAATAAAAAAAAAAACATAACAAACATTAACATATACAATCCCCGCCCAGCGCCCTGCCCGACCCAAAGGTCCCCATTACACCCGCGGCGTTGCCCCGCTGAATAGCAATGGAGACCTGCTGAACTAAAAGAGAGAGAGAGAGAGAGTTTTTTTAAGTGACGGACGATATCAAAGTTGTCAAACGGAAACGGAACTCACCGTACCTACTAGCGCCAACTGATCTTCAACCGAAATTTTAAACGGAAACTTAAACTGGTTGAAGACACACGAATTATGCATTTAATTTAGTTAACAAAGTGCATGTTACTTTTAATGAAACCTAAATGAACCAACTTTGCGAAACGAACGGTTATAAACGCAACTATGTTTGGTTGCTCGTATCAAAATAACATTAATCGATTGAGAAAAGAACTCCGCTCCGCCCTGTTTCCTACGCTCACGACGCAGTGCAATGAAGATTACTTTATTGTATAAGTTCTGATTGCAATTATTGTTTAACGCTAGTTAACGAGGTTGCTTTTTGAAATTGTTACGCGTGTTTCTTCACGCATCGGCGGTTCGGTTGGATGAGTCTAAGCTGCGTTTCCATCAGAGATGTGCGAGGATGTGTTGCGAGGAATTTTTTTTTATATACAATATAGGCTTGCGTTTGGCCACAATCACGCCTGATGGTAAGCGAGGATGAGGCCTAGGATGGAGCACGCTTGCCGTGTAAATGCTCATTCACCCTGGATTTGAAAGCGGCCAAATTGTAGTGTTCAGGAAAAACACACAGGATATGTTTGTCATGAACCAATAGAAACGCTAAATTCACTGACATAGCTAGAAAAATATGCAAATTGAAGTGGCAATGGGCAGGCCACATCGCTCGAAGAACAGAAAAGCGTTGAGGGACAAAAGTGGCGACCACGAACCGGAAGACGAAGCGTTGGCAGGCCTCCCACCAGGTGGACTGACATCGTGAGAGTTACGAGAAAACGGTGGATGCAAGTGGCGAGTTGTCGTTCATTGTGGCGTTCTAAGGGGAGGTCTTTGTCCAGCAGAGGACGTCTTCCGGCTGATGATGATTATGACTAGAAACGCTTATTTACCTAGCTCCGCACAGCACAGCTCTAGTAGAAGGAGGAATGAGTTTGTCATGTACAGAACCTTCAGTGCGAGAGACAAACTGATTCGATTTGTGGCATTCGAACATGGCGGATGTAGACAGTATCTAATTTTGCTATTTCTGTTTCTTTGGCTAGTTGAAGTATAATTTTGATAGTGTTTTATGCGGCGATTAACCTTAACAGTGAACAGTGATCACAAAATTCTATGTTGCTCTCATGTCTGACATTTTTTAATGCGCAAGTTGTCTCCACGTGGTTTCTGGAATTTTACTATCAAGTTACAAAAACTACTACTTAGACACTGGCGAAATTGTCCTATTAATTAGGACAGAAGCCATATTTTAAAAGAGATGAAGAGAGACAAACTCGTTTATTTATTAAATGTGTTCGAATGGAAAAACCGTAAAAAAACCTGTAAGCAAATTTTCTGACTTCGCTAGCAGTTGTTAGGAGTAAAAGCAAAATTAATGAAGCGTGCGACAGTGGCAGCCATACAATACAGAACCGAGCTTAGATAACGTTATTGACTTGTGTTCATAATTTTATAGGCCTTCCAAACTCGCGAGTGAACAGGCCATAGACTAAAGAATCGCCGAATAATGGCCAGTGTGCACGAGCCTTGCATATGTAACCATGGAACTTGACTTCCCACACACCAAAACCGGCTAAGAGCGTGTCTGACACGCGCAAAATAGGGTTCCGTAGCCATTTCGAAAAAAGTAAGTAATATTTTTCTAAGGATCGGAATCCTCCAAGAGCCCTCCAATTTTATACGGAATCTTCCAAGTTTAGGTATATTTTATACCTTAGGCTGCTATTTACTCTTAAACTACTAATAATTCTCAAGCAACCTTAGCCGTTATAGTTTTCCTTGAAAGTTTGATATACTTACTACGATCCTGAATTTTTTTTAATTTTTCCACCCACCAGTTTAGATTTTAGAGGGGGAGGGGGGGACGCTCGATTTGAATTAAAATTTGCACTTTAAAATTGAATATTTCGCAAACAAAACATTAAATCGAAAAATCGTTTTAGCAACCCCCTGGTGATTTTAAAAGACCTATCTAACGATATCCTACACTACAAGATTGGATGAGGAAAAAAATCACCCCCACTTTACGTCTATAGGTACTCCGAAAAAAATTAAGTCTGCTTATCAGCAGGCACAGTCATACTGAACCGCGTATCACGGTGAAACCTTTATGTTTTCATTTAAAATTGATATTCCATACATCTGCCAAAGAAATCAAAACGAAATTTATTACGAGAAGGTCCCCCTCCTCTACAACATTCAGTGGCGGAGGCATCCAAACAAACACCGTGAATCATTCACAAAATACCCCAAGACAAGAAACAAATAATTTCTTGTCCGCTTTCTCTATTCCTTGTATGCTTATTTACAATTGTAATGAACTATAGGTGTTCGATAATAATGAAATATTGTTGCACTGTATGTGTTTGCATTAATGTACGCTTAGAGCATTACACCGCATGGAGACGTCATGCCAAATGTAAATCAGTTTCTAAGTACACAGAAAAATTGTCACCTTCGTTGGACTTTCTTCCAGACTGGACATGGATGCCGAGAAAAACCAGAAAAAGAGACCAGCACTGTGAATCGAACCCAGGTCCCTCAGCATTCCGTGCTGCGTGCTATAACCCCCACACCACCGCTGGACAGGAGGCTAGACACAAATTTCTCCTATGCACACATCACAGGTTGCTTTTTTCTACTACGCTAATTATCGAAATGGTTTTACGGGATGACCGTAAAAATAAAAAATATGAAGTTGAAATTAAAAATACTAAGACTCCAAAAAAACAATCGTACCTTCGATGGAAGCGATTAGTGAAGCAGTCGTGCGAAATAACTTTTTACTTTTAAAACAACAAAAAATAACCGACTTCAATGTGAACCCTACTTAAGTATCTTACATCCTTAAAGAGTCTTGTAATTAAGTAGGTACATCTTTATTTACATTGGGGGTTTCACAAACTGCTCTAACAATTGCGACGACATTTGCTATGTGGGGGCGAAGAATCGATTTAGCTGGGTCCTATTTTCGGGAAAAAGCATGTTTTTTTATTTGTAATGGTTTTCTAGTATTAATTTCACGCGCAATAAAAACGATAATTTCAATAGTTCTAATATCAGCATGGTGGTTCAGCGGTGTAGTGCTGGACTTCAAACTGGAGGTCTAGAGTTCAAATATAGGTCGGGCGGGACCATTCACTCAAACAAACTTCATTACAAACTTTTATACCTATAATTTTCATTTTGTAACAGACTTCAAAAAAGGAGGAGGTTATCAATTCGGTTGTATTTTTTTATGTTCCTCAGTACTCCCGTCATTTATGAACCGATTTGAATTTTTTTTTTGCGTTCGTCTAGGATGTCTTCAATTAAATCCCATAAACACCCAATCAGGATCTGATGATTAGATAGATCTTAAGGAAATTGAGGGAACTCTTCAAATGTTGTAGGGAAAACTATAGTAAATTGGATATATTTTTTTTGTAATCCGTTTTTTTTTTTGTTATAATTAGTTGGTATGGCCGCTAGTCATAGTTTTAGCAGCGACGTTAGTAGGTACTATTATATATTCTGTGGCAGCGCTCCCGATAGTTTTGCCCGTCGTCACCTCTGACTTCTCCGGTTAATTTAATGGTCTAAGATTGTATTCACCGCACATATTACATGGCTGGATGCTTTCTCTTGATGACATAGTCTTAAGGATACTTGGTATAGATTGCTGTCGAAAAGTTTGTTCAGTAATGGTAAGAATGTCATTAAAACTAAGATCTTTACACTAATTGCAGGCATATTAATTTGGTTTAGATACTACATTATACTGACCTGGATAACTCACGTCTTAAGTCGAGTTTAGCTCGACATGTTTCGGGCTAATCCGGGCAGCCAGTGCGCGTGTTACAGCCGCCGAGTCACGTTGCTCCGAGGAGGAAGGGCTACGGATTAGCCCGAAACATGTCAAGCTAAACTCGATTTAAGACGTGAGTTATCCGGGTCAATATAATTTAATATGAGTGAGTCTCACGGTAGTTTTATGGCCAAAATAAACTACTTATAAAATTACCTACTTCCAAAACCACTCTGTTAGAACGCGACATTGATATTTTAATAATAACCCACCTAACAAACTATTTTAACAAATGAATCTTAAGTACAGTCAGCATCTAAAGTGCAGCTGAAAATAATAAACACCCTATTATTACCATAGCAGTGTAGACTCATGTCATTTAGTATCACTTGGCCTAAAAGGCAGTTGGTCTAAGTAGCAAGTGGGATTCGATTTGTAGCATTCGAACATGGCGGATGTAGACGATATCTAATTTTGTTATTTCTGCTTCTTTGGCTAGTTGAAGTATAATTTTGATAGTGTTTTATGCGGCGATTAACCTTAACAGTGAACAGTGATCACAGACTTCTACCTATATTGCTCTCGTGTCCTACATTTTTAATGCGCAAGTAGTTGTCTCCACGTGGTTTCTGGAATTTTACTATCAAGTTACAAAAACTACAATCACCGTACAACATTGCCTCTCGAAAGAGAGTACTTAGACACTGGCGAAATTGTCCTATAAATTAGGACAGAAGCCATATTTTAAAAGAGAAGAAGAAGAAGACATTCCGGGAATTTTTTAGGCTACTTAGACCACTTGTATACATAGGCCTGCTGCCTTTTAGTCACTTATGTGGAGGTCCACAGACAGCCACCCCATCCACTTCTGATGACTGTACTTGGCATCAAGTTGACACAGTAAGTATGTGAGCCGACGTGAAATATTCAAGCTAGTCAAGTCTCGAGCCAGTCATATTAATGAGTCCTTTGTACTCACATAATTAAAGTGAAGTCACACTACTTGTGCCGTAATTAAAGATTTAATATTAATTTTAGTTTCGGGCGGTCCTATTGTTGATTGAAACTAATTAATAAGTTTCGGTAGTAAAGTGTTTATTTATTAAATCAGAACTTTTTACTGCCTTATGAACGCTTAAGACCTGGAAGGAAAATCGTGCAAGTTGAATTACATTGCGAGGCCGCAAAGCCAGTGGTCAATTGAGCGCCACAATGTTATCACAAACCCATCTATCACCACCACTACCACACTACACTGACGCGTTTCCAACTCAACCAGAGCTCATCTTCAGAGCAACACAACCGTACACCATACTACCAGATGAGCTCTGGTAGAGTTCGAAACGCGTCAGTGTATTGTGGTGGTGGTGATAGATGGGTGTGTGATTTGTGTGGAGGTGGGAGGAACTCGAGCCGTGGTGGCCTAGTGGTTTGACCTATCGCCTCTCAAGCAGAGGGTCGTGGGTTCAAATCCCGGCTCGCACCTCTGAGTTTTTCGAAATTCATGTGCGCAATTTACCACGAGCTTTGCGGTGAAGGAAAACATCGTGAGGAAACCTGCACAAACCTGCGAAGCAATTCAATGGTGCGTGTGAAGTTCCCAATCCGCACTGGGCCCGCGTGGGAACTATGGCCCAAGCCCTCTCATTCCGAGAGGAGGCCTGTGCCCAGCAGTGGGACGTATATAGGCTGAGATGATGGGAGGAACTCATCAATATCATAAGGTCGCGGGTGAGCAAACAAATTCTTTTAGTTCATTGATATGGACCTCAACAAAATAACGCACGATTCAATAAATTATTTATAACTACCGATCTAACAACGGTCCCTAAATCTCGTTTGAAGCGCGTTAAATGCGTGCATACATCCGTAATTGTCATTTCTACGTTTAAAGAAAGTTGCCTATCTAGGTCACGTATTAAGACATGACAGATACGAACTCTTGCAACTGATAATGATGGGCAAGGTGGCAAAAGAGCAGTGGGTCGTAGGAAGAAATCGTGGCTACGCAATATCCGGGAATGGACGGGAGTTAAGAGCGCTTTTTAGACTGGCAAAAGACCGAATCAGATATGCGGAGCTGACTGCCAACCTTCACTAGTTGAGAGGCACTTAAAGAGAGAGAGAGAGAGAGAGACGTTTACCTATAATTAATTTTACGAAACGAGAAGGAAAAAATAAACATTTTCTCTTTTCACTGCTTGTGCTGCCAAATTACCACCGTGCGGAGAGAATCTAACCCACGCAATGAACAGGTACCACTCTAATCTGGTCGCTACCATAGTAAGGTACAATCACACCTGCGTAATATTGTTAAGCAGCCAATACCCAATACAACTTCCGACAGAATTAACAGTAGGTGTGATGTACGGGTATAGTTAATATCATGTAACGGATGGTTAGAGCTGATTAAGTATGGAATACTAAAGATTTCAGTCATGCAATGCCGGAAACATGTTTTCCTCCTGTAAGGCTTTTCCATGAAGGAGGCATACATTCAACATTTTCGCACCTCTCCTTCAGAAAAGTAACTTTTTCTCCCTGAGAAGGAGGAAAGTGAAACTTTTCTGTTCAAGGCTTTTCTAAGTGTTTTATTGCAAATGCCATTTTTTGAAGTTGATAATTGTAAAGCCACGCCATTTTTTATGCTGGCTGTTCTTTAATAATATTCTATTTTTTTTTTTCAAGTTTCTTAATGCTCGGTGTGAAAACGGAGCGATGGATCGACGTGATTTTTGGCATTGAGATTGGGCCAAAGAGTGACAAAGGCTTTTATCCCGGAAAAATGCACAGTTCCCGAGGGAGCAGCGCGCGATAACCGAATTCAACGCAGGCAAAGCCGCGGGCAAAAGTACTAGCTATAATATAAACGCAATGATCGTAATTAACTCAGAATCATAAATCCGAACGCGCACCTATCATACACGTTGCGTAACTTGATCTAGATCACGACGGGAAACGATTCCATCTTCACGGTTGTTATTAAAATGTGGAGGCACGTAACTATCCCAAGAATTCTATACATCCTACCGATATGCTAACATGCGCACACATAATATAGGTAGTGCCCATCTACACACATCTACATGAATTCAAATTCAAATCATTTATTCAGTAAATAGGCCGCAATGGGCACTTCGATACGTCATTTTTTAAACTACCAGCTCTTTCGGAAAGACCATCATTGCCAAGAAGAATGCGCCGCAAGAAACTTGGCAGAAAGACGTTTTTACAATTACAAATACAATACTTAGAAACTACAGTATACAATACAAAAATAATAACAATACAGGGATGTATGGGGTAACGAAACTAAACACTAACTATATATACGTTCAGTGGAAGAGTAGAATGCTTCCACCGTCATAAATTAAAATAATAATAATAATTTGATTATGAAATATACATTTCAGAACGTGAAGAACTGATTGCATCATAAATGAATACAATGAATGAGTGAATGTCAAAATGCCGCTGTCATTACCTATATGACATGTTCTTGTGTACGCGACCTCAACTCTGGTGACAATACCTATAAAAACCCGGTCAAGTGCGTGTTGAGGGTCCCGTACAAATTTAACCCTTTTCCAGTAAGTTTAGTGTATTTTCCCGTTCACAGAATAAGTCCCGATCGCGTTTGCGTTAAAATCTCATTTTTATGGAAACACGGATAGCGCCAAGCGTGTGCACTGCGTCAAGGCGCGAAGCACCTCAGCAAAGCGGAATAGGAGCTCAGCGAAGCGGAGCTCCGTCGACTTTGAGTCAAAGAAGACCACTTGACACTTAGACAAGTTGCTACTTAGACCAGTTGCTTCTTAGACCACTTGCTACGTAGCCCAGCTGCTTTTTAGACGAAATAATACTAACTCATACATTTGAGGGCGAGATTTTTTGCCACTCTCTATAGTAATTTCAATGACCCTTGACTTTCAAGGGTCAGCATAATCAAGCGGTTTAAACGAAGATAAAACTCGAAAGAAATTCTATTTAATACGACTCTACTCATCGTCTAAAGGTCTTTATCTCTGTTCAGATAACACTTGAAAATCCGATCTTAAAAACGTGCAGGTAGAATTCGAATCTGAAGTACGAAAGTGGGGAACAAAACACAAGATTTAAGGCGTTTTAGTTAGCTTTGAGTTTTATTCTCTCCAACAACACAAAGGGTAAGTACATAAAGGATTTTAAGGGCAAAAAGGTTTGCGTTAGGTGCTTGACCGCCTTTTAGGTAGCGAGTGTTCGTTTCTATCCATAGCTACATGAGTATATTACAATATACATGGTGTTAAAAAAATCTTGTACTAATTTAACCCACATTACAGTTACCTACTTATGATACAGGTGGAAAAATATTTTCATTCGAAAAAAATTTTTTATGGTAGTCGAATCACAAGAAGACTATCTATTTTATACGAAACATTTTATTTTTGAAAATGATTTTCCACTTGTATCGTATTAGTAGCCTGATGTTGAATAAAATTAGTGCTGATTTTTTACACCATAAATAAAAATAAAAAAATCGGCCAAGTGCGAGTCGGACTCGCGCACGAAGGCTTCCGTACCATAATCTTACATTAGACATTAGCAAAAATGACAAAAAAAAAACAAGTTTGTTGCAAAGGAGCCCCCTTTAAATATTTATTTTATTCTGACTTTAGTATTTGTTATGGCGGCCACAGTAATCTGTGAAACTTTTTCAAGTGTCCAACTATACGGCTCAGGAGATAGAGCCCTGTGACAGACAGACAGATAGCGGAGTCTCAATAATAGAGTTCCGTTGGCACCCTGGTGTGGGGGATTATTGTTCTAAATTGTTTCTGGTTTTTGGTAATAAAGCATTTTTACTTTTCAGGGTTCCGTACCCAAAGGTTGCCAATGGAACTCTATTACTGAGACTCCGCTATCTGTCTGTCTTTCTGTCCGTCTGTTTGTCATAGGGCTCTATCTCCTGTATCGCGGGAGTGTAAATATAAGTTAGGTTATCTAAAATTAACAATTTCGGGTTTAATTTCATACACGATTATGTTTAATCGGTGATCACTGAGTAAGGAAGGAGTCATGAAATTTAGCACTGTTGTCGATAAAGACCGCGATGTTTTTGGAAATTTTCACGGGAACTTGGTAAAAACCTGCGTGGTCTAATTATTAATACTTACGCGTGCAAAGTCGCTGGTAAACGCTAGTATTATAAAGGGACGTTTGCACTTCATCATCATCATCTCAGCCGTAGGACGTCCACTGCTGGACATAGGCCTCCCCCATTTGCACGTTTGCACTTAAATGTGTTTTTTTCTTTCAAGACACTCCATGAATAGACTTCCCTGAAATGTTTTTAGGGAAATTAGATTAGTCGATATCCACGTTTCGCTCCTCTTCCTTTGTCACGTCATTACGTGTCACGGATTTCAATTAATTCGATTGGTCTAATCTGCTCGTTTTTGCTCTGCCCGCTTCTATGGAAGCCTTTATCTAAGATATATGTCGATTTTTTGTTTAAGGTATAAATTTCTAAGTTTTAGTCTATCTGAATATCTATCTGTTATCTCTGTGGTTGTGTATCTGTGTGTCTATCTGTTTTAGTTTACCTGAAGGACCGTTTGGCATAGCCAAAAATCTAATTTGACATAGGTATTAAGTTTTTAAGTTAGGTAGTTAGTTTATAGTTAAGTTTTATATGGTTATTTTTTCTTTAATTCTTGTATTTCAAGTTAAATAAAATCATTTGACATAAAGATATATATATATTTTTAAACTACCTTAATTATATATAAAACATATCAGAATTACTAAGAAATTGGATCAGTAGTTTTGCTAAAAATAAAATAAATATTATTTTCCTTTCTATGACATTTTCTCAAAAACCATTTGAGTGTTAAAATTTGGTGTACGCACCAGTGGCTACCTTTAAAAGCAACCAATCAAGAAAGCTCTGAATTAGTTGTACATCATCTTCACCATTCTTGACATCTCTGTCTAATAAAACGCACTGTTTCCGCACATGCATAATAATAGTAAGAGAAAATTAATTGTTTTCAATTTAAATACCCTTACCGATATAACTTTATCATCACAAACGCCATTTCCCTACATCGCCTGCGTCATTTCTGCGAACAAAATCTAGGCATTTTTAGACGAGTTTGACAGGACATAAAACCTTTCTTTAGGTAATAACAGTAACTTATTTCATTTATCTTTCGAAGCCCATTTCCCAGCGAATGCGGTTAAATAAGCCGAACCGCAAGCATTGCCGCATCAATAGTCTGATTCCCGTCGCTCTAATATACGGGAACGCGTGGAGCGGGCCTTGATTTGATCCGCATACATCTTGGGATTCTCCGGTGTACAGTCGGTGAAAAACATCGGAAAGAAAATAGGTCGATAGGTATGCTGTCAGACTCCTTATTCATCCCTACTAATATTATAAATGCGAAAGTAACTCTGTCTGTCCGACCGATTTTGATGAAATTTGGCATATAGGTACTTTGAACCCCGAGGATGAACAAAGGATACCTTTTATTCCGATAGAGGGCGCCACCGCGCGATAACCTAGATCCGCGCAGACGAAGTCGCGGGCATAAGCTAGTAAATAATAACTAAGCTTCTAAACTCTAATTTCGCACAAGTGTTCCCTTTAACACAGTGGTTCTTAACCGGTGGTCAGCGGACCACTGGTGATACATGGAAGAACTCGAAGCGGTCCGCGAAGCCATCAACAACGAATTGGCAAAACGACGCGCCAGTCAAGTAGCGGTCACAACCGTTCATTCATTTACAATTTTACTTTTACCGTATATCACCTTCAAACAGTTTGTGGTCCATGGCAAGACAGAAATTTTGTCAAATAGTCCCTAAAAGTAACTAAAAGGTTAAGAACCGCTGCTTTATCACTTTCCCTGTCCGGGTGCCCAATATGGAGTCATGAAGCTTTTTTTTAAATTGTCCCCGATGTGGATGGACACTTGGAGGTGTCAAGTTGTCAGATCATTTAGAGTGTCGTCAGTAAACATGTTAACAAGACGTTTACAAGGAAGAGACTGATTTTGCGTAATTCCGACAGAAGAAGAGAAGTCGCGAAGCTAGTTTAAAATACACTTTTTCAGGCTGTTAATCGAATAAGTCTTTAGGAAAAATAAAGACAACCACTTCGTTCTATATTCTCTAGAACAGTCTTTCCCAAAGTTGGCGATAACGCCCCAATGTGGGCGCTGAAAGCCTAGAGGGGGGCGGTAAGGAACCCAGAAAAACACTTCACCTTTGTGCCTTCATTAGGTGAGACTAATATGTTATTGAGATTTTTAAGGTGAAAAAAAAGGGGGCGCTACAAAATAACTGATTTTCCAAGTGGCAGTTCGACGAAATAGGTTTGGAAACCTCTGCTCTAGAACGAGGCTGCTCTTGCCAAAAACTTATTCCTCCAAACGCATCACAACAACTGCCACATTTAAACAAACTACATGATTGACACGATGTCTTTTTAACACAAATATTAACGGATATTAAATATTAACGGATTAATTATTAATTATTAATCCGTTAACATTTCAACAGTTAGTGGGATAGTTAGACTGAACAGTGAACACCCCTGTAAATTTTTTCAATATTTTTATAATGTATATTGGGCACCGGAGGACGGCCATCGACGGCGAGGCAGACCGAGAAGGAGATGGCGGGACGATTTAGATGCGTATGCAAGGGACTGGCCTGACACAGCGCTGAACCGGGAGGTATGGAGATCAAGAGGAGAGGCCTTTGCCCAGCAGTGAGACACTATTGTAGGCTAGGGAAAAAAATATTTGACAAAATAAATGCTTTTCATCCATTGTACGATGTTCAAAGTCTGCCACGCGACGTCAAATACGTAAGACTAAATTTGGAATCACAAATTCCAATGAAAAACCTTACCCCTGTTAAGGTTAAAAGGTAAGTCAGCCTTCATAGCCTTCTGAAATATTCCGAAACAATTTCAAGATACTTCGTGTCTACTTATGTCGGTACTACAGTAACGAGACATCGTAGATTTTTTGCCGACTGTACCTAACCTTTAACCCTTTTTATTGGCCCCCTCTTCATTTATCGTATCGTAAACATACGCAACCTATTCGTCCGTCTGCGAATGGTTATTTCGATGTCAAGGGACAGATTCGTTTATGACTATGTGAATCTACATTCATGTATGTTACTGAAAATTTCAATACCTGACTGAAACAGTAGCGTTGCTGACTGACCTAGAGACTGACACACAACATAGAACCTAAACCCAGTAATTACCTTCAATAACAATAAGCTACGGACTTGTTTAGGAGACATTATTTTTTCGGATTATCTTAACCCTTTTACCGTCTCCGCCTATTTAGATACGTTGCTACAATATTGATAATAGTTTATGGGTAATTAGTGAGATTAATTGCCGATAAATGATTAATTTAATTGAGTTTGTATCATACTGTAAAATATAAGGAGCTCATAATTTTTTAATAGGTAGATTTATGTAGTCGATGTACGTATCATTTATGCCTGAAAAACGATTGAATTTGAAGCAAACCAAATTAAATTTATTTGCAAAATTAATAAGACAGTTCTGTCAAACTACAGAAAACTCGTATTAATAATAAGTAGTCGCCGTTTAAAAGCAAGGTCACAAAACATCTTTTTAGTATTGTTGCAGTACATCAAAACAACATTTAAATCAACCCTCTAATCCCGGAAACCTATCCCATCATAATTAATGCAATACACCGGATTACTGGCGTATTGTTATATCGGATAATCGTTCGTTCCGTCCACCGCATCCGAGACCCGCGATCCATTTATTTATTTAAGGAGAACCAACAGCTAAAAACACAATATGTAGTAGTTATAGCAACACAGCCAATTTACAGGATCCCACATATAGCTGTAGTTAACATGTTTAAGCTTAACTTAAACCAGGTGACGCGCACCAATCAGACGTCACAACATGCCAAACAAAACACCATAGAACTTCAAATGGAATTACTACACTCCTCAAAACATAGTACTTATAAAAAATAAAAAAGTAAAAAAGCCTTTATTTGACCAAGCTACAATAAGCTATAATTTTCAATCTTAGATTCTAAATTTACTGCAAAGTTACTTACTAGTTGCTATGTATACATACTTTAATTTCACTTTCTTTTAATACTAAATAACTCAATTTCTAGTTATCTTATTAAAATGCATTAAGCTAGGCCCCCAGTTGGGTAAAGGCCTCCTCCAAAGATGCCCATTTCTCTCTGTCCTGCGCTATTAGTACTCATTTCCTTGAAATAGATATGCAACAAAGTTCCCCATTAAATAAAAAATATTTTGTACTCGTAAGATTTAGGGTTAAATAAAGCATGAAAGTAAGCAATCCCTAAGTTCATGTAGCTAAAGTCTAAAATGCAACACAATGTTCACAGAGGCATCATCTCGGGTGGGGCGTGCGAGAAGGGGCCAGAATTAACCATTTCTTGGATATAAGTTGGCGGGCGCGCCAAATAATTTACATTTCGTGCACACGCTAAGTTACCGACAATAGCTAGAATGGAAATATCAATTGTGAGTAATTATTTATTTCTGTTGTGACGGTGATTTACAGTGATGTGTTGTTGGGGTTTTTTTTTTGTGATTGCCTTTTTTGAAAAAATATAGCTATATATAGTGTCATAAAAATATTGTTTAACGCATTTTTGTCGGGACTGCGTAAATTACGAGCTTTTGTGATTTTACCGTTGTGCCGCTGTCACAATTTAGCAGTGATCTGAACGCACGGGTGCGTTTACGGCAGCGCACTAAGCCTCGGGTCTGAAAGCTGGCAGCAAATGGGTTATACGCCAGTATAAATAAGTATTTTTTTCTTTCGCCATTAATACTACTCAGGTGGTCCTAAATATACACAAACTAGATTTTTTTTTTATGGGGTTTAAGATAAAATAATATACTTAATAAAATCATTTAAAGATGTGTTTAAACAATTTTGAATTTCTTCATCTTCTTTATACCCAAGGTGAATGACTACTGCATTACGCATCCTATCCACATTTTTATAAAAACATTTTATCATTTTCGTACCACCGATTCAAACACATTTTATAAAAAAAAACGCGTTAATATCTAAATATTTGAATAAGTGACAATCAGTGTTTACTACCTATAATATTTTCGCTCGAGATAATTCAACTATAGACATTAAAATAATGGTCTAACTAAAGACTAATAATTATAATAATTATTATACCTCGAAAATTAGGGTAATAGTTGAGATACACCTCTGGCTTCATCTGCACTTTTCATCAAGTAAGATAGGGTCCAAGCACTGCAGCACGGCAGGATTTAGCAAGCAAGATAGTGGTAGCAATCCGGGCGGACCTTGCACAAGGTCCTACCAATGCAGATATAGGTAGAGTCATTTACGATGACGCGTGCCATGGTTCTTATTACAATATCATTAATGTCTAATTTTGACAAAATCACGCATCTTCGTGGATGGCACTAGGGTATATCTTCAATCGCGTAATTTAATTTTTTTAAAATCGCTCCAGCGATCTCTTTGGGACAACAATGGGAGTAACAATTTTAAGGATCATGAAGTAATCCAAGTGTTCCCTCCATTTTAAGCAGTGTTTTATGGTGTATGGTGTCATTTTTATGGCCCGTAGAATAAGTATCGCCTTAGGGGCAATAAAAGCTATACTAAAACTCGAAATTATACGCGGAAATGTCTTTCCGTTACGTTTGACTACGTCGGCTGTACATTGTAAGACAATGTTAATTTTCCGTCAACTAGATGGTCGGAAAATTATTTCCTTAATTTTACAGTGATTTATACAATAACACTAAAATGTTAAAAGTACAACCTGTGTTATGGGATGTGAATCAGAAACCAATAAAATTATGTATACCTGAAAAATATTTTCGGCAAAAGTGAAACTTTTTCAGCGATTGAAAACTTTTCTAAAAGGAAATCAATTCATAAAATATCTTCTTAAGTTGGCTTGACTTGAATACAACAATTTAAGGAACATTAAAAAACTTTTTGGAAACAAGTTAAACTGAACAAAATTAAATTATATCTATATGAATGATTTTATAGTATAGTAAACGTGTGCTGCTGCTACGTTCGCAGCATAGTTTTCTTTTATTTTGTGAGAATATCAATATCACGTATCTTTGACAAATATAGTATAGAGGAAAAAAGGTAATAAGGCATTATTAAAAAAAAAGGTAATTATCTTTTCTTTAATAATTTATTATACAAAATTTTATGAGGTAGTCTTGTCTTTGTCACGCCCATACCGATTGTATGGACAAAACGTAACAAAACTGTCATTTTCTTTTGGGTCATTTTTTTAAATATCGGAATCGACTGTGCCTTAGATTCTGAGTAAGAAAAAACAGTTCCCAAAATCGAAAAAAGGAAACTTTTTTTTAAAAAACGCCCGTTACTTCATTAATACAGTTCGCAAACGCCAGAATCAATCGATTCTACGTCATTAAAAGACCAGTCATTATCATTATCACTAATGAATCTCTCAATACAATCCAACAAATATCATACAGACAAAAAATCAAGAGCAAGTGAAACGCGAGCGTCGCGTGAGCGCACGCAACGGCGTATTGATGTCCGTTAGATACAACGTATAGGAAACGTAATAAATAAACGCGTTTTAGTCGACAGTAGTGAAAACTAAGTGGTTTTCGTGGCATATTATATTAATTTTAGCATGCATACTCACACAATGTAACAGTAACGTCGACAGACAATACCTACACAAGCTTTTTTGCTGACAGTGCTTTTTGTTTGCATTTATGGGCCAATCAACTTTTTTACCGACACTAATCTGTCCGTGACATTTTTCAAACCATTGCAGATTTTTGTAAGTTAACATGTTTTTTCTGTAATTTAATAGATGATGTACATAAATACATGCCATCCTAGGTATTGGTAACGCCAGAGACAATTTTAGTAACGCAGGAGACGCCCAAAATGTCGGTAAAATAGTTGATTGGCCCTTATCTAACTTATTTTTGACTAAGTAAAGTTTTTTTAAGAGCTTCAGATTACAGATTATACATTTTTTCGACAGTCTTGGTCCCAAAGAGCAAGAAAAACAGCCTATTTTTGTAAGTAATCGAGTGCCATTAAGCTGCTATATAGCTTTCATACCTACTTAAAGAAAATAAACGAGATTTCAACTGTCATTTGTCATGATCACGAACAAATACAAAAAACAGTTAATTATTGTTCGTCTTATATGATGATAACAAGACTGAAAAGTGACAGATGACATCACGTTTTTTTTTTTAAAGTATGAAAGCTTGGTCGCAGCATCTGCCAATGTCGAACTCGATTATTAAAAAAAACTACTAAACGATTGAGAATAAAAATTAAAGAGCTGCTATTCCTCAGTCTCTAAATTCTAGAGTCTAGAACCAGGCATATCGAAAAAAAAAACTGCACCTCTTCAAAACCCTTTGCTCAGCGAATGCGATTTGTATACCAAATTTCAAGTCAATTACTCCACTAAAAAAAAGGCCATATCATATGAGAGTCGGACTCGCGCACCGAGGATTACGTACAAATATTTTTATTATATGACGTAGGTAACTAAAAATTTATGCTTTTCGCAATTTTTACTTTATATGTTCCTTTATTTGTTCCTTTATTTGTTCCTTTAGATGTTGCTTCGTACCAAACTTCAAGATTCTGAGTTCACGGGAAGTAGTAACCCTGTAGATTTTGATTCCATTGCAAGTGTATCTTTTGATTGTGTTGGCTTCGAAGTTTGATTTTTTTACAGCTCCCAGGGAGATAGACCTGAGTATCCATACTAATAAATGAGAAAGTGTGTTTGTGTTTGTATGTTTGTGTGTTTGTCCGTCTTTCACGCCGTAACAGAGCGACGCATCGACGTAATTTTTGGCATACAGACAGTTTATGGGCCTGAGAGTGACATAGGCTAATTTTTATCCCGGAAAAATGCACAGTTCCCGCGCAGCGCGCGGTAACCGAATACCACGCAGGCGGAGCCGCGGGCAAAATCTAGTTTGATATAAATTTCAGCTTGATAGGTACCTCCACGCGTTCCTAAGAAAAAGAGTCTTGACAGACAGACGGACGGACAGCAAAGGATCCTACAAGGGTTCCGTTTTTTCCTTTTGAGATACGGAACCCTAAAAATGGATTAAATTACTTTTTTTATTATTCGACTGGAAGGCAAACGAGCAAGTGGGTCTCCTGGTGGTAAGAGATCACCACCGCCCATAAACATCTGCAACACCATGGGTATTGCAGATGCGTTGCCAACCTAGAGGCCTAAGTTGGAATACCTCAAGTGCCAGTAATTTCACCGGCTGTCTTACTCTCCGCGCCGAAACACAACAGTCCAAGCACGGCTGCTTCACGGCAAGCAGGGCAGGCCAGGCAGGGATTAAATTAGACTTCCACCAAGTTACATTAAAGCTGTTGTAGCCGAAGCGAACTAACTGACTATAAATAGATCAATATCTATACAATTAGACATAAATAAGAAAAGATTCCATCACTTTCCTTGTATCGACCGGTGGAGTCAGCGCAAATATTTCCCGTTTGTTTTGGGGGAAAAAAACCGTGTTTTGTTATTCGCGGACATGTTTGTTGACGGTAATAAATATAATGAAAGCTTACGTAAAATGATATAGTGGGCGAGCCGCGAAATAGGGCTACGGTCTATTAATTCCCACCTGTCTTACAAATAAGGTTTTCTGACTTACATCGTTTTGCTTTTTATACTGCTGATATTATAAGTGCGATAAATAGGTACGGATGTAATTTGGTATTTAGATAGACAGTTATGGCCACTTGCTGGAAACACATAAATCTCGAGTTAGCGTTAAGCTTAGTTTAGTAGTGTCAAAATGTATGGAACTGTCAAGCTTAAGCCAGGCTTAACAACTAAATCTAGATTTATTTTTACCTGCAAGTGGCCGTTAGAGCTTAGTTAGGAAAATCCTTAAAATTAGGATTAAGGATTCGCTTTGAATGTTGTACTCGTATGCTTTTTTTTTGCTTAAAATAAACAGCTTAAAAAAATTCAAATTTTAAATATTTTTTTAGACATTCGTAATAGCACAAACACAAACATAGGCTACTTTTTAACCCGATATTCCCAATCCATCTATTTAAGTAAAAAAAAAAAAATAACGCCAAGCTGGCTTTAATCTAAGCGATAAGGCCGCCTATTGCTTACCTTGTAATTTTCTCTGTGTATCTGTCTTCGGTATCGCTTACTATTTCTGGTGTAGGTATACAATAAAGAGTAATTTGTTTTGTTTTGTATTTTTTGCGCAGGTAGTTTAAAAAAAAATACGTGTAAAACTGCCCATTGCGGCCTATTTACTGAATAAATGATTTGAATTTGAATCACCGGTGGGGGGAGGAAAGTAGCCGTTCCATACGTAAATTAGGGCTATATATTATGTACAGTCGGAGTAAAAAAAGTTTCGTCACCTTAAGATCTATTTTCCTTTGCTCAGTATACTGCGACATACTGCGTCAACCTGTCAACCTGCTGAACATAATCAGGTGACCATAGCAACCCTACAACTAAACCTTGGCACTGACAAACATTGACAATTAAATAGAACAATATTTAATTGAAACTTTTACGTAGTTGTTTATTAAAAAGGTTTTGTATTGATACGAAACTAGACATATGTCAGAGGTGTTACATTGATCCTTGTTGTCATGCCAAGTAAGTATAATTTGATATGCACTTGTCTACTTAGTACTTTGGTTTCAAAACGTACTACGAGTCTATGACTTCGTAAAGGAATCAATTTAATAACTGACGAAGGTTTTTCTACCCCCACTGTATAGGCCACGGTATTATGTACGATGTGCAAAATTCAAACTTCATATCTTGCCATCCCGCTTACGCTAATTATTTAATACGAGAGTGAGAGGGACAGTACGATACGAATTTGGAGCCAGATCATGAAGCCATCAAATGTGATTAAGATTGCGTCACGCGCGTGCGATTACCGCGGAATAGTAGCTAGCAATCTGCCCACGGAAATTGTTTATAAACAATTATGTCATGTTATGCATGTGGTGTAGTGATTTAATAAGATGTGTGTTATGGTAGCAATCCACCGTGTGTAGAAACGAGTGCACAGATAAAAGAATAACCTAACCGAAGACTAAGGTTTTAATTTTTTTAAATCTTTTTTTTAACTGGAAATTTTATCAGTCTCACTGTATTTTTAACCCCCGACGCAAAAAGAGGGGTGTTATACCTAACTTTGAAAGCTATGTGTGTCTATGTGTCTGTCTGTGGCACCGTAGTTTTAAACGGGTAGACCGATTTGAATGCGGTTTTTTATTTGAAAGCAGGTTTTCGAGCGATAGTACTTAGACATGTAGAACTTTAATGTGACAAAGTCGGGGCGAATTGGGGGTTTTCTAACTTTTTATTGGTTAGGTTATATTGTGTATTTTTAGTAATGTATGAGGACCAGATGAGTAGGACCTTGTGCAAGGTCCGCCCGGATTGCTACCACCATCATGCTCACTAATTCTGCCGTGAAGCATCAGTGCTTGCACTGTTGTGTTTCGGCGTGGATACTAAGACAGCCGGTGAAATTACTGGCACTTGAGGTATCCCATCTTAGGCCTCTAGGTTAGCAACGCATCTGCAATACCCCTGGTGTTGTAACATGGAACTTTATTAAAGTGTCTAACGTTAAAATTAAAAATGTAGGACTGTACGATGATTACCGAAGCTTATTGAGAGATATCGCGTGGTCTGATGCTGTGAAGGCGAGCCGCTTCGCAAGCAATTAATGACTGACAGGTCACTAAGTAGACAAAGTCATAATAGAAAGTCAACAGTCCCAACGAAAGTGTCGGTAAACTCGGTTTACGAATGACCAATTACATACACTGACAAGCGAAACATTAGAGCCTGCGCACACAGAGAGCGGTCAGAGTTCTGCGTTCTAGTGACCGTTGACCGCCCAAGAGTTCCAACGCACACAAGCGGCGTGCAAATTCTCGCGTTCTACATAGTCTCATTTGGGTCTTTGCACATGCAACACGTCACTAACCCTACCAATTCAATCAACTTTTCCATGTTTGCTAACTCAGACATCGCGGCGTTCCGGCGTTGTCTGTCTCGGCGGGAAAAGAACTCTTGGAACGCGACGTTCCGCTTTGACCGCCGCGGTCAGACTGCCCGCTGTGTGCGTTGTTGTTATAGACTCGGTACATTCTAATGAACGCCGAACGCGGAACTCGGAACTCCTGACCGCTGCCTGTGTGCGCTCTAACACCTCCCCGTAACGTTCTATGTAACTTTTACACAGAATCTACACAATCGTACTCTGTTCTGAGAAGTATTCAATTATAATCATAGTAAAAACAAGTACTGTTCCAAACGATGGGAAAGTCGCTGAGCCTAATCGAAATGACACTTATTTTAGCACTGAACAGTAAGTTTGACAGGGGCCATAATAATATTGTAGAAGCGATAGAAACGTAAGAAATGACGAAATGTCAGTAATGACATAATGATGACATGTTAATTCCTTGAACAGAACAGTCATTTGTGTGAAGAGCAATCACTAGAAGCGAGAATTTGCTCATTGATTTCTCTTTTGGCAGATCATTCTGTTTGCGGGTTAATGTAAGCCCGCGGGTTTGCTCACGTTAAAGAGTTAGCTAAAAACCGGCCAAGTGCGAGTCGGACAACAGTAGACATTAGCAAAAAAATTGACTTTGTTGTATGGGAGCCCCCCTTAAATATTAATTGTATTCTGTTTTTAGTATTTGTTGTTATAGCGGCTACAGTAATACATAATCTGTGAAATTTTCAAGTGTCTAACTATTATGACTCAAGAGATAGAGCCCTGTGACAGATGGACGGACGGACAGACAGTGTTCCGTTGGCACCTTTTGGAAGCGGAACCCTAAAAAACTGCGCCTACTACAGTCATGAACAGTCATTTTTTGGTAATGCAGGAGACGCGCAAAGTGTCGGTAAAATAGTTGATTGGCCCCCCTACCGTATTTATCCATACTAATATTATAAATGCGAAAGTAACTGTCTGTCTGTCTGTCTGTCTGTCTGTTACGCTTTCACGCCAAAACCGCTGTACCAATTTGGATGAAATTTGGTATAGAAATAGAATAGACCTTGGGAAAGGACATAGGCTATCTTTTATCGCGAAAAAGAGGCTTTAAATAGGGGGTGATAGTTTATATGGTGGAAGTTCGTCGCTGTCGAAGATAAAGCTATGAAACTTGACATTTAGACATTTAATATACTATCCATATGCATACTAATATTATAAATGTCAAAGTGTGTTTGTATGTTTGTATGTTTGTCCGTCTTTCATGCCGTAACGGAGCGACGGATCGACGTGATTTTTGGCATGGAGATAGTTTATGGGCCCGAGAGTGATATAGGCTACTTTTTATCCCGGAAAAATGCGCAGATCCCGAGGGAACAGCGCGCGATAACCGAATACCACGCGGGCGGAGCCGCGGGCAAAAGCTAGTGATATTATAAATAATCGCGATTTAACAATTATTACATGTCAGTGTTACGAAATTTATGTATAAACTGTGGACATGCAATAATCGAGAGCACGCGAACTGTCAGTAACACACAATGTTTACATACAAATCACACTATTACTTAACACAGATTTCTCTATCTTTCAGTGTATTCGGCATTGATTTGCATAAATCGACTCGTTTATATCGATTTCTTTCGAGTAAACAAGTAGAGAATGACAGATAGAGCTCAAAAAGTAAATTTACATAGGCTATATGAAACGAAATAATAAAATGAAATGAAATAAGGAAATAGTTTATTTTGCTTTAGACATGGTAAAATGGTCTTATAAATGAAATAACGAAATAAGATTCACTTTTTAACTAGTTCTTCAGCAAGGAATATAAAACTATGATTAACTTAATAGCGTGTTAAAAAAGGGCCAACAGCTATCGAAAATGTGTTTTGAATGTGTTCTAAAGCATGAGTTTCTAGCCGGATTCTTCTCGACGTAGGTTTTTCCGAACAGGTGGTAGATTTTTTTGTCATTCATACAAAGCGCTTAAATTGAATAAAAATATCGTAACTACTTTTAAAAAAGCTCGTAACTTAAAATTGTTATCTTTTCGGAGTGACTTATTTTTTCGAGTGCTCTTCTCTACCACTTAAAGGTTGACTGGCAAAGATCCCTTCAGGGATAATTCCGCCTTTGTACTTAGCACTTTCTTTTTGTGTGATATTTTTGTATGTCCTTTTTGTACAATAAAGAATATAAACAAACAAACAAACTTTATGTGCATTATTTGAAGGGTCGATTTTGTTGACGTATTGATTTGAGATAAGAGTTTTTTTCATAGTAGTGACGACATTTCGACTTTGACTCATCTTCTCCGTAATTAATTCCACGTTGTCAAGCACAACTCCACTCCTACAACTAACTACATACCTACATAGTACAGCCCGCAACGAAACCAAGAAAACTTAATTCAAAACTAACCGCTAACGAACTTCTCGCGTCGACCGCCATTACTCGCGCAACGCGGAAACGCCCGGAAACACACGAACACGCCCGAAGTAATGGCACCGCACACGACGTGATTCATTATACGCAACGCGGTAGGCTCACCAGGCAGTAAGATAAAAGAAATAATTCCGATCCGCATTAGCGATCCCTTCAAATAGGGAACTTACTGTGTTAAAAATAAAATTGTGTTAAATACTTGTAATGTATAGTATATAGATATCATTTATAAATATAGCGAATCTGTTTAAAAAAAAAATACCTCGTTGAGTTTGAGAGGTTTTTTCCGAACCGGAGGTAGATTTTTTGACGTTCATAAGTGCTTGTCCTAAATTGAATAAAGAGATTTTGACTTTGACTGAAAGAAAAAAAATGCATTTATTCACAACATAAGACACAACAATAGTATTAAGTACAACACATAGGAAAGTATGCGTCATTGCGGTTGTGAAAGGACACTGGCTCAGCATAATGCTGAAGCGTTAATAATAAACACCCCAGCGCCAGAAACTAACCTAACCAACAAAAAGTTGGAAAACCCCCGACTTTGTCACTTTAAAGTTCAATATCTTAAAAACGGCTGAACCGATTTTGGTGAAACATGTCTAAGAACCATTGCTAGAAAACCTGCTATCAAATAAAAAAAACCGCATTCAAATCGGTCCACCCGTTTAAGAGCTACGGTGCCAAAGACAGACACACAGACACACATAGCGGTCAAACTTATAACACCCCTCTTTTTGCGTCGGGGGTTAAAAAACGAATATGTCTCGCTAAAATCTGACGCTTTGCCACCCTAGCGGCTACTACGGAAGCGAAGATAGTGGAAAGAAATTAGCAACCGTCTTTTATATTTATGCGTACGATATTTACACTTGGTTGCAGATTTTTCCAAGTACCAATTAATTGAATTATTCGCTGTATCGTTCGCTTTGAAACTGAACAATCAATTAATATTAATAGTGTTGCATTTTTACAATATTAAATACTAACCTAACACAATAAACACTAACCTAGTCAAATAATTCGCCCCTTGCCATTCCCGGCGCAAAGGTGCCCATAACGCTCGCGGCATTACCACGTTGGATAGCTATGGACAGCCTTTGCATCAGAAATGACTCGGAGCGAGGGTCCTCCCCTTTTTGCCTGAGTCTTTTTGTGTTGCATTTGTTTCTCATGTGTATACATACGTGTTATGTGTGTATGTATGTACTCTTTATTGTACAAAATAAGTAAAACAAACACAATTGACAAAAAATGAAAAATATGCACAAAGGCGAACTTATCCCTTTAAGAGACCTACCAGTTAAACTTTGAGTGTTCATTTTTGACTTCCGTTAACTTTGAGGGAATATTTAACAGGTCAAATTAAGTTATGGCATCGTAATTGTAGCTACCAAACGGATAGACCGATTTTGACGCGGTTTCTTTGAATTGAAAGCTTGTTATTGTATTTTTATTCGACTGGATGGTAAACGAGCAAGTGGGTCTCCTTATGGTAAGAGATCACCACCGTCCATAAACATCTGCAACACCAGGGGTCTTGCAGTTGCGTTGCCAACCTAGAGGCCTAAGATGGATCACCTCAAGTGCCAGTAATTTCACCGGCTGTCTTACTCTCCACGCCGAAACAAACAGTGCAAGCACTGCTGGTTCACGGCAGGATTAGCGAGCAAGATGGTGGTAGCAACCAGGGCGGACCTTGCACAAGGTCCTACCACCTGCAAAGTTTAATGTGTGACAGTTTCTTAATCTTGCTCGATAATCTTGCCGTGAAGCAGCAGTGCTTGTACTGTTGTTTCGGCATGGAGAGTAAGACAGCCGGTGAAATTACTGACACTTGAGGTATCCCATCTTAGGCCTCTAGGTTGGCAACGCATCTGCAATACCGCTGGTAGCTGGTGTGTATTTCAGTTAGGTTGTGTCACTTAGATTGTGGAATGAACTTCCTGCCGTGGTTTTCCCAGCGAGTTACAGTATGGAGGTCTTCAAAAGGGGTATAAAAAGGTTTATGCAGGGTCGGCAACGCGCGAATGATACTTCGGGTGTTGCAAGCGTTCCTAGGCGGCGGTAACCGCTTAACATCAGGCGGACCGCATGCATGTTTGCCACCGACGTGGTATAAAAAAAAGTTCGTATTTTCAATTTAGGTGAGGTTGTTGTTTGTTGCTCTCCATTTATTATTTTATTTGTCGTCAACAGCTCGCCCTCCCCCTTTTCCTGGTGGTGGCGTGTGCCGCGGCCCAGTTCGACGGTTACCATGGCTACGAGGACCTGGACGCCTATAAGTACAAGGCTGCGATACCCCACCAGAGCTTGGACGAGCATCAAGATGAATACGACGTGGATTACCATGTAAGTTCTGATTAGGGCGGCTATGTAAGTTAGGCTGGTTCATCGACGGCTTAGGGGTGGGAGGAAGGGGGGGATCCGGGGTTATGAGCTCCCTCCTTAAACTCATAGTTTTTTTTATTCGACTGGATGGCATACGAGCATGTGGGTCTCCTGATGGTAAGAGATCACCACCGCCCATAAACATCTGCAACACCCGGCCAACCTAGAGGCCGAAGATGGGATACCTCAAGTGGCGGTAATTTCACCGGTTGTCTTACTCTCCACGCCGAAACACAACAGTGTAAGCACTGATGCTTCACGGCAGGATTAGCGAGCAAGATGGTGGAAGCAATCCGGGTGGACCTTGCACAAGGTCCTACCACCTGTGTCTTAGATTTTGACAAAGTTAATATCTTTCTGCGACAAACGTGGAGAATACATACTAATATTATAAACGCGAAGTGTGTTTGTACGTTTGTCCGTCTTTCACGTCGAAACGGAGCGACGGATCGACGTGATTTTTGGCATGGAGATAGTTTATGGGCCAAAAAGTCACTTGGGTTTCTTTTTATCCCGGAAAATAACACAGTTCCCGAGGGAACAGCGCGCGATAACCGAATTCCACGCGGGCGAAGCCGCGGCCAAAAGCTAGTTGATTTTGTATTTATACACACTTTTGTATTTATAATTTAGTATGGATATGGATTAATGTTTTTTGGGGGAGGCCTATGTCCAGCAGTGGACGTCTTTCGGCTGACATGATGATGGATTAATGTTTTTTACAATGCTTTTTTTTTTCGAAAATATAATTAGAATTTAACAATGTGATTTTAAATATTGACTTGTATACATTTCAGGCGCATCCAAAATATTCCTTCGACTACTCTGTGAAAGACCCTCACACTGGCGACAACAAAGAGCACTGGGAGACCAGGGATGGCGACAAAGTTAAAGGTACGACATATTTTGACGATTAACAAATTGCAACCACATAGTTGTTCGAAACATGTCGGACATATTTGATTTTGACCCACTTCCAATGGTGGGATTGACTTGAAATTTGATGACATCGCACCTTTAAAACAATAATGACGTACACAATGTTTTAGACTATCACGGTTCTTACTAACCCCCGACGCAAAAAGTGGGGTGTTATAAGTTTGACCGTTATCTGTGTATGTCTGTGGCACCGTAGCTCTTAAACGAGTGAGCCGATTTGAATGCGGTTTTTTATTTCAAAGCAGGGTTTGAAGCGATGGTTCTTAGACATTTTTTTATCAAAATAGGTTCAGCTGTTTTTGAGATTGTGAACTTTGAAGTGACAGTGTCAGGAGTTTTCTAAATTTTTGTTGTTGTATGATTTAAATTTGGGTTTAGTTCCGCATACCTTGATGTTAGAGATGCTCAATATTTCGTTTATCTCGTGAATCATGGCGCATGCAATCTAGCCGTAAATAAACCATTTTTCTTTTTTTCAATCTCGAAAAGTTAAAATTTACATAGTGCGATATGTAGGCTGGATGACAATGCAAAGTTGATGTGTATTTGTTTCGAACACGAAAACAAACTCGCGCGACTGTCATTCGCCATTTTGACGCTTAGTAATAAATTAGCTTCCAAGTAAGTCGGTTGTTTCATTCGCTCCATAGCTGTATACTTCTCACTGGCGACGACTTGTGTCTTACCCGCGTGTGTGTGTGTTGTGTTTTTGTGTCTTATGTGTTCTTGAACAATAAAAAAAGTCATGTCTTATTTGGGGAGCCTAAATTCATTCGATCATAATTCCCAAGAGTGGGAGATTTTCCACAGTCGTTTGCAGCAGTTTCTTATTCTAAATAAGATCGAGGAAGCAGGGACAAAGAGTGCGCTGTTACTATTAAAACTATAGCTACCACCAATTTTGATTTCCAGGAAGCTACACCCTCATAGAGACAGACGGCACAAAACGCGTCGTAGAATACGAGGCGGACGACAAAAACGGTTTCAACGCGATCGTTCACAAAATAGGCACGCCGGTCGAACATCCCATCGAACACCCCGTCGAACTCCCCGTCAAACACAAGCCGGTCAAAGCGTTCGAGCCGAACTACCACCACGAGTTCAGCAATCAAGGGTTTGAAGATGGTTTCGTGCCGATTGTCGGATACGAACATTAAGGTATGTTTGTGAAACGGCGTTAGAGTAAAACTTGTAGTTTTTTCACTCATTTTGCATAAGTTTCTAATAAACCCCCTGACGTTGGAGATTAGTGATTAAAGTGCCGATTGTCGGATACGAACATTAAGGTATGTTTGTAAAAGGGCGTTCGAGTAAAACTTGTAGTTTTTTTCACTCATTTTGCATAAGTTTCTAATAAACCCCCCGACGTTGGGGATTAGAGATAAAAGTCTATGTTACCACGTTCGGTCCTAGCACCGATCCACTAAACTCGTACGCTTTGCCTACGCTTATCCAACAGCAGTCACTTCTATGCCAGTGACACGAATAAATGTCACAGACGTAATACAAGGTGAACTTAGCCTCTGGACAAATAATGAAACCATGGATAAGACTGATACTTAGCAATATCTTAAAATAGTTATTTGCATAAGAAAAAAAATCTATGAAATCAGATCATCCAAATACACAGGCTGCTCCAAAGTGATACATTGAAAACCGTTAGTTTTTCGGTAAATATTGGACTGATTGTTATGATACTTTGCAGTTTGGTTTCAAATATCTTGCTAAGCCAGTAATATTCGTATTTGTCCAGAGACTAAGGTCACCCAGTATAATGCGGTGCCAGTCGTCTGTGACTTTTTAGTTCTTACTCCTATGCCAGTGACACGCATGTCGTCAAAATAATTCGTTCCTCCTAAAGGCTGGCATAGCGTAAGTGTTGTATAGCAAGATAGAGGGCAGCAGTGTATTTTGTTGTTTGGTTGAATCTGCGGTACGAACTAAAAAAACAGTGAACACGGGAAAAAAACAGTGAACACGGCTATTGAGTTTTTTTTATATCTTCGTACAAGTATTAATTAATTACGCTAAAAACTAGATAGTTATAACAGTCAAAAGTCAAATTCTCTTTATTCAATTTAGGCTATGACAAGCACTTATGAAAGTTTAAAAATCTACCACCGGTTCGGAAAAAACCTCTGTCGAGAAGAATCCGGCAAGAAACTCAACGAGGTATTTTTTTTTTAAAACAGATTCACAATATTACATTACAAGTATTTAACACAATTTTATCTTTAATTTTAAATTTTAACAGTAATTCTTAGCGGAACTTTGCCGGAGCCGAAAGCGATCCACTAAGCTCTAGCTAAGCATAGCGCATATCCCACAGCACTCACAAATACGTGTTACTGGCATAGGAGTAAGAACTAAAAAGTCACAGACGTGTCACTGGGGCCGAACGTATTAAAGTCTCTATGTAATGCAGATTATGTGATATTTTCTTTCGGAAGGCATCTCCGTTCACTTTCATGATGGAGATGTAATGTATGACGTTTTGCCGTCGTATTTTGTCGGAAAATTTCGTTTTTATCTTGCTCTCTCAACCAGCTTGCTGAAGTTTACTGAAGCTAATTGAAAAAGCTAGATAAATACGAACATATCCCGACAAAACACGATGGAAAAATAGTTTTGTTTCTGTTAATTCTTATTGCGTTAATCGTTTGGTTGAATTGGATGATTATAATGATTGTTATTTGCTGAGAGAAGAATTATATCTCGGCCCATATACGACCCACTGGAGGGCAAAGGCCTCCTCTCAGAACGAGAGAGCTAAAAGAATGTATGCTTTGAATTTTCTAAGGTACTTATCCAGTAATTCGTCAACAAATATTCATTTAACAAACGTTTCGCAAAATTTTGATACACAAATTAATCATTTAATAAATTGATGTTTTGTAAAATAACTAGTTTGAAAAATAAGTTATTTGAGTAGGTAATTGTCATTTTTTAAATGATGATTTATCATATGATGTATTTGTAAAGTGACAAGTTTGTTAAAAGTATATTTATCAAATGATTATTTGTGATATTAACAGTTTGTGATATGAAGTGGTTGCGAAATGAACAGTTTGCGAAACGTTGTTTGTGAAATTATCATTTGTTAAGCGTCGTTTGCGAAATGATAGTAAACCTTTTCTGAGCGATTAAGCATGTTTGTTAACTTACTTTTACTGTAGACAATGATTGTTACAAAGATATTCTATCGCATAGTTAAATAAAGACTGTACTTGTTACTTCTTAATATTAGTTTTAAGTGTTGTACAAAAACTTGCATTGGAATTAAACTTTTTAAATTGTTTCTATGTCTTTCTATCTCAACCTTGAATAGGCTAGACGACTAAAAAAAACTGTTTAGTCCGTCAGGTGGACAATTTAAAAATATTGTACACATATTTTATCTTTTGTTTGACAAACAAAAAATAAAGAGGATACAGTGCTTAGAAATTTCGATTGACGTCACTATATGGTACGATTTTTACCTATAGTGACGTCACAAGCCCCCCACTCCGAAAGTTTAATGATCTATCTATACCTTTGTCGATTTTTAATAAATAGATAAACCAAAAAATACGTGTCCCATATGTTTCCATAATCTAACTGACGGATTAAATAGAATGATATATATTTAACCCAGTCGTCATCCCTATTGGTTTGAAGGAGAGGTAAGTGCCGTACAGTCGTCACCAAAAATTTCAGAGCGGCCAAGGTGATTAAAAATATCGATACAGGAACTCTTAATACCTTCATAATAAATTGCATGTGCCTATATTTTTGACCACCTTGGCCACCTTCTCCTTGGCTTCTCGATGGACGAAGTGCAGTATTTATTTTTACATGTTTCCCTTTGACTTACCTCTGCGCAAGCGCGAGCTTCAACCGGTCGTTCTCGTAGCGAAGCTGCTGTTCAGTGGACTCTGGCAGCACTTCGGGCGGAGGTGCTCCCGCGGACGCCAGCGGGCCGCGCGGCGCCCGCCCGACCGTGGCGTAACCGCCCTGGTTTAAAAAAAAGTCAAATATTTTCCTCTATTTTTTTATAAATATTTTATGGTGCTTTTTGAATTAATTAAAAATAACACATTTGAAATTCTCACAGTAAGATGGGAGTTAACTACTACTAGCGCTTTAGTGGCGTTTTAGTGAAGTATTATATTGAGTTCACCACTTTATTTTCAATTGATAGAATTATTATTACTATTAATTTGGCTGTGACAGACGGACAGACAGACAGTCGCACGCACTCGTCCTATGAGGGTTCCTTTTTTTGTACATGGAGAGTCGAGCTGTTTGACACAGGAACAAAATAAATGTGATTTTCATAGCATTAGGACGAGGGGGGGGGGGGGGGCGGTTATAAACGGTGTGACGTAATTTATGGATGGCCAATAAACAAAATCCCAATAAAACCGGGTATGCATCTGAATATCGAATATATAAAAATAGCGAATGGGTCATAATATCGAAAGGTTTATTTTCTGGAACCGAAAACTTTTCAGGATTGATTAATACGGCATCGTATAGAACCTCTTAGGTTAGGTTAGTTTAGATTTATAACAATCTAAAAAAAATAAAGTCTTAACAGAAATACCTTCCTCCTTTCCTTCTTTTCTCAACCGCCCTGGCTGAGGAAAACCTACATAAATACTGGTTCATTGAAGATTTTACAAAATCAATTGGGGCGTGCTTATAATGTACCTGTAGGGTAGACGACACGGAGTGTGCTCTCTGGTGGACCATCATCTCTTCGTTGTCCACTTTAGGCTGAAACAAAACACGATCATTAGACATTAATGGTTTCTAACCTTTAAGTCCTTGCTCATTATTTTCTTTTTCTTTCTTAGCCTACGTGTTTTTTATAGCCAACGTGTAAGTGTTTGTGTTGTATAAAGACATTTAGAATTTGAGTATCATCATCATCATCATGTCAGCCGAAAGATGTCCACTGCTGGACATAGGCCTCCCCCAAGGCTCTCCACTCAGACCGGTCTTGTGCTTTTCGCATCCACCGCGATCCCGCGATCTTAGCCAAGTCGTCGCTCCATCTTGTTGGAGGCCTACCGACAGCTCGTCTCCCGGTCCGCGGACGTCATTCGAGAACCTTCTGACCCCATCGGCCATCAGTCCTGCGTGCAATGTGGTCCGCCCACTGCCACTTCAGTTTGAGTATGATAGTGTATTAATATCTTCTTGACAACAGATTCGAATTTTCGACCGCTTACTTTCTCAACCTCGTGTCTGGCCACATTAAATTGCTTTAGAATCATTTTTATACTAAGAATGATAGTTGATTTGTTGTAAATATACAATTCGGGTAGATACGAGGTTGAGAAAGTAAGTGGTCATTTTGTATTTGTTTGATGATGATGATTATGATGATGATGAAGATGATGATGATAATGATAATGAGATGACGATTATACTGCTAAATGATAATAATGAAGATGATGTTGATGATAATGAAGAAGATGATGATGATAATGAAGAAGATGATGATAATAATGATAATGAGATGACGATGATACTGCTAATGACAATAATGAAGATGATGTTGATGATAATGAAGATGACGATGATACTGCTAATGATAATAATGAAATTGATATTGATGATGATGATGATGCCGTTACCTGTTGCGGCGGCGGCTGCGCCGGCGCGTCGTCGGCGGGCGCGCGGGCGGCGAGCAGCGGCGAGGCCGTGGCTGAAGCCACCGGCGTGGCCGCGCCGCTGTTCCCATTGGTGGCTTTACCTGACATCTGTTGCGCTTGTATAGCCTCCTTCACCTCTTGGAACTTTTCTATGAACTGCGACAATGGATGACGTTATGTTAGTCAAAAGAAGATATAACATTTTTATTGAATATTCGTTTATCCGCGGCTTCGCACTCTTAAATTCCGCAGAGAAAGAGAGAGAAACATTTATTTACACATATTCCATACACGATAAAATTCATTAGATGGACAAAAAAAAAAACAAAATCACAAAATCATGATTTTGTTTTTTTTTTTTGTCCATCTAATGAATTTTATCGGAACACCCACAAAATCAAGTGGGTGTTCCGAAAAAATTGTGCCAAATTCGATGACTATACCTAGCGGAAGAGATTTCGAGATTTTACGACGATCCCATGGAAATAAATAAATAGAAAGTAGCTTATGTCTTAACCCAGATGTCCAGCTGTCTTCACACCAAAATTTCATATAAATCCGTCCACCCGTTTTAGCACATACAAACATACTGAAAAAAAATCACATTTTTAACACAGATTGCTCAGGTAGTATCCAAACAGTACAAAATTAGAGATGGAGAATGTCAAGGCTTTGATGACCCGAAATCGCGATGCAACACTTCTTGATAATTTTATGTGACAGATATCCGTGATGCAGTTTCCGTTTGTTTCGTTCGAATAATCAGAGACGGTTTCATATCATCGTAAGATCCAACACCAAAACTGATAAATAGAATAGAATAGAATTGATTTATTTGGTGTTAAAAGTTTTTACTTGAAAACTTAATCTAAATACAACAGTAGTTAACAAATAAAATAAAAATAGTATACCTTTCCGAGTTCGGCTTCGGACGCGAAACCTAACCCATACACGGTGTTTGCTCGAACGTCGCTCCATTGCCCGAACTTTTGAGAAGTCTTCGTGAATGTCATGTTTGCTGTTATCGTACTGTTTATCACCGCCTGTGGACAATTTCATCTATAAGACTTATTTGCTTTTTTACTTCGTCAATTTCAGAGTAGTAGGAAACGTGTCAAGAAAAGTTCAAGCAAAGGAACTGGCTAGCCAGCGCCAAGTGTAATATTACACGAAGCACTTGGTGCCACTTTTGACTCTTCTATAACTCAAAACCTCTTTAACGTAAACACAAAACTACGTGTGTTCAATTATATCCATAAGGACATTTAGAAAACAATGGAGCATTCCGTTTAAGCCCTTTAGGGTGCGATTCCTCTGATAAATGCGAATGTCTACGTAGCAGCAGTTCACTTACACCTCCTCGATTTTCTTCCTTATCTCATCAAAAGAATAAGAAAGAACGAAGATACATTAATTTACAACAACCCAAGACATAAAAATATCATTTACTAATAGACAACATGAAGAATATTTGCGAAATCGGGCACTGACTCGATATGATGCCGAAAAGTTAAAAGACCCTAGCGGTTGATTTTCAGCCAGCACCGTCAGTGACACTCGGATCGCTATATAAATATTAAGACAACCAACCCCCTATTCTCTTAATAGTCCTATCCATACACTCCATCTACCCAATGCTCTAAGGATACCTTTAACCGTAGATGCTGTGATGCTGTGATATGCTGAGCCGGGACCTTTTTATAGCGGCAACAATTTTTTTTTTCTAGCCTGTGTAATGTGTCACTGCTGTTATAAATAAATTATTTTCTTCTTTCCTTCTGTAAATTACCTTGGTGCCTTCAACACTGATGATACGGTACAGGTTACGTGAAGAGTCATAGAAGAAGGAGACGGAGACGGCAGTGGAACTGGCGGACATCCAGGAACGCTTCGTCTTCGGGTCTATGTGGAACACGTGCGCCTTGCACGTGAAGATTGGCTGCTCACTGCGAACAAATAGGGACTTAAGTACAGCAAGTACAACTTCTTATTCAAGAGTTATACTCTTGTCGGTGTAGCCAATGAATGACTCCACTTCTCTATATTAGAAAGAAAGAAAGTTGTTGTCTTTTGTTTTGAATAAATATATTTTCTTTCTTTCATTCTTTCTTCTATATTCAAAGCTGCCTCGTTAACCTCCTCATGCGCCGTGACGGCTACCTTTCTTTTACTTGCTTTTAATGTCATCTAAGACGGAAAAGTGGTGGGAAACAAAAAAGAGGGAGGCCGAGGATTGACTATACAAAGTACACCTACTGAGCTCAAAATCGAGGAAACCTTTATTTTATTTTGTTTTTTTTTTAATACATGATGACCAGATGGTCCCAAAGGAAGACCATGAGCGCTGTTCGCAAGACCGGCAGATTGCTAATTTAGGACCACTTCGTGACAGGCATATTTTTAGTAAGAACCTCTTCCTCGTGTTTTCTGTCTAGCTAAAATATATCATTTTGATTCTAAAGTCGTGTCACAGCTCACAGTCAATAGTTTTGGTCTAAGACGACTGTTAGACTTCAATGTATCAGAATCCACCAAAATGCTACCAAACTTTTAATTACTACGTTTCCTCTAAACACTCGTATACACCATTAAGTAAATTGCTAAAACAAGGTTCAAAGTTAAATATGTATCAAACAACAGAGTTCGCAACAAGAGTTGTCAGAGCTCACAAATTGAAATTCAGGTAGAAACACAGCAACCCACTGCTTCGCCCACGCTCCGTTTTGGGTAAGAATTTATCCTACGAAAATCTTATTATTTAAAGGTATTCCAATATTAATATTTAATGTATAGTGGGCATCATGACAGATTGGGCATTCCGGTATAGTTGATATTTCGATAAGGTCAGAATTTTGATTCAGTGTAAGTTGCGGTGCAGTGGACATTTGATAGGTACGGGGAATATACTCAGCGGCACAAAATTTGGCCCACCCTTCATACAAAATTACCGATTTTGGATACATTCGAGGGCCAGATATTTGCCGCTCATTATATTTTGATACAGTAGAAGGCATATCACGTACGTCTACGTTGAAGCATTTTTGTTATATCTTTAAGAATTATTGTTTACAAATGAATTATTCCGGCGGCTCCTGTCGAGAAGATCATGAAATTGCTTTACCACCTCAAAGACCCGGTCGCGACGGCTCGTAATTTTCCAATACATTACACGTATTGCTAGAGAACCACAGTGCGACAGTGCGGTGAACATCTTAACCGTGCAATGGACAGGGAAATTACTTTCCGATCCGCCGGTCGCCCACATTCGCGGCCGGATCGGTACCATGTCATTTCCACACTTAAAGCCCGTAGGACCCTCGTCAAATTCCAGATTGTTGGGAATTGAAACCCGATGTCACTTATTAAAAGTTCCAACAAACTTTGGCATTTGTGTTAAATTTAGCTTTGGCTCGCGAAGTATAGAAAACTAAGTGCACTTATAAGTCAATGGCAAACAGCATTAGTTATCTTAATTTGTGGTTAGCCACTCACTAGTATTTAATTGCAGTCTTAAGCACATGAGCTCAGTAAAGAAATCCAGAATATATCTACCTTGTGTTATTGTGGCGGAGTAGCAGAATAAAAGGTTTTGATTCATTATATGGACCTCCTCAAAGTACGCTTCACAAATGATAAGTAAAGAAAATAGCCATCCATTTTTAACAGACTTCAAAAAAGACCACGATAATGTTTCGAGAATTCGTATGGGAATTTAGAAAAAAATCCAGAATTTCAATTCAACTGTAGTAAAGTAAAGGCTAGTTACATACACACTTGTTCAATTGTAGTCCCACCACTTAAAGAGTGTGTGAAAAATATAAAGGCGTGAAACATGTGTAAGTTATAATTCAACTGTCACATAATTTGTATAACACGGGCGAGGTAGATATAATTTTGGCAACAATGTGTGTGAGAATGAGGTCAGTGAGACAAAAGAGGATGTGAACGCTTACACCAACCGCACAGACATAATCGTAGCTCTTGCAGTTAAGGTGCTTCTGCCACATTGTAGCGCCAATTGCCAAACTGAACAGTTTGAATCAACGAAAGATGATTTATTAAATCAGGCGTTACTTTGCGGAGGTCCAATATAAATGGAGTATAAACAATTCCTGAACACGCACACATTTATTGCATAGAGGTAGCTATAATAAGGTCGCGGGTATATTGTAGTTCACCAAAAGATCTCGTCTGGACGTCTATTTGGAATTCGATTGGAAATATACAATTCCGATCCGCATTGGCAATCATTCGCTATCTACAGCTGAATTCTACCGAGTACTTTGAATGTAATTAATAACACTGTAAATTTGTTAGTAACAATCCAACTCGTTGAGTTTCTTGCTGATTTTTTCTTGAAAAACCTTTGATCCCGCTAAAAAGGGCCTTCATTTACGTGCATTTTAACCCGATTTTTTTGTAATTTTAATATGAGTTTGAATTAGAGACCCGTCGATGTATTTCAATCGCAGCTAATGTACAATTTACGTGAGGTTTTTACCGACTGCGAAGTAACTGCACTGGAAAATGGGTGGGTAGTCCGAACGCAGTCTATCTCTAATAACCCTGACGCCGTATTTCACTCTACTCTCGGCTCGGTTGGTAAGCCCCCGACCGACGACGATACTGAGAATCTAAATTTAAACAGACAGTTTACTTTACCAACGCTTTTTAGGAGAATATTCAATTTCTCTGAAAAAAAAAAGGAAACCGAATAACGGAAATCGTCAGAAGAGAAATTGAAGGGGAACATCGTTAAAAAATAGACAATTCCAGGGGTCAAATCGAATACATAAATGTCAATTGAAACGCCCTAGATCCGAGTTGTGTATAAAACGATAATTCTTCCCAATAATGGATACGAATTGGATACTAGAAAAGTTTAAAGCTCGTCTAATGATTATATCATAGACAGGGATGTTTGGAAATAATTCCGATCCGCATGATCTCTTACTTCGAACAGTGATTCTACTGTGTTAAAATTGTAGTTGTGTCTTATACTCCTGAGGCAAATTATTACATATACCTAGTGCCATCCACGAAGACGCGTGATTTTGTCAAAATAATTAATTACATTGTTAAAAGAACCACGGCACGCGTCATCGTGAATGACTCTACTACACCTGAGGTAAGTTATTAAAAATATACCTAGTGCCATCCACGAAGACGAGTGATTTTGACAAAATTAGACATTAATGACATTGTTAAAAGAACCACGGCACGCGTCATCGTGAATGACTCTACCTATAACATTGTAATCTGTTTAAAAAAAAAACATATACAACGGTGGTTACGGAGCCCTACAAATACTGTTCCACATAGCTTAGTCAAACAGAACATTTTTCAAATGCCTTCGCCTCATTGGCCTTCATTATCGGGTCAAACAGTAAACCTAATTGGTAATTAGCTGTGTTTTTGGGTGAGCGGGCTTGCATGTTAATTTGTTACTTCAAGGCTACCAATTGTTTACAATACGCGTTGGGCGGTATACAGCTTGTGTTAGCAGGTGTTAACAGAAAATACACAGGTAAACATAAAGCTACCGGCATACCGTGAGACTCACCATGAAATAAACCCGGATAACTCACACACAACCGACCGACAAAGGGAGACCGAGAATTGATTATAAAAAGCAAATAAAAGAGAAGGTAGCCGTCATGTCGTATAAAGATGAAGAAGGCAGCTTTGAGTAGAGAGAAGTGGAGAACCATACATGGATACATATTTACCGTTTGGGCTCCACAGAAAACCAGCGTTACCGCACATAATAAAAATGAAAGTTTTTGTGTGTATACCTGTTTTCTGTAATTTTTTGCTATTTTTTGGTGCGCAATAAAGAGTTATTGTATTGTATTGTATTGTATAATATGCGGCAACACATGCTGAGTGGAGACCCTTTTTGATATCCTGCCTTGTCACCAAGTAATATAGTTTTAGTCTTAGTCTTAGGTGGTACTAAATGGAGCCAAAATAAATCTTTCTTTCTTTCTTTCTTTCTTTCTTTTTTCCATACTGTGGCTACACCGACAAAAGTTTAACTCTTAAATAAGAAAGAAGAAGAACTCACAACTTAAATCGAGTTTAAGGGTCCCCCCACATATCACATCTATCGACGCGGATTCGCCCTAAGTCGACCAAAAAACGCTTTTTATCCACGCAATAAGAGCAAAAAGACGTCTTCCCGTCCGATCGGGTATCGGATCCCGATTAATTTAGGGAGACCGTAACTGGACATGTTTTGGGCTAATTCGTAGCCCTTCCTCTAGGACAGAGATTTTCAACCAGAGTGCCGCGGCATACCAGTGTGCAGAGTATATTTTTAGGTGTGCCGCGATCACCGCTAAGTGTATCTGATTCGTACAAAAGGTTTTGCCTTACGTTTCTGACGCTCACGATCGCAATCAAATGACAGTTTTTGTATGCGAAATCTGTCATTTGATTGCGCTCGCAGCGTCAGAAACTTTAGGCAATACGGCCTCTGGTCGTCCAAGTAGGTACTGTAATAAATGCGGTCAAAGCTCGAAGCGCCAGCATGACAAATAAAAAAAAAAAACTTCCAAAAATCACTTTTCCACCTACTAAAAAATAACTAAACTAACATACGTCTTTATACGTATGCTCCTCAATGTGTGCGTCAGACTCAGATTGGTTTCGGACTAAAACCGATTCAAATCCGATCTGAATCAGTGATCCGAGACAGTCGTAGAACTATTCTAACATAAGCTTTTATTTAGTTTCACCTATCCCATTGTCTGTCTGTAATCAAATCTTGCAAGTTATATCCAGTAGTTGGATCGACTTGAAATTTCTGGTAGTGACATCCTGTACCACTACCATGAGATTAGTGACCGTACTCGATAGCGACGGCGTAAATTATTTGTATGGAGAAAAGCGTACAGTGCCTCTACAAATAATTTACGCCATCGCTATCGAGTACGGTCACTGTAAACTCATGGTAGTGGTACTGGTAGTCAGACCAGGATCGTCTCCGCAGGGCGGAACTCTTCAACGGTTAATGGCATCAACTTGAAATTTGGTATGTAAATGTAGTTTGGGTGACAAAGCAAGTAAGTGCTATGGAAAGGGCTATGCTCGGGGTTTCTCTGCGGGATAGAATCAGAAATGATGATATCCGCAGTAGAACTAAGGTTACTGACATAGCCCGAAGAATTGCGAAACTGGAGTGGCAGCGGGCGGGGCACATTGCTCGCAGGACAGATGGCCGATGGGGACGGGAGGTTCTCGAATGGCGTCCGCGGACCGGGAGACGAGCTGTTGGTAAGCCTCCAACAAGATGGAGCGACGATCTGAGCGAACGACGACCTTGGATCGCAGCGGATGCGAAAAGCACAAGACCGGTCTGAGTGGAGAGCCTTGGGGGAGGCCTGTGTCCAGCAGTGAACGTCTTTCGGCTGACCTGATTATGATGATGACAAGTAAGTAGGTACAGTCAATAAAAAGTACAGTCAGTAAAAAAAGCTTGTATTAAAAATTTTATTTTTACCAAAAACTTATTTAAGTATACGGTAGTTTATGCATTAGATCCGATTTCACCATACCATACCATACCATACCATACCATAGTAGTTCGACTACTCCGGTCCGTATTTTCACGGGTTCAGATCGGATTGGGATCGATGTAGTGCGAAACCGCTCTCACACTTGACTGGTTATTTTTTACATCATTTTAGGTTGCCTAATTTGGGTAAAAGTCATATTTAGGTATGTCTCTTTGGCTATATACGAGGGGTGATCCAAAAGTAATGATAACTAATATGTAAAACAACTGAAGTAGCCGAAAACTAAATTTATTTCTCAACGTAATCTCCAAGCAAGTCTAAACACTTAATCCATCTCTTCTCCAGACCGCGAATTCCATTTAAAAAAAAATCTTTTTCGCGACTCTCCAAATATGCCTCTACAGCGGCTATGACCTCTTTGTCGTTCAAATATTTTTTGCCTCTGAGGTGTTCCTTCAGTCGTGGAAACAGATGACAGTCGCTGGGGGATAGGTCTAGTGAATACGGGGGTATTTTAGCAATTCGAAGCTTGCGTCCAGGATTGCAGCCATTGCAACTCTGGCCTTATGAGGAGATGAGTTGTCTTGGTGGAACAGTACAACAGCACGTAGTTTGCCCTGTCGCTTCTCTTTGATGGTTTCCCGCAATCTTTTTATTTGTTCGGAGTAGTATGAGCCTGTGATCGTGGCTCCTATTTCCAAGTAATCGATCATTAGGACTCCTTCGGTATCCCAGAACGGACGCCATAACTTTACCCGCTGAACTGGCGACCTTGAATTTCTTCGGTGTCGAGGAAGACGGTCGCTTCCACGTCATAGACTGCTGCTTGGTCTTCGGATCGAAATGGTGAATCCAAGACTAGTCCGCGGTGACATATCGACGCAAAAAAGTTTCAGGGTCAGCTTGAAATTTTTCAAGATTGCCTAATGACTTCTCGTAATGAATCTTCTTTTGGTCGTCAGTTAACATTCTAGGCACCCAACGAGCGGATACTTTTTTCATGTGCAATTCTTCGGTTAAAATTCTTTGAATGCTGCCATAAAAGATCCCTGTGACTTCATTTAAATATCTGATTGTCACCTTTCCATCAGTTAAAACTAAATTTTCAATTTTCTTGACGTTATCCCCAGTACAGACGATGAACGGACGGCCCTCGCGGTGTTCGTCTTTATTTGATGTCCTACCCAAGTTAAACTCCTTGCACGAGCGTGCAACTATAGAATACGGATGAGCAGAAACCCCCAATGTTCCCGCCAATTCAATGTGTATATCTTTAGTAAAAAAATTTTTCAAACAGAAGTACTTAATAACGGCTCTCATTTCAGTTTTCTCCATTTTCACGAATTTAATCCGACAAGTCACGAATAAATGCATTTAACTCACTGACAGACATATATATTTTAATTATTATTTTTTTATTTTACTAGCCAATAACCGCTTTAAAAAATAAAACCTCTTTTTACTTTACTCGGCCACTAAAAGTAATCAATTATCATTACTTTTGGATCACCCCTCGTACACTGTACAGTGCTTATAATGTACCCTGGCGTCGGGACTGTCTGAAGGACAAATTAATTTTAAAATGCAAGTGCTGTCCAATTTAGTAATTCAAGAACTGCATTATGCATCAAAAATTTAGGTATTCAATAAGATTTTATAACGCACTCACAGACTGTCACAATCATGTTGTGTTGTACCTACCTTGTTGGGTTTCCTGCCTTTTTGATTTTTTTTACATTCATAAGCTTACAAAAAAGCTCTGGGGTCAAAAGGTTTTCGAATGGCGTCCGCGGACCGGGAGACGAGTTGTCGGTAGGCCCCCAACAAGATGGAGCGACGGCCTGGTTAAGATCGCGGGATCGCGGTGGATGCGAAAAGCACAAGACCGGTCTGAGTGGAGAGCCTTGGGGGAGGCCTATGTCTAGCAGTGGACGTCTTTCGGCTGACATGAAGATGATGATGATTCATAAGCTCTTGTATAGCCTAAATTGAATTAAGTATTTTGTCTTTTAGTTTGACTAAAGACAAAATAAGTAGTTTATAAGAATAAGTTTCTCTCAAAAATTTTATTGAAGAAGTTTTTTGCTAAGGGTAAAATTTGACCTGCAAGTTTGAAAATAATTTACCTACTTATTTAATTAAGACAACATATATCTACATAAGAAAATTGTGAGTTAAAATCAAAGCTCATAGATTTATAATAAGTAAAATAAATCAAGATATACAACATATTATAAGGGAATGTTCAACAGGTCAAATGAAGTTAATTTCTCCAAGACACTAGTGGCCAACTCTTACTGTTTGAAAGATAGAAGTCGGTTAAAAAGAAAATTAACTATAGGTTATTATTAACAGTAAAACAGTGTAAAACATTAATTAGATCAGCGATATACATCACACGTAAGAAAGCAAAAAAACTCACTTCTCAACCTTCATTTGCTAAATTATAATTATGTATGAATTAAAAACATTTTAGTTACGGACTATAAAAAGGCGTCATAAGTTCTCAAATAATTAATATTATGTATAAAAAAGCTACTTCATTAAAAAGTCAATTAAGTAATAATTAGTTTTTATTAATGAACCGATCCATCTGTCGAAGATAAGCACTCTTTTATATAATTTTTCCTTTTCTCTACTTACAATATTCCATTAATAATATCCATTTTAGAGCACAAATCCTCACAAATGCCAACCAAGTGTTCAATGAATTAACTCTTGAGTTCTACTAAATTCGCACACCCAGTCACCAGCCTTCCCACAAATGCTTGAGTATCTGTCGAGATAAAATGACAGCTTCGACAGCTGATAACTGGGACGCTAAGCGAGGAATGCATTGATAAGATATACTTAAATTATTATGCCTATTCTAGTTAGATTTACTATATGGTTCAAATTGTAACATATTTTTGGGATGACAATTTCATGAAATTAATGTCAATTAATTTTTTTCCACACTTAATTGACCTATTTATACATTGTGCAATGGCCAAAGATAATAATGTCAGTTATATTCACATCAGTGGTTTTCAGCTTAAATGTTAAAGTGAGTGTAGGTTTTACAGATTGTTTAATACAGTCGAAACCCTTTATATTAAGAGAAAGATTACACACACACAGCTTCAAGAAGTACTCATTGCAAAAAAGTGAATGAATGAATGTTTAATTACTTATATAAAAAAAAACCTAAATTATGTATTTTTAATAGGCATAAGCAACAGTTAAGAAAAAAAAGCTTATTATAAAACATATTTAATAACTAGAGACCGGATTATATGCAACATAAAAAGCTCGAAATATGCATGCAAATATGCATGAAAAATGCTTGAAATATGCACGAAAACTGACAGAATATGCATTAATATGCAACATTAAATGACTAATTTTTTTTTGTTTTCTTTATTATTCCATTAGATTTAAGTTTATTGTTAGTAAATACTTGTTTTAAGTTTTACTTTATTACTAAAAACCTTAAATCCAGATCAATGAGCACGCGCGTCAACAATGAAAGTAACATGCATAATAGGTGGGAGGAAGGAGTAGTGCAGTAGGCGAGCACGACGATCATTTGTCTCTAAATTTAATTTTATTATTGTACCAAAACAAAAGACGCGCGGCTGCTGAGTGCGCTGCGCTCGAAAAATACTGTAAATTATAGCGATAATATGCATCATCACTAGATCTTAGGAAAAATATGCTATTAGCGCTGAAAATGGCTTAAATATGCAAATGCATATGCAAATATGCAAATGCATATTATCCGGTCTCTATTAATAACATACTAAATAAAAACAAGGCAATTCATTATTCTTTGGTTTTAGTTTTCATACACTCGTAAGTAGCTGGTCTGCCGTTCTTGATTAAGCCTCACAGAGCATAACGCACTTTTCACACCCTCTTTTCATTTGTATAAAAAAGAATAACTAACTTATTTCAAGAAACTTAGATTCCCATTTATTCATGATCATGTTAACCACTTTTTTCTGTTAAACAGTATAGGGTGAGCATAGAAAGGAGTGGTAAAAGCAATATTGACTGCCAGAACATTAGACAATATGGCCTCAGAACAGTCCAACTATTAGGTATTCAGAGTAGAGCTGCGTGTCCACTGCATCAAAATCTGCATGTACAGAGCGGACAGATTTGTTGGTTTGTATAGATTTCTATGGTACTGCATACACTGGATCGGCATTACTGCGACATAGAAATCTATACAAAGCAACAAATCCATCCACTCCGTACTGTGTGCATGTACGATTCCGATGGAGTGGATGCGCAGCTTAGGTCAGATATAATTAATTTTTATTGATTGAATCATAAAAAAAATGAGTTGATTAGATTTGATAATGTTTAAAAATACTTTAGAATTTTTCAAAGTGTATGCAAATTTTAATTGTAAATAACCTGGATCAACTAATGGTAAAGGAGCATTGCTACAGTATCATTTGAATAAAATATTGCTAAACTTTCATGATCTTTCATTCATAGCTACTACCACAATTGGAACTGATCACACTAACAAGGAGTAATAGTCACTTAAATAAAGTTTAGGAACTTATAATTAAACCAAATAAATCTTGAAAAATTTGTTCAAATGTTATTTGAATAGTACTTACTCTACTTCACTAATAGCTGGCAGAAAACCTGAATTATCCTCACGCATTTTACACGAAAAAAAAATTACAACTTCTAAATACAAATATTTTAGATTTCGCTCGACGATAAAACGCCCGAAGGTATTAGAAGCTCGCAGCCTTTTAAAAGGACTATTCAGGTATGAAGCTATTGTTTAAAAATAGAACCTTTCGACCTCCCGGCCCCATGCGACCTTACAGGCCGTAAATTCACTCGATCGTGTGCAATCGATGTGCAATTGCTTATTTAGGCGGAAATAGATGCAATACTACGGGATGAACGAAAGCGCAGGAAATGGGGTGTAATTGATTGAAAAGGTCGCATATTTACGTTCAGTGTGGGTTTATTCGGCGTCAACGTGTGTCGTGTTTCTTAATAATAGTTAAAATTAGGTGGAAAACTTAAAATACCCCTTCGCATGGGCAAAATGCATCCCCTCCCTGGAAATGCCAAGGAGAAATGGAAAAGGAATTTTCGAAGGAATTGTCAACCTACAAGAGTACGAACTTTCTGAATTAAATTCGACTTTTTGTGAGGATTAAAACTTACCCCATCGTTTCTTTTCCTGCTGTCATTTAAACACAATATTATATGAAAATGTTTTACTTCATAATTTCCAATTTTTCACTCACGAACTGTCACAAGCGGCGATCATGCCATAGACTAAACTAAGGATTTTTTTCGAGCGAGTTACCAACTAACTATACCATTTTATTTTACTTATTGGTGATTCCTCCTGGAACTTTGACTACGAATACCTAACATTTAATAAATCATTCATAAAACTAAATAAATAATCGATTAATTTTATTGATTAAAATTTTCATTGAATGAACATGAAAATTATAAATCATTGTTTCTGCGAACGTTGCATAAAGCTGCCATCTATTAGTGTAGTTAGGAAACTCATTAAATTTAGAGCTGCTATTAGCTGCTAGATGTCGCTTATCAAGTAGAAGTACTTCTACTCAACCAAAGATGGCGTTCTAATGTTAGTTGGTTTCTTATGTGCTAGATGGCGTTGTATCATGTGATTCAATGACATCGTGTTAAAAGTTGTTGACCGTGACTTATTTTGCGGGTAAAAAAACACACATGGTTTATGAAATAATTGTAGAGAGAAGAGAACTGCTTTTTTAACCTGTGTATTTGTCACTGCTGTTATAAATAATAAACTATTTCCTTTCTTTCTTCTTCTTTCTTTACAACACATGTGAGGGTATAAATTGTTATTATCTGTTAAAAAAAAATGCTTAAAATATAAAATCCAGAGACCCCGTAAACCAAAAGAATTTGAAGACTATAGGCTGCTATACCAAGGTTGAGGAGTAAACACCAAATTATATAATTTCAGATCAATTGGACTTCTGAAAGTGGGTAGGTACCTACCTAAATAAAAATCTAGTCTCAAGATTTATTTACATTACTATTAGCTTTTGCCCGCGGCTTCGCCCACGTGGAATCCAGTTATCGCGCGCTGTTCCCTTGGGAACTGTGCATTTTTTCGGGATAGAAAGTAGCCTATATCACTCTCGGGCCCATAAACTATCTCTACATATGCCAAAAATCACGTCGATCCGTCGCTCCGCTACGGCGTGAAAGACGGATAAACATACAAACACACTTTCGCATTTATAATATTGGTATGGATATTTGCTACCTAATACTTTACTACTTAGTTTGTTAGTTATTTAAGTATTAGTTAAGTTAGTCAGACAACTCTCCACTTGCATCCACAGGTTACCTGCAATTCTCACGACGTCGTCAGCCCACCAGTGGGCAAGGGCGGGTCCACCGTTACACGACTGAAGAGATGAGCCCTTTCACAGACAGACAGCGGAGTCTTAGTAACCCTTTGGGTACCTGCGGAACCCTAAAAAGTACTATAATGAAGTACGTTTAGGTACATTAGATACTCTAAACATTTCTTTATTGACAAGTTCGCTATTGAGTTTTTTAAATAAGTATTCGTGCAATTTATAGCAATAAAACGTGTAAGGTTTTGAATTAATAAAATATTTAATTACAGTTAATGTAGACTTCGTCACTAATAATTATTAATATTTGATAATTATCTTTATTGTGAGAATCACAAGTCACAAAAGAAATATTTTATGAAAAATACTTAAATTATTGAAGGATTAGATAGTAACATAAATTTACTAGTAGGTAGGTGATCTCTGCCACCTTTGAGTGGTAGAGAGCAAATTACGCTTGTAAAAAAAATCTTAGAAAACAATGCCACGGGTAAAAGCTGTAGGTATACTATTAATCATTAAGTACATGCTATTTATTACTCTGAACTTCTCATTACATATTTAATAACAATCGATGAGTTTATGTAACAGACGCGTAACGAAGTAGGTATTTTTTACCTTTCTCTGTATTATAACCCTTCTGTGATAGATTTAAAATAAAAAGTCACTCTCACTCACAGTCTTAGACGGACTACGAGTACAGAGCCCATCGATATAAACCTCCTTGCAAAAAAAACGGGCACCTATGATTTTTGTATTTTATGTGCATGAAAGCTTACTTTCTAAGCTTCAATGCCTAAAAATCTGAAAAAACATAGGTGCCCGTTTTTTTTGCAAGGGGGTTTATATGACAGAGCCAAACGTAAGAGCGCAGATAAAAAAAAATGGAATATAGACCAGCGTATTGACTAAAAGAGCTCCACACAGCAACTTAACAGAAGCCCAAGGCCTCTCCACACATCCATACTAATATTATAAATGCGAAAGTGTGTTTGTATGTTTGTGTTTGTATGTTTGTCCGTCTTTCACGCCGTAACGGAGCGACGGATTGACGTGATTTTTGGCATAGAGATAGTTTATGGGCCCGAGAGTGACATAATATAGGCTACTTTTTATCCCGTAAAAATGCACAGTTCCCGAGGAAACAGCGCGCGATAACCGGATTCCACGCGGGCGGAGCCGCGGGCAAAAGCTAGTGTCTAATTATAATTTACAACTCCACGCTTAACTTAACACCGATCTTTTTGCGTGGGTTTTAAAAATGACTCTCTGCCTATTTCCTCGCGTCGCATTCTAGGCAAAAAAATTCTTTCAGAACGCACAGGTCTAGAATCAGAAATGATGAAATCCGCAGTAGAACTAAGGTTACTGACATAGCCCGAAGAATTGTGAAACTGAAGTGGCAGTGGACGGGGCACATTGCACGCAGGACTGATGACCGATGGGGTCAGAAGGTTCTCGAATGGCGTCCGCGGACCGGGAGACGAGAACAAGATGGAGCGACGACCTGGCTAAGATCGCGGGATCGCGGTGGATGCGAAAAGCACAAGACCGGTCTGAGTGCAGAGCCTTGGGGGAGGCCTATGTCCAGCAGTGGACGTCTTTCGGCTGACATGATGTTGATGACGCACAGGTTATCAAATTTCGATAATCGTTCTACGAACCACAAAGCATCATCTTACACTAGTGTAAAACTATAGCCTCATCTCATCTCATATCTATAGCTTTCCCTTAACAAACAAAATGTCCGATGACCGACATTTTTGTAACAAAATAATAAATAGCCGCCAGAGGGCGTCGACCCCGCACGTAACGCTTGCGCAAGCGCCGGCCAATCAGATCGATTTGTAAAAAGAATCCGACCATTCATGTGACACAGATTTTAAAATTAAATAATAAAAAGAACGTCATCCACACTTCCTTATTAAGTGAGCAGACAAACTAAATACTACTATTAAAGGAAATGTTATTCAAATAAACCTTTAAATAGATGCCTTGTTGTTTCAAATTAAAATAGCTCATGTACTCGAGATACTTGTTTTCGCACAAATTTCCTAAAGTCAATATTATAATATAAGCTAAAGCAGTATGGAAGCTACGAACAAATCGATTGAAACGAACACACTCACTCAGACGCGCGCTCTACACGGCCTCTAAGGGGGTCTCGCAGTACTGCAGTACCGCAGACCGTAGCTTCGTAGCTTCCATACTACTTTAGCTTATTATATATACTGTGCTAAAGTCTAGATGTATCCGAAACGTGGTTCTTCACTATAGGCCTTATAAATAGACTCAGTTTTGCTATTCCCAGGGTTCTTAACGGGATCCAATCTGTAATAAAAAGACGTGTGAACCTCGTTGTAGTTATTTAATAATATTGTAAATCTGTTTAAAAAATATCGTTGAGTTTCTTGCCGGATTCTTCTCAACTGAGTATTGTATAAGTATTGTGACGCATTAGCCCCTGTTGAACTTATAAAGTCAAAGTCAAAGTCAAAATCTCTTTATCTTTTTTTTTCTGCAGAAAATCAACGTTGCTGCACCCTCTGTGTAGCAACACATGCTAAGTGGAGACCCTTTTTCGGTGACAATTGGTGTCGCCACCATACAATTTATTGTAAATTACGCTTGTATAGTAATATATATTATTGTTTTTGGGTTTGGTGGTGGTACTGTTGGGACCGTCAATAAATCATTTTTCTTTCTTTTTTTGGTCGACGCTTCTGGGGACCCAAGAGCTGGCGCGTACTTATCCCAGCGGATATCACTTGCGGTCCAAAGGGGTAATGCGGCCAGCGTCATGGGAACCATGCCACAAGCAGACGTTTTAGACGGGGTATTCTTTTTATAATAATTTTCATTTCCATAGTTAGTTAAGATATCTTAGGTTAGCTCTTTTTTAAGTATGTGTATGTGTGTGATGTATATTGTATTGTGTTTAATAAATACTCCTGATTTTTTTCTTTCTTTCTTTTTTTTATTCAATTTAGGCTACAACAAGCACTTATGAACGTCAAAAAATCTACCACCGGTTCGGAAAAAACCTCTGTTGAGAAGAATCCGGCAAGAAACTCAACGAGGTATTTTTTTTATATGGAAATATGCGTGCTCTGGATGCGGCCTCTGGATGCGTGCGTCTACGCGAATTGCTCATTTTAATCGCGCAGTCCTTAGCTTATCTAATTTATGGCTTAGCATTAGTGGAAACAGTCAGTTTCGTAGCGTAGCTTTCACATCCTCGCAGCACAGCTACAATCTCCATAGCACATCTCTGGTGGAAAGGCACCCTTCCGGCACGGAACTCTAAAAGATACAATCGCATTGAGTACTCCACTTTTTTTTGGAATAATTTAAAACCAAATAGCGGTTCGCTGTTTACTTCATTTAGTTATTGTATTCGTATGATTGCCTTGACCTGTCGTCTTGTATATTTAATGATCTTGCGTATTGTGTTTTTTTATTAACATTTAAAATTATTTTTAGTCATAATACGTTTAGTTTAAAGTTTACATTACCTAACAATATTTTAACATTTAACCTAAGCATAAATAGTTTTTTTGTTACCTACTGAAAATTTTCTTGTTCTACAATCATGGAATCTTTCCAAAATAATCTACGAATTTGCCTCTCTTAGTATTTAGCTCTTCTACTTTAATTAAGCGATAGAGCAAATTGAACTTACCACCAGTTTTATTTTGCTGGTGGTAACTCTATTTTGTGTTCTCTTCTTCTTCAAAGTGCAAATCCATTACTGGTACCTATATCGATATAGGTGTGATCCCGGTCCAATATTAGTGATTTTTCACTCAATAAGTATGACGATCAACTCTAGACTAGACCGATCTAGTCTCCTCGTGACCACGGCCACTGCAATTTGACTGAAACGTCAAGGTATCACTCCCTTATCAGCTGCCATGATTTCTTTCGCCTTTAAAAGCGCCGATTTCCCTATGTTTTGCACATCAATACCCCAGATTTTTTTTATTAGAGAGGCCAGGCAAACCGACTAGTAAGTCACCTGATGTTAAGTGATCACCACCACAGTATATATATAAGCTAAAGCAGTATGGAAGCTACGAATAAATCGATCGAAACGAACACACACAGACGCGCGCTCTACACGGCCTCTAAGGGGGTCTCGCAGTACTGCAGTACCGCAGTAGCTTCGTAGCTTCCCTACTGCTTTAGCTTACTGTGTCACCACTGTCCATACACACCCGCAGCGCATTAAGCGATGCCAGTGCGTTGTCGGCCCTAATGTTCGATTTTGCTCTTTTTATTCGTGTACGGAACTCTAAATGCTCGATCATCCAATATAAACCCTTCCAAATCATTAACCATACTTATCACAATGATTCAACAACGCTAACAGCGTAATATCCATCGGTTTCACTTCCTCATTATTTTCCTGCTAACCTCTGCAATGCATCATGAATGCAAGCTGCAATCACTATACAACCTTGTCTCACTAAATCATACAATAACATCCTTGGCACGCGTTCACGTGTTACTACAAAGTTACTGCGACAAAGTTCCACGGTGGCGCGCGATTTGAATTTCTTTACATGCAGACTTCCTGCAACCTTCGCTGGGGACATGGTGTTACGTGATTCGGATCTCCATTAGCTGCGCGATTATTAGTTCAAAAACAATTGTTTTATAGGTGCTAGGACCTTGTGCAAGGTTCGTCCGGATTGCTACCACATCTTGCTCGCTAATCCTGCCGTGAAAGCAGCAGTGCTTGCAGCTTGGAGGAGCTTGGAGGAAGTTGCTGGCACTTGGGGTACTTATCCCATCTTAGACCTCTAGGTGGTAACGCATCTGCAATCCCCCTGGTGTTGCAGTTGTCTATGGGCGGTGGTGATCTCTTACCATCAGGAGGCCCACTTGCTCGTTGGCCATCCTGTCGAATAAAATAAATAAATAATTAAAAACAACTGTATACTTTTATGTTTTTAGGGTTTCATACCTCATAAGAAGTCATAAGGAAAATCGGGACCGTTTTATAAAGATATCACGTTTTTCTGTCCATTTCTCACAGTCAAGTGGCTCGGGAACCGTGAACGGCAACAAACTTTTCATTGTACGTAAATAAATAAACAAACAAAATTGACAAATAACTACTACAACGATTGTACTGATCTTTGGTGATATTATGTAAGTTGGTAACCTAAATATAAAATATTTTATTAACAGTGGATAAATAAAAATGAGTATTTATTGTATTTATTGAAAGTATCACGACTCAAAGTTGTTCAAGAAAATAGGTGAGCTGCGCCGCACTTTTCTCGAAAACTTTTTATTTTTATTCGACTGGATGGTAAACGAGTAAGTGGGTCTCCTGATCACCAACCACCGCCCATAGACACCTGCAACACACGTGGACAGCCTAGAGGCCTAAGATACTACTACTAGATGGGATACTTTGAAAAATACAAATAATACATTTATAGGTAGATAAAATTAAACATGTTTGCTTACTTTATGAACTCCTTACTTCTTGACTTCAATCACTTGCTTATAAATGCGTCATTATAGTTCATAGCTGGCCGTCTATAGCATAGGTACCTGCTTTGTGACTTTTCTCCGTGTTGTATTTGAACTCAACCTTCAGACACTGTCTCTAGCTACTTTGTTCTGGGAAAGAAGCATCGAGAATACTATTTAAGAGGGTCAGAATACTTGAACTCATTACCGTGGGAAGTCGTTGGGAACTTTTGTATTGTAGAACAGATTTGACTATAACTGTAGTGGTGATAAATTGGCATGTTTTGTTTATTTGCTTGAATCTTGTAAATCGACCTTTTTATCTTTAACCCCCAACGCAAAAAGAGGGGTATTATACATTTGACGGCAATGTCTGTCTAGCTGTCTCTCTGTCTAAGGATGTTTAGATTCAGGTCAGGACAAATCGTCCAATTAGGTAAGTCCAACTTCGAGAAGGAGGTCAATCGTCGAATCCAACTTGGATGGGCAGCGTTTGGGAAACTCCGCAATGGTTTCTCGTCCAAAATTCCTCAGTGTCTTAAGACAAAAGTCTTTAACCAATGTGCGTTGCCAGTGATGACATAATGGATCCGAGACGTGGTGCTTCACTAAAGGCCTTATAAATAGGCTCAGAGTTGCTCAGCAAGCTATGGAGAGAGCTATGCTTGGGGTTTCTCTACGGGATCGAATCAGAAATGAGGAGATACGTAGAAGTACAAGGGTCACCGACATAGCCAAGCGAATTAGCTCGTTGAAGTGGCAATGGGCAGACCATATGGCACGGAGAACAGATGGCTATTGAGGCTGAAAAGTTCTCGAGTGGAGACTGCGGATCGGCAAGCGTAGCGTAGGACATCCACCAACGAGATGGACGGATGACCTGGTTAAAGCCGCGGGTTGACGGGGGATGCAGGCCGCTGCCAATCGAAGCGTCTGGAGGTCTTTGTACGCTGTAATGAGGGAGGCCTATGTTCAATAGTGGACTGACAGAGTTCGAAACGCGTCAGTGTACTATGGTGGTGGTGATAGATGGGTTTGTGTGGTTTATGTGTGTTTTACAGCGTGGAGGAACTGCATAAACACGCATATCTTGCATAAACTTAGCTATCATAAGGTCGCGGATGAGCAAAGAAATTCTTTTAGTTCATTAAACAAACACAAATGACAAACATTGAAATGAAACACATAGAGTGATTTCGATGCGTTTCTTTCACATAAGTATTCTTATCTATAACTATTCAATAGTTCGTTTACAAGTCATGCATACAAGTATTTATGGTGCATAACTTGTAAACAAATAGGTACAAATTAGCTAGCAATAAAGATAATATCCGAAAATAACACCGAAATACGACACAAGTAAAAAAGATATCGATACGGGCAGTCACCAAATTATGTATACACGACCTTACTATCAAGTTAACAAAGTCGTGTATATATTTTTGTAACTTTAGCCGTTTATATCTTTGTAGACTGTACGTGGGGTCGCCTTGAACCCAACAATGATCCTAATTACTTCCACTTGCATATAGGAGGTCACTTGTACCACTTACAGCAAACGAAGTGCATTATGTACCAAGTGATTGATGGAGCAAGGGTTTGGTTCGAGGCTATAGGAAGTACCGCCACGGTGTTGATTGGTTTCAATTTTTTAATTTGATGCACTGTTTTTCTTTTTACTCACGACGGAACGGAGAAGGTATGCGTTTAGGGTAAGAGGTTGTTTGTTTGTGCGCAAACGAATGTTTCCATTTATCTCCAGAACGGTTTGACTGATTTAGATGCGGTTTTCTTGTATAACTAAGTAGGTACTATTGTAAGTATACTCGTAGTCGAACAAACTGAATCATGTACGACCAAGGACTTAAATTCATGAGCCATCATGAAACCATTTCGCAGTAAATCTCATAGTAACAATGCATTAATTAACAAAGAAAATCGTAATGACTTTTTCTTTACCCTATTTCTAAACCCGAGAAAAAACATTCGAGATGAATTTAAATATCTGTCCCGGCCGGGAATCGAACCCGGGACCTCAAGCTTAGTAGTCAGTTTCTCTAACCACTTAGCCATCCGGTCGTCTAAATGACGATGAAGATGATGAAAAACAACGGGGGCTCGATCGAGGCAATCCACGTCGACACAGCATTGATAATGTGTGCAAGGGCCCTCCTTCCTGTGCTAATTTGGAATGGGGTCTGACTGAAGGCCATACTGCATCAAACGCTCGCAATCACAATGACTTTCACTGTCTTCTTCTACTGCCATCTTATAAAGTTCTTCTTCAAGAGCCACTCCATTACTGAAGGTTGGCAGTCAGCTGCTTGTATCTTTTCTTATCAAGCGCCAATCTGAACAGTTGCTCGTTGGTCTAATGCTACATGCGATTTCTTTATAATCGTCTGTTGCATCTTGAGGTTTTTATTTTTTACTACTCGTACTTATTAAGCGTTTTTCGTGTCCCACCGCTCAAAGCCCAAAAGGCCTCTTTCTCGAACTTCTAACTTTCCCCTGTCAGCAAGGTCCGCCCGCATTGCTACCACCATCTTGCTCGCTAATACTGCCGTGAAGCAGCAGTGCTTGCACTGCTATGTTTCGCCGTGGAGAGTAAGACAGCCGGTGAAATTACTGGCACTTGAGATATCCTATCTTAGGCCTCTAAGTTGGCAACGCATCTACAATACCCTTGTGTTGCAGATGTTTATGGGCGGTGGTGATCTCTTACCATCAGGAGACCCACTTGCTCGTTTGCTATTCAGTCGAATAAAAAGACTACTTCAGGCGCCGGTAGGACGTGTCATATTTATTTTGCACGCCCGCTTTGGCAGATATTAATGCAGCCGTCTGTACTTAAATACACATTTAAGCATCCAAGGTTTAAGCACATAGATGTTCATACGAATATCTGCCCGATCTGGGATCGTATCCGGGACCTTAAACATCATAGACAGTTTCTCTAACCACTAAGCTATGCGATCGTCTATTGTTAAATACTAAACGCATTTCATCCCATCAAGTCAGTTAAGTAAGTGCTTTAATCCTTAAATGTGATTCACAGAATAGTTAATGAATTTAGCAATCATGATTAATTACTAACTATAAATGAACAAAAGCAAGCCACGTGCCGAGCTATTTTTTTTAAGAATACAGTTAATTTACTTTCTGAGAAAAATGTTGGAAATTTCAAACTCGATGAGCAATTAGTACTTCAGTCCTTTTCAGACTTCAGTCGCGCATTCATGAGTCTTGACAGACAGATAAAGTGATATAAAAATTCAGTTTTTAACCCCAGACGCAAAAAGAGGGGTGTTCTAAGTTTGAACGCTATGTGTGTCTGTCTGTGGCACCGTAGCTCTAAAAACGGGTGGACCGATTTGAATGCGGTTTCTTTATTTGATAGCAGGTTTTCTAGCAATGGTTCTAAGACATGTTTCATCAAAATCGGTTTAGCCGTTTTTGAGATATTGAACTTTAAAGTGACAAAGTCGGAGCTTACCAACTTTTTGTTGATTAGGTTATTAACGACAGAGTTACGTCAACCCAAATACTTAATTTAATCTTAAGCCGGAAAACTAGGCTAACTTTTAATCCCGCTAATATTATAAATGTGAAAGTTTGTTTATTACTTATGTCCAAACATCGCATCCATCGATGTTTGCGATGGCTGCGAAAAGCACAAGACCGGTCTGAGTGGAGAGCCTTGGGGGAGGCCTATGTCCAGCAGTGGACGTCTTTCGGCTGACATGATATATCCAAACCGCTGAACCGATTTAGATCAAAATCGCTATAAAGATAGTTTGAGCCCCGGGGAAGGAAATTTACGACCACATAATTGTTTTTATCCTGGAAAATCACCTAGTTCCCGCGGAATAGCAACAGACGATTTCTAGTCAAAATACCAAAACGGGACTTATCACGCTATTTTTTAAGTAATATTTACCTCGTTTTGGTATTTTGACTATGAGTGAGAAACACGAAAGTTTAAAATGTTAGACGATTTCCACACGGATGGACGGAAAACAGATCATATCAAAAAAAATGTAGATTTAAAATAATTACAATTCCCGGCGCACAAAATTTTATTAAAGAAGTGCAAAAGCGCCTGGTTGACACTACTGGAGACCAAAGGGCTGGCAGCTACCTCTCTCAACGAATCGCCATCGCCATTCAACGAGGGAATGCTGCCAGCCTCTTGGGCACCATGCCACGGGGGCCTTTTTTAGATTTAATTTAGTAGGTATTAAGTTTTTAAGTTAGGTAGTTAGTTTATAGTTAAGTTTTATATGGTTATTTTTTCTAAAATTCTTGTATTTCAAGTTAAACAATAAATATAATTACAATTATTTTAATTTCAGGCAAATTTATCCATAGTTTGTTACTTACACATCATAACCTAGGTCTCATACTTATTCAAGGTTCTGGTGGACTTTGCCAACAATAAAGTGATGACACAGTTTAATATTACGAGCAAAATCTGTGAGCGAATCGTTACTCCGCATAAAAAAACATGATAATTGATTGATAATGTCCAATAGATGTCTAATTTTCTTAAATGCTCCAAGTTTTATAAAAAAATATGCACCAAGAGAACAAATAAACCGTGGAACATTTTAGAAGCAGTACCTAAATAAGGACTGGTAGGTACATCAATTCTGTGAAACCATAACAATAGAAGACCTAGTTCGATTACCTCCCGACCCAGAACAACGATCTAGAACTAAGCCCTAGATACAGTTCAAGTCAGAGCAATTAATTGTTCATCTTATAAATTTCCATAATTAAGTTACATCATCCTTTTCTTCGTAACTAGTTTCTATGTAGACGATATTATTGTTTGGTCAACCACTGTCATTGACATTGGAAACAGTTTTAGTACCTACTGGTTTGTTCCCCGCGACTCCGTTGGTGTGGAATTCGTTTATCACTATCCCGTTTATAACTACGCAATTTTCTGCGATAAAAAAACTATCGTATGTCCTTCTCCGGTACTCAAACTATCTTTACTGTAGCACATTTGTCTTCTAGACCATCGACATATGCAAATTAAGCAAAATCAGCACATCCACGATAATCTGGTCTATAATTAAAACTCGGTAATCATTTACCTATTGTTTAACCGATTACATAACCGTTGCGTCGCTCGATCCGGTTTCTGAGCGGGTTGTTAATCCATTAGACTAATTAGAATTTTTTAGCGGTCAAGCGTGAGTCGCTTACATTTTTACACATTTAAAAACTTGCCTATTATGGAATAAGAGAATCTCCAGGCACATGTTTTGGGGATCGAAATCTGGAGAACAAAATTCGTACCCGAAACAAAAATTCTATACTTATCAGTTTGCGTTGCCCAGTGCACCTAACGTAAGAACTATTATACTCGTAAGAACGTTGTTTTGATGACATACAGCTGTTGTCTTATCGTTGTCTTATTTATCAAGAACTCGAACGCGGAACGCACTTTAGGGATAATCCTAAAAGCACCACGCGTCGATTGTTTTCAATCTCAGTTCGGTACTAAACTACTATCATACTACTAACATACTAAGATTATTCTTCTCTTCTTCTTCTTAAATTTAAGAGCTATGCTCTTGTCGGTGGACTAATCGCCACTCCGCACGGTCTTCGGCCAGCTGTTTGACTTCCTGATACGACACGACACCCACCGTTCCTGCTACACAATTAGATTTTTCAAAGTTCCAAGTTCAACAAGAACTGTTCTTCAGAGACAAAAAAAATCAAATCAACAGATCACAACACTAACAACACCTGGTAGCATGGTAAACTGTTGTGTTGTTAACCGCTAATTCAATAAATTATTGGACATCTAATAACGATCGCGGACCTCCAAAACCCTTGACCTTCCCAAGATCCGCTAGCCCTTATGAGGAAGTATTCGCAAACGCGGAAGCAGAGTTGTCAAACTTGTTCGTACGAGTTAAACTCATCTTCCTGCCGGTAAACTGGTAAACTGGCAAACTACTTACTTGTTGTTAAACTAATGAACAGCTAGTAAACACGTGTTTACTGTTTACGTTTCGGAAATATCTGGCCAACTAATTATTGACCACTAACTCTATCATGAGTTTACAGTGACCGTACTCGATAGCGACGGCGTAAATGGGTCAATCAACTTTTTTACCGACTGCGTTACCAAAATTGTCTCTGGCGTTACCAAAAAATCGTGCTTCCAACAAGATATTTCACGGTTTAACAGGTTGAACTTACGTAGGATGGCATGTATTCATGTACACCATCTATTAAATTACAGAAAAAACATGTTTACTTACAAAAATCGGCAATTGTTTGAAAAATGTCGCGGACAGATTAGTGTCGGTAAAAAAGTTGATTGGCCCAAATATGAATCATAGAATTGAAATATTCATAACATTACTAACAATAACTTTAGATGTCAAAATGAAATACCACCATCCACTATTGTACCTACCTATGTTCTAGCAAATAAAGTTTGATTATTGATTATTGAATTCGCATAATTTTACCAAATTGAAAAAAGTGTTCAAATAGACCTTGGAGAGTAGGTTAACACTCACAATAGTGATAAGGATAGGTTTTTAAAATAAAGCAATTTTGTGTGTTTGTGACGTTTTCTTATAAGACTCATTAAGGGAGCTATAGGTCTGTTTATATTTCTTTGTCTTCAATTTCATGTTTATATATGACTGTTTGTTTCTCAATAAATAAATAAAAACTAGCAGGTACACCTTTGGGCGAAAGCTTAAGGGCTTTTTGTTGGCATTTCAAAAATCTTAATTCCTCTGCTTTCCAGTACTATTTAACAATACTGCTTTTTTGTTTCGTTTTCTTTAAGTTAATTTTTCGTTTTAGCCCGCGTAAGGATGTATACTTGGCAAGAGAGTGCATAATAATAATAATAGTTGTAAAATTAATTATGTCTACGTATCTAATCAATTTATTTTTATGTTTTTAAAGTCGCACAATAAATTAGTTTTCTAGTTTACTAATTATCTACTTATTTATGTAGTCTTGTGTAGTTAATGGTGTGTATTAATAGTGTGTCTTTATAACGCTCAGAGAGTTGCCTACGGTGCTGGCTGAAAATCAGCGCTGATGTGTTTTTAATGCTTCAGTACAGCATTATGCTGAGCCAGTGTCCGATTTACAATCGCAATGACAAACTTTGTGTGTATATGTATTTAAGTATTTATTTATCTATATAAGTATGTTTATCCGTTGCCTAGTACCCATAGTACAAGCTTTGCTTAGTTTGGGACTAGGTCAATTGGTGTCAAGTGTCCCGTGATATTTATTTTATTTTTTGTTTATTTGTACCAAATAGTATAGTTGTCTTGTGTTGTGAATAAATGTATTTTCTTTCTTTCTTTCAAATTATCAATTAAGATGGGTTAGGTTAGGTTCGATATATTAGGTTTTTACAACCTTTCATCCTGAAAAAATGTACTGTCCCCAGAGAACAGCGCCCGATAACCGAATCCTACGCGGGCGAAGTCGCGGGCAAAATCTAGTATATTTTATACTTTAAATACCTATGCAAAGTAACATTGTGCAGGCTGGGATGATTATACTCCAATAAGAAAGCAGTCGTATGATTCACCGCTACTTTCCCTAGATAGGTTTCTTACTGCCTATGTATCAAATATCGAATTACGCCGATCCAACGGTAACTATGGAAGCTGTCTTTACATACAATTGCAGTTATTGTACCTACTTTGTTAAATAGGGGCTAGGTATTTTAAAATGTGGTAGCGGAAAAGCTAGGTAACTAGGTAAGGTAGTTTATTTGATTATTTCAAATAATTTATTTAATTATGCGTTACTTTGCGGAGGGCCGTATCAATGAACTATAAACAACTAGCTTTTGCTTGCTGATTCGCCTGCATGGAATTCGGTTATCGGGCGCTGTTCCTTCAGGAACTGTTCATTTTTGCAGGATAAAATAGTAACCTATATCACTCTGTGGCCCATAAACTATCTCTATGGCAAAAATGACGTCGATCGTGAAAGACGGACAAACATACAAACACACACACTTTCGCATTTATAATATTACTTAGTATGGATGACGTTGGGGGAGGCCTATGTCCAGCAGTGGACGTCTTTCAGCTGACATGATGATGGATGACTTTGCTCACCTAATGTATATTCATGCAGCACCTCCGCCTCTACACTGTAAGAACACACACAAATCACACAAACCCACCTATCATCACCACCACACTACACGTAAGTGATAAGTATAGAACGTATTGGTTGCATATTTAGACAACTATAAGGTCGCGGATGAAGAAAGAATTTAATTGTTTAAAAGTATAAATCATTAAAATTTCAATTAAAATTAAGTAAGTATCAACTATTAAGTGTCTTACGAAAAAATTGTTTCTTTAATTACAGTCAGTTTCCCTTTTAGGATTAAGTAAAACATTTTAATTTCAATATGTCCACTTTACTCAACGACATTTTGATTGTGATAATGTTAATTTCATACTTAATTTTTAAGGTTCCTTAAGGTAATACAGAACCCTTTTACTCAAGATTTTGTTTAAAACAAGGCTCTGTCAACACCTACGAGTAACTGCATTTTTATAGTTGGGTATATTTATATAGTTTTTATTTATTTTGTTTCCTATCATATTGTTGTATCTTGTGTTATTATCCCAATACAAATACACAAATAGACCAACACATTAACAATATCGAGAATTAAAATATCTAAGTTAAAATATCGACGGTAGAAATATCGAACCTAACCTAACCTACTTTTGTTTTTTTTAGTATTCGATATTTTGATCGACGACTTTTTCGATATTCAGACACGTCCCCTGGTTTACACGTGTGATGCCGCGAGTAAAGTCCGTATAGTATATATTCTCTTTCGTTTTTCTCTTTCTTCTAATTCTTCTTTAAAATATGGCTTCTGTTCTAATTGATAAGACAATTTCGCCAGTGTCTATGTATTCTCTTTCGAGAGGCAACGTTGTACGGTGATTGTAGTTTCTGCAACTTGATAGTAAAATTCCAGAAACCACGTGGAAACAACTTGCGCATTAAAAAATGTCAGACACGAGAGCAGTATAGAATTTTGTGATCACTGTTCACTGTTAAGGTTAATCGCCGCATAAAACACTATCAAAATTATACTTCAACCAGCCAAAGAAACAGAAATAGCAGAATTATACACAGCCCACATCCGCCATGTTCGAATGCCACAAATCGAATCGTTTTTCTCTTTTTGAAAATCTTAAACGTCACTTTGGTCTTTTGTTTTTTTTTCATTTCTTTCTTTGTTTTTCCTAAAGGGGGTGACACAATATTATTTAATTACATTGGTAATTACATAATGTTAATTGGTAAATAAAATAACCACAATAATGGCCGCGATAGAGACTAATAGTTACCTAATTGTTGAATAAGGCTAACCGTAAAATTTAATTGAATGTCATTGCAAATACCGGAGATTTTAGTGATTAACTTAAACTTGTTTATTTTGGAACGCTTCTAGAGAAAATTAATGTATCATTTTATTGCATTTACACACGTAATATCGTTAGGTAACTAAAGTCCGGCTCTGTTTTGTCGTTTGTCCATGATCTAGTCGTTCTGTAATTTCGCAATAGTTTACGTCTACAGTTTCTTTTTTATATCTAACTAGTCTTAACTCGTGTCTCCGTCCGCGTGGAATTCAGTTTTCACTAATATCCCTTGGGAACTATGCCATTTTCCGGGATAAACAGTACCCTACGTCCTTCTTGCGAATCAAATTATCTGTATAGCGCTTGTAAATCGAATTCCATCTGAATCGGTGTAGCAGTTTAGACGTGACAACAAACAAACAATCAAACTTTCGCATTTATAATTATTACTAGCAGTTATCCCACGGGAACTATGCAATTTTCTGGGATAAAAACTATCCTATGTCCTTCCCCGGGACACAAACTAACTGTATACCGAATTTCATCTAAATTGGTTCAGCAGTTTAGACGTGATGATATAAAGTAACAAATAAATAGAAAGACAAAGAAACTTTCGCATTTATAATATTAGTAGGGATATAGTGGGACAAGCCTTCACCCGGCTTTGCCCGCATAAAGACTCATATTCGAGCGTTTGAACCGCCTCATTTTCATGGCCACATATTATGAATGGACTGTAGAATTCAATGTCCACTTCTACTAGATAATCTAGAAATTATAACAGAATCTTCTACCATATCGACAAAAATGTACCCAAGAAAACCATGCGGAATAAACTCTCGAAAAACAACCTTAAACCACCAGGCCTAGTTATTGAAAATTTGACTCACTACCTGTGGTCGAATGGAATTGCATTGGCATTATATTATGTAAATCTGTTGACAAAACAATCTGGCAGTGACATAATGGTTGTCCGGCCAGGATCGTCTCCACGGGCAGATCTCTCCAACGGTTCCTACAATCGACTTGAAATTTGGCTCAGAAAAGTAGTTGATGACAATGAAACTATGTACAGTCAACAAAAAAAGCTTGTACTAAATATATCATTCTTAATAGAATAGAATAGAATAGAATAGAAATCATTTATTCGTGACAAAGTAGCTTAGCATAACCAAAAAAAAATTTAAGAAAGTAGTAAGTATGTCACGAAATGGTCCAAATCAGCAAAAATTGCCGGTCTTGCGAACAGCGCTGTTCTTCTTTTGGGACCATTATTTTGTTCATTTGCTTAACAAAACCTTATATGAATTTAATCTTGTATGTTTCGGATTTCATGTTCAATATCGTGTAGGTAGAGCGCGCTCTACATTTTAAACCTTGTTAAACCTTGCCCTGTCAACTAGTCAAATATGCATTTGTCAAATGTAAAAGCCATGTCTCCAAGGCCGCTTTTTGACATTGGTCTAATTGAATAGTGAATGAGACATAACTTTAAATTGTTTGTTCAATTTCATTCATCGAAACGTCTGCAGTATGTGAAATAGAGCACATCAAACTAGTATATTTGTTGTTATTTGCTTCAGATGTTTTAATTTAAATTTAATGACCTTCGACACCACCGCCTCAATGAGATAATTACAGTATATGTACATGTACCTAATATTTTAATCTTAATACGTAGGTACTTATATATCTTATACTAATATTATAAATGCGAAATTTTGGTTGAGTTTGTGTGTATGTTTGTTACTTTTAAACGGCTCGACAGATGACCAGACTAGAGGTTGGTTAGACGACCAGGTGGCCTAGTGGTTAGAAAACCTGAGATTGAGGTCCCGGGTTCGATTCCCGTGTCGGGGCAGATATTTCTATGAAAAATACGAATGTTTTTTCTCGGGACTTGGGTGTCTAATATGTATTGAAGTATATTTATATTTATCCCTTGCTTAGTTACCCGTAACACAAGCTTTGCTAAGCTTACTTTGGGACTAGGTCAATTGGTGTGATATTTATTTATTTAGATTTGGACGAAATGTATGCACATAGCTGGACATCCGAGATAACATATTAAGCTACTTTTTATCCCAATATTCTGACGGGATTGATAGAAAATCTCCAAATTTCAACCGCTAAGATTGAAGCATTCAATTTGGCGCGTCTTATATGCGACGTTAATTAAATCCCTGATGTAATCTTTAAGAATTCCAAAGGGAATTCAGTAATATTCCGGAACTTTAACCCAGCTGCCAGATGGTCCAATAGCTTACGCGTACAAAGCCGCAGTTAAAATCTAGTATTTGGGCCAATCAACTATTTTACCGACACTGTGGGCGTCTCTTGGCTGCGTTACCAAAATTACCTCCGGCGTTACCAAAAAATCGCACTGCCAACAAGATATTTCACGGTTTAATAGGCTGAACTTACGTAGGATGGCATGTATTCATGTACAACATCTATTAAATTACAAAAAAGATGGTTACTTACAAAAATCTGCAATTGTTTGAAAAATGTCGCGGACAGATTAGTGTTGGTAAAATAGTTGATTGGCCCATTTAAATATTATGAGTATATAAATATTGCGATTATATACAAGCGATTTACATTGCGTCACTGCAAATATGATATAGTTCAAGTGTAGCTGCGGGTCGGGGGCACTTTGCCACCTGTTGCCCAACGCTGGGCTATCCACGAGCGTACAAATCGATCCGTCAAGGCGACCCGGCCAAAAACACCCACTTTCCCCCACCAAGGTCAATTAAAACAAAAAGTTCTGCAAATCTTATTTTATTTACCTTTTTAAACGTCTCTTAAAGTTCTTAATCTACACGGAGAGGTCTTACCAAGTAAAATAGCAAAAGCACCCTTGGCATGTGCCGTTCGAGAAGCAACCTCCCCGATAGAATAAATTAAAACAACGAAATAAAATTACTAAAATTAAACATCACAACGGAACTTAAACTATAAATAACATTAAAAACTTACAAGAAGATGACATGGCGCGACTGACTTATATTAACTATATGACTTAATCGTACGATTACAAAATGGAAACCGATTAGTTCCGCCGGAGCGATTGTTACGGTTTTATCTCCGGACTGGCGAATGACAGATTTTTATTACGGCGATGTATACGACTTTTACTTTTGCTTGGTGCCGTTACGCACGTTTCGCAAGCCTTATGGTGGCACTTCACTTGACGATGTGTATTCGCGTTGCGCTATTGACATCTCCTTCGCTCATTCTAGAAATGAAATATAGTATCTCGTTCTTACACGCAAATACTTCGGTGAATATACCAAATGAAGTGCCAGCATTACACAACGCCATTGATACCGACTAGCCCGAGTCTACGATCGCTCGCATGTCGATTTTGTTTATTCGATTTGTGCTCACAACTCTGACATAATCGGATGAAAACTCGCGCCCGTCGCGCTACGCAATAAATACGCGTTACAATAAATACTAATAAATTACAAAACAAAACTTTACATAAATAACCTAACACAGCTATCTGTGCTTAAGACTAACTGAGCTCGTACCATCTCATACAGCGGCGGTCCTCGGCCGACGCCGCGATATAGTCCACCAAATAAGTGTTTTGCCATTTTTTATGACAGAATTAAAAAGATGATGATAAAGAGGATGTTTTAAGTCATGCAACTGACATCGAACTTTAGGATGGCAAAGAAATTTCTCGGTCAACTATACAAGGACGTCCGGCCGCGACCCGCCGCGCAGATCAACACAGAGAAACTTACATCTAAACCGTCTAGCGGAACACACGCGATCACAAACAATCATCGCTTCCTCGTACGAAATAGATTAAAAACTAAGCGGCCATAACGTGAAAGGCAGTTATCCAACGCGGTTAGAAAGGTGTCACGGTTGGCGGGCGCTTTCTAGCGCGAGTAGAGCGCAAGGTCTGAGATCCTGCGCTGGCGCGCCGCCGCGTGGAAGCCGCGGGTGCCGTCGGGCACGAGCGGCGCGCGCGGCTCGAAGCGCGGCGCGCACGACAGCCGCCGCCCGCCGCACTCGCCCAGCGAGCAGCCCGACAGCCGCCGCGCCAGCCAGCCGTCCCCGCTGCTGGCGCTGCCCGTGCTCGCCTGCGACGTCCGCCGCGACCCGCAGTAGAACGACACGCCAGAGTCCGAGCTGTGGCTGCAAGTCGACGGCCGGCGCGGCACCCACGTCTGTATCTCCGGCGTGCGCGGTGCGAAGTACCCGCTCGAATTCCTCCTGAGGAACGGATTCCCGTAACCTCTGTATTCGTATTCGGCCTCCGAGCCGCTACAGCATGAGGAATACTCGCACTCATGGCGGCGCGGCGGCGGCCGCCGGATCGGCACCTTTCGTTTAGGCTCACGCGGGACTCCATTCAGCTCGTACACTCTCATGCCCTCGTCCTCGGAGTTTTGGAGCCTGAGGGCTTCTCTTGCTGATTCAGATTCTGTAAATTCAACTAAAGCACACACACAATTCACGAGACTCGGGTTCTTGTTGAGAAACTGGCGGACGTCGGCGGGCACGGGGTTGCCAGGGCGCAGCACGCGGACCAAAGCGATCTCGCCGCAGCTCGCGAACAACCTCGACACGTTCTCCACCGACGGCTTGTCGATAGGCATCTTGACGGCCACCACTGTCCTGGACGGCGTGGTCTCGTCGTAAGCCGGCAGCGGCTCCATCCTGCGCAGCTTGGTGCCGGCTTCGTTGATCTCCAACTTCGTCGACCGCTTGAGAGCCTCGGCCACGACTCTCCAATCTTTCGTCAGATGCTTGACGCGTTTAAAACTCGATATTAACTTGAGGGACACGTACCCCTCCTTGTTGCGGCGGACATGTTTCAACAGAAACGCGTCCTTAGTGATATTCGCGTCGGAGAAATAAAATTCGACTTGGGACACTATCCTGTTGGCGAGTTCGTCGTCCGGAGGGGTGTAGGGCGGGTCCTGGGCTTCGGCGGCGACTTCGCAGCCGGAGTCTTTCCCGGCGCCGGAGCCGGTTTCGGAGGCGGAGTCGGAGAGGTCGGCGTGGTCGTCGGCGGACAGGCGGCGGTCGGCGGCGATGCCCTCGTCCTCGGGCACGCCCTGGCTGGGGACACCCTCCATGTCTGTGCTGTGAGACTCCACTATTGCATTACACGCGTGACTCGCTCGGTAGCGCGGTGCGGACTGCGGGCGCGCGCGCGCCGCCGCCTCTTTTATAAGGTCGGGGGGATGTACGGGTAAAAGTGAGTCGGAAACGATACGAGATGACATTGCTCGCCATGTGCCGTACGCGTAATTGGCTTACACACTTGTTTGCGGTAAAGGTGGCATTGTGTTTAAGGAGGTTAGATTGGGAGCGGCGAATACAATTACTCGCAATCTCACGATGTTATGTTTGTTATCGGGCGAGCACGCGATTGTACAAACAGTGGCAAAAAAACGTTTCTGTAATTGATAGTATATAATGGGTGATTACACGGCCGGTTTCCATGATCTATACTTATAATTGTAACGAGGTCGGAATGCATCTTCGGTGCACTCGGAATATGTTTATTGTCAAGAAAATAGCTACTCGTACTAGGGACGACCTCGATAACGTTCATTATAGTAGTAAACATAAACACGTCATTTAATTGCTTCTGTGGGATGGAATGGTCATTTGGTGAAAGTATTACATGTTAGGTCGACGAGATGTTGTTAGAATCTTATTAAAAACATTTGCTTAGCATTAGTTTCACACTTTACTGAGGTGATTATTTTTAATGTCGTCATTAAGACTATAATGGACTCAGTAAAACTCTTTAACTTGTTAATAACCACAATTTAACTGGTTATCTTTCTGCTATGTAAACTCCAATCGGCACGAAGTTTTATATGGGGCCTTGAATCTAGTTATATTTTATTCTTAATCCATACTAGATAATATTATAAATGCGAAAGTGTGTTTGTATATTTGTCCGTCTTTCACGCCGTAACGAAGCGACGGATCGACGTGATTTTTAGCATAGAGATAGTTTATGGGCCCGAGAGTGACATAGGCTACTTTTTATACCGGAAAAATGCACAGTTCCCGAGGGAACAGCGCGCGATTACCGAATACCACGCGGGCGGAGCCGCGGGGCAAAAGCTAGCATATTATAAATGCAACACTTTGTCTGTGGTTTTCTGTTAATCTTTTACGCTAAAACGGCTGAATGGACTGCCTGTCATCTTGTAATGATTATTGACTTTATCATAGTTTATTTACTTATTCATATGTTATGTTGCTATTTATCCCACTGTCTACATTTATTTTAGACATGTAATATTTGTACGATATATTATGTTTGTGTAGTTTTCTTGAGTTTTAATATTCAGATCTATATAGATAGTTCATGCACCATCTGCTGTAATTTTAAAGTAGTCCTTCTTTATTTCTGTAAAATAGGCTGCCTGGAAGAAAGCGCTCTTAAGTAATAAGGCCGCCTATTGCTAATAAGCCGTGGTGGCCTAGTGGTTTGACCTATCGCCTCTCAAGCAGAGGGTCGTGGGTTCAAATCCCGGCTCGCACCTCTGAGTTTTTCGAAATTCATGTGCGCAATTTACCACGAGCTTTGCGGTGAAGGAAAACATCGTGAGGAAACCTGCACAAACCTGCGAAGCAATTCAATGGTGCGTGTGAAGTTCCCAATCCGCACTGGGCCCGCGTGGGAACTATGGCCCAAGCCCTCTCATTCCGAGAGGAGGCCTGTGCCCAGCAATGGGACGAATATAGGCTGAGATGATGATGATGATGATGATTGCTTATAATAATAATAATAATAATAAAATTTATTGTATAACCGTGTTGTTACCGTGTAAATTTTCTCTCTGTGTACTCTCTGTGTGTGTGTGTGTGTGTGTAAGTACTCGTTTTCTGCATCGATTACTATTTCTGTAGTCATTGTAATAGATAAGAATGAAATATGGTATAGATACTTGAGCCGCGGGCAAAAACTAGTATATTATAAATGCAACACTTTGTCTGTGTTTGTCTGTTAATCTTTTACGCTAAAACGGCTGAACGGACTGTCTGTCATCTTGTAATGATTGACTTTATCATAGTTTATTTACTTATTTATATGTTGCTGTTTATCCCACTGCCTATATTTATTTTAGACATGTATTATATGTACGATATACGAGTATGTATATGTTTGTGTAGTTTTGTTGCTGTAAACTAGTCCTTCTTTCTTTCTGTAAAAAAAAGGCTGCCTGGAATAATTCGCTCTTAAGTAATAAGGCCGCCTATTGCTTACCTTGTAATTTTCTCTCTGTGTACCTGTTTTCTGTATCGATTCTGTAGTACATTATAGAGTCATTTGTAACGGATAAGAATGAAATATGGTATAGGTACTTAAGGATATCTAAAATAAGACCCAGGCCACTTTTCCCCACTTGGCGTGTAGTGGGGGTAGTCCTACGAAAGTTTCAACCACTATCAGTTTCCTGTCGCAATTATCGAAGAAATGACAGACCGTGAGTGGGCGAGGCGATTATTCGAGTGTTTCACCTGCAGGGCTACTAAAATCGAAGTTAGTATCGTACCGTCCCTTTCACTCTCGTATTAAATAATACAGGGTGTATTTTTCATACTACCTCAAACTGTAACCAGCCGAAGATTTAAGTGATGTGAACCGATATCAAAACAAATTGTTAATTTAGAATTAACTAACAGAGCGTAATTAATTTTTGAAATATTTTCGAGCAGCAATGTAATGCGTACAAGAAGAGAGAAGCGTTCTGTGACAGCTGTCACGTCAACAAGTGCGACGTTTTGAATAAAAACAAAGTAGTATCGCGTAACGATACATTGCGTGCTAATTAATTTTGTAAGGAAAATAATAAGTCTAATTTTTTTACAAAAACATAATAAAATGTGATAATTAGGGCCTTCATTAACTGCCCTTAAAGTTTGAGGTAGTATTAAAAATACACGCTGTATAAGCGTTAGCGAGACAGTACGATACAAACTTCGATTTTCGAGTTTAGTAGTAGCCCAGCTGTCTCATTTTTGTGGTCACTTTTCTTTAAAAACGGCCGATACAGTTTTTTTTTTGTAGAAACACAAACTTTTCGTAAAAAATATGACTAGAAAATCTCGAATAAGTAATCACTCAATCGCTAACTCGCTACCTAGGTACAAAAATTAAATTAAGTTAATTTAATTCAAAAAGTAGGAAATAACAAAATAATAATAAAATATGAAATGAAGTTCTACCGTTCTGCCAAATAAAATGTCAGTTAAATAATATTTCTAGAAATTAAAAATCGCTGATTTAAAAATACTTTTTTAAATCATTCGAGGTAATCAATATTCGATGAAATGAAAAAACAGGAAAGTTAAGTTTTAACTGAAAATTTGTCAACACTTCAAGGGTAGTTTGTTAGGAACCAATAGAAATGCTTCATATACCTATACTCGCACAGCACAGCTCTAGTTGCGCGGAGAGTTTCTATTGGTTCATGAGATACACATTCCTCGTACACATCTTCGCAGATCTCAGCCTTATGCAGTCGTGCTAGCCGTTTAAGTTGACCTTCCTGCTTCCGGCTCAGTTTCTGTTTTCGCCTGCTAGTGTTAAAGGTCATTGTCTTCGTCAATATTTCGGGTTTACCCTAAGGTCAAACTAGACGGTTAACTTCGATGCGTTTTTATCTAGAATACGTTTTTTTGGGGTTGACAACAAACAAACAAATTTTTTATTCACCAAGAACATGGTACATAGGCAGAGTAGATATTATAATAGTAAGTAGTATCACAAATTCTGTCTCTATTTATTCATATTCGTAAGAGTGGGAGAGTTGAGAGTTGTTTTAAGGGCCAAAGACAGCGGAGAATGCAAAAATCTAATCTCTCGCTCTAATTCTAACTCTCTCTCGCCACAGTATATATTTATATAAGCTAAAGCAGTATGGAAGCTACGAAGCTACGATCGAAATGAACACACTCACATAGACGCGCGCTCTACACGGCCTCTACAGTTCCGCGAGACCCCCTTAGAGGCCGTGTAGAGCGCGCGTCTGTGTGTGTTCGTTCCGATCGATTTGTTCGTAGCCTCCATACTGCTTTAGCTTATATATATATTGTGCTCTTGCGCTCACACCTATTACATAATATTAGCGTTATCGGGGTGGCGTCGGGGTCCCTTTATAGATAGTATAGGGTCTGGCACTGTCCTACCGACCCTGGAAATAGAGTTGTAAACTCTGACCAGTAAAAGTTATCCACGCATTTTTTACGAAACTTTAATCTGATATAATTTTTGGGACTGTCAAAATTATCATATTGTCATTCTAACCCGGCTTGGATAATTTTGATACTTCTGCTATAAGAAATAAATAAAATGTTTTTTGTTTAATTCAACCTCTTACCAACCTCAAAATGGAAATGTTAAAAGATTATGTTATAATTAAAATGTTAGAAGATATATTCGAATGCCAATCTGGTCAAATTGGTCCAAAAATTAGTTACTGATGTGGTGATGACGTACTCCGCAATTTCATTAGTAAATAAATAACGTTACGAACTATTACAATTGTGTTGTTCCAAGTAACGCATACCTAATGCGAATTAGCAACCTTACACATAAAACATCAATATTAGCAATCACCTGACAACGCGGAGGCGTGTCTCTAGGGCTACTACCAAACTCGAAACTCGAAGCTCGTCTCGTGCGGTCCCTCTGACACTTACACTATTTAATACAAGAGCGAGAGGGACAGCACGACACGAACTTCGAGTTTCGTAGTAGCCCTGCTGCAGAAGCCATTTTACGTCACCGAAATTCTGGAGTAACTGGATTACGGCAGTAACGTAACTTTAATAATTGGATTGCGGTTATTCAACTGGCCGCTAGCCGGTGTTGGGCTGAAGACCTTCAACTGTGAACGTTGCGGCCTATTTGCTGGCTGCTGATGAAAGGAGAAAGTAAATACATGAATATCATGGGACACTTGACACCAATTGACCTAGTCTAGCAAAACTTAAAAATAAAATAAATCATCATCATCATCTCAGCCGTAGGATGTCCACTGTTGGACATAGACCTCCCCCACAGACCTCCAGTTGCTTCGGTTGGCAGCGGCCTGCATCCACTGTGAACCCGCGGCTTTAACCAGGTTATCCGTCCATCTCGTTAGTGGATAAAATACATACTTAAATATATGTTCAACATCCAAGACCCGTGAGTAACTATTCGTATTATTTATACAAATATCTGCCCCGGCTGATGATCGAACCTGGGACCTCAAGCTTGTCTAACCACTTGGCCATCCAGGCGTTGATATTTCATCCGAGCGCAGTCGACCAAGAAAGTGCTTTACCAATTTTAATGACAGCTCCTACTGAAGAAACAAAACAATAATCCGCGTACATAAATAAATTATTTCATCATTTCATTTCATCATATTTGTGAGTGAAAATAGACTTTGACGTTTTAAGATAGCTATACCTTCCGCCGCCTAACTTTGCCTAATAGTTCATTGCCACGACTAGTACCACAAAAACTATAAAGGTATAATTCCAATAAATGAATAGGCACAATACCGTTAAGCGATTCAAACACAATGCGGGAGTAACGTAAAGACGTCGCATAAAAATGTATCTGCAGGGCTACTCCGAAACTTGAAACTCGAAGTTCGTGTCGTGCGATCCCTGTTACACTTATTACGAGAGCGAGAGGGACCGCACGATACGAACTTCGAGTTTCGGATAAGCCCTGCAAATCTCAAAAATACGTCAGAACTGAATATTAAGTAATGAACTTTTAGCCTTTTTTTTTTTTTGAGGCGCGTGGTATATGAGAACGATTGTGTTGCTCTAATGATGAACTGACTGTTTAAGTACGAAACGGCTACAGCTGATAATGATGATGATAATGAGACGTTAAGGTAAATGAAATCTAAGCGGCAATTACCTACATACTGCATGCGGCGACCGCAAAAGTGTAAAGAACACGGTAGTCGGCCGCATTCGACGAGTAACAGCTGAAACTGCCTTAATATGGCCACCGCAGTAGACGGACAGAGTAATGGGTTGATTCCTGCCGCATCCATTCGTCACCGACCTACGCGACAACACTCCCACCCTCACCATTTAGATGGTTGACGGTCCTCAACTGTGCGTTTCTCAAATTTCCTGCCTCGCACAGCAATACTCTGGAATGAACTATCGCCTGCGGTATTCCCGGACTGATATAACCTTCAAGCTTTCAAGAAAAGAGCGTACTACCTTAAAGACCGGCAACGCACTGGTGACTCTTCTGGTGTTTCAGGGCGATCCGTCTGCTCGTTTGCCCCCAATACCATAAAAAAAAATGTAAAGACGACGGTCGTTCGCCGAAGTAGTTTGATACAAGTTCGGCGACCGCATTAGGTGAACGACGCAGTGTAATTGCCGCTTTAGGTATGGCATTTCAAGCCTAAGCATCTTAAATAATTTATTGAATCAGGCGTTACTTTGCGGAGGTCCATATCAATGAACTAAAATAATTTCTTTGCTCACCCGCGACCTTAAGATAGCTACGTCTATGCAAATTATGCGTGTTCATGCAGTTCCGTACACCATGCTACCAGTTGTTAGACTCTAACAACTGGTAGCATGGTGTACGGTTGTGTCACTCTGAAGATGAGCTCTGGTTGAGTTCGAAACGCGTCAGTGTGTTGTGGTGGTGGTGATAGATGGGTTTGTGTAATTTGTGTGTGTTCTTACAGTGTGGAGGTGGAGGAACTGCATGAACACGCATAATTTGCATAGACGTAGCTATCTTAAGGTCGCGGGTGAGCAAAGAAATTATTTTAGTTCATTCCTAAGCATCTTATCTAGAGACACTGTTCTGTCCCGACTGTCTGTTTCTACAAACACGGAAACCGTTCTACCGTCAGCGACTGCAAGCGTTGTGAAACACGCTATCTTGCTCTATCTCATCTTCCGTTCCACACCACGCGACGGTTTGATGGCCCATTCTGCTCTGAACCATTTTTTAATGGCTGCAACTTTACAATTATGGAGATTGCCATCGATTTGATGACGTAAGTAGAAAGGAAGGCTTTCTGTTTCGTAGTTTTTGGACTTTTTTGTGATATAAGTATCATTAGGTATGAGACTGCTCATTGAAATAAAAGTAGGTAGATTATCTACTTTAATGTATCTGTGTGTCTAGACTCGTAGGGAGCAAAACTTTGATGCCGGTGATGTCATATGACTCAAATTGACATATAGGATGTTTTTATACAATACTAGCTTTTGCCCGCGGCTCCGCCCGCGTGGAATTCGGTTATCGCGCGCTGTTCCCTCGGGAGCTGTCCATTTTTCCGGGATAAAAAGTAGCCTATGTCACTCTCGGGCCCATAAATTATTATTATGGCAAAAAACACGTCGATCCGTCGCTCCGTTACGTCGGGAAGGACGGACAAACACACAAACATTCAAACTCACTTTCGTATTTGTAATATTAGTATGGATACACAACAAATTAATATAGTCGCATTTATAAGTACTGGCCGTCTCAAATGTTAATAAAATATCCGTAAACTAAAGAGTCCAGTAAGTTGTTAGTGATTATCTATAATCTAGATTCTAGATAAAAACACTCTGTATGAAGCTTGACGTCATACGGCTGTCTTTTCGTAATGGCTACGGAACGGTATCTTGGGCGTGTCCGACACGCTCTTGGCCGGTTTTTTTCAGCGCAACAGTAGGTATACCTTAGTGCCGTCCACAAAGACGCGTGATTTTGTCAAAATTAGACATTAATGACATTGTAATAAGAACCACGGCACGCGTCATTGTGAATGACTCTACCTATATTATTTAAAAAACCTAAACTATTACTACTAGAATTTAAAGAACCTATTAGAGCCACTCGTAAAAAACTACAATTATTAAATGATATTGTAAGGGATAACTCACGTCTTAAATCGAGTTTACCTGGACATGTTTCGGGCTATTTCGTAGCCCTTCTTCACAGGAGCACGCGACGATTTAAGACGTGAGTTATCCGTTACAATATCATTTAATATGAGTGAGTCTCACGGTAGTTTCATGTTAGAAACTACAATTGTTAATTTTCAGCAGTGCCCCTTCCTGCAGTTCGCGTATTATTCATGACTGCATCCTGCAGATGCGTTTTGAAGGAACAGTAATATTTTTTTTGTGTGCCTCGTTGCTTATTTATACGTGAAAACCCTTTCATGGCCTTTGTAGTTAGCACTTTATTTTTTAAGATTGTTTTTTGGAGTCTTTTTTTTTTATTTCATAAAACCCATATCGAAAATACAAAGATATAGATGCACAGAAAAACCACAAAAATAAGACCAGCGCTGGGAATCGAACCCAGGTCCTCGGCATTCCGTGCCGCGTGCTATACCGCTACACCACCACTGGACAGGAGTACAGACACGAATTTCTCATAATGCACCACATATCTCAGCTTGTCTGCGGGTTTAACCAGGTCAACTTTCCATCGCTTTGGTGGAATTTAATGAGTAAGTAATAAAAAAAAGTAAGTACTTATTTTATTACTCGTATCTGCAAATAGTTAAAACATTTTTAAGCTTTTTAGTTGGCCTATGTATGTATTTAAGTTCGTGTATTTTATTTAAAAACCTCAAAAATATAATTGGGAATAACTATGGTACAGCATAAAGTTCGTAAAAATTAAAATAAAACTATTCTTAACTTAATATTCATCCTTATCCATACCTAATATTATAAATGTGAAAGTGTGTTTGTATGTTTGTACTCGTATGTTCGTCCGTCTTTTAAGTCGAAACGGAGCAAGGAATCGATGTGATTTTTGGCATAGATAATACATAGTTTATGGGCCAGAGAGTGATATAGGCTACTTTTCCCGCAAAAATGCACAGTTCCCGAGAATTCCACGCGGGTGAAGCCGTGGGCAAAAGATAGTACTTAGATAAAACAAAAAATAACTAAAAATAAAAACTAAAACAAATAAATTAAGCCAGACCTCTTTGCAAGGTTCCCGAGATGTTGGCAGTGTTCTTTGGATTGCTAAACCAATTCTTTATTCGAGGAAACTGCGAGCTCTATGAGTATGTACATCATAGTAACATTATAAATGCGAAAGTGTGTGTGTTTGCATGTTTTTGTGTATGTTTGATCGCCTTTCACGTTTTTAGCATAAAGATAGTTTATGGGCCAGAGAGTGACATATGCTACTTTTTATCCCGTAAAAATGCACAGTTCCTGAGGGAACAGCGCGATGACTGGATTCCACGCGGGCGAACCTGCGGGCTAAAGCTAGTATTATAACTAAATTGATACTAACCTCAAACAGTTAGGTTATGTTCACTGAACCAAGACTGAACCTACCCAAACTTAATTTGCAAAACTATTGAGTGTTGTAACGCTGTAAATGTTAATAAGAAAGAGAGAGCCAATCAATCCGTCCCGGTCACGTGTGGCGTAATGATTTAATTCAGAAGGTTTTTTTTACTTACTTATAATCAATTGTGAACTCATTTTGGATGGTAATAAAATGAACGTAAATATTTTAATAGTATTTTATTGGGTCGACAGCTTTGTGTGGTTAAATAACAGAATGAAAAATATAATGAGATTTTCACTGGCTAATAAAGAGTTTAAAGAAAATAGACAAGTAGATAAGTCAATAGTTTTTATTTCTATTTTGAAAAAGTGAGCCTGTACTCGACTGTAACTGGGCCAAAATTCTTTTCGTCGCATTGTTTCTGACTACTCTGTAACGAAATTATTTACAATACAATACAATACAAATACTCTTTATTGTACACCAGAAATAATAAGCGACCGAGCGAGCGTTTATCTTCTAACTAACAATTTAAAAAAAAACTGTGTCATTGTTTGTCTTTTTCGGTGTTACTAATATTTTTTTATAAATTGTTTTACAGAAAAATTAAAAATGCCACACACAAGTGGGACATAGGTCCCATATAAAAAAACTCTACTCCGTCACATTTTTTCCGCGATCAAAATAAGATAACAAAAATAATTTAGACCCAACCATCATCATTATCATCAGCTTATAGCAGTCCACTGCTGGACATAGGCCTCTTCCATGGCGCGCCACAACACTCTGTCTTCAGACCCACCGACCAGCAACACACTCACCAGCGGTGGATGAGGAAAGCACAAGACCGGTCTGAGTGGAGAGCCTTGGGGGAGGCCTATGTCCAGCAGTGGACGTCTTTCGGCTGACATGATGATTATGATGAACCAGCACCAATATCTGACAAACCAAAGCGTGCATGAAATAACAGAAATAAAATAGAATTGACAAAAAAAAGACAGAACATACGCATTACAAATAGAACATTTACGAAGAAAAAAAAAATAAGTTTAAAAAACTGAAACCCGACTACGGAAAAAGCGCTCTAAAAATTATGAAACAAGAAAATGGTCAAGAATTACACACGATTAGGTAATTTGCTTCTCCGTGACCACTAATGTGAACCTTCCACAAAGTAACGCCTGATTAAATCAAGCAAGAAAATATTGTTTTCTGAAATTCTTATACTTACACAGACATCAAAGGAGACCCGTGGTCACATGCCACCATGAAATGAATTGCTAAGTAACCCTTTAAGGCAAGGTGGCATGCGACCACGGCTCTCCTTTGATGTCTGTGTAAGTATAAGAATTTCAGAAAACAATATTTTCTTGCTTGATTTAATCAGGCGTTACTTTGTGGAAGGTTCACATTAGTGGTCACGGAGAAGCAAATTACCTAATCGTGTGTAATTCTTGACCATTTTCTTGTTTCATAATTTTTAGAGCGCTTTTTCCGTAGTCGGGTTTCAGTTTTTTAAACTTATTTTTTTTATTTAATTATTTTGATGTTTTACTTGCGTAATATTGGCTTTTACTTTAAAGATTTATTAGCCTCTCTAACTCCTCCAAAGACACTGCATCATGAGGGTTACATAAAAGTTTCCGCGGATTCAGATCATTGATATATAAACCCTCCAATGATCTTACTCTGCTTAAAGCAACGTATACTTGACCTTTGCAAAAGTACGTTTACCAACGTCAACTACAGCCTTTCTGCACTGTGACACCCCAATACCAAATAAGTGGAAACATTTGGAGAGTAATTTTGCCACTACCTCTCAAACCAAACATGTCTCATATTAGTCAATCTGAGCTCCCGTGATTGAGGCGACTCTGCCTGTCTGATCTCTGAGGCATAGTCTCTCATTGCGGTGAGTCTGAGTTCCCGTGCCTGCGACCACTCTGCTTCTCTAACTTATGAAGCGTGGTTGTCTATTGTTTGACCGAAAGTTACATGCCATAATTTCATTATCCCGAACTTCACATGCCCGAAACTTCATTTGCTCGAATGTTTCGTTTACTAGATTTTTTTATGATATATTCTTATATTCCCGAAACTTTGATGCCATAATAATGATACGAATGCAATACGTATTGTTTTCCATATTATTAAGTGCAATAATATTATTTAATAGGATATTCAGACACCATAGTAAATAGTGTTTATTTTGATAATGATTGATTAAAATTGCTTTTTTCTATTACTAATCTATCTATTATCTTTATTATCCGGGCTGTTATAAAAAAAAACCTAACATCGAAGGCTAAGGCGGGAGCTACGCTACGCTTCGCTCCCGCCTTAGCCTTCTGAACCTAACCTATCCAAGTCGCTTCTGCTCCGAACCGTCTAGCTCGCTCGCTTCGCTCGCTCGCACAAATCAAATGTCGCAATTCTAACCTAACCTAATCTATGTGATTAAAATTTACCTGATTCAAAGGCTTGTTTTACGTGTGGGATTTATCAGTATATCCTCTTGACGTCCAAATGATATTATGGCATGTGATCAGTACCGTCTTTACCATAAGGGCACAAGGGGCCAGTGCCCAGGGCCCCCATCCTCAGGGGGCCCCGAAGGGCCGACAATTTTTCTCACATTTGATCTCAAAATGCGCATTACACTTTTCTTCAATACATTTTCAAGTCAAGTTACGAGTACATACTATTCGATTTCGACACACAAAAAAAAACATACAGCCGAATTGAGAACCTACTCCTTTTTTGAAGTCGGTTAAAAAGGGCCCCAAATTGTTGTGTGCCCAAGGGCCCCACCACAGTCTAAGACGGCCCTGCATGTGATACTTATGGCTTACAATGATTATGAAAAATGAAATTATTGAATTTAACATTATGGGAAACAAAGATTCTGTCATTTGATTAATATGGTAAAAAATCATTACCCTTCCTTGGCTTTGCCGGAGTCGGGTAAAAATGAGTGGTGATAATGAATTTATAGAAAACAACATTATAACGGTTATATATTATAGCACATGAAATTCGGGAAAATGAAATTCGGGCAAGTAAAGGTATACCATATCTACCTATCTATCTATTTAGATTTGTTGTGTATGTGTATTGTATGAGTTAGTGTTATATTGCTCTAATCTACTGTATTGCACCACCTGCTAAAATGTATTCCTTACTTCTGTCCATTGTAAAGGTTACCTGGAAGAGATCGCACTGAAGCGATAAGTCCGCCTATTGCTTACCTTACAAAATCTCTATATATACCTGTGTTTTGTGTACTGCTTACTATGTGTTGGTGTGCAATAAGGAGTTATTGTATTGTAAATTCTGTTGGGATTTGGTTTGGAAATGGAACGGTTTATTAAAACTGTACCTCTATATTGCTACAAAATTAATGTAATGTTGCCGCTCAATTGAAATTCATACGAGATAACTTTATATTTCTATCTTTATACAATTTTGACGACTTTCATAGCTAATAGCTCCTCAACACTTACGTTGAACCTAAAACCTACTAAGGAACCTCAACATCAATTTTTAAGGCCTATCTAAAACTGCCTCACACGCCAGCTTACGCAAAAAAAATTTTTTTAGTTGCCCAGTTTTTGTTATGTAAAATCCGACTCATATTTTTTTTTATGTTAAAAGGTATCCTATGTTACCCGGAGTGTAATAACGAATCGATTGACACCTTATTTATTCAAATCGGATGGGTAGTGTAGACGCTACGCTGGAACATACGTAAATACAAACATACATAGACTGCTAAAATCATTACCCTTCCTTGGCTTTGCCGTAGTCGGGTAAAAATAGCAAATTTTTCGAAATTGCGAAATAAAATTCCGAAAATGCGAAATGTTTCTGTTTCTGAAATATCTGATATACGACTCTACATATTTCAAGGGCCGGCAGGATATTTATTGTATAGATATTTATAGATATTTTTAACCGACGGACCCACCAATTTAGATTTTAGAGGGGGGACGCTCGATTTTAATGAAAACTTGCCCTTTAAGGTTGCTTTTTAGCAACCCCCGAAAGGTTTTAAAAGACCATACTACAAGGTTGGATAAGAAAAAAAAAGCCGCGGACGGACAGATAAACAGACAGTTATGGCGAAACTATAAGGGTTCCGTTTTTGCCATTTTGGCTACGGAAAGGAAAGAAGAAGAACCCTAAAAAGGTTTATCATTAAGTTTTGCTTTTCAGTTTTTTCGGCGGCTTAATTTTTTTGTTAAATAGTTTTTTGCAAGATCCGCTGTGGCAGATATAAATGCAGGTGACCTATATACGAGTATATACCTACTTACATCCTACAAATATATGTTTCTTTTACTTATACAGCATTGGGCCGTGGTTCAGTCCTTGACCCATCATGCCCTGATTTGGTTTACACGCTACGGACCCGCCTACGACACACGTACACTCAGACATAATTCGGTTGAGCAAATAATTGGGTTACATCATTTTCATATGGCTTCAGTAAACTCGTAAATAAATATCACAAGTGTCAGTTAGTACTTTGACTTTCTTTGTTGAAAATATACTGTACTAGCTGTTGCCCGCGGCTTCGCCCCCGTTGTATTTTTTATGTATTTTCTTCCATAAAAACCTTCTCCTGACAGTAACAAATACAATAACAAAAGAATTAGCGAAATCGGACCAGTCGTTCTCGAGTTATGCGCTTACCAACACATTTTGCGATTCATTTTTATATTATACTGTATTATACATACAAAACAAATACGAATACTACTGGCTTAGCAAGATATTTAAAACCAAACTGCAAAATATCGTAACAATCAGTCCAGTATTAACCGAAAAACTAACAGTTTTCAATGTATCACTTCGGAGCAGCCTGTGTATTTGGATGATTTGATTTCATGGATTTTTTTTCTTGTCTAATTAAGCAACTAAACTCCTTGCAAAAAAACGGGCACCTATGGTTTTCGTATTTTATGTGCATGAAAGCTTACTTTCTAAGCTTCAATGCCTAAAAATTTGAAAACCATAGGTGCTCGTTTTTTTTTTCCAAGGGGGTTTATTTTAAGATATTGCTAAGTACGTATCAGTCTTATCCATGGTTTCATTATTTGTCCAGAGGCTAAGGTCACCTTGTATGTATGTCTTTACAACGCTTTATTGCACTTAATGAAGCGACCAGGCGGATGCATGATAAAGAATAAAAACATTAAGTACCTATATCTAAGTTTTCTCAGAGGTCAGACAAAGCTCTATTCTTAACCCCCGACGCAAAAAGAGAGGTGTTATATGTTTGACCGCCATGTGTGGCTGTGTGTCTGTCTGTGGCATCGTAGCACTTAAACGGGTGGACAAATTTTAATACGGTTTTTTTAATTGAAATCAGGGTTTCTAGCGATAGGTTTTACACATGTTTCAGTAATATAGGTACTTGAGATATTGAACTTTGAAGTGACAAAGTCGAGATTTTCCAACTTTTTATTGGTTAGGTTATGTTCAGACAAATATCAATTTTGTTCGCCTCGAAAAGCTCCCAAGTACGTAGTAAATTTCGTTGCACCAAAGTCGGAAAAGTTTCCAGAAATATCTGCAAATCGTCACAAGATTTATACCTACAGGAAATTTAAGTGTAAGAAACGGAAAGTTTCAATCCCCATAAAAAATTGTGAGAAGTTTCTGAAATTTTCTTATGAAAAACTTATGTATGAAAAATTCTGCAATTTTGGAAAGTTTCCCTTGGGACATCAGTTACATAAATAATAAATCGTATCAATAACTATATAAGAAATATTCTTTTAGGTAAAGGCTTAAAATAAAATTAAGTAGTACCTTATTTTGTTTAATTATATTTTTAATTCTTACTTATGTCACTATTTTTGATAAATGTATACACAAATAAATACAAGGGACTTCATAAACGTATATACTTGCGAAAAGCTTTAAAGTTCTATTTATCGATAGAGTAGTTTATACGACTTAGAAAACGTATTTGTAGATAAGTTGTTTTCAAAATTGTAATTTTAGCTTTGTCAGTCGAGAATCAATTTAAAAACCGAAATAAAACAAAACATGGCAATTAAATAAAAGCTTGTAAAATATTTACATCAAGCTCCCCGCGTTTCACCATTATCGATAACAAATTCAACATGGCGGCTTTACACATCACCTGTACCTTATTTTCGCCCGTTACATCATCGCCTCGGTAGCGCAGTAGGCAGCGCGTAAGTCTCATAATCTTAAGGTCGTGAGTTCGATCCTCACCCGGGGCATATCTTTTTGCATTTTTCCTCATGTTTGTATTATTTGTTTTTGGTCCGTGATAAACGCAATGCCGCACTTCCTTATATCCTGTCGTAATGTTTTGTTTTTTTCCTTGTATCATTATGAAACAAACAACAAACTTGTTTTTACAGAATTTCTTAAAATAAATAAAAGTGCAAATTAAAGTAATTAAAAGCAATATTCTTAAATGTGTCATTGTGCGATACATAAAACTCATCATAAATTAAATTTAACCAACTTTAGCATATTCCATTAATAATTCATTGTATTAATTTGCATTTTTTATTACCTATCTATGGAAAAATCATTCAAGGTAGAAAGCGTTTATTTTTTTTCCATTTTGAATACCTAATTACTCCAAATAGAAAAAAAAATAAAGAAAATACAAGTACTTAAATAAAGTCTGCGGATTCTCAAAGATATACAACCATTTAGATAAAACGGAAAATAATTATAAACACACCAAATGAAATTTCCAAATTGGGTAAGTACATGAATATTTTTTGAATCAGGCGTTACTTTTTACTTTAAAGTAATTCAATGGGCTGGTTGAAGTTCCCAATCCGTATTAGGCCCGTTTGGGAACTACGTCCTAAAACCCTGTCAGTCCAAGAGGAGGCTTGGGCCCCAACAGTGCGACGTACATAAGCTGGAATGTAACACGAAATAAAAATAAGTACATACTACTAAATTGAGAACCTTCTCCTTTTCGAAGTCGGTTAAAGTAACCGTGTATTACACATGTTATACAATTTGCAGTTAGTATGCACATCGGAGCCTCGAGGTCAAGTACCAGGTTCGCGGACCAACAGATCGACCTTCATGCGTTTCGATATAAATGTTGGCGGAAATTCCGATTTGCGTGATTGGATTTTTAATATACTATAAAAAGATTCATCGAAGTGACCTACATGCATTGATATCGAGTATTTAACTCTTTGTTACATACTAGCTTATGCCCGCGATTTCGTCTGTGCGGATCTAGGTTATCGCGCGGTGGCGCCCTCTACCGGAATAAAAGGTGTCCTATGTTGATCCTTGGGGCTCAAACTACCTATATACCAAATTTCATCAAAATCGGTTCAGTGGTTTCGACGTGAAAGCGTAACAGACAGACAGACAGAGTTACTTTCGCATTTATAATATTAGTAGGGATAACAGCTTGTAATACACAATTATGAAATTACTAGCGTTTACCCGCGGCTTCTCACGCGTAATTCCCTAAAATTACATCGTGGTTTTAAATGACGTTAAATTAAAACACCATGGGTGTTTTAATTTAAATCCAAATTTCGTGACTAAAAGCCCAGCGGTTATTACTTAGAGATTTTATCTCTATCCCGTAAGAATATCGGGATAAAAAGTATCCTATGTTTTAATCCAGGTTTATAAACTAACTTTTTTACAAATTTCATCCAAATCCGTCCAGCTGTTTCAGCGTGAAGAAGTAACAAACATACTTCCTCACTCACTCACTCACAAACTTTCACATTTATAATATTATTTAGTAGGATTAATAGTAGAGGTGACACGTATTTACTGGTATAGGTTTTGACTTGGACGCGTGAGTACGCGTTCCCGCCCGCGATTATTTTGGCGTACGAGTATTTAGGACTATGGCGGCTGACAACGTTCCGCCAACTTGAAAACAAGCAATGCACTTTTTAATTGAAAAAATTATAAAAATTGTTGACAGTCCTAAGGCTATATAAAATAAAGCATCAAAGAAATTTTTTGTCGATATTTAACATAAGTTATAATTAAAAAATATGAAGGGCGAAGACTGAAATGTGACGTGGAATTCGGTTCGGTAATATTCGTAGAACTACTATAACACCCCTCTTTTTGCGTCGGGGGTTAAAAACTAGTACGGAGTATGCGTAATCACGGGAGCGCATTTACGGGAATCATTTTGTTTACGCAACGAGTCGGTTGGATAAGTTTTTTTTTCTATACAATATAGGCTTGCGTTTGGCCACAATCACGCCTGATGGAAAGCGAGGATGAGGCCTACGATGGAGAACGCTTGCCTAGGAAATGCTCATTCACCCTGGACTTGAAAGCGGCCAAATTGTAGTGTTCAGGAAACACAGTCGCTGGCAGGGAATTCCACTCTTTTGCTGTGCGGTTGATGAAGAAAGAACGAAAACGCTTTGTGCGGATTTTTGGAATACTGACATTTTTGGAGTAGTAGAGATACTCGTGGACCTAGTCTTTGGATCTAGTCTCTTTGTGTCCTCAGTCCGCGTTTTGCCTAGTACTTACGTTTTTGTTTGTTACGTATTTACGTTTTTGCCAATACTGGGAATCGAACCCAGGTCCTCGGCATTCCGTGCCGCGTGCTATACCGCTACACCACTGCTGGTCAACGGCACAGACACGAATTTTCCCTATGCATCACATATCTCAATCTGTTTACTTCGCCACTTAAGCAGTGACCTAGCGCCATCTATATTGTCTAACTCTTAACGAGAAGCCTTCAATATCTCCTTCAATGTTCAGTGTAAAAAAATGTATAATAATAGATAGTTGAATGTCCATCCGATGAATTAATAAGTGGGTCAATAAAATAATAAAAAATATTGCCGTTAATTACATTGACCATGATAGCAATTATTATGCATGCTAATAATATGTGTATTTGGCGTAAATGTATATTTAATAATAATAAATACCGGTTATTTCAGGCAGTAAGTAATAGAGAACTTTGTAAAAGTCAAGTCCATACCTACTTAAGAGCGTTTATACCTGCTGATCTGGCAAAGTTGCATTTTTTTTTAGTTTTTCTCGATTATTCCATAAAAATTGAATGAAAATTAAAAATGTTTTCTGATAGAACACTTCTTAAGATATAAGTTAATGTGTCTAGTCCAATAATTATTCTCCTTAATAATAATTGTTCTCCTTTAAATAAATAAATAAATATATCCAAAGTTAAATAGTCGACGGCAAAATGTCAAGAGTAGGTTAGGCTAGGTTCAATACTTTGAACGTCGATATTTAACTATCGATATTTCCATTTTCGATATACAAAACTTGCCCAAATTTTCAAAAATTTTCAGAATTTGCCACAGATATATAGTTTTTCAAATGGGCAAAATTTACCCTTCATTGGGTAAATTTACCCCGTTTTTAGGGTAAAACATGACAACGAACGTTGCAAAAATAAAATCTGTTTAAAAAAGGAAAAAACATCGATTAATCATACAACATACTGGCACGACGTGTCAGACTGTCACATGCATTTAGCATTTTATCCGGCGACCTAGACCCAGTACGGGCCGGAAGTGGCCTTGCCAAAGGATATATCCTTTCATATGGGGAGGGTGAGCCGAATGGATAAGTTATGGTAATTTACCGATAGGTATTGGCTTAGGTACGAAACTACGTCTTGTAAAGTAGGTAATTAACATAGTAATCCCTACTAATATTATAAATGCGAAAGTAACTCTGTCTGTCTGTCTGTCTGTCTGTTACGCTTTCACGTCGAAACCACTGAACCGATTTTGATGAAATTTGGTATATAGGTAGTTTGAACCCCAAGGACGAACATAGGATACCTTTTATTCCTGTAGAGGGCGCCACCGCGCGATAACCTAGATCCACGCAGACGAAGTCGCGGGCATAAGCTAGTAGTAATATAATTTACAAAACTTGTTTTTTTTTTAAAGAAAGAAAGAAACAAAGAAAGAATAAATTTATTTGCCAAAATTCGATACAGCAAAAAAAATCACAGTTAAAAATAAGACAACCTTATTACATACTCTTACATAATAAAAAAAAAGAAAAAGAAAAAGACATTGTGCCGAAAGAAGCAAAAAGGGCCATACTCAGCGTGTTGCCACGGCAAGCCGCGGCGCTGGTTTTCAGTATGACCCTTTAACTTACTTCAAATTCAAGGCACTATTTTTAATCCAGAGCGGAGCGAAAGATTCTATTGTGAAATTTGAGCGCAGCGAGTGATTCTTAATTAGAATCGTGAGCCTAGCGAGATATTCATAACATTTTTTTTATCTTAATTTTTGTAAACAAATTTGTAATCTTTGTAGAAAAACCTTTTTGAGCTACTTGTCAGCTTCGTTACGGATTGAGCTAGAAAATAAATATGCTTAAGTACGTTTTAGCCTATATATGCCCCTCGCGCTTATCAATTTCGTGACATTTTTTATTTTTGAATGCCCGACGTAAAAAGAGTAGTGTTATTTGTTTAACGTCAATATCTGTCTGTAGCATTAGCATCGTAGCTCTCAAAAGGGTGAAGCGATTTTGATTCAGTTATATAATCGAAAGTTAGTTTAATCGGTATATATCGCTCTAGTCTAGCTAAGTTTAACTACAATTCTTAGCTATTTTTAATTACAATCGTCCCAGACACTATTGAGGTATCGAACTTCGAAATGACAATGTCTGGGATTTTTTCCAATGTTTTTTATTCATTTTGCGGTAAAGAACTAAAAACACATGAAACGAGTTGATGATTAGGGCCTGTATGTAACTAACCGTATTCTTCCAATAAATTATTTTCGTAAATCTTTTTGAGAAAAAAAGTTTTTGAGAAACCTTACTATCTTTTCAAAAGAGCTGTCAAACTATGTGCCACACGTTTATGTACCTAAGTAAAAAAAAAAATTTTTTTTTTAATTTCTGTTACGTGTATGGAGTGAATATAAATATTTATTTTTGTAATTTAACTAAAAAATAAATAGTGGCTTTGACAAGACATCTGTACTCCAAATTTCATTGATATACATCTTGCAGTTTTCGAGTAAAAATGCCTGTGACATACGGACAGATGGACGGACAGACAGACAAACAGACAAACAGACGGACTGCACGAAACTATAAGGGTTCCGTTTTTGCCATTTTGGCTCCGGAACCCTAAAAACGTGTTACATGGTGTATCATTTTCATTGAATATTTTTAAAACATATTTATCGTAATCGAACGATAACATTACACAACAGCTGTCGAAAACATAAGTACATATTATTATAATGAGTCATCAGATCCGTCCGATTCTTGGCAGAAGGCTGACCCACTCGACCCATCTTATATGGGCACTGAGTAACTTGGTGAATGAAATACCAAATGCGGAACTATACGGCTAACTATACTTTAGGGATGTTCGCCATTTTGTTCATCGAAATACATCGATGTTTAATATTCGATACGTCGGTTTGAAGAGGATTTGAGCAGGTTTTATTTTTGTCGATGTTTGAAAAGGAAAGATTCGAATAGTAATTGGATAACTGTTAACTATTCGTAGAGTAAGGTGTACTGCTCAAAATATTTAATATTTAATAGATATTTTATTTAATAGATATCATTTGTATACATTTATAATATTTGGCACCTTGGATAATACAATCGTAGGACGTTAAAAACCAAATCAAGTACGTTGGCAAAAAAACGTAAAATTCGAAGTAGGTACGAGTATTATACCATTTTAATTGCAAACTATTACAAATGAACTATGATTTTGTTACAGTTGTACTATTATCTATTCTGTGGTTACAGTACCTTTTAATTTTGAATTGATACCCGTCAGGTCACCCACGTCTATATATTTTGTTAGAATTTGAAACTGAATGACCACCAGTAAAAGTGGATATTTGACTTGATTTGATAAACATCGACAATTTTAGTCGCACATCACTACGCAAAGCACTGACCGGCCCATCTGTCGCACAATCACAGAACGGCTTTAGACTCTACTACGTTGGGATAAAGTCGACAATAGCATGACGATGTAAGAAGCATAGTGTTGTTAAGGTAACACTGCCATTTCCAAGCCAATCAATGCCGGCCACGGAAGGAAGTAAGGTCAAACGATTCGCCATTATTAATTGACGTATTGAACTTTAAAAATCCGTTGTTAAGTAATTAAATATTTTTTTTACGGAAAAGTAAATATTTTTTTACTTCCTTCAGTAAATTATCTTGGTAATGTATGTGCAAGGGGAAAGTTTTTTTTTCTAGTTAAAATATACATATTGATTTAGGACCATTTCATGACCGTGATAAGAAATCTTTTAGTTTAATTCTATGCCTATAGTATTTTGTGTAATAATGTCATGAATAAATGTTTTTTCTTTCTTTCTTTCTTTCAAAATACCTGAATAGTTGCAATCATACCAGAGCATTGTTTTTTCTTACTGTAATAATTTAATCCCATTATCCCACTAATATTACAAGTGCGAAAGTTTGTAAGTCTATTTATTTGTTTGCATGTTTGTTTGTTACTTAATCACGTCTAACCGCTGAACCGAATTACCTAGATGAAATCCGATATAGATAGTTTAAGTCCCGAGGAAGGACATAAGATAGTTTTTATCCCGAAAAATTACATTGTTCCCGCGGGATAGCGATAAACGAATTCTACGTGGACAAAGTCGCCGGTGGAGGCTAGTAAACAAATTAAAGTCGTCTGACAGTGCATCAACAGCTCTCATTAACCGATACTCTCAGAATCGTGCCCAAAATGGCGGTGAGCCTTCGGCGCGATCCGAACCCGAACGATTTATCTCCGAGTTGGGAATCACCTTGGCACGCATTCGAACTATTCGATAATCGAATCGAAAAACAAACATTGTTAGAATACAGGCTTGCGGCCTGTAACGCAGGCAAACAATCCAGACTAATATTATAAATGCGAAAGTGTGTTTGTGTGTTTGTCCGTCTTTCACGCCGTAACGGAGCGACGGATCGACTTGATTTTTGGCATAGAGATAGTTTATGGGCCCGAGAGTGACATAGGCTACTTTTTATCTCGAAGAAATGCACAGTTCCCGAGGGAACAGCGCGCGATAACTGAATTCTACGCGAGCGGAGCCGCGGGCAAAAGCTAGTTAAAACATAGATCGTACTCGTCAAACTGAACAACATTAGTTCAGCGATTTTTAAAAATAATTAGTTTTTTTTATTATATTTTAAAGTTTATTCAAAGAAGCAATGTAAAGCAAAATATTTGATATTTGTAGAGTGACAAGCGACGTCAGTTGCGTTTTAGGATGGCGTACCAATGTATGTTTTTTTTTTCTAACAAACTTAATCATAAATTCAATAATTTGTGATTAAGTTTGTTAGAAATAAAAAACAAATGTTTTAGTTTTGATTTTAATTAAGTGTGATCATGATCATCTAATTACCGGTGACCTATAGAGCCTATATTTTTAATATTATTCCCGGTTGTCGGTCACTCACTGTATTCTCGCGAAATCGACACACCCTTTATTTGGGGTTAGGGTAAAAAAAACATTTGAGGTGGCAACACTGGGCATCGCCTTTGTCCTTTTCTGTGCGCGACCGCCGAGGAGTGAACATTTCGTCGTAGCTCCGATGTATGTACATACTTGGATTGCAGCGTGTCTCCGCTCTCCACGTCTAAGATTCCTCGAGGCTTGAAGATGAAGAAATATTGCTGAAGATATTTTGGTGAACTTGTACGAGGAACAACTGTTCTTTTGCGAACATAACAAACTGTCCTTTTGTGGACACTCGACCTTATGGTCGTGGTCTCTTGACAACAACGTCTCTTCTAAATTGAAAATACAAACTGAAATATAGTTGCACAGAAAAACCGGAAAAATAAGACCAGCACTGGGAATTGAACCTGGAGACCTGCCTCGGCATTCCGTGCCGCGTGCTATACCGCTACACCACTGCTGGACAACCGTTGTCCGGGATGACCGTAAAAGTAACGAAAATTTGGAATTGAAATAAAAAATACAAAAAGATTCCAAAAAACAAATCTTAACGTCTCTTCTCTTTAAACCACGTCAATCACCTTCAAACCCTTCCTCGCAACACATACTCGCATATCTCTGATGGAAACGCAGCTTTATGCGACCACTCTGTTGACCATCTGTATGTCGGTCTGACTGTATGTTCGTCGTTCCTCTTAAAATGTCTTTTATCATGTCTTTTATCTTTTGTTTCGCTTGTTTGTTTACTAACACACTATGGATACAATGTTTGTCCGAAATAAAAAATTTGAATTGGAATTTGAATTTTGAATTTAAAAGGTGTGCTAACTTGCTGCGAAACCATATCAAAAGAAGCAGTACAAGGTTCGTTACATACACAAATAAAGGTGATTTTTCACCGGCGAGGCGAGACGAGGCGAGGCGAGACCTCGCCGGTGGAAAATCACCTTAAGGAAGGCAACTGCGAGAGATCAATGGCGACAAGTTTTGAAGCTAGTAACGACTTGAAGTGACGATCACATCACTGGAAAGTAAGTAACGAGGGAAATATGCGTAAAAATTTGCTAACTTGACAGCGACCATTTTAATATTTTATTTATTTATATTTATTCTCAGGACGAAAGACGAAGCGAAGACGAAGCGTTGGCAGGCCTCCCACCAGGTGGACTGACGACATCGTGAGAGTTGCGGGAAACCGGTGGATACAAGTGGCGAGTTGTTGTTCACTATGGCGTTCTAAGGGGGAGGCCTTTGTCCAGCAGTGGCCGTCTTCTGATGGTGATGATGATGATTCTCAAAAAGGTACATAATTTTAGTTACATTAATAATGTCGCCAAACTATGACGTTCATTAGCGAATACAAAAAAAGTGAAAGATTAAAAGTCGCGAACGCCTGTGACTTGTGCAGTCGCGAGTGTACATTGGCGGGAGAGATTGCATACTCTCAAACGACTCTACCTACTGCTTATTAAAAAACTGCCCCGCAATCGCAAACCAATCATAATATTCATTACACAAACAAATAGTTTACTTCCGAAAATAATAAAAACCATTTTTACAATACCAACTCTATGTCAGAACTTTTCATTTTCTTCTGAACTCTACGTTGAGAGTATACTATTGGGCTACTACGAAACTCCAAAATCAAAGTTCGTATCATACCGTCCCTCTCGCTCTTGTATTAAATAGTATGTGTCAGAGGGACCGCACGACACGAACTTCGAGTATCGAGTTTCGTAATAGCCATATAGGTACCCGTACCCTTAGTGTAAGTTTTCGGTTACAAAACACGTCTCGGTCGCGTTCGCGTTAAAATCTCGTATGGAAATACGAACATCGCAAACGTTCCGCTAGAGGCGCTGTTCATGTTTCCATACAAATTGAGATTTTAATGCGAACCCGATCGAGACGTATTTTGTAACCGAAAACTTACACTAAGGGTACAGCAGATTGATTCGAACTGTTAGTTGAAGAAAATTAGATTGAAATGTATGGAAAAATTGGCAAAATTAAAGCAAGAGGTTTATCTATCAGGATATGTAGGTTATGGAGAAAAAATAAATTTTACCCACTCTCCCCCCCCCTCCGGGGGGAGCGTCACCCCCCCGCGCCCCTGAATATGTCCCGGACCGCGGTATGTTCCATTATAAAAGAAAACCGTACACGATACATAAAAAGTGTGTAGGAACGAAATAATCCTAGATAAATTTACTATAAACCTTTCATACATACAAAAGCTATACCACTTACAGTTTCAGCGCAATCTGGCACCAAATACGAACATTTTTATTAATTTATCCAGTTTTTTTTGTTAATTGTTTAGTTTTTTCAATTATTTCACACTTTACCGCCAAGATATGTATGACTAAAGTAAAGAACAGGATATCTTCTTTATAAAAAGGTATAATTCATTTCTAAACTCATTCATTTCACGCTGCTATGCTATTTTGAAAATTCACCATCATCAGCTACTGCGACATTAACTTAGGAAAAAGTACCAAAAAAAAAACTATTTAGTCCGTAAGTAAGATTATAATAAAATATTACACATTTTTTAGGGTTCCGTAGCCAAAATGGCAAAAGCGGAACCCTCATAGTTGCGCCATGTCTGTCTGTCTGTCTGTCTGTCCGTCCGCGGCTTTGCTCAGAGACTATCAATGCTAGAAAGCTGTAATTTTGCACGAATATATATGTAAACTATGCCGACAAAACAGTGTAATAAAAAAATTAGAAAAAAAATTTTTTTTAGTACCTCCCATAGACGTAAAGTGGGGGTGTTTTTTTTTTTCTCATCCAACCTTATAGTGTGGGGTATCGTTGGATAGGTTTTTTAAAATCATTAGGGGGTTGCTAAAACAATTTTTCCATTCAGTGATTCATTTGTAAAATATTAAACTTTAAAGCTAAAATTTTCATTAACATCGGGCGTCCCCCCCTCTAAAATCTAAACCAGTGGGTAGAAAAAATTAAAAAAAATTCAGGACGATAGTAAGTATATCAAACTTGCAAGGAAAACTTTAACGGTTAAGTTTTCTTGAGAATTATTAGTAGTTTAAGAATAAATTGCAGCCTAAGGTATAAATATACCTAAACCGTCCGTCTGTCATAGCCAATTTGATCCGAAACTACTAGACCGATTGAATTCAAATTTAGTTCACCTATGTAAATTGATGACCCGAACACGGACGTGTAAAGTAAATTAATTAATTTTAAACACGGGGGCCAGTTTGGGAGGGGGGGGGGGGTAAATTAGAAAAAAAAATTAGAAACTATATCATGTGACATATCAAATGAAAGGGTACATTATGCAAATCTCAAATATATATTTTTCATTATTTTAAATTAATCCGTTTTGAAGTTATTTAAGAAAATAGGTGAAAATTGACCATTTCCCCGCCCCTATCTCCTAAAAGCCCAGTAGGGCCTACATTTTTTTTTTAAATACAGAAAATAGGTCCATACCTATAGCTTATAGGAAAACATATGAGAATCTAATGGTATTTAAAGTAACACCATTTAACCAGTATGAACATTTATATTTCGCTGAATGGCCAAATGAACTAAATTAAAAAAATAGCATAGCAATGGTAAATGAAAGATTTTAGAAATTAATTATACCTTTTTATAAAGAAAATATTCTATTCTTTACTTCTGTCATACATATCTTGGCGGTAAAAGGTGAAGTTTTTGAGAAAACTAACCTTTTAGCCGAAAAAATCGATTAATTATAAAAAAAGTTAATATTTGGTATCATATTGCGCTGGAACTATAAGTGATATCGCTTTTAAATGTATGAAAGGTTTATAGTAAATTTATCAAGGATTATTTCGTTCCTACACACTTTTTATGTATCGTGTACGGTTTTCTTTTATAATGGAAAATACCGCGGTCCGGGACATATTCGCGGGCGCGGGGGGGTGACGCTCCCCCCGGAGGGGGGGGGAGAGTGGGTAAAATTTATTTTTTCTCTATAACCTACATATCCTGATAGATAAACCTCTTGCTTTAATTTTGCCAAATTTTGATCTAATTGTACTGAACTATGTGGTCAGTGGCGGATTAGGCATATAGCAAGAGTACCAAATGCTACGGGCCCCGCGCATCTAGGGGCCCCGCTGACCAATGCTTTCTGATCGTAAAAAACGTCAATTCAGATAGAAGCATGTTTTTTTTCTAAATTAATGTAAATAGAACAAAACCAACACAAAACACCGCCAAAGAAAGAGATGGTATCAATGTGATCGACTTAAATATAATATTTTACTTATACTATAAACTTGAAGCAAATCAAGGGCCCCATGATAAAATTTGCTACAGGCCCCGCGCTGACTTAATCCGGCTCTGACTGTGGTTGTGATAACTCGTATAATTTTTCTTGTAAAGGATCTCGACAACTGCCCAAGGAACTCTAAAAGCGACCTGACATGTCACTCACGGAGGCATTCGCGGGCCTTTCAATGCCGAAATATAATAAGGTCATGATCATATGCTCGCACCGAGGTATCGTGTGGGCCAAGCGACGGAAGGGCAGCGGGGAGCCGAATAAATTATAGTGAGTTGCACCGAGTTATCTGTTATTTTGCTATTTGGGCCATTTTTTTGTCATTTTTTTCATTTTGAGTTTTTTATTTTGTTCCTTAATCTTCAGTTTAGTTAGAAATTTCAATACATTTTGTGTAACTCAATGGAAAAATTTGTAGGACATAGTGTGAAATTGGGCTTCCATAGTCAGAATAAACTACTTTAACAATTCACCAAATTGCATTGAAATCTGAGAAAAGAAAGATATCGACAATAAAATCAAAAATGGCCTATTTTTATTTTATTTTATTAAGGAACAAAACAGTCATTCACAGTATGAATTTCCAAGTTGTATATCAATAAAACCTATAGTTATAATAATAACTAAGTATAACAATCAGAGAAATTCGATTTTGAGGTTTTCGAAATTCAAAAATAGGATGGCAAGACACGAAGTTCGAATTTTGCAGTTAGCAATTGAAACAATTGAACATCTTCGCTAGGCAAGCAGGAAAGTGTAATAAGCTTGAGTGAGTGACCTTACTATTTAGTTAACGGTTAGAGATCGGTTAGAGATAGGGATAAGTCCGCATGGTTAAAATAACTCCATCGATACTATCGATGATTCCGCCAAATCCATCCAAATCGATCTGTCGTAGTTGAAGAAAACACATTTATCTTACTCTATATGAGATTTAAACTATTAATCATAATTAATATTAAACCTTTGGTTTGGTAGTTGATTTGACAATGGTTATCGTTAAACCTAGGTTAACTCACTTTTAGTATAAGTACAGATTAACTTGACTAGTTTTTTTTTTTTTTTTTTTTTTTTTTTCTGGCTCGCGCGGTTTGCGCATCCGCCACAGACGGGTAAAGGTAAGGAAACGAAATCAATGGAAAATACGGAAATTTGGAATACGGAATACAACAGGAGAAGATTATATGGGATTTACAGCGAAAGAAATATAGATAGGAATTTTACATAGGTACATATGATAAATTAAATTTGGTGAGATGAGGGATACATATTCAAATTTTAATATCGTTGTTATTTATAAAAATGTTTAATAAGTTATATATATTAATGTCATTAGAGGCTAAAAGAACCGAGATGGACGTAGGTAATGGGACTTTGTAGGATTTAAGCTGTTCATAAAGGGAGGAGTTGTCATGGAGAGGACATGAGAGAAATATATGATTAGTGTCTGCGATGCCCAAGCCACACTCACAAATATCGGACTCGACCAAATTAAATTTAGCAAGATTGGCGGGAGTACAAACATGACCCAGTCTCATGCGGATAAGGCAGCAGGTGGCTCTCTTACCAAACTTAAACTTGCCAAACCAAGGTTTTGTCAGAATATTAGGTTGAATAGAATAATAATGTTTGCCCTTGATCCGGCAACTTTCAATCCACATCTCTCTCCAGCTCTCTCTAAGAGATGAACCAGCGAGAGCGGCCAGATCATGACTGTAATTCCGATATGGGAAAAGATCACCATCTTTAACAGCTTCATTGGCTAGCCGATCAGCAATTACATTACCAGAAATATCACAGTGACTTGGAACCCAACCAAAAGACACGGAGTACCCCAAATCAGAACAATTGGCAAGGAGAGTTCTTAATTTTATAATGACAGGGAATATTACTTTGCAGTTAAATGGGAATTTACTAAGAGCTTGAAGAGCGCTTTTTGAATCAGTTATAATTAAAGTTTTCTTGAGTTGGGCAAGTAAAATATATTCCACGGCTTTAAGTAATCCAAAGCATTCTCCCGTAAATACAGACGTTTCAGGAGGGAGTTTAATTTTCTGAATAATTTTGTATTGAGCATGGTACACACCAACCCCCACATGGCCAAAAGACGCATGCTTGGAAGAATCAGAGTATATATGATGCCAGCTGTGCCACCGATCGTCTTTAATAGAATTGAAATTAACGTTAGGGTTCATATCATTTTTAGTTACTCCTAAATTTAGTTGAACATCAGGAGATAAAGTAAGAGCAGAAAAATTATCACAGAAAAGGGGATATTTTGGATAGTGATAGGTTGGCGATTGTAGGGAAATATATCTTTGATAACTTTTAACAAGGCACGGAGTTATTTTATGCGACCAATAACTAGATGATGTCAAAGAGTTATTTAATAGCGGAAGGCTTGATCGTAGGGGATGATTGGAATTTTGGAAGCAGCGAAATAAGAACCTATCTGACAAATATTGACGTCTTAAAAGTAAAGGTGGTTCCGCACATTCGACTTGTAGGCAATTTATAGGGCTTGATTTCATTGCACCACAGATCAGGCGTAGAGCTTTGGACTGGACAGCATCTAAACGTTTAAAGCCTTTGACTTGTCCCGGGATTAATAAGAATGTGCCATAATCGATGCTACTTCTAATCAAAGCGTTGTATAGGAGTCTAAGCGAAAAAGGATGAGCACCCCACCAGACACCTGTAAGACATCGTATCATGTTTAAAAGTCGTTCGCACTTAGTTACAATATGGTCGCAGTGGGGAACACCAGTAAGCTTAGAATCCAGCACAACACCAAGGAAACGTGTAAAGCTTTTCGTTGGAATGGGGTGGCAATCAAACTTGACAGATACCACAGGCGGTACCCTTGTCCTGGCGAAAGGAACCACGACGCTCTTAGAGTGGGAAATCTCAAGGCCATTGTCATCCAGCCAGTTTTTCAGGTGAATAAGGGATTCAGTTAAGCAAACTGAAGCCATTTCATAATTTCGGTGTGAGCAATACACTAGCAAGTCGTCAGCATATTGCAGAACTTTAACCTCTGAACCTAAAGAATCTTCTAGGTCATGGCTGTATATGTTGTAGAGTAGCGGGCTTAAAACTGACCCTTGAGGTAACCCTCTCCACAGTAGCCTAGATTTCTTAGTGCCATCTACGGTAAGATTAATACACCTTCCTGACAGCATATTTACTATAAAATTGGAAAGCAAAAGTGGTACCTTAAGATTTTGAAGTTTTTTATGGAGGCAAGAAATAATGACATTATCGTACGCTGCTGTAATATCCAGAAATGCTGCAATCAAAGTATTGCCATCGGAAAATGCTTGTCTAATGTCCGTGATAAGAACAGCAATATTATCAATGGTACCTTTGCCACGCCTAAAACCAAATTGATTTTGGCTAAGAATATTGTTAGTTTCAATAAACCACTCTAGGCGATTTTTTACCAGATGTTCCGTAAGTTTCATTAGGACAGTGGACAATGCTACAGGCCGATAAGAAGAGACATCAAAAGGTTCCTTATTTGGTTTCAGGAAAGGTAAAACATCTTGACATTTCCAAGCCTCGGGAATCTCGCCAGATATCATAATTTTGTTAATTAATTTTAGAAAGTATAGAAGAGGTATATCATTCAGATGGAAAAAGAATGAATATGGTATACCATCTGGTCCAGGAGCTGAATCTTTGGTTTTAGAAATGACTCCTTTGAGTTCTGGTAGAGTGAATGGGCCATTAAGCCCACTCAAACCCAGCATTGGATGTAGAGGAATAAACTCAGGAACAGTGGGTGGAGCGAGTTTATCCAGAAAATCATCTGCTAGTGTAGAAGGAAGGTTGGAAGAACAGTCTTCTTTAAAAGCAGATCGAAATCTTTTAATGTTATTCCAAACCACAGAAGGGTTTGTATTAGGAGATACAGATAAGCAAAAGTTTCTCCAACCTTCAAACTTCTTTTTTTTAAAAAGCTTTTTTGTCTTGTCTATTGCCTCCAAAACCAAATCAAAGTTTTCATTGGTACTAGATTCTCTGTAAGCAAGTTCAGCCTCTTTCCGCCTTTTAACAGCTGCAGTACATTCTGAATCCCACCATGGTGGAGAAGGAATGTTGTTTCCTCCTACTTTTTTCACTGGAAAAACATTATCAGCAGTCTCAACCATTATCTTTGCCAGAGCGGCTGCACATGTGGCTTCATCGCTGTGTTCGATTGAAGGAAGAGAGGAAATTTTTTGATCAAGATGTTCCTTGAATGTATCCCAGTTAGCGTTACTTAAATTATACTTTAAACGGGGAGGACGCTTTTGAGTAGGAGAGTTCTTATACGGAAATGACAGAATAATAGTGAAATGATCACTTCCAAATGAAAGAGGAGAGACCTTCCAGGTTAAGGAAGAAAACAAATTTGGACTACAAATGGAAACATCTGGGCAACTTATTCCCTCGCCAGGTGCAGTTCGCCGGGTGGGAGAACCATCATTTAAGATGCATAGGTTATGGGAGTCCATCATATCAAAGACTAGATTACCATGGGCATTGGTGGTGGAGCTACCCCAAGATTGATGTTGGGCATTCAGATCTCCAAGAAGAATAAGAGGCTTCGGAAGCAGTGTCAATAAGTGATTTACTTCATTATAAATAGTTGGAGAAGGATGCGGGATATATATTGAGACAAAACAGATATTATTAACGGAAACAGCAATTATAGATATATCATTGTTATGAGCAGGAAGAGGAAAATGTGAATAAGGAATGCCATGCTTTACAAGCAAAGCAACACCGGCATATCCATCAGAGCGGTCCTCTCTTATACAGGAAAATCCTGATATCCTGAAATTGGATGAAGTCTTTAACCAAGTTTCTTGTAAGGCTATAATTTTTAAATTAAACTTATTTATTAAATAAATTAAATCGACTTTCTTTGGTATTATACTTCTACAGTTCCATTGAAGGATTTGAAATTGGCTGTTCATTATCAGTTAAGAGTTGAGTGAAAAAATTCATAATAGGGGCAGCGTGGGACGGTGAGATACTACTACCCAATCCAGATTGGGACAGTAACTTAATGATCAATAAAATTATTTCTTTCACAGATTGAGTGGTCTCATTAGGTTTGTAAATATTTTTGTTAGTGACGGGCATGTCATAATCCCTTATCAAGGCATTATGCGCTGCCACATCATATCCTTTAGATCTAGATTGAGGTGGGGAGCGAGGTTTCATAAAGATAGTTTTCTTATAAGATGTATTTGGGCTAGAGTGTGAGTAAGATGTTGGACTAGAGTGTGAGGAATCCTTTTCTGTTCCATTTGTATTATTACTGAGTAATGCATCAGCATATGAGATTTTTGAAATAGGTGGGTGTTGTTTATTGGCTTCAAAATATGAGACACAGCTTTTAGCCATGGTCTCCTTTATATTTTTTTGTCTCTCAAATTCTAAACATTTTTTATCGGTAGCTAGGTGAGAACCCTTGCACAGACAACATCTTATATGTTCATCATCAACTTCGCATTTTTCTCCAGTATGTCCCTGACCACATTTGTAACATCTGGGAGTTGAGCGGCACTGACCTCTGACATGCCCAAAGCGACAACAGTTGTAGCATTGTATGGTAGGATATATGTATAGGTCTACAGGGAGTGCCGTATAGCACATGAATATGCGTTTGGGCAGAACTTGGCCATCAAAGGTGAGTACTACTGACTCTGTGGGTTTTAACTCACTGACACCTGACTCTATAACTTTCCTTTTTAGTCGTCTAACTTTCAATATCGGTCCACAGCCTATAGGAACAGAGATATTTTCTAGGACTTCTTCCTCTGACCACTCGGAGGGAACTCCTCGTACAATTCCCAACCGGGTAACAGAGAAAGTCGGGATGAAAGTCTTGTAGTTAGATGCTGACAGGGCGGGGTTGGTCAAAAAGTTATTGGCAGCCTGAAAATCGCTGAAAGAAATAGTCACTCTATTCCTTCCTATGCGCTTCAGGCTCCCATTAACAATTTGGGAGATATTATTTTTTCTTAGAAATTTCCCGAAAACTACTGGGTGTAGGGAGACATTGTCATTTTCTGAGATTTGCAATCGTTGTACATGTACATTAAATGGTGCTACATCTGATTTTTGGTACATCATTCTGCCTACTGGTTGGGGAGCTGTGGATGTGGAGTTAGTCAATGGTTGAGATGGTGCTGGTACTGAATCATTAGTTGCAGAAAAAGTGATGTGTTGTGGTTGTGGTCTGGGGGTTGGTTTTGCGAATACATTATGCATTCTTTGACGGCTTTCATCAAAATTACAAACACAATCATCTTCTTTTATTATCAAAGCCTCGCCATGACGTTGTCTTGACCTTTTTTTATTGCAGTGGCGACAAGTTTTAACAGAGAGTCGTTTCCTCCTATTAATATTATCCTGGCTACAAGAGCCATCAGTGCTTGATCCATCTACTATAGTCACATTGTGTCCTATGTCTGGGGCAGTCCCCCCTGGGTCTTCAGGTAACTCCATGAGGAGTTACCTGAAGTACAAAGATTGCAAAAAACTTACCCTTATATGTCCAGTATTTACACTAATAATTTACAAAAATATACAAATTTACATATAATACTTGTATTATTATTTACACTACCCAAATAATCTACTCTTGTGAACGAAAATATCAATTTTTACAATATTTGTAAAAACAATTAAAAAACACAACCAAACGACCGAACGTTTCCCGCGCTTTTTTCAAACTTGACTAGTTAATAATATTTTGCTCCAATAAACCTACATACTACAAAATTTACTTACCTACTCCTTTGTTACTTGAAAAAAAAATATTTGTTTTGTACAGTCACTAGCACCAGTATCTGACACAACACGCGCGCATAAATATCTGATACGACTCTATTTCTAGGGCCGGAAGGACGTGCCAGATATTTTTGCACGCTCCGCTGTGGCAGATATTAATGCTGGTGACTGTAAGTAAATGGTGGGTTCTTAGTGGGCGAACTCATTTCTCATTTATCAATAAAAACGCTCTATTCTCATGACAGAAGCCAGAGAGCATTTAATGCATTTCGTTGCTTATTAATACCGATATCGCAGTATCGGGCGAGCCCATCGTGCACAAGCAATCAACCTTAAAATTTTAATAATTTATGGTTATAGATAAACTGTGTTACTTTTTAATCACGCCGTGCGAAATTATTGGCCGCAATGTTGGCCAACCTGCACATTCGTGGCCATTAATATCACATTAAATTACTATGGTGTTTTATTTGTTTTTTTTTTCATGTTGCAAGCTTTACTAGTTGATACGAACGAATTTATTAATTTAATTGCTTTGCAATATCTTAATATGCTCCTGTTTTTGGATTTTTATTGTTTGTCTTTCAATGAAAAGTATTGTATTGTATTGTAAAACTGTTTATTGTACATAAAAACACATGAAAATAACAGAACACAGGATAACAAGAAAAAAAAAGTAAGTAAAGTAAAGTAAGTATGGGATCAGAACGGATACAATTGCCACTTAATTAACCGACTTCAAAAAAGGAAGAGGTTCTATGCCCTCTCTATTTGATATTGCGTCTCCGTAGAACACGATATATAAGAGTGGGTCAAATTTAATGCATGGAGAACATAGAGCCGTTGCACGGACGTCCACCAACGAGATGGACGAATAACCTGATTACCCCCCCCCCCTGCCAGGTTCACGGTGGATGCAGGCTGCTTCCAATTTAACCGAAGCAACTGGAGGTATGTGCCCAAGAATAAACGTAGGGATTAATGATGATGAAGATAAGAATAAAATTCTATATTTTTCAGCTTCTTCAACTATATTATTAGATTCTGATTCGCAGCCAATTTAAGTTTGTTTCGAATCCATCTAATATTATAAATGCGAAAGTGTGTATGTTTGTATGTTTGTCCGTCTTTCACGCCGAAACGGAGAGACGGATCGTCGTGATTTTCGGTATCGAGGTAGTTTATGGGCCAGAGAGTGACGTAGGCTACTTTTTATCCCGGAAAAATGCACAGTTCCCGAGGGAACAGCGCGCGATAACCGAATACCACGCAGACGGAGCCGGAGCAAAAGCTAGTATTAAAATACAGCAATTCTACAATGATTAAAACTGATTAATGATCGCTTGTCGGCAAATCGCGTCGACATCTAAGAAAAATTAAAATGATTAATAAATTTGCATGAAGAGAAAAACCTAAAAATGCATGTTTTCAATTAGCATCTGCCAATGGATGATTTATTTGGATATAAATTATCGAAAGGTCAACAAGACAGATAGCAAGGCATTAAGTTATTTATTTGCAAATAAAAAAACATTTTTAATAGTGATTAAAGAATAAGACCTTGTTAAGGGAAAGATTATTTTTTAATAAAACGGCCAAGCGAGTCGGAGTCTCGCACAGAGTTTTTCATACCTTCATCATCAACATCATGTCAGCCGAAAGATGTCCACTGCTGGACATAGGCCTCCCCAAAGCTCTCCACTCAGACCGGTCATGTGCTTTCCGCATCCACCGCGATCTTGCGATCTTAACCAGGTCGTCGCTCCATCTTGTTGGAGGCCTACCGACAGCTCATCTCCCGGTACTCGGACGCCACTCGAGAACATTTTGATCCCATCGGCCATCAGTCCTGCGAACAAAATGCTTCATACCTTACAATAATATAAATCGAGTTCATAAATTATGAACATAACATGATCTATAAAATATATAGATAATTAGCGAACGTACTGTGTTAAAATTGTTATTGTGTTAAATGCATGTGGTAATAAGTAGATCTGTTTTAATAATAATAAATAGGGGCCTAACTTCTTTGAGTTTCAGATAGGTATTCAGAGGGGATGTTAAGTGAACCCTAAAAATGCTCCCATTCAAGAGACTGACGATTCGAATGTGGCGCAAACTCGTACCTACCTAGCAAATTTTTGAAAATGTAAAATATCTCCACTTTATAAGTACAATTTGTTCATTGAATAAAGAATTATAAGAATTTTGACACAGTACCCAAAATAACAAAGCAGGTCGACCTCGTCTTAGTCAGCACTAAGTTTGTTGAAATTGACAGGACTCAAGAGGGTATGTGCACAGTATAAGCTATGGATGCTACGAACAAATACTGTACTGCAGTACCGCGAGACCCCCTTAGAGACCGTGTAGGGCGTGCGTCTGTGTGAGTGTGCTCGTTTCGATCATTTGTTCGTAGCTTCCATTCTGCTTAAGCTTATATATATACTGTGGTATATGGTAGAGGTACTCAGTAGGATACGGTAGCTTACTTTCATATGACACCCTTGAGTAAATCCCAAAATCCCCTCTCGAAATCCACTACTATAAGTTTAACTGTGTTTTACCTTCTCAGAATATGAATAAAACATTGACCGATATAGAGTCCATGTGTTTTCTAATGCAATTTCCACGAAACAAAAACAATACGGTGTTTGACACCATTAACGAATAATTTCAAGACACAATACCTCTGGTTAATAAATCTTTTAATCGTAACCTAACAAACCAGATTTAGTTTTATTGTTCGACAGAGTCCCTTCTGTAAGTTAAAACTATTACTTATTCTGTGCAAATACCTTAAAAACAATCATTTAGCTACCTGACCCCCAGTTCTAGGCTAAATTAATGTAGCAAACCAAACATGCACTTGCGGTTTATCAATACCATATCAATAATAATCATTTGTTACAAGCCCCGAGGGTCAAATGATGGTGTCGCCGATTTGTCAGATTAATATAAAAGGTTATGTCATAGTTATCTGCTAATAATATCTTTATTAACTAAGGCTGTTTCCTTGGCGGAACAAAAAAATTGTTTACTTATTCAGCTGTGATTTGATTAAGTATAATAAGTTTTTGTTAAATAAATTACCTGCCTACCAATTTGTACCTGCCTACTACTATAACTATAAAAAGGGCATCAATTAAATAGGTTAGTCAGTAAGTTAGCAGTTAAGTTCAGTGTCCACACCTTAGGGTAATTTACACCTTAGGGTTTTTTTTGGGGTAGAAAATTATTTGGGGTGTTTTTTTAAGGTAAAAATTTTCGGATAATAAGGAAGGTTTCAAGAAAAAATTACTGCAGATGACATAGAAGCCAAGACTATTATGGATGCATTCAAAGAATGTTTCAAAGCTGTGTAGTGTTTAACTATTAGTTTTTTAATAAATTACATTTATTTGCTTCGTTTTTAATTAAAAAAAGGTTAGAGCAAAAAATAAATAAAAGTGCCTAATTTAGGGTAATTTTGCTTAGCGTAACAAAAAAATCTCAGGTGCCAACTCTGGTTAAGTTATGGACACAAAATGTAGATGTCGAAAGGGTGAAGAAGCTGTGCCTTCTGCCACATCCTGCCACAGGCTTTTTCAAGCTTAAAAGGAGGTTCCCCACTATTAGGTAATGTCGAGATTTAATAAGAAATCTTAAGAAAATAAGTTTCATAAATGACGGAGTTTCGAGGTAACAAAAATAAAAAAATGCAACTGAATAAATACTAACCTTCCTTCTTTTTTTGAAGTCGGTTAAAAATGTGTAGTGACTGATGTCCCCATGAGTTCACGAGACAGGATAGCATTGCGTAGCATTCTGCAGCAAAACCCAAAAGTTTTTTTTTGTGCTACCGCCTTTTGCTTCAAGAGGGCAGTGTACATAAAGTAGGTATTATTGTTTGTTTGTGTCCTCAATAAGTTTTATAACCCAAGTAAATAAACATGCTAAAAATCACCCAAGTGTGAAGTAATAAAATCAAAGCGTTCAAAACAATTTGTTTATTCATCGGGCAAGGATATTTGGCGAATAATAAAGTAAACTTAACACAAAGATTCGGTTTTAAGATAAAATTAAGGCTACAAACCCGTCCATACAGATTGACACACATCTAGTCGCCTCAAAAAACTCGCATCTTAAATAAAAAATCGATTAAAAAACCACTTTGTTAGTCAATCTTAAGTTTCAAAATCCATTGATGAAAGCCGGGGGCGTAAGCGCTTTGGAAATACAGCGGCTCTGCGGCTTTTTTAACCTTCGACTTGGGTTATGTTACTTAATACTTTTCTCTGAAATCTTGCTCGTATGTTACATTCATATATCGTGGGAACATACGCTATGAGTAATTCTAGTAAAAAACCCGAGATTAGTATTGCAAAATCCATTTATATCCCACTTACACTTACCACGGACAGATGTAGGTATTTGGACTATTTTGGCCCCGACGCAAAAAGAGGGGTGTTTTTGTATTAAAAAACTATACCCGCGCAAAGCTAGAGAGCATTTTTTAATTCGTAAAATATTGTGAATGGAATGTCCGATTTGAATAATTCTAAGAGTGATCTAAGTAGGTACCTACTACAGGTAATATGTATATACACCAGAAAGACTCTTTAGTACACCAGAAATAGTAAGCGATATAAAAAAGATAGGTACCTAAGCAATAGGTTAAACAATTTTGAATAAAAAACCCTGAATTCATTCAGCATTTAACATAAAATTTATGTCACTTAATCAGTACTTACAAGAAAGAGTTCACATTGGTACCTACATTTATATCAAAATAAAAGAACTAGCCTTAGAAATTAACTAAATATATAACTATAACAATAATAGTAGATTGTTCAACAAGGGACTAAAACAGATTAAAACTTGAAAACTATTAAAAACTAATTGGACTATGCATAATAAAATGAATTCACCCTTAATATAATTAAATACTATGTATATTTATTTTCGTTATCGAATCGTATTTCCCGAAATTAACTAGTTTTTTTTATATTTTTGCACATTTGTCATTTTGAGGTTATTTCCACGTCCTAAAAATTGTCTATAATAATCAATATAAACATTGCGATAATCCTCTATTCACAAACGCCGGGGTGGCTGTTTAGGGGTTTTCAGAGTAAATTAAAAAAATACTTTATTCCCTAGAGATTAATAAGGAGCTTTAGTCCCGATATGCAGAGATTAAAGTAATATTTAAGGAGCCTGAGAAGTGAAAATTTATAAAAAAAACACCCGTCTGAAAGATCTGGACGCAAGTACCCGCTGGGATAAGTACGCGCCAGCTCTTGGGTCCCCAGAAGCGTCGACCAACCGGGACGACAGGGCCTTTATAAAAGATTTCTTATCGGCTGACCGGGGCCCTAAACTCTCAAACAAAGTAGAAAATGATTTATTTCTATTCTGATACCGATATTGCGGGAACTATATCCCAAGCCCTCGCAGTCAGAGAGAACGCAGACAGATTACATGATATTGTAACGGATAACTCACATCTTAAATCGAGTTTAGCTTGACATGTTTCGGGTTATTTCGAAACCCTTCATCACTGGAGCACGCGACTCGGCGGCTGCCGCAACACGTGCACTACGCGCCAGCGCTCAGCCGCCGCCGAGTCGCGTGCTCCAGTGATGAAGGGTTTCGAAATAACCCGAAACAGTCGAGCTAAACTCGATTTAAGATGTGAGTTATCCGTTACAATATCATTTAATATGAGTGAGTCTCACGGTAGTTTCATGATCAAAACGCAGACAGAGATGAGAATAACCCGATATCATTTTCAATAGTCTCTAATCACGCGACATTCTAAAAATAACAACAAAGGTGCTAAACTTAAACTAGCTGTATTAATGTGCTAATTAAGATAATTATAGCGCAAGACATATCTCGGCCGCAAATAGAAGATAACAAAAGCACAAGAAACTGCTATCAGTTGCGATAAACGTGTCATAATTATCTTATAGGTTCCTTCCTGCTTCCGCGTCTTGAGCAAGGGCTATAGGCTGACCATATAACTGTAAGTGCATATAAATATAAATATCCATTCTATGTATGTCCAATACATAAATAAGAATAATAATAAGAAGTTTATTTGTTTTCTCCACCACCAAGTACAATGAAATAAACTTAGATACTACAATACAATAGGAACGTATCAAAATATATTAGGTTTAAAACGAATAATGGACGAAATACATAATGGTCATTATATATATGTACTACATTTTTTTATGAAACTATTGATTAAAAGAACTTTTTAAATCGTGTAATCTATAGATTGGTTTAGGTTAGGTTAGGTTTATTTTATGAAAATCTTGTAAAGTTGAGAATTATCCAGAAAATTGCATTATACCAAATGACCATTATGTATTTCGCCCATTATTATTTTTAAACTTTGTATATTTTGATACGTACCACAATACAATTTAGCTGTAATTGACAGTCTTGGGTGGGGGGAGACTGGTGCCCGAACTAGGAATGACCTTTGTGTCAGGTCACCAGATGGGAGGAGAAGACAAAAACAAACAAAAACAAACGTGTGAACTACACGGAAGCTCCGTAGTCCGTGTCCCATCCAGCGCACCCTAAGTAGAGATGGCGATCTCAGATCGATTAATCGAAGAATCGATTATTTCAACGGAAAATGATTTTAACATCGATTCGATTAATTCGATCTAGTGAATCGATATTTCGACATTGAAATCCCGAATCCAGATTCGATTTTAACAATTTTTTGTTAACCCCCGACGCAAAAAAAGGGGTGTTATAAGTTTGACCGCTATGTGTGTCTGTGTGTCTGTGTGTCTGTCTGTGTGTCTGTGTGTCTGTCTGTGGCACCGTAGCTCTTAAGCGGGTGGACCGATTTGAATGCGTTTTTTTTTATTTGAAAGCTGGATTTCTAGCGATGGTTCTTAGACTTGTTTTATCAAAATCGGTTCAGCCGTTTCAAGATCATCAGCTTTTTTGTTCGCTGCGGTAGGAATCTTAGACGCATAATGGGTATTTACTTTACTTTCAAGCATATTTGGGATGTAAAATTTGAAACACCCATGTATGCTATATGACTATGAAGATTATGCAATTCTCGGCCTGATGCTGCAGCCAGGATATCCAGAACACCAGTAGGTACACTCTTGATAAAACCATAGCAGATATATCGTGTTTGGATTCGTTTCGATCAGTTTTTGATTCTACATACAATGCAATGTTGGCAACAGGATGAGCTGATGCTGCAGCCAGGATATCCAGCACACTAGAAGACTTTAAAAAATAATAGCACATATGTCGTGTTTGGATTCGTTTTGATCAGTAATTGATTCTACATACAATGCAGTGGTGGCAACACGACGAGCAGATGCTGCAGCTGCACTCTTGAAAAAAAATAGCAGTCATGTCGTGTTTGATTCCTTTTGATCAGTATTTGATTCTACATACAATGCAATGGTGGCAACACGAGCTGAGCGGCAGCCAGGACATTCAATACACAGTTCCTACACTTTGAAAAAAAATGTACGAAAGTTTTAAAAAACATGAAATAAAAAACTAAAATTGAAAATTTTAAAAACCCCCGACAAAAAAACGCTAGAAAAAAAAAAAAAAAAAAAAAAAAAAAGGCGCCAAAAAAGGACAACTAAAAAGTAAAAAAATAATTATGCACTGCCTAGCTGTTGCCCGTGAATTCATCTGCGAAGAATTCTTTTATCCCTATCCCGCGGGGACTATGCTGATTTCCCGCAAAATTAGCCTAAGTTAATTTAGTACCTACAAGTACCTAGTATTTTTTTTTTTATCTAAGCGTCGTCGATGTCGGGGGACCGCTAAGGTTAATACTTTAAATAATACAACATATGTACTTTAGTTTCCTGTTAACCTTAGCGGTCCCCCGACACCGACGACGCTTAGATAAAAAAAAAATACTAGGTACTTGTAGGTACTAAATTAACTTAGGCTAATTTTGCGGGAAATCAGCATAGTCCCCGCGGGATAGGGATAAAAGAATTCTTCGCAGATGAATTCACGGGCAACAGCTAGGCAGTGCATAATTATTTTTTTACTTTTTAGTTGTCCTTTTTTGGCGCCATTTTTTTCGTTTTTTGTTTTATTTTTTCTAGCGTTTTTTTGTCGGGGGTTTTTAAAATTTTCAATTTTCGAAATTCGTAATTAGAATTTCTTATCGTGGCGCGCCGCTTACGCTAATAGCATTTGACAGGAGAGTAAGAGGTACGATACGAACCGAACCTACCGAACTGCAGATTTCAATTACTACTTAAGATTGGATTTACATAGGTATTGAAAATACGAGCTAGAAAAGCAAATCAAGAAAAGATCGATTTTTGTGAATCGATTTTTCAGGCGTCGATTCTGATCGATTTTTGGAAAGAATCGCCATCCCTGCTCTAAAAATAGTTTCGTTTAAAAAAAAACTTTGTTTTCGTAGAACAATCAACAGCAGCAGTAGCCGAGAATGACAATTAATAATACAAAGTCCGTCAAAGACATCGTCAACATAACAATCCTTAAATGCCTTATACGCATCAATCGATGCAATTGCAACCAGGAAGACAATGTACTTATGTACTGCGCAGGTCTCTTCCGTGGTGCATTTCCTGCAGTTATTATTAGACCTAGGTCGTGTGGGCCTTGCGCCGGAGTTTATCTATTGCGTGCTTTTTAATGACGTGTGTTTTCCTTGCGACACACTCGGACAGAGGAAAGGTCGCGTTTCCGTTTTCGCAACATTGTTTTTTACTTCGTTCAAGTTTGCTGTTATTTTTAAGAGTGAAAATTTAATCATCATCAATGTGGCGGCCTTTTGGTTATCCAATCTTGGACGTAGGCCTCTTCCCTCTTCTTCCACTCTTGGCGATCTTGTGCCCGTCTCATCCAGTCTCGACCTCCGTGCCGTCGAATTAAAACCGTCCAAAATTTAGTAACTTAGTAATATTCCTTTTTTTAAATTTAAAAAAATGACTATGTACAAAAAAATATACAAGCTAGCCTAACCTATAAATAAAAAATCCCTGCTAGGTCACCGTCGCTGTTCATTGTGGTTAGAAGGCTGGCAGCATTCCCGCGTTGTATCGCAAGGCTTATCCTTTGCCCAAAATAGCTGCCAGCCCTCATTCTGGTCACCTGAAACATCCATGAGGCGCGCGGAATCTCTTTCGTGATATCGTGTGCATCTGGCCCCCACGGCCCTAGGGTCTCAACACCAAACGGCGCAAAAATAATATTCTGACTATAAAAGTTATTAATAGGCTGAGTTTCTAAAAATATACATTTATAGGTAACTAGCTTATGCCCGCGACTTCGTCTGCGCGGACCTAGGTTATCGCGCGGTGGCGCCCTCTATCGGAATAAAAATTGGGGCTTAAACTATCTCTATACCAAATTTCATCAAAATCGGTTCAGCGGTTTCGACGTGAAAGCGTAACAGACAGACAGACGGACAGACGGACAGACAGATAGACAGACAGACAGAGTTACTTTCGCATTTATAACATTAGTAGTTATTATAATATTATCTCGTTGAGTTTCTTGCCGGATTCTTCTCAACAGTGTTGGTTTTTCCGAAGCGGTGGTACATTTTTGACATTCATAAGTGCTTGTTACAGCTTAAATTGAATAAAGATATTTTGACTTTACTTTGAGTCCGTTAGTTAGATTTTCAAAAAATATCAAAGACAATTTTTTTTGTCAAGAAAAAAAAAATATGGTCAGAAATTGAGGCGTGACGTCACGGACCTATCACTGACGAGCTTTGACGTGCTTTATCTTTATTTTTTATTTGATTGACAAAAGAAAAAATACGTGTTCAATATTTTTATTACGAACTTTTTTTTTCTATTTTTTTTCGAGGCTTAAGTGCACCTGTGTGACTATGCCGGCCTCATTGCAAAGATACTAGGTAGTTTAAATGATGAACTAAATAGAGTTTCTTTATAAACAGTAATAGATTACTGGGTATACCCTGTTGGCTGAAAAAAATTACTTAGTTTGCTAAGAATCGAGAGTAGAATCTTTAAATCAAATTGGGTGTTTTTTTATCCTTTTAGCAAAAGTTACGAATGCAGCATACCTACACCGATTAAATGTTTTGGCGAGGTTGCATACTACATTGTTGATTTAGTACTGGCAATTTTTTCTGACAGTTTGTTTTGCTTCTAAAAACGACGAAGCGCTATGACAAGTACGAATTAGAGGTTAGAGATCAAGTAAAATTAATAATAGAGATGTTGACGCCATTAAAAAATAATTCGAAGGCACGACTCCAGTAAAACAAAGCTTTATTTTAGTCATGAAAACCAGATTAATTTTCGATTTACTGTAAAATTAGATTTTTTGTTGCTTTAAAACAAATAAATAGTTAGTTGATAGAGTTGACGAACAAATAACGACTATGACGTCATAACTCGCTATTGCCGTTGAAACTCTATGGGAGAATTTGTGTTTTGACAGCTCATAAAAAGTACGTCAGTTGATTAGTGGTGTCAACACCCCTATTGGCCCGTGATCGGAAATCCGTACTAACAAAAATAATAACAAAAAAATATTCATTGGATTATATAATATGAATAAAAACAATCGGCGGCATAGCACCGAGTGAGCGCATGCGCAAAAGCGCGCTGCGCGCGACCTCACGGAAATGCTACCGGCGTCCGGCAAGCACCGACAACAAAACAATCAGGTACATCCTTGTGAGGGTTTTCTGTCAACTCGCGAGTCCCAACTGTTTGAAGAAAGAAGAAAGAAAGATTTATTTGGTTCCATCTGTACCACCACGACTCCAAACTCAAAACCAAATTAATACTAATAAATTGCCAAACTGTTTTATAATCACGAAAGTTTAAAACATTAAACTGTTTCGTTTCCCAACTCATGATTTCCTATGAATGTTTTTTTCGGAACTTTCATTATTTTTTTGCCCGAGGAAATCAGCTGCCAGATACCCCGTCACCACGGGGAAACGATGAGGTAATGAGGGGTTTTGACCCAATAAAACCTCCGGGATATTCCTTCCTTGCCTCCTAAAAAGCAAAAGAAAAGCACAAGAATATACACTGAAAAAAAAAATTGGTTTCGGAGAAAACTGAGATTTGGGAAATGAAAGAGTTGGCAAATGAAACATTTCACAAACAATAATTCTTCCTGGGGGAGGAGGATGGGGGAGGCCTATGTCTAACAGTGGACGTCCTACGGCTGAGATGACGATGATGATTCTTCCTGATGAATCCTTGCGTAATTTAGAACTAAAGACCAAATTAATAACACTAACAATAACGGCTAAATTGGATTTCTGTGTGTATTGTTATATTTCATCTTGTATGTTTCAAGGCTTAAAACAAGCTTAAAATTTAAGCTGTTGGTTCTCCAGAATAAATAAATAAATATGATTTATAAAGCACAAATTAATCAAAGAATAAAGAATTTTAAATTTCAGTAAATGGTTTCAATTTAGTTTGACAGAAATCCCCCAAATTTTCACCGGATTTTCTGATTGATTCATATCCAATTTATTTGCTATCCGTACACCACTGACCTTCCTCAATGTCTCGCGACAATAGGCCTTTCTATATATACAGCGCAAACAACTCTGCAGTCCACAACAACCCTATCACCACCACATATGACCCAAATTACCGTACCCCAGTCGACTATTTGTTTTCAAAGCATTATCTTGTCATACACATATGCTTTTTAAAATTGGACTCTAACCGTTTATAATAAGGGTGATCTTGATTGTGTTTTTAATAAGTAAACAGTTTGATTAGTGAACATTTTAATTTTATGATTGGGTTTTACAGTTGTCATTTCAGGGGCAGAGATTGATATCGAGATGTCAAATTGGATATGACACTTTAGAACTAAGTCTTATTAATCCTGCAAATATTATTAACTAGTATAATGCAATGCAATGTTGTAGGACAATGTAAAGCCGAGTTTAGACATGCAATAAAAATCGTGCAAGCTGCATTGAATGAATGAATGAAAAAGTATTTATTTGTCATCAATCTTACATTGTTTTTTTGTAGATAGCCCTGCAAAACTGTTTACACAGTTTGTACACAGTTTGTACATTGCGGTGGTGGTGATAGATGGGTTTGTGTGATTTTTGTGTGTTTTTACAGTGTGGAGGAGGAGGAACTGCATGAACACGCATATTTTGCATAAGCTTAGCTATCGGAAGGTCGCGGGTGAGCAAGGAAATTCTTTTAGTTCATTCACACTGTAACAAAAAGTGCTGAAAACGGTTGTGATTTCAAATGCGTTAGACAAACATGGCTTCGGTTGAGTATGACTTCATTTCTAATGCGATCTAGACACAAGACATTACAATTAACTTAATGTCACCCACACTCTTCAATGACTAATAAAAAATGTCATGTATGTCATGATCTATTTTCAGTGGCACGATGTCACTAATAAGGTAACAGGAAGTACTCCGTGATACACAAAAAATTATTTGATATAGCAATGTCTCTCTACCTGAGGTTCGGTTAGGTAGGACAGTGTTACCCGAACGTAGCTTAAGCCTAAGGTTCGATCCTAGCTTAAGGATGTTCACGGGCTAAGAATAAATCACAAGAAATTTAGTAACACAATAATTAATACCGCATCAGAAACACCGAACTGCGCTCCAAAACCTGCGTTGCAGATGTGGGTGCTAAGACCGCGAAGCTGAAGTGGGACTGGGCTGGTCATGTCTGCCGCATGCACTCACAGCGATGGGCCCAAATTACTACCCATTGGGTTTTGGGTTCCGTCGGATGGCCATCATAAGAGAGGCAGACCGAAGAGGAGATGGCGAGATGACTTAGACGTTTATCAAATAGAGTGGCAGGAGCATGCTCTCGACAGGGAGGCCTTAGCCCAGCAGTGGGACACTTTCACAGGCTAATAAAAAAAATACCTACTTGTGTTTTCACAGAGATAAGACCATGCTAGATCTATTGTTGTTTGTTAAAATTGAGTTTTATATAGATATGAAATTACATAATTTGTATGTATGGAAACTCTGAGATACTTCTTCTTCTTTTCCTTTTCTTTTTTTCTCCTTTTTTTTCTTTCTCCCATTTTTTTTTTACTTTATTCCGGAATCCCGAAAAAATAAATATTAAAAACAATTGCTTGTTTAAACGTACCTATTCAACTACAATTCAAAATATCTTTACTTATGCAATTAAGTTAAAAATAAAGTCGAGCAATCTAACACCGCTTCGAAAAAACCTCTGTGGAGCTTGACAAATGAACTTAAACATTTTTTAATTATTTCTGTGTTTTGCTACTCCGCCACCGTATCAAAGATACCTATATATACTTGATTTAGGTAGGTATTTAACTAAATATATACAAAAAAACGTCAATTGGTGTCTTAAATATTGAAATTCTCCCATTAAACTATCTAAACATTAACATTTCTGTATTGAAATACTTACACTAGTCTAGATTGCAGTTAGATTACAATAATAGATAAGTAAAATGTTTAAAATCGTTTACAAATCTAGCTGAAATTTGCTTACATTTGTTATATACCTATCCAATCCAAGTATAGTCATTGCTTTAAAACTATCCATTATAATTATTTATTATTATGTTTACCAGTTAAATAGATGGCAAAAAGACCACAATGATAAATTACCATACGAGATCAATATTATAATTAAACACTAAATAATTCATATGAGCGTGGGACGCGGCACAATCGGCATTGTTTATTTATGAAAGAATTAGTTTAATTATAATTAATTTAATTATTTATCATTATCATTAATTATGGTGATTGTCTGATTTGATTATCAATGGGTAAACATTGGTTTTTGACGGTGAAGGTTAAAGGTGTACAAATGTTGTGTATGACTGTCTGCCTGCTGTGGCCATGACTCTTGCAAAGGGCTCGACATATAAACAATGTACCTCTACGCACGCATAGTACATATACATATTAACTTAAGAACATAAATATAGCAAATTTCAAAAAGATTAGTAGACGTCACAGGTGACTGAAGACCTGGCAGCTTCTTCGGACAAAGAATTAGCCTAGCTATTCAAAGAGGAAATGCTGCCAGCATCTTCGGGACCTTGACTAAGGGGTACTCTTCAGATAATTTGTCTAAATAATATTTATAATTATAATATTTACAGACAATAACAATTTTAAAAGTTTATAAGTTTTGATAAAGTCACTTGAATTTTGAGGTGAAGGATACTGAAACAGGTGTCTTAATATCAGGGGATTAATGAATATCATTCAAGACTTTAAAAAAAAGTCAAAGGCAAATTCATTATTTGCAAATATGTATGACTTTGCCTTTGACTTTTATTTTAAAGTCTTAAATGATATTCATTAATCACCTGATATTAAGACACCTGATATTTCAGTCTCCTTCACCCCAAAATTCAAGTGATATTTATCAAAACTTATAAACCTTTAAATTTTTTATTACAAAAACCATGGAAATAATTTTCTACCAATTCGAAGTGCTTAGGGAGCACTAAATCTGTCGTCTTGCGTGTGAATGTTAAAACTATTAGTTTATTTATGGGTATGTTGTTAAAGTTGTTATGTATCTTCCTATCTACTTGGATTTGTTGTGTATGTGTATTGTATAAATGGTTATGTATTCTTGATATTGCTGTAATGTAATGTAAATTCACCACCACCTGCTTAAATTTATTCCTCACTTCTCCATTCATTCCATTGTAAAGGTTGCGTGGAAGAGATCGCTCTGAAGCGATAAGGCCTATTGCTTACCTCAGAAAGTCTCTGTGTATATACCTGTTTTCTGTAATTGTTTGCTATATGTTGGTGTGCAATAAAGAGTTATTGTATTGTATTGTATTGTTGGTGCCTTAGCTGCAGCACAAACGAGTGGAATTGATAGAAGTCCAAAAGATACTTGGTTTGCTAATGTCGTTTAGAACTTGATAGTTTGATACCCTTTCGGTGTCGAGACCCTTGGTCCGTGGGGTCCAGGAGCTAAGCCTCTTCAAAGACATTTCGAAGAGGCTTATCGATGCCACCGGTGACCGAAGAGCTGGCAGCTGCCTCGCTCAAAGAATTAGCCTAGCGATTCAACGAGGAAACGCTGTCAGCATCTTCGGCACAATGTCGCAGGGGCCTTTTTTTGGATACAAAGAAGATGGGCAGCAGCGTTTTCTTGGCGACTCTATATCTATGTACCGGTAGAAAAATATTTTCATGCTGTTTTTATTGGGAATGTATTTGGTTAAATGTTTTTTCTCGTTTTTCAGTGCAGCTTATTTATGTAGGTTTGATCTAAAACAGTCTAGCCGGAAGATCAGCGCTGACTCCACCCGAGATATTGGTACTTTTATTATTTGGTATTTTCTTTTTACTTATTATTTGTTTGTGTCCCCAATAAACTTGTTTCATTTCAATAGCTTAATGTCAACTGAAACTTTTACAAAACATTTTTTATCCGATCCAGAAACATTGATGTTTGAGATGTTGTCGTTTGCATTCACACCTCACCAAAACCCGCATATATGCTTGTATACAGCCGTCCTTATCCTAACGAAAATAGTTACGTTTAGTCTAACACAGTTCTTGGAGCTAATAAATTAGATTACGCAAACCGTGACACAGTTGACAGTGAATCTCGAAATTGGGACAATCGTTTGTTAGTGAGCTCCGAGAATAATCGGGGCTTGAGGTCGTGTGTTGTAAGCTTAAGCTGTAGGGACTTAAGTCTCTTTTGTTTTGATTACTTTAAAAAAACACCTCGACGCCTTTTGGCAAACTTCTGCGTGTAACATAACGCACAGAGATTATTGTTTTTTTTTTTATTACGAAAAAGATGAAGAGTTGTTGCCTGTTAAAGACCTAATGTCACTGGACGTTTTAAATACTGGCCGCTTAGACTATCGTCGTTCGTTACGTTCTTTAAAAATAAAATAACCGGCTAAGCGCGAGTCGACTGGCACAGCGAGGGTTCCGCATATCAAATATATACAGCCTACTGACAGATAAAGTTTGTTTTTCGTTTATTAAAGTTTAATTTGAAGCTCACAAAGTTTATTTTCCTCAAGTCATCACTGATCTATTTTTTACTGCGGAAATCCATTATCACCCAGCCTCAACTGTGGTCTGAATAAATAGGTGTAAAAAATTATCTTGCCTAAATGACTTCACGACTATTGTATGCTAATGTCTGCAATAACATATGATTTCCATTGCGCCTTTAAAAAGGACATAAATCTATATCTGAACCTTCTCAAAATTAGAACTTAAAACCTTCATAATATAAACTACTTTTCAACGGTGATGAATAAAGAAAAGACTTTTTAAAGCCACAGTTTCAATTGTGTTCCAAATACATGCAAATTTTTACAAGTTTTAAAGTAGGTATAAAATGTTATCTTCGTAGGTCGAACGTAAGAGACAATTTTAAATGTCTTTGAGCTTACAAGTTGCTATATATGTTTGTCCTATTGCTGTGTATGTTTTTTGATGTGACATGTCACTAAGTTTCAAGTCGATGACATGTTGTCATAATGTTTTAATGTAAGTATCATCAACTTATTCATTCAGATAAATATTTAATTAATTACTTATTTAGTTGAATTTATTGTATGAAAAATAAATTGTTATTGTAGCCATATGAATAATGTTGAAATTAAATAAGTAAGTACATAGGTTCTTATAATTCAATAGGTTTCTGGATTTGGGTTTCAATAGGTTTGAAAATAAAATTGTGCCGAGTAGGTGGCGATACTGTCCGTAAATTATCTTTTCATGGCAGAACGTCTGCCAAGTTCACTAGTTAGTACAAATAAATTCATTTTTTTACATTAGTGTTTTACATGTTGCTCTAAGTATAGTTACTATGAGCCATTCATAACAGGTTGATGGTATGACAATGTTAATTAGCGGAAATTTTATATGAAGAAACAAACGCGTCGCAAAAACTCTGTTTTGACTCCAGTTTTTGTTTAATGTTTACCAAAACACCATAAGCCCTTTACAGCAAAAACAAAACATTTTAACGACTACCGCGTTACTAATAATAATAAATGTTTATGGTATCAAAGACTACATTAAAAGTATATAAACAACTTCCTTTTTCCTTTAAACGCAAAAAGGGCCATAAATTATAACAAACTTGATTTTGCTCGTGGCCAAAATTAGAACTAATTGTATACATAGAAACTTCACTAGAACCGGTAACATTCTAGCGACATTCATGAACGCAAACACAACTTTGCAATGTCTCATTTTCCCGCCAACCAGTTAACCCTGTCGCCATGTTGAAAAAAAAGCTGCCAGTCGTAATTAAAGGTTCCATGCATTGATTTATATTCCACATATGCCTGTACAACCTTTTCGAAGCAAAATTAAAATAAAGAACACGCGCGAACCTTATTGCTGCTGACATTGCTAACTTAGACAAGGGACTTCAGTTTTTGATACGTTCAATAAAGGTAATTCGGATTTTAAAAATCAGTTGGCGGCCCTGACACTGTTTCGGTGCGTTGTCATATGTTGGGTCATGTTCATGTAAGACTTTATGTAGGCAGCATTGACTGTTAACTTACTTTTGTTGTGAGAAAACAATGAGAAATTTTGCTACGATTGCCAAGGTCATTGGCAGACGTAACAGTAATACAATTGGTTGGGAAGTCACCTCCTAAGGTTCAAAGTCATTGGGTCGTAAAACGTGAGATACTCAGCCTTACTGTCGTCCGTCGTACATAGAGTCATATGTTAGAGATTTAATAGTTGTTTGTGTATTCCCTTGCTATGTTGTGAACATAAAATGTACCTAAAGACTATATTTTATTTATAGTAGGTTAGTATACTAGAAAAACTTAAGAAATTTGTTTTAGTTTTCATAGTACAATAGGTTTAGGAGAACTGTAAGCTAAGTTAAACGTAGGAGTGCTCGTCTCTGTCCCAATGTTGTCACCTATGATTTTATGTCATTAGCAATTGAGGTGAAAGTGTGTCCATTATTCGGACATTTACCTTAGTTAAGTTATGTTTTACGATATTTCTTTTGTAACCCCAACGCTAAGAGAGGGGTACTTACTTATTATAGGTAATTTTGGGGTCAATATCCATCTGGTGTTTGTCTGTCTGTCTGGCATTGTAGGCAGCTCTCAAATGGATGGACCAATTTCGATTCAATATAGTTTTTTCCCTGAATTTCTTTTCAGTGTTCCTTAGCTATGTTTAATAAGAATCGGCTCAGCCGTTTTTGAGATATTGCACTATGTAATGATATGCTCTGGGTTCTCAACTTTTCGAAGTTGGCTACTTTAGGTTATTTTATGTAATTAGCAATAGAAATGACAACGTATCCAGTAATCGGACGTTTGCCTTAGTTAGAGTATGTTTAGGACATTTCTTTTTTTTATTACGTCAAGTAATATTAGTGTCCCCCGTGTGGTGTCGAGTTAGAATCACCCCTCTCCATTTCCTCCGTGGATGTCTTAAGAGGCGACAAAGGATATAGGTTAAGGGATACCGTAGGCGACAGACTAGCAACCTGTCACTATTGCACCGTTTTTGTCAAACTTCTAACCTAAAATTGCTAAAAGTGGCTCCGAAGCGGTAACGTTTCGTGTGCTCTGCCTACCCCAATCGGGAATACAGACTGATATACGTGCGTGTAACTAATATTGAAATTGACAGCATAACTTGTTATAACGTTTGTGGTATTTTGACTATGAGCATAACTTGTTCTTCTAGAGCCTGGCAACCCCAAATAATTCATCATCATCATCATCATGTCAGCCGAAAGACGTCCACTGCTGGACATAGGCCTACCCCAAGGCTCTCCACTCAGACCGGTCTTGTGCTGTCCGCATCCACCGCGATCCCGCGATCTTAACCAGGTCGTCGCTCCATCTTGTTGGAGGCCTACCGACAACTCGAAGGCAGAAATAATTCTTCAAAAACATAACCTAACCAACAAAAAGTTGGAAAACCCCCGACCTTGTCACTTTAAAGTTCAATATCTCAAAAACGGCTTAACCGATTTTGATGAAACATCTCTAAGAACCATCGCTAGAAAACCTGCTATCAAATAAAAAAACCGCATTCAAATCAGTCCACCCGTTTAAGAGCTACAGTGCCACAGACACACACACAGACAGACACACATAGCGGTCAAACTTATAACACCCCTCTTTTTGCGTCGGGGGTTAAAAATAGGGTTGCAAACATGCAACCGCTAAGCCTTCATTGAACTGAAGCCTTTAAACGCCAGATTTTAAAACGTAAACAAATCTATTTCCTTTTCCTGAGAGCTCTTAATAAGATCAAGCAAAGCCAAGAGACTGCGTATTCGTGGACCCTATGCCACATTGCAATAAGGTTCAAATGGTCTGCTGGAAATGTTGGTAACTGAACCTATAGTCGTGGCACTAGGAAGCCGGTTATTGGATTATTGTTGCGAACTGTACTGCATGTTGCTAAGAGAAGGTATGAAGGGAAAAAGGTATTAGCATGCCTGTTGTTGACCAGAATACTTTTAAGAGCTTTTATACCTGCTGAGCTAGCAACGTTGCATTTTTGTTAGTTTTTCTCGATTATTCCATAAAAGTTTAATGAAAATTAAAAATGTGGTCTGATAAAACTCTTAATTCTTAATATATAAGTTAACTAGCTTTTGCCCGCGGCTTCGCCCGCGTGGTATTCGGTTATCGCGCGCTGTTCCTTCGAGAACTGTTCATTTTTCTGGGATAAAATACTTTTTGAGTGACCTATGTCACTCTCTGGGCCATAAACTATCTCTATGCCAAAAATCACGTCAATCTGTCGCTCCGTTACAGCGTGAAAGCGTAACAAACAAACAAACTCACTTTCCCCTTTATAATAGTAAGGATTACGATTATTATTTTACAATAATGTCATTCATTAACGATATAATTTCTTCAGGTAGAGTCGATAAATAAGTAGTCACTGTGATAGATCAAAAATGCCACGAAAATTCCGAACTCTGCTTAACACACTAATGACGAGTTAATTACCTCGACATTTCGGCAACATTTGTCCGCTATCTCAAGCAGGTAGGTCTTTTTGGGCGTTTCTAAAATAATGTCCCTTTCTTTTTTTTTATTTTGGAAAAAATATGGATTTTCCTACTCAGAATCAAGAGCACAATCGATTTCAATAGTTCATAAAATGTCCCCCAAAACAATGTCAGTTTTGCAACGTTTTTTTCATACATTCAGTAAGGGCGTGACAAAACTAACGCATAAAATTTTGTATCAAAAACTGGGGACACTATATTAAACGATCGGAATCGATTGTGCTCTTGATTCTGAATAGGAAAAACCATATTTTTTCCAATGTTTCAAAAAAACGGAAAGGGTACACTTTTTCTGAAAACGCCCTTTTATGTTGGTTAGGTTATTCTATCTATAATTACGTGTCTATGCATGTGGTCGTACAGTTTTACGCACTACATAAAGAAGAAGAAGAAGAAAGACATTTATTCACATTCACAAAAACACACACACCACACAAATACACAAACTACATGCCGTTCTCTCATGCACTCAAACTCGGCCGCATATGGGCGGGGCCGTGATTAACATGCAATATTCTAGATTGTGCGATAAACTAATTTAGAGGGTTTGTACTCAAGCTTGTATATAATATAACCGAGTCTATAATAGATTCACGTAAAAAAGCCCCAGTGCAGCAGTGTCCCCAGCTTAGGGTAATTTACCCTAAATGTAGAGTATTTTTACACGTTTAGGGTATTTTTGGGGTAAAAAAATACTAAGGGTATTTTTAGGGTAAGTTTCGAATAAAATGGTACGATTTCAAGAAAAAAAATACTCCAGCTGACATAGAAGCTAAGACTATTATGAATGCATTCCAAGAATGTTTCGAAACGGTGTTGTAATTTAGCTATTAGTTTATTAATAAGTCGCATTTATTTACTTTATTTTTATTTCATCAATTTATAGAGTTAAAAATAAATTAAATTGCCTAATTTAGGCTAATTTAGGGTAAAAAAAATATCTGAGGTGGCAACACTGGTGCAGCGCTTGAATAGCCACTTTACGAGTTATATTTATGTTCTCACATTAGGTAATGCAACTTGCACGATTTTTCTTCCAAGTCCAAACTGGAAATTTGGGCACGGTTTCCACCGCGAACAGAGCGGACTCTTTAACGACTTAGTTTAGCTTACATCGATCAACTTTCTATGCAAAATCCAAAGTTGTATTTATAGGAACAAAATAACATTATGAACAAGTATTAACATTATGCCACTTTGACGTTATGAGAAAAATCTAAAATGGGGGCTGACATGATGATAATAAACCCAATATTAAGCTCCGATTTGGTTGTAAACAACATACGAACACTTCACACATGAGCTTTGTGCATGTAATGTAGGTGAATGTCACCGGCGCCGACGCAGACAAGAGCTTAGTTTACAGAGCTTTTACATCCTCAGATGCGTCACACATAAATGCACATCCTTCCTTACTATTATAAAGGGGAAAGTGAGTTTGTTTGTTACGCTTTCACGCCGTAACTGAGCGACGGATCGTCGTGATTTTTGGCATAGAGATAGTTTATAGTCCCGAGAGTAACGTAGGCTACTTTTTATTCCGAAAAAACAGTTCCCGAGGGAACAGCGCGCGATAACCGAATCCCACGCGGGCGGAGCCGCTGACAAAAGCTAGTAAAATATATTAATGAGGGTTGTTTATGTAATAGCAGACGGACGAGCATACACTTCACCCGATGTTAAGTGATTACCATCGCCCATAGACATCCGCAGCACCATCAGGACTGCAGATGCGTTGCCCGGCCGAGCCTTGCAAGAAATGGTCGTTACACTCGCATTTTTATTGGATTTAAATAAACGTTTATAAAATTATGTTTAAGCGTTTGGATTAAAAGATAGTAAGTCACTGATTGGAAATTAAGATGAAAACGGAATATTTAGAGCTAATTAAAAACTTGAAACAAAAACTTAACTAAACCTATCTAAATAATAATTAGGTACCTATAAGTACTTAAAAAATTACATCAATAAATAAATAAATAAAAAAACAATACCTCTCCTTGCAGTCGGGTAAATATCACGGGACAATTCACACCAATTGACCTAAATAGTCCCAAAGTAAGCTTAGCAAAGCTTGTGTTATGTTTCATTCCTAGCATTTTGACTATCAATGAAAATCACGAAAGTTTAAAACGTTAAGGCAATACCTTATCTACACATATCCGTAATCTACACTGTTGTCAGTATAAGAAGCGAAGTCACGATGCACTAGAAATCGTCTTAAAAAGGTGCGAGGTCCTCTTAAGGTTAAAGGCGCATTGGCCATTAAGGCCCTCTTAAGTGTTAGACCATTAAATCGGATTATCACTGGCGTGTAATTTGCATTAAATAAAAAGAGGAAAACAAGAGTTTTGCAAATCGTTTAGTCGTACAAATCTGCTTATCTACCACACGTCAATACCGCGTATCTGCAGTACGTGTAGTTTTCACAGGGAAAATTTTACTACACAGCCCCGAATCTGAAGGGGGCACACCGGGGCAATGAAGAAGAAAACCGGCCAAGAGCGTGGCGGACACGCCCAAGATAGGGTGCCGTAGCCATTACGAAAAAAATCAAGTAATATTGTGTTAACACAATTAAAACACTTGCTACAGTCTTAAAACCTATTACCAGAAAAAGAGCGTATCGCCCCCTTACTGCTAAAAGCGACTAACTGCATCAATGAGTTTAGAGAAAAACGCATTCAAAGGTTTGACTTTAAGGTTCAAAGTTTAAGGTTTTTATTGATGCAGTTAGTCGCTTTTAGCAGTAAGGGGACGGTATCTTCAAGGCACTTACGTCCTTTTGTTGATAAGCGCATTTTTACCTAGTGCTAAAAGTGGCAACAGCATTATTTGTTGGTTTAAACGTTACACTATCGAACTGAAAGTCTGATTTGAATTTTAATATATTATATTAAGATTGTTCATCTTGCAAATTAATAATAAGTTCGTTTTTTTACCCATTATATTATTTGCCGATAACCCTCACCTCTAGCAATTGCAGCCTATTGAAACAACATCGTAAAGGCGTCAATTAAAGAAATCAAGTTAATAAAACACAGTGCCTACACAGTAACTTAACATTTTGTTAGCAAATTTGAGTTCAAATATTCGAACAATCAGCAATTTTCATCATCATCCACTGCTGGACATAGGCCTCGCCCAAGGCTCTCCACTCAGACCGGTCTTGTGCTTTTCGCATCCACCGCAATCCCGCGAATCCGCGATCTTAACCAGGTCGTCGCTCCATCTTGTTGGAGGCCTACCGACAGCTCGTCTCCCGGTCCGCGGACGCCATTCGATAACCTTCTGACCCCATCGGCCATCAGTCCTGCGCGTGCAATGTGCCCCGCCCACTGCCACTTCAGTTTCGCAATTCTTCGGGCTATGTCAGTAACCTTAGTTCTACTGCGGATATCATCATTTCTGATTCTATCCTGCAGAGAAATCCCGAGCATAGCCCTCTCCATAGCCCTTTGAGTTCAAGTCAGCAGTTTTAATGTGATTTAACACGTTAGGTGCGAAACAGGGCTTGAAACACCCTGTCCGTGTCTCGTCTTTATAGCGGTAGGAAAAAACTTAAACTTCTCTGTCGTGCGGGAGGCATAACTTCCATCTGGTTCAGTGTAGGAAAGAGATAACTATATATCTGAGATGTGCTATTGATTCCTAGTTCAATGGTATACCGACCTTAATACCGGGTTTCTTAGACCTCGTGCCGCACTGAACAAATAAAAATTCTAACACAGTGCGGAACGAGGTTGCGAACACCTCGTACCCCCGCGCACCTCGTACCGCACCCTACGCTAGCTTCACGCGGTTAGTGTTGTGCAACGCATTCGAGACTGAGCACGCGACGAAGTAAGACTGCTGCCGATTATGTCGAAACGTTGCCGAAAAAAGTTAATCAAGGAGGAAGATGAAGAAAAACCGGGTGGTGAAACTGGTAAATCTGAGTCAAAATCAGGATATAGGAAGATCAAAGAAGAGGAGATGTGTAGGATGTTACGAAAAACTCCGCACCTTCTTAACAAGTCGTGAGGCCGACAAAAAAGTAAAGAAAATTCTCACAGAATGCACTGGTTGCAAAAAATGTTATTGTTTGGCATGTTTTAATGAAAAACATCCATAAGTTTAATAAATAAATACAATTAAATAAAATCGATATTTCTTTTCCCATCACTAAATTATATGAAAAATTGCTATTGTTCAGTGCGGTATGGGGTACATCAGACCCCACATTTTATTTTACCCATAGAATCTAAACTAACTAATCTAACCACGGGCGGCGGTAGATTTAGGTTAATGAACTCATTGTTAATAGTAATCACGACAAAAGCCGCACAATTTGTCTTATTTGGCGCCAAAAAAAGGATTTTGGTCTCCTACGGGCGGTGGGGTTTAATATGCCTCGTGCCGCCACAATCTCTGGTATAGGACAAGGTTTAAAACGACCCGTAACGCAGTAATGGAAAGTACAGATATATCTGTGCCGCTGGGAACGTGTTAATTTTTTCATGCATTACATAAGTATCTCAGTTGGAAAAAATAAAAAAAAAACAAAAAGATTCCAAAAAACCAATCATAAAAAATAAATATTTACCGCCTCACAAAGTTGCATAATCATCATGTGTCATTTGAATCATGTTTTAACAAATAGAGCATAGTAAGCTTTTTTCTAAGCTATAGTCAAGGTCATCGATATCTTTACTGATTATGACTTAATCAGTATCGTTAATGTATAACTAACATTAGTTTTCCAAGGCTCGGTCAGCGACCCCGAGCCGAACTGGCAGTCCACATGTCTATCGGAGATATCAATCTATGTCTATTTAGCAATAACGTGTAGGTAGAGACAGCAGTACAAGACGCAAGCCTGTACAGATATAGTTTAGGGTACTAATAAACCCCCTTGCAAAAAAATAAGGCTCCTATGGTTTTCAGATTTTTAGGCATTGAAGCTGAGAAAGTAAAGTTTCATACACATAAAGTACAAAAACCATAGGTGCCCGTTTTTTTTGCAAGGGAGTTTATATTTCATGGACCTTGTGGGTTGTTCCAAATGATAGCTAGGATGGTACTTGACTCAACTTTTTATTAACACACATAGTTACACAAGGAACACTTGTTAGTATTAGTATGCGGTGGCGAGAGAGGGTGTATTGCCGTTTCGGCAAAATATTTTTAGCCAAAATTAACTTCCCAAAGACACAGTATACATAATATAAGCTCACGCAGTATGGAAGCTACGAAGCTACTATCGATTTGTTCGTAGCTTCCATACTGCTTTAGCTTATACTTATTATATACTTTATACTTATATAATACTGTGCCAAAGAACTTATCGCAGTAGTTTCATTTCCCAAACAAATCTCTAGCATATTAACATTATAATGTCCTGTTTAACCCTACTTCTCCTTCTTACCTATCTGAAAGATTTAGCTACATGGCCACTGGAAGTGGACACCGTTTGCGGTTGAGCTCTCCAAACTTACACTTGCCTTCCCGCCTAACAGTGCGCGCTCTTATGCTGATAGTGAAATATCCATTCCGTCAAACTGTGGAACGAATTTACCCTTGTTCCTAAGGGAATCTCCGTCTGTGGCCTCGTTCAGGGAGAGGTTAAAGAAATTATGGCTGCACACCGACACCTGAGGCGAGACTGTTTAATGTTTATTGTTCTGTGTCCGCTTTTGTAATGTGTATTAATGTTGTTTTAATGTAAATAATTTTGTATTTATTTTCTTTGTATTTTGAGTATTTCTGTTTTTCTTTTTTCTTATCTCTACAGCACGTAATTCTAATTCTATGTCTATCCTCTATTATAATACATTGTCTTCTCGTAATTAGGTTAGCTGGAAGAGATCCCTTCTTAGGGATAAGCTCGCCTTTGTTCTCCTCTCTGTGTTTATATATTTTTATTTTTATGTGCAATAAAGAGTTTACATACATACATACATATTATGTTCCAAAGAAAATGTTCGTTCAAAATGACAATTCGCATAGGTACGAACCAACCACAGAAACCTATTGCTACCAGAAAAGTAGGTTAGGTTAGGTTAGAACTGCGTCCCCTACAGAAACGAACTGCTACCAGAGAAGTAAGTTATTAAGTACGCCATGCAATATTTTGGGAAGAGTGCTTTTTGCCAAACGATACATTTGACTAAATAATACTTGGTAATATGAAACATGACTAAGTAATTATATTTGAAACAACAATTTGCCAAAAAAAAATCCTAACAGTAAAATTGCGATAAGTTGTTTTAGCAAAAATGTTTTTGCCAAATGATAATTTGAGGAAAATATTTTGGGATGTGATATTTTGGGAAAAGTTTTTTGCTCATACATTAGTAATCCGTGTGAGACACTTTATGCTTCTTCTTCTTCTTCTTATTGTGAGTAACCCGGATTTTCCTTCTTCTTCTTTGTTGTTATGTTCAAATTCAAATTCAAATAATTTATTCAGTAAATAGGCCGCAATGGCCACTTTTACACGTCATTTTTTAAACTACCAGCGCGGAAAAACCATCATTGCCAAGAAGAACGCGCCGCAAGAACATTGAAGTGACAAGCTTTGATTTATATATCATAATCATATAAATAAATACCAAATACCTAATTATTTATAAACTTCGTTGAGTTTCTTGCCGGATCCTTCTCAACAGAGGTTTTTTCCGAACCGGTGGTAGGTTTTATTGACGTTGATAAGTGGTTGTTATAGTCTAAATTGAATAAAGATACTTTGACTTGACTTAAGTTGACTTATTGTCGGCAAATCGCCGCCGTTGCTGCCGTTACCGCTGCGAATGTGTGTCGACATCGGGCGCGGCGGGCCCGAGATCCGTGTGTGCTGACCCTACCCACATGACGCTTGCAACAACTTACTTTGGTGCAACATTGAACACTAGCTATTCAATCAACTAGCTTTATAGCATGTAATGATAAAACCACACAAGTAATGACGAGAAGGATACAAGTATCACGCGAGTTAAGAACGTGAGCAACTTAGGTTTATAGCTAAAAGCGGTAGACTCTTATCCATATTTCATATTATAAATGAGAAAGTGTGTTTGTGTGTTTGTCCGTCTTTCACGCCGTAACGGAGCGACGGATCGACGTGATTTTTGGCACAGAGGTACTTTATGGGCCCGAAAGTGACATTGGCTACTTTTTATCCCATAAAAATGCACAGTTCTTGAGGGAACAGCGCGCGATAACCGAATGCTATGCGGGCGGTGCCGCGGGAAAAAACTAGTTTAACTATAAACAAAATTATCATCATCACCTATTTTTTTTTATTCGAATAAATGGGAAACGGGCAAGTGAGTCTCCTGAAGGTAAAAGATCACCACCGCCCATAAACATCGCATCACCACTGTATTGCAGATGCGTTGCCAACCTAGAGGCCTAAGATGGGATACCTCAAGTGCCAGTAATTTCACCGGCTGTCTTACTCTCCACGCCGAAACACAACAGTGCAAGCACTGCTGGTTCACTTCAGGATTAGCGAGCAAGATGGTGGTAGCAATCCGGGTGGACCTGCACAAGGCCCTACCACCTGCAATTATTAACAGCCGGAAGACGTCTATAAAGGACTCTCCCTTAGAATGACAATTTCGCCGGTTGCCGTAACTTCTGCTGCTTCTGGTTCATGGATGCCACATCACCATCATCAGCATCATCAGCCTACAGCAGACAAGATGGATGCCACGTAAGGACCTTTCTCCTCCAACTCTGTTAATCGAGCGTTCACCCATTACCACTTGCATATTCTTTGAGTTAAGTATGTCAAAATATATCGACGGTTGAAAGGAGAAATTGACTAAGTGACATTTTTGTGAAAATTTTGAGACAGCGCAAACGACAGAGAAAAATGTACTTGTCAAAGTCAAAGTCAAAATCTCTTTATTCAATTTAGGCTATGACAAGCACTTATGAACGTCATAAAATCTACCACCGGTTCGGAAAAAACCTCTGTTGAGAAGAATTGATTCCGAACATATTTATAACCCCCACTATCTTAAAAAAATGTCGCTTAGTCAATTTCTCGTTTCAAGCGTCGATATTATCTTTATTTATTTTAGGCTGTAACAAACACATGTCAAAAAATTTACCAACGTTTTGGAAAAACCTGTGGGTACTCAACAAGATATTTTTTTTTCAAAACTGATCTATCTACAATCCAAATTATTTAACGTATTTAGATTTTCTTTAACATAGTAAGTACATAGGTACGATATTTGAAGCCAGGGATTGCCAATTTAGATCGAAAGTATTTCCAACCCGCATGACATTTATTAAAAAAAAACCTACTTTTTTATTGTATAACTTTTGCTATCATCACTATTTAGGGATCTCTGTCAATGCGTTAGATTGCCGAAGTAGAAGATACTCATAATTATTTTTTTACTCTATTATTTTTCGTGAAAATCCTAAAAACCGCCATACGCGGATACACCCAACGTTGCGGGGGTTCTAGTCCAAGTTTCTAAAATTCAATCTGAAATTACGAGAGTACAGTTTTAGGTGATAATGTCATCTCAGGTCTCAGACCACGTCAACCTACACAGAATTCTTTGAGAAGGCCAATGGGGAGACTAGAGAAAGACACAATTGGATGGAATCCAAAGATTCCAACGAACATTGCAGACGAATAAACTATTAATAAGCGTTTACGCTGCGGCTGTATGGAGATAAAGTCCGGATGTTTACGGATGCAGCGGATATCAAGGTAAGAGTCGGGGCCATATCAGCAAAACTGATAAAATAAAAAACAAAAAAAAAAAATTAGGTACAGTCGGAGTAAAAAAAGGTTCGTCACCTTAAGATCTATTTTCTTTTGCTCAGTATGAGCGCTCATCTGCTTTGCCGATTGAGTAGGACATACTGCGTCAACCTGTCAACCTGCTAAACATAATCAGGTGACCATAGACACCCTACAACTACACCTTGACACTGACAAACACTGACAATTAAATAGAACATTATTTGATTGAAACTTTTACGTAGTTGTTTATTAAAAAGGTTTTGTATTGATATGAAACTAGACATATGTTAGAGGTGTATACTATTTTGATCCTTGTTATCATGCCAAGTAAGATATGCACTTGTCTACTTAGTACTTTGGTTTCAAAACGTACTAAGAGTCTATGACTTCTTAAAGGAATCAATTTAATAACTGACGAAGGTTTTTCTACCCCCACTGTACATAGACGTAAAGTGGGGGTCGATTTTTTTTCTCACCCAGCCTTGTATTGTGGGGTATCGTTGAATAGGTCTTTTAAAACTATTACGGGGTTGCTAAATCGATTTTTCGATTCAGTGATCTTTTTGCGAAGTATTCAACTTTAAAGTGCAAATTTTCATTAAAATCGAGCGTCGTCAAGTGCAAGCTTTTATTTAGTTTCACCTATCCCGTTGTTTGTCTGTGTCAAATCTTGCAAGTAAAATTCGACCAACTTTTCGTTAGTCGGATTGAATTGAAATTTGAAATACTTATGTAAATCATTTGGCAATACAATAATCTAGTAGTGGCATCCTGGTAGTCCGGCCAGAATCGTCTCCACAGGACGGAACTCTTCAACGGTTAATAGCATCGACTTAAAATTTGGTATGCAAATGTAATTTGGGTGACAATGTAAGTAGTCAACAAAAAGTACAGTCAGCAAAAAAGCTTGTATTAATAATACAATTTAAATTAAATTTTTATGGTTAGGTTATTATAGTAATATGTGTTTTTTTTTATTCGACTGGATGGCAAACGAGCAAATGGGTCTCCTGATGGTAAGAGATCACCACCGCCCATAGACACTTGCAACACCAGGCAGGGGGATTGCAGATGCGTTGCCAACCTAGAGGCCTAAGATATGTGCTGAAAATAGTCAAAATAGTTGTGTGTTACTTAATAGATGGCCTCTTAAATGTACAGAACTTTAAAGTACCCATTATTGCTATAGCCCCCGTCTCCTCCAGCTTTAGCTAATAGTTCTCAATGAGGAGACCGTGGCACCGTTGGCCCGTCGCCAGCGTCGAGATTAGCCGACTGTGTAATGCACAATGCACTGTTTTTACCGCTTCGTAATATTGCGTGTAATTGAGACTGGTTATACTATGGAGTTAAGCGAATAATCTATAATGTCACAAAATCACACAAAATATTTAGTTCAATGCTTAAGTCTAAATAAAAAACTGTGCAAACTTTTTTACATTTTTTTCCTATACTTTCTAACAAATCATTGTTTTAAGTTTTTTAACGCATAGGATAATGCATTTTTTGACATAATCTCGTATAACATAGTGTCGTTTGGCATAATTATCATATTACCGAAATTCATATCGCATATCCTTTTTTGACATAACCTCATGCAGTGTGAACAAGGTGTACCTATAGGTCACAGTTCTTACCTAACCTAAGTATAGTAAGTACCTTTTTGTTAGCAATTCGTTTCTGTGTAGGATTTTAATTAGGAAAATAGTTTGGTGGTTGGTAAGTCTAACGCAAAATGAGTTTTAGTTCTTTTGAAAAAGGTTGCCTGGAAGAGATCTATTTATTATTTATTATTATAATTTGTGGTACACAAGTGTTTTTTTTTGTTTTTGTTTTTATTCGACTGGGTGGCAAACGAGCAAGTGGGTCTACTGATGGTAAAAGATCACCACCGCCCATAAACATCTGCAACACCAGGGATATTGCAGATGCGTTGCCAACGTAGAGGCCTAAGATGGGATACCTCAAGTGCTAGTAATTTCACCGGCTGTCTTACTCTCCACGCCGAAACAACAGTGCAAGCACTGCTGCTTCACGGCAGGATTAGCGAGCAAGATGGTGGTAGCAATCCGGGCGGACCTTGCGCAAGGTCCTACCACCTGCAAAAGTTTGCACCATATTGTATTGTATTGTTTTATGCGAAATTACCAATAGGTACGTTTTATGTGAAGTTATAATTCTCCATCTAACCCCTTTCGACGGGCACTTTTATATACACGGAAACTTATCCTCGTTTAAATTAAATTACACTCCATAAGTATGTACGTAAGGACGTCCAATCCAAAGACTAGGTTTCGGCACAAGAGAGTGTAACATGTATCTGAGGCCCCCCATGAGGCTGGCATAGTCACATTTAGTGTACTAAAGCCTCGTTAAAATATAAGATTAAAAAAGGACGTCCGAGCTAACGAAAAAAGAAATGAAATGTTGAAGTCGACAGTCTCAGTGGTGCTCGTGACTTTTATGTCACACTTAGCTCACGATGTCAATAGATGTATTTGCATAGAGTTAAGGTGGCTGCGACAGGAGGCGTGGGTGCAATTGTCTCCGCATTTCAATATGTTATCAGTTACGTTAATATTTCTTAACTATTGCAGGCAATTTTTGCGTAAAATTTGGTATACATCCATCCAATCACTAACGCGCGTCCCTCCATTTAGCACAGGCATAAATAACTATATCTGTATGGGTACGAGTATTTACATTCCGCATTTGATTCATTTGGTCAAATTATCATTTGGCATAATTTTACTTAGTCAAGTTTTATTATGGCAAAAGTTTTTTTTTACTAATATTATATTTAAAAAAATTTTTTGTTCAAAATTACACTTCGCACATGAACCAACCACAGAAGTTACTTAGTTTTAGTGTTACACAAACCCATCTATCACCACCACCACATCACACTTATTTACTTAGTTTTAGTATGATGTAGCGGTGGTGATAGATGGGTTTGTGTAATTTGTGTGTGTTCTTACAGTGTGGAGGTGGAGGAACTGCATGAACACGCATATTTTGCATAAGCTTAGCTATCCTAAGGTCGCGGGTGAGCAATGAAATTCTTTTAGTTCATTGATATGAACCTTCGCAAATTAAAGCCTGATTCAATAAACTATTTGAAGTAGGTAAGTATCCTAGCAATCAAGCAGGTGGTCTATTGCCACAGGAATAAGTATGCGACAAATGTCGTGTGCACTGCAAGCCGGGGCGGGCGATATGTGGCGGCGACGCGTGTTGCGACAGTGGACATTGTCACCTCATAGTGAAGGAAGAGAGATATATCAATATCGATAAACAATCCATACTAATACTTAAATGCGAAAGTGTGTTTGTGTGTTTGTCCGTCTTCACGCCGTAACGGAAGATAAGATAAAGTTTATTGCAGAAAATGGGTACATACCAAGCCCTCTTGTTCTGAGAGGCCTGTGCCCAGGAATGGGACGTAGGCTGGGACGAGTACGTCGCTTATAATGTGCTTGGACGTTGTTTAAACAATAAAGTTCCATAGATAATAATCCATTCTTTGAGCGAAGCGAGCATGCAGATTTCAAAATAAAACAAAACTATTTATTGAATCACGCGTTGCTTTGCGGAGCCCGATATAAACTATTTTACACTTTTTTTAACCCCCGATGCAAAAAGAGGGGTGTTATTAGTTTGACCGCTATGTGTGTCTGTCTGTGTGTTTGTCTGTGGCACCGTAGCTACTAAACGGGTGGACCGATTTGAATGCGGTTTTTTTCATTTGATAGCAGGTTTTCTAGCGATAGTTCTTAGATATGTTTCATCAAAATCGGTTCAGCCGTTTTTGAAATATTGAACTTTAAAATGACAAAGTCTGGGGTTCTCCATCTTTTTTAGAGCGTAATTATACGTTGGGATGTAACATAAATCCCGTCTATTGACGTGTTATCACGATCCTCACTTCAACGTGATTAATAATAATAAGTGGACGCCTTCCGATTGATGATGATGACGGTCATAAACAGCACAGAAACGGTATACCTTTACTTGCCCGAATTTCATTTTCCCGAATTTCATGTGCCATAATATTCAACCGTCATAATATTGTTTCTTATAAATTCATTTTTACTAATCATTGTTTAAGTACCATATGAATCAAATGACAGAATGTTTGTTTCCCATAATATTAATTTCAATAATTTCATTTTTTATGACCATTGTAAGCCATAAGTATCACATGCCATAATATCATTTAGACGTCGAGAGGATATTACTGATAAATCCCATACGTCAAACAAGCCTTTGAACCAGGTAAATTTCTAGTAAACGAAACATTCGGGCAAATGAAGCTTCGGGCATATGAACTACGGGCAAATGAAATTATGGCATTCGGGCAAACAATAGATAACCCACAGAAACAAATATCGATATACTTTCCACATGTAAAGGCCATCGTCACATCCCTAATCTGAAGTTAAGGCGCGGTTGGTCGCTCGCCTTGCGTACCGACAACAGAAAAAGTTGTTGCACTTAAGCCTTCAGCCAATGCCGTGCGTGGTACACAAGGCTTTGGCTTGCGGACTGTATCACAGACAGCCCGAACAAACACTATACCGGGTGTGTAATACGAGCAAATGATTAAAACATGGATCGTAATCATCAAACTGAACAACATTAGTTCAGCGACTTTAAAAAAATAATCCTATTTTAGGGTTCCGGAGCCAAAATGGTAAAAACGGAACCCTTAGTTTCACCATATCTGTATGTCTGTCTGTCTGTCTGTCCGTCCGCGGTTTTTCTCAGGGACTATCAATGCTAGAAAGCTGTAATTTTGCACGAATGTATATGTAAACTATACCGACTTAAGACGCGAGTTATCCGTTACAATATAATTTAATATGAGTTTGTAAAAACCCTGAATAACCTTAATCATTGATACATTTAAGAAGATTACCTTTAAATCGAAACTAACATCCTGTTATTAAACTAGAAACATGATCGATCGTACTTATATTTTAATTTTATTCCAGTGACATTGAAATAAAATTTATATTCTCAATTTATGTATTTATATGGTTTATTATTTTGCCAAATTAATCATGGTGGGTGTTAACGGTGTTCTAAGGTCGATTGTTGATAAAAACCGTTCAATTCAATTTTATGTCTCACTTCAAAGAAAGAGATTCTCAATTCGGTTTTCTTTTTAACGCGCGGCGCAAAAAGAGGGGTGTTATAAGTTAGACCGCTATGTGTGTCTGTCTGTGTGTCTGTCTGTCTGTCTGTGGCACCGCAGCTCTTAAACAGGTGGACCGATTTGAATGAGGTTTTTTTATTTGATAGCAGGTTTTCTAGCGATGGTTCTTAGACATGTTTCATCAAAATCGGTTCAGCCGTTTTTGAGGTATTAAACTTTAAAGTGACAAAGTCGGGGGTATTCCAACTTTTTGTTGGTTAGGTTATTGATATTTGTAACATCAGAACTCCATTATTTATTATACCGAGCTTTCATCATCATCATCATGTCAGCCGAAAGACTACTGCTGGACAATGCCTCCCCCAAGGCTCTCCACTCAGACCGGTCTTGTGCTTTCCGCATACACCGCGCTCCCGCGATCTTAACCAGGTCGTCGCTCCATCTTGTTGGACCGAGCTTTGCTCAGTTTTGAAACTTGGTACCAAGCGTTTTCCCAGATATAAGACCAAGCTGGATCGATTTGTCATTGATTGTCGCCAAATTTCATCGAAAGCGTTGGAGCCGCGTCCAAGATCCCTGAAATATCTACTAATATTATAAATGCGAGAGAGTGCGTGTTTGTGTGTATGTTTATCCGTCTTTCACGTCGAAACGGAGCGGCGGATCGACGTGATTTTTGGCATAGAAATAGTTTGTGGACCCGAAAGCGACATAGGCTACTTTTTATCCCGCAAAAATGCAGAGTTATCGAGGGAACAGCGCACGATAACTGAATTCTACGCTGGCGAAGCCGCGGGCAAAAGCTAGTATAGATATATACAAGAAATTGCTCATTTAAAGTATTAGATAGATAGATGAACTGATTAGTTTCTGCTCGCAAATCAGACTGCGAAAAATTTGTTTGTCGCAATCCCCCGAGAATAGGTTAGACCAGGGGTCACCAAGTGGCGGACCGCGGTCCGCATCCGGACCGCCGGCCTATTTTGTGCGGACCTAACTTGTATGTATGTATGTATGTAAACTCTTTATTGCACATAAAATAAAAATATGAAAACACTCTGATAGAAGAACAAAGGCGAGCTTATCCCTAAAAAGGGATTTCTTCCAGCTAACCTATCCTTGTATTACTGAGACGTAGTTTAATAAAATGTATGCCGCTAAAGAGCTAAAGATTTGTGTTAGTTGCCGTCAATTTGACAACGGACAACCGGACCGCGATATTAATTTTATTTTAAAAACTGGACCCATGAAGAAACTAATTGGTGACCCCTGGGTTAGACTATAGACTATACTAGATCTATATAATTATGTTTATCCGTTGCTCAGTCCCCATAACACAAGCTTTGCTAAGCTTTTTGGGCTAGGTCAATTGGTGTGAATTGTCCCGTGATATTTTTTTTAATATAGGGCTGTCAAACGCGAAAATTGTGGCGATTATGGGATGCCATTCAATTGCGGGTATTATAAACTAAATCATTGGTGATTGAACAGAAGGATTAATGGTCAATCGTTGGCTTGACTCACGACGTGTGTCACAGACCCGTACACCTTGTGGCCGCGGTGACCACGGCTTTGGTACTACCGGGGATATCCAATTAAATAAATAAAAATAAGCGTTCGGGAAGCTTCGCAGTGTTTTTTCAGCTAAATTACCGCAGTGTTTGAAGTCAAAAGTCTTTGACCAGTGTGTGTTGCCAGTGATGACGTACGGATCCCAGACGTGGGCGCTAACGATGGGCCTCATAAGGAAGCTCAAAGTCACTCAAAGGGCTATGGAGCGGGCTATGCTCGGGGTTTCTCTGCGGGATAGAATCAGAAATGATGATATCCGCAGTAGAACTAAGGTTACTGACATAGCCCGAAGAATTGCGAAACTGAAGTGGCAGTGGGCGGGGCACATTGCACGCAGGACTGATGGCCGATGGGGTCAGAAGGTTCTCGAATGGCGTCCGCGGACCGGGAGACGAGCTGTCGGTAGGCCTCCAACAAGATGGAGCGACGACCTGGCTAAGATCGCGGGATCGCGGTGGATGCGAAAAGCACAAGACCGGTCTGAGTGGAGAGCCTTGGGGGAGGCCTATGTCCAGCAGTGGACGTCTTTCAGCTGACATGATGAAATAAAAATAAATATCATGTGACAATTGACACCAATTGACCTAGTCCCAAACTAAGCAAAGCTTGTACTATGGATACTAGGCAACGGATAAACAAATAATTCAAATGTTAAATTATGTTGTGTAGGTATGTGACGACCGGATGGCCAAGTGGTTAGAGAACCTGGCTACGAAGCTTAAAGTTCCTGGTTTGATTCCCGGTTGGGGCAGATATGTGTATGAATAATATGAATGTTTGTTCTCGGTTCTTGGATGTTTAGCTAATATGTATTTAAGTAAGTATTTATCTATATAAGTATGTTTATCCGTTGCCTAGTACCCATAGTACAAGCTTTGCTTAGTTTGGGACTAGGGCAATTGGTGTCAAGTGTCCCATCATAAATTTTATATTTACTAGCTTTTGCCCGCGGCTCCGCCCGCGTGGTATTCTTTTATCGCGCTGTTCCCTCGGGAACTGTGCATTTTTCCGGGATAAAAAGTAGCCTACGTCACTCTCGGGCTCATAAACTATCTCTTTGCCAAAAATAACGTCGATCCGTCGCTCCGTTACGGCGTGAAAGACGGACAAACACACTGAGGCAGATTAAGGTTAAATTAAAAAAAAAATATTTTTTTTGCTTTTCACTTTTTTCTGCGGTTTATTTTTTTATTATTCCACAGAATGGTCAACCTACATGTGCGATACACATACGTTTTGTGTGCACACATAAACGTGTACGTGTGTATATGTAAGCGCAGAAAGCACACCGTATGTCGGTCAAGTGCAACGTGCTTTAAGTTGTGCCGAGAACATATTGAATTCCAGTTACGCGCATATGTTGTGGTATCGGCCTCAAAAGTAGGTATATGTTAAAATATAAAAATATCATCATCATCATCATCATCAGCCGAAGACGTCCACTGCTGGACAAAGGTCTCCCCCTAGAACGTCAAATCGCCACTTGCATCCACCGGTTTCCCGCAACTCTCACTATGTTGTCAGTCCACCTGGTGGGAGGCCTGCCAACGCTTCGTCTTCCGGTTCGTGGTCGCCACTCGAGAACTTTTCTCCCCCAACGGTTATCTGTTCTTCGAGCGATGTGTCCTGCCCATTGCCACTTCATTTTGCATATTTTTCCAGTTATGTCAGTGACTAGTTCTTCGACGAATTTCCGTATTCCGGATTCTATCGCGCAAAGTAACTCCAACCATAGATCTCTTCATAGCTCGTTGCGTGACTCTGAGCCTCTCTAACAGGCCAACAGTCAAGGACCACGTCTCAGCGCCATAAGTCATCACTGGCATGGCAACACACACTGGTCGAAGACACTAGCACTACTAGGCTCTGCGGGATATTGGACAAGAAGACGTCACGAAGTTTCCCGAACCCAGCCCATCCGAGTTGGATTCTTCGGGCGACCTCTTTTTCGGAGTAGAACCTGCCAATTGGACAACTTGTCCAAGGTAAACATAGTGGTCAACAACTTCGAGTGCATCGTTCCCGACGATAACCGGCACAGGTGTGACATGGACATTTGACATGATTTTAGTCTTGTCCATGTTCATCTTTAGACTCACCTGTTGGGAGACGATACTGAGATCACTGAGAATAGTATTGAGCTCCTCCAAAAAAATATCGAATGGGTCATAATATCGAAAGGTTTATTTTCTGAAACTGAAAACTTTTCTGGATTGATTAAAACGGCATCGTATAGAACCTCTTAGGTTAGGTTAGGTTAGATTATAACAATCTAAAAAAAATACAATCTTAACAGAAATACCTTTTCGATATTATGACCCATTCGATATTTTAATATATTCGGTATTTAAAATTCGATATTCGGATACGTAACCGCATCAATATTTATCAACAAAGCGTGCATAAATATCTGACACGACTTTTCTAGGCACGATAGGATGTGTCAGATATTTTTGCACACTCCGCTGTAGCAGATATTAAATGTAAGTGACCTGTACCATCTTTAAAAATAAATGTACCGCGTACATGAAGTACCTAACTACAATATGGGGGTACCATCAGCCAAATAAGTGGTCTATAATTTTTTTATCAAGTTCCTATCAAATGAATATGTAGCTAAAGTCAAACTTTCAAGTTGACAGACACGTCTATTGGCATTATTGTTTTACTAGCTTTTGCCCGCGGCTCCGCCCGCGTGGTGTTCGGTTATCGCGGGCTGTTTCCTCGGGAACTACACCCGCTGTCCTGAGGCAGAAGGCGTCTATTACTAGAACCTATTTTCGCCTAAACCGGAAGTTGTCTTCTCAGACCGCCACGACTCTTACACTCCTGCCTGCCCCAATCAAGGATATCGCGAGTATACCTACGTAGGTCCGTATGTTACTTTAGTAAGGACAGCACCTCGCCGCCGGCTGTGTATAGCGACCGACCTTAAGCGACAAGAGCGACATGTCGGATTACGTTATATCATAGTTATATCAACAAATATTTATTAGTTTTAAATCTGTCACTGAGAGTCCGGCACTGTCTGGACCGGCTGACACTCTTTCCCGGCCCGGATAATACCGACATGGAAATACCGACCCTGTTTTTCGTGTACACGCCCATAGAAGCTGCTGTCAGTTTCTATGGGCGTGTACACAAAAAACAGGGCCGGTATTTCCATGTCCGTGTTATCCGGGCCGGGAAAGACTGTCACCCCCTGGGCCCTCTCTTCCCAGTCATCCGTAATGGGTTTTACTCGACTGCACCCCATCTCCATCTCCTATAATGCATCTCAAACTAAAATTAAATAATTAAACTTTTTTAATATCTGAACATACACTTACACAATGAATTATTGTATTATTTAATTTAATTTATAAAAAATAAATATCCTCCATTTCGTCGTCCTATGTAGACCGCTGGTTTCTGAAATAAAAACATTGTTAATTAGCATCCTAATTTAAGATATGTATTATGCAATATAAATAATCAAATTTGTTTGTTTGTTTGTTTAAACTCTTTAAGGTACAAAAAGGAAATAGGTACAAAAATAACACACAAAAGAAAGTGCTAAGTACAAAGGCGGACTTATTCCTAAAGGGATCTCTGCCAAATTTGTATGTACCTACTATGTTTAATTTTCAAACTGTTTAACGTTAGATTAATATTTTATTATAGTAACTAATAAATATAAATTATAATAATAATATAATAATATCATGGGACACTTGACACCAATTAATTTTAAAAATTACTGAGTTCACCCGTAAAAACAAAGGTCGCGGGTGAGCAAAGTAATTTATAGTTCATCAGCGAACGAAAAAATATAACGCCTATTTGAAAGAAAGAAAAGGAGAGAAAAGAAAAAAAGAAAAACATTTATTCACAACGCAACAATATACAACACTACACAATATACAACAATATAATACAATAAAAAATATTTCAATAAGTACCTAGGTAAATACACTTACACAATTCATCCCGTCAAATGCGACAAACATAAATCATTTTGTCATCACCTCTAATAGCGTAAAATGTAAGCAAAGTCGAAAAAGTATGTAATTTAATTTAATTAAAAAATTTGGATGTGAGGTGTCCAGTCTACATGTCACCTATGTGAGAGGAGCTTCTTTGGACGAACAGTTGATATTTAAGCGAAAGGATGTTCTACATTATATAGTTCGCCATTCCTTTCTCAATTGTAAAGTAGGTACCTAAAGAGAAAACAAAAATATTTATTCTCTTTAGACTTCGCCAGTGCGAAGGAAAGATCTACTTACTACAAATCCGTCCTACTACTTCCGTGGGCAGCGTCCTAAAAATAACAAACGAGCGTCATTAAGCGCGATTCCAATCCATCTGTACGCTACTTTCTCGTTGGCATGTCTGATGGCGCTTACGTGGATGCTGCGGCGTGTAGCTGTTACCATTGTTACATCATTTACCGTTTTGATGGTCAACAACCGCTACCACTTTCACTTTCGCCACTGACTCAGTAACCCGCCTGCAGCGACATCTGTTTTTTATATGAGTAAACATTTTAGCGCCATCTGTCGTCGAGTAGCGTAACTAATGAGTTTGAAGTTTCGCATGTTGATATGTCACTAAGCCGCTAGTGTTGCAGTTTTAAACAATTAATTACTAAATTGTCAATTAAATTGGTCAGAAAGTTGACGCTTTTTGTAGAAATGCCAAAATACATTGACTTCGTCGCTTAAGCCATTTGATGACAACAGCTACGAGTGCAATGAACTCTTTTGAATGACGTCATTTTGTAGAATGCAACTGCAATTTTCGCATCATGAGGCCGGGATAGCCCGAACCTATATTGGAGTCGGTTGGAGAGGGATCGGAGGGGCCCCGCATTGGGTGCAGGACGGCACTGTGTGATGGATCCCCCTAGTACCTAACGACTGTACCCGAAGCCCGATACCCTGGTGACACTCTATGGGACGGATTAACCCTTTTGCTTTAGAATTAAACAAAAATTAACGAATAAAGGATTCTGTGGTATAGAGTTCGAATCACCAATATAAAAAAAAAAGTTTTTTTTGGAAATTCCCACGGGATCAAAACCACCGAATTTTAATTCATCTGCCAAATGTAAAGATAAAAAACGGGTAGGTTAGTTAGTTACCTAGCCTAGTTACAAAAAAATAAATTCAAATCGGTTCACAAATGAGTTCTTTTGTAACAATAAAAAATAATAATAATGATAATAAAAAAATACAACCGAATTGATAACTACCTTTTTTTGAAGTCGGTTTAATAAATACAGTCAGAATGTACTAATAAAAGTACCTTGGAAACCAATTTATAATTTCATAAACTGAGATGTCGTCAGGATGGCCGAGCGGTCTAAGGCGCTGCGTTCAGGTCGCAGTCCACTTCTGTGGGCGTGGGTTCGAATCCCACTTCTGACAATCTTTTTTTAATTTTTTTTCTTTACCTTTAAACTTCACGAAAAGGTTTTTTCATCTCTCCTGTTCTGAAAGTTTAATTTTCATGGGTAGATAGTTGAGTGGAAAATTGCGTTTTCTCCTCTAGGGTGGAAAGTAATTTTTTTTTTTTTTTTCGGCTAGCCACGACATCGAAGATAATTGAGTTACGTCAATGACATTTTTTTTTCACGTTTCGGCATGGCCGTCTAGATGCACGTCGTGACCAACTCGATTTTTTTTTTAAAGTCGGCCATGGCAAGTGTCCAGTCGAAAAGGTACCGTTGGAGGTTGGATAGGTATAAGTAAATTCAATTTATTATTTTTCTCGTTTTTTTGTAGTATTTTAGTTTCCTCACAGTCGAAATGAAAAGTAGAATGTCTAACTCGGGTGAAATAACCCATTTCCCCTCGAACTATTGGCGCTCTCACTTCGTTCGAGCGCCAGAAATATCTCGGGTGAAATGGGTCACTTTCCACCCTTGGTTATCAATCTACTATTACATGTTCGCAATGACGTGAGTGACTATGTACAGTCAACTACAAAAATATTGATGCGGACAAAGTTATAAAAATAAATAATGCTACGACTACAAATAATTATTTATTATTACAGTGCGACGTTTTCGTTATTCCAAATTCAAACAAAAATAATCACGAACAACACATACAAAGAGCGATATTTAACAGCAAATAAAGCGTTATTATTTTAGTTTCATTTTTTGCCACGTTCGTAGAGTAGACCTAGGGTGCACCCAAAGACTACAGTATATATATTATGTATAGGGGGGTGCCCCCATATGCAATCGCTAGTGATTCGATTATAATACACTAGCTTTTGCCCGCGGCTCCGCCCGCGTGGTATTCGGTTATCGCGCGCTGTTCCCTCGGGAACTGTGCATTTTTCCGGGATAAAAAGTAGCCTATGTCACTCTTGGGCTCAGAAACTATCCCTATGCCAAAAATCATGTCAATCCGTCGCTACGTTACGCCGTGAAAGAGGGACAAACATACAAACATACAAACATACAAACATACAAACACACAAACACACAAACATACAAACACACTTTCGCATTTATAATATTATAAGTAATAAGTAATTAGTAAATTAGTAAATTAGTAAAATTAGTAAATTAGTAAATTAGTATTTAGTAATTAGTAATTAGTAAAATTAGTAAATTAAATTAGTAATTAGTATATTAGTAAGTAAGTAAGTATGGATGGATTACAGCGATAAATCTGGTCACGTGACCCCATTTTGAAGGTGATTTTGAATTTCCCGCGACTCAAAAAAGTAGCGTCAAGTCCCTGTCAAGTCACGTGGAGCAGCAGCGAGCGACTATTGCTTCTTACAGGATTGATCTTAGCCTTGAAAGCTGATTTCTTAATTTCATTTAGTAGCAGTCATGGCAGTGGTACAAATAAAAGAAATTGGGAGTGAATGAAAAAAAAAATAACGCTGTTTTTGCCGAAATTAAAGAGGTCTTTTTTACCCGACTGCGAAGAAGGAGGGTTGTGTATTTGACTCGCATGTATTTTCCAGCGTTATAGTTCAACATTTTCAGCTTTATCGCTAAATGTCACGTGACCAGATTTGACATTGGAAATTTTCTCTTTGATGTCTATCTGTCAATGACATTGAATGAATGTCATTCATCATTGCGCTCGCGCACAATGTTGCCAACGTAGGCAATTTGTCGCCAATTAGGCTACTCGGGAAGGAAATCGGCGTCCTAAAATTCTAAATGGCAACTGGTCGCCTTTTAGGCTACTTGAAAGAAAAGGTCCTTAAAGTAGTTGAACGAAAGAATCACAACACAAATTGACATAAGCGCAAGAAAAAAAAACCTCCCACGCAAAATGCAGTTTAAGTGGGATCAAAAAGAAAAGAATGGACGAATTAATACAGAAATAATTAAAATAACATGCAAAATTTAAAATAAAACTGACCTAGCGCAGTGTCCTACACTACCGTACTAATATTTTGCATATCTTACTAATCTTACAGCCCCTTCGAGTTATGAAATTTGACACCTGAAGGGCTACTCCGAAACACAAAATTCGAAGTTCGTGTTGTGCGACCCCTCTGACACTTATACTATATAATACGAGAGCGAGAGGGATCGCATGACACGAACTTCGAATTTTGTGTTTCGGAGTAGCCCTTCTGATCTGAAATAACATAGGCGACTTTTTTAGTCGACCTCAGTTCAAATTCGGCTACATTAGGCTACTCAAGCTGTGAAAAAATGACGACATCAGGTTCCGAATTGTTGGCAACACTGCTCGCGCGCTGTCGTCCGGCTGTGTGTGGTGCATTACTATTTCGATGGTGTGGTGTGAGATTCAGTGTTACCACTTTAGCCATTTTTTAGCTAGATCTTGTCACATTTACGAGATAGTTACCTACAAAAAAAAATTTCAGTGGCCAACTTTTTTAGCCACACTAGCTACTTTCAACATCTAAGTAACCACTGTTTCAATCAATTTAATTTGTAATGTAAAACGTACTTCCGTTCGCTACCTTCGTAATTCCTGAGAATATCCTTCAAGAAATAAGTAGGAAAACTAAGAAACCCGAAAAAAATTAAGAAGCCGGACCTTCAACATCACAATATGACATAAATTTTGAATAAATTTTTCCGTAAATAATAATGTAAGAAAAAGAAATACAAAAATTTAAGACTTATAAGTTATCTGTTGCCTTTTTTTTTGTTTAGCCACTTTTGGCTACTTCTAACAGTTTTTTTTTTTTTCAAAACTAGCCACTTTTTACCATATGTTTAGCTACTTTTTCTTTGGGCAAAGTGGCAACACTGGTGGGATTGCGTTACTTACTATTCTTGTAATCTGTGATTGCGGCTAGTCGTTTCGTCGTTTGTATGTTGTAATTTTTTTCTCTGATTTATAGAATTCTAAGAATGACGATCATAAAAGTAGCAGACGAAAGCGAAGTGATCAGTAAACTGTCTACGTACGTTGAGAAAATATCCAACGATGCTATTTACAATCGGGGAAAATTCTACATCGGTTTGTCCGGTAAGTTTGTTGAAACTGTTTATACTTCCTACTGCCTGTTTTTCTCTTAAATAACTAAATATTGTCAGTGACATAACATTTGTCATTAAATGCAGCAAGCTTATATTTAAAGTTCGGTTTAAAGAAATTTATTATTCTCAAAAGAAATTTACATTTCACTAAATGAGAATTCATGCATGTTAGTAGTGAACGTAATTGATTTTTTACAATATTATTATACATTACATTAGTGTTGTTAATTCACTCTTACATTAAAGTCGATTCTGATGAAACGTTAAATTTATTTATTATTTGAGACGTTACATTTTTGTTCAAGTCAGTCAACCTTTTGTTGTTATCTAACCAGTGACGTGTTCTACTTAAAATAAAATAATAATCAGTCAGCTGGGTTACTGTGAAAATCGAAGTTCATGTTGTGCGGTCCCTCTGACACTTATACTATTTAATACAAGTGCGAGAGGGAAGGTAAGATACGAACTTCGAGTTTTTGTAGTAGCCCAGCTGCAGTCTTAAGTTTTTTGCCGAGTCCTCCCATAGACGTAAAGTGGTGGTGTTTTTTTTTTTTCTCATCCAACCCTATAGTGTGGGGTATCGTTGGATAGGTATTTTAAAACCATTAGGGGTTTGCTAAAACGATTTTTCGATTCAGTCATTTGTTTGCGAAATATTCAACTTTAAAGTGCACATTTTCATGAAAATCGAGCGTCCCCCCCCCCTCTAAAATCTAAACCGGTGGATGGAAAAATTTAAAAAAATTCAGGATGGTGGTCAGTATATCAAACTTCCAAGGAAAACTATAACGGCTAAGTTTTCTTGAGAATTATTAGTAGTTTATGAGTAAATAGCAGCGTAAGGTATAAAATATACCTAAACTTGGAAGATTCCGTATAAAATACGAAATACTTAGAAAAATATTACTTAATTTTTTCGTAATGGCTACGGAACCCTATTCTGGGCGTGTCCGACACGCTCTTGGCCGGTTTTTGTTTCTCTCGTTTCTTTCCTCTTATTACTTCGACATATTTGAATCAATTTCTATATTGGAAGAGATTGCTTTTGAGCGATATATCACCTACCCTGCATTCTGATTTGATGTTCAAAATAAATTTAAAAAATAAAAAACCCGACTGCCTTAAAAATATTAATAAAAAGAAGAAAACAAGTCTGGTGGGCTAGAACTCTGTTTAGTAGCTAACTTAAAGTTCAACATTCGGGACCCATTAGGTAAGAATTTTGGAGCGTTACGTTTTCTTCTTTTTAGTAGTATTTTTAAGGCAGTCGGGTTTTTTATTTTTTAAATTTATTGTTTTATTTCACACTTTTTTAATAGTTCTCTGAAAATGGTTGATAAAACTATTATAACCCATACATATTTAGAATGGGCTAATTATTACCTGTCATTTGATACCCCACTCGACAGATTTGAATGAAAATAATTTTTTGAAAACTTAAAATTTGGCACCAAAAGTCCGCCATTTTGATTTTTCAAGAATTTCATGTACCCAGTGTCACTCACGTCGTCAAGACGAATCCAATGACGAATCATTAATCAAAATCGGTTCAGCCGTTGAGTAGTTACGAGCGGACATAGGAATAGACATTCATACATACATACGAGGCAAACACATACCCGACATACAGTCGGGTAAAAAGAATATTATGATTGCATATTTTGCAGGATTTGGTGAAGGTTCCATTTCCTATTAACTTTAAAAATCAAAGACATTCTTCGAGACTGTCACCTATCCAATCTTAAAGTTGTATTGCTTGGATCCCGAGCCACAATGGCATCGTTGGTAATGAGATGGCAGATTTGTTTGCTAGGCAAGCCATCCATCAGGAATCTACTGGTTACAACAAATGCTTTATCTGCGACCTGAGAGCTCTTGTGAAGCCACATTTGATGAAGGAATGAAACAACCATGGCAAACATCTCAGCTAATTAAGGGAAAGCACCATGGATTCCTACAAGTGTTTATTCGAATAAAACCATGGTTTTTCAAAAATATTGAATTCTCCAAATTTAATACCTCCACTAAGCCACAGTATATACGAGAGGCGTTCAATAAATTCTCGGTATAGTAATGAAAACAAAAGAAAGTGAAAGTAAGTTTATTTTTTTATTTTTAATATGTTCCTCCCCTACGTTTATACACTTATTAGATCGGTCGATTATTTTTTTAAACCCTCATAAAAATATTTTTCGTCTTGGGTGTCAAAATGCTCCTGAACTGCTGCCTTCAGCGCTTCATCGTCAGAAAATCGGTTTTCTCGAAGATCTTTTTTGAGATTGGGAAACAAAAAGAAGTCGCTAGGGGTTAAATCTGGACTATACAGTGGATGAGTAATACTTTCGAACCCAGATTCAAGAGCAGCGGCCTTGGAAATACGAGCACTATGCACCGGGCCGTTGTGATGCAGCAGCAGAACTCCGGTGCTTAACTTTCCTCTCCTCTTTTCTTCGATTGCCTCCCCTAATTGGCGTAGAATGTTAGCGTAGTACTCCCCAGTAATATCTACAGCCTTTGATTTAAAATCGATCAGCAATATTCCCTCACAATCTCGGAATATGGTGGCCATGCACTTACCAGCTGAAGGCATGACCTTGAACTTCTTGGGATGAGGTGTTCCTTTAATGTGCTACTGCATGGATTCTTGCTTGCTCTCAGGATCATAATGATGAACCCAGGTTTCATCTCCGGTAACAATTCCTTGAAGTATCTCATCAGGATTGTCACCGCACATCTCCATAAAGTCGGAACAACAAGCTACACGCGTATCTTTGTGAAAAGATACGCGGTGATAAGTGGATAAGTGGTGACAGCATTTGCGGCACCCATTTTGTACTTACTTTTGACATATTGCGGTGGTCATGTATAATATCATGCATAGTACCAATAGAAAGATTGGTCCTTTGTGCTATAGATTTCACCTTCACTCGACCATCTTCTAATATAATTTTTTCCACTTTATTGACATTTTTTGGTGAAATAGCCCCGTTTGGCCAACCAGCTCTAGGCAGGGGGGTGTCACTACGCCATTCCGCCGCCGAGCTAAAAGTGCGTACCGGGCCTCCCCAACGTTGAGGCGATTCAGTGGTTGCCGCGCACTGACCCGTGGCGCACGCGCGCGCCTCCTAAGCAGTACGACTCAATTTACGTCGCAAACGCGTGTCATAATTTTAATTGGCAATATGTATCCAAAAAAATACTGCATTGCAGCCGATTGTCGGAACAATGAAAAAAATAGTAATTTTTCAGTCAGTTTAAAGTCAGTTTTTCTCGGTTCCGGCAAGTGAGGAAGATAGCGAAAGGTACGGTATTCATTACTCATTTATATCTACTGTCATGGTACCTAAATCTATAACAATAATTAATAAATATACACACAAATGTTTTATATCATATACTTATTTAAAATAGGTGGTAGGTAGCTACATATACATATAATCCATACCTACATCAAAAGATTATGTTCTCTGTGATCAAAAGAAAATCACGTGTCGTGTATACCTCTGTGTAAACTGATTTATATGTTCGGTATTAATTTACCTAATAGGTAGGTATAACAGTTTCTGCATGTGTACCTTGCGTGGTATTTATACTTATAACACTTACCAGCCATTCTGAAGCAACTGTAACATGTGACTATTTCTCGCATGAGATGTACATATTACCTGTCTCTTTCTGTGCACTACTGTGACGTCTCGCAACGGGCAACGAGAGTCACTAAGCATAGTTGCGCTGGACTAGACTGGTACCTAGCTTATTTTTACATAATATTCGACCCTGCGCCATAGAATAAATAAAAGTGCAACCGCTAAGTAAATATTATAAACAGCATAAATCTGATAATATAATAGGTATTCTATTAAAGTATCATGACATCCCTATTTTCGGAATATCTGACAAGGTGTGGAATAATGTCGACCTTCGTGCGGCGCCAGAGAGCTCAATGTCGGCTGCTCGCGTGCGGTCCGTTTGTTAATAATAATTATGTAGGCACATAAAAAGGCGGCATTTGTGAAAATCAAAACAGAGAGACTTCTGTACTTGTACTATTATCTATTCTGTGCTCTAGGGTCGTCTTTAATGCTCTCCCTCCCACGCTTAAATTCACTAGACCACTTGTGGATCATAGATATAGAAGGAGCAGACTTGCCGTAAACAGAATCCATTTCATCTTTTATGGTCTTTTGATTTTTCCCCTGTTTTGTCAAGAATTTTATCACGGCTCGGTGCTCTAATTTTTTCAACATTGCAAAATCGTTCATAGTGATCACCTTTATTCCGCTGTTGCAAAAAAAACAAAAGAAATTACCAGTTTGAATTTTACTTTTTTATACTGTCAATGAAAGATACTTAACGACGACACAGTATATTTATATTCTGTGACGACGAGTATTAAAAAAATAACGGAAGAGGTTTAAAATATATCAATACCGAGAATTTACTGAACGCCCCTCGTATATACTGTGACTAAGCCGTGGGGTACCTGGCGTATACTCCAATTCAATAGAATCTAACAATCCTGTAGACACTTCCAGCCTTCTAATATGAACACCGGGCTGCCTAAGGCTTTGTGATGTGACTATTACATACATACATACATACATAAAATCACGCCTCTTTCCCAACGGGGTAGGCAGAGACTACATCCTTCCACTTGCTACGATTCTGGCATACAACTCTCGCTTCCTCTACATTCATCAATCTTTTCATGCAAGCACGTCGGTTTAGAGTACTCCTGACCCGACCTTTCTTCAGAATATCCCCGATTTGATCGTGGTACGTTCGTCTAGGTCTTCCTCTCCCAACGTTCCCATTCACGCTCGTCTTATAGATCTGCTTAGTCAATCTGTTTTCACTCATTCTCTCCACATGCCCAAACCATCCAAGCATACCTTTCTCAATCCGTGTGACTATACCTTCATTTACACCACAGCGTTCCCTTATCGCACTATTTCTAATTCTGTCACTCAATTTCACATCTAACATACTTCTTAACGTTCTCATTTCTACCGCATTTATTCTACTCTGATGCCTTTCCTGCCACACCCAACTTTCACTTCCATACATGAGTGTTGGTACTAGCACCCCTCTATGCACAGCCAGACGAGCTCTTTTGGAGATATTCTGGCTATTCATAAAAGTGTGCAACGCTCCATTCACTATGTTACCAGCATTTACTCTCCTTTCAATATCACTTTCACACTTTCCATCCCTAGTAAACATCGATCCCAGGTACACAAATTCATTCACTTGCTCCAAGTTTTCGTCTCCAATCCGGACACACACTTCCGTTACGTTCTCTTCCTTTTCAAATACCATAACTTTCGTCTTTTTTTACATTCACTTTCATTCCCTGTCTCTCTAAAGCATCATTCATAATAGTTACCATCCCTTGCAAATCTTCAGCCGACGATGCAAGTAATACTTGATCATCGGCGTAAAGAAGGCACTTGATAGGTAACTCATTCATTCTCAGTCCACGATCACTATCTTTTAGATCTGTCAAACAATTATCCATGAATAGGTTGAACAGCCATGGAGACGCTACATTCTTTTTTAATTCCTTTTAGATGATAATTGCAACAACAGGGACACATATAATCAAGCGTGCCCACGTTAGGGTGTGTTAAATGTGTAGAAAATTGTTAGATTCTATTGAATTGTACTTTAAGAATGTTGCCCCCCCCCCCCTCTCTTCCAGTGAGCACCGTAGAAACCGGTTGAGGGATAATACCAGAAGCCCATCTTCTGCAGCAGCGTCTTCTTGGCGACTCTTACGTCCTATACTGCGCTCGCCAACCCGCTTGCCAATTGCTTGCTCCTCTATGGGGGAGGCCTATGTCCAACAGTGGATGCCCTACGGCTGAGATGATGATGATGATGATGAATACCTCCACTATAATTAGACTAAGATTGGGTCATTTTTGCTCTCCTGTGTTCCTGGCGAAGCTCAGGATAAGGGACAATTCCGTCTGTAAGTGTGGTTTGGCTGAGGATTCTCTTAGATGATGTCCTTCCCTTTGGTGTTAGCCGCCCAATTTATATTATTTTTTTACTAACTTTAGTGTACTCCTCATTCTCTGTGATATTGCATAGGATAAAACAACAAAACTTTAAAATTAGAAAATAATGTAAATCCTTGTTCCCCTTACCCTTATCCGCCCCCTTGTAGTTTTCATAGCTGATTCAATTGACAATAGTAATTATACTTTGAGGCTGTAGTGGTACTAGTGGTTTTTGTATAGTTGTGGTGAAGGCATTTGTTTGTGTTTCTAGTAGATGGGTTCTGGCTAAACCCCACTGAAACTGGCAGTATTACCGAATAACAACACTAGTCTTTTGGCCGTGTCTTATCCAACCTCGTCATTGGTGGAATCATCGCATGTATCAATGGGGCCATATGACCCCAAAAATTTCATTAAATGATTACATTATTGTTATGGTTAACAGGTGGGTCCGTGCTGAAATTCCTTTGTGAAAGTCTGCCGAAGCTCAATACAGACTGGTCAAAATGGACGCTAGCCTTTTGTGATGAAAGAGTTGTGCCTGAAGATAGTGAAGACTCCACATTTGGAGTGTATAAGAAACAACTTATACCAAAAACAGAATTAACGGAGAAGCAATTTATTGTCTTGAAACAGGGAGTTTCAGGTATGTTGGCTTTAAACCTACTTTACCTACATTTTTGACCATCTGGGCCCAATTGCATAACAAATTACAAGCAAATAGTATTAGAGAATTACAATACAAAATCGCTAGTACTGTTAGCTGTTGTTAGTTGTTGTTGTGGTGTTGTTGTGTGTCGCTGTTGTGGTGTTGTGTTGTTGTGTTGTTAGTGTGTTAAAAAAAGCTTGTAATTTTTCATGAAGTTGGGCCCTGATAGTTACAAAACCTGATGTAACCTAACAGTTTGAGTTTTGCCAGAAGATAGATGATTTGTCCCATTTGTTGTTGGAATGTGCTCGGAACTCAGACTTGAGGAGAAGGGTCCTTGGGGGTTTGGGCTCCATGCACAATGGCCAAGTCAATTGTTGGCTCTCAGAGCCAGCATCTGACAAACCACTTATGTGTCCTTTGCGTAAGGAAAATGAGCAAGCACCCATGAGACTGACATCACCTGGAGTGTTCAAAGCCTCAACAAAAAGAAGAAAAAAATAAACCTAACAGTTTTTATTCAGCGATAAGTTACTAAATCCTGACCAAAATTTCAGCCGAAGCAGCAGCAAAAGATTACGCAGAAAAACTAAAACTAGCATTTAACAGTGAAGAGTTCAAGTTTGATCTGCTTCTACTTGGCATGGGACCAGACGGCCACACATGCTCCCTCTTCCCCGGACACCCCCTGCTGAGCGAGACCACTCTGAAGGTGGCAGCCATCACAGACTCCCCCAAGCCTCCTCCACAAAGAATCACGCTCACTTACCCGGTCATAAATGCTGCGAGGAACTGCATTTTTGCTATCAGTGGTGCTGGAAAGGCTGATATGGTTAAGGTATGTGTGGGCAAAAAAATTGCTAAGATGGCAAGGATAAAGAAGGAAAGATCTCTGATGGGTAGTCTTATGCCTTTAAAAATATTTTTGTACTAACTGTTAAAATTCTATTATGATTAAGGGGTGCAGCACCCCATGTGTGATCAAAATTGCACGATTTGTGGCCCTTTTGTATTTAAATAGCGACGACTAGTCAATTTTGTTACAATCAACCTGTATACCGAATGCGTCTAGCGACTTTAGGGCATTTTCACAAAAAAAAGTGTAGCTTCTTTCTTTTATTTTAGAAAAAAAAAGCTGCGATGGCCTAGTGGTTTTCTTGAAAAAATTTAAAACATTTTAAAAGAAAATGTACACTTTTCAAAACGCCCTAACACGCACGCACGCATACTAAACTCGCATTTTGCCTTAGTAAGATAGGATTACTTTCTGTTTCAGCGTATCCTCAAAGACAAGGAAGACCTGCCATCTGCCAGGGTGAAGCCTGAAGGTTCATTGTACTGGATCGTCGACAGCGATGCGGCCGCGCACATCTGACGTGTCCTTGACAGACGAAGACCGCTAGATGGCGTTGGTATCGAGAGGTCTGTTTGACGTTAGTTTTACTGCGATTGGTCAGTGACGCAAATGTCAAACTTACATCACGATACTAGCACCAACGGGTGACACTTTCCCGGCCCGGATAACACTGATATGGGAATACCGACCCTGTTTTTCGTGTACCCATAGTAGCTAGTAGTATTCCAGGTACGCAACAAACTCGCTTCGACAACCCCCGTTTAGAAATCCTATTCAACCGGTCTGACACAATATACACTTTGCTGCTGTCAGGTGTTATTGGCAGTAATGGACGCTATCCAAAAGCAAAAAAGTTGAAGTAGTAGCTCCTGTCAGTTTCTATGGGCGAGTCGAGTACACAAAAAACGGCCGGTATTTCCATGTCGGTGTTATCCGGGCCGGGAAAGACTGTCACCCGCACCAACAAGCCTGTCACATAAACACTATTGCCTAACGTTTCTGATGCTCGTGATCGCAATAAAATGACAGTTTTTGTATGCGAATTCTGTCATTTGATAGCAATCGCGAGCGCCAGAATCGTTAGGAAATACGGCCTCTGGTTAGGTCCATTTCAACGACATTGACAATTTGAAATCCATATCGACCTACGATACCAATATTTAAAATTTAATTGATTGCAATTTATTTATTTTTTTGTTGATTTTTTGATATTGATGGTTATGGTGCAATTAAATGTTATGAAAGTAAGAACAAAGATAGATTGTTATAGCAATGTTTGTATTTTGTAAGGGTTTACATTCCTGTTATTTTGTAATAAAAGTGAGCTGGTTGTAAGTTACAAAAGTTTTTTAATCATGGGGGTCAGTCAAGTATTGAAGCATGGAAGAGGGGTGAGGGGGGTCTAGATGGTGCTTATGCCCGCGACTTTGTCTGCGCGGACCTATCTTATCGCGCGGTGGCGCCCTCTATCGGCATAAAAAGTATCCTATGTTGATCCTTAGGGCCTACACTATCACTGTACCAAATTTCATCAAAATCGGTTCAGCGGTTTCGACGTGAAAGCGACAAACAAACCGACAGACAGTTACTTTAGCATTTATAATATTAGTAGGGACTTCTTGTTTTTTTTTTGCAATAACAATAAAGAAACCTGAATGGATAAAAAAAACGTAAGCACAGGGGAGGAGGGGGTAGTATTTTGATGACTTTCGCTGACAAGGGGAGGAGGGTGTTAATATTACTAAAATTCTGCTTACGTCATACTTGAACGACCCCATGGGCGTACCCAGGGTCAGGGCCAGTGGGGGGGGGGGAGGTAAAACTAATTTTATAAGCACCTAGTCAAACAAATAAACATAATTATCGACAACTATAGATAGGAGGTAAACAAAACCCAGGGGGCAGCTGCCCCTCCTATTTCCAGTTTCCTATTAACTCTTTCGCTTCGTTGGCTGCTACTTACCTTGCCCACAACGAACTTTACAAAAGTGTGAAAATCCTACTCATATAAATGTGAAAGTGTGTGAGTGAGTGAGTATGTTTGTTACTTCTTCACGCTAAATCGGATTTAGATGAAATTTGGTAAAAAGTTTGTTTATAACCTGGATTAAAACATAGGATACTTTTTATCCCGATATTCCCACGGGATAGGGATATAATCTCGAAATAACCGCTGGGCTTAGAGTTATGAAATTTGTTATGTGTTTAGTTTTGTGGAAATTTCCAGGGGAAATTCGTAAAATCCCGAAAATTTCAATTGCAACTACAAGTTTACGCGTGCGAAGCCGCGCGGGTAAAAGCTAGTGTCTAATAAAACAAAACATCAAGTTCCAATATGTGTAATTCCCTCATACTTTCAAATGCCCGCGAGATCATCACAATTGCATTCTTTCACATAAAAAAGACCTCGACTACTCGGTACAATTATTACTTTATAGATCGACATTAGTTCAACTATAATATGTAATTACAAAAACTCTGTCAACTAAATATAAAAAAGATTCGGCGCGCATAGCGTACCAAACGCTTACATACATATACATATTATAAAGATAAGATATACATAGCACTACAGTTAATTTTAAACAATTGTAACCTAGCGGAGCGGGCGCGACACTCGGTAATACTATTGCGGCGCTGCGGCACCAAACAACACCGAGTGTCGACGCGTACACAATTTAAAAACGAACGAAATTATTAACATAGTTCTTTTTTTCATTCAAATTCCTTTCGTATTATTTTACAAGTTTCAGTTACACATTAAAAATAGGGTTTGACGGGTGTGGTCGTTAGGCGCGCACGCGCGGGGCGCGGCCGGCAATTGACTGGAGCGAGGGGGCGCCGCGGCGCCGTCTATATACAGGTGTCTAACGACTGGGGGGGGCCTGCGGACAGACACATAATAACATATAACACATATAATATGTGGGTACTTGGGGATTTATAGTGAGAAATTAAAACGGTGGTTGTGGTTTGTTAGTCTAACAACTGGTAGCATGGTGTAGTGTTACTCTGAAAATGAGCTCTGGTTGAGTTCGAAACGCGTCAGTGTGATGTGGTGGTGGTGATAGATGGGTTTGTGGAATTTGTGCGTTGTGTTCTTAAAGTGTGGAAGTGAAGGAACTGCATGAACACGCATATTTTGCATAAGCTTAGCTATCGTAAGGTCGCGGGGGAGCAAGTAAATTATTTTAGTTCAGTACTAGTATAGTTTACAATTCACAGTGAGATAATTATTCATTAGGCATAATATGATGTTTTATCAGAATAACGTATCTATTAATATCTGCTCTTTAGCAAATCGTTCGTGCCCCGAAAGCAGCACATGGTTTTGCAGGTGGTAAGACCTTGTTGTGCAAGTTCCGCCCGGATAGGTAGTAGCAACTACCATCTTGCTCGCTAATCCTGCCGTGAAGCAGCAGTGCTTGCACATATCTTAGGCCTCTAGGTTTGCAACGCATCTGCAATCCCCTGGTGTTGCAGATGTTTATGGGCGGTGGTGATCACTTACCATCAGGAGACCCACTTCCTCGTTTACCATCCAGTCCAATTAAAGAAAAAGCCCCAGGGTGTGAATATAAGACTGTACGATGGTGCCAACGTGCAAGTAGTGTACCTGTGTGCTAGTTGGGCGCCCAGTAGGACTGCGAGTAGCTCGGCTTGCTGGGCGCGGGCTTGGCCGCCGCGCGCGCCGCTCCGCTCTCCTGCAACACAACCAACCACGTCACACGTTGCCGACACAAACGAGAAATGTTACAAAATTTATAAATTTATTTTCTCTTTTTCTTTAACTATCTTCAATTTTTATTGCATGCATTTGTTAGCTTCACCTTGTCAACATTCGGTCGGTGCCCTGACATAAGTATCCATTTTTCTATGCAACTATACTTCATTTAATTTAGAATTGGAGGCCACAGCAACATCGAATTGCAGCTCGTTAACTGTAATCTCTTTACAATTTGTACTAGAATAACAATTGACGACACGCAAATAAAGTGGCATTAAAACAATTTTATTTTGCGGCTTCCAAACTATTGTACTGGACTATTTGCTAGGTAAGAAATAGTTGACCAGACGCAATACAATGTTGCTGTGGCCTCCAATTCAATCGATCGAATCCGATAGTTTAAAAAAATTACAGTTTTGTGACGTTTTTTCATACACTTAGCATGGGCGTCACAAAGTCATAAAATTATGTATGAAAAAATGAAATGGGTTTTGAAAGAAAAGATACACTTTTTTTTTAAAACGCCCACTTCTCGGATAACCCCACTATAATTAAAAATATAATACGTAATCCAAATACTAGTTATCTACTAGGAACGTACGTCATCTGTTGATGCACATTCAGAAGCTTTAACTAGTTCAACGCTAAATATATAAAGCATAAAGGAAAGAGAAATACATGCATATAATAAATAATTAAAACAAATAAAAATTGAAAAAGAAGCTAAATTAGCGTGAGCTCGAATCACACAATCTAATTTTGGGTTAAAATTGTATAAAATTAATACTTTATGAAATTTTGTCATGTAACGCTGTTCATTTATTACATAGTTTCTATATTACATGAATTTGATATTATCGAGTACAAAGATTTATAAACTCATAGGTAGGTGTACATGTCAAAATAGGTTTGGAGATATGTTGTTGTTAAAAAAAGTTTTTAATACAAGTTCTTGTTGACTGTATTTGCATTGTCATCGAAACTACGTATCCATATCAAATTTATAGTCCGTTCGATTACTAGAAGTATGTAGATGATATTGGACACGCAAGGTTTCAAATCATCTTTTACAAACATTATTTACAAGCTTTTGATTATAAAATGATGACTGTTATGACTTTTATATTTACGAGTAGCGCAAAGTAACCATTGCTTGTAACTGCATTTTATTAAAATCTTTTATCTGTATTCATTGAGACTTAGGGGCTGTCACCAACCATTGATTAGTGTTAACTGACTGTTAAATGTGATGCTGTCTCCGTCTATTCGAACAAAACAAATAGAGACGGCATCACATTTAATCGTCAGTTAACACTAATCAACGGATGGTAAAACAGCCCCTTAGAAATGCCAGAGCCAATGAAATACCTACTATCTTCTAAAACAAACACTTCAGCAGTTTTATTATGAAGATACAACCGACAAGCATAAAAACAGAGCTACATTCGTAATAAAATACTAGCTCAATTAAAGATAAATATTATAAAACACAATACATATACAAAAGCATGCAACAAGGCGGGTAGTACGACTGTGGAGGCGTTATATAAGGAGTACATAGCGCGTGCGATACATAAACATATGTGTATTACTTACCCGCCTATTATGACTACTGTTCACCCGTACATCCATCTACAAACGAAAGCAAACTCTAAATAATTCAAAATTTAAACTAAACACATGCATTTAAAAAAAAAACATTTCTCGATCGATGGAGACGATGGAAAAATTTCATGCTGCCTATTTTGAAACCACTTGCACCAATACGCAATCTCTGAACGACTCACTGTATTAAAATGGCAAATCATAATAAATTTTGACTACCATGCGGAACTCAGTTTATAAAGGGATCACTGTGCGTATTACGTAGCCCGAATGACGGTCGAATTCATAACTCAATAAAATAATAAAAAAAAAAAAAAAAAAAACTTGACATCTGACTTGAAATAGATTTGATTTTTAATGAAAACAGTTTTTTTTTACAAAAAACAAATCACTGTCACATTTGAGACAGTAATACATGAAAGACCATGTCATTTTAGTGATATTTAATTTATAAAAGTAGGTTTATTTCAGAAAAAAAGCTCAGTCAAAACTTACTTTATTTCGATTTCTAAAAAAGCAGGTATAAGGAAGAACCTTGACAAACATTTCTGATTAAAAAAAAAACTTCCAATTGTGTAGGTACTCTATTGGATTTTTAATTTAATCCCATTATCACCGTATCTGGTGCGAATGGTTTACAAGACGAAATAATCATCAAAATCTTAAACAAAAATACTAAATTAAGAGTAATTCTATTTGGTAAAAAGTAGTAGAGTGAGGCAAAACTAATCATAACTGTATTTAATTAAAATTATAAATGTCCAGTGCCTTATCTTTTAACCTTTTTTAAATTTTTGACCATTTTCAGACCCCGCCAATTTAAATCAAATGGAAAAAAAATGTATTTCGGACCACACATTTCTATGGATATAAAATCACCAGGCCCAGGTACATCTTTAAACGAGCAATTGTCGTTTAGGCCGGGAATACACACGCCTGTAGCTTGCTCACTTGTTTATATTTGTTGACGTATAAATGCCAGCTACTCGTCCAAAAATGTGCGAGCTACTGGCATGTGTATTTCAAGCCTTAGGGCGCAGCCACATGAAATCGCTCGACGCTCGTTTCCAGTGTCAAATCTGGTCACGTGACATAGCGATAAAGCTGAAAACGTTGAGCTTTATCGCTGGAAAAAAAAACCTCTTCAATATCGGCAAAACCACTGTTATTTTTTTTTTATTAACTTCAATTTATTTTATTTGTACCACTGCCACGACTGCTACTAAATGAGATTAAGAAATCAGCTTCCGAGGACAAGATCATTCCTGCAAGAAGCCATCTTGTCGCTGCTGTTCGACGCGGCGACTTCATGCTACTTTTTCGAGTCGCGGGAAATTCAAAATCACCTTCAAAATGGGATCACGTGATTTTTTTTTCATTTATTTACTAATTAGAGAAACAATATAATATTATAAATGCGAAAGTTACTCTGTCTGGAAACCACTGAACCGATTTTGATGAAATTTGGTATATAAGTAGTTTGAACCCCAAGGATGAACATAGGATTTCCCTTTATTCCAGTAGAGGGCGCTACCGCGCGATAACCTATATCCGCGCAGACGAAGTCGCGGGCATAAGCTAGTTTTACAATAATGCAACGAGCAAAACCATACTAAGGTTTAACTGCCGTTGAATTAACTCGCATAATGATAAGTAATCATGATTTATCTTTAGGCTAGGTATAGTTACAGGTAAACTTAACATAAAGTTACTATATCATGCAAGGTAAATTGCTTTAATAATGCGTTTACAATGGTGTGGTGTTTCACACACACTCGTACGTTGTGAGTAGTTTTTTTTAATTTATTTATATTACATATATTAAATAACTACATGCTTTTACATTTTTTGCCACTATTAAAAACCTATAGTTTTATCGCTGCAATCGAGCGACGAGCGACTTTATGTGGCCGTACCTTTATTTCTAGCGCGCGTCTCTCTGTCTGTGTGCGTGTCTGTGTGTCTGTGTGTCTGTGTGTGTGTGTGTGTGTGTGTGTGTGTACCTGGTGCGGCTGGTGCGCGTGGTGCGGGTGGTGGTGCTGCTGCGGCGCGGGGATGTAGAGGTGGCTGCCGGCGCCGAACGGCGGCGGCGTGCCGCTGTGGAACGTCGCCTTGTCGTAGCTCTGGAAACAGACGAGTGTGAGCGAGTCGGAGGGGGACGCGAGAAGAGCGGCGCGAGAGTTGCAAAGGTACGGGTCAAGCAATCCATATTCCCGTCAAGGAATTTATATCATGATCATCAGCCTATGTTCGTCCACTGCTGGACATAGGCCTCTCCCATGGCACGCCACTGAGCACAATCCTAGGCCACTCTCATCCAGCTCTTGCCAGCCACCCTGCGAAGATCATCGCACCACCGAGTCTGAGGGCGTCCTACGCTACGTTTGCCGATCCGTGGTCTCCACTCAAGAACTCGTCTACCCCAACGGTTATCGGTTCTTCTGGTTATATGACCGGCCCATTGCCACTTCAGCGTTCTAATGCGGTGGGCTATGTCGATAACTTTGGTTCTCTGTCGTATCACTTCGTTAAGAATTCGATCTTTCAGAGAAACTCCGAGCATAGCCCTTTCCATAGCACGTTGAGCAACTTTAAATTTGTGGACCAGCCCTACCGTGAGCGTCCATGTTTCGACACCGTATATCATAACGGGTAAGACGCGCAGAATTTATATAGATCTTCTCAATATGAGAAAATAATATAAAATCTCATTTATCAATACACCGGTCGGGTGTGACTAGACTTTATCGATACTCACATTAACTTTGTTAAGTGCCTGGTGCGTCTTAGCGTACATCGCGGACGCCAGCTCCGGCGGGGCCGCCGCTGCCTTGTTCGCGTTCGCGTTGTATCCGCCACCTGTGGGAATTATAGCCAGCTGTTGGTTAAACCTTAGTAAGGTAGAGGCGATTTAGCGACCACTTGCATTGAGTTGGAAACCGAACCTTATTAATGGGCCAATCAACTTTTTAGCGACACTTTGGGCGTCTCCTTCGTTACCAAAATTATCTCTGGCGTTACAAAAAAATCGTACTTCCAACCAGTTATTTCACGGTTTAATAGGTTGAACTTACGTAGGATGGCATGTATTCATGTACACCATCTATTAATTTAGAGAAAAAACATGTTACTTAATGTGTTTATTAAGTTTCATGAAACTAAGCCTAAAACAACAAATATTTACTTACAAAAATCTGCAATTGTTTGAAAAATTTCGCGGACAGATTAGTGTCTGTAAAAAAGTTGTTTGGCCCTAATTTCATAGTACGTTACAATTTCCATTGTAATTATTGAAAAAAAGGACTAGCTTCAAAAATATTCTTTGTCAGGTATGTATTCGATACAGGGCCGAATTTAGAGATGTGGAGGCCTTGGGGCAACAAAGGAGTGGAGGCCAATGAGGGCCTTTTGATATTTTACTGATTGCCTTATTGAAGTGAAGAAATATACGAATTGTTGTTTCCCAGTATTTACTCGTCGGGATTGGAAAGTTTTTTTTTTCCGATGTCTATTGTGGGGGGCCCCTATTTTGTGGAGGCCCCGGGCCGTTGCCCCCTTTGCCCTCCCCTAAATCCGGCCCTGATTCGATAGCTGCTTTTGTTTATGTGGTAGTATGCTCTAGTAAATGGGGCCTTATTAAGCGTTAAAGCGGCACTACCTTGCTACCCGCGTGGAATTCGGTTATCGCGCGCTGTTCTCTCTGGAATTGTGCATTTTCCGGAATAAAAAGTAGCCTATGTAGTGACATACTTACTTTTCTGGCCCATATATCTCTATGCTAAAAATCACGTTTCGTGATCATGGCGCATGCGACTGTGCCGAAATAACGAGCTTTTCTAAAATCGAGGTACGCGGAACAAAACTCGAAATTAAATCAGAAAATTAGGCGAAATATTGCTAGATGGCGCTGGATTAACGCCGTATAGCGATGTTTCGCCTGTGAAATCCGTAATAGGGATGTTAACACCACCAATCAATTGACGTACCTACTTTTTATGAGCTGTCAAAACACAATTATCCCAGTTTCTATGGCAATAGCGATTTATGACGACATTATCCGGCAACTCAATCAACTAACTATTTATTCGTTTTAAGCAACAAAAAATCTAATTTTACAGTAAATCGAAAATTAATCTAGTTTTCAGGGCTAAAATAAAGCGTTTTTTTTACTGGAGTTGTGCCTTCAAATTTTTTTTTCTCAAAAATGTCCGTAAAAGTTGAAATTATTCCTTACATATCAGAAGGTAAAGTGCATAGTTTATGGTCAGCGAAAAATTAAAAGTTAAAACACATTGCAGGCTCGCTAGCTCGACAATAATGTCGCATACGAATTCCATTATTGTCGAGTCGCAAACTTTTAAAAAAGTTAAAATGGCCATGGTAATGAGTTGGCACAAGTCGTATACAGCCAACTTAAATGGCCGGTATCAATTATTTGATGGAAACCCGGACTTTTTTTATTGTGTCTTGAACAACTTGTGGTGTTTTCGTTTGAAAAATACACCTCAATTTTTTTTCTATGAAAAAAGGCAGGAAACCTTTAAAAAAATGATATATTTATTTTCAAGTGAAGGTGAACTGAACTTAGTTAGTACTAACATATTTTCTGTGACTGTGTATAAAATATATCGTTATTTAATATAAATTTTAAAAAAATGAGTTCAAGTTCAAGCGACGTTGAATGTACACCACCAGAGTTACAAGACGCAGCTAATGTGGTAATAAATAATTTGTTTCCGGCAAAATCCAAAGAAGGTAACCTTCCTATTTAATAAAAGTTTATTCAGATGTAGTTTTTTTCCTTCACCATTTTTGAGAAAAACTATATATTAGTCTCGGCCGGAATAGCAATTGCTGGCTTCGTATTAGTTAAACGGACTCGCAAGCTCGTCCCTTTAATACTCATACTCAGCCAGCAATTGCCTACTTCCCGGCCACGACAATAATCTACTATTAATGGCGTCATCATCCCTATTGAAGATGGCAAGTGAAATGTTAGTGTACCGGTCTTGTAGGAGTCCTGGTCGTAGGCGGGCTGCTGCTGCGAGTAGGTGGTGGGCTTGCCGGCGCCGCCCACGCCCACGCCGCCCGACACCGAGCCCACGCCGCCCACGCCGCCCACGTTCGACCCGCCGCCGTACTGCCGGTGTGGAACGCACCACACAAACATTAAAATGAAACGTTTTTTTTTTCTTCTTTTTGTTGAGGCTTTGAACACTTCAGGTGATCATGTCAGCGTCATGGCTACATATAAATACGATACATGTAACAGACAACTAACTGTTTAGTCCGTCAGGTGGATAATTTAAAAATATTGTGCTCATATTTTTTTCTGTTGTTTGACAAACAAAAAATACGAGGATACAGTGCTTAGAAGTTTCGAGTGACGTCACTATATGCTAAGATTTTTACCTTATAGTGATGTCACAAGCCCCCACTCCGGAAGTTTGATGATCTACCTTTGTCGATTTTTAATAAATAGATAAACCAAACTATAAGTGTCCCATATTTTTCCATAATCTAACTGTCGGACTAAATAGAATGATATATTTTTATCCCAGTCGTCATCCCTATTTTAAATGGTAGTAAACTTACCGTGGGATAAACTCCGTATTGGTACGTTGTAGGAGGTGGCTGGTAGAAGTACGCGTAGCCAGGTGGCAGGGCGGTCGGTACCTGGCAAACAAAACGTGTCAAAGTTGCACACCAAGAATGCTACTCAAGCATGAGTACACATTACTACAAATCAACAGACGTAAAAAGGGTTACGTATCTGAATATCGAATGTTAAAATACCGAATGTATTAAAATATCGAATGGGTCATAATATCGAAAAGGTATTTCTGTCAAGTCTGTATCTTTTTTAGATTGTTATAAATCTAACCTAACCTAACAGGTTTTATACGATGCCATTTTAATAAATCCTGAAAAGTTTTCGATTTAAGAAAATAAACCTTTCGATATTATGATCCATTCGATATTTTAATATATTCAATATTTTAACATTCGATTTTCAGATGCGTACCCGTAAAAAGAGCTCCTGGCGATATACCTGTGCGGTGAGCGAAATACGGACCAAGTTGGCGGCGGTGCATTGCGGGACGTGGGAGGGTCCGTAGGAGCGCGCGCGGCCGTCACGACATTGGTTTATTAGATCCGAAAACGTATCCCCTCCACTAGCCACCCAGAGCTCTTTTTACGTGCGTTGACTTGTAACTTATCTTATTACTACATCACATAGGGTTGTAGTTCAAATAAGGGGTCAGTGCGGATTGGGACCTTCATACACAATTGAATTGCTTCGCATGGATGTCCACGTTTCTTCACGATGCGTGTCGTTCACCGTAATGCCGGTGGTGAATTTCAAATGTGATTTGCAAATTAGTACCCCACGAACTGTATGGAAAGTCTTAAAAACTTAGTTAGGGTTAGTGACATGTTGCATGTGCAAAGACCCAAACGAAACTATGTATAACGCAAGAATTTGCACGCCGCTTGTGTGTGTTGGAACTTTGGGCGGTCAACGGTCACTAAAGTCGGGTCCAGAATTAGGCGAACTAACTTGACAGTTCATTGTACAATAATGTTGCCACAGTTTGGCTAGTGCTGTTAATATCGATGTTTAAAAAGTCTAGTTAATCATTATTATTGTGTTTGGAAACAAACTAATAATTTTACTGAGAAAAATAATAATAATAATAATTAGTTGGAATTATAAATACATCGAACATCATTTTGGACATCGTTAAGGATGCTGTTCGCCATTTTGTTTTGTTGACATTCGGTAAGTCTTATTAGTCTGTGCATTCGGCTTTCTGTCATCGGTCTGCTCGAAGCTATAACAGTGATTGCGAATCTTTCGTAACTTTGTTGTGTTGCAAAGTATTGTTATCATTCTTATATCTTAAAATTGTATAAATAGAATCAGATCTATAGAAAGCACAAGGTTATATCGATATATTTGTGTCGACATAAACCCATCACTATTTATTTTTTCCTATGTCTGGCAACATTTTCGGCTGTCAAGTTAGTTCGCTTAATTCTGGACCCGACTTTAGAACGCAGAACTCTGACCGCTCTCTGTGTGCGCAGGCACTGAGTAAAGGTGTGGCCTCACCTGGCTGACTTGCTGCGGGGAGGCCGCGTCGGTGCGCGTAAACCTCTCGGTGGGGCCCAGCCCGAACGTGCCCTCCCGCGCGCCGCTCACGCCGTAGCCCACCTCGTAGTACCCCGTCTGAAACAGTGGTGATTGACACTTTAGCATCAACTAAAAAAGGTTGGAAACACGGGGAATATTAATGGAGTGGCAGTGACATAAATGTTGCTTGTGTTACTGTTTAAGTGGCTAAATAAAAAACAAACAATGTGGTGCATAGGGGAAATTCGTGTCTGTACCGTTGTCCAGCGGTGGTGTAGCGGTATAACACGCGGCACGGAATGCCGAGGACCTGGAAGGCTAACGAGCAAGTGGGTCTCCTGGTGGTAAGAGATCACCACTGCCCATAAACATCAGCAACATCAGGGGTATTGCAGATGCGTTGTCAACCTACCTCGTGTGTTCATAAGTTTTGAGACGAAAAAAACCTCAAATTATTAAAAACTGAAACAATTTATTTTAATAAAACAAAAATAACGCTATTGATAGGCAATGAATAAATAAAAATAAAAAAAAATTCACTCGAAATGACCGCCTCTTTTTTTTATACAGGCCTTTAAGCGTGCTGTCCACTCGTCAATAGCGGCACGCACCTTTTCTATAGGGATTCGCTTCGATTCTCTCACTAGCGAGCGTTTTAGGGACTGAAGGTTTGGATGTGACTTTCGGCATGCTCTTAGCTCCAGTTCTGTCCACAAAGCGTAATCTAACGGGTTTAAGTCAGGGCTTGACGAAGGCCATTCTTCAGTACTAATAAAGCTTGGTAAATTCTCTTTTAGCCACTTCTGTGTAGATTTCGCTTTATGTGACGGGGCAGAATCTTGTTGGAATATCCAGTCTCTGCCAGTGAATAGAGTTGTAGATAAGGGTTTTACAACTTTCTCTAGAATATCATTCTGATAATTTTGTGCCTTGACTTTGACCCCCTGTTGACAGAAATGGAGTGGAGTAACTCCTTCATATGAAACACCCCACCATACCATGACGCTAGCCGGGTGATGGGTACGTTGAACGTTTCGCACGTTAGCCGGGATATCCTTCGAGCTTTTGGCATAGATTTTGTTGTTTTGTCTGTTAAATTTTTCTTCGACTGTAAATATTTTTTCGTCGGTAAATAAAATTTTTCTAGGATCGTGTGTCCTTAGCAGCATCCGACATCGATCAAGCCGCATTTTGCGAAGGCGATCATTTAAATAATGGACTTTTCTCCTACTGTATGCCTTTACTTTAAGATCGTATTTAAGAATTCTATTTACCGATATGCGTGATATGTTAGTTTGAAGAGCCATCTTCTTCTGCGTGCGACACGGATTTCGACGGAGTCGTTCCCTGATCAATTTAATGTTCGCTGGAGTCCTTACCGATCGCGGACGGCCGGTTCTTGGACGATCATTAATTGATTGGGTCTCTCTGTACCTCTTCAAAGTGTAATAAACAAAATTGCGACTAGCTCCAATACTTTTTAACTGATTAAAAATCTCCATAGGTTTTGCACCAGCTTCGTACAACGAAATCACCGTTGACCGTAATTGTTTCTTTCCCGCCATCTCGATAAAGAATGACAAATAATTGACTAGTGCTATTTTTTTCTAATAAAAAGGTTCCAAATTCAAAATTCAAAACACTCGAATTAAGCTGCGGGCATGTTCTTATTTCAAATTTAATCATTTAAATCCGTCTCAAAACTTATGAACACACGAGGTAGAGGCCTAAGTTGGAATAACTCAAGTGCCAGTAATTTTCCAATAATTTTTCTGTGCATTTATATTTCAGTTTATATTTTCAATTTAGCTTTTACAGGATAACCGTAAAAGTAACAAATTTGGAATTGAAATAATAAAAAAAAAAAAAGATTGGAAACCAATCTTAATTCGGAAAGATTGTCATTGCCAAGAAGAATGTGTCGCAAGAAACTTGGCAAAAAACATTTTTTCAAAATTAAGAAAAAAATACTTAAAACCGTAGAATTTTTTTCACACTCACTTCAAGTGCTCATTTGCTATAACCTAAATTGAACAAAGATATTGTGGTTTTTTGACTTTTGAGTATCAATTACTCAAGGTGATAAATTAGTTCGTTGCCGGCCTTTTAAGGTGCCAGCTCATTAGATCCCCCCCATCACCCCTCACAGTGTACGTGTGGCCCGCAGGTGTCCGTACCATGGGGTGAGGCAGCGTGCGCGTGAGCAGCTGTGCTTCGTCGTAGTGCGCGTAGCCGGCGGGCGCGGCCGCGCCGTACACGCCGCCGTAGCCCGCGCCGCCGGCGCCGCCCGCGCCGCCGCCCGCCGCGTTGCTCACTGCGGATAACACTACATTGTAACAAGAGCATAAAACGAGACATTTCACCCGAGACGTTCATATAACCAGACAGATATAATTTATTGAATCAGGCGTTACTTTGCGGAGGTCCATATCAATGAACTAAAAGAATTTCCTTGCTCACCCGCGACCTTACCATAGCTAAGTTTAAGCAAAATATGCGTGTTCATGCAGTTCCTCCACCTCCACACTGTAAGAACACACACAAATTACATAAACCCATCTATCACCACCACTTGACGCGTTTCGAACTCAACCAGAGCTCGTACGGTCGCGGGTGCGCAAGGAAATTCTTTTAGTTCATAGACACAGATATAACAAAACCGCAACGGCGAAATGGTCCATACACAAACTGGAACAAATAGAATGGCACCACCTTCAATGTGGAAAAAGCATAGGATTAAGAAGAAGTAACATTTTCGTTATGATGAAAATGGTCCACACACAATCTTATTTTATACCAAAAACTAAGCAAATACTGGCTGTTGGAGTTTATCTAAGTCACTCTAAGTAAATTTTTAGAGCATGACAAGTGAAGTGTTTTTTTAAAGCTTTTGAACGGTTATGAAACGAAATAGTCTTTATAACACGAATAGCACATTGGATTGAATGTATTTAAAATTACCTGTCGTGGTGGCTACTTTGGCAGTGCTGGTTTGCGTCGTCGATGTACTCGTTAAACTGTTACTTGAAGCTACTGAATTGTCATACTGTAAACAAAAATATATTTAAGATTAAAGATTTTCAGTGCAGTATATTATATGAGAAAATTTGCAAAAATTATGGCAGTGGCATAAAGTTATGTAACTATTATTTAATTATTTTATAAATCAGATCTATCAATGCGTGTTATAGAACAGAAAAACATTTTATCTACTCTCATATCGTAATATTCGAATTATAAAATTCAAAACAAGTTTATATTTACATACTTTTTAAACACAATACCGATATTTAAAAAAAAAAAACACTTTATAACACTTTTCCTCTAACAAAATAATGTTATAATATAATTTTTTAAACCTTCCTACTACTTCCTACTTGTTTTAAATGATAACAAAACGGATAACTCGCGTCTGAAATCGAGTTTAGCTCGACATGTTTCGGGGTAATCCGTAACCCTTCATGTTGAGCTAAACTCGGTTTCAGACGTGAGTTATACGTTTTATTATCATTTAAAATGAGCGAATCTCACGGTAGTTTCATGTTCAAAGATATACTTGCATGTGGCATACACACAGTAATGCCATACCTACTGCATAGAGAAAAGCATTTTAGAGAGGGACTGACATAAGTTCGTTCGACTTCCTCTCCTCTTTCTGAGAGGAGGCCTGTGCCCAGCAGTGGGACGTATATAGGCTGGGATGATGATGATGAATCGAGCGCCGCAATGTAATGCAACTTGCACGATCTTTTTTCCAATTCTAAGCTCGGCTTATGGCTAGGGACAAATTGTTGTGTTTTTGTTTGTGTTGTTGTTGTATTGTTGTGTGTGTGTTGTAGTGTTGTTGTTGTGGTGTTGTTGTTGTTGTGGTGTTGTGTGTGTTGTTGTTTGTTGTTGTTGTTAGGGGCAAGTTGTTACCTGTGGTGTGTCCTTTGTAGGTAGTTTAGTCTGTGGTGAAGGCTGGTACGTGTACAGAGCACTGCCCGCGTACACTCCCGCCGACGACGAAGTCTGCTGGAAAATAACACGGGTTAGCACAGAGCACCAGAGATTTACAAGTTTAGACTAGCTTTTCCCTGTTCCCTCGGGAACTGTACATTTTTCCGGGATAAAAAGTAGCCTATGCACTCTCGGGCCCATAAACTATCTCTATGCCAAAAATCACGTCGATCCATCGCTCCGTTACCGCGTGAAAGACGGACAAACACACTTTCGCATTTATAATATTAGTATAGTATGGATACTCCCTCACCATACTTTGACTTTTTAGCCACACTTTTGGCTGTTACGCCTTGCCTTCTGCTACAAAAGCAGACCGGAGTAACGAACTTATGACTCGAACTGAAGGGGACTTGAAACGAAGGGTAGGCAATAAGATTTTAGTGGTGTGTTTGTGTGTGTACGCTGTGGGAGCCCAGTGGTTTGACTTATGGCTTGTCAAGCCCACGACCCTCCCGCTTTGTTCAAATCCGTGGGCTCGCATCTCTTCTTCTTCTTCAACCTATGCTTGCGTCAATGTAGGTAATTTGTCTTATTTTTATAAAAACTGCATGAGTGTCCATTCCCATCCTTTTCTAACATGCGCACTCGTGTATGTCGACGATCTCGCTCTCGTTTGATGTGAAGAGAGGGCGATCGTGTTAATGTTCGCTAACCGCCGCCGTGGCAGCAGCTATTGCTATCGTAATCTACAAAAAACTCTAAAATTACTATCCATCCGTTGAAATTTGGACAATTATATATATCAGAGCGCTTCTGTGTTTGTGTTAGTGACTCTATTTGTTGGATTATCTCAATTGCGGCAGAGATCTGTGTCTTTGATCCTACGCAGGTGCTGTTGGACTGAAATCGAGTCTCCTCTTGGACTGCTGAAGGACTACCAGCCAAGGTCCTAGCTTTGGAGCAGCGAGAAGCTGAACCTGTAAGTGCGCATGTGGTTTACCCTAAATCCTTACTCTCATGCAGTTCAGTAGGTCTCTTTTTCCGTGGTTCAAGCAAAACGTTTAATTTCCCATGGATTCCTTCATCATCGGGGGTAATTTGGTTGTCCCGAATTAAAGTGGCTTTATCAGTAAAGAAAAGCCTCACCAACCTATAACTCAAAATGTTGCTTATAGGCAAACCGCCTAACTGAGTCCTCGCCTGCGCGGTACAGGGGCGCGGGGGTAGGACGACAAAGGGGACTGAAGGAGGTGCGGGCGGCGAGCGGAATGAGCTGTGCTAAGAAGCGCCTGCCGCCCGCACCTCCTTCAGTCCCCTTTGTCGTCCTACCCCCGCGCCCCTTTACCGCGCAGGCGAGGACCAGTTACGCGGTTTGCCTATAGGTGACTAGACTAGACATGTTCTTTCCGTGGACCCTTCAATTGTTAAAGTTCAGTGGTTCATGTGTGCTTACCTGGTAAGAATTAATCATAGGCTGGTACTGCGTGAGCGTCGCGTTCGACGCGTACGCAGCCGCCGTCATGCCCGCGGCGCCTGTTAGTGACGCGTTCGTCGAGTTAACCTGCTGGCAAAATATCATAGGTCAGTTAAGCGGAAATTACAGAAAGAAAGAAAGATTTATTTTGGCTCCATAAGTACCACCTAAGACTAAGAATAAAACTAGCACTAAAACTATATTAGGTACTAGGGTTGCTGAGGATTCCTCTTCCGCTTCCTCATAATGCGGAAGTTCCGCAATATTTTGGGTTCCTCAACCGTTACCGCATCCTCATAAATAAATATAAAAAAATCCTCTTGCGCTATCGCTTCCTCAAAATTTAAGAGGAATTTATGAGGAATTTCACTGCGCATGCGCGTTGCGTATCCATTCTATCCATGGCAACGCACACGCCAAAGCGCGATGCCCATCGAAATAGTAAGTACTACGTACACCTGGAATGTGCACTGTGCAGGAATAACGAGCCGTCAGCTTGCCGATAGAGATAGCTACCACAGAGTTATTTTATTTCACTCTATTAGTATGACCATAATTTTATGCAATTAATGAGACATTCCTTCCTCCTAGTACTTCTTTGTCAGAAAAATATACTAAGTAGCAATAACCAGAATTTTTATCACTTGTATACCAAGTCCTTATGATACGGCTGGTAGAGACTAGAGAAATAAATTTTAGGTATGCACTTCGGTGTTAGTAACATAAGTATTCCCTTTTCTATAGGTACAACTAGTATGAAAAAGTGGATACATAAATCAGTTAGTACAGTTAGTAGAGCATGAATACCGGTATTCGATAATACCAAAAAACCGGAATATTGGAGCAAAATTCCGATATTGGCAAGCCGGTATTGACATTGTATAATACCGGTATTTCGATATTGATCTCTAAATACCAATTATTTTGTTATTAAATAGAGTATTACAATCGCAAGACTCAAAAGTTGCAAGTCACAAATGCATTAATACTTATTTAATTAACATAATCTTAGACATTTTTGAAATAATCTTAGCTACTTACTTGTACTTAAGATTGTCGGAACCGGAAAGGTTTTGGAAGTGAGAAACTCATTCATTTTAATTTAATAATATGAATATCGAAAAAATACCGGTATTGCAAAAAACGTCTGATATTAGATGCTCTATCATTTAGGTTACTAAATGAATGAAGACTAAGTGACAATATATGTATTACACTATTATTTACATATTCATTATTTACTAGCTTTTACCAGCGGCTTCGCACGCGTAAACTGAATCGGTCTGGTAGTTTTCATTGAAATTTTCGGGATTTTTCCAAATTCCCCTGAAAATTTTCAAAATGTATAATAATAATATAATATAATATAATGTAGTAGGATTATTATTGTATGCATGTATGTATCATTCGTATTAGACAATACGTATGATGGGTATAAAATATTATATTGTAATAATTATTACATAATTAGCCATTTTAATACATTGTGAAAAGATTGTCACCCTAGTCTCAATAACGAAGGCACCATCTTACTGTTTGGTGTGGCCATTAAGAAATCAATAAAACCTACCATCAAGTTGAAATTAGCTCCTGTAAAAAGATCTAAAGCTTATTTCATTAAGAAAATATTAAATCGTGTAATTATTGCTTATTATAAATGCATGCATTTTATTCAATATTTTTTAAAGACAACGCTCACGAAACTAAAATTTACTAATTATTTATTATTTATTTCCTGGCAATGGTTAGAGAGGGACACCCTGACTCCGTGCTTGCTATTTCACCAGGACCGGAGGCCCATTAATTCTTATGTCAATGTCTTTGGGTCGGTTATTGCTCGTTTGTTTTTGAAGTGTTCATTCCAGATGTACATAGTACTTACTATTTCGAATTCATAGTTTGGTTCACTGGAAAATGCCCTTTTAATTAATTTTTGTGTAACATATGCACCTAGTTATGTACAGACAGGACAAAGGTTATTGGGTTGGGTCCGCTAGTATTTATAATTTCCTATCATCCTCTTCCTCATCCGCATCCTCTTCCTCAAAAAATATCCTCTTCCTCATCCGCATCCTCTAAATTTGGGCGTGACAATTCCTCTTCCTCCTCCTCTTCCTCATAATCACTTCCTCAACAACCCTATTAGGTACTTGGTGACACACTTTGCACCACTGCAGCACTGGCACTTTGTTGTTTGCCTAATGCGATCGCCGAATTTGTTTTAAACTACTTCGGCGAACGACTGTCGCTTTTACATTAGTCTGTCCGTCTGCGGCGGCCATATTAAGGCGGTGGCAGCTGTCGCTCGCCGAATGCGGCCGACTACAGTGTTCTTTCATCATCATCATCATGTCAACCGAAAGACGTCCACTGGTGGACATAGGCCCCCCAAGGCTCTCCACTCAGACCGATCTTGTGCTTTCCGCATCTACCGCGATCCCGCGATCTTCCGGTCTCCCGGTCCGCGGTCGCCATCGAGAACCTTTCGACCCCATCGGCCGTCAGTCCTGCGAGCAATTTGCCCCGCCCACTGCCACTTCAGTTTCGAAATTCTTCGGGCTATGTCAGTAAACTTAGTTCTACTGCGGATATCATAATTTCTGATTCTATCCCGCAGAGAAACCCCGAGCATAGCCCTTTGAGTGACTTTGAGCTTCCTCATGAGGCCCATCGTTAGCGCCCACGTCTCAGATCCGTATGTCATCACTGGCAACACACACTGGTCAAAGACTTTTGACTCCAAACACTGCGGTAATTCTACACGGTAGTGTTCTTTACACTTTTGCATAAATATCTACCTTATGGCTAGGTACGTAAAGGTGTACGAATATATTTTTGACGTCTTGGTAACGTGCATGACCTCATTTAAGAAACCGATGTACAGTCGCGGAACGAAAACGTAGACCACCTTAACGTCTGTTTTTGCTTGCTCAGTATAATTGCTTTAAGGACCGAGTATGACATACTCCGTCATAATGTTATTCGAGAACACACAAGTGCTTGCAACGTGTAAACGAATTTATTTGAAAACTGGCCAACGCTTTCATTCCGCCACTGTACAGTCATATCGGTTTTTTTTTATTAAAGATTTTTTATGTACAATACAATTCAATTTACCTGAGGAGCGTACACATTAGCACCGTACACAGGCGGGTGATGCGTTACCGCATGATGCTGCGCGTACACATTCTGTTGTCCCACAGTCTGTAACAACACAAAGGCTTGTTAACAACACCTTTTTTTTTTATTCAACTGGATGACAATCGAGCAAATGGGTCTCCTGATGGTAAGAGATCACCACGGCCCATAAACATCTGCAACACCAGGAGGATTAAGAATAAGAATAACTTTTATTTATCTAATAATGATCACTATTACAATATACCAGATGTATCTGGTGAGCACCAAACTGCTGAGTCTGTATCTTGGCACTCAACTCAGTTGGCTTACAAATTTATTGCAGATGCGTTGCCAACCTAGAGGCCTAAGATGGGATTCTTCAAGTGCCAGTAATTTCACCGGCTGTCTTACTCTCCACTCCGAATAACACCAGTGCAAGCACTGCTGCTTCACGGCAGGATTAGCGAGCAAGATGGTGGTAGCAATCCGGGCGGAACCTGCACAAGGTCCTACCACCCGCAACCTCCTACAACCTCACATAGAGTTCCGTATATCCGGCTTGTAGGATCACTTTGTTGTCGGTCCGTACGTTGGTAAAGACCATTTTTTTCTCAGCGTGGAGGTATCAAGGAAAAATTAATTCCAATATTCAGTCTTCAAAATTCAAGTCTTCCCTTAAACCACCCCCTAAACCTTGACCTTGACCCCTTGGAGCAGTGAAAAAAATTCAAATTGGTTTCGGGCTATTTCGAAACCCTTCTTCTAAGGAGCACGCGACTAACACAGGCGCACAACTACCCACATTTTTATCGTCATTTTTACTGTAACCTGAGTTATCCGTTACAATATCATTTAATATGAGCGAGTGTCACGGTAGTTTCATGATCAAAATACGATTCTAATTAGAGACCTTGTGCCGATGGTGCTGAGGCGCGGTCGCGGGCGCGTCGCCGGCTGACACGGCGAGCTGTTTCATCGCTGCTGTCAATTGCTTTTCTAGATCTGCAAAAAAAAACATCAAACTTGAGTAAAAGGTTGCGTCTGGATGATCTGGAATACAGTATATCTTTACTCGCCCGAATTTCACTTGCCATATCAACGTTTGCCATAAAATATATAGAATCGCGCTGTTTTCAGGATTTTTTTTTAATGTTATCGTATAGAATGCAGTTGGTTAGGTTAGTTTAACATCAACTCTTAAGAAATTACTATTTAAGAAATAATTTATGGCAAATGAAAATTCTATAAAACATTCCGGCAAAGGATAGAGAACCATCCTCAATGTTTCAGCATACCTAGACAGTAGGATACAATTTGTAACAGAGATAGGCATGGATCTGGACGTCCGGTGAGCTTGGGGCAGCGAAGAAGTGGAAGCTATTAAGACGAAAAAAAAAGTTTAGAAAAAAATATCTCCGCGTATTCCAGGGTTCTCTATCCCGAATATCATAAGCCCGAATGTATCGTTTTCTAGAATTTTCTTAATAAGCTTATTTGCTAACTTACTGTTGGCGGGAGGCGCCGCGGGCTCCGCCGGAGGCGGGGCTGCTGGCGTTTCAGTCGTCATACTTTCCGGGAGCTACAATCATAAAAAAATAGTGATTGAAAAACTCTGTAAATCCTACAAACTGATTGGACTGGACGAACGTTTATATGAGTTGAGGCATAAATATCATCATCATCATTATATCAAAATCATTTATTCAGGAAATATGCCGCAATGGGCACTTTTACACGTCATGTTTTTAACTACCAGCGCTTTCGGAAAGACCATCATTGCCAAAAAGAATGCGTTTTCATTGCCCCGTAACGCATAATTGCCATAATTAATTTCAGATAATGCAAAACATTCACAAAATTAATCTAATTATAAATAAGCCCTCGTACCTCACCCAGATTTGACATTTCGGAGACCTCACGCTACACCAGCGCCTCTAGCGGCGAATTCATACGCGATAGCCCTCATTGAACACCATATCGTTCTACTTGACTCATTTCTTCGGTATAAGCGACAGGAAACTGATAGCGGTTTAAACTCGTAGAGCTAGCGACCTTTGAAACGAAGCCTTGTCGTGTATACTCCAATTCAATAGAATCTGACAATCCTGTAGACACTTCCAGCCTACTAATATGAACAACGGGCTGCCTAAGGCTTTGTGATGTGACTATTATTCTTTTTTGATTCCTTTTAGATGATAATTGCAACAACAGGGACATATATAATCAAGCGTGCCCACGTTAGGGTGTCTTAAATGTGTAGAAAATTTTCAGATTCTATTGAATTGTATTTTACTCACCATACTGTTCGTTGTGTGTGTGGGGTAGCTATTGGTGGGCGCTTCAGCGGGCGTGTCGTGCGCGCTCACCACTGGCTGCGGCTCGGGCACCGGCGTCGCCTGCTGACCAATCAGACGCGTGGTAAAGTACACGCCTGCAAAAATAGGGCGACACATATTCCCGGCCCGGATAACACCGACGCACATAGAAACTGACAGGAGCTTCTATAAGCTCCTGTCGTGTCGTGTATAAGTGTGTCGCCCTATTTTTGCCGGCGCCCATAGGGGCGTGTACACGAAAAACAGGGTCGTCGGTAAATATGAGTTTGTGGTGAAATGACAAAACACGCCTCCATTCTGTTTTCATGTTCTCCGACATATAACGAAACCAGTAATTAATTATCAATTTTCTTGAACAAATCTCTCAACAGAAATTAGATTTGGTCAATTTTCAGTACTTTGAAGGACATTTTCTCCAAATAGGTTGAGTTTGGGAAGCTAAAAAAAAAATAAGTGTCCGTTATTTTAGACTACTCTGTAATAAATCCATACTAATATAAAAATAATACGCTTTCACACCAAAACCGCTGAACCGATTTGGATGAAATCTGGTATAGAGATAGAATAGACCTTGGGAAAGGACATAGGCTATCTTTTATCGCGAAAAAGAGGCTTTAAGGGGTTAAAATAGGGGGTGAAAGTTTATATGGTGGAAGTTCGTCGCCGTCGAAGATAAAACTATGAAACTTGGCATTTAGGCATTTAATATACTATCCATATCCATACTAATATTATAAATGTCAAAGTGTGTTTGTATGTTTGTCCGTCTTTCACGCCGTAACGGAGCGACGGATCGACGTGATTTTTGGCATAGAGATAGTTTATGGGCCCGAGAGTGACATAGGCTACTTTTTATCCCGGAAAAATGCACAGTTCCCGAGGGAACAGCGCGCGATAACCGAATACCACGCGGGCGGAGCCGCGGGCAAAAGCTAGTATCAAAATAAATCAAATCGGAGTCTGACAGTTGGGTACCCTTCCTAGTCAGTCAGTCGGTCAGTTTTTGGTCGTCTGTGCGGCGGAACGTTCGGTGGGCGAGGGCGGTTGTCTGTCTGTCTGTCGTTACCTGTGGCTGCGTGCTGGCGACGGCGGCGGGCGGCGGCGCGGGCGCGTCCTGCAGCGCGTCGGGCTCCAGCGCGCCGAACTGCACGTCCAGGAACATGGCGCCGCCCTCGCCGCCCGGCATCTCCACCGCCGACGACGGGATCTGCCATGACACACAAACATGTACATCCAGTGGAAAAAGTTTACATAGGGGCCGAGTAAAAATCAATCTTAAGTCAATGTCATAAAGAAACACTTTTCTCACTTTAAATATACCATTCATTACTAAGTAACAGGGAATTCTCCAGAATTTTAAATGGCCTTTTGTTTGTTTTCTTTGTGTTGTTGTTTTTGTTTACCAGTTTATTTTAATTAGTGTGGATATCTCTAGTGGTCCCAAAGTGGCTCAAATTTTATGGTATTGTTAATTTATGTGCTAGAATTACGTGTTATGTTTATAATATGCTGTAATAGACATGTCATGTTTATAGATATATATATTATCCGACACAATATAAATTGCTATGTAAATAAATATACAGAATACATATCCCATAGAACTTTATAGGTTAGGTTTATTTTATAGCAGTTGTGAATTATGGCACCCTACCGACATTTAAGACATTCAAAAACTGTTTACGGTTTGTGCTATTGCTACGTTTTGACGGCAAAACATTGCACCAATTTTCTCTATTTTTGACGGTTTTTATAATTATTCATCCTTCCTAAAACGAAAAATAGTAGAAGTTTTTCTAGTAAGGGCCTACGCTAGCTGACGCGGTTTGCACGGAGCGGGTGGAGGCCTATCGAACAATAGTATGAGCAGCGCTAACTGCGCGCGGCGCGTGCGACGGATTTTACATGTACCCGACCCGCAGGCGTGGGCACGCTGCGTGCACCCGCGCTAGCTAGCGTAGGCCCTTATTTTTTGCGTATAAAACTTTGGTATTTATTTATTGTAAAATAACATTAATAATCAAATAACAAAATTGATTCTCCTCTTTTTGTCTCAAAAAGATATTAATTTTATTAAATTCGCCGATTTTACACAAAATGGGGTGAATCGTCAATTACTGACCACCTTTCAATAACTGGCGAGCGAATAACCAATTCTTATAAACACTTATTGTTACAAATGTGAAAAATAAATGTCTGTCTGTCTTGTTACAGTGGTAGTACAATACCTTGGAAGGAGGAGGCACTCTCGCGCGCTGCGGCTTCCGCTGACTCGCGATGTCTGACGATCCATATACTCCATAGTTTGAGGAATAGACGCCTGCAAGAATCACGCGAATAGTTATCACAAAGGACAACATAAGCTGTGAAATGGCATTTTAACTAAAGAAAACGCCAAATAAAAGGTTTATTTCAGACGGGAAATATTGCGCGTGCATTGCGTGGCGACGCGTCATCACAGCAGATCAAGATCAACGCATTGTTTGCTACATCTGCTTGATATTGCTACTGCTAGAGGGTCAAACTGGACCCTCTGTGGACTAAAATGGAACACTCCGTTGGAGCTGCTACAGCATAGCCTCGCCTTCGTCTCTCGTCCGTCGATCCGTTGAAACAATGAAACAATGCAACGACGCAAGGCTTCAGTGGGGCTCAAAGAAGGTAAGCGATCATGACGTGTCTTTTTATTGAACAAGACCGTTTGAAAAATAAGTCTCAGCAAACATGTAACAATTCCAAGGACATAATGATCGCTTACATGCTTTTGGTATCATATGTAATAACTATTTTTTTTTTCTCAAACATGCTCGGAAATGTATGCGTTAATGTCACGAAATGGAGACATGAAGGTTCTCATTTATGGCTCCCTGCCGCCTCCCTACATAGCTTCTTGGCCTAGGCCATGAAGAGTATGTATGAAAATCCATTATTGTCCGCTGATCTAACTTTTTAAATTTGCTTACTAACATTAAACTGACAAAGGAAAAATTACAAGCAGCCAACCACCACTACTCTGTAAGCATTTGCAATATTGCGATGCATGTATGGATGGATGGATGCATAAGTATATTTCCTCACATTGTTTGAGAAAACACTATACAAACCTCGGCCAGGACAGGGATTACTGGACTCGTTTTATCCGGCCTCGTCTACGACTCGGCCGCCTACCCTGAACTCGTCCATCAATCCCTTACTTCATGGCCTTTGCATTTAAAAACGTTTTTCAATAAAAAGACTCGTCAAGATCGTTTACCCTTTTCCTAATTCTAAAAAACGAAATATAGAAACCGTTAACATGACCCTTTTATTAGGCGTTAACGGATAACACTAGTTGGTATATTGTACGTACTGTTGTCGTGCCGTTGTGACTGCTGGGTGAGCTGCGAGAGGTACTGCGACTGCGCCGCGCTCAGGCTGCCCGACATGCCCATCGGCTGCATCGTCGACTGGAATACCAACAAAGGGTTTAAGCACAGTAAGCTAAAGCAGTGGGAAAGCTACGAACAGTTCGATCGAAACGAACACACTCAGACGCGCGCTTTACGGCCTGCAGTACCGCGAGACCCCCTTAGAGGCCGTATAGAGCGCGCGTCTGTGTGAGTGTGTTCGTTTCGATCGATTTGTTCGTAGCTTCCATACTGCTTTAGCTTATTATATATATGGACTGTGGTTTAAGTGTCTGATAAAACTACTAATATTAATAAAGTCATGATTGTTTTTTTTAGGGTGATACTCTTTCCCCGCCCGGATAACACCGACATGGAAATACCGGCCCTGTTTTTTGTGTACACGCCCATAGAAACTGATAGGAGTTTCTATGGGCGTGTACACGAAAAACAGGGTCGGTATTTCCATGTCGGCATTATCCAGGCCGGGAAAGAGTGTCACCCCACACCACACAGCCAGACAGCGCGCGGGCAGCGTTGCCAACAATTCGGAACCTGATATCGACATTTTTCACAGCTTGAGTAGCCTAATGTAGCCGAATTTGAACTGAGGTCGTCTAAAAAAGTAGCCTATGTTATTCTAGATCAGGTGTCAAATTTAGAACAAACCTGGTGTCTCGGTTGCGTGTCCGCCGGCGGTACTGTCTCACTCGGCGCCGACACGGGGTGGTGCGGCGCGCTCATCTGAACAAAAAAAAAAGTTAATAAAACACTGCCTTTTGGGAAAAGGATTCTTAGATGTACGTATTATGCGGTTAACCGCGCCGTCCCTCTTCAAAGTAACGCTTTAGAAAAAGACGGCGCGCTCAAACCGCGCGATTAGTCGCATAGTGCGGTGCTTTTGCAGCGAGGGGTGGCCAAACGAGGTGGAACGAGAATTGAAATCGCGCCGACCTATTTCAATCAAAAAATACAAAAAACCAATCACAACGTGCTGACTTTCGCGATCGCATTCACCACCTCTATCTACACTCACCCTACACCGTGTGATAGAAAGAAACGGTAACAACAATGGTGATTCCAAGTGTGTCAGACAAAAGGCCTCTGGTTCGGAACCAAGGAGCTCCACAAGTAAAAGTGCTCGCTCTCGTATTAAATAGTATAAGATCCAGACGGACCGCACGACACGCACTTCGAGTTTCATAGTATCCCTGCAGCACTACTAAATATTGCGTTTCTGTTTTAAAAAAGAAATAAAAATAAAACAATACCTCGTTGAGTTTCTTGCCAGATTCTTCTCAACAGAGGTTTTTCCGAACCGGTGGTAGATTTTTTTAACGTTCATAAGTGCTTGTTATAGCCTAAACTGAATAAAGAGATTTTGACTTTGACTTTCGTCTTTTTACTCACGTCCGGTGGTCTGGGAGGGTCGGGCAGGCGCGCGTGGTACGTGTAGCTCGGGATGTGCTCCGTGGGACCGTTGGCCGCGGCCGCCGGCGCCGGGGCGTCCCAATCCTCCTGCACATTGTAACACGGGTCAGAAAAGACTGTACGTAAATAGGCCAATCAACTATTTTACCGACGTTGAGCGTCTCCTGCGTTACAAAAAAAATCGTACTTCCAACAAGATATTTCACGGTTTAATAGGTTGAACTTACGGAGGATATTATGTATTCGTGTACACCATCTATTAAATTACAGAAAAAACATGTTTACTTACAAAAATCTGCAATTGTTTGAAAAATGTCGCGGACAGATTAGTGTCGGTAAAAAAGTTGATTGGCCCACCTATGTATCCTAGTATTTAAGTATAAATATAATAATCATTGTATCCTCGCTTACATTCAGAATAAAGCCAGCTTTCAATAAACAGTTGTCTCTTTGAACGCCCAACATCACAATGTAGTTTCATCATAATCATCATCATGTCAGCCGAAAGACGTCAACTGCTGGACATAGGCCTCCCCCAAGGCTCTCCACTCAGACCGGTCTTGTACTTTACGCATCCACCGCGATCCCGCGATCTTAGCCAGGTCGTCGCTCCATCTTGTTGGAGTCCTACCGACAGCTCGTCTATCGGTCCGCGGACGCCATTCGAGAACCTTCTGACCCTATCCGCCATCAGTCCTGCGAGCAATGTGCCCCGTCCACTGCCACTTCAGTTTCGCAATTCTTCGGGCTATGTCAATAACCTTAGTTCTACTGCAGATATCATCATTTCTGATTCTATCCCGCAGAGAAGCCCCGAGCATAGCCCTCTCCACTGAGTGACTTTGAGCTTCCTCATGAGGCCCTTCGTTAGCGCCCACGTCTCAGATCCGTATGTCATCACTGGTAACACACACAATGTAGTTTCATATTAAGCAAAAAAAAAAGAACTCACCGTCGAGTTGTTCGCTGGCTGCTCCTCGGGATTCAGCCCGCTGGTGCTCGGCGTGAATACCTACGTCAAACGGCAAGAACGCTTAGCGCACAGCTGGGGCACACGCGACGGCAAGAATCAAAGCGAGAGAGATGTACTACCACGGTCAGTTGGTCACACGCGAGGTCCAATTATTTTATTTTATTTTATTCGGAAAACCAACAGCTTAAGTTAACTAATACAGGTGGATTACAAAACATGTAAAAATTAAGCCAGTTAAAGGTTTCCACAGATAGTTAATATGAACAAATTAGCACAAAGAAATGGAAAACAACTTAAAAACAAAAAAATAAAACAAATAGAAAGCAAAACAGAAAACTTTTGAACAAAAACAAAAATCAAAGAGGGGACTGATACAGAGATAATTTATAGAATCAATCCGGATTACGAAATATCTTCGATATGCCCAAATAGCCTTTACACGTATTTTACTTGCAAGACTTAATTCACCCCTCATTCATAAATGTTATGGTGCCATTTGTTTTGTTCAAAAAACAGAGACGGCATTACATCTACATAAAATTTATCAATGAGTGATGAAACGGGCATATAAAGTGCAAAGTTAAACTACGAGACCTTTTCGAATTAGAGAGAACCAACTCAACGTGGTAATACACCCTTCCAAAGAACGGTTAAGTACTACTAAACAAAAAATACGCATACAAGTCTTCATCATACATAATATATAGTAAAAATCATTCAGTATGTATGTTAGCGCGTCATTTGTCTTAATGGCTGAACTTTTATTGGATAATTCTTTTTTGCTGTGTTTCTAATTGTCAAAAACAGTTTGTATGAAAAATTGTGCCAACTGAAAGGAGAGAAATAGTTTGAAAAACCACCATAAAAATTGAGTGAGTGAGGCAGAAATAGCAGCGATATTAAAAATAATAATAATAATAGCTATATATAATATCGGCGAAGACTTTTATGCGCATTCTTGTTGAACTACCGTAAAACGAGGCTACTTTTCACCGATTTTTGCTCCAAATTTCGTAATCTTTGTTTTATTTTAAAAATTGTGTGTTCATATATGTATTTATGTAAAGTAGATCACCCCTACTATCATGCTGGCTTGCTTAAACTACGTCATAATGTTATTGTTACGCGTTTGGTGTATATTTACTCCATCATTATCATCGCACTCTGTCTTATCACTGTACGGCTTCTGACAGGAAACGAAAAGAAAACATCGAGCAAAAATTGAAGTTCAGTGTTGCCACTTTATTGGGAACTGTATCGACATTTAAACAAAATACATAACTGGAGCACAGTTACCCAGTGGGGGGCAAAGTAGCCTCGTTTTACGGTACCAGTGTTCTAGACATACTAAATAATTACGGGGGTATTAAACAGCTAATTAATTCTTGCCACAACTATAACTAATTGGTTGCCCAATGATAAAAATGGTTATAGTTACTTTTTGTTGGAGTACCTTTTGAACAACGAAAAATGTAAATTAGAATTCAGTTATGTTACTGGATATGTGTGTACCAGTGGCCTGGAGTGAATATTTTCGTCAACCAACCCGGGGAATGAGAACGTGGGTCACGCTTGGTTTACACGAGCTTAGTAGCTAATGCTTAGTACTTGTCACTAACACTTGTCAGTTGTGTGTAAACATATTGCACAAGTGCTTAGTATTAGTGCAACTGCAAGTGAAAGTGAATAGAAGCCGGTTTTTACTAAGCAACAAGAGCCTACCTCCATAAAAAAAAAAACTTACACTTGGTTGGTTGTGTGAACATTAATGTCAAGTGAAAAGTACCTAAAAACATTTTCTTAAAACGAGTCGGCGGCGGTAATCGATGCCGAAGTCTTTTAATGACTAATACCATTCTCGGGTGACACTCTTTCCCGGCCCGGATAACACCGACTTGGAAATACCGACCGTTTTTCGTGTACTCGCCCATAGGAGCTCCTGTCAGTTTCTATGGGCGTGTACACAAAAAACAGGGCCGGTATTTACATGTCAGTGTTATCCGGGCCGGGAAAGTGTCACCCCCATTCTCTAACACCAATGTCTAGATGCTGCTTGTCACTTGTCACTCTAAAGACAAGTTCCTCATTTACACTAATGACAAGTACTAAGCGCATGTAAACTTAGCATTACGTATGCTTTCGTTTAGATAACGTGGTGGGAATCGATTTTTTGCAGTACCACGCCACTGTTACACTCGTATACTAGAAATTCAACTAGGCAACCCCAAAAAAAGTGTCATGCTACACTCAATTTTTTTTACAAAGTTAATTCTTTTTCGTTACTTTTAATTAGGAAATAAGTTAAGGGAATACTGTTTCTGAGTGCAGCAGTTTAAATTAAACAATTAACAAGCATCTGTGAATGATAATTAAATAATAATATACCCATTATGTTCGCAATTTAAAATTTTCATAGCAGTTACTTGAGTGTTAATTTTATTTTTCAGCGATGTTAAGTAAGTAGCGCTTTAGTAATGGTAAGAGCTGGTGGTAAACGGTGGTTACCTTGGTGTCAGAGAGGGATCCGGACCACTCCTCGTTGTCCCAGTCTTCGGCACTGGGGAACGAGTCTGCGACATTGTTGCCTGGAATAAAACATAAGCACTCTTACACCCTATTTTACTTTTCATAGATTAAATTTATTTGACGGATAAATGTAATGCAGTCTGTTTGTTTTTTTCGAATAGACGGAGATGGCATCACATTTATCCGTTAAATAAAATGAATCAATGGGTGGTGAACCACCCTTTAGGCTATCGCGTCATATATTAATGCTGGTGCCAGTCAGTACAAGACCTTAAGAGCGTTTATACCTGTTGAGCTGGCAACATTGCATTTTCGTTAGTTTTTCTAGATTATTCTATAAAAATTGAATGAAAGTTAAAAATGTTGTCTGATAGAACACTTCTTAATATAATAAGTTAATGTGTGTACTCCAATAATTATTGGACAATTATTGGAGTAGACACATTAACTTATATATTAAGAAGTGTTCTATCAGACATTTTTAATTTTCATACAATTTTTATGGAATAATTGAGAAAAACTAACAAAAATGCAATGTTGCCAGCTCAGCAGGTATCAACGCTCTTAAGAGTTAAGTAACAGTATGATACGCACTTCCAATTTTCAAAGCTTCCAAGGCCCTTCTGTTAATCGCTATTCTAATGTTCGCCGCAATACTGCACGGAACTATTTCCAGTGCGTCACTCACCGCTGTATGGTTGGTCGTCGTGGAGGCGCGCGGGGCGCGCGCGGGCGGGGGCCGGCGGGCGGCGCGCCCCCCGCCCGCGCCCGCGCATCGCGCCGCGTCCACGCCCCGCGCCGCCGCGCCCGCGACCCGCGTCCGACTCGCCGCGACCTGCCGACCGACGAATAATCACACCGTTTCCCCAAACTCATTAATGCCGCATTGCAAACTTTCCATTCGCATTTTTCCCCACTCAAATTTACTTTCATTCCCCTTTTTCCAAGTTCTTAATTTACACCAGACATATTTAATCCACACATGATTTTTCCATTCGCATATTTTCCCACTATATTTATTTATCAATAATTCCCATGTTTTACCATTTTTTTTCTCAATGGCAACCCATTACTATTTTAATTTTAAGAAAGAATGTAAGTACTCATTATTTGCGTATTGCTGTGCCCTAACAGGGTAAATGTTGAACGTTTTATACTTTCTAAGATCTTATCACAACATTTAGCGCAATAAATATTTTGAATTTGAATTACGCCTTATGCCAACGTAGCGCGGGGCTCCTATTTCTGAGCAGTTTGCCCTTCAGGCACCTGAAGATACCTAACTAACCTAACCTACCTCTCGGTTTTTGTGTGGTAAAATATCGTCACTACTTTGAAAAAATTTCGTATCTCAAATTAATACCTCAACAAAATTGCCTCTTAAAATAATGATCATAAATTTCACTCAATAAAATTATCGATTTTAAGATACGGGCTTCTTTCAAAGTAGTGAAGATATGCGAGCAGATGGTTAAAAAATCGGTGGATGCAACTGGCGGGTTGTCGTTCATTGTAGCATTCTAATGGGGAGGCCTTTGTCCAGCAGTGGACGTCTTCCGGCTCATCATCATCATGTCAGCCGAAAGACGTCCACTGCTGGACATAGGCCTCCCCCAAGGCTCTCCACTCAGACCGGTCTTGTGCTTTTCGCATCCACCGCGATCCCGCGATCTTAGCCAGGTCGTCGCTCCATCTTGTTGGAGGCCTACCGACAGCTCGTCTCCCGGTCCGCGGACGCCATTCGTCTTCCGGCTGATGATGAGTAAATAGAATAGGCGGTGTACTCACGCGTGCGCGGCGCGGCGGCGCGGTCTCGCGGGTCGCGCGCGTCTCGCTCGCGCGGCGGCTCGGGCTCCCCGTTACCGGCGGCGGCGGGCGGCTTCTTTTTCTTCTTCTCGCTCGTCTGCCACTCGCTCTGAAGAATAAGGACAGCATTAACATCTCAAAGACACTTGGAACGATAATCGTTTTCATCCCATCATCACTCGGTATAGCAAGAGGATAGAAAGAGAAGATGAATGCGATCGCAGCTGCCCATGGGTTAGGTTACTATAGATAATTCCACTTTAGTTGAGGTGAATGATTACACACACAGCTACATGAAGTACTCATTGCAAAAAGTAAATGAATGAAATGAGTGAGTGAATGTAAACATAAACGCTTATACGCTTATATGTGAATACAATTTTAATAGCTACATAAATAAAGACAATGCAATTTACTACTTATTCTCTTTCGTTTCTACGATTAATATTATATTCATGTACCTACCTACGCAAATGTGACCTTTATTTGAATTAACGTAAATAAAATTAATCAAAATGTTGCATTTTCTGTTTTATTTAAAGTCGACGAAATGCTCTATATAATTCTTAACAAAAGAGGTTAAATAAACTTTTTGGTCTATCTTGCAATTCGCTGCTGAGCTTGCTATCGTTACAATAAAGGAACAGTAATTTCAAAATCTCGCTGTCATTACACGACAATGTTGTTGTGTGCGCGACCTCAACTAAGATGAAACTAGGTATACTGCCTCTGATGTTATCATGAGGCAGTAAAGGCCCGGTTACAAGGAGCCCATCTAGAGCTGTCCATCATCCCGCTCGAGTCTCAAAGGGCTAACAATTTCAGCTCATTTAGACTCTAAGTGCCTGACAAGCACCAGCAGATGTTCCTGCGCTCCGACTTCTGGCCGAAGGGTGTGGTGTTCCATCGTTTTAGGGTAGCGACGACGACGACGTTCAAAAATCCCTAACTATTCATAGTTTTTATTTTATGTATTTTACTAGCTTTTGCCTGCGGCTCCGCCCGCGCGGTATTCGGTTATCGCGCGCTGTTCCCCCGGGAACTGTGCATTTTTCCGGGATAAAAAGTAGCCTATGTCACTCTCGGGCCCATAAACTATCTCTATGCCAAAAATCACGTCGATCCGTTGCTCCGTTACGGCGTGAAAGAGGGACAAACATACAAACACACAAACATACAAACACACTTTCGCATTTATAATATTAGTATGGATACTAGCTTTTGCCTGCGTGGTGTTCGGTTATTCGGAACTGTGCATTTTTCCGGGATAAAAAGTAGCCAATCTCACTCTAGGGCCCATAAAATATCTCTATGCCAAAAAACACGTCGATCCGTCGCTCCGTTACGGCGTGAAAGGTGAACAGACACACAAACACACTCGCATTTATAATATTAGTATGGATGTTTTTGTTTTGTATAATTTTAATTTTTAATCTTTTTTTTTGTTATGTTATGCTACTTTGTCACGAATAAATGATTTCTTTCTTTCTTTCTTTCTAATTTTACAGCGCATTGGTGTTTAACTGTAATGCTTTAATTTTTTGTAGGAATAAATAAACAGATCATGGTGTCACCTGTGTCCGCGGCGTGTCCTCAAAGAGCAGGTTGCAAGCGGCCGCCATATCGTTGTCAGAGTCGTGCAGCGCCGAGCAAACCTCCTCTTCAGTGCGACACGTCATCTCCATCAACTCTAGCACCTGTTTAGCAAACAGAACACAAATTAGGAGTTGTACAAATGATTTTCTAATGCACTTTTATAGTTTAAAAAAATACTTTTTTAGGTATATGTGCCAATCAACTTTTTTATCGACACTAATCTGTCCGCGACATTTTTCAATCAATCGCAGATTTTTGTAAGTAAACATGTTTTTTCTGTAATTTTTTTTTTTTTTTTTTTTTTATTCTACTGGAAGGCAAACGAGCAAGTGGGTCTCCTGGTGGTAAGAGATCACCACCGCCCATAATTTAATAGATGGTGTACATGTATACTTGCCATCCTACGTAAGTTCAACCTATTAAACCCTGAAATATCTTGTTGGAAGTACGATTTCTTGGTAACGCCGGAGACAGTTTTGGTAACGCTGGAAACGCCCAAAGTGTCGGTAAAATAGTTGATTGGCCCATATATGTGGGAATGAGGATGGATTTTTGTAAGAATGATTTGATGTAAACGAGCGACCGAATGATTGAAGACTTCTGTGGAACGAATGAGATGAGCGAATGAGTGAAAGAGGACGAGTTACGATCGGTTAGCCTATGCGCTAGTTGTGTTTTCTGTTTTCATTTTGTTTCTTTATTTTATATGTACATATACGTATTCACTAGTTTTAATTTTTAACAAACTTTTTTGCTTCAAGAGTTTGTTTCCTTCAAACGATCCCACATATATACCATACCTCAGTTAAGACCAACACACACAGACGACGGGTGCGAATCGCGCACAGGCCCGCGACGGGCGTTTTAAATGACGGTATATGGATGGACGCACCTGTTGTCTGTGTGTGTTGGGCTTTACATGTAAGGAGTAGTTCAAAAATGTTTTCCGTTCGATAACACGACTTGATAACCTTTATAGAATAAATAAAAAATAGTCTACCGTATTGCCGAAATTACGTCACGTTTTGACGTACAACTGAAGTCTCGCGGCTGATCACGTCAAAATGTAATGGCTCCTCTACACAATCGGCCATGATGGGCGATCACACAATGGGCGACGATTGTCACTATCCCTGCGCAACTGCCCACACAATCGTGCGTGGCACATTTGTTAATTGTCAGCCGCCCGAGATGGATGCCGAAACAGTAGCAGCTGCGGCTATTTATTTTATTAGCGTATTAATCACTACATAACTATCGTTAATCGAAAAAATCAAAATCAAAATCATAATCAAACTCAAAATAATAATCAAAATCGTATATTTTTATTATGGTATTTATTTCATTCGTACATTCGAACTGAATGATGGACGATCGTGTGGGCACGCGCACAATCATTGCCGCAATTTCCTTTGATGTTTGCCCAAAAAACCGACAGAATGGCGATTACGCGCGATCGTCGCCGATCATGGCCAACTGTTGACAATTAAGCCCTCCACACAATCGTGATCGCCTGTAATCGCCCATCATGGCCGATTGTGTAGAGGAGCCTTAACGTAATGTAATAACGTAATGGCTCCTCTACACAATCGACCATGATGGGCGATCATACAATGGGCGACGATTGTCACTATCCCTGCGCAACTGCCCACACAATCGTGCGTGGCACATTTGTTAATTGTCAGCCGCCCGAGATGGATGCCGAAACAGTAGCAGCTGCGGCTATTTATTTAAGTAATTAGCGTATAAATATCGTTAATAAACGGATCGTGAAAAAGAAGTGGAGGCGGAGAAGATGGTGGATGCTTACCATACATCGAAACAGAACAAGGTAATTCGAACTGAATGATGGACGATCGTGTGGGCACGCGCACAATCCTTGTCGCAATTTCCTTTGATGTTTGCCCAAAAAACCGACAGAATGGCGATTACGCGCGATCGTCGCCGATCATGGCCAACTGTTGACAATTAAGCCCTCCACACAATCGTGATCGCCTGTAATCGCCCATCATGGCCGATTGTGTAGAGGAGCCATAACGTGTTGCTAATAATTGAAATAACAGGTGTAATTACGCTGAATTTCTGTGCAAAAAAACACGAACAAGGACGAACGAACCGAAATTGCCCAATACAACGGAACGTAAAACGAACCGCGTAACATCGCCGTTTATCGGATTGACTTGAAATTTGGTAGTCACCAACACTAATATCAACACAACAATGCGCGCATTAATATCTGATTTCTAGTGCCGGTGGGCGTCAGATATTTTTGCACGCTCCACTGTGGTAGATATTAACTGTAGTACAGACTATCCCCCTTATTCATAAAACTTAACAAGCCTATGTTAACTAACAAATGCTTTGTCCCTTTCTAACAAATACAAATGTCGAAGTGACAGATAAGGACTAACGAATTTTAGCGGCATTTTAACTAAAATAGGTTTGATTGTCGTTTATGAATAAGGGGGTATATATTAGGGTGGGTCGCGATTGTATGAAAAAAAAATTTTTTTGGATGTTTGATTTCTAATAGTTTCAAAAAGTTGTATAGTAGTAAAACAAGTAAGGACATATTTTTTTTATATTTTTAAATCATCATCTTATGCCTCCGCATCTCTGTCGAAAAATTGATAAAATCAAAAAAATATGGTCACCTTAAAAAAATATAAAATAAAAAGTATCTGTTAAGTATGTTTATTGTTAGTGAAAAATAGTGTACAAAAGTTAAAAAAATATTAATTTAATGTTTGAAACAACTTTGGAATACGATTAACATACCAAATCATCTCTCTTGAATGGTGGCAACACTAGCTGTGATCTGCTGTACTTTTGGAACAGTTAGCTTTTTATTATAATTGCTTTGATTTGGTGCATGAGCGCGACGTAAAATCAATACTTACCATCTAACTACGCCGCAAAAGTGTTATATCTGAATAATTAACACGAAATCAGTGTAAACTTAGTGCTGAAATTACGTGAGTGACACAAGACTAAGCCGGAAAAAATACGATCTACCCTCAATGTTCTAAATAAAAGTAATCTACCCACTACATTTTTATTAACTCAGTGTTACCACACAAGAAAATATCAAGTCCGAATTGCACTACCGAGTCAAACAATTCGATTAAATCAACCAACAAAAATTTTAAGAATGGAAAATAAACAAGAAAAAGGAAAAACTGTAGTACCGAAAAATCCTTGTGCTGGCTGTCGGGGCGACTACTCTGATGATCCGAAAAACACCATCAGCTGTAAAGTTAAAAACTGTGCTAAGGTGTATCACAACAGCTGCATTAACGCTGACAAACTGACGCCCGAGCAAATAAAATCGTGGGTATGCCCGGATTGTAAAGCTAGTATAAAAAAGGGTGGCGATAATTCTTCGACTCCAGTTCGCTCAACTGCAGCGTCTGATGCTGCCCGTGGGCAGGCCCCCTCGGACAACGTCACAGTCCGTAACAAAAAAGGTCAGCAAGCTGTCCCTCACGCCCACATAAACTCTAGTCCCGAAATTTCTGCTTTAACTTCTGAAATCAAACTTCTGCGCAGTGACGTGTCTACCATTCAGTCTCAAATAACTGCGGTACTGCAGAAGCTCGTGCAGTACACCGATCGTCTTGATGTTGTATCCAATAAAATCGAGGCAACGGAAGCGAGACTAAAGCTCATCGAAGAACAACAATTGCATAACGCCTCACTGCAGGAAACGGTCGACAGATTGCAATTTCAGCTTAATGCGCAGGAGCAAACCCTGCTAAGAAACGACGTAGAGATTGTCGGCTGCCCTGAAGGCCTGAACGAAAACCCGGTGCACCTCGCCCTAACCACTGCTGCCAAAGTGGGTTACGCGTTAAGTGAAGCTGATATCGACGGCGCCTGGAGGACCGGACCCCGTGTCATTCCAGCTCAAGCTGGTAACAGCAACCACCGCGCTCACGCTCGCCCCATTGCCATTCGCTTCACTCGACGAGCAACGCGTGACGCTTTCCTGAAAGCTGCAAAGTCAAGGCGTAACGTTACCTCTGCAGACCTGGTCGACCATGTTGTAGCTCCTGTGAAGATATACGTGAATGAACGACTCCGTAATCTTTTTCGTGTTACAAGGCAACGTGCTTCGGTCTCAAATTTTAAGCGCTGTTGGACGTCCCACGGATCAGTGTACGTCAGGAGGCACGACGGTTCCCCTGCCATTCACGTGCGCAATCTTGATGACCTGGATCGTGTCTTCGGGGACTACGAACCGGCTACAGAGCCGGAACGAGCCGGCGCGGCCATCACGAATGGAGATAAACTTTAAACTCTTTTTACTTATAGTACTTATTGCACCTGTCTTATACTTACCTACAGCTTCAAAATTTTCTTTTGTTCAAACTCCACACAACAACACATCTTCACACATTACTCAAACTCACACATACACCCGTGATAACTCAGATTATTGGTACAAATGTGACCTTCACTCTGGCCCCCTCAAAAATCACATATTTTTATATCTGCGACACTATGACCCAGCACACGCTAGTTGCTACCGCTTTATATTCCCATGGCAGGACTAGATATTGGCTCTGAACTGGATAATTCCTTAAACGTAAACTGCCATGTTGTTGAATCCGCAGAGCTTTGCTGTAACATAGTGTCGCCAATATTTTCAGTTAAGGTCCTAACCCTCAACATTAGAAGTCTTCAGCATAACTTTGAGCAGTTTCAAATAATGCTTACTCGGCTTCATATTGACTTCGAAATTATAATTCTAACAGAATGCTGGTTGAGGGAGGGTTCGGTTATTGGTCAACTGAAGGGCTACTCTTCGTATCGCACAGAAAAATCTCATAACCAGGCTAGTGGAGTGGTTGCTTACGTGCGGAATACTTTAAGTGCCACAGTCACTGAACCCAGCATTCGAGAAGCTGACAGTCTCTTTATACATGTCCCCGGCCTTTTTTCTCTGCTCGGCTTGTACCGCTCACCATCATTTGCAAATCCTACCACATTCTTGTTTTCGCTCGAGTCATTTGTCAAAACCAACCTGTCAAGTTCCGATTGTTTCATAGTTGCAGGAGACCTCAATATCAACACTCAAAACCCAACGGACTCGTATGCATCTAAATACCTATGCATTATGGCAAGCCTGGGTCTCAAAGGTCTAATAAACAAACCCACAAGGAAAACAGCTTGCCTGGATCATGTTTTTGTAAGCACTTGCAATAAAGCAACCTCAGCCGTGTGTACCTCAGATACTTCGGATCATGATATGGTTATGGTAGGCATTTCTACCAGAAACAATGCGAAATGCTCCAAGCCGACTAAGTTTGTAATCAAGCAAGATATTCAAGCCATCAAATCTGAACTTAGTAATGTAAATTGGAATAATGTGACCAGCAAATCATCTGCATCTGAAGCCGCTGATGCTTTTTCTTCCACCTTAAATGTTATAATATCTAAAAATACTACGCGTAGAAAAATTAGCTGTTCTAAAACGATTCTCAAGCCTTGGATGACTCCGGGACTTATTAAATGCTCCAAGATTAAAGATAAACTGCATGCTCAATCGCGTAAACATCCCCAAAATTATTTATATCGCACAACTTATACAAGATACCGAAATTTTTATATAGAACTAATTAGGAAAGTAAAAGACGAATATGACCGGAAACGCCTCTTAGATAGTAAAAACAACCCAAAAAAACTATGGCAAACGATTAAAGACATCGCGCAGCTTCAGCAGGGTAACTGCGCAACTCATGGACTGACTTCAACTAAGCCAACTGTTGAAGAATCCCTGAACCATGCAAATAAATTTTTTGCCTCCGTGGGCAGCAATTTAGCAAATGAGATATTAGTCCAAAACAACACTACTGATGCAATCTTGTCCAGTAAAGCATCAGTGACGAAATCTCCTTGTGCTTCATTTTTTCTTCATCCCACAGACGAGGAAGAAGTTGAAAAGCTCATATTGGACATGAAAACCGATAGTGCAGCTGGTATTGATGAGATAAGCAACCGAATGCTAATAAATATAAAGGACTATATTCTCGAACCGCTTGTGTATATCTTTAATTTAAGTATGTCAACTGGTACTTTTCCGGAGTCTTGGAAACTAGCTGCAGTGGTCCCCATTCACAAGGGGGGTTCAAAAGACTGCCCTGGAAATTACCGTCCTATCTCCCTCCTTTGCAGTTCCTCTAAGATTCTGGAAAAGATTATCAACAAGCGGCTCATCGCATTCTTCGAATCTGAGAAGATTCTCTCTTCCAGACAGTTCGGATTCAGAAAAATATGTCTACAGAGCAGGCTTCTTCTCTTCTAGTAAAACTGGTCTCCTCCCACCTTGACAGAGGGGATAAATGCATAGGTGTTTTTCTCGATCTGGCTAAGGCGTTTGACACAGTTTCTATCCCGATTTTGTTAAGAAAACTCCAACTGCTGGGTATTAGAGGCACTGCATGGACTTGGTTCAAAAGTTACCTAACCGACCGGAAACAATGTGTCAAACTTAGCGCTTTAGTCAGCTCACCTCTTCCTGTCACCTTCGGTGTTCCGCAGGGCAGCATACTCGGCCCCTCATTATTCCTAGCCTACATCAATGACATGATTTCTTTGCACATAAATAGGGCTGAAATTATCTGCTATGCAGACGACACCGCTTTGATCTTTTACGAAGAATCCTGGGAAAAATGCTTTGCTACTGTGGAACGCGGCTTATCGGAAATCTCTGAGTGGCTTATTAACAATCTGCTGACTCTCAACATATCCAAAACGAAGTATCTTTGCTTTCATAAGACTGCGGCATCCGCTCCAAAATCTCGACCGGCTCTACAGATTAATTGTAAACTCCCCAGGAAAAATATAGCCAAAGATAACGTCGCTAAGGATCATGAAACAATCTGCAACTCTCCTACCATTAAATATCTCGGAATCACACTCGACGAAAAGCTAAACTTTAAAGAGCATTTAAACCTATTATCGGGAAGAGTGCGGAAAATAGTCTACATAATGAAACTCCTACGAAACACCGCAAGCAAAGACGTACTAAAACTGGTTTACACCTCCCTTTGCGAGTCAATTATTACTTACTGCGTAAGTGTATGGGGTGGCTCATCGGGAGTGGCGCTCTTGCCCCTGGAAAGAGCGCAACGATTCGTTCTGAAAGTCATGCTTCGTAAACCGATCCTCTTCCCTACGACTGAACTATACAAGGAAGCAGATGTCCTAACTGTGCGCCAGCTCATGATCCTGCGTGTGTCGATTCAAATGCACAGGGAAACCACTCGCTCCCCGCAATACCTTGCGCTATTGAGCAGGCGGCTTTTTAAAATCCCAATCCCACTCGTAAAATCTGCTTTCGCTAAACGTTTCCCAAAATTTCTACATCCTTACATATATAACAAAACACTAAAGTTCTGCAGCATCTCAAAAGACAGAATTCGTCAAGCTAAAAAAAAGATCATCAGCTGGCTAAAAAGTCTTAACTATCACGAAACTGAGTCATTGCTGAAGGTTATTTCTTGAGGACGTTGTCTCGTTATAGTGTGCTTATCTACCCTTCTCATGCGCCCACTCACGGTTCCGTACACTCATAAACAATCACACACAGACACACACACACATACATACGCACGCAAACACTCGCGCACACACACACACACACATACATACGCACGCAAACACTCGCGCGCGCGCGCACACACACACACACGCACGCACGCACGCACGCACGCACGCACGCACGCACGCACGCACGCACGCACGCACGCACGCACGCACGCACGCACGCACGCACGCACGCACGCACGCACGCACGCACGCACGCACGCACGCACGCACGCACGCACGCACGCACGCACGCACGCACGCACGCACGCACGCACGCACGCACGCACGCACGCACGCACGCACGCACGCACGCACGCACGCACGCACGCACGCACGCACGCACGCACGCACGCACGCACGCACGCACGCACGCACGCACGCACGCACGCACGCACGCACGCACGCACGCACGCACGCACGCACGCACGCACGCACGCACGCACGCACGCACGCACGCACGCACGCACGCACGCACGCACGCACGCACACACACACACACACACACACACACACACACACACACACACACACACACACACACACACACACACACACACACACACACACACACACACACACACACACACACACACACACAACCTCACTCTCAACCACAATTGACTAAAATTGGCTTGTGTTCAAATTATTTCTGACACATGTATATAAATAATCTGCATAGTGCTTTCACAGACACATATAAATAAATTGTAATAATTAAGTACCGAATCCGGTCACCACGATACAGGCCCAGCCTAGTGTGGGACCAACAGATATTTGTAACCCCATTGTATGTGTTGTTTCTTGTAATAAACAATTTTTATTTTATTTTATTTTATTATCTCACTACTGTACCTTAAAATCTCTCTTGCTCTCAAATTTTATCATGATTTTTCTGGAAGCCAACTTTGATTGAATTAGACCTTGTCTAGATACTTTTGTACAAGCAGATACAGATGCTTCTGTTGTAACTTTTACAGCTCTTTGTACTGCTCGGGTATGGTTGGACAGATGTAAAAACAGAGCGTTAGGATTGTTCCCACTGCTGTTCTAATGAGCAAACGTAAATGGATTTGTTTTCCAATTGATAAGGTCGTAATAACTAGTCGCATTGAGATTAAGTTTTGGTACATTAAACATTCTCGGTACAGATGGCAGTGTCGATTTACGTGCTTTTAAGAACAAGAAGTTTGAGAATGGCGGTGCAATGTACCGCCGATTCTCGCACTTCTTGTTTTTCGTCGGTCAACATTAACAACAACATATTCTCCGGATGAGCAGAATAACAGTTTCTCTGTAAAACTGAATTTATGACTTTTTTAAGGTTATTAGGCAAATATCTAGATCGCTTAATCTCTTTGAAAAAAAGTCGAGCTGCATGTTGACAAGTTGAAGCTAATTTTATAGAAAACCATACCGGAGCATACACTTTTACGACAAAAGTGGCCAAAAGGCTCCTTTGGATTTGTGATTAGCCTTTTAAGGTCATATCTCGTCCATTCGTAATACTTCAGAATATCTTCGTTGGTGGGAGGTACATTTTCTTTAACTTTGCAATTAGTAGGTACCAAACAAAGGAGAAACTAAAGTATTACGAGTTTTTTTCATTATTCAAATCCACTCACAAGATTCTAAAACACAAGACTAAACCAATAATTCTTGCGAATCACGCGTGACTATAATTTTAGGAAAAACAACCTCAACTCGCGTAATTAGGAATCCTACCGTCCTCTTGCATGATTCTGTAACGGCCAAAATACGCTGTTTTATGTATTTTTTTAATAAATTGCAATATAATACTATAAAAAGAATCAGAATTATTAAAATAAACGTAATGTTTTTAATTATAATATCTGGGTAAACTCGGCTCTAAAATTACGATTCTGAGAAACTTCAAGTAGCTTGCGGAGGCATTAAACATATTCCGATCACTGTAGTGTAGAAATAAATCTTATTAGTAATTAAAAAATGCAACTTTTTGTTACTATTACAATTTGAAATTCGAAAAAAAAAATTTTCGACCCACCCTAGTATATATTTCACACGAAAACACAAGCCGAAACATGGATTCACAGAAAAACCAGAAAAATAGACCAGCGCTGGGAATCGAACCCAGGTCCTCAGCATTCCGTGCTGCGTGCTATTCCCCTACAGCACCGCTGGACCGCTGGTATTTTTCTGGTTTTTCTGTGCATCCATGTTTCGGCTTGTGTTTTCGTGTGAAATATATAGACTTTCACGGGATGACCATAAAAGAAAAAAAAATTAGGAGTTGAAATAAAAAATACAAAAATACTCCAAATAGTAATAATCTTGCAGTACAGACGGCGACATTGTTTTAGGATCCCATAATTACAATAGAACGGCGATAAGATGATAATAAAGTGAAAACAGCTCTCACCATCCTCCGCACGTCCGACGCGTCATCGTTTTTACGGTCGGCGGTGTGTGTCAGGCGAATGTGGTCTGTGGATGTCTGGAACATACAATGTACGTGTTAGAAAGAGAAACATCTGGGTTCTATTCCACAACACTGATAGGTGTACTACTACTTTCAAGCTAGAAACACACTGACGCCGGCCGGAGGCAGTGTTGCCACCTTGCCCAAAGAAAAGTAGCTAAACATTATAGTAAAAAGTGGCTACTTTTGAAAGAAAAAATACTCTGTTAGAAATTGTCAAAAGTGGCTAAACATAAAAAAGGCACATGGGATATGTCTTCAATTTTTATCTTTCTTTCTCTTACATTATTATTTACGGAAAAAAATATTCAAAATCGATGTCATCTTGTGATGTTGAAGGTCCGGCTTCTTCATTTTTTTTGGGTTTCTTAGTTTTTCCTACTTATTTCTTGAAGGATATTCTCAGGAATTACGTAGCGCGCAGGTAGCGCACAGAAGTACGTTTTACATTAAAAAATAAATTGATTGAAGCAGTGGTAACTTAGTTGTTGGAAGTAGCTAGAAAGTGTGGCTAAAAAATTTGGTCACTATATATTTTTTTTGTAGCCAACTATTTGTAAATGTGGCTAGTCCTAGCTAAAAATTAGCTAAAGTGGCAACACTGGCCGGAGGCGGTACCGGTTGTAATATTGGAGCTAACGTGAAAGAGGGCACACAAAATACCACGCCACCCTTATTTCCCGCCCGGTAATGTGTGGCCTCTCTCACGTTAGCTCGAATATTCTGAATAACTGGTACCGCCACAGATATAGATTACACTAGATAACGCATACACCTCAATCTGTATGAAAACCAACCGTGTCACTTTTTTATATCAACTGTGACGTCTCAAGAGCGAATTGATTCCCCGATGTCTGCGCGAAATCGATTCAAATACGCCGCCCGCCCGCGCCGTGGGGCTTGAGTCAGTCACTAGTCATAATTAGTCAGTTAGCGGTCAGTCATTGTATGGGGCCAACGGGTCGGTTTCCGTTGGCGTTACTTGCATTTAGCCTTGACGAGAAAACGGCTCAGTAGTACACTGACCAAGTATGCAAAATATAATGCCATGATTACAAAATTGTCTAAGTTTTCGGGAGACTTACTTAGCAAAACGTCTAGGTCGTGAAATGCACAAGTAGGCAGAATGAATCAATTGTGTAAGATCTTGATCTTTAGTTTTACAAAACCAGATCAGACCTAAATTTACCTACTAAAACATTATGACATTAAGTCGTTTTACAGCCAAGTCATTCCGTCTACTATGCCTTATAGCAATGAGGGCGTTTTACAGACCAAGGCATTTTGCTACCCGGACAAAATACAACTAAGGTCCTCTGCTCGCCAAGGCTAAATGTAAGTAAGGCCAACGGGACCCGACCCGGGCCAACCCCGACGTTTAGTCGGGGTTCGGACACGCGAAGTAGATGCATTTGCGTAATCTAGTGTAATCTATATCTGTGGGTACCGCCACCGCTCTGTGTGTTTCAAGCTTCATAAATACATAGTTCAATAGGTGAAGAGTGCAACTGACTTGTTTGACCTTGTCCTTCCCGGGCGGCTTGGAGGCGCCCTTGGCCTTGTCCGGGGCTCTGTCCTTGCCCTTGGCGGCCGCGCCCCCCGCGCCCCCCGCACCACCCTTGGTGGCGCGTGCTCCCAAACTCATCTTTAAGTGCTATATTTATATATACAGCTTTATATACAAGCAGCTGGAACAAAAGAAAAAACTGTTATTTCGATATCGAAAATACAAACTGAAATATAAATGCACAGAAAAACCAGAAAAATAAGACCAGCGCTGGGAATCGAACCCAGGTCCTCGGCATTCCGTGCCGCGTGCATACCGCTACACCACCACTGGACAACGGTACAGACACGAATGCACCTCACATCTCAGCTTGTTTTGTCTTTATTTAGCCACTTAAGCAGCGACACTAGCGACATCTCTTCTATCTATGTATTTTCGATATAGGTTTTACGGGATGACCGTAAAAGTAACAAAATTTGGAATTGAACTAAAAATACAAAAAGATTCCAAAAAATGGCAGTTCAAATATGACGAAAATAGACAAGGTACTAAAGTTTTTGCAATTTTGAATATAAAACTACCGTGAGACTCACTCATATTAAATATATTTTCCCGGATAACTCACGTCTTAAATCGAGTTTAGCTCGACATGTTTCGGGCTAATCCGTAGCCCTTCTTAGTGCGTGTGTTGCAGTAGCCACCGAGTCGCGTTGCTCCGAGGAAGAAGGTCTTCGGATTAGCCCGAAACAGTCGAGTTAAACTCGATTTAAGACGAGAATTATCCGGGAAAATATATTTAATATAAGGTACTAAAGTGTATACATATTTTTGCCCTTGACTGTACCAAACAGTGGGGCATATAGAAGTCGGTATGAATTACATACACATAAAAGTTTTAAATAGCCAGTTATAGTAATTTCCAGCTCAACCAACAATTAAAAGCCTCAAGTTCACGTGGTAGAGTTCATTGACCGTGAAATCTCCAAACGCGTTCCTTCAAGACAGGGTTATTGACGTGGCTGTACAGACGGGCGGGAGACAAAGTTAAAGGAGTTTGGGCCATGCATAAACAACGTCACAATTTCGATCATTCGTGCACTCAATATACGCACAGACATACGACTAGAAGTCGTGAAATTACAAACAAGTATCTTTGTATGCGTGACGCCAATACCACAGTATATATATATAAGCTCAAGCATTATGGAAGCTACGAAGTGCAGTACCGCGAGACCCCTTAGAAGCCGTGTAGAGCGCGCGTCTGTGTGAGTGTGTTCGTTTCGATCGATTTGTTCGTAGCTTCCATACTGCTTTAGCTTATACATATACTGTGCCAATACTTATAAGTCGACGGAGTTTCTGGTTTCTAGGGGAACCAGTAATACCGTCTTTTCCAAAAAGGCCCCAAGTTAATGTGAGCCCATGGCCCCAGCACGGCCCAAGGCCGCCCTGGGAATCTCAGCGAGCTATGGAAAGAGCTATGCTTGGGGTTTGTCTACGGAATCGAATTATAAATGAGGAAATACGTAGAACGAGGGTCACCGACATAGCCAAGCGAGCTCGTAGCTCGTAGAAGTGGCAATGGGCAAGGCATAGAGCACAGAGTTAGGCCGTTACGGCAAGTTCTCGAATGGAGACTGTGGTTCGGCAAGCCTTGTAGGACGTCCACCAACGTCATGGACGGATTTAAAACCGCAAAACTGCAGGTTCTCGGTGGATGCCTATGAGGTCTATGGGGGAGGCATTTGCAATCCCCCTGGTGTTGCAAGTGTCTATGGGCGATGGTGATTTTGTTTTTGAATCTGAATGAAGAGGCTTAAATCGATCAACATGTTCCCATTTAGCTGCAGAGATTTAAAATATGTATCCATACTAATAATAAATGCTAAAGTATGTTTGTATGTTTGTCCGTCTTTCACGCTGTAACGGAGCGACGGATCGAGGTGATTTTTGGCATTGAAATAGTTTATGGGCCCCGAGAGTGACATAGGCTATTATATCCCGGAAAATGCACAGTTTCCGAGGGAACAGCGCGCGATACCCGAATACCACGCGGGCGGAGCCGCGGGCAAAAGCTAGTATGTATATACATATAAATATAATGTGAAAACAATGTAAATTCTTCATAATGAAATGGTTTTTTATTGTGGATATTTTGTACATATTTCGTCCTTTTTAGTGCATATTTGCATGCATATATATTGGCATTATGATAGTGCATATAATCCGATGTTTAATGATGATGATGATAAGGGGAACCTAGCTTTGACACATCTGATGATAAACGCTAATGGGAGTACTCAACAAATACCCACGATACAAACTAAATTTAAATCAAAGCGCGTATTACTTTTACATCGCGTAAACACAAGAGTCATAAAGTTTTTAATGCCACTGAAACTGCCGTAAACTTGACCGCCATTTTATAGTACCCATTTAGTTAGACAAATAACGCATGTCAAATGGTACATTGACATGTTCCAATGTTTGTATACATTGGGTACAGCCAGCGCCGCTTCTGGTGAGGGCGACTTACAAAGAGGTGCCTCTTGAAGAGTTGGAAACGTCGGAGTATAAGAGTGGGTTTCCACCAGAGATGTGAGAGAATGCTTTATTAAAATTTCATTTGCACTTTAGCTTTAGGGGAAACCGCTTTATTCGACTGGAAGGCAAACGAGCAAGTGAGTCTCCTGGTGGTAAGAGATCACCACCGCCCATAAACATCTGCAACACGAGGGGTATTGCAAATGCGTTGCCAACCTAGAGGCCTAAGTTGGAATCCCTCAAGTGCAAGTAATTTCACCGGATGTCTTACTCTACGCGCCGAAACACAACAGTGCAAGCACTGTTGCTTCACGGCAGGATTAGCGAGCAAGATGGTGCTAGCAATCCGGGCGGACCTTGCAAAAGGTCCTACCACCTGCAAAATTGTCTGCAAAATCTTGTAATGTGGGCAGAGTCAAACCAAAGGGACCACCTTGATGCTTCTGTACCAGGTCCCTAGACACTGCTCACCAAAATGATTGTGTGCACAGACATATTCAATTAAGAGTTACAGGATGCTCTTTACAAGGTTGAGTGGCAGAAACAAAGGCCTATGACAGGCTAAAAACAATTCAATAGGCTAATAAAAAAAATTGGATTCACGGGACAAGAATTAAGTTCTGTAAATAAATGAACCAGATCACTCCAAAGTCTAAGTTCCTGTTGATGTAGGCCAGTGACGGGCAAAGTACGGCCCGTGGGCCAACTCCGGGATGCAAAGGAATTTAATTGGGCCCACTGATGTTCCTTCAAAGTGAATACTGGATGCGATTCTACGCGCACGTCTGCTAAATTGTCTAAATCTAAATTTTCTAAATTTTAATTGTCATTGAGACGGCGGATTTAACAAGTGCTATTCCATTAAATTAGCGATGTCATTTGATTATGACAGGTGCTCATAGAATAGCAAAGTGATTTAGCGACGTCTAAATAAAATTAGGAATTTTAGCGGCCGCTGTAGAATCGGGTCCACTATCTACCTATATGGCCTGCGATCATAATGTAATTTCATTATTTGGCAAAAACATAAAAAAAGCATAAAATAGAACAGCCTTATTAATAATCCTGGCTCTTCTCTAAAATATTTGTAATTTTCTGGCCCCCATGAAGAAAGTTTGCCCATCACTGATGTAGGATAAGAGGAAGATCAAGAATGTAACATTTAAAAATATGTGAGTGTGTGTGGAGAGTTGTGGAGGTCAAGAGGGGAGGCCTTTGCCCAACAGTGGGACACTATACAGGCTACTAAAAGAAAAAAAAAAGTTAATACTAGCTTTTGCCTGTAGCCCACGTGGAATTTGGTTATCATTCGCTGTTCCCTCAGGCAGGACTGTGCACTTTTCCCGGGATAAAAAACAGCCTATGTCACTCTCTGGCCCATAAACTATCTCTCTGCCAAAAACCATGTCAATCTGTTGCTCCGTTTTGACGTGAAAGACAGACAAACACACACTTTCGTGTTTATAATATTAAGTATGGATGTTTGGTTGAATGTTTGTTCAGAAATTAGACTTCACCTTGTATTACACTTACAGATCAATTATGACCATGCAAGGGTGTAAGTCACAAAAAAATTATGATTATGACCAATTGTTATTGTTACATATAAGTGCAAAAATCAGTTCTAATAGAATTATTTAGAGTTAGAAATATTAGGAAGTCAGAATATTAGAAAATCTACAACTTCGTAATTTTTAAAGAATTAATTCAAATGCACTAATAATATTATAATGGAATCTACCTACCTACCAACAGCTGATGGCAAACACAGGACACAGACTAAATGAAATAAACTATTACAGCAGCTTTTGTTAAAAAAAAAGTTCATTTCTCCAATTTCCTAAATCATAAGTAATGTGAATCTAATGAGTAGTAATAAGCTAATGTTTTTAATTACAAAATTACAACTCATTCAATCAATATAGCAAAGGATTTCCCAAGTTAATTAGTAGAAAATATAATTACAAAATTGTAAGGTAGAATTAGACTTGCCAGTTTCAAACAGTTCACTGGTTTATCATCATTATAATATATCATTTGGAAAACCAATTCATTTCTTTTAATCCATGAAGGTAATCCAAGACATCTTATCATTATCAGCCATATTAAGGTGAATGTTATCAATACACAGCTGGTTTCATCAACAAATAAACAAAATGTCAGTTTCTAAGCCATCAGAACTGATTAACAGGCAGTCTTTTTTCTAAAGTTTCAAATATTTTTCTCAAGGACACACAATTATCTTGAAAAAGTGAATGCACTCTAGTACCACCCACATAACCTTAACTAATAACCATTGTTACTAAGTTACAACAGCATAGAAGTGCAAAAAACATATGTCCGCAACCAATCTCACAAGATATCTGAACCACAACAAAATACGTAGGCACTGTATCAGCACAAAGACAGCTAACCGCTCGAGGCGTTGTATGAGCGGCAAATTGATAAACAAAACACTTGTGCAAATTAACCACAAACTACAACTTTTACCCGACAAAATACTGCAATAAACTCTTTAGAACAATAACAACTACTTCCACGGCGCCGGGGTCGACGGATTACAGGAAAAATTTAGCTCTTTTAGGCAGAAATCAGGACAATGATTCATTGCAAGTAGAGCGCAAGGGCGACGCTCGGAAAACGAGGATGCGCGTCGGCTTCCTACGGAAACCACGCAGAATTGCGAAAGCAGCACATTTCCACAATCCAAGGAGCCCACATCATAGGATCCTGTACCGTTCACCGCGAAACGGAACACCAGCGGCACATGTGGGGGACGCCATTCTTGAAGCAGCTTTCTTGGTATCAAAATGACAGCCC